>OX457025.1:53707808-54991749 GCA_949752745.1 Protula sp. h YS-2021 | reverse complement strand
AAAACCATTTCTTACTAACATCATTACTAACGCTAGGAATATAATATTACCTACTTAAAATTTTGAATTATGGAAGCGGAAATTAGTACCTATCTGGCTATAACTTTTTTGTTGACTATTGAAAACCCAACTGGCTTTAGGCATTTGGCCTTAATCTCTTGAAATTCTGATTAAGAGGCGGCATGCTTTGGTACCCACCTGGCTATTACGTTTTTATTTTCGTGAATCGAACAAAATTGGTGGAAATATTAGCCAAAACGCAATTTTCTTGAAAACGTATTTCCTCCTACGATTTAAATGGAAACCTCCTAAAATTTTGATGGAAGGTAGTGGTATATACGCGCTTGCATATTACTTGTTTCTGTTTGGCGATTCAAAAAGTGAAAATTGGCCGAAACACGTGACTTACTTTTTTGGCGATTCGCCAAAAATTGACGGATAAATGACGATAAACCATTGCCCCATTAAAATCTTGACTGATGCCACCATTTCTGTCTTGAAATTTGGGTTACAGGTTATACTTATATTTCATAAATCTTGGCATCAGCATTCGTGAGCCGGGGCGTTGTCCATGGACAATCTTGTTCACAGAGCTAGCTGGTTGGTTGTTCATTGTCAGATCTGGTTGTTCATTGACAGAGGAAGCTGATTGACCAAGCTGGTTGTTCATTGATAGATTGATTGATCATTGGTAGGGCTTGTTTGTTGGCGGGCATTGTTTGTCGTTAGAGCTGGTTGTTAGCTGGCGCAGCAGTTAATTGTTGACATAGTAGAATGTTGATTAGGCTAGTTGTCTGTTGACGGGGCTTGTTGTCTGTTGACAGTGGTGAGCTGGGGAGCTGCAGGAGTGAGAGTCCTGAGCAGGCAGTTAAGCTCGACACGGTCGTCACAATGATCGATTCTGTCACCGACGAAATGACATTCTTCAAAGAAAAGGTAAATTATGCCACATTTGGACGATATAGGTATTGTTTAATACTACTTCGTTTATTTCCATAGTGTTTGTTGTCAGTTGTTAAATTTATAGAAAGGCTATTTGTTCGGGTGTTTGCGACATTAAATGAACTGGTCCTGTTTGTGAAACTGGTCATGAATTATGTTACTAATATTATTGCTTTTGTAAAAAAAAAAAAAAATGAAAAAAGGCTGATGTCTGATTGGTCGACAGGTGACAAACCCGACTGTTACATTCTTGTGATTTACAATGCTGGCTGACACATAATGCGGTGCACTGTGTCTGCTTGTAAACAAAGGGTGTACAATACTTCTCGTGTAGAGAAAGGGCGGGGGCATAAATCATTCCTAGAAAGAAGGTCTGAATGTTATCAAAGTCAGCCAGAGCGCCCGAAAGCACTGACCGATAAACAAAACGTGATGTTTGAAAACTAAGTCCAATGGGGTACGGAAAAAATGTTAGCGGCAAAAAAATTGTAAACGAAACAAAAATGGTCAAGTGTTAAGAACGGATAAAATTGTAATGTTCTCAGGTGTGCAGTCAATTTTTTTCAAAGAAACTACCTTGCATAAGTCCACTGAGTGCCACGAATGCCACAAGGTCCAAGGCATTGTGCATCTTTCTGAAAATAGCTGGATACTAAAGGCTATATAGCAAGTGTCCTGTTTGAGTGGTCTGTGGTTACTCTGAGGATTCCTGGGCACCTTGCACTTGATGGTCTTGTTTTGCACCAGTTTCTGCAGTTTGCATCTTGGGTTAGCACATGTGAACTGCAGTGAACCACAGCGACTTTATTCATGAGGACCCTGTTATAATGACATCGGTTAACGACACATTCACGACCTGTGTAATGATTATTAGTGGCATCACGCCCTTAACCAACTTATGATCATATTTTTGTGTTGACTGTTATGTCGTACTGGTAATGCCTATAACCTCCACTTCCCTGTAGCCTCAGCTTTTTGGCTGAATCTTCCATCATCTGGAGAGACATGGCCAGATAGGAAGTAATACTGGAGGTCGAATATGTGACCATTGCTGGTCTCTGTGTATGCTACACTTGGTATGGTACTCCCTCGTTCCGGGTACAGGCATGCCGTCAAAACTTACTACTTAAGGCTGCACAGAATGAGGAAGGCGGGGGCAGTGAGCGATTTTTATTTATTTATTTATTTAATTTTTTTATTTTTTATTTTTTTTTTTGGTTTAATGACAGTGTCTTTAAGTCTTGTGCTGTATAACAGAGGTATTTGTTTACGTGCGTACAGTTGACAGCAGAGCCGATGGCTGGCTTCCGGCAGCCTATAGTAGACGTGGATCCCACAGAGAGACCGCAGACAGCGCCCTCTCTTGGCTCGCTGGCCAGGCCTTGCACACCTCTGGAGGAACACGAGTAAGTCACCGCTTCACCTTAACGGAGCCCGTTTCCATGGCGCCCAATTCACTTCTGAAAACAGAAAAACGCAGTTGTCAGAGATCTTACACCACTGTTGCAGTAGTTGTTTAGTACTGTAGGAAAATTAATGTAGGTGTTCTTTGCCTGCTCAGTTATAAATAAGTGTTTTTTCTCTAAATTTGGCAAACGCAGCAGGAGAACACGCACGATACTCTTACCGAACAAAACATGCAATATTTTTTCAAAAAAGGTAATGTAGACAAGGTTATGTACAACTTTTAAGCGCACTTTGTTATTTTCGTGTCTTTGGACGGAGTTGTAACTAAAGCGTCACCATCCGGAATACACAATAAGGTTTGTATGCTATTGCACTAACGTTTTCTAAGGTGGTGACGGCTGGTTGCCTTCTACAGGGCAATTATTAGAATTTATATTTTTTCTCATAGACAAAATACAGCACACTCATAAAAGAGTCAGTCTGTTCCTAAATAGACTAAAGACGCTCAATCTTTCCTACTTCCAAAGGGTTCGAACCTCTTTGGTCATCCTGCAGCAGACTGACGTCATCTATAGTGCCTTATTTTGTAGATGAAAAAAAAAAACACAAGCGAATTCTTGTTTGCTTGGTAAATTCTCATTCAAACTCCTTGTTGTTGTTTTGCACAGTATGAATCCATTTTTGCATGGCTGTAACTACAAAAGAATGGCGCTGTAGCGATCGTAACAGAATGTCACATGGTCACTCTCTTCTTACATTTTACTCGGGCTTTTACACGTAACAAAGCTGTCGTCATCTGTGTCATGTTTTCTTCTAAACCTCAAGTGTTTACGACAGATTCTGTTTTATGACGGGTTCCGGACCATACCCCCCCCCAGGGACAATACCCCCCGGATGATACCCCCCCCCCGCCGACAATACACCCCCCCCAGGCCAATACCCCATTCCCAACCAGAATATTTCCAATTTTTAACGTTGCAACAAAATGAAAAAATAAAACTGCAGCGACATGTGTTATTTCTCTCCAACACTATGTTTAATCTTTAAATCGATATATCGAGTCTGCGTCTCATTCACAGTCAAACCTGCAAGTTCAAGGTTCACATCTTTCAAAACTGAATATTGTGCGCTACTCCGTTGCAATAAACTGGGGCGCGATAATCCCAGGAAAACTTCGCTGGGATAAAGTTGTCTGGGAGTGAAGATATCTTGGGGCACCGTATGCGTAAAGATATACCCAGTCAATAGTGATAAATAATGCCATACGTAAGAGGACGTTTTTCGCTCATTATAGTCTGACCTCTTCATTTCTTAACTGACTGATTTCTTACTGCACCCACACTCTCCTTATGGCCTAAGGTAGGCTTCTATGATATGTGTCCTGCTTTTCTAAAGGTATTGCGCCTCATTGTAGCAAGACCTGAGTATCTGTGCCAGCTGATGCAGTTTAAACAAGACAGTTCACATCTTGGTATATAACGCGAAAAAGCAGCACCAAAGCAACTTTTACTTCTTCAGAAAAAAATTAAAAACGTTTTTTTTTCTCTTTGAAGCAAACAAGTTCTTAATTTCTTTTAAAAACGCAAATACTAACACATCTATTTGTGAGTGGGGTTAGAGCGAAGAGTGTCCCTTTAGCAGTTCTTATCTGCGTTGCATGGCATTGCATCATCCGGTAGCCCGGCCATTGATCTAGCGACAGTTGATCTGGCGACAGTTGATCTGTTTTTAATATTTAGAAAGCAGGAGACTTGGAAATTCAAAACAACTTTAAGGAGCTTTAAGGGTCAGCTACTCCGGAGTCCACTCAAGACCACTCAAGACGTATGTGGTTCACAAAATTTTGCTCCGCGCAAAAGATGTTCCTGTTGTCCAGCCGAACGCGTCCCAGAACAATCAGACCAATCAAAATGATCAATAAACCTGAACTGAAGGTTTGGTATTCAATTAAATAATCTTCTGTGTCGATTGTTGGTAAACATTTATTATTTTTCTGAAAAAATAACATGCCGGTACATATTAACGCAATTACATATCAGTTTTAAATACGTCACTTCATGACTTGTTATAATAGTGCAGGTTACAAAAAGAAACGTTTAAATCCCAATAAATAATGAAATGGGGCACTGTGGACCAGGGATGCTAATTACTGACTTAATTACTACTCTGAGTTCATCAACACAGAGCAAGATCACAGACTTTATATTTCTCCGCACTAATGTAATTCCCCATAATTTATTTACCTACAAGGAATGGTTGTGTGACGTGTTCGTTACTGGCTCAATATTCCGTGGGCTTACACAAAAAAAATAGAGTTTTGAAAGCGGGATCAGTTGTCGTGTCCTGTCCGGTTAGATGGATTGTCGCTACATCATCTGTCGTTGGATCAATTATAGCGGATTCGCATCATCCATTGGGGAAATATGGTATTGTTTGTCTCAGATTTCCAGCTGTTTTTATCTGGCATCGAGCTTGAAATGTCGTCCATCTGTCTTAAATTCCTACAAAGAAGGCAAAATCTGTTTGTGAAAATTTCTCATTAAATTTTCAATATTCTTTGTATTTTTCCCAAACACATTCTACATTTATATTTGTGTTTCGTTTAGCATTGCTAAAATCTGCTCATGTCACAACGTTTGCTGGTGAAAAGTGATAATTTATAGTGAGAAAGTTGACGTTGCCTCAAAGCAGTGAAAATGTGTCATGCGTTGCAACTTGTCAGGGTTCCTGTGAAAAGTATCCCTTTTCATTTGCCAAATAAACCACCAGCTTGTTTTTATTTACTTATTTTATTTTACCTTAGTGACGACCCTCTCTTTATCAAAGTGGAAGCAAGCGGCATAGATTCTACCACGGCGTCAGAATAACTGCCATTCCATGTGATGATACATGACACCCCATAACGTTTGACCGCTGTTGCACGGGCGAGGTCTCCTGCCTGGCAATCGGCTACATCCGGGCTCACACAGGAAAATGTCCATTTTTCATACTTTGATTATTATCTCCGACGGACTTCTCGAGTTTCTTCGGTATTTCTCGTGAATTGGGAGTTGGTTATCTCTTACAGGATCATCAGAATGTCATAGCATTGGTTTATGGGGTAATATGTAATAGACTAAAATTGGCAAGAATATCACATTGGCCCGGACTGCGTTATAGGGGAGCGGGTGATACGGTTAACCCAGGCGAGACAGATGCACAAGTCTAGCTTTCATCGGAGGTAAAGCTGTACAGGGAACAAGATGGGCTATAACACCGGAGATCATCGGCTCTCAGAGGTTCAGTAAGGGCACACGATGCCTTCAGCCTGAATGGTGTCCTAAACATGAATTCCCTTGCAGTCAAAGGAGGGCGTGCCCCTGTGGCTTTCCGTGCAGTTCCCGGATGTCAGTTCGACATCAAGGCTCGTCAATTCACTTCGAGTATTACAAATTTGGTTTTCTTGTGCATAGAGAATAAATAGCAGTCCCATGAAAAAAACCAAAGTAACTGATATTCTATTTGCTACAAATTACTTAACGTCCATATGAGCATATCTCTTTCATTTTTCACAAACCGAAAGGGATATTTTAGTCACCTTCTCCTTTCAGTATCAGTTATCACTATTCACCGATAAATATTGAAATGTAAGTAGATTTTAGCATCAAAAATGGAATGTAAATATCAATGTATTCAATATGTTTAGAGAAAATTTAATGAGAAATGTGGAAAAGTATCTTGGAATTACAGGAAAAGCTTTTCACAAATAGATGTTGCCTTGCAGTCTTTATGTTTTGCGTCTTAATGTGATAAAGCCACTAATTTTCTGATTTTCTAATTTTCTGGCGGCCTTGCGATTTGTGAAGGTTCGTAAGGATTTCAGTCATGTTTTTGTTGTTCAGTGAGGTTACGACAGGTGTGAGTCTTGTTTTCACCATGTTACAAGTACAGTATTGTTTCGTTATACTGACATGGCTGAAACCGAAATATCATGTCGTTGTATCCGATGTGTCGTGATAACTGATGTGCTCACATAATTATGTCGTTGCCCGCTGTATATTTTTATAACCGAAGTCGTTATAACGAGTTTCTGCTGCATTTCGTAATTTGTATTTACAAACGCAAAACACTTAAGATTTTAAAAGATAGGCTCTAATGTTAAGATAATGTGCATCAGCAGAAAAAAGTCAAACGTAAAAAGACAATAGAAGAAGACTCAAATCACTTAACAATTAAGTAATTGATTCAGATATATATATATATATATATATATATATATATATATATATATATATATATATATATATATATATATATATATGGAATGCCGTTTTAACATTTAATGCTTATTAACACTTGACAAGACTTTGGCTTGCAAGGGTTATATGAATTTGTGCGAGCAGCCGTTCGTCCTTTTTTCTTCTTGACAGTTTTTTCCGATTTTTTGTGTCTTCGTCTTCTTCTCTGACACTATGGGCCCTAGGACCATGAAACTTGGGACTTATGAAGAGCTTGATCTAAACGTGTGCATGTCACTTTTTATTTTCGTCTTCGACTTCGAAAACGCCATGTGAAAAGAATATTTTTTGCAAGTAAATGCCTAGCATTTAACGACAGCACAGAACAAAGTTGCTGAGCTTTGTGCGATCTCTCACTGCGTAAATAGATAAAACGGCGTATGCCTGCTCAGTCAATAAAACCTTAAGCCAACGAAAACCAAACACTACTCGGCTTATAAGACGTATTCAAGCTGTGTTGTTTGCAATATATTATTCTAGAAATAACCCATTGAAGGAAGTATTTTTGCGTTTTAAGTTTTGTCAAGTGTTTAACATTTCGCTAGCGAAATAAGGTTCTAGTTTTTATATCGAAATATAATTAAAGATATCAGTAAATCAATATAGATCGCATGAATTTATATTTTGCTATCAAAAATTGAATTTTAGGTAGCAGAAATTTATTTTTGGGATCAAAAAATCAATTTTAAAAACTTAAGACTTAAGGGAGACGCACATTTATGTAAAATTTTACGGATCGTCAATTAAATTTTGAAGATGAAAATTTGAATTATTGATATCAATAATAACGGAGTGACGGTTAGTTCAGGGGTGAGGGTTTGCTCAGTTGGTTAAAGCGTTGGTCTGATGATCCCAAGGTCCAGAGTTCGATTCCAGCTCGAGGTGGTAAGCAGGGGATTGACGTTTTTGTAATTATCTCAGTTAGCGAATGCGGCGGGTCAGATCACCTATCATGGAATTCAAAAGTAATGCCCACTGAGATTTTCGACCATCCCTTAAAAAAAAAGACTATTCGCGTGCCCCCCCCCCCACCCCCACCTCAAAAAAAAAAAGCACACATACTTTTTGAGCTCAAGAATTGCTTCTTTTTTGTACTGCGAAAAATGAAAAAGATTCTGTATACAAGGACTAGTCATTATTTTATTCACAGATGTGTGCTGATGAATTTTTTATATAAAAAATAGACTGATATTTTGATGCTAAAAATTGATTTATGAGATCAAAAAATCATTTACAGATTTAAAAATATAAATTAAAAAAGTGCCATTCTGAAATAATGAAATCTGAAATAAAGGCTTGATAGCAATAAAGGGAAAATGAATTAAGATATTGAGATTTTGCTATCAAATATTTCATTTTTGCTCTAAAGATAAATTTATATATCATTAAATCATTTTTGATATAAATACACATTTCGTGATATCTCTAAATATTTACTGATATCAAGGATTATTTTTTTGAGATCAAGAATACTTTTAGAGATATCAAAAATATAATTACAGATAATTCTTGGTATCAATAATTCCATAATAAATGTGAAAATGGCATTCCATATATATAAGACCGTATTATTTAAAATAACAATTCTGAAGCAATCAAGAAACCTGATATTTTTTGGTAGGCTATTCCGGAATAGACTACCGATAAATCGAATGTCAGAAATCAACAGTGATTCATTTTTTAAATCTGCTGGAATGAAATGGCCCATTGAGTGACTGTTTATGTTGCAGTGGCGGTGGCCGTGCCATGTCGGCCATGTCGGGGGGTGAGCGTCGGGCGGAGAGCGCGGGGGCGGGTGAGAGCGACTCGGCGCGCGGCTCGCAGCACGACGCGCGCTCTCTGCGCTCCTTCAGCACTGAGGAGTGGAACACGTGGAAGGAGCGCTTCCTGCACGACAGCCTCAGATACAAGTCAGTGGGCCTGTCGTCCCGTCTGCGCCGCTGCTGGCTCCCGGCAGTCGTCACGGCTCCCACGCACCCGCTTGTGTTTTCTTTGGGAGTGACGCTGTCGTGTACTTAGTTTTGCACGGTTTGACAAGTCTTGCACGGTGTCCTTTGTGTGTGTTGGGGGGGGGGGGGCAGGGGACAGTGTTCGGTTGGGCCGAGCAGTACTGTCATGGTTGTTCATTGTTCCGGTGCATTAATACGACTAGGTATCAGTTTAACACTTTGGTCCTGAAGCTTTAGCCCTTTCACGGCGAGTTGCTCGAAACAAAATTTTAGAAAGAAATATTGCTTTCCATGCTGAGTTAAAAAGGCAAATCTCAGTCTCGAAATGCAGCAAAACGTCGCCTGTGACAGGCGTGACACCCATATGTTTTTAATAACCTTGTCATTGGCTCTAATTATTTTTGTTCAAAAGGTAACAAATTGTGATAGTTTAATTTTTTTATATGTTATATAAATATTTTATATTTGAAACGCAGTCAGTTATATTTACGAAAAGTACACTAAATTACTAGTGTGGTTTTACTAACCGGTATATATGTAATTCATCAACAGAAGCGTAGTGAAAATTCATTCATTGCTAAAAGCATCTTCAACTAACGTTTAGAGAAATACTTTCACGAGTTACTGTGCATCTTTCTGCACAAGTTGCACCTTTTCCCATTTGAAAACTTCGTTAGTCGTAATTCTGAAATTTCTCCCCGCTTTAGCGTGTGTGTGCGTATAAACATATTTTCAACATGCTACTCTCATGCAAAAACGGTCAAATTGCAGAACAATCACATTGTGCTCGTCCTTGCTGCTTCTTCACCAGTCGTTGGGTGTGGACACCGAGTGGCTGGAGTGGTTAGGTGTTGGACTCGTAATCACGAAGTCGTCAGTTCAAGCCCCGCTCACAGCGAATTTATTCACTGTCTCCCTTTATCGATTTTGCTGGCAATATTTATAGTTCTGCCTCCCATAGAACCCGTTGTTTTGCGTTGTGACTTAGAGACTGAGTTTAAGTCGCACTCTGGGCGTACTCCGTCATAGGTTTTACAGGCCACATTTATAAATTTAGTTCTGCCTCTGACAAAGCACATAGAGTCTAAGGGTCCATACTGTAACAGATCTCTTTTCTTTCTCTTCTTCCTTTCCTTCCCTCCCTCCCTTCCCTGATCCCAGGTTGATCTCCAGTGAAGTTGTAGTATTTTTGTTATCGATTCGACAAAAATTGCTTCAGGAGAAATGCAGAAAAAAGCAGAAAAAACCCTGTTCGTCGCACAGATTCTGTCCGATTACTTTTGTTAGCAATGTTGCCTATGATGCCTTCTACCAAATCGGAATTTTGTCAAAACTGGCCGGTTTCCTGTTTCACTTTTGTAATATCTTCGCTTTATGGCTAGGCACAATGTCCACATATGTTCTTATTTTCCTTTTTTCTGTTTTTTTTTCGCTTTACGATAGTTTCCAGAAAAATTATCCTAAACTATTTGACGTCGGAAGACAGAAGACGCACATTGAGTGACAAGGTTTCGCCGAATCCGCTTTTTTTTAACCTTTACCTTCAAGGTCAAATTGAGGTTAGCGTTATTTTTCCTTTGTAAATGGTTTCCAAAAACTTCCTAGGTTGTTAGCTGTAGAAGTTCGAACTATAGAGACTAATAAGGACTCACTGAAACCGGAATTTAATTTGACTTTGACCTCAAAGGTCAAGGTTAAACTGAGGTGATTGAATAAAACCGCCTATTTACCACAACAGGGATCAGAATTAACGTTCAAATCCAAGTCTGAACACGCATACGTTTTGCGTAGGGTGCAACCTCTGAGTAATAAACTTGAGGGTCAAGGTCTGAGGCCACGAAAGTTAAGTATCTGGAATACCGTTAACCTGGGTCAACTTGGCCTCGGTCAAGGTCGAAAACAGGAAGATGACCATTATTTCGAAAACGGATAGAGAAAGAGAGAGAGACAGACAGACAGACAGACAGACAGACAAACAGACGGAAAGACAGAGACTTTGAACTAAATTTAGACCCTTCGGATCTAAAAGACGTTACTTATGAGGTACCTCGGTCATCTTGACCTTCTTAGCCATGGTCAAGGTCGAAAATCATAAGTTGACTATTATCTATTGAGCTCAATTTCGACCCTTTTGGCCTAAAAAGTTACATAAGAGGTACCTCGGTCACGTTGATCTTCTCGGTTAAGTTCAAGGTCGAAAACCGGAAGTTGACCATTGTCTCAAAAACGACGTTTTTGGGCTTAAAAGACGTTACATAAGAGGTACTTCGGTCATTTTGACCTCGGTCCAGGTCGAAAACCGGAAGTTGACTATTATGAAGTCGTCTCCTTGCGTTTCAAGTCATGTCACGTGACATCGCCAATTTGAAAGACGTACGCATTATAATATAACACAATTTTCTTTTCTAGTTTAGCCAAGTGTCATTCCACTATTTAAAGGCATTTCCGATGATTTCTATTTATGATGGTTTCAGTCAGTGATCTGTGTTAAAACGATTACCACAGATGCGCCAACGTTCGACAGCCTTTTTCGGCTTCACCACTGCGTAACTAAATGGTGAAACTTGTTATACGCCTGGCGCCGCTCAGAAGCTTCCATGGCGAGTAAAATTTTTGGCTTCATGAAAATTGGCGTGCTCATAGTCCAATAGCTACGCCAAAAACTGTTTACCTCAAGTTGCCTTTTGGCCACATGCGCTATACCCATCGTTTTGGCCTCTGTTCTCCGTCCCTCCAAAATAACGATATATAACGCGAAACTGTTGGCTTGGGTTAATAGAAACCTCACAGAAAGTTGGCCGGAGTTATAGGTATGCATTTCAATATTTTTGTGAACATTTGTTTGAAGGCCAGCTTTTGGCGAATTTTTAACAAAAAAATCAAAACGGTGTTACATATAAGTAAATTTGTAGCTTTTTTATTTGGAATATCTAAAACAGTTTTGTTAGAATCAGCATAAAAATGCCATAGCCACCGTTCACTTGAAAATCACCGTACACTGTGGAATTTTTGTTCTGACGCGATGAAACCAGCGCCCATTCGTCCGTCTGACCATCTGTAAACTTCTACTTTGTGCTCCTACTCTTTCAGTTTTCATGTGATCGCAGTAAAATGTTATGGAAATATGGCCAACTTAGGGGGACAATTGCCCGTTATTTTATTTTGGCAGTTGGCCAGTCTTCACATCAATTTCGCGAGCCGATCACCATTTTTTCTCCTCCTGCAAAGTTGGTTAAATTTGCTATATACTTTTGCATGAAGGTAGTTTTTGTCAGGGATAAAAAAGAGTACTTCTTTCGATTTTTTTTTTTTTTTTTTTTTTTTTTGAAGTTAGCAAAATTTAGCAAAAGAGATATATTTTCTCTATAAGTTTTTGTTTTCTCTGCAAATTTTTTAAAACTTGTGCCTCCAGAGCGCCTGATTCGAATTCTGTCACTTACTATATACAATCGGTAGCGTTTAATTTTAACTCGCTCTATTTGAAATTCGGTTAAACTAAAGAATTGTTTTGACCCAGAATTCACTTCCATCCACCAGTGGCCTAAAATATTGATATAAGTTGAATTCTGATAATTTTTTTAAGTTTTAAGTTAATTTGAACTACATTCGTCGTCCTAGAATATTGTTTTGTATTGTTTAATACTATCATAAATTCGGTTTATTTGTAGTCGTTGAATTCCCAGTTACAAAATCCAACAGTGTATGTTCACGCTTGTATAAAAGGTTTGTTTACAGAGCAAAAACAAATGGCTGCTCAGTTCTGGTTAGGTCATGCCACATTCACTAGTCTGCATTATAAAAGACCACCATTTAGGAATGTTCGCTTCCACTTCCGGAGTATTTGAACAGGGAGATTGCAATTCAAATTACAGTGTCATCAATATAATTCAAGGGAGACGTTTTGATGCAATGATTTTTTGTTTTCATGGATAAGGTTGTGAAGAGTTTCGAACATCTGTTTAAAGAGCTTGTGATCATTTAAATGTTTGGATAACCTTATGAAATCCTGATGATGAAAATCGCACTTGCGATAGAACATTTTTGCATTTGTACTCCAGATATTCATCAGAAAAGGAATTAATCAGATATTAATCAGAGTATACAGAATTATTTGATTCATTGAAAAACTTCTGTTTCCCATATAAAAAAGACCATAAATGAGCGGTAACAAGTAATATGCATAAATAAAAAATAAATACTATAAGCGTGCCAGTTAATCCATCAAATTGAATTTTTGGTTCTCAGAAGTGATAAGACCGAGCCTTTTAAAATTTGACACAGGGAAAATATATGCATTTCAGATATACATGTCTTTTGTAGTGGTTCCTCCAAGTCAAAGCAATAATAAACACCAAATAAAATGGATGTGGCACTTGGGTAGTAATGACTTCAATGGAGAAGTTTCCAAATCGGATTAATGTGCATAGTAATTCAAACGGCACTTGGTGATTGTTCGTATAAAACGTAGACAAACTCCATAAGATGCGAAAAAATGCCAGTTTGCTTTCTGTCGGGATTGAGAGTTCTCAGAATGCCTTATTAACAAGAGGGGAATCAGAGCGTCTTTGACAAACCTGGGAAAGTTCCAATGGGTGTTTGGGAAGTAGTGCCTTTGTGGGGGAGCGGGGGTGGGTGGGAGTAGTCGACTTGGTCGGGCAGGTCTTATCACGTCGGTGGGGGTTTGGGTCATTAGTCATCGTATGTGCCTATGTAAGTATGTACGCATATAAACTTTAACTTAAAATGCTTATACTTCTTCTCTTTCGATATTCCTTTCAAATTTTGTATGTTCCTTAGATAGTCCTCTTTCAAAATTAGTTTTGTTGGCTAAAATTGGCCAAATGGCGCCATTTTGAACTTTTTTCTTGACTGAAAATCAAAATTCTACTATCACAAATTTGATGGGATTCCTTTCAAATTTTATAGAAATTCGGCCTGCGTGGTTATCTCTGCAAAAATTACTTTTTTTGGTGATTAGCCAAAAAATGGCGAAATTACGCCATTTTGAAAATTTTGTTTTGTTCGCTAATTTTGTAACGTTCTTGTTCTCACACAATTTTCATCAGGTGCCTTTCAAATTTTGTTCAAATAATGAATGTTTGGTTCTGTCACTACACATTTACTTTTTTTCACCATTCGCCAAAAATTCGGCCAAGTGCCGTCATCTTGAAATGGTTGTTAACCAATTTTTCAACTGTTTCTTTTCCCACAATTTGAATAGAATTTCTTTCAAATTTTGTATCACTGTTCCCCAGCTGGTCCCCTCGTACAAAATTACTTTTGTTGGTGACATGCCGGAAAATGGCAAACTGGCGCCATTTTAACTTTTTTTCACAAATTTTCAAAATTCTCGTTCCCACAAAATTTCATCGAGTTCCTTTCAAATTTTGTACGAAAGCTGTCTGTTTGGGTCTGCCTTCAAAAAAATTTTTGGGTGATTCGCCAGAAATGAACAAAATGGCGCCATTTGATATTTTTGTTTTCCCGAAAATCATGTTTCTTCTCCAACAGTTTTGGATTCCATTGAAATTTTGTTCGAATCCTTTCTGGGTGGATTTCTGTAAAAAATCGCCCAAAATTGGCCAAATGGCGCCATTTTGATTTTTTCGCCAATTTTAAAAACGCTTCTCCTCCCGCAATTTTGATGGGGTTCGTTTTACATTTTGAGCGAATGTGCCTTAGTTAATTCTGTCTTGAATAATTACTTGTTTTGGCGATTCTGTGCTTTTTTTAATTTTTTGGTAGCCAATTTTCAAAATGCTTGTTCTTCCCATCGTTTGGATTGGATTCCTTTTAAAAATTTTGCGAATGTGCTATCTTGAAACAGTTATTGATTTGATAATTCGCTAAAAAATTGGCCAAATTTCTCATTTTTTGTAGACCAACTTTCAAAATGCTTGAAAAATTGCTTTCATTGGTGATGAGCCGAAAAAAATGGACCAAACAGCGACATTCTGAAGTTTATTTGTCAGCCAATTTTCAAAATATTTCTCCCACATTTTCGATCGAATACCTCTCTAATTTTATACCCTTACAAATTTGCCTCGTGCCGCCCTTCAAGATTTTAGTAATGAAGTTTCTTTTAAATAGTTCTTCTTGTGCAAGTAATTTTAGTTTGATTGCTTTCAATTTTTAGGCATAGTCCAAGGTTAGGGCTTCCTCGAAGATTAGACCAATTCTGGCCGTACAAACTTTTTGATACTTAACTCACTAAATCTCGTCTGGTCACAGTGTCCGTGGACATTCTTGTTGTATGTTTGTTTTGGACATTCATTACAAACTTTAAAACAAAAGAGCGCATTCGCTCGCCTCAGGTTGCATCACCCCACCCCCTACCCTTTCCCGATAACCGAAGAGACCAGTAAGTTTCCGTTGTAATTCTTTAACCCTTCATTTACAGACAAAACAGTGTTTTTCCAGATTCCGAAACCTTTACAAGTAACTTTTTCTGTCAGTTCGAAACCTTTCTAGGGAAAAAAGCTTAACTTTGCTACTTACGAAACGGCATCCTACCCCCCTCCCCCATTACAAATCAAGGGCAAGGTCGTCAAGGCTGTTTGATATTATGTATAAAATAAGATTTATAAAATGTGTCAGTCTGCCAGTTCACCTCTGTGTTGTAGTGTTAAAAACGTTCGCTTGGTGTCTGGCCATATTTTATACGAACCTACAAATTGATTCTTCACTGACACTTTACTCCAAAGGACCTCCTACCTTTGATTAAGCTATCCTGGGGGGAGGGGTGGGGGAGGGCGAAAATTCAGTGAGACACCGTTCTTATACCAGATTGATAATTAACGTGGATTGGCAATAGGACAATAAAGACAATAGGAAAACTATCAACAATGTTTTAATTAACAACAGAAATTGAATTTTCACCAACTGTCCGTCGTATTTTGATAGAATCGCAGTGCCAGTTCGTGTCGTGTTACTCAAGCGGATTCTGGGCACCGGCACTTGACGGTCTTGTTTATGTACTGGTGGAGTTGTATTACCTCTGGCGTGTCTTCCCGAACTTGTTACATACTCTTTCGTCTGCTTGTATGTATAAAGTAGTGACAGAAAAAGCTCAACAAAAGCCGAGGGAAATGGACAACTGGGTCAAATTTATCAGCTAAAGGCAATGAGAAAGAATTCACTAAACGCACAAACAAAAGAATCCAAAAAGAGAAAGGTTTAACCACCCCTCCCCCCCACCCCCGCCCCTCCTTGGCCTTTATCTCGATTTATAAAAAAAATGAGATTTTTTGTCATCAGAGTCGTGTATCCACGGGGGGTTTCTTCTCAGATTTATGCCATTTAAATATTTTCATACTAAAGCCAAATGTGGTCTTAAACAATTTTGTATCGCAGTAATAAAGCCGAACGTAGGTCTATCAAAAATTATCAAGCAACGAATGAATTCATATCGTGCGCTGGAAAAACGTGAAAAACAAAAATAATCGTTCTTCCATGTATAGGAATATCGCCAGTTTAAAATGTTATCTTGCGCTCAGCGGAATTTTCGATGTTTAATAGCTTTATATTTTGAACAGTTACCCAGCTGGTTTTGAACTCCTGCTTTTAACTTACTTAAACATGAGTTCGAACTACGTCATTAAATACGGGCGCAGGTGAACCGCATGTCTGATTTTCCGAATAATTTTATTGGTTTCAATGGTTTGTCTTATTAAAGAGTATAAACTAGTTTTAAACCGTGAGAAGTGGTATGGTTGATGGCAGGTGGCAGGCGACGCCGGCGGGAGGGCGGGCGTACTACAGGAAGGCGGTTCCCCGCCCAGGCTCTCGCAGTGACGGCCAGGGCCCGAGTGGCGCCAGGCCCAGAACCGCTCCACAGACCCCCCGCCTCATGTGGAACACGGACACGGTTAGTGATGATGAAACAAGTATTCATTGATTTCGCACCACAGATTGGGTATGGACGTTGTGAGTGTTTTATTTTCATGTATAGATAGGAACTTTTCAACAGTCCACAATAAGCATCTTATAGTTGACGTGGTTAATCAATTATTTCACAAATAAAAATTAAATACATAAGGTCCAAACACAGAGGCAGTGTGCCTTTCACCTGAATTAGAGGGTTTTACCTCTTGGTCATAGCATGTTCGAATCCACCTCAATTCTTACATTGTGGCCAGTGGAAAACTGGAAGATTGGGGTCGGTGCAATGAATCTGCATTTGAAACACAGTATGTAACGTTTTAGTTAACATTTATTGATAAAATTCGTGGAGGGGATAAATAACCTAGGGCACCCTCACCAGCCATCAACACGAGAACCGCCAGTGTTTCGCAAGTGTTAACTTTAAAGGTGGGGTATATCTCACTACATGCGAGATGGAGGGTGTACAAAAATGACTGAAACGCCTGCACGGGTGATGTCAGTCATGCGAGATGGAGGGTGTACAAAAATGACTGAACCGCCCACAGGGGTGATGTCAGTCAATCACTTTTCATACCTGACTATCGAAAACGTCACGAATGTATTAAAACATTTGAAAAGATGCAACAATTATAACTTTGAAACAATCACACATCGCTGTAAATGTATACAACTGTAAAAATTTTATGAAAATAATTGATTTTCTTATCGAAAAAACATTGAACTTTTTTCAAGTCTTTCTGGTTTTTCCTAAATGGTCACTCTGGAACACAGATTCCATGTTTTAGAAGTGACAAACACGCTAGCTAAAAACTTCGCATAATAAGCGATTTTTGGGAATGCGGATGATGGTACATAGAAGTGAATGGGTCCCAAAATCGGGACCGACGGAATTGGTACGAATTAGCCGAGGGACCGAATTAACCGAGGACGAATTAACGAGGGGAACCTGTACTTTGGTTCATTTTCACCACCAGATATTATTTATATTTGTAAAAAGTGCGGTCTGTGAGAAGTGCTGTAATAGCAATAAAATGCATATGTTTTGCAAAATCTGCGAAACATTTTCCAGCTTACTTTAAATATGCTGAATTTAATTTAAATTTATACAATATCTTTACTTTTATTATCAACACAGTTTTGTAGTAATTTTTAACTAACATAATACTGGAGATATAAAACTGTTGCAACAACTGTGTGTGAGAGAAGTCGCTCTTTTAGCCTTGATCCGAGTTAAACCCTAGTCTTTTGCGGAATGGCTAACTCGGGTTTTGTGTTTCTTCTTGGCCAGTACGTGCTGGGATATACCCGGTCATATAGTATTAGAAATTCGGGGTAACAGTTTTTGCTGTGAAAGACCCTGAACTGCCGATGACCCTTGTGGCTGCCGGAAACGAGCGCGGCGTAGTTCTTGCTGATAGAGGGCGGCACGTGCTCGTCGCTCAGCCGCCAGTACGCGTGCCGCAGCGACGTCCTCACGATCAGCAGCATCAGGTTAGTATTGCGCGGGTACTGCTTCGAATTTGTGTATTTATCCGCTATCCAGGTGCTTTCCGTGAGGTACACGGCTTTACCGTATTGTCCGTTGTGCATCCTGTTAACATCAAAGCCGTTCTCGATGATGTTAAACGCGTTGGTGATTTCAGTGCCGTGCAACAAAAACATACAGTTTTCTGGTCTGTCGGGAAATTGAACATTGTTCCAGCTGCGTGCGAGAAGTGGCGTCGATTCCATGGACTGCAGCGAGGCCTGGTCCTCTTCCTCCTCTTCCGCCTGGGTATCGTCCGTGTGTAAGTCTTCCTGTGAGACGAGAGGCGCGACGTGTTCCGCGCCCTCCGCCCACCGCTCCTCCTCGCTCTCAGCCTCCGTGCTTTCTTCCACAGGCTGCGACAAGGTTTTTACCGCTTTTGCGGATAGTTTATTTATAGCAGTTGCATTGATAAGTTTTTGCATAATGTCTTGTAAAGAACTTTTATCCCCGTTATATTGATCCCATAGTTTGCTATTGCTTATTTTGTAGACGTGGCGCACTTTGATTGTATAATTTTTGGCTCTTGTTTTGGTCGCTTCAGGCGGCCGGAGCTGCCACGCTTTCTCCAAGTACACCCTTATGTACGCCAGTAACTGGTGGTCTTCTGCGTCTGTGTGATCTAAGTGCGAGAGCATTGGATGCTCGCTGAATTTTGATTTAAATCGCGAGCATTGGAAATAGGAGATCTGAGCGCGCAGTGCGCGGCAGTTTTTGTGCTTTGTGCTGTGCTCACTGCCGGCTCGTGCTTTGTGAGAGCAGAACGTGTAACACGTGTAGTCGGTGCACGTGATGCAAAGCACGACCACGAGCCAGAGGATGACGATGCCGCTGATTGGGATCCAGTACAGATAAACCAAGTAATCCTTAAATGTGCAGCCTTCCTGTAGCCTCTCGTCTTGACTGGTGTGAGTGCTATTGCTGCCATTGGTGGCGTGAGCTGCGGTGAGCGTGTCAGCCGGACCGTGGTTGGGGCGGGAGTAGGGGCAGGCGCGCGCCGTCCTGGCGGCGACGACCGGCACGAGGATGTAGAGCACGACGATGGCGAGCACCGTCACGGCCAGCACCGCGTAACATTGGTTCGTCGGCCGGCTCGGCTGAACCATTGTCCTTGTCTACACTTTATCCTAAATGTGAAATGGCATGGTTTGAAGCTCTCATACCACACCGTCCATGCTTTGAAGCTCTCATACTACACCGTCCATGGTAGTTTTTCACATTCACATTTTTTTAACTTTCTTCACGAATGCCTCACTGCGTGACAATGACAGTAACAAAGAATTTAATGTTTAATGTTTTGTTATTTGTCCAAGCAAATTTCTAGTCGCTACACATCGCTTCCTTGTTGAAACCCAGTTAACTAATGTCCGTATTGAACTGCCCAGATATCCTTCTTTCTTTATCATACATTTTCGTAAATGTCACATACTAGGTATCTATTACTAGAAACACAGACATAACTATCGAGTTATAGATAACACAGGATAAATCCACCAACAGACGTTCAATATATATATATATATATATATATATATATATATATATATATATATATATATATATATATAATAGCTTTAGTTAGTTCTTATTCGTTAAATAAATCATATAGCCAACCTCTATTTAGGTATCTTATGCAAAACAGTGTGTATGACAATTCACCGTGAAGCGTCTCTGAAGATCCTCGTTGCTACAATAGTAAACAGTATGTTGGCTTGCCAAATATGGAATGCAAACCACCGAAGTACCGTCATACCAAAATCTGTTTTGACTTTCGTATGTTTATGTCAGGGATAAAACATGAATAATGACATTCTAGGCTTCCGAATCCACAAGCCGCATGGCATTATGTCTGCCCGACCAAGGGAAGACATTTAGTGTTTGTACGTTCTGTGTGTGTGTGTATGTCTGTTTGTATCAGGCTGTTGTGAACAAAATGTTGTGTGCAAGATATCTCGAGAACGAAAAGTCCGATCGACTTCAAACTTGATCGGTGTATTCCTTGGTTAGGTCGGATGGTTTTATGGGCTTTCGACGCATGTCACGTGATTAGGGCAGGCGTATGACGTAATTACGTAAAAATATTTGTGCGAAACATCTCAGTCGCTTAACATCGGAGAAAGTTCGAAGTTGGTGCGATTGTTGCTTGGTAGGTCTGAAGATTCTGTGAAATTTTTTCGCGAGTAGAACGAACGAATGCGGCGTGTGACGTCATCACGTAAAATATGCACATATTTTGAACAAGATCCTGTGTGCAAAATATCTTGATAACGGAAAGTCATATCGACTTTAAATTTGATATGGATATTCCTTGGGTCAATCGGACGGTTCTGGCAACTTTTGAGGGAAGTAAATTACGTTACATTCTTGCATGCAAGGTTTCTCAGCCACTGAACATAGGAGAAAGTTGAAACTTGGTGTGTTGTTTGCTTGCTGGGTTCGAAAGATTCTGTCAAATTTTGCCACGAGTAGAAAAAGAAAGACGTACAGTAACATCTGTTTTAGTAATCACCATCTGTTTATTTTTTAATTTTTTGACAATGAATTATGATTATGTTGCAGAAATGAATATGTCATTTTAGTAAGAAAAAAAGGAAATTTTTTTTTTCGGAAATTATGGGTTTAGCCGGAGAGACATTTGTGTTTGTTTACAAAAACAAGAAACTAAATAGGTGTCGATTAGAAGTGTGTAATATAAGCTTATGTTTTGTGTGCAGTGGCCGCTCTAGTTTACTTTTTTTACCTGCTCGACGTAGTTAGGGAGTCCTATGATTTTCACGTACATTGTTTTATCCAGAATAACTGCTGTGTGTCATGGCGCACCTATGTTTTATATAGTGCATTAAAATTTTCGTCGTGCGTCCCAATGACGGGCGACTTCTGGAGAACTGTTCTACTTAGTAAATAAGTGAACTTGTGTTCTTCGAATTTTATCCTTTTGTTATTACATACACATCTCTGGTGAAAACCTCCATCAATGAACACTTTTCGGCTCCGAAAGGTGTTTATCATGAAGAGGTTTTACTGTATTTGGCTCTTTGCATTCGTCCTTTTTGTGATCTGTTTCACAAACAAATTAGTGTGTTTCACCAATAACGAGTTTATGCCGTTGACCATATATTCCAATACCGTATGCATTAGTATGCAGGTTCCAAAAAAATATAGCGCATTCTAGCCGGAAAGTCTTGCAGAATTGCCCGTGCAGTATGTTTATGCAAGGTCTTGTACATTCAGTGCACTTCACTGCACCGAATATTATTGGGTCGACACCTCACACAGCTTTTGATAAACAAACTGAAATCCTTTGAGAATGAAGAAAGTTATATTGAAGCTGTGTCCCTATTATCATGGACATCAATCGTATATCCGTCTATTTATCAACGCGATGGGAACTTGGTCATATATTAAAGGTGTTCACAGTGGCAAGTACACTTTTGTGACTCAGCCTAAACGTTTTGTTAGACCAGGGGAACCTGATACTTATTGTTAACGAACAAATGCGGTGGGCGGAGAACCCCCCCCCTCCCCCTCCCTGCAAAAAACGCCACCGGAGAAAATGCCAACCACTCATTTGGCAGCTGCAGAGAACCTCCCCCTCCCCCCCCCCACGCATTATACGAGTTTTAATGTTCTTAATGGGAGCTTTCAATTTTGGTGTTGACGTTTAGTTAAACTTTTCGTCATGACTTGACACCTATTCAAACGCTCTCTTCTCTGAAACAGTAACCCTTTCCCTATTGTAATTGATTCTACTTATATTTGTTGACAAAATGTTACTTCTATAGTTTTTGATCATTTTTTCACCAACCCCACTTTTTCCAAGCTTTAACACACTGCGGGTGACATTGACCTATTTCACAGAGTGGGGGTGAAATTGACCTATTTCACAGAGTGCCGGTGACATTGACCTATTTCACAGAGTGCCAGTGTTTCAGACTAGAACCAATCGAGAATCACCAGGGGACTTATAACATTATATATATACAGACGAAACCGGTTAATCGCATAGCCAATTTGCCAAGCCCTGTTATGCGTTTATCCGATATATGCGTTTATCCGGAGTACTCTTGCCGTGCCTATTTTTTCAGTTAAGGTAGTTAGACGTGCACCCCCGCCCCTCCTCATCCCCGCATTTGAGAAACTTTGTTATCCTGTTCTTTTATTACTAGTATTTTATCCGAGAGACTTAACGAATTAACCATAACCGACACGGTAAACGGAACGGACCCCCCCCCGGAACATACTCCCCCTTTTTTGCAGTGGTAGGAACAGACCCCCCCCCCCCCCCCCGCCCATTTTTTATTATTATAATAATGTTTCAGTATCTATGTGAAATTAAATTTAAAAAATCACAGTTTCGAACTGTAAGTGGTAAAATTTCTTCTTGGTTAAGTACTTAAATGATGACTTTGCACTCACGGTTATCTGAGGCAACGTGGGGATTAAGGGTTTCAGGCCATTATTTAGTGAGAGCTCGGGCAGGGTGGGGATTAGGAGTTGCAGGCCATTATCTAGCGTAAGCTAAGGCAGTGCGGGGATTAAGGATAAAGGTCATTATCTAGTGAGAGCTGAGAGAGTGCGGTGATTAAGAGTTCGAGACTTACTCTTAACAACCGCAAATGGGGTTGGTACATGTACACAGTGGGTCAAGCAAACAGAAAACAATGCATTAGATAAATAAACGAGGAGCAGCTCAGTTTGCTTTAAGTGTGGCACTGTTTCGATAGTCAACTAGAATTATGCAATTAACCGGTGTGCTTCCCATTTTAACGTGAAAAAGCTATGCGTTTATCCAGTTTATGCGATTAAGCGGTATGCAATTATCCGGTTAAATTTCCAAAAGATGGCATTGGAAATGGTTTGGGATTTGCGAATAATATGCAGTTAACCGATTTATGCGTTTAACCGGTATGCGATTAAGTGATTTCATTTGTATATACTGTTTCTCGGCCATGAAATTCAATAACGATGCAGTTTGGAAACTACGGCTGTATAAAAATTATTCAGATCTGGAATCTGCAGCACCGTACGATTAATTCCAAAAAAATCTTATGATAGCTACCTCCCCCCTTCCCATCACGCCACACACGCGCACAATCACACACCAAAATGTTCCCGTGAAAGAAATACAACTGCATTTTTGCTTGGACTTTCGCACATATGCCGACTCTGGCCATAGATGTAGTGTTGACGACCCAAAACCAGCGCATCTGTGAGATACGGTAAAAATTCAGCGAACTTGTAGATGGGCGTAGTGCATATATATATATATATACTTAAGTCGTTTCACCTCATTGGATGTGGCAGCCAGTGTCGCGATATATCAGTGAAGCTATTAATGTCGCCATCACTACCACCTTACTACTTATACCGTCTTTGGGTAAGGGTTGATTCTTAGCCACTGATTGCTCTTGTTTATGTGGTTTCACTCCTTTAGTACGCAAAATTAACAGGACACTGAGCATATTAGCGATACTAAGATGTACAAGTATGTATTATGTCTTTTGAATGTAATAAAATTGTTCAAATTTCTCCCAGAGCTTTGATGAAAATATTTTAAATCTTTCTTTTTAATATATTTTGGAGCTACTTAACCCAGCAATGCTGCCAATTTGATAAATGAAGTCCATAAGTACTTCAGCGCGCAAATAAAACAATGAAAACACTACCACGTGTTTTTTTTGTTTATTTCTCCTTCTAACGAGATTAGGTCAAACTGCCACAAAGGAGGTGACGTCACATTTATGTTTGCGCGCAAAAATTCAGAAGCACTTTCTATTTAGGATATCTTTTTTCGTTTTTACACGAGATTTTCGGATATTCTTTCTGGATTGTTCAACATACTTCAGAAATGTAAGTTTCTGCTTCGTTTGGTGGCCAGGAACCTAGGTTTCTTGCCTTAGTTGTTGCACAATTCGGCACTTTGTGCTTCGGAACCTACGAGATCCAGTGTTTGCTCATTCGGGGCTATCGTCTCGCTCGGAGCTACTTTCTGCCAATGGATCTATGCTAGGTTCGACTAACGTTGCTTAGCAACGTTAAGTCGTGTGATCCGAGGTTTGGGAGAGTCTAGGAAAGGTTTTTTGTTCGCAGCTGTCTGACAGCAACACGCCATTTCGGCGGGGCCGCGTACGATGTCTTTTTCCTCACCCCCTTACCTTCAGGTGGCACAGTCAGCGACGCCAGTGCGTTCTTCACACTTCGGTCTTGCTGCCCACTATAGGATCTTTACCCAAATCGCATTTTTTTGCAGTTAGGGGCGGTTTTTGGTGCCTGACTTTATCTAGGTCACGATAACTGTCACGGAACCATCAACCGCGGCGAGAAAAATGGTTTTTTCCAAGCCCTACAGGCTTAGTTTGCATGGATGAGTTGCTTACTGCCTGGCAGAACAGGGCTGCGTACCCCGCCTCCCTTGTCCACGGGTTTTCGAGCTCCGCAGGGCAGGCTATGGGTGTTTTTTTCGCGGGAAATCCTTCAAGAATGCATCGCGGGTTTTCCCCATTGTTTGTACGACGTCACGTGACTTGTTGTTTTGACAACAACTCACACGCCGCACGACAGCAAAGTTATTTTGCACTCGCACCGCGAAAGTAGAGGGGTTCAAGCAGGACTAATCGGGAATTTAGTTGTCTTTTAGTCCCATCTAATCCATATTTCACCCCACTCTGAGTACGACCTCGTGTAAGCTAGGAATTAGCAGTTAAACTACGAGGACTTCCACTCCAAACTTCGCGAGACAGTGATCTCTCTTTCATGACAGCAGGTTCGCGTGACAAGAAGTTTCTGTCGTACGAAATAAGTGCGTGTACCGCCGAATTTACTGTGAGTTCTGAGTAATGGGTAATTAAACTACAGTAAAAGGAATGCTTTCGATTAATTGTCATTTCACAGATGGCTAGATACGAGGTTAAAGTGAGATCACTCGTTGCAGTATGTGGTTTTTTTTGTAATGATAACTGAGACTCGCGCGACAGTGGAGTCTCGTCATAACAAAAGATCAGTGTAGCTACAGGTTAACGCTTGCCACGGGCACTTGGGCGTAAATATTACGTAGCAATAAGAGATGTGGAGCTAGAAATGGTTAGTTAAAAAAAAAACAAAACAAACGCAAGAAGCACCACAAATAAGTTATAACCACCAATAATAAGCCGCAACCGAACAAGATTGTCGGCCAAAAGACTCCCACCGCCCTGTCATAGAGGTTTACACGTCGGAGGATGACAGTAGCAGTGAAAGTGACAGTGATTATGATCCTGATCAGGATGCATCTTGCATTGAAGACTCGCCTGATCAACAGATGCACACGTCCACCTCACACGAGGACGACTGAAGTACATACAGAATACCTCGCCTGCCATCACGCCAAGCCATGGCGTCGTTATTTCCGGTAGTACGACATCTGGACGTGGCCCGTTCACCTGCTAAGACTCAGTCTCTCACACCACGTGACTCTGCGGGGCGCCGACGAGTACGCAAACCCTCACCGCCCAGCTACGTCGAATCAGACACGGAGCCAGAATCCGGTGACAACGACGATGATTCCACGCCGTCAACGGAGCCTACAGACATACAGTTCACTGACTTGCTGCGCATGATAGTTGCGCACGACAAGTGGCGCGGAACTACAACCGCTACAAACTGGAGTCACATGACGCCATCTCCGGTTCGCGTCGCAAAGAGAGATCGAACCTCGCCCTCCTCGAGTAGCACTGCCTACGGCCGAATGCATCAAGCAAATTTTCAACTCGAAGACAGAGGATCATGCCGAAAAAATTTTGCAACGAAATCAAGCGTACCACAGGTCTCCACATGCAGACTGCTGGACGTGAAGACTGCACCGTATGTCACGCATGACCACTTCCTCCCCATGACAGCACTACAACCGCTGAAGCAACGCCTGCCGTGGATCCAACGGGGTCACACTGACACGGATGTACCCTTAGTGGATGCAGATGCCAGGAAGTTCGAGGAATGGGCTCGCCGCTCGCTAAACATCCTGTCCTTCCAGGATTTCGCGCTGATGGCATTACGAGACATAGTCATGCAAACAGTGCCTGCGGACGACGCCCCAGCGGTAGAAAATCTTATTGACTCGATTGCAAGAGCCTCGTGCAACATCGCTCAACTGCAAAGCGAAGCTGTGGTGGGCATGGTAGGGTTACGGAGAGATGCACTGCTTCACCACTCCCTTCTGCCAGTCGAAGATGCTGCGTCACTGCGAGGCCAACCTGGTGCGGGGCAAACCAGACGCGATTGCTCGCTTGACAAGTGAATTCAAGGATTTCCTCAAGGATAAGTTCATGCAGCAAGCTATCCGGCAACAGAAAGGGAAGCCCACGGCAGGCAGCAAGCAAGGCAAACGGGCGGCACCACAAGAAAAACGGCAACGGTCAGAGGCAAAGAAGTCACATCAAGAGCAGACGACCAAGCCGCGCGGCGCCAGCCAGAGCAGGTAACAATTACTGTACACATCGCACTGCAAGCGGTTATCCAAACGATCACTCGCAAGGCGATATCACTTTCTCTCATTCCGCGCCCGCTCCGCCCATAACCTGCAGAGAACCTGGCCCGTTGGGGGAAGACTGAGGTATTTTTGGGAGAGGTGGAAGACCATAGGGGCCCCAAAACGGGTGGTAAAATGGCTTCGTTACGGATACCCCCTCCCTTTTCGACGCTCAAACAAAGGGATGATTATTTGCCCGCCTCTCACACCTCTACCTCCTCCTTGTCTGACAACCACGTACCCGTCCAGGAGCGAAAAAGATATTGCTTTGAATACCATGATTCAGGAACTGCTGGGCAAAGGGGCTATTGCAGAAGTGCCGAATGCAGAGCAAGGCTTCTACAGCCGATTTTCCTACGACCGAAGAAAACAGGGAGCTGGAGGTTGATCATAGAGCTGTCAGCGCTAAATCAATTTCTGCTCGTACCGACTTTCTGAATGGACACCAACCAAGTCATTCGCGAGGCGTTACGTCAAGGTATTTGGGCATGGTCAATCGATCTCCCATGCACCGCAACAGCTGGAAATTTCTATGCTTCAGCGTCGCAGAAAGAAACTACAGGTTCCTTGCTCTGCCATTCGGCTTAGCTCCAGCACCATGGGTATTTACAGTGGTCATGATCGTACTGACGAAACGGGGCCGGGAAAGTTCTATTCTGCTATTCCAGTACATCGACGACTGGCTCATTGCTGCACTGTCCAGCGAACTGGTCGCACAGCACACACAAGCCGCTGTCAGACAATGTCTAGAAGTAGGGTTACAAGTAAACCTCGCCAAGTCAGAGCTTCAACCCACACAGACAATCACATTTCTAGGCGACGTATTCGACTTCCGGCAAGGTACATGCTTTCCAACCGAAAATCGTATACAAAAACTGTCGGGGCAAATTCAGACAGTACTCAGTCATACGCAACCTTCTCTAGAAAGACTCGAAAGCCTGCTGGGACTACTCACCGCCACGGAGAAGACTGTGACTCTGAGATGTCTCCATTTCAGGGAATTTCAAGCCCTCGTTCCCCGAGCGTTGTTTCAGGGCCGGGCGAAAGGACGCAGAGCCCACCTGGCAGAAGGAGCAAGGGCAGACCTCAAATGGTAGAGCGACCCACGCAGTCTGCTGACTGGAGTACCGTTCACCACGCCACCCGCCGATTGCCAGGTACAAACAGATGCGTCGACGACAGGGTGGGGGTTGTTCTTCAAAGGCCGGACATGGTCAGGTCTGTGGGAGGACGACCTTCGCGGAGCACACATAAACGTCAAAGAGATGTGGGCTGTCAAGCATGCCTGCTCACTGCTGCATCGACAGCTACGCTAACAGACAGTGTTATTCCTGATCGACAACACGACAACTGTGGCATACCTGAAACGCCAAGGAGGCACACGCTGTCGCGAATTAATGTCACTGACCAGAGACATACTACTGTTCGCTCAACAACAACAGTTTCAGATTGTCCCCCAACATATTCGAGGCCTGTTCAATGTGGTGGCAGATTTGGCTTCCCGCAGGGGGACAGTGGTAGCGACAGAATGGACACTAGATCGACAGACATTCTGGTGGACACAGACACAGTCACCGTGGGGGCCCCCAAAGCTGGATCTATTTGCGAACAGCCTCACAGCCCAACTCCCGCGCTACGTATCCCCCTGCCCGGACGAACAAGCGACAGCAGTAGATGCTCTGCAATGGGAGTGGCCGGACGAGATTCTGTATGCATTCCCCCCAACGTCTCTACTCCTGCCCGCAACGCAAGCTCGATCCAATCGCGGCAACGTCGCCAGTGATCGCCGACTTCCTAGTTTATTTGTTTGAAGAACGGCGGCTTTCTGTACGTACTATTGAGAGCTACCGCTCGGCAATTTCGTTCATACTAAAAAAATATTCAGGTTTTGACGCCGGCAACGACAAGCATCTCGGCCAGCTACTACGAAACTTTAAGTTAGAGAGACCGGACAGATCTCTCAGCTAAGGAAATCACGTTGAAATGTACGTTTCTTCTAGCGTTGACAACGGGCAAGAGATGTGGGGAAGCAAACGATCTCAAACTACCTGAAGAATACGATCGTCATGGTATATCAGAAGTCTGGCTCTGATTCGAACACACTGCAAACCCTTAGCATAAAAGCCCATCAGGTCAGACATGTGACAAATTCGCTGGCGTTCTGTAAAGGGGCGACTCTAGAAGAACTGCTTCGGGCGGGCACATGGACGTTGCCAAATACATTCATTTCCCATTATCTACAGGATTTTTCCACCGATTCATCCACGGGCGTACACAGACTGGGGCCCTTCGTGTCGGGGGGAAAAGTTTCTCTGTCTGACAGCTAATATGTACTTAATCCCTCGCTATTTTGATTCTCGCAGAAAGTCAAACAAGAACGGGGGAAAGAACCGGCACACCGGAAAGAATCGCGCGAAGCAAGCTCCCAAGCCACCGGCAACGCAGTGATTCTGTACAGACGAACTGTCGTGTCATGCCAACCCTAAATATTCCAGAAGAGTTATGGCAGGGGACGTTACGTATCAAAAGACAGTTTAGTTCACAAGGAGCTCGTACATTACAGACTGTTTGTATATTCATGAGTGTTGCTTGACATGTTTTACTGTTCGCGGCGCGACCATAAGTCGTCAAGCCGCTCGGATTTCACTACTGTGTAGTGACTGTGTTATTCAGAAATGTTTACGTTTAGAATGAGAACACAAATTAACACAAATCCTACAGTAATTACATTTTCTTTTCTCTCTTTGCCGAATTAGGCAGTACAGCTAAAATATCAATCAAAAGGCAAGAGAAAGGACAGAAAAAAGGGGGGGGGGAGCATGTAACGAATTAAGAGAACAGGGCTCCTCACCGCACCATGTGGTATCGACAGGGTAGAAACGGCGAGGGAAGAGCAAGGTTGATTCGATAAGTAATTACGAATTCAAATACTCTAGAAATGTTGTCGTTCACGCCCAAAGGAGGTGACGCATGCTTCGCGTGACAGAAAATTCGCGAAACATAGCAGTTCGCGTGACATGGAACAACGAAAAGAATATTTCATGTCGAAACAAAAGACACCCACCTCCGGCTTCACGTCTATCAAATTGGCAGCATTGCTGGGTTAAAGTAGCTCCAAAATACATTAAAAGTGACGTTTTAAGGAATTAAAACGCATTTTATGTGTTTTTGGAGTTTAACCTAAGCAATGCTTCCAAGCAAATTTACCCTCCCAACCAAATATCCCCACGTTAGTCTTTTGACCGGGGAAAGGTGACTTCTTGAAGCACAAAAATTAATGTGACGTCACCGCCTTTGTGGCAGTTTGACCTAATCTCGTTAGAAGGAGAAATAAACAAAAAAAAACACGTGGTAGTGTTTTCATTGTTTTATTTGCGCGCTGAAGTACTTATGGACTTCATTTATGAAATTGGCAGCATTGCTTAGGTTAAACTCCAAAAACACACAAAAATGCGTTTTAATTCCTTAAAACGTTACTAGAGATACCTTAAGTGTGTGGAAGTAAATTTCTGAGATACGCATGTTGTCGAGATGAACATCTTGCTTTAACTTGACCATTTGTTGCTTAAAGCGACAGGAGAAGAAGAAGCCTGCGGTGGCGGCCAGCCACACGACGACCGAGGTGGAGCAGGACGTGACGGACTCCATGCTGGCCGTGAGGAGACTCGGCGGCAAGAACGCCAAGCAAAGGTCCGCCTCCTGCTACACCACTCCTAACTCTTATTATAATAATTATAATAATAATAATAGTAGTAAAAATAATAATAATAATAATTATAATTATAATAATAATAAGTAATAATAATAATTTCAGAGAAAATCTGAAACATGTTTTCACGGTCGATTCCGTTCTTAAGGTATCAAGATAGTCCAGAAATCAATCAGGAGATTAGTTATCGTGTGTAGCCATTATTAGTTATCATGTGTAGCCATCATAATTTTTGGGCAGAAATGAAAGCAGTATTGCTTGTGACTACCACAATGGATCGATCATTTGTAATTTAAGGCCAACTGTCAAGTCCCGAAATCAGAAATTTTACAAAGTTCCTAAGATATTTCAGGCACTTTACAAACTTCCTGACATTCCGTGAACTTTGTAAGCTTCCTTATTTGACAGTTTGCCTGAAACAAATACGCATATACACTGGGGGTGTTACGGCTCTCACCGTAAGCGAAAACCGACCGCGGAAAGGTCTGCATCGCTGCATCGCTGCATCGCGCACAACTATAAAACGCGTGTTGACATGATGCTGTTATAAAAAATGTAAACTTGATAAGTTGTCACTCGGCATTTTAATGTGAACTGTTCCTTTAGCGACAGTAAAGTAATGTTTCCTAAGTGTAATTCCAGTTTTAAAGCTTCTTATAATATATGTGAAGGCGTTTTGTTTATGGGGTTATTAGTAATAAAGTAAGTTACAACAGAACTGTGGTGACTGCATTATGATGCACATAAATTGGGACAAAAACTGAAATGATTGTTATAGGATATACTTGAAATTAATTGTAAGCTCGACGATGTGAAATAATGCATATATTGATTGTTATTTGAAATATTTATGTTTAAATATACTGTAGTTTTTAGATATTTCATACTTTTTGCACATTTTCAAATGGTTTGGAAAGTTTTAGCATAAGCATAGCAGCTGTATTCCCATGTCTGAGATAAGATTACACAAAATCATATACCTCATGTGTCGACAGACAGACCGACGCACAAACCCGAATACTATAGCCCCCGCTTCGCGCTACGTGGCGGCGGAGGGCTAATAACATCATTATTAAGTCTTTCGGGAGACCTGTTTTATGTGCTTCGTCACCGAATAAATTTTAAAGGAGTGATGCCTTATTTAGAAATGTAATCTCTAATTTATCAATTTGAGCGTTATAAATTATATCAACTGGTGTTTTTGTTTCAAATCACATCGCTAAAAGGCATTATTGGTTGTTATACGGTAAATATTTAGCTAAATACCAATATACCATTTCGGCACAGTTTTAACAATTTTTTTGGCAAAATCGTACATACAGTTTCCAAAGGTTTGGCCTTGCGCATTCTGAGAATCTCAATGAAAAATGTCAAAATGTTACTACCTCTTTGTCCACGTCCAATTTGTCTCAAATTGGCCACATGGGCTGTACCCATCGTGCGGGGGCTTCTGTCGTCCCGGCTTCCTTCCGTCTGTCTGCCCGTAAACTTTTGTTTTTAACTACTCCTCTTTCAGTTTTCATTGCAGTAAAATGTTGTGGAAATACTTAGAGGGACAAATGCCCATTACTTTATCTTCATAATTCGCCAAATTTTGTATTCTCTACGAAATGTGTAACGCTGGTGCCTCCAGTACTCCTGAGTCGAATCCTGTCATTTTTTTTTTCATTTTTTTTAGGCGGTTCGCTAAATTTTGACGCTTTGTTGGCCAAATTATCGCACATTTTTTTTTCTCGCTTTTTCCTCTTTTGCATTTTTTGGTGGATTTGATAGAAAGTGAATGAGTTGAGTTGCAAGCAGTTTTATCCATCAGCTGTAGCAAGGCAAGCAGTTGGCTTGAAACGGTCATGTGGCGCATGGCAACCAGAAAAGTAAAAAAATATTTCATCAATAAAACTCATTTTCAAAAGTATCGCATGAAATCTCAAATTGGCTAGAATATCTAGAGAAGGAAAATATCTGGTTGTATACATTAGGAAAGGGCATCAAGACAGCAGAATCATTTGATCTTTCAAGAAGCAGAGTAAGAATAAGAATAATTTCAAATAAATACGGTTTTATCCAAATTACGGTTTATCTGAACAAATAGTGGTGGTCCCGACCTGTTCGGATTGAAGGGCTTCTAAGTTTGAAAAGTGTCAGAAAATGTTTCAGAACAGTCGTGCTTCCGCTGTGTTAAAGGCATCACATCACATGAAATGGCTGTGGCACTTTGACAGTGGTGACCTCAATAAGTTAATTCTTGTGTTTTATATGTGTTAATTAAATGTGTTATATGTGTAAATTTTTACATTGATACCCCATTCAATACAGTCTAGACTGCCCAGGATACGTTAGCATCAATGATCGGGCTTAATTCGGTTATTCTCTTTTAGTATAGCGTTGATAGTATACCTTCACGTCATGATAAACAAAATGAAAGTGACCAAGGCACCTTTACATGTTATTCAACTTTGGTGTCGTTGTCAGAATGAACCCCAGCTAGAATCTGCAGTCCGTAACGAAATTGATCACCAACTGTCAGCCGTATTTGGATAGAATCGCAGTGCCAGTTGGCGTCTTGTGCTCTGGCAGCATCTGGGCACCGTTACTTAACGGTCTTGTTTTTTTGTTTGTTTGTTTTTTTTTTTTTTGTTTTTTTTTTTGTTTTGTTTTTTTTACTTTAAATTCCATATTTACTTTAACTTTTGAAACCTGCGAGACATCGTTCCCCATTTGCAGAAAAAGGGAGAACAGAGCAAGATTCGTCAATGTTCCTCAAATGGTAAATTTCTTTAAACCCTGTTGGTTGTAAAGACCTTATCCGGGTGAACTGAACAATTCGCTTGGGTGAATGTTTTTTTTCTTATTTCATGATTGTCATTACGCCGACAAAGAAAATAGTATTTTGCCTGGTAGGTATGCCTGATAGGTACGTGCTGCTTCCAGTATCGAAAACGGCACGCTACGCAATACTGAAAGTATTACGTAATAACGTAACTAGGCGACAGAAAGTATCACAGAGGAGTGCAAAAATATGTAAGATGATAATATATTTGTACCAAAAATCATGAAATAAAAAATAAAACTGGGCTCACGTTTGGACTGATCCCAAAACCCATCCCTTGGCTTTTCGCACTGTCCGCAAACGCTTGTCAGGCTCGTACAACCTGTGCTACAGGATCCGGGAGGGTTTTCCACCCACTTGTGCGGTTTTATCACTCTATATGACCTAACACAGCAACATAGTTTTTGTCTGAAGCGTGAAGAAGTGAGCCACATTTTGAGTATACACTTTCTATGTTGCAGGCGGTACCGTTTCTTCATGGACTTTATTCCAGACTCAAAAGTAAGATTTTTTACTTTTACGGTTTAATTGTACGTCTCACTTAAAGCAATCGTTAAAAGTGCTTGCGTATGTGCGCTTTGAAGTTGAAAAATCTTTTCGTGAGTTTTTAGCCTGAATATCTTAAATTTATTTTCATACCTGTCTATTTGGCTTTTACTGTTTTTGGTGATTCGACAAAATTTGGCGAAAAATATTAGCGGAAAACCTTTTCTTCGTAATATCTTAACTGTCGCCAGAAAAATAGCATTGCAGTCTTGAAATTTTAAGTAAGGATAGGAAGTTTTGCTACATACCTAGTTATTAACTTTTTTTCTTGTTATTCACCTAAAATTGGCGGAAATATTGGCGAAAATAATCTGTAAAATCGTAACTTCAAATTAAAAAATAACCTTACTGTCTTGAAATTTTAGTTAAAGATAGGGGTCATTTATACTTACCAGGCTGTTACTCTTTTTGGGGGGATTGAGAAATCATTGTTGTGCATGCATTACTCTCTTAAAATTGTAGTTCAAGCTGGCGGGCATTGGTACCTAAATTGCTATTAGTTTTTAGACCAGCCGACTATGTCGGGCTAGTCTTATCCCATCAATAGAGGGACATCCGTTGACTGTATGTACGTATGTACGTGTGTAAACTTTTACTTAAAATGCTTCTTTTCCTTCAGTTTTGATCGGATTCCTCTCACATTCTACACGAATGTTGTCTGTGTAGGCTTCTTTTTAAAAATTATTTTCTTTGGCGATACGGCAAAAATTGGCTAAAATGGGGGGCATTTGAATTTTTTCGGTTGCCAATTTTCAAAATACTTCTTCTCCCACAATTTTGATAAGACTTTCTTCCAATTGTGTACGAACATTCCCTAGATAGGCCTCTTTTGAAAAGTTACTCATTTTGACGATCCGCCAAAAGTTGGCCAAATGGGGGGCTTTTTTTTTTTAGTGTCTAATTTTCAGAATGCTTCTTCTCCCACAATTTTGATTGGATTCCTTTCCAATGTTGGACAGTTGTTCTTTAGGTACGTCTCTTTTAAAAAATTACTTTTTAGGCGATCTGCCAAAAATTAGCTACATAGGGGGCATTTAAATTTTTTTGTTGCCAATTTTCAAAATGCTTCTTCTCGAACAATTTGATCATATTCTCTTCAAATTTTTTACGAATGTTCTCAACATAGTCCTCCCTTGAAAATTTACTTTTTTTTGCGATCCGCCTGAAATTGGCCAAGTTGGGGGGAGGGGGGCATTTTTTAATTTGTTGGTGCCTAATTTTCAAAATGTTTCTTCTCGAACAATTTTCATCAGATTTTCTTTAACTTTCGCACGAATGTTCTGTAGGTAGGGCTCTCTTGAAATCTTACTGTTTCTGGCGATCCGCCAAAAATTGGCTAAATAGGGGGCATTTTTTTAATTTATTGGCGTTTAATTTTGAAAATGCTTCTCCCACAATTTTGATTGAATTCCTTTCCAATTTTATACGATTCTTCTCGAGTTAGACCCCTCTTGTAAGTTGAATAAACATGCCCATTGGTCCGAAGTGCGAACATGCACAATGACCCGAAATAATAACCGCGCATCAACGTAAATTAAATTAACATTCGCACTGGTCTAAAATAAGAAACGCTGATCAACACCAGTTAAATAAACATGCGCAGTGGTCCGAAATGTGAACAGCGCATCAACGCAAGCTAAATATATATGCGCACTGGTCCGAATTGCGAACCGCTCATCGAAGCTAAATAAACATGCGCACTGGTCTAAAATAAGAACCGCGCATCAATGCAAATTAAATAAACATGCGCACTGGTCCGAAATACGAACAGCTTATCAACGTAAGTTGAATAAACATACTCACTGGTGTGAAATTCGAACCGCACATCAACGCAAGCTAAATAAACATGCGTATTGATCGAAATGCGAACAGAGCATAACGGCAAGTTAAATAAACATGCGCATTTTTCCGAAATGCAAACCGCACATCAACGCAAGTTAAGTTAATATTTTCACTGGTCGGAAATGCAAACCCCGCAAAATAATACATACCAAAACATTAAAACTTAAGTAATGATGTTTTAGATGCGGCGTTTTCTTCATTTCAAAAGGCACATGTGTTTGGTCGTTTCTGCTGCTTGAAATAATTGTGTATGTCCGACAATACATGTGAAAAGTACACGTGTGTGGATGCAATTTCGATACGTTGCTCGAAGGTATTTCTGGTAGACTACCCAGTCTACCAGAGATACACACGTTCTGTTTCCCATTTTTCTGGGAAACAAATCTTTGTATGTATTTATCGATCTATGTTCGGGTCCGTTGATAAATTAATTATTTAGCTAGCTCTTTGCCATCTCGTCTTTTGAAACCCAATTTTTCTGGGAAATTCCCTTGTTCATGTACGCTGGATTTGGCCTTATCGCTTTTCGTAAGCTGGGACTTGTCCTTGGACAAACGTGTACAGTGTGACTACCACTTTTGGCAACCAGACAAGCTTATTCATAGGTTCACTAGATCTCGGCTGGTAACAATGTCCCTGGACATTCTTTTTTTCTTGTGATTTGCTAAAAGATTAGCAGAAATATTGTCGAAGAAAGTGTGTTATACTTAAATGTGAACAAAAACTAGGAAAGAGCCTCACTGTCTTGAAACTTCAGTTAACGGTGGCAGACGTTAACACCTTATTGGCTTCCCTCTGTGGGTTGGGGGAATCTTAAGAATACGCCCATTGCTTTCTGTTCTTGTTTTTTGGTGATTCGCGAAAAAAATGCGAAAATTTGCGAAAAACCAATTTCTTAAATCTTAATTAAATGTGAGGATATTTATACCTGGTACTGGTCAAGGTGAAAAACCGGAAGTTGACCATTATCTCGATAAAGGTTAGAGGTGGGGACCTTTTGGGCCTAAAAGGCGATCTGCAAGACGTACCTCAATGACATGACCTCCTAGTTCACAATTTTGAATAATTTTGAATGTTCAGAATCGTATTTTTATGTTCACCCCAAGTATAATTTTCGCCACTCGGTAGCGAAAACGGTCTAGTTTTCTTTAGAATTCTTATTTTAAATACAGTGTTATGGAGTTCTTAATCCATTTAGCAAAATACATGTGTCACAATTTTACCTCAGATTAAAAAAAAAATTGCAGTGATTGATTCTGCCACATCAAGGCCATTATTAACACCTCATTATGCTCAGTTCCATGTTCCATCTTCGGTGTTATGTGTGCAAATTGTCTAGACCATTTTCTCTTCGGGACAACTGTAAATGCCCTCTGGGCTGCTGACATCAACAATTACACTTATTTTTAGTTTGCTTTTTCACAAGAAGTATAGATAGTGTGCTTTAACATAAACGGGAACGCTTTTTTGTATAAAAAAAATGAAGTGACGATTTGTTGGTGCAAATAGGCCTGTTAGTAGTTGCAGTCAAGTTACTTGCTGCTGTTGTATTGCAGGAGCCCTCCCGATCGGCCATGACGACACCGGCCATGGAGTACGTCAGCTTCATCGCTCCAAAACCTGTCGCAGGTACCGCAACTCGTGCTTACCACACAACAAGGGCACAGTTAGATTTGTGCGCACATTTGTTGTATAACTTTCCCATATTACCCTTGAAAGTTGAAAATTTACAGACAAAAATCCTTACCTTTCAAAAAATATCATTTTGTTGGTAATTTTAGGTCAACATTAAGTAGTTATTTACACGAACAATGAAGACCTATGAAGTGATAGTCTTTGTACGTGATGATAGATATTCAAGATGGTGACAATAATGTGTGCCAAGGCTGTGGTGACAAGGTTGTGTGGCAAGACTGTGTGCCAAGGCTGTGGTGGCAAGGTTGTGTGGCAAGACTGTGTGCCAAGGCTGTAGTGACAAGATTGTGTGGCAAGACTGTGTGCCAAGGCTGTGGTGGCAAGACTGTGTGCCAAGGCTGTAGTGACAAGATTGTGTGGCAAGACTGTGTGCCAAGGCTGTGGTGGCAAGACTGTGTGCCAAGGCTGTGGTGACAAGATTGTGTGGCAAGACTGTGTGCCAAGGCTGTGGTGGCAAGACTGTGTGCCAAGGCTGTGGTGACAAGATTGTGTGGCAAGACTGTGTGCCAAGGCTGTGGTGGCAAGACTGTGTGCCAAGGCTGTGGTGACAAGATTGTGTGGCAAGACTGTGTGCCAAGGCTGTGGTGACAAGGTTGTGTGGCTAGACTGTGTGCCAAGGCTGTGGTGGCAAGACTGTGTGCCAAGGCTGTGGTGACAAAGTTGTGTGGCAAGACTGTGTGCCAAGGCTGTGGTGGCAAGACTGTGTGCCAAGGATGTGGTGGCAAGACTGTGTGCCAGAGCTATTGTTGCAAGATTGTGTGGCAAGACTGTGTGCCAAGGCTGTGGTAGCAAGGTTGTGTTGCAAGACTGTGTGACAAGGCTGTGGTGATATGATTGTGTGGCAAGACTGTGTGCCAAGGCTGTGGTAACAAGGTTGTGTGGCAAGACTGTGTGCCAAGGCTGTGGTGGCAAGACTGTGTGCCAAGGCTGTGGTGATAAGGTTGTGTGGCAAGATTGTGTGTCAAGGATGTGGTGGCAAGAGTGTGTGCCAAGGCTGTGGTGACAAGGTTGTGTGGCAAGACTGTGTGCCAAGGCTGTGGTGACAAGTTTGTGTGGCAAGACTGTGTGCCAAGGCTGTGGTGACAAGGTTGTGTGGCTAGACTGTGTGCCAAGGCTGTCGTGACAAGATTGTGTGGCAAGACTGTGTGCCAAGGCTGTGGTAACAAGGTTGTGTGGCTAGACTGTGTGCCAAAGGTGTGGTGGCAAGACTGTGTGTCAAGGCTGTGGTGACAAGGTTGTGTGGCAAGACTGTGTGCCAAGGCTGTGGTGGCAAGGCTGTGGTGACAAGATTGTGTGGCAAGACTGTGTGCCAAGGCTGTGGTGGCAAGACTATGTGCCAAGGCAATGATGGCAAGACTGTGTGCCGAGGCTGTGGTGACAAGGTTGTGTGGCAAGACTGTGTGCCAAGGCTATGGTGGCAAGACTGTGTGCCAAGGCTGTGGTGACAAGATTGTGTGGCAAGACTGTGTGCCAAGGCTGTGGTGACAAGTTTGTGTGGCAAGACTGTGTGCCAAGGCTGTGGTTACAAGGTTGGTTGGCAAGACTGTGTGCCAAAGATGTGGTGGCAAGACTGTGTGCCAAGACTGTGGTGACAAGGTTGTGTGACAAGACTGTGTGCCAAGGCTGTGGTGACAAGGTTGTGTGGCTAGACTGTGTGCCAAGGCTGTTGTGGCAAGACTGTGTGCCAAGGCTGTGGTGACAAGGTTGTGTGACAAGACTGTGTGCCAAGGATGTGGTGGCAAGACTGTGTGCCAAGCCTGTGGCGACAAGGTTGTGTGGCAAGACTGTGTGCCAAGGCTGTGGTGGCAAGACTGTGTGCCAAGGATGTGGTGACAAGGTTATGTGGCAAGACTGTGTGCCAAGGCTGTGGTGATAAGGTTGTGTGGCCAGACTGTGTGCCAAGGCTGTGGTGATAAGATTGTGTGGCAAGACTGTGTGCCAAGGCTGTGGTAACAAGGTTGTGTGGCAAGACTGTGTGCCAAGACTGTGGTGACAAGGTTGTATGACAAGACTGTGTGCCAAAGATGTGGTGGCAAGAGTGTGTGCCAAGGCTGTGGTGACAAGTTTGTGTGGCAGGACTGTGTGCCAAGGCTGTTGTGGCAAGACTGTGTGCCAAGGCTGTGGTGACAAAGTTGTGTGGCAAGACTGTGTGCCAAGGCTGTGGTGGCAAGACTGTGTGCCAAGGATGTGGTGGCAAGACTGTGCCAGAGCTATTGTTGCAAGATTGTGTGGCAAGACTGTGTGCCAAGGCTGTGGTAGCAAGGTTGTGTTGCAGGACTGTTTGCCAAGGCTGTGGTGATATGATTGTGTGGCAAGACTGTGTGCCAAGGCTGTGGTAACAAGGTTGTGTGGCAAGACTGTGTGCCAAGGCTGTGGTGGCAAGACTGTGTGCCAAGGCTGTGCTGATAAGGTTGTGTGGCAAGACTGTGTGTCAAGGATGTGGTGGCAAGACTGTGTGCCAAGGATGTGGTGACAAGGTTGTGTGGCAAGACTGTGTGCCAAGGATGTGGCGGCAAGACTGTGTGCCAAGGCTATTGTTGCCAGATTGTGTGGCAAGACTGTGTGCCAAGGCTGTGGTGACAAGGTTGTGTGGCAAGACTGTTTGCCAAGGATGTGGTGGCAAGACTGTGTGCCAAGGCTGTGGTGACAAGGTTGTGTGGCAAGACTGTGTGCCAAGGCTGTGGTGATAAGGTTGTGTCGCAAGACTGTGTGCCAAGGCTATGGTGATAAGATTGTGCGGCAAGACTGTGTGCCAAGGCTATGGTGATAAGATTGTGTGGCAAGACTGTGTGCCAAGGGTGTGGTGGCAAGACTGTTTGCCAAGACTGTGTGCCAAGGCTGTAGTGACAAGGTTGTGTAGCAAGACTGTGTGCCAAGGTTGTGGTGACAAGATTGTTTGCCAAGGATGTGGTGACAAGGTTGTGTGGCAAGACTGTGTGTCAAAGATATGGCGGCAAGACTGTGTGCCAAGGCTATTGTTGCAAGATTGTGTGACAAAACTGTGTGACAAGGCTGTGTGCCAAGGCCGTGTGATATGATTGTGTCGCAAGACTGTGTGCCAAGGCTGTGGTAGCAAGGTTATATTGCAAGACTATGTGCCAAGGCTGTGGTGACAAGGTTGTGTGGCAAGACTGTGTGCCAAGGCTGTGGTGATATGATTGTGTGGCAAGACTATGCCAAGGCTGTGGTAACAAGGTTGTGTGGCAAGACTGTGTGCCAAGGCTGTGGTGGCAAGACTGTGTGCCAAGGCTGTGGTGATAAGGTTGTGTGACAAGACTGTGTGTCAAGGATGTGGTGGCTAGACTGTGCCAAGGATGTGGTTATAAGGTTGTGTGGCAAGACTGTGTGCCAAGGATGTGGCGGCAAGACTGTGTGCCAAGGCTATTGTTGCCAGATTGTTTGGCAAGACTGTGTGCCAAAGCTGTGGTAACAAGGTTGTGTGGCAAGACTGTGTGCCAAGGCTGTGGTGACAAGGTTGTGTGGCAAGACTGTGTGCCAAGGCTGTGGTAACAAGGTTGTGTGGCAAGACTGTGTGCCAAAGCTGTGGTGACAAGGTTGTGTGGCAAGACTGTGTGCCAAGGCTGTGGTGACAAGGTTGTGTAACAAGACTGTGTGTCAAGGCTGTGGTGGCAAGACTGTGTGCCAAGGCTATTGTTGCAAGATTGTGTGGCAAGACTGTGTGCCAAGGCTGTGGTGACAAGGTTGTGTGGCAAGACTGTGTGCCAAGGATGTGGTGGCAAGACTGTGTGCCAAGGCTGTGGTGATAAGGTTGTGTGGCAAGACTGTGTGCCAAGGCTGTGGTGATAAGGTTGTGTGGCAAGACTGTGTGCCAAGGCTGTGGGGATAAGATTGTGCGGCAAGACTGTGTGCCAAGGCTGTGGTGACAAGGTTGTGTGGCAAGACTGTGTGCCAAGGCTGTGGTGGCAAGACTGTGTGCCAAGGCTATTGTTGCAAGATTTTGTGGCAAGACTGTGCCAAGGCTGTGCTGACAAGGTTGTGTGGCAAGACTGTGTGTCAAGGCTGTGGTTATAAGATTGTGCGGCAAGACTGTGTGCCAAGGCTGTGGTGACAAGGTTGTATGGCAAGACTGTGTGCCAAGGCTGTGGTGATAAGGTTGTGTGGCAAGACTGTGTGCCAAGGCTGTGGTGATAAGATTGTGCGGCAAGACTGTGTGCCAAGGCTGTGGTGACAAGGTTGTGTCGCAAGACTGTGTGCCAAGGCTGTGGTGGCAAGACTGTGTGCCAAGGCTGTGGTTATAAGATTGTGCGGCAAGACTGTGTGCCAAGGCTGTGGTGGCAAGACTGTGTGCCAAGGCTATTGTTGCAAGATTTTGTGGCAAGACTGTGCCAAGGCTGTGGTGACAAGGTTGTGTGGCAAGACTGTGTGCCAAGGCTGTGGTGATAAGGTTGTGTGGCAAGACTGTGTGCCAAGGCTGTGGTGATAAGATTGTGCGGCAAGACTGTGTGCCAAGGCTGTGGTGACAAGGTTGTGTGGCAAGACTGTGTGCCAAGGCTGTGGTGGCAAGACTGTGTGCCAAGGCTATTTTTGCAAGATTTTTTGGCAAGACTGTGCCAAGGCTGTGGTGACAAGGTTGTGTGGCAAGACTGTGTGTCAAGGCTGTGGTTATAAGATTGTGTGGCAAGACTCTGTGCCAAGACCGTGTTTGGCAAGACATGTAGCGGTAACAAGGTCATATGACAAGGTTGTGGTGTCATGGCCACGTAACACTTGGTTTCAGGTAGTCGAGCGAGCAGCGCTGTGCCACGCTCACTAATGGGGTCCGCAATGGAAGGGTGAGTTTTTCTCGACATTTATGTATGTATCGTTTATGGTTTCGGATCTTTTGTTTTGTTGTAGTTTTGTACGGCAATTTTTAGCCAACCGACTCAAGTCCGATCACTTTTAGCCATCGTAATGTTCAAAATGTTTTCTGAAAGGTTTTACCCTGTTGCACACAATTTTCCCGTGAAGTGCTACATTTCTTTCACTTGGGGTTCAAACACAAAAACCCCTACTGTGTTGTTCTTATTTTGGCGATCTGACAAATTTAGGGTGAAAAATTATTTCCGAAATTTCGACTTCGATTGTGTCTCAGCCTATCTCCTTGTTCTTGATCTGTCGTGTTCTCATCTTATTTGCCAGTTAGTTGAAAGATTAGCGAGGGAATGTTGGTACCAGTTTGGTCTTAATGAAAGTGATGCGGAGCCAACGGGGACGCCGTTAAGTCAGATAATACGCCTTTGTTAACCGTTAAAATGAGTAGGTGGTTGCTGGCCAAAATGATGTGATCGTATGTTCTACGACGTCTTTCTTACCCTGTTACGAAGCTGTTTATATGCTGTGATCAAACGTTTTTCGAGGGGCACCTTGGACTTAAACACACACAGTGACACAATTTCTATCGCGCTATATTGATTGAGCTATACACGTTATATAAAGCTGTATGTAATGTCCACAGACATTCCTTGTTTATATACATGTAGAAACAATAAAATAAACCGCACATCTTATAATAAAGCCATAAAAGGTCCTCTAATAATAGACTGTAATTTTGCAAAATTCAGGCAGAGTTCAATTGATATGGGAAGTAATTTTGGTGGAAAGTTTTTGGGGTTTCTTTGTGCGAACAGAACGTTTTATGAGGACCTTTCACATGCACCGAGATATTGACTTAGTAGTTGAGTGTGTATAGCGTGGCACTGTTAGCGTGGTAGAGGCTTATATGGTGTCTGTTGCGGCCCCCACCAGCGCATCAAGCCCACTCCCCGCTGACGCCGACCCGCTAGGCGAGGACAAGGCTGACGAAGAGCTGGACTCTCTCGATGCTGACTTTGACCTGCCTCCAATGGATGACCTTGACGACGATTTAGATGACAACTTCCAGTATGAGGGAGATGCCCCTCTTCAGGTACAAATCGCGCCATAACGTAGCATACCTCCTAACAGATCTTAAGTTCTAGTACCCTATTATATTAGTATTTTTATTTAACATTTTGATTTGAAATTACATTTCAGTTGGTACTCTTAGCCAATGATCAAGACTCAGCGACATATCCGTTGTTTGAGTTGATAGCGCAGACTTCAGGTAGTCCCTAATATCGCGATGTCAGGTGCCAGGATACTCCGTGTCTGGTTTGCACTAGCAAGCCCAGTACTATCTCTTGTCTTTCTCAGCGTTGGAAAAAGAACTGAAGCTAACATAAGATTAATATTATATATTTCTTGGCGGGGTGTGACAAAAATGGTAACGGAAAAAGTAATAACGGAAATAGCGTAAATGAAAAATTTGGTAAAACGGAAAAATGATAGTGTTTAAAATGGGAAAAACAGTGGTTTTAACAGGTAAAATTCAGTCAGTGCCCGGCCTATTGTCAAAGAAAAGAAAGGGCTGGGGATTAGGCCGACAAGTTTTCCACCCATTCGTTCTCAATTAGGGCGTCACGAAAATCGTCGGTTTCTGGTTGCGGAGGGACCTCTTGCTCGAATGTTCAGTGGCAAACTGAGTTCTGGCCTCTACGCCGATGGCCGCATGGTCTGGGTGAGCACCAGGGATGTTGCTCCATTCGGCGTGGCACCTGGCTGCGGTCTCAAGATAGTCACTATGTCATGGCTGTGATTCACAATCAAAAGTAAACCGCCTTGGTTCACTCTTGTTATTAGCCTCAGCTTCTTACAGAAGCGGGGGCTATAGCAGTCGTTAAAAGTATGTGCATATGTACGCTTTAAAGTTGAAAAATCGTATCTCTTCCTAGACAAAATAATAGACAAAACCAGTTTTCTTCAAAACGAATCTCCTCCTAGGATTTTGGTGGAAACATTTTTAAATTTTGGTGGAAGGTAGGGTGCATAAGTGTCCGCCTGGCTGTTACTTTGTTTGGTGATTCGCCAAAAATTGGGGACAACAGTGACCAAAGATCAATTTTTTTCGTAAAATCTCAACTATTTCCAGGAAAATAGTCTTACTGTTTTTAAATTTTAAGTGAGAGTGGAAAGCGTTACGACCAATCTGGCTATTGCTTTTTTTTTTTTTTGGTGATGGGCAAAAAATTGGCGAAAAAAACAAAAATTTTCAGTAAAATCGTAACTACCTGCTGGAAAATAATCTTACTGTCTTGCAATTTTAGGTGAAGGAAGCAGGCGTTACTACCTACCTGTCTATTACTTTTTTTCTTTTTTTTTTTTTTTTGATGATTGGCCGAAAACTGGCGAAGATCCAAAAATTTTCAGTAAAACCTTAAATAACTGCTGGAGTATAGTTTTAATGACTTGAAAGTTGAAGTAAAGGTAGCAGGCAATATTACCTACCTAGCTGTTACTTTTTTCGTGATTGGCCAAAAAAAAAAATAGTAAAATCTTAAATAACTCCAGGAAAATAGTATTTCTGTTTTGAAATTTTAATTATAGATAACAAGCGTTACTATCTACCTGGCTGTTGCTGTTTTTTGGTGATTAGCCAAAAATGACGAATATTTTGGCGAAAAACCAAAAAAAAAAAAATCATAAAATCTTAAGTAACTCAAGTAAAATAGTATTACTGTCTTAAAGTTTTTGTAAAGGTAGCAAGCATTACTATATGCCTGACTGTTGCTTTTTTGGTGAAAGGCAAAAAAAAATGGCGGATATTGTGGCAAAAAACCAAATTATTTTCAGTAAAATCTTGACGATCTCCATGAAAATAATCTTAAAGTCTTGAAATTTTAGGAGAAGGTCGCAGGCCTTCCTGTCTACCTGGCTGATACAAATTTACAATTTACAAAAATTTTGACGAAAACCCAACAAAAAATTCAGTAAAATCTTAAATAAGTCCGGGAAAATAGTATTACTGTTTTGAAATTTTAAGTAACCTCAGCAGACAATATTACCTAACTGGCTAATAAATTTTTTGGTGATTGGCTAAAAATTGGCTAACATTTTGGCGAAAAACTAAAAAGAAATTCCGTAAAATCTTAAGTAACTCGAGAAAAATAGTATTACTGTCTTGAAATTTTAAGTAGCGACAGCAGGCAATATTGCCTGACTGGCTATTAAATTTTTTGGTGATTGACGAAAAACTCGCCGAAAATTTTGGAGAAAAACCAAAGAAATTTCAATAAAATCTTAGCGAACTCCAGGAAATCTGCCTCATTGCCTTGTAATTTTACGTAGCAGTAGCATACATTACTACCTAAGTGTCAAGTACTTTTATGGGGAATTCGTCAAAAGTTGGTGGAAATATTGGTCAAAAATCAATTTTTGTAAAACGTATCTCCTAGGGTTTTCATGGAAACATCCTACAATTTTGGTGGAAGGCAGGGTGCATGGGTGTTCACCTATTTTCACTTGTTTTGGTGATTTTCCAAAGATTGGCGGAAATATTGGCAAAAAAACCTATTTTTTTGTAAATCTTAATCAACTCCAGGAAAAAAGTCTTACTGTCTAAAGTCTTACTGGCGGAAAATTTAGCGAAGAGCAAAACTTTTCAGTAAAGTCTTAGCGCACTCCAGGAAAACCGCCTTATTTCCTTGTAATTTTACGTAGCAGTAGCACACATTCTTGCCTAAGTTTCTATTACTTTTTGCGGGGGTTCGCCAAAAATTGACGGAAATATTTTCCAAAAACGAATAGTGTTTTCATGGAAACATTCTACTATTTTGGTGGAAGGCAGGGTCCACAGTTGTCCTTCTGTCTGTTACTTGTTTTGGCGATTCGCCAAAAATTGGCGGAAATATTGGCCAGAAACCTAATTTTTTTGTTTTGTTATTGTTTTTTTTTGTTTTTTTTTTTGTTTTTTTTTTTTTTTGTTTTTTTTTTGTTAAATCTTAGCTAACTCAAGAAAAATAGTCTTGTTGCTTTGAAGTTTCAGGTGAAGGTAGCAGGCGTTATTACCTATCTGGGTACTGCTTGGCCATCAAAATTGGTGGAAATGGTGACGAAAAACCAAAATATTTTTGGTGATTGGCCGACAATTGGCGAAAAATTTGGCGAAAAACAAAAAAAAATTCCGTAAAATCTTAACGAACTCCAGGAAAATAGTATTAGTGTCTTGAAATTTCAAATGCGAGTAGCAAGCGGTAGTACTAACCTGGCTAGTTTTTGGCGAAAACCCAAGAAAAATCAGTAAAATCTTAACGAACTCCAGGAAAATAGCCTCGTTGCATTGTTATTTTAAGTAACAGTACCGAACACTACTACCTGACTAATGTTGTCTTCTAATTTTAGATAAAGATAGCCATTATTGGTACTTAACTGGCTATTACTGCTTTTCGTAATTTGGGAAAAGTTGGCGAGAAAATATGGGCGAAAAAAAATTTCATTAAACTCCCGACTAACGATAGTTATATAATCTTACTCTCTTAAAATTGTGAATTGGGGAATCGGTTATTCGAACCTACTTTGTTATTTCTCTCTCTCTCTCTCTCTCTCTCTCTCTCTCTCTCTCTCTCTCTCTCTCTCTCTCTCTCTCTCTCTCTCTCTCTCTCTTTCCTTTGTGATTCGCCGAAAATTGGCCGACATATTGGCGAAAAAGTAATTGTTTTCCAAAAAATCTTAATTTACGCGAGGAAAATAACCTGATTGCCTTGTAATTTTTTGTAATATTAGCACACATTACTACCTACTGGGCTGTTATTTTTTGGCTATTCTCGAAAAATATTGCTCAAAATGCAATTTTCTTTAAAAAGAAATTACATCCTCCTATTGTTTTAGTGGAAAAAGGAACATACGTCTCCACCGGGCTATTACTTTTTTGGCCAATCGCCAAAATATTAGAGGTGAAACTTTTTTTCTTTTTTTTTTACTTTTTTTTGTATAATCTTAACCAACTTTGAGAAAAAACTCTTACTGTCTTGAAACTTTAAGGATAAGTAGCAGGCATTACTACGTACCTGGCCATTACTTTTTTGGTGACTGGCCTAAAATTGGCGGAATTATTGGCGAAAAACAAAGAAAAGTTAAGTAAAATCTTCACTCACACCACACAAATGGCTTTTATGTCTTGAAATTCTATTTCAAGAAAAAAATGGCGGAAATATTGACGAAAAACCAGTTCTTACTAAAATCGTTACTAACGATAGGGAAGTAATATTACCTTCTTAAAGTTTTGAATTCTGGAAGCGGAAATTAGTACCTATCCGGTTGTAACTTTTTTGGTGATTCGCCGAAAACATTATTGAAAATGCAGTTGGCTCTAAGCATTTGGCCTTAATCTCTTGAAATTCTGATTGAAGGTACCAGGCTTTGGTACCCACCTGGTTATTACGTTTTTTCGTAATTCGCCTAAAATTGGTGGAAATATTAGCCAGAAACAGTTTTCACGAAAACCCATCTCCTAGGATTTAAATGGAAACATCCTAAAATTTTGATGGAAGGTTGTGATGAATAAGGTAAATAATGAGAACCAGGTTTCGCCCTTAGGTTTGGAAAGTCTAGTCAAAACCTGTGTTCGAATTATTTACCGTTTTTCAGTCATTAGTAGGGAACTTTCTCCAAGCAAGAAGTGGTCAGTCAAAACCTGCCTTTGTTCGGGTGCGAGACGTTGGACAAATGCTAATTCAATTAATAAGTGTGAAATACATCAAAAGCTGCTTTCACGTTTAAAAAGTTGACGTAGAATCAATTTCATGGACTTTTCTAACAGGCGGCCAAACGGCTAACAACAAAATGGATAATACATGAAATATTGGAAATGGTGCTGATTTTGTCAGTTTTTCATGGCGACTTAACACAGGTTCTAAATCAAAGTGATAATGCTGATTCCACGGACATTTTTATATCACAAATCGAAACAAATCAAGAAAATGTAAATTGTGACGATTCACTGGACAAAATTCTGTCACAAATCGATACCGAGGGGATTAATGATAAACCCGAGAGTGACCGCTCTCGTGACCTGATCGACACAAATATATTTGAAAACGACACGGAAAATGAGTATCCAAAGTTTGAAGACAACAGTGACTGTGAGGAAAGTACAAGATTTAGTTTCGTGTCGGAGGAAGAGGCATGTGTAAATAGAAATAAAAATCAAACGGTTTTCTTTTGTACAGCCTCGATTTCAAACAGGTTTTGACTTAGAAAACAAAACCTGTTACAACAATAGAAAGGGACCTACTTGTGATTGAAATATAAACCATATATGTAAACGGGAAGCAATTTTGCAGCAACATCTTGACTGACGCCAGGTACATAGCCTTACTGTATTGAAATTTGGGTTACAGGTTACATTTAAATGTCGTAAATCTTGATATCAGCATTCGTGAGCTGGGGCATTGTCCATGGACAATCTTGTTGGCGATTGACTGAAAATTGACACCAGGAACACAGTCTTACTGTCTTGAAATTCTAAGTGAAGATTACACTTGTCCATGGGCAATCTTGTTTTCGTTTAGCATTATTTCCGTTACTATTTTTCCGTACCCCTTTTGGCGTATTCGTGAACTGTTTAGCGCTGACGCTGTGGTTTTCAGTTCAGTAAATTTGACAATACACAAAATCACATGTGTTGCGAATAACGTATCGCTTTTTGAAGACATGTTCGCGAGTGAAGCTGAGTGTCATTTGTCAACAGTGAAATTACAAGTGGTTTAACAACCAATCGGCTTTTTGTGATGTTTTGAAGTAACCTACTGTTGACATATGAGTATTAATTAAGTTATCCCATGTTTTTATTAATCTTGCTGGATTATTTTCACAATGTCTGGCTTACAATGTAAATTGTTAAAAATATTCAAGTGGTTAAAAATGAATGCGCATAGGCTTGTTGTGACTGTACAGGAGGCTGGGGGTGGCGCTGCCGTGGAGAGCGGCGCCGAGCCAGCAGTAGAAGACGCCGACGCCATAGCCGACTCAGAAAGTACAGACGCCGCCTCGTCGGAGGTGCCGCCAAGCGACGACAAGCAGCAGAGCGAGCACGACTTTGACTCGATCTGTGTACGCTCGTCCACACAAGAGTCAGAGCTCGATGTCGAAGAGCAGTGCAAGGAATCGCGGCACTTAATAAATGAGATCGCTACATTAGTGAGTAAAACAGAAGAGCGGGTGGCCCGGCCCGTGTCCAGCCACTCCAGGGTGACATTCCAGGACGAGCGCGTGGAGTGTGAACCCGTGTCCGGAGCGAGAGAGCCGCTCAATGAACAGGGACGCAAAGTGCTTAAGCCCAAGTCGATCCTGGTGCCCCGCCACATTCAGCCGCCACCCTCGGTGGGCCTGACCATCGTACAGTTCCAGGGCGGTGGCGGGGAGGGCGTGGCCACACAGCGAGCGGCGCATACCCCGTCGTCGGCACCCCTGCGCTCTAGAGGCAGGCAAGTACTTTCTAAGTCGGAACACTGGAGCTGCGACCCGGCAGAGTTAGAGCAGATAGACTATGACATGTATGCTAGTAGTTCAAGCCACCACATCGGTCACGTAGATATGATTAGGTCTCCAACAGCACTGTCCTCTCTCAACGCACGCAAACTGTCATGGACAGATTTGGATCCTGGCAGTGTTAAAATCCCACGACCGCTTAACCCGAAACCACGCATGTTCAGTAGAGCGTTTCCAAAACCTCATCCCGTACCCGCTGCTGAGTTGGATGAAAGCCTGTCGGTTCAAGGTCAGAGTGGAGGGCGCTCGAAAAGTGCAAAACCGTCGAATCGCTCAGCGGGCGTCTCGCCTCTGCGCTCACGCAGCGCTTCCCATTTCAAAATGATACAAAAACAAGATGCTATGCTAAAGAAGGCGCCAGCCACGCCGCACAGAAGTGCGCCATCCATCCCCAGCGTGCAAGAGGCGCACGGCAAACTGCCCAGCCACGGCCCCTTCAGTGCCGAGCACGAGTCACATGCCAAGAGAGAACATAGTCCCCGGAGATACATGGAGAGAGGTATGGCAGCATTCGTTTCTCATTCTTGTTAGAACTAATATATTAGCCAATTACCTTCGAAGTTATCTTACATCTAACAGTCAAATGAAAGATTAAGAGAGTTTATTTTATTTCACTTTGCTGTTTATTTATTTATTTATCAAAGCGAGACCTGAAGTTATCACTTAGAAAAAAGTATAAAATTTGATCATACAGCCTCTTTTTTTCACAGCATCTTTGCCTCCCCCAAAATGGATCTGATACAAAGGTGAAGCCGTGTGTGGGGCATCTTCTCAGTTACGGTACACCTAGGTGGTGATGGGCGCCGGGTAATGTGGTTAAAGCGTTGTGTGATTGCTGTTGTCAGTTGGAGTATTACGCAAGTCGGCGACATGGGTGCCGGGCGAGGCGCGGCGAGGCAGGGACGGCTACCTGACCACCACCCTGCGCGTCGTCAGCATGCAGCCGTCCAGCAGGGACACTCAGTCTCCCGCCCAGTGTGCTGGCCACCCAGGTAAAGCTTTCTCTCATAAATGTAAACACTTGGGTTTTCGGACGTTTGGGCCAGCGACATTTTGCTCAGAAGTGGAAAGTGTGAAATTTGGGCCAATAAAAAAAACAATAATTAGTGTTACGATACATCCGCCCTTCGTTACAATGTGTAATGGTGTAATTTTGGGTTTAAGTGGTTTAACTCCGTCCTTTTGTATGTATCCTAAGACCCGAAGAAGGACATACCGGCCAGGGGTATTAGTTGATGAGTGCAGTTAAAACAATGGACCATTATGAAGATCACAATTGGTGTCTGTAGGTGAACAGGCAAATGCTATTTCTGTGCGCACGACACTTACTGGCACATTGGAAGGATTCCTGTAGAAGTTGCGCTGTACAGCATGGGGAGGGGGGGGGGGGGGGGGGGGGGAGCTGAGTTCCTGTTTCAGTGACCCTCATATAATGACACCGAAAGGATTTTTTAGAGTTCACTAAATAATGGGTATCCTCTTGCTTCGTACCTTTTTCAGTATTTTAAACAGTAGTAATATAAAAGTATGAATTTTCAAAAGCCATTGGCCTTGTTTATTGAAAAAAGAAGAATGTTAAAAAAGGTTTCAGACACTTTGTCGAAGACATGTTGTCGAAAGTGAACTTCGAGACATTTTGTCGAATTTTATAATTTCTTAACAGCTATTTTTCATTGAGAAGTGTAGCGAATTTATGTTGCTCTTTCCTGAAAATAAACACATTTTGTCACCCAAGCTTTGAAACTGAAACTCTAATTGCAATCCAAAGTTTTCATCAGCAAATTGCAATTAAAACGATGAAAAAGTTATCCATTAATATCTCAGCAGCCCAGAGTAATTCTTATAACTCTTCTTGAATTTACAATTCTTAATTGCAGTTTTTAATTACAATACATATCTTAAACGAATTAAGGTTAATATCATCACAGACCAGAGTAATTCATACAACTGTGCTTAATTTTTAATTGCTATTTGCAGTGCACTAGTTAAAAGAAATTAGGTTTGAAAAATCACTGACCAAAGTTATTTTTGCATCCATGTTTCAAACTGCAGCTGTTGATTGTAATAACGTGTGAAAATTAATATATTCTGGAGTTAGACGATGGGTTAATTTTGAGTATTCAATCTGCTCTGGTGTCCGGAGTTAGTCAGTATAAAAATGGATGAGAAATACTTCATGTCATGGTTCAAATTTCACAATGGAGATAATTACATCAAGCACAGGAAAACCAGAACTACTGTACGGCGGTTATTCGTACACGAAAAGAGACGTCGGAAAGCGACAGATCACGTGGATCTACACAAAGCGCTAGTCACAGAAATGCCAAAGGGACGCTGGAAACATCAATCGACATGCAGAATCCAACGCCGAAACGACCACTGCTACGACGGAAATGAAGACGAAACGACGGCACTAAAAGCAAACGTCGAGATCACAAGGAAAGTGTGAGGAATTCCGCATGTTTTGTGCAAAGCTAGACGGGCTAGACATTTCTCCCCGTAGCTGACATTCCTGCTGGAATGGCGTACCTGCGGCAAAGTGTACGAGCAAGTTGTACCGCTTCTAGATTACTTCCACGCCACCTGCGTGACGGGAACCTTCCGATGGGGCAACGCCGACCCGAATGACCACACGGCTATGCGCTTCAGACGCATCCGCCGAGGTTCCCGTCCGAACTGAAGAACGTCAGCGACATCATCGGATACAAGCATCCTTGCGTATGGACACTCATCCAGGCCTAGCGTGTGGACACTCATCCAGGCCTAGCGTATGGACACTCATCCAGGCCTAGCGTGTGGACACTCATCCAGGCCTAGCGTGTGGACACTCATCCAGGCCTAGCGTATGGACACTCATCCAGGCCTAGCGTGTGGACACTCATCCAGGCCTAGCGTGTGGACACTCATCCAGGCCTAGCGTGTGGACACTCATCCAGGCCTAGCGTGTGGACACTCATCCAGGCCTAGCGTGTGGACACTCATCCAGGCCTAGCGTGTGGACACTCATCCAGGCCTAGCGTGTGGACACTCATCCAGGCCTAGCGTATGGACACTCATCCAGGCCTAGCGTATGGACACTCATCCAGGCCTAGCGTGTGGACACTCATCCAGGCCTAGCGTGTGGACACTCATCCAGGCCTAGCGTATGGACACTCATCCAGGCCTAGCGTGTGGACACTCATCCAGGCCTAGCGTATGGACACTCATCCAGGCCTAGCGTGTGGACACTCATCCAGGCCTAGCGTATGGACACTCATCCAGGCCTAGCGTGTGGACACTCATCCAGGCCTAGCGTATGGACACTCATCCAGGCCTAGCGTGTTGACACTCATCCAGGCCTAGCGTGTGGACACTCATCCAGGCCTAGCGTGTTGACACTCATCCAGGCCTAGCGTGTGGACACCCATCCAGGCCTAGCGTATGGACACTCATCCAGGCCTAGCGTATGGACACTCATCCAGGCCTAGCGTATGGACACTCATCCAGGCCTAGCGTGTGGACACTCATCCAGGCCATAAAGCAGAGGACTGCTCCGGCCGTCCTCTTATCAATCAAGCTCGAATGGCAATTCGGCCGAAAAAGAGAGATTGTAATTGCAATAAGCAGGCAATATGTGTAACTTCTTTGATCTGGATAAATGAAATAAAAAGTCCTAAAATAAAAAAAAAAACAAAGTTCTTCGACAAAATAAAAACAAAAAAAAAACAAACAAACAAAGGAAAAAAAACCACCAATACATAAATTTCGACAAAATGTCTCCGAGTTCACTTTTAACAAAAAAATTTTTTTTTGACAAAATCTCTGGATACCTTAAGAAACATCTGGCACAAATGTCACACTTTTCGCTTCTGACCCAAGTGTCCCTGGCCCAACTGTCATAGATACGTGAATTTGAGAGCGATATGTTCAAGGAACATTGTTGTCTAGCATATCACATCAGTAGGGGTTACAACGCGAGTAGTTATGCAGTTACTCGTTTGTTGTTTAGGAACTCCAGTCAGTTACTTCGAAGCAGATCCAGATAGAATCAGCGAGAGGTCGGAAGAAAGGTACGCATGGTATTTTACTGTAACCCATCCCAACAAGTCAGACAATTGTATGACCCTTTCCTGTTTGTTGACCCATCCCAACAAGTCAGACAGTTGTATGACACTTTCCTGTTTGTTGACCCATCCCAACAAGTCATACAGTTGTGTGACACTTTCCTGTTTGTTGACCCATCCCAACAAGTCAGACAGTTGTATGACACTTTCCTGTTTGTTGACCCATCCCAACAAGTCAGACAGTTGTATGACACTTTCCTGTTTGTTGACCCATCCCAACAAGTCAGACAGTTGTATGACACTTTCCTGTTTGTTGACCCATCCCAACAAGTCAGACAGTTGTATGACACTTTCCTGTTTGTTGACCCACCCCAACAAGTCAGACAGTTGTATGACCCTTTCCTGTTTGTTAACCCATCCCAACAAGTCAGACAGTTGTATGACACTTTCCTGTTTGTTGACCCATCCCAACGAGTCAGACAGTTGTATGACCCTTTCCTGTTTGTTGACCCATCTCAACAAGTCAGACAGTTGTATGACCCTTTCCTGTTTGTTAACCCATCCTAACAAGTCAGACAGTTGTATGACACTTTCCTGTTTGTTGACCCATCCCAACGAGTCAGACAGTTGTATGACCCTTTCCTGTTTGTTGACCCATCTCAACAAGTCAGACAGTTGTATGACCCTTTCCTGTTTGTTGACCCATCCCAACGAGTCAGACAGTTGTATGACCCTTTCCTGTTTGTTGACCCATCTCAACAAGTCAGACAGTTGTATGACCCTTTCCTGTTTGTTGACCCATCTCAACAAGTCAGACAGTTGTATGACCCTTTCCTGTTTGTTGACCCATCTCAACAAGTCAGACAGTTGTATGACCCTTTCCTGTTTGTTGACCCATCTCAACAAGTCAGACAGTTGTATGACCCTTTCCTGTTTGTTGACCCATCCCAACAAGTCAGACAGTTGTATGACCCTTTCCTGTTTGTTGACCCATCCCAACAAGTCAGACAGCTGTATAAAACTTTCCTGTTTGTTGATCCATGCATGCACCCTCAAATTGCACAATTTCATATGTCCCTTACAAGGGTCTCAACTTAGTCATACTTCAGAGATTCTGTCATTGAAATTTTAGACGTTTTGAAAAGTTAAAAGTTTATATGGAACATGTTGAAGTCTGTTGTTTATCGCATTTCGGACCACTGCGCAGTCTGTTTAACTTGCGTCGATGCGTGGTTCTTTTTTCGGACCAGTGCGCACGTTTATTTAATTTGCGTTGATGCCCGATGCTTATTTTGGACCAGTTCGCATGTTTATTTAAATTCAGTCGATGCGCGGTTCTTATTTCGGACCAATGCGCATGTTTTTAACTTGCGTTTATGCATTTTTTTTTAAATTCCGATAAAACCTGTAGGAGGCAATGCATTTTAAAAAATTTTCTTCAAAAATTCCTCCAAAATTATTTGATTGACTCAAAAAGAACAAGCGGTATTCAAGACACCCGAAGCATGCTTTAGCCCCAAAATAAATGGCATCGGATCAAAACTGTAGGAGAAGATGCATTTTGAGGTATTTGCATCAAAAATTCCTCCCAAAATCAAAAATTCCCAAATCGAGTCAAAAGCACAAGCCACATGCCCGACCCACCTAAGGATGCCTCATACCAAAAATAAATGAAATCGGATAAAAACTGTAGGAGGTAATGCATTTTGAAGTTTTTTCTTAAAAAATGCAAAAATTGTCCGATCGACTAAAAAAAGTCGTATGCTCGACCCCTTAGGGATGCCTCATGTCAAAAATAAATGATTGTTTTAAACAAATACCGGTACAGTGCGTTAAGTAATGCTGCAGCCCTTGAAGCTTTGCTTATAAAGCCGCACAGCTCATCAGCTACACTGATGCTTTCACGACGCGCATTACTTGCACACGTCAGTTATGCTAAGCTAGTGAAATACTTACGTCGGTTTTACAAGGAGACGTGAATGCAACATCCAACTTAATCTGTTCCCCACAGAATGTGGGGAATATATGCGATCGACCGTGTGTCGGTCTGTCGGTCGGTCTGCCGGCCTGTCGGTCTGTCGATCTGTCATCAACAACTTGTCAACACGATAACTTAAAAACTGCTGCAAGGATTTTAATGAAACTTGGTATGTAGGTTCTATCGGAACAAACACAGATCGGTATTGTAAATGGGCCAGGTTTGTCGAAGGAAAATGCACCAACTGTACTTACAAAATTTCAGCTCTTGTTATGTCTAAGGGTTATATTGACGGCCGTGTTTAACTGATGGGGTGCCTGTGGGGAATATGTGGGCTATGCACACTGCTCTAGTTAAAGGAAGCGGACATTTTGATTAAATAAAGCTGACATTTTGATTAAAGGAAGCAGACATTAACACCTACGTTTTTGGCGATTGGCCGAAAATTTGGGGAAATATATACGATAAACCATTTTTATATTAAAATCTTGACTGATACCATGTACAGTCTAACTGTCTTAAAATTTATGTTGAAGGTTATACTTCAGTGTCATAGATCCTGACATTAGCATTAGTGAGCTGGGTTCAGTTCGTGTTTAGTTACTCTGACGCCATCTGGACACCGTTACTTGACGGTAGTGTTATTGTTTGATGTGGTAGTGTGAAGTCATTGGTCACCAGTTGTTGCTGGAATTAAACGTCCATCGAGAAAATATAGGAAGCAACATGACCAAATGAGTCGATCTGACCTCTCACTAAGTCGTGATAAATTCGTAATAAATTAGTAGCAAGTTCTATGCTGCCACGGGGTGTGATTGATATCAATCGGTATCATTTCAGTTTGCCAGTCGTAAAGAAAAACCAGATGTGCACCCTGCCAAATCGCAAAGATTCGTATATTATAGGGTTTTATGTGGGACCTTCTCCCTGTTTTCACAATCGCGGAGCCAAGATATCACCAGCTAGAGTAGACACATCGGTCCTATCACATAATTATTGTGTGTTGTAAAAGTGAAAATTGGGCAGGTCGCCTACAATGCGTTGTGTCATGGCAGCTGTCATTGCCTGCATGCGCCTGTTACAGGGAGGAGGGAGAGAAGACCTATCCCGCACGCGTGCCCCTCACACCGGGCACGGAGCGCGGCACGCGTATCTACATCTATAGCGGGCGCCCTATACCTGACTACGCCGACGTGCCGACCCCCGAGCAGAGCCAGGCCGCCGACGCACAGCTCAAGCAGGCAAAGGCTGCCGTGGACATACAGAGGTGAGGCCAGCACTCCGCTCGCGAGGGTAAATTGTTCCGAAACTTATCCAAAATGCATAAGACCTGTTATGGATGGCATTTTTCAAATCTAAAGCGTGAAAATAGTACCGGAAATGTAAACCTACAAGGTCAGAGGACAAGGTCATTTCTTTAGGTACTTCCGTGGGTACGTGACGCGAAAGAACTACAAGTACTTGCTGAGAGAAGAGCGGCACCGACGCGAGGACGAGCGGCTGGCCGCAGTGCGCATTCAGAATGCCTACCGCGCCCACTTAGCGCGCACGCGCCGCATTTACAATCGACCCTTGGATCCCGAAAGCCTGCAGTGGGCCAGGGAGTACAAACGCATACAGGAGGAGAAAGCACAGCAAAGGAATGCCAAGGCGGGGGCTGTGTCTATGCAGTAAGTGTCGCGCTGGCGTATTTCTTACGAATTGCGGGTAAGAACATGTTGTTGTGTTTGAAAAGATTGTGAGGCTCGGAAGTCACCGTTTATTACACTTGGCACGTCAAAGAACTTGTAAAGAATGTATTGAAATTGTGCTGGCCATTTTTTTCGCGTTTGTTTCAGCCCGAGCTTCTACAGAATCGGGGTCTGTAGTGATCGTTGAAAGTACGTGTGTATGTGGGCCTTTAAGTTAACTAAGATGCGGTGGCAGGAACAATCAGGCTTAATTATGTTATGTGCGCTTAATTATGTTAGTGTGCTTTTCCACGACATCATAATGTGCTCCTTCATGTCACCATAAATAAAATGAAAGTGGCAGAAGCGCCTTTGCATTCACCTGTGATGTCGTTGTCGCAATGAACACGAGCTAGAATTTGCAGCCCTGAACGAAACTCTGTAAAGTATTTAATAATATCATTAAAATATTCACCAACTGCCTACCGTAATTTGATCGAATTGCAGTGCCAGTTGGCGTTTTGTTTCTGTGACGCCACCTAGCACCATCATTTGACGTCTTGTTTTCGCAACTAAAAAGTGACATAAGTATTGGCGAAAAGCCAATTTCGTACCAAAATCTTTACTAAAGCTAAGAATATATTGTTGCATAACATTACCGGAAGTGTTGGAAAATAATGCAGTTTCTTATTGAAATCTTAACCGGCGCCAGGTATATGTCCTTTCTCTCTTGAAACTTCATTTTTGATGAGATATCAGTACCTACGTGGTTATTAGAATTTTTAGTTATTTGCGAAAATGTAGTCGAAATATTTGCGACAAATTTATTTAGTAAGAACTTACTCGAGGGAAATTGTCTCACTCGCTTGACATTTTCAATAACGGTAGTGGATTTTGATCCCTATCTGGCTTTGACTTTTCTTGGTGTTTCGCCAAAAAAATGGCATATATATTTATATATATAACGCCAGAGAAATAGCCTTACTTGGAATATTGGATGAAGACAGCAGTCAGTTTTCTTTTTGTCGTAATGCGCCAAACAATTGGCAAAAGTTATGGTGAAAAACTGGTTTCTTACTAAAATCTTAACTAACGCTCAAAAAGTATCTCCTCCTCTTTTAACATTTTGATTGAAGATAAGGAGTATAACTTATTATTACTTTTTATTGAGTCGCCAAAAATTAAAGATGTTGAAAAATAGAATTCAATTGTTTTATTTCATTGACTTATACCGTTGAATTTACGGTGACCTTGTTCGGCTGATCACAGTGCCCCTGGAATTCCTGTTTAATAGCTTGTATTTTCTTGCAGGCACAGCATAAACAAGGCAAAGGCGAAGAGCACACTAGCAGTGATTGGTCCGCACGTCGAGGTCTATGTGTGAGTGTCGCGTTCCCTGCTTCTTAGCTTATCCTTTACATAGATTATGTGTGCCTGTGTATCATAACGGCGAGACATTGGTCATTTATATTTTATCTATATTTGTTTGGTCACATGTGTAAGGTGTTACAAGGCGATTTTTGTGTGTGTTTGAAAATATATCGAGAATGTATGTATTCATCTTTGTAAGAAGTCAGTAAATAGGAATTGGCTAATTCTTTGCGAGCTGATGACCACCTTTGCGAAAAATACTTCTACAAAGTTTGTTAAATTAGCTCGAAACTTTTTGTGACGGCAGTCCAGGTGTACTTTTTCTATTTTTTGATTTTCGCGTATTTGCGGATTCCAGAGTTGGCAAAAGTTTTGCCAAAATATTTTTTTCATAATTTTCTACGACAGTTTTAAAAAAGGTGCCTCCAGTGCGCCTGAGGCGAAATCTGTAATTTTTTGCCGATGCCCCAAATCCACACATACAACTTATGGCCAAGCCGTGGCATTGAATAACCTCAAGAGGGATTTTTGTAATCCGGAAAACAAAGCAGATATTGAAAAGAAGTATCATGTCCCAAATAGCAAATAACAAATATCAAGTTTTACCTCATGTTTTTATTGACCAGTTGCATACATCAGTGGATAAATTATATACCCCCGTCGGTAAACGGTCATCTGCCCCCCCCCCCCCGGTCAACTGCCCCCCCCCAGTCAACTGCCCCCCCCTTTTTTGCAACCCGGTCGACTGCCCCCCCTTGCATTTTGACGGGGTCGTCATCTGCCCCCCCCCCCCTCCTTTTTTTAATGGAAAAAAAATTCTTTAAAAATTAGGCAATTGTGATGTTCCCGTCTAGTTCGTCCCTGAAACGATTGATCTTCATTGATCTATTCACCAATATTGATCTTAGGAGAGACTGATCCGTAAACTAATTGCAATTCTAACTGCAATTAGTTTCCAATTGGTGAATTGCAATTTTCCGAGGTGCAATACATTCAATAAAATGAATATAAATTTATATATTGTGTCTTTGTAAGCCAAGAACCCAAGAAAAAGTAGTAAATGGAGGGGTCAAGAGACCACCCCTCCACTTTGAGGGAGGGGGGGCAGTCGACCGGGTTGCAAAAAAGGGGGGGCAGATGACCGGGGGGGCAGCTGACCGGGGGGGGCAGATGACCGGGATTCACCCCCGTCGGTAATATTTTAGTACATTTTTGCACTGAACTAAGATGGAACAATTTTGAAATGTTAATTACATGCTCAGGAGCTAGTCTGGTTATAATGCTGTGGTGGGAAAGGGTAGTTTTCATTACCTACTCAAGTTCTTAAACCTGAATTACATGCTCCATGCGGCGGTGTGCTCTGTGATTGAAATATTATCGCGTATTACATTAAAACCCGCAAACCACCCCCCCCCCCCCACACTCACCCCCTCCATTTACGTTAAGTGTTACTGAAGGCTTAAAAGAGCTCAGGGTGTCATTACATAATGTTTTTTTTTTTCATTTTCTTACAACTTTGTTTGGTTCCGTCCCTTTAATTTGTAAAGGAGCCTCTTGACCCTATGGAGTACCGAATCTCATATACACCGACCCTACTGTGAAAATCAGTTTTGGTGTGTCCCCGCAGTTGCAATGGTATCTCGCCCCATCGCCCCTCCCTCCAGCCTCCAAACCCCAACCTTCTCTATAAATTACCACCTGAAATACCAAAACAATCTTTAATCTCTACCATAGAAACGTCCCAAAAATACACTTATAAAGTACACGGTATTATTTAAAATAAGAATTCTGAAGCACATAAGAAACCAGATAGTTTTTGGTAGGCCATTCCGGAATAGACTACCGATAATTCAAATGTTACAGAAATCAATAATGCTTCATTTTTCTTATACCAAAGAGTGAAAATAAGTTGGACAGTGTAATTCTTATCTTTTGGCGAAAGGAAAATCAAAATATTGAAAAATTGAATTTACATTTGGATGTTCATTAAAATGTCGGTAGTTGAGTATTGGATAACCTGAAATTTAAAATTTGTTTTAATTTATCTTAGTTTTTCATATTTTTCTATTTATAAGGCAAGGAAATAATTTGTTTTTATAGTCTACAACATAAAATGATGAAATAGTGAAAAAATGGATTTCTGTGACATTCGATTTATCGGTAGTCTATTCCGGAATAGCCTACCAGAAAATATCTGGTTTCTTATTTGCTTCAGAATTCTTATTTTAAATAATACCGTGTTAAAAGTGAAATATACAATAATATGTTTCCAGAATAATAATACAATTAAAGTGGTTTTTAGCCGAGCTTACCTCACACGTCAGCTGAGGTTTCCCCATCGGTTTGCAGACGGCGTCCGTTAGTTAGTTAATTGTTTATTTAGTAAACTTTTTTTTTCAAAATGCATCTCCTCCTACAATTTTGTTCTTTTTTAGCCGATCGCACGATTTTTGAACTTTAGGGGAATTTTTGAAGAAATTTTTTTTAAATGTATCTCCTCCCGTAAGGGGTCATGCATACGGCTTGCGCTTTTTTAGTCGATCGGACAATTTTTGTATTTTGGGTTAATTTTTGAAGACAAATTTCGAAAATAATTCAAAATGCATCTCCTACAATTTTGATTCGATGTCATTTATTTTTGGTGTGAAACATCCCCGAGGGATCATGCATACGGCTTATGCCTTTTAGTTGACCAGACAATTTTTGTATTTTGGGGGAATTTTTGAAGAAAAAAACTTTAAAATGCGTTTCCCCCTGCAGTTTTAAATCGATTTCATGTATTTTTGGTATGAGGCATCCCTAAGGGGTCGAGCATACGGCTTGTGCTTTTTTAGTCGATCGGACAATTTTTGTATTTTTGAAGAAAAAACTTCAAAATTTCCTTCTGCAGTTTTTATCCGATTTCATTTATTATTGGTATGGGAGCATTGCTAGGTGGGTCGGGCATGCGGCTTGTGCTTTGGGTATTTTTGATTTTGGGAGGAAGTTTTGATGAAAATACCTCAAAATGCATCTTCTACAGTTTTGATCCGATACCATTTATTTTGGGGCTGAAGCATGCTTAGGTTGTCTTCAATACCTCCAGCTCTTTTTGAGTCAATCAAAGAATTTTTGAGGAATTTTTGAAGAAAAAAATTCAAAATGCATTGCCTCCTACAGTTTTTATCAGATATCATTTATTTTTGGTATGAGCCGTCTCTAAGGGGTCATGCATGCGGCTTGTGCTTCTTGAGTTAATTGGAAAATTTTTGAATTTTTATCGGTATTTATAAAAGAAAGTTAAATGAAATTTTTATGAAGTTAAAAGTTAAAAACATGCGCAGTGGTCCGAAATGTGAGCCGCGGATCAACGCAACCTATAGAAACATGCACACTGGTCCGAAATGGGAACCTCGCATCGAGGCAAGTTAAATAAACATGCACACTAGTCAGAAATGCGAATCGCACATCAACGCAAGTTAAACGAGAAGCTCATTCCGCTAGTGAAATGTTAAACACTTGACAAAAATTAAAACGCAAAAATACTTCCTCCAGTGGGTTATTTCTTGAATAATATATTGCAAATAACACAGCTTGAATACGTCTTATAAGCCGAGTAATGTTTGGTTGTTGTTGACTTAAAGTTTTATTGACTGATCAGGCATACGCCGTGTTATATATTTACGCAGTGAGAGCTCGCACAAAGCTTACTGAGCAAATGTGTATTCTGTGCTGTCGTTAAATGCTACGCATTTACTTGCCAAAAATACACTCTTTTCACATGGCGTTTTAACAAAGAAAACGAAATCAAAGACGAAAATAAAAAGTGACATGCACATGTTCAGATCAAGCTCTTCATAAGTCCCAAGTTTCATGGCCGTAGGGCCCATAGTGTCAGAGAAGAAGAAGACACAAAAAAATCGGAAAAACTGTCAAGAAGAAAAAGTAACCCTTGCAAGTCAAAGGCTTGTCAAGTGTTAATAAATATTTTCACTGGTCCAAAATAAGCACCACGCATCAACGCAAGTTAAATAAACATGCACACTAGTCAAAAATGCGAATCGCACATCAACGCAAGTTAAATAAATATTTTCACTGGTCCAAAATAAGCATTACGCATCAACGCAAGTTAAATAAATATGCGAACCGCGGATCAACGCAACCTGTAGAAACATGTATACTGGTCCGAAATGGGAACCGAGCATTAACGCAAGTTAAATAAACATGCGCACTGGTGCCAAATGCGAACCGCGCATCGACGGAAGTTAAATAAACATGCGAACTAGGTAGTTAGTTAGTTAGTTAGTTACTTGATAGGTTTAACGCCACCGCCAAGCTATTGCAGGTCATATTGTGTCATTCCTGGTAACTTTGTCGCATTTATACTTTACTGAATAAAATTCAGTATAAGATAAAATCTTGAATACACTAAAACGCTAACTGGTCCAAAGTAAGCACAGCGCATCAACGCTAGTTAAACATGCGCACTAGTCCAAAAAAGAACCACGCATCGACGCAAGTTCAATAGACATGCGCAGTGCTCTGAAATAAGAACATGCGCAGTGGTCCGAAATTCGAACGGCTCATCAACGCAAGTTAAATAAACAGATGCACTGGTTCAAAATAAGCATCGCACATGACCGCAAATTAAATAAACATGCGATCCGTGCATCAACGCAACCCAAAGAAACTGGTTAAATAACGTTAAATAAACATGCGCACTGGTCCGAAATAAGAACCGCATGTCAACAAATGGTAAATAAACATGCGCCTGATTGGAAATGCGAACCGATCATCCACGCAAGTTGAATAAGCATGCTCATTGGTCCGAAATGCAAGCGTGCATCAACGCAAGTTAAATAAAGATGTGCACTGTTCCAAAATGAGAACAGCGCATCAACGCAGATTAAATAAACATGCGCACTTGTCTGAATAAGAACCTCGCATCGAGGCAAGTTACATAAACATGCGCACTGGTCCGAATGCGAACCGCACAATAATTGTGTATGTCTGACCAGCAGTACACGTGTGTGGATACAATTTATCCAGCCTCCAGAGATACAAAAAATCTGTTTCCCGTTTTTCTTGGAAATCAATCTTTGTATGTCTTTATCGGTCTATGATCTCGTCCGGTGCTAAATTAATTATTTAGCTTGTTCTTTTCCGTCTCATGTTTTGAAGCCCAATTTTTCAGGGAAATTCCCTTGCTCATGCACGCTGGAATTAGTATTATTGCTTTTCGTAAGCTGGGACTTTGTCCTTGGACAAACTTGTTTATAATAAACCTATTAGGCAAGGGTCTTCTTAATTGCAAGTACTCCAATAGTCTGACCTTTCTGCCTAATGATTTTGTTCACGATCAAATAATTTGTCGAACCGTTCCCACGATTATCGCATGAAAGCGTGGTAATCTGAGGTGTGTTATTATGGCCTCCAGTTGCTGGGGTTTACTTGACTGAAAGTACTCCTAGTCCAATGCGATCAGTTTACTGTGGATTACGGGTTTTATAGCTTTTTCAACCAAGAGGGTTAGTCTTGTTGGCTGTCCGTGACAGTTCGGCTTCAAGGCAAGTCCCAACATGCACAAATATTGCTATCCCAAGTGTTCTAGTCCCAGTGGAAAAGCCCCGCTGTCAAGTAAGGGGTTAAGGACAAGGCGGTGACCGGCAGTAAAAATTAAAATAGACACATATAGAGAACACAGTTATGAACACAAATATTTGCAAAACACCACAAGACGCTAACAAGACATTGAGTCTCCTCCTTCGCTCTACTATGAGTACGTCGTTGTTTCGCCACAACAAGGTTCTTTCAAACTTTCACCGTGTGCAATTCAAAAAGGTGTATGTTCTGCCATCGGTTCTGACATTTATTAAAACGACAACACCATTGGTGAAAATCATGTAGACATGAAAAGATGAAACGTCAAATATACCAGTGAAAAGACCCCTCGCCGGACACTACTACACCAGGGGAGTCATTAGTCTCCATGAACTAAATTTTTGCACAATTTTTTTCAATCAAATCTAAATACGAGCTCCAAACAAACTTTACACCCATACCTTTCTCTTTTAGACAAACTGCGTAAATGATACATAAGGCTTCAACTGGACCTCGTCTGTTTTGTTTTAAATAAGACTAAAGACTGTGTAAGACTAAAAATTTAGCTTTGTTTATTTATCTTTCAATGTGTTATCCTCACACTCCCTAAATTTTGCCTTTTTGTGCCTGCGATTCAGTTTAAATATAGCTGAAAACGGGAGAGCATTTGAGATCTAGACTGCAGAAAACTTTCAACTGATTTAAGTTATAGTGGATATGAAAGCAACTGTTACCAGCGAATATCCAAGTGTGCTTTTAGAAAAAATAGTGTGCTGATTTACCAAAATAGTGATTTTGAAATGGCTGTATTAGAAGATTTTGGAACGTGAGATAATTTCAAACTTATTTGTAAGTGTAAACTAGGTGTAAATTAAAACGTATAAACATTTAGAAATTGGGCGTCAACTGTAATTAGAAATCAAGTGTAAATTCGTTGCAGATTTCATGAGTAACTTTTAAGTGAAAACTAGTCTCAAATTTCAAGTATTAAATGCAATTGCAAATGGGTGCAAATTGTCTGAAAACTTTAATTATAAATTATAAATTACCTAGTTAATTTATAACTATAAATTAATGACAAATTACAGGTATAAATTAGGCTTTCTTTTCCGTTTCGGGTACTTCTGATCGGACCTTTGGTCCATCGATCAGTAAAACAGTCAGTTGCGTACTGCGCCTACTAGCGTTTTTTCTGCAGGTTGTTGTGTGGGCAGTAAAAAGGCAAGCGAGTAAATGAATGTTCTCAAAATTAGGATAAGAGGACAACTGCCGCCCTGCAATTCCAAAACGCTGGGCATTAAAGTTCCCAGCGGCAGTTGTCCAGGCGTCATTGTTCAGCCGCAGCTGTCCTATTGGCACTTGTCGCGGTGGTATTTGTCCTAGACCCAAAAATAGTTCTCTATACAGCTGTCATAGCGAAAGTATTTTGTGTTTGTGGTTTTCATAGGCCATTTCATCCGAAAAAGACTGGTGCAAAGAAAGAAGTGTTAAATGCGGCAGCAACATGCATACAACGCCATCTCAAAGGCTGGCTTTTGCGTAAAAAGTTTGCCGACATCAAAAGAAAGGTACATGCAAACATATCATAAAGCACTAAATTTGAAAAATATTCTTGACTATAATAGGAAATATATCAGAATTATTTGACAGTTTTTAACCGGTTTCAGGTTTTATTGCATCAGCGCGTACTATTCGATAAAGGCGCATTGCTAAAACAGCATTTGACGTTATTTAGCGTCCTTTAGTTAACTGTACTTTCGAATCACTGATTACACGTTAGTTGTTATGTTTGCCTTGGTACTCCTTGATAACTTAGGTTTGGTGTCTGTATTTTTTTATTACTCACCCCAAATCCTTGAAGCAGAGGATTGTTCGAACATCCAAAGACTGTGACTGTTCTTAAGTGCACTTTCTGTTCCAACATTTTACCTTGGTCAGGAATGTTTTTTATGTGCAGTACTTCTTCATTGCATCTTCCGAATTATTCCTGTTGAACATGTTATTTTTGTTTAAACTGTGTAAAGAATTAACAGTTTATTGTTTCATTTGACTTGTATAAGGCAAAGCAGCATGCTAACTCATGGGGGCGATTTATCCAGCAATACCGGGATCTGGTACGCAGAGTTCAAATGCGGCACGGCATTACAAGACCCAAAGTACCCTTCAATTTCCAGCAAGTGAGCGAATTCATGGATCTCAAGAAAAGTAAGTTTCTGAAACCCTTGTTTTGCTGAATAATGTACGTCTTCAGGTGGTATTGAATTATCCACATTTATTCTGTGATGAAGGGTCTTAGCTTAAGCTATCGAATTATTGCATGGGTTCCTATTTTCAACTTGCATTATGTACATTGCATCTTTTGTTTCATCTTTCCAAAGGAAGACATAATGTGTTCATCTCTCCGTATATATTCGTTTAATTCAGCCAAAAGTTCAACTTGTTTTACGTTTAAAAAACCCTATTATTTAAAATAAGAATGTAGCAGGCAAATAAAAATTAGTTTTTTTTGTCCTGCCGCGAAACAAGGCCCTTTCAACTCATTGAGTCTATTCCGGAATGGACTCATGATGCTCAATCTCCTTTTCCTACAGAGTATCATTGAGTTTGACGATTTTAACTATTTACGTTAGCCTATTCCGGAATAAACTCACTGAGTCGAAAGTGCCTTATTTAGCCCACGACAAAAAATATGCACTTTCTTATTTGCTTGATATATTCTTATTTTAAAAACAGAATGTTTAATAAAAATATTCTTGGAAACAGAAATCAAGTGTCTGGATTGGGCAGTTTATCTGTGCAAATCGTGATAAATAATCACAACATTTTGAACCGCGACTGAACCACATGCTTTCTCATTGGGATCTATCAGCTTCATATGTTTATTGAGTCAAGAGTGACAGTTGTTAAACAGCGCTGTGAAAAGAAACTGTTAAAGCACCTTGAAAAGTTTTGCAAAATTTTAGGCCCACCATTCCCAAATTTGATACCATCTCAGTACATAAATCACATGCAACTGTTACATTCGTTGAAAATTAACATAAATTTGAACTTGTTAAATTGATAAAAACCCCAAAATGTAGCAGAAATATCATATTTATAAGATACTATAATTGTGTTAGAAATAAAAATAAAATTGACACTGGGCATTGAACTGACCGGAGAAACCTTCCTGAGCCTGTTCGCAATCGCCTTTCAGGCTCGTAGTGAGAGTGTTGCAGGGTTGGGGCCGATTTATATCGAATCGGTCCGACCCTTTTGTGGTTTTGTCATTACATGTGGGTCTACTTGTGAGGGGAGGAGATCTGCCTTAATTCCCCGCCGTGTTTGGCTGGTCTAGTCACAGTAGTAGGAGGAGATCTGCCTTTATTCCCCGCCGTGTTTGGCTGGTCTAGTCACAGTAGTAGGGCATTTGTTTTCGAGACAGAAGTTTTTAATTGAGGCTGAATTCTTAATTCTTTTTGTCAAACATCACAATCATTAGTAAATCGAAACATTTGGAACAAGTTTCTATCTACCCCAACAAGGGAATATAGAAACACCCCGTGTTCGTCTGTCTGTGGACAGGTTTTATGCAGGCCGTATCTCTGAAAATGAAGGATCGTGTGTATATTTGTTACACGGTAACACGCCTGTTTGGGGTTCCGAGTTTTGATACATATGGCAGGATTTTCGAGTTGGAGTTTGTTCAGAGCATATCTCTGAAAAAGTTTGACGAATCGAATTTGTGTTTGATAGAAGTAACCTTCATTACGCTGAGACATACCTTGTTCGTGTTAACGCTTAAACAATGCGGAATGGGCAGTGCTTGTTCATGTCAGCGCCAAAATAAACACAAGCTATGATTTCCATGGTACTTGGATAGTTAAAACAATTTCAGTGATGTAATACATTTTTCGTTGCATTTTTATCAGCTAAAGTGCTTTTGTCACATGCATCCCATTGAAGGTTTAGTGTGCATATCCGGAACATCATTGTACGCATAATTTGCCTTCCCCTCAAGCCATTAATCAACAAAGCATTAAAGTGACTAAGACATTTTTGCATCTTATCCAGCTAAAATATCAATACCAAATGTATGACACTCAGCCAAGCAATATTTAGTCGAACTGCATTTAGTCGAAACTGTCATCTACGATGTGCAGGCGATATTGCAGCCGATGTGTGTGTACGTAAACAATTTTTCAAAATGTTACTCTTCCTACATTTCTAGTCCGATTGTTTTTAAGTTTTGCAGTCAAGTGCCCTCGGTAATCATCCACACAAACTTGTATTCTGTTTTGGCAGAATTAAAGAAAACATGTAAGTGGTATTGGTCCAATTACATTGCAGTTTTTCAGGAATGTTTCACTCAGGTTCTGGCATCGGGCTTTGTTTTTTTTTTTTTGTGATTTCGCCAAAATACTGGCCAAAAACGGTCATATTGCAGAAAAATCAAAAGTGCTCGTGCTTGATACTCTTTCGATAGTCGTAAGGGGCAGAGACCGAATAGCTCAAGTAGTTATACTGATAATCATGACGTGGTTAGTTCAAGTCCCGCTCAAGACGAGTTTTTCCATTATCTTCCTTTATCGATTTTGTAGGCACTATTAATAGTTCTGCCTCCCATAGAAGCAGTGGTTGGGATTTAGATGGCCGGCGATGTAGATAAAAAATCGTTACATATAGTACAGTCGTTTTATTCGGAACGCTTCAACGACAATATAATATGCGACTACATCAAACGATGACGAAGGCGGAGTAGAAGATAAAGACGAAGTTGAAGATGAAAGGTTCACTGATAAATAAAAAGTATAGAAAAATGTCTTAATAAGAATCCAGTTTAATCGGTAGATACAATAAACTGCTTATCTCAGTTCAACTTTATAATCTACCAGTTTAAATTGGTTACTGGACATAACAATAAAATTCAACTACACAGAACTATATATTAATTTACCAAGTCTGATGTATCTGTGAATTTAATCTAAATTACCTAATACAAATCAAAGAATATCGATTAAATTTCATTTATAAAGAAATTTACAAATTTAAAAGTTTTTACCGAATTTATGCCGAACCAGACCAAATCCGGCCATGTTATCCACATTTTTACATGTTCAGTGTCTAAAGCTATGGAAAGACTGACTGAAATTTACAAATACACGCGATCACTTCTGAAATGCCAAACAAATGCGGCATATACTTTTAGGCCTTTACTCATTTGGATAATTGATTTATCCTTTTATTAATCCCCTGAACATTGATCTTGGTACTTGACATTGATGGTTAAATGTTAAGACGATTCTAACAGAGGTACTTTTTCATTGCCTCCCCTCATAGGTTTTGCAGGCCACGTTTATAGTTCGTTCTGCCTCTGAGAGAAGCATGTAAAGTTCCGTACTACGTTAATTTCTTATTTTTTATTATTTCTTTTCTTTCTTTTATTAATGGTCCCAGGTGGATCGTTATCAGTTTTTAATAACCTGTCCGATTTAACATGAGGCCTTCTGCTAAATCCAAATTTTGTCAAAATTGGTGGACTTCTCCTTTCACCTTTGCAGTGTTGCCACACTATACTTTTTTTAAAAGTATATACTTTTTTTGAAAAATGGCCTTAAATACTTTTTTTTATACTTTTATACTTTTTTTATACTTTTTTTTGCCTTCATACTTTTTATACTTTTTTTTTGGAATCACGAAAAAAAACCTTTTTTTTATTTCTTAATTCCTTTCAGGAAAAATGTTTCTCTCTCCGAAAATAAATACGTTTTACTATTTTCCTTGTTTAATTTTTTTTTGCTTATAAAAGTATTTGCTGTTTTAATACTTTTTTGCCTTTATTCTTTCTACGTTACACGTAAGCTGGGGTATTCCTATCGGTTTGCCGTGGCGTCCGTTAGTTAGTTAGGTAGTTAGTTAGTTGTTTATTTAGTAAACTTTGTTTCAAAATGCATCTCCTCCTACAATTTTGATCCGATGTCATTTATTTTTTGTGTGAGGCATCCCTAAGGGGTCGTGCATACGGCTTGTGCTTTTCTAGTCGATCGGTTGATTTTTGAATTTTTAGCGAATTTTTAAAGAAAAAATTTTAAAATGTATCTCCTCCTGCATTTTTGACCCGATGTCATTTATTTTTGGTTTGAGGCACCTCTAAGGGGTCATGCATACGGCTTGTGCTTTTTTAGTCGATCGCACAATTTTTGTATTTTTGGGGAATTTTTGAAGCAAAAATCTCGAAAATAATTCAAAATGCATCTACTCCTACAAGTTTGAGTCGATGTCGTTTATTCTTTGTATGAGGCATCCCTAAGCGGTCATGCATACGGCTTGTGCTTTTTTAGTCGATCGGGTGATTTTTGAATTTTTGGCGAATTTTTGAAGAAAAACTTTTAAAATGTATCTCCTTCTACATTTTTGATCCAATGTCATTTATTTTTTGTGTGAGGCATCCCTAAGGGGTCATGCATACGGCTTGTGCTTTTCTAGTCGATCGGTTGATTTTTGAATTTTTAGCGAATTTTTCAAAGAAAAAATTTTAAAATGTATCTCCTCCTGCATTTTTGACCCGATGTCATTTATTTTTGGTTTGAGGCACCTCTAAGGGGTCATGCATACGGCTTGTGCTTTTTTAGTCGATCGCACAATTTTTGTATTTTTGGGGAATTTTTGAAGCAAAAATCTCGAAAATAATTCAAAATGCATCTGCTCCTACAAGTTTGAGTCGATGTCGTTTATTCTTTGTATGAGGCATCCCTAAGCGGTCATGCATACGGCTTGTGCATTTTTAGTCGATCGGGTGATTTTTGAATTTTTGCGCGAATTTTTGAAGAAAAACTTTTAAAATGTATCTCCTTCTACATTTTTGATCCAATGTCATTAATTTTTTGTGTGAGGCATCCCTAAGGGGTCATGCATACGGCTTGTGCTTTTCTAGTCGATCGGTTGATTTTTGAATTTTTAGCGAATTTTTCAAAGAAAAAATTTTAAAATGTATCTCCTCCTGCATTTTTGACCCGATGTCATTTATTTTTGGTATGAGGCACCCCTAAAGGGTCATGCATACGGCTTGTGCTTTTTTAGTCGATCGCACAATTTTTGTATTTTTGGGGAATTTTTGAAGCAAAAATCTCGAAAATAATTCAAAATGCATCTACTCCTACAAGTTTGAGTCGATGTCGTTTATTCTTTGTATGAGGCATCCCTAAGCGGTCATGCATACGGCTTGTGCATTTTTAGTCGATCGGGTGATTTTTGAATTTTTGCGCGAATTTTTGAAGAAAAACTTTTAAAATGTATCTCCTTCTACATTTTTGATCCAATGTCATTTATTTTTTGTGTGAGGCATCTCTAAGGGGTCATGTATACGGCTTATGCTTTTCTAGTCGATGGGTTGAGTTTTTGAATTTTTAGCGAATTTTTGAAGAAAAAATTTTAAAATGTACCCGCTCTTGCATTTTTGACCCGATGTCGTTTATTTTTGGTATGAGCCACCCCTAAGGGGTCATGCATACGGCTTGGGGTTTTTTAGTCGATCGGTTGATTTTTGAATTTTTGGTTAATTTTTGAAGCAAAAATCTCAAAATAATTCAAAATGCATCTACTCCTACAATTTTGAGTCGATGTCGTTTATTCTTTGTATGAGGCATCCCTAAGCGGTCATGCATACGGCTTGTGCTTTTTTTAGTCGATCGGGTGATTTTTGAATTTTTGGCGAATTTTTGAAGAAAAACTTTTAAAATGTATCTCCTTCTCTTCTACAATTTTGATCCAATGTCATTTATTTTTTGTGTGAGGCATCCCTAAGGGGTCATGCATACGGCTTGTGCTTTTCTAGTCGATCGGATGATTTTTGAATTTTTGGCGAGTTTTTGAAGAAAAAATTTTAAAATGTACCCGCTCTTGCATTTTTGACCCGATGTCATTTATTTTTGGTATGAGGCACCCCGAAAGGGTCATGCATACGGCTTGTGCTTTTTTAGTCGACCGAACAATGTTTGTATTTTGGGGGAATTTTTGAAGCAAAAATTTCGAAAATAATTCAAAATGCGTCAACTCCTACAATTTTGATTCGATGTGAATTATTTTTGCTGTGAGGCATCCCTAAGCGGTCATGCATGCGGCCTGTGCTTTTTTAGTCGAGCGGGTGATTTTTTAATTTTTGGCGAATTTTCGATGAAAAGATTGTAAAATGTATCTCCTCCTACATTTTTGATCCGATGTCTTTTATTTTTGGTATGAGGCACCCCTAAAGGGTCGCGCATAACTCTTATGCTTTTTTTGTCGATCGGACAATTTTTGTATTTTTAGGGAGTTTTTGAAGAAAACTCTTCAAAGTGCATTTCCCCCTACAGTTTTGAACCGATTTCATTTATTTTTGTTATGAGGCATCCTTAGGTGGGTTGGGCATACGGCTTGTGCTGTTTGACTCGACTTGGGAATTTTTGACTTTGGGGGGGGGGGGGGGGTGGAATTTTTGATGAAAATACCTCAAAAGGTATCTCCTCCTACAGTTTTGATCAGACATCATTTATTTTTGGGATGTGGCATGCTTAGGGTGTCGTGAATACGGCCTGTACTTTTCGAGTCGATCAGGGAATTTTTTGGGGAATTTTTGAAGAAAAAATTCAAAATGCATTTCCTCCTACAGTTTTTATCAGATTTCATTCATTTTTGATATGAGCCGTCTCTAGGGGGTCGTGCATACGGCTTGTGCTTTTTGAGTGAATTGGAAAACTTTTGATTTTTTTTCGGAATTTTTGAAAAAAAATGCAATGAATCTCGTACAGCGCGTAAACGCAAGTTAAATGAACTTGCACAATAGTCAGATTTAACAACCGGACATCGACGCAAGTTACACAAACATGCGCAGTAGCCCAAAATTAGCACTGCGCATCGATGCAAGTTAAATAGACATGCGCATTGGTCCGAAATGTTAACCGCGCATCGACGGAAGACAAATAAACATGCGAACTGGTCCAAAATAAGCACCGCGCATTAACGCAAGTTAAATAAACATGCGCACGGGTCCGAAAAAAATGAACCACGCATCGAGTTGTATAGACATGCGCAGTGGTCCGAAATGCGAACCGCGTATCAACGCAACCAAAAGAAACATGCGCACTGGTCCAAAATGCGAACCACACATCGAGACAAGTTAAATAAAGATGCGCAGTGGTCCGAAATGCGAACCGCACATCAACGCAGGTTAAATAAACATGTGCACTTGGTCCAAAATAAGCACCGCGCATCAACACAAAGCTAAATATATATGCGCACTGGTCCGAAAAAAGAACCGCACAACAACGCAACTCAAAGAAACATGCACAGTGGTCTGAAATGAGAACCACGCATCAACACAAGTTAAATATACATTCGCAATGGCCCGAAATGCGAACTGCGCATCGACGGAAGTTAAATAAACGTGCGAACTGGTCTAAAATAAGCACCGCACATCAACGCAAGGTAAACAAACATGCGCACTGGTCCAAAATAAGCACCGCACATCAACGCAAGTTAAACAAACCTGCGCACTTGTCCGAAAAAAGAACCATGCATCGACACAAGTTGAATAGACGTGCGCAGTGGTCCGAAATGAGAACCGCGCATCAACGCAAGTTAAACAAACATGCGCAGTGGTCCGAAGAAAGAACCACGAATCGACACAAGTTGAATAGACATAAAGAGTCGGGCATCGACGGGACATAAATAAACATGCATACTGGTCCGAAATGCAAATCGCGTGTCAACGCAGGTTAAATGATCCTGCGCACTAGTCCGAAATGCCAACCGCGCATCAACGCAACCTAAAGAAACAAGTACACTGGTCCGAAATGCGAACCGCACATCAGCGCAAGTTAAATAAACATTTGCACTGGTCCAAAATAATTACCGCGCATTAGCACATGCGCACTGGTCCAAAATGCGAACCACGCATGAACACAAGCTAAATAAACATGCGCACTGGTGGAAAATGCGAACCACTCATCAACGCAAGCTAAGTAAACAAACACACTTGTCAGAAATGGGAACCGAACATTAATGCAAGTTAAAACTAAACCTCATTTAGCTAGCGGAATGTTAAACACTTGCCAAAAATTAAAACGCAAAAATACTTCCTTCAGTGGGTTATTTCTTGAATACTATATTGCAAACAACACAGCTTGAATACGTCTTATAAGCCGAGTAGTGTTTGGTTTTTGTTGACTTAAGGTTTTATTGACTGATCATGCATACGCCGTGTTATCTATTTACGCAGTGAGAGCTCACACAAAGCTGAGCAACTGTGTGTTCTGTGCTGTGCGTGAAATGCTTCCCATTTATTTCCAAAAATACACTCTTTTCACATGGCTAGAAATCCGGTCAGTGTCAAGAAAAAAAAGATACCAACGGTTGGTCGCACAAATTAAAAAACCCCTTGCAAGCCACAGTCTTGCCAAGTGTGAAAAACATGCGCACTGGTCCGAAATGCGAACCGCACATCAACACAAGCTAAATAAGCAAGCACACTGGACCAAAATATGCACCGTACATCAACGCAAGTTAAATAAACATGCGCACTGGTTCGAAATGCGAACTGTGCATTAACGATACTTAAATAACATGCGCACTATTCAAAATAAGAACTACGCATCAAGACAACTTAAATAAACATGTGCACTGGTCCAGAATAAGAACCGCGCATCAACTCAAGTTAAAGAACTAGAAGCTCATTCCGCTAGCGAAATGTTAAACACTTGACAAAAATTAAAACGCAAAAAAACTTCCTTCATTGGGTTATTTCTTGAATAATATATTGCAAACAACAAAGCTTGAATACGTCTTATAAGCCGGGTACTGTTTGGTTGTTGTTGACTTAAAGTTTTATTGACCGATCAGGCATACGCCGTGTTATCTATTTACGCAGTGAGAGCTCGCACAAAGCTCACTGAGCAAATGTGTATTCTGTGCTGTCATTAAATGCTACGTATTTACTTGCCAAAAATACACTCTTTTCACATAGCGTTTTAACAAAGAAAACGAAATCAAAGACGAAAATAAAAAGTGACATGCACATGTTCAGATCAAGCTCTTCATAAGTCCCAAGTTTCATGGTCGTAGGGCCCATAGTGTCAGAGAGGGAGAAGACACAAAAAATCGGAAAAACTGACAAGAAGAAAAAAAAGGACGAATTTTGCTCGCATAAATTCATATAACCCTTGCAAGCCAAAGGCTTGTCAAATGTTAAATATGCGCATTGGCCTGAAATAAGAACCGCGCAACCACGCACGTTAAATAAATATTTGCACTGGTCCAAAATAAGCACCGTGCATCAACGCAAGTTAGATAAACATTCGGAATGGTCCAAAATTCGAACTGCTCATCAACGCAAGTTGAGTAAACATGCGCACTGGTCCGAAATGTAAACCGCGCACCAACGCAAGTTAAATAAACGTATGTACGGGTCCAGAATAAGCACCGTGCATCGACGCAAGTTAAATAAACATGCAAACTGGTCCGAAATGCGAACCGCGCATCAAGGCAACCTAAGGAAACTTGTGCACTTATCCAAAAATAAGCACCGCGCATCGACGCAAGTTAAATAAACTTGCGCACTGGTCTGAAATAAGAACCGCACATCAACACAAGGTGAACAAAACATGCCCACTGATCCGAAATAAGAACCGCACATCAACACACGGTAAATAAACATGGGCACTGATCCGAAATAAGAACCGCTCATCAACAAAAGGTAAATAAACATGCGTGCTGGTCCGAAATGCGAACCGCGCATCGACGCAAGTTAAATAAACATGCGCACTGTTCCAAAATGAGAGCCGCGCATCAACACAAATTAAATAAACATGCGCACTTGTCTGAATAAGAACCGCGCATCGAGGTAAGTTACATAAATATGCGCACTGGTCTGAAATGCAAGCGTTGTTCGAAGGTATCTAGGGCAGACTATCCAGTCTACCAGAGATACAGAAATCTGTTTCCCATTTTTCTGGGAAACAAATCTTTGTATGTATTTATCGGTCTATCTTCTGTTCCGATGCTAAATTAATTATTGAGCCGGCTTTTTGCCGTCTCATCTTTTGAAGCCCAAATTTTCAGGGAAATTCCCTTGCTCATGCACGCTGAAATCGGTCTTATTGCTTTTCGTAAGCTGGGACTTTGTCCTTGGACAAACTTGTTTTATACTTTACTGTACTTTTTTCGATTTCTGCATTCCTTTCAGGAAAATATTTCCCTCTCCGACACTAACTACGTTTTACCATTTTCCTTGTTTCCATTTTTGTTTCCTTATAAAAGTATATACTTTTTTACTTATGTACTGGTATTGGTTATTAAAAGTAATATCAAAATTGCCCTTTGAACATCGCTTTCCAATTTTTTAAGCTCCTTTAATTAAGTATTATACTTTTTTTTAGGGTTGACCATGTAGGTATTGTTTATGACATACCAACAATCACCACTACATAAGTAATGATGGTAGAAATAAATGCGAGCGCCGAAGGCGCGAGCCGAAAAATTTTGCCCTAAAAAATGCTTTTTTTTATGCTTTTTTTTTTTAAATACTTTTAAAAATACTTTTTTATAGTTTTTTCATGGCAAAGTGAGTGGCAACACTGCCTTTGTAATGTTTCGCTTTTACGTATGGGCACAATGCCCACGGACATGTTAGTTAATATTTACGTCAAATAAAAAAATGATCAAATGGAAAACAATGAACTTAAGTTTTTTTCATATCCATGCATCGGTTGTGTTTTAACATATATTCGTCCGTAGTAATGTCCCTCAGATAGCAATTTAACTTTTCCTTGATTCATTGTTGAAATTTTCATTGCTAAATAGTATCGTTGTTTCCAAATCGACCCATTTCAAGCTGAGCCATTTCATCAAATCGTGCTGGATACTTTGTTTTCTAGCACTTCTTAAAAGAATTTAGGTAACTGCAGTTTCGGCGATAATGACATTTTACTAGCTTGTTTAGATCATTTCCTCTTTATTGTATATGTTTTTTGAAAATCAGTGAATATTGGAAGTGCTCAGGTTTACCATACAGTCTCCCACCATTTATCACTTCAAAGTTTCAATATATCTTTGAAACCGAGATTTGAAATCGAGCAATTCAGCCTAAGACAGTTAATTAAGTTCTCGGATGATTGACGGCTTACCTACAGAACAAGTTTTTAATGAATGTAAATAGAAATCACCAAAGTTATAAATTTTCGTTTCATCTTTTTTTTCTATTTGAGGAATTAGTTAAAGATTTATCACCCGTAAATATAAATATAAAATATAAAAATGTCGCAGATGCCAATTTCTGCTAAATGTTCGACTAAATTTCGCTCGGCTAAGTGTTGAGATGCTGTCGCTCTCATAAGGAACACAAACTAAAATAAAGTGGAATTCGCTGTATAGAAAGAAATTAAACTTGGGGACACAGAACATCTTCTATAAATATAATAAATCTTGGAGTAATCACTGTGCCAGTTCAGGTGATATTGTTATCAGCTGAATGCTGTCTTTGGATCATCTTGGTAATTCAAACACCCGGCCATCTTGTATGTACGTATTACACTTGTGATCAAAGGCCCGTTCGTTGGTAGGTGCTGACCTCTTGCCACCTGCCTATAATCTGTTTCTGTTGGCAAGGGCATGGGGGTGAGCCATTTGCTGTTATTCGTTGAACCTGCTGTTCCAGCGCAGTTGGACGCCGTGCCCTTAGAAACTTCTTATCGGTTCATATCTTCGCTTCGCTAACAGCGTGTTCTGGTCACAGTTTATTACAACCGTGTACGAGGGTCAGACTGTGATTATAGTTTGGAGTGATGTTTGTTTTTGTGATGCTTTTGACTGTCTTGTTTGCTGTGCTTTCATTTGCAGTGTATGAGAGTAAATTCATCAAAGTTGCCACCAGTGGTGAATATGTTTATATGCATGCATTATGCCTAGTCGTACTGCTGTGCTCTCACTCTCTGCTTTAGCTGCGTCCGCCTGGGATTTTTTGCTGGACAACCATTTATTAGATATATATTTTAAATAATAGAAAATATATATATATATATATATATATATATATATATATATATATATATATATATATATATATATATATATATATATATATATATATATTGCAGTTAGACCATTGCTTTTGAATTGACTTTTTTAGTTTCCTTAAATATTTTCATTGATGAACTAATGTGAAGTAGAATGTACAAAAAATCCCTGGTGGTTTGCTAGTTGCTGCTGTTAATTCGGCATTCTGTTAGATGTGGCAGTTTCTCAGCGAAGAAGACCTGTAAGTTGGTGTCGGGATGTTTTCTTTACTAGAACGAATAAGTAGCGTAGAGTTACTCTAGTTACGATTAGAAAGCGTAGTTGTTACTGCTTAGGTTCTTCGTGTAATACTTCCCACTCCTGTAAACCACTCAAGTATATGTTTTTACATTCATATTTCCCAGAAGTTTTCGCTCCAGCTTCTGCCAGAGGCAGACCCTGTAGCAGTCATTGAAAGTCTGTGCGCATGTGCGTTTTCAAGTTGAAAAATCGCTTCTCCGCCTGTGTTTCTAGCCTGAAAGTCTTGAAATTTGGGTTGAGGTTTATGCACATAAGCACATATTACTTTTTTGGGGGGAGGGGGGGAGCATTTCGCCAAAAATTTGCATAAAAATTGGTCAAAATCCATTTTTAAACGTATCTTCTCCTAGGGTTTTAATGGAAAAGCTAGAAAATTTGGTGGAAGTTAGGGAGCATAAATCTGCATAAATCTTAACTACAGGAAAATAGTCCTGCTGTCTTCAAATTTTAAGAAATGGTCACAGGCATTACTGCCTACTTGGCTACTACTTTTTTGTGATTCGCCAAAAACTGGCTGAAATTTGGCGAAAAACCAAAAATTTTTATTAAAATCTTAACTCACACCAGATAAAATGGCCTTACCGTCTTGAAATTTTATTTAAAGATAGCGCTCATTGGTACTTACCTGGTCATTACTGTTTTGTCGTAATTAAAAAAAAAACAATGGCAGAAATATTGCTGAAACCCCAATTAGTTAACCCCTTATTATATTGAAAGTTGAGAATTTTAGTTAAAGGTAACGGCTATTGGGACTTATCTGGCTGTTACTGTTTTTTTTTTTTTTTTTTTTTTTTTTTTTTTTTTTGTAATTTAGGACATTGGTAAAAAAACAATTTCCTACTAAAACCTTAACAAACGGAGGTTATATAACCTTACCGTCTTAAAATATAAGATATAATCTCACCGTCTTAAAAGTTGAAGTCTTTAGTACCTGCTTGCCTTTTACGTTTGTTTGACGGTCTACCAAAACTGTCTGAAATATTGACGTAAACATTTTTTTTTTTTTTTTTTGAAAACGTATTTCCTCATCGGACTGAATTGTCGGGTAGAACTGTCCTCCTGCTGACTGTTATTAATATTATTATTGTTATTATTTGTTTTTTTTTTTTTTTCTTTTTTTTTTTTACGATTTACCAAAAAATAATGGAAATATTTGCGAAAATCATTGGATCTTAAATAACGCAAGGACATGGTGTTATTGTCTTGATATCTTTGTTAAAGGCAGCGAACATTAAGACCCACGTGACTATTACTTTTTTGGCGATTCTCCGAAAATGGGGGAAATATTGACGATAATCGATTTTTGTATTAAAATCTTGATTAACTCCAGGTGCACAGCATTACTGTCTTGAAATTTTCGTTGAAGGTTATACTTACTTCTATGGCATAAATCCTGACATTAGCATTCGTGAGCTGGAACATTGTCCATGAAGATTTATGAAACGCACTGCATTATGATTATTATAAATTGTAGCAAGTAAACAACTGCATATATGCACGCTTTGATACGGTTTTGTTAAAGCTGCCAGACTGACATGTGTCCATTGATTTTAGTGAGTGTGTGGGGAAGTGGGGGGGGGGGGGGGAAGGGTAGAACTTACACCCAGTTCAGACATACTATGTTGTGCCTAACTCAACTGTAATTTAAGAAAATGGTTTGTTCACCTTCTATAATTCATCAAAATTTCTTCTCTGTGGGCGACTTGAATAGGTGGTTTTGACTCCATGGGCAGCCTGTGAGCAGTGTGCTGCACGGGTGGCCTTATTTTTGACCACGTGGGCATCCTGTGACTGTGTGCTGCACGGGTGGCCTTATTTTTGACCACGCGGGCATCCTGTCAGCAGTGTGCTGCACCGGTGGCCTTATTTTTGACCACGTGGGCATCCTGTGAGCAGTGTGCTGCACGGGTGGCCTTATTTTTGACCCCTTGGGCATCCTGTGAGCAGTGTGCTGCACGGGTGGCCTTATTCTTGACCACGCGGGCATCCTTTGAGCAGTATGCTGCACGGGTGGCCTTATTTTTGACCACGTGGGCATTCTGTGAGCAGTGTGCTGCACGGCTGGCCTTATTTTTGACCACGCGGGCATCCTGTGAGCAGTGTGCTGCACGGGTGGCCTTATTCTTGACCACGTGGGCATTCTGTGAGCAGTGTGTTGCACGGCTGGCCTAATTTTTGACCACGTGGGCATCCTGTGAGCAGTGTGCTGCACGGGTGGCCTTATTTTTGACCACGTGGGCATCCTGTGAGCAGTGTGCTGCACGGGTGGCCTTATTTTTGACCACGTGGGCATCCTGTGAGCAGTGTGCTGCACGGGTGGCCTTATTTTTGACCACGCGGGCATCCTGTGAGCAGTGTGCTGCACGGGTGGCCTTATTCTTGACCACGTGGGCATCCTGTGAGCAGTGTGCTGCACGGGTGGCCTTATTTTTGACCACGTGGGCATCCTGTGAGCAGAGTGCTGCACGGGTGGCCTTATTTTTGACCACGTGGGCATCCTGTGAGCAGTGTGCTGCACGGGTGGCCTTATTCTTGACCATGTGGGCATCCTGTGAGCAGAGTGCTGCACGGGTGGCCTTATTTTTGACCACGTGGGCATCCTGTGAGCAGTGTGCTGCACGGGTGGCCTTATTCTTGACCATGTGGGCATCCTGTGAGCAGAGTGCTGGACGGGTGGCCTTATTTTTGACCACGTGGGCATCCTGTGAGCAGTGTGCTGCACGGGTGGCCTTATTCTTGACCATGTGGGCATCCTGTGAGCAGAGTGCTGCACGGGTGGCCTTATTTTTGACCACGTGGTCATCCTGTGAGCAGTGTGCTGCACGGGTGGCCTTATTCTTGACCATGTGGGCATCCTGTGAGCAGAGTGCTGCACGGGTGGCCTTATTTTTGACCACGTGGTCATCCTGTGAGCAGTGTGCTGCACGGGTGGCCTTATTCTTGACCATGTGGGCATCCTGTGAGCAGAGTGCTGCACGGGTGGCCTTATTTTTGACCACGCGGGCATCCTGTGAGCAGTGTGCTGCACGGGCGGCCTTATTCTTGACCACGCGGGCATCCTGTGAGCAGTGTGCTGCACGGGTGGCCTTATTCTTGACCACGCGGGCATCCTGTGAGCAGTGTGCGGGTTGTGCTTTATGTGTTATAAATAGCTTTTTAAAATGTTATTTATATACAGCTCCATGCTAACCTTTGGTCCTGAGCCAATTCATGTACTGTGCTGTGTATAAACTTTGTAACTCAAGCGGAATTCATTCAATAGATGCTGCGGCATGTTTCATTGGAGATTCGAGACAATCCTAGCGGTATTGCAATCCGATTTTTAGGTTACAAAATAGGTGATTAAAAGTTGCTAATAAATGTATTACTGATCTCAGCCTCGCCTAATATCGCTGACGATTGGCGACTGTTTTGCTGCAAGGCAGAGTTTTCTTTTAACAGGATATGAAAGCGGATTTGAGAGTCATGCGTTTGCTGGAGAACTGGAAATAGACGAATTACCGGAATACTTCCGAGAGTGCGACCTTTACCCTGTCCAGGGCGATATTGATGAGGCATTCGATCTCGTCTTCAGAGGTAACATCTCTATCAACACGTCTATCAATCTTATATGGTATTGTCTTCCTCGACGTATCGGTTAATATGAAAGTTTTACCGAACAAAGTTTGTGACCCGAGACCTGTAATGACGTCTAACGCTGGGACAAAGTTTGTGACTTCAGACTCATGGTGACCCCAACATTCCGTCACAGGTTGCGATCTTACACCTATGGTGACCTCTAACGCTGCGATACCTTTGTGACCTCATACATTTGATGATTGCTAACGCTTGACTTCAGACCGCTAACGCTGGACACAATTTGTGATCTCATACCTATGATGACCGCTATCGCTGTGACACGGTTTGTGACCTTAGACCTGTAATGACCGCTAAGGCTGTGACACAGTTTGTGACTACAGAGCTGTGATGGCCGCTAACGCTGGACACAATTTGTGATCTCATACCTATGATGACCGCTATCGCTGTGACACGGTTTGTGACCTTAGACCTGTAATGACCGTTAACGCTGTGACAGTTTGTGACTTACAGAGCTGTGATGACCGCTATTGCTGTGACACAGTTTGTGACCTCAGACCTATGATAACCGCCGTTTCACAGTTTTGACTTCAGACTTGTGTTGACAGCTGAAAATTATCTGTTATTGAAACCTATAGACTTCTAAATCATGTATCATGTATGTAATTAATTTGACAACTCTTTTAAATAAATTAGAGACATTCAGAGTTAATGAACCCTTTGACACAGCTTATAACTCAGTAAGTTAAGCTAAACGGGAATCATACTTTTTAGACAAGCCGACTTCGTCGGGCTGGTCTTATCACGTCAATATAGGGGCATCCGTCGTCTGTATGTGCGTATGAAATATGTAAACTTTTACTTAAAATGCTTCTGCTCCTTCGGTTGTGATCGGATCCTTTCAAATTTTGTGTGAATGTTCTCTAAGTAGGCTTCTCTTGAAAAATGTACTTTTTTGGCAATCCGCCAAAAATTGGCCAAATGGGGGGGCATCTGAAAATTTTCGGTTGCTAATTTTCAAATTGCTTCTTCTCCATGAATTTTGATCAGACTTTCTTTAAAGTTTGTGTGAATATTCTCTAGGTAGGCCCTTTTTTAAAAAAAAAATTCCTCATTTTGGCAATCCGCTAAAAAGTGGCCAAATGGGGGAAATTTTTTTAATTTATGGCTTCCAATTTTCAAAATGCTTCTTCTCCCACAATTTATATTGGATTCCTTTACAACTACCCAGTCTACCAGAGGTACACATGCTCTGTTTCCCATTTTTCTGGGAAACAAATCTTTATATGTGTTTATCGGTCTATGTCGGTATATATTATTTAGCTAGTTCTTTGCCATCTCGTCTTTTGAAGCCCAGTTTTTCAAGGAAAATTGCATGCTGAAATTGGTCTTATTTATACGTGATTCACTATATCTCGCCTGGTCACAATGTCTATTGACATTCTTGTTATTAAATTATTAAATTGTAATTCTCGGAGCTGCCTAATGAACTTTGAGGTTTCCTTTATTATGAAGAAATTCGTAATACATCTAAAAGAGGATATTGTAGATATACGAACACGTTTTCGTGAGGATACTGTAGATATACGAAAACGTTTTCGTGAGGATACTGCAGATATACGAACACGTTTTCGTGAGGATCCTGTAGATATACGAACACGTTTTTATGAGGATACTGTAGATATACGAACACGTTTTCGTAAGGATACTGTAGATATACGAACACATTTTCGTGAGGATACTGCAGATATACGAACACGTTTTTATGAGGATACTGTAGATATACGAACACGTTTTCGTAAGGATACTGTAGGTATACGAACACATTTTCGTGAGGATACTGCAGATATATGAACGCGTTTTCGTGAGGATACTGTAGATATGTTCAGGGCCGTTTCAGGACCGGGGCCGTTTTAAAACGGCGCCGGTGCCATTTTGGGACCATATTCCAGGATTCAGAGGTCCCAAAACGGCGTCGCCGTTTTGAGACCGTCCGCGATTCGGCACCATCGCCGTTTTAGGACCATTATTACCAACACCGCAACGGTGCCGTTTTAGGACTAGGTTTAAATTATTTCATTTAAAAAGTTATTGCAATTGCTATTAAGATACGGTAAAATGTATAAATTTAAAGAAAAATGTGGCGAAAAAATAAAAGAACTTGAAAACTCAAAAACCTCCAAAGTTATCAGTCGTGAGAAATATGATAGGATAGTAAAAGTACTTAAGAATGAGGAAACAGACAAACGTGTCAAGTCTCGAAAGGCTACGGACAGGTAACAATTCCAGACTTCGGACTAGTTTTGCCACCGACCACTTTGCCACCACACCCCTACCATTTTGCCACCAAAGACATATCGTGGAATAATGGAATAATTTAATTGCTTATTTTTAGCAAAATAAAAGACAAGGAAAAATGAAATAGCAATGTTTTATAGAACAATATCAGACTCAACAACGGAGCCTCCTACTTAATCCTCAAATGCTCCCCTGATCTACTGACAGTTTCTACTCCGGTGTAAGGAAACATTTTGACCCCCAAAATAAATCGACCCCCCGGTCGATTTGTTTTAAAACAAACAGACCCCCCGGTCGATTTGTTTTAAAACAAACAGACCCCTCCTGAAATGTTTTAACCCTCTTATTTTTTGTTGATTTCTTTATTTTTTTCCAGATATGGCCACCTTATTAGTTTCTTTAATTGAAATAAAAACTATATCCACGAATAACAATTTATCTAGCAACTAACATCTACATTTTCAAACACGAAAACACTTCCAACACCACTAACATAAAGTCACCAAAAAATCTGTCCAAGCTCAATAATGGCATTTCAAAGGCTCCAAATAATAAGTTTCTACATCAAGAGGTAGAAAATGCTTAAAATAGTATTTAAAAACCACATGCACCTTTTTTACTTCCATTTTATATTTAAAAATGATTATTTGGAGGGGGTCATTTTATTATGGGGGAGGTCTGTTTGTTATGGCGGGTTTTCCCAAAACAAATCGACCGGGGGGTCTGTTTGTTTTAAAACAAATCGACCGGGGGGTCGATTTGTTTGGGGGTCAAAACGTTTCATTACACCGGACCTGCTGAATCTGCTGCCTTCTGCAAATCAGTCTTAATCCCCCAATCTCCAAAGTAACTGTCCATTTTCGGAGTACGATGCGCAGTCTGCCCTAACCAATCATAATCCCAAGGCTCACGCGTACACAGTGTTAATCCCCTTAGCCCAAAAGTAATTGACAATTGCGACTCGAGATAACACATAAACATTGATATCAAAACATAAACAAATGAAAAAAGTTCTCGAAAATAGTGCGACAGTACAATCTGAATAAACGTAAAGAAAAAGTAAAATGTCCCTTTTATTTTGCTTCTTAAAATTGAACAGTAGTTTTAAAATGGCACGTGCGCCATCTCAAAACGGCGCATGTGCCATTCAATGACCCAGACGGTCCCAAATCGGCCCCTAGCCGACTCAAAACGGCGAGGCCATTTTGGGACCAGCAACGGTCCCAAAACGGCGCTAGTGCCGTTTTAAAACGGCCCCGGTGCCGTCTTAAAACGGCGCCGGTCCCAAAACGGCGCGTAACAGATATACGAACACGTTTTCGTGTTCCATGGACTTCAGCAATTGTCTCTTTGGACGGAATTCGGCGAGATCCAGAATAACGCAGTTGTTCCGGTCGTCCGTGACGGATTTTCTTGTTATTTTATTTTCTTTGCAAAGACAGTCTCTATCATATTTACACACGTGTTAATCACCCACTTGGGATTGATGTCAAGGCAATGAAAAAACACATGTGGCTGGATTTTAACCAGGTCTGGAAAAGAAGCCGATTTAAAAAAAATCATGATTTTTTATTTTTTTAGTTAAATCGGATTTTTTTTTATTTAAATCAACCCCCTTCACCCCCCCCCCCCCCGCCAAAAAAAAAACCCGACAAAATATAACAAAGGACCACTTTTCAACAGTTTATTGAAGACTCATTACACTCTCTTGTAAGACATTTCTAAACACATTTACGGTTCACAAAATAGGTGAAACCTATCCTCAACTCTCAAATTTCAGATAACTCTCTACAATTTCAATTCTTCATTTATTGAGCGATCGATAGCAAAGCGGCAGTTTTCCACTCCGAGGCTTTCCACTTAGCTTTTTCCGCTCGACGCCTAACACTAATCCTTTGTTTTCAAGCACACACGGTTGAGACGAAAGACCGTAGTACATTGCAGATATCGATGCTACCGAGAGTTTATGAGGATTAGTTGCGCGATTACATACCCACTCCAGAGTACATGCTCAAACGGTTTTAATACTATTGGGTGCAATGCCTTCTTTTCAAACACTACCGACATTGACCTGCTTGAAGCGTGCTGTCCGTCGCTAACCCAAAGAGAGGCTTATGTGCACTAATAAGCGTATGGTATGAAATGCCTTGTTTAAACAAAAAGCGACACACAATTAAGAAAGAAAATACAGTGTGTAGAAAAAATCCAAAATCGTGATTTTTTATGCTAATTTAAATCAGAACCTAAAACTGTTACATAGGCATGATACAAATTATCGCTATGCTCAAAGTGGCGAAGATGCTTTTTGGTTACGTCAACTTTGGCCGAATGGTTTATGTTGACACTGCTAAAATGACCATAAAAACATTTTTTGCACTGTTTCCACAGTTGATCTTATTATGCGGGATTAAAACGCAAATATAACAAATTTATATTTACTCTGCCTACTCATCATAAACATGGACGATCATTTTTATACCCTTTTTGCAGATATGAGAACTTCTTCTGATTTAGCTCTAAACGGTAAATGTTGACGAAAACAACAAGTGTATATGTTTGCTGTGTAGTGTATTCCTGCAGTACTGTACATATATTTTTACACAATTTAGACAAAGTGGCACATTGTTGTGGAAGCTTTCTCGATGAGTTTTATTGCCTGGTGTTTTTATATGGAATGCCGGACTTACAATTACATTGGAGCACGACGGAGTACATACAAACTGACCACCAGCCATACTGACCATCGGACAAGTGACTACCAGTCAGGTGACCACCAGGGAAATGAAAAAATGTACAAACTGACCACCAAATCCTTTTTTCAACTTTTTTTATGAAACCTCAAACGGGTGTCTCTCAACCCCCACACTTGGCGCTGGGCATTAGAGGTGAAGATTATAAATATAGCAAAGCATTAGTTCACAAGTAGGGAGATAAGGATTAGGGATTAAGAGATGTTGTGTTGCAGAGACGGTTTGGCGACTATCTGTCTTTGTTTTACAAAGCAATGTCATACTCCGGAGTTGTTAAGTAACAATATAACAAAGCACAAGGGCGTAAACACTCCCGCACCAGTTCACAAGTGGGAGATAGGATTAGGGATTAAGTGCTGCTGTTGTGGCTATAGAGACGGGGTTGGCGACTGTCTGTCGCTATAAAATCGCTGTGCCACGATTTCGTTGGGGAACGAAAAAACTTGCCCGAATTCCTCCGAGGAATTGGACACTCAGTTCGATTTGGACAGTAGATTTCGTGTTAAACAGGCTGCATTCCTTTGAGAAATTAGACACTCAGTTCGATTTTGAGAGCAGTTATGTGAGAGTTTGCGTTTGACAGCTGATTAGCATTTAGTAGTGTCATCGAAATTGTCACATATTATGTACAATGCTGTGAATGTGGTTGAATTGCATGTACGATTCTTCATACGACGATTTGGTAATAAATATGTTTTGGTGGTCAGTTGTCCGTTTTATCATTTCCTTGGTGGTCACTTGTCCGGTGGTCACTTGACCTACACTCATTTACAGTATATTTATAATCGGATGGCCTTAACTGATTTTTAAGTGACAAAAATTTCAATAAGTGATAACAGTAATTGAATTTTAAATAAATTTTTTAAATTCCTGCTAACTGTTATTATTTCATGAATTTGTTATGTTAGCCATTCAATTTCTGACGCCAACAGAACAAACTTGCTTTGACATCAGTAAATTGTTGTTTTTTGTTTGTTTTTTTTTTATTATTTATTTATTTATTGTTATTATTATTTATGGCATGTTACCAAAAATAATGTAAATGTTGGCGAAGAACCCCTTTCTTATTAAGATCTTAATGGAGGCAAGGATATGGTCTTGACATTTTTATTAAAGGCAGCGGGAATTAGTACCTACATGATTATTACTTTTTAGCGGTTCGAAATAATAATTAGCCGAATATTAAAATTGGCCAAAATATTGATGATTAACTAATTTTCCTGTTAACATCTTGACTGACTCCAGCTGCAAAGCCTTACTCATTCCTCTTAGATGTGTAGGCCTTTTGGTCTGATAGTTTACAGGACTCACCCCAATGGTCGTAGCTTGATACACGACAATTTCTTGGCGGTTCGTTAAAAATTGGATTTTTGGTGAATTTTTTAGCTTGATTGTAAAGTGTGTAAGGCTTTTCTTCTGTGCACCATATCTCAAATTCGGTATCCGGACATAACGGCGACGGCCAAAACGGCAACGGCCATAACGGAGTAGACCAAAAAGGCGACGGCCAAAACGGCGATGGCCAAAACGGCGACAAGTGCAACCCCGGACAAAACGGCGACGGATTTTTTTAAAAGTTTATGCTTTAAAACGCTTATTAAAAAAAAGTGATTTACTCACTTACCTTTGCTCAGGTAAAACTGAAAATTATTTTCTCAGGTAAAATAAAATTTAATCTTATCTTTCATTGGTGTGGATTCGTATATAACAAGTAAGTATTTGTGAAACACAAGGTGGCCCCAACCGCCCCCAAATTCATAGGGGTATAAAACGATGACGGACGGACGGACGGACACCCCAAACCTATAGGCCCCAATCCGAAGGGTTGGGGCCTAATAACAGCATTTCACATAACCAATACAGATATAGAATTAGCTCATTAAGGCGATTAAAAACATCGGTCTTTCATTGTTGATAATCCGAGGTTCTTTTAGTGGCATATTTTTTTTTTGCCTTTCACTGATGTGGATTCATGTGCATGAACGGATTAGTGGGCACAGTCGTTAAACACAATTGTCTTTCAAAATGTACTTACTTATCCCCCCCCCCCTCTCTCTCTCACACTCGCCCGATGGATTATCGTATAACTGCAGTTAGGAATATATGAGGAAATAGTGTTTAATTATCCATTTTTTTTTTGCCCTTAAAATTAAATATTGGTTCAATTATACTTATCTTCAAGTAGAAATGAATTGATTTATCTGGCAACACTATTCTTTGTATTTTGATTTTCAACATTAAATTATTAATCTTCGTCGCCGTTTTGTCCGGGGTTGCACTTGTCGCCGTTTTGGCCATCGCCGTTTTGGCCGTCTCCGTTTTGGTCTTCTCCGTTTTGGCCGTCGCCCTTTTGGCTGTCGCCGTTTTGTCCGGGATTCCTCAAATTCAGTTGGACGGATTTTAACCAAAGTTGGTATGTGGCTTGTCTGGAGAAGGTTCGTGACCTGATTACCTTTGAGTGACAGGTCAAGGTCGATGTGAGACTTTGAAATTTTACACATCTGTTGCTTTTGGACACCATATCTCAAGGTCGGCTGGACGGATTTTAACCAAAATTTGTCTTTAACTTGTATGTAACAGTTGTGGCAACCTGATTAGGTTAGGATGACCTTGGGTGAAGTAATAGTCTTGTTCGTTTTCCAGAGAATGCTTTACTGTTCTTACTGTTGCGCACATTATTATAATGAATCGTTTATCTGTCCATAAATTACACATCCTCAGTACAAAGGTGATAATGAACCATTACATGTTGCGATGAAAACAAATTCAGTGTAAAGTCATATTCTTTACCGATAAAATACTCCTCACTGCCAGGGATTTTTATTCTGTTGTGAAGAATCGGCATTTATCGTTAGTTATAAGCCTGTTTCACTCTTTAGTTCCGCACCGAAAATATTGACATTTACAAACTGAATTCCGCATTCTATCTAAGCACGCTAACTGCGGTTGCGTATAACGGAGGTGTGATGTTGCTCACAGATACGTACTTCGTAATTTGCTACTCAAAAGGCAAGGCTATAAGAAGAATGAAAAAGGCTTGGATTGGGCTAAGTGTTTGGACGTGTTTTAGACAATACTTAAACCTATAGTTTAAGTTGCCGTCCCGACCGGAGTCCCCGTCAGGTTGAGCTGTAACAAATCGTTTTATGCTATTAATAGTGTCACAGTCGGATCGTACATTAATTTTAAACCGACTCATCACCGTTTCCGGTTGGGGGCTGTGCTCCCGATGATGGCTTGTTATGTGTGGCTTATTCGGCTGTGATGTTGGCGAAATCAACACAAGCTAGAATTCGCAGCCCAGAACACATTTAATGCTGAGGATATATGCCTTGTTTTGATAGAATCACAGTGCCAGTACGTGTTTTGTTACCCTGATGCCACCTGTGCACCGTCATTTGATGATCTTGTAACTGATCGTTTGATCATTTGATTTAATCGTATGGAACAAACTGATTTTAACCCGAAAAATTAAGTGACGCATTTATTCGAGCGACAGATGGCCAAGCGACTTTTAGCCGAAACATGAAATGAAATAGCATGAAACATGAAATGAAATAAAGTAAACCATGTATTGGTTTGATCATACTGGCAGTTTAACTCTCAAGTTTCGGGCGAGTGCTAGTGATAAAGCTTGTCACCCATGTCGACTGCAATTTGTACACTAGTTTTATGATACCTCAACTACTATTGTCGCATAAAGATTGAATCAAGAGACTTATTATGTTTCGCCGTAGAGGGGAACATTTTTTGTGCGTTCTATGTGTGTGTGTGAGGGTGTATGTGTTCGTGTGTAGTGTGTTGTAGCCACTTGATTTTTTTAACACGGTAATTCTCGACGAGAACATAGGATTAACTTGAAACTTGGTGTGATTATGCCCTATGCACTTGTGATTATGCACATCAGAAGTATTGAGATGTATTTATAGAAGGTAAATCTTATAATTCTTAAACAGTACAAAACTTCGGTTCGGTTTAAGAAGGGGCAAACGATGGAAAAGAAGGGGGAATTGGGGTAGGCAGCAAAACTAAAATTGCAATGGCACGCGAATAAATATGTTTGACATATCCGGGTACACTGATGTTGGTGTACAGTGGCCTGTCTAGTTTTCACATGTGATGCATGCACTGTCAGTCCTGGCTTACTCGTGAATATAGCAAATAGACTGGTCTTCAGTTGCGATTGAAAGACAAAGATTAAGTCAGAAAGTGTGCTGTCAGTGAGCTAGCCTGTGTGAAAAGCACTTTGACTCAGTGAGCTGGTCTATGTGACAAGAAGTGCGCCTGTGTCATTTAGCTAGTCTATGTGACAAGCAGTATGACTGTGTCAGTTAGCTAGTCTGTGTGACAAGCAGTGTGACTGTGTCAGCTAGTCTGTGTGACAAGCAGTGTGACTGTGTCAGCTAGTCTGTGTGACAAGCAGTGTGACTGTGTCAGCTACTCTGTGTGACAAGCAGTGTGACTGTGTCAGTTAGCTAGTCTGTGTAACAAGCAGTGTGACTGTGTCAGCTAGTCTGTGTGACAAGCAGTGTGACTGTGTCAGTCTTTCTGTGTGACAAGCAGTGTGACTGTGTCAGTCTTTCTGTGTGACAAGCAGTGTGACTGTGTCAGTCTTTCTGTGTGACAAGCAGTGTGACTGTGTCCGTTAGCTAGTCTGTGTAACAAGCAGTGTGACTGTGTCAGCTAGTCTGTGTGACAAGCAGTGTGACTGTGTCAGCTAGTCTGTGTGACAAGCAGTGTGACTGTGTCAGCTAGTCTGTGCGACAAGCAGTGTGACTGTGTCAGCTAGTCTGTGTGACAAGCAGTGTGACTGTGTCAGCTAGTCTGTGTGACAAGCAGTGTGACTGTGTCAGCTAGTCTGTGTGACAAGCAGTGTGACTGTGTCAGCTAGTCTGTGTGACAAGCAGTGTGACTGTGTCAGCTAGTCTGTGTGACAAGCAGTGTGACTGTGTCAGCTAGTCTGTGTGACAAGCAGTGTGACTGTGTCAGCTAGTCTTTGCGACAAGCAGTGTGACTGTGTCAGCTAGTCTTTGCGACAAGCAGTGTGACTGTGTCAGCTAGTCTGTGTGACAAGCAGTGTGACTGTGTCAGCTAGTCTTTGCGACAAGCAGTGTGACTGTGTCAGCTAGTCTTTGCGACAAGCAGTGTGACTGTGTCAGCTAGTCTGTGTGACAAGCAGTGTGACTGTGTCAGCTAGTCTTTGCAACAAGCAGTGTGACTGTGTCAGCTAGTCTGTGTGACAAGCAGTGTGACTGTGTCAGTTATCTAGTCTATGTAACAAGCAGTGTGACTGTGTCAGCTAGTCTTTGCGACAAGCAGTGTGACTGTGTCAGCTAGTCTGTGTGACAAGCAGTGTGACTGTGTCAGTTATCTAGTCTATGTAACAAGCAGTGTGACTGTGTCAGCTAGTCTGTGTGACAAGCAGTGTGACTGTGTCCGTTAGCTAGTCTGTGTAACAAGCAGTGTGACTGTGTCAGCTAGTCTGTGTGACAAGCAGTGTGACTGTGTCAGCTAGTCTGTGTGACAAGCAGTGTGACTGTGTCAGCTAGTCTGTGTGACAAGCAGTGTGACTGTGTCAGCTAGTCTGTGCGACAAGCAGTGTGACTGTGTCAGCTAGTCTGTGTGACAAGCAGTGTGACTGTGTCAGCTAGTCTGTGCGACAAGCAGTGTGACTGTGTCAGCTAGTCTGTGTGACAAGCAGTGTGACTGTGTCAGCTAGTCTGTGTGACAAGCAGTGTGACTGTGTCAGTCTTTCTGTGTGAGCAAGCAGTGTGACTGTGTCAGCTAGTCTGTGTGACAAGCAGTGTGACTGTGTCAGCTAGTCTGTGTGACAAGCAGTGTGACTGTGTCAGCTAGTCTTTGCGACAAGCAGTGTGACTGTGTCAGCTAGTCTGTGTGACAAGCAGTGTGACTGTGTCAGTTATCTAGTCTATGTAACAAGCAGTGTGACTGTGTCAGCTAGTCTTTGCGACAAGCAGTGTGACTGTGTCAGCTAGTCTGTGTGACAAGCAGTGTGACTGTGTCAGTTATCTAGTCTATGTAACAAGCAGTGTGACTGTGTCAGCTAGTCTGTGTGACAAGCAGTGTGACTGTGTCCGTTAGCTAGTCTGTGTAACAAGCAGTGTGACTGTGTCAGCTAGTCTGTGTGACAAGCAGTGTGACTGTGTCAGCTAGTCTGTGTGACAAGCAGTGTGACTGTGTCAGCTAGTCTGTGTGACAAGCAGTGTGACTGTGTCAGCTAGTCTGTGCGACAAGCAGTGTGACTGTGTCAGCTAGTCTGTGTGACAAGCAGTGTGACTGTGTCAGCTAGTCTGTGCGACAAGCAGTGTGACTGTGTCAGCTAGTCTGTGTGACAAGCAGTGTGACTGTGTCAGCTAGTCTGTGTGACAAGCAGTGTGACTGTGTCAGTCTTTCTGTGTGAGCAAGCACTATGGCTCATGTCGTGCCTGGCAGCGATCTGAGCTATTTCAATGGCCTCGCGCTATGACGGCGGAAACTGGCTAGTTTACGCCCACCACTTCTGCGTACCCCAGTAAACATTGAGGCGTTGGGTGGGTCAACTTTTGATAGAAACCGCACGCGACGTCGGATCAACGTCTGGGTTTGGTTGTTGATTGAAGTAGAAACAGTGTCGATCTTCCGACGTTGCACAGGCGTCGATTATCCGACGTCTTATCAGCGTTGCGCGAAGGTTTCAAGTGGAAGTCGAAACGTTGTACAAGCGTTGGGAAAGCGACGTTGCGGAGACGTGGGCAAAATAGTAACCTGTAATACCTGAAAAGACAGTAAAAATAGTAGTGTGGTCACCACCTTCAAAGAACACCCACCGTTGGGTCATCCGGTCACGCAGGATACATATGAAGTGGATTTCCATTAAAATCTTTCAAAAGTAGGTGAAAAAAAATAAAAATTATCGTGTTTTACGTCTTTTCGGTCTTCTTTCAAAGTGACTCGTCAGGGTGTGCAATTTCCGGTGAGCGATAAAACCAGGACGTTGTTTTTAGCTCTAAGCCCGACCTCTAAACAACGCCAATTTTTGACATGAGATTTTCCAACATCTGTTTAACCATGTATCGAAGACGTTGATTAGGCGTCTGAGAAAGTTTTGGTTGCGACCAAAAGAAACGTTTAAACAACGTTCATTGCCGAAGCTGTATTCAATATTTTGTCAAAGACGTTCATTATACATTAATCTATAGTCATGACCAATCATAACGACACGTCACAACATCCAATCGAAGTTGAATAGATCCCAGAATGCTTGCTGGGACGTGTCTACCCCCCGTTGTTATCCAACAGCCAACCTCTACGACGGTTGGCCACTGGGGATTCCGCGAAAATAGTACTCATAAAAGAAAGAAACTACTTTTTAGACCAGCCGACTTTGTCGGGCTAGTAGAGGGGTATCCGTCGTCTGTATGCACGTATTTAGGTATGTGTGTACATATCTACGTATGTAAACTTTTACTTAAAATGCTTCTTTTCTCTCAGTTTTGAACGAATTTCTTTCAAATTTTGTAGGAATGTTTTCTTGGTAGGTCTGTCTTGAAAAATTACTGTTTTTGGCAAGCCACTACAATTGGCTAAATGGGGGTCATTTAAAATTTGCCGGTTGCGAGTTTTCAAAATGCTTCTTTGCACAAATGTTCACTTGGCGATCCACCAAAAATTGACCAAATGGGGGATGGGACATTTTTTTTATTTATCGGTGGCCAATTCTCAAAATCCTTCCACTTCCACAATTTGGATAAAATTTCATTCCAATATTGAAAGATTGTTCCCTAGACGGTTATCTCTTGAAGAATTACTTTTTGGCGGGCATTTAGAATTCTTTGGTAACCAGTTTTCAAAATGGTTCTTCTTCCACATTTTGATTCGATTATCTTCCCATTTTTTGCATAAATACTCATCGGGCTTTCTCTTAACTTTTTTGGCCATCCACCAAAAATTGGCTAAATTTTTTTGGGGAGCCAGTTTTTAAATTGGATCGCATTCCTTTGGAATTTTGTACGGATGTTTCCTGGGTAGGCCTGTCCTGAAATTATTTGGCGATCCAACAAAACTTGGTGAAGTAGGAGGCGTATTAAAACTTTTTGATAGCCAGTTTTCCAAAGGTTTTTCCCCTACAATTTTGATTGGATTTACTTCAAGTTTTGCGTAAATGTTCACTAGGCGGTTCGCTTTTGAAAAGTTACTTTTTTGCGACCCGCCAAAAATTGGCTAAATAGGGGGGGGGGGGGGGCATTTAAAAAAAATTAATTGGCAATTTTCAAAATGCTTTTCCTGTAATTTTGATCGGATTTCTTTCAAACTTTGAATAAGTGTTCCCTAGATGGTTCTGTCTTGAAAATTTACCTTTTTTGTCTATCGGTCAAAAATTAACCAAATGGAGGGTATTTTAACATTTTTGGTAGCCAGTTTTCCAGATTTTGATTTGATTGCCTTCAATTCTTGCCGAAATATTCACTAGCCCGTTTACTCTTGAAAACTTACTTTTTTGGCGATGCATCAAACATTGGCCAAATGGCGGGGGCGCATTTTTCGGTAGGGTGTTTTCAAAGCGCGTCTTCTTCCACAATTTTGATTGGATTTTCCTCAGATTTTGCATAAATGTTTACTAAGGCGGTCCTCTTTTGAAAAGCTATTTGTTTGGTGATCCGCCAAAATAGGCTGAATGGGGGTATTTGACAATTTTTTGGTAGCCAGTTTTACTAAGGTTTTTTCTTTCAGAATTTTTATGGGATTGCCCTCTCCAAAACTTACTTTTTTGGCGATGCACCAAATGGGAGTCATTTTTCGCTAGGGAATTTTCAAAGCGCGTCTTCTTCCATACTTTTGATCGGATTTCCTTCATATTTTACAGAAATGTTCATTAGGCGGTCCTCTTTTGAAAAGGTACTTGTTTGGTGATCCGCCAAAAATTGGCTAAATACGAACATTTAAAAATATTTAGTAATCAGTTTCCAAATGCTTCTTCTCCCACCAGTTTGATTGGATTTCTTTCCAGTTTGAACGATTGTTCCCTGGATGGTTCGAGTGTTTACTGGGTGGGCCTCTCATGAAATTTTTGGCGATATGCTAAAAAATTTGCCAAAAGGGGGTATTTTTTTTTTTTTTGGTAGACAACTTTCGAAAGGTTTTCCCTACAATTTTTTGTCGGATTGCCTTCAGAATTTACAAAAATGTTCACTAGGCATTACTTTCTTGAAAATTTACTTTTTTGGCGATCCACCAAAAATTGGCTAAATGGCAGAGGTGCATTAAAAAAATATTTAGTGGCCAATTTTCAAAATGCTTCTGCCACAATTTTGATCTGATTTCTTTCCAATTTTAAACGATTGTTTCCTTTATGGTTCTCTGATGAAATTTTAATTTCTTTGTTGAACTGCCAAAAATTGGCTAAATGGGAGGCATTGATAATGTTTTGGCAAGCAATTTTCAAAATGCTTCTGCTCCCAGAATCTGGGTCAGATTACCTTTCAATTTTGCACGAATGTTTACCAAGTAGGCCTTTCGTTAAATTTTTGGCAATGCACTAGAAATTGGCCAGATGGGGGAGTATTTTGAAATTTTTTAGTAGCCAATTTTCCAAAGGTTTTTTTTTTTTTCAAACATTTTGATCGCATTGCCTTCAAATTAGGCATAAATGCTCACTAGGCGGCCCTCTCTTGAAAGGTTCATTTTTGTTTGGCCATCCGCGAAAAATTGGCTAAATGGAGGGCATTTAACAAGAATTAGTAGAGAATTTCCAAAGTGCCCAATCTTTCATAAAATTTTGTGCGAATGTTCTCTAGATTTTTTTTCTTTCGAAAAGTTACTTTTTTTGGTGATTCTTGAAAAATTGGCCAATTCGTGGCATTATAAATCTTTTAACAAAATGCGTAGCCTACTGCATTTTGATTGGATTTATTCTATATTATTTCTTTTTGTTTGATTGATTGATTGATTGATTGATTGATTTATTATTATTATTATTATTATTATTATTATTATTATTATTATTATTATTATTATTATTATTATTGGTTTTGTTTTTGCGGACTTCCAAAAATTGGCCTCATGCCGCCGTTTGAATTTTTACGGACCAAGTTTTTCAAAATAGTACTTTTGCAAGTAATTTTAATCAGATAGCTTTCGTTTTTTAGACTAAGTCCAACGTTAGGGCTCTTTGAAATTTACTTTTCTGAGATTCGCGAGAGAGTAGAGAAATGCCGGCCTTTGAAAAATTTTCAGTAACCGGTTTTTAAAATATAACTGCCACTCTCAGGCGAGCGTACAAGCCTGTTGATACTTGATTCACTAGATCTCGGTTGGTCACAATGTCCTGGACATTCTGGTTAAAATCTCCATCCGCTCTGTTTTATACGTAACAGATAGATCTCCTCAGAGGTCATCTGTTCTCGGGTTGTCTCCAGGAAACACAACCGGCTAGCCTCGACCATATTGTGTCAGGATGCTGGCTCTTTTCTTACTCCATGATGTGGGCTTACAGGGCAGATCATAAAGAAGGGACTGCAGCGCCACCAGGTCATGGAGCTCACATTTCAGCTGTATCCACCCGCTGCTACGGGCATCTCCAACAGCCGCAAATCAACGTGGACCAACCCTGTCGTCAATGGCGAGGAGGGAAACAAAATACTTGGTAGGTTCACTTGTGGTGATCAAGATATATCTGTATATTTGCAGTACTTTCCCCCATTTACTGTAAAATCAAACCGCCGTAATATGTTAGTTTTATTGTAGTTTTCCTTGCTTTATCGTTTCATTATCCCCATATATATATATATATATATACACACACACACACATATATATATATATATATATATATATATATATATATATATATATATATATATATAATGAGATGAATCTGAGCGGTAGCGTGACTTTTGTAGTTAGGGTTTATTGAAAATTGTCGTTCAAAATATAATGTACACATAGATAATCGATTTTTTTTAGTTTGGGAGTACAAATAAACCACACTCTTGAATTTAAAATGTTTTTAGCCCAGCTTACGTGTAACGTAAGCTGGGGTATTCCTATCGGTTTGCGGGCGGTGTCCGTTAGTTAGTTAGTTAGTTAGTTAGTTAGTTGTTTATTTAGTAAACTTTGTTTCAAAATGCATCTCCTCCTACAATTTTGATTCGATGTCATTTATTTTTGGTGTGAGGCATCCCTAAGGGGTCGTGCATACGGCTTGTGCTTTTTTAGTCGATCGGACAATTTTTGTATTTTTGGGGATTTTTTTAAGCAAAAATTTTGAAAAAAATGCATCTGCTCCTACAATTTTGATTCGATGTCATTTATTTTTGGTGTGAGGATTTCCTAAGCGGTCGTGCATACGACTTGTGTTTTTTTACTCGATCGGGTGATTTTTGAATTTTTGGGGATTTTTTAAAGAAATTTTAAAATGTATCTCCTCTTACATTTTTGACCCGATGTCATTTATTTTTGGTATGAGGCACCCCTAAAGGGTCGTGCATACGGCTTGTGCTTTTTTAGTTTGTATTATTGGGGAATTTTTTAAGCAAAAATTTCGAAAATAATTCAAAATGCATCTACCCCTACAATTTTGATTCGATGTCATTTATTCTTGGTGTGAGTGCATACGGCTTGTGCTTTTTAGTCGATCGGGCAATATTTTTTTTTTTTTTTTGTTTGTTTTTTTTTGTGTGAGGCATCCCTAAGGGGTTGAGAATACGACTTGCGCTTTTTAGTCGATCCGACAATTTCTGTATTTTTTGGGAATTTTTGAAGCAAAACTTCAAAATGCATTTCCTCCTACAGTTTTTATCCGATTTCATTTATTTTTGCTATGAGGCATCCTTAGGTAGGTCTCGCATACGGCTTGTGCTATTTGACTCGACTTGGGAATTTTTGATTTCGGGGGGAATTTTTGATGAAAATACCTCAAAATGCATTTTCTCCTGCAGTTTTGATCAAACATCATTTATTTTGTGGCTGAGGCATGCTTAGGGTGTCGTGAATATGGCCTGTCTTTTTCAGTCGATGAGAGAATTTTTGAAGAAAAAATTCAAAATGCATTTCCTCCTACAGTTTTTATCAGATTTCATTTATTTTCGATATGAGCCGTCTCTAGGGGGTCATGCATACGGCTTGTGCTTTTTGAGTGAATTGGAAAACTTTTGAATTTTTTTTGGGAATTTTTGAAAAAAAAAATAAATGAATCTCCTCCTACAGCGCATAAACGCAAGTTAAATGAACTTGCACAGTAGTCAGATTTAAACACCGCACATCGACGCAAGTTAAATAAACATTCGCAGTAGTCCAAATTAAGTACTCCGCATCGATGCAAGTTAAATAAACATGCGCATTGGTCCGAAATGTGAACTGCGCATCGACGAAGGATAAATAAAGATGCAAACTGGTCCAAAATAAGCACCGCGCATCAACGCAGGTTAAATAAACATGCGCACTGGTCCGAAAAAAAGAACTACGCTTCGACGTAAGTTGAATAGACATGCGCAGTGGTCTGAAATGCGAACCACGCATCAACGCAGCCTAAAGAAACATGCGCACTGGTCCGAAATGCGAACCGTACATCGAGGCAAATTAAATAAGCATGCGCAGTGGTCCGAAATGCGAACCGCGCATCAACGCATGTTAAATAAATATGCGCACTGGTCTGAAATGAGAACCACGCGTCAACACAAGTTAAATAAACATGGGCACTGGCCTGAAATGCGAACCGCGCATCGACGGAAGTTAAATAAACATGCGATCCGGTCCAAAATAAGCACCGCACATCAACGCAAGTTAAACAAACATGCGCACTTGTCCGAAAAAAAGGACCACGCATAGACGCAAGTTGAATAAACATGCGCAGTGGTCTGAAATGAGAACCGCGCATCAACGCAAGTTAAATAAACATGCGCAGTGGTCCGAAGAAAGAACCATGAATCGACGCAAGCTGAATAGACATAAGAGTCGGGCATCGACGGGACTTAAATAAACATGCGTCCTGGTCCGAAACGCAAATCGCGCGTCAACCCAAGTTAAATGAACCTGCTCACTTGTCCCAAAATGCGAACTGCGCATCAACGCAACCTAAAGAAACGCGTATACTGGTCCGAAATGCGAACCGGATATCAACGCAAATTAAATAAACATGCACACTGGTCCAAATTGCGAACCGCACATAAGCGTAAGTTAAATAAACATTTGCACCGGTCCAAAATAAGTACCGATCATCAACACAAGTTAAATAAATATGCGCAGTGGTCCAAAATGCGAACCACGCATCAACACAAGTTAAAAAAACATGCGCGCTGGTTCGAAATGCGAACTACTCATTAACGCAACTTAAATAACATGCGCACTATTCAAAATAAGAACTGCGCATCAACGCAACTTAAATAAACATGCGCACTGGTCCAGAATAAGAACCGCGCATCAACTCAAGAAATATGCGCATTGGCCTGAAATAAGAACCGCGCATCGACGCACGTTAAATAAACATACGCAGTGGTTCGAAATGCGAACCACGCGCCAACGTAAGTTAAAATAAACATTTGCACTGATCTAAAATAAGCACCGCGCATCAACGCAAGTTAAATAAACATTTGCACTGGTCCAAAATAAGCACTGCGCATCAACGCAAGTTAAATAAACGTGCGCAGTGGTTCGAAATGCGAACCACGCTCCAACGCAAGTGAAATAAAAATTTGCACTGGTCCAAAATAAACACTGCGCATCAACGCAAGTTAAATAAACATGCGCACTGGTCCGAAATTCGAAACGCGCATTAACGCAAGTTAAATAAACATGCGTAATGATCCGAAATTCGAACTGCTCATCAGCGCAAGTTAAATAAACATGCGCACTTCTCCGAAATTCGAACCGCGCATCAACGCAAGTTAAATAAACATTTGCACTGGTCCAAAATAAGCACTCAGCATCAACGCAAGTTAAATAAACATGCACACTGGTCCAAAATGCAAACCGCGCACCAACGCAAGTTAAATAAACATAGGCACACGTCCAAAATAAGCACCGTGCATCAACGCAAGTTAAATAAACATGCAAACTGGTCCGAAATGCGAACCGCGCATCAAGGCAACCTATAGAAACTTGTGCACTTGTCCAAAATAAGTACCGCTCATCAACGCAGGTACAATAAACATGCGTATTGGTCTGGAATAAGGATCGCGCATCGACGCAAGGTAAATAAACATGCGCAGTGATCCGAAATACGAACTGCACATCAACACAAGGTAAATAAACATGCGCACTGATCCGAAATACGAACCGCCCATCAACACAATGTAAATAAAGATGCGCATTGATCTGACATGCGAACCGCACATCAACACAAGGTAAATAAACATGCGCACTGATCCGAAATAAGAACCGCACATTCACAAAAGGTGAAAAAAAAACATGGGCGCTCGTCAGAAATGCGAACCGCACATCAACGCAAGTTAAATAAACATGTGCACTGTTCCAAAATGAGAGCCGCGCATCTACGCAAAATTAAAGAAACATGCGCACGTGTCTGAATAAGAACCGCGCATCAAGGCAAGTTACATAAATATGCGGACTGGTCCGAAATGCGAGCGTTGTTTGAAGGTATCTATGGCAGACTATCCAGTCTACCAGAGATACAAAAAATCTGTTTCCCATTTTTCTGGGAAAGAAATCTTTGTATGCATTTATCGGTCTATGTTCTGGTCCGGTGCTAAATTAATTACTGGGCTAGCTCTTTGCCGTCTCATCTTTTGAAGCCCAATTTTTCAGGAAAATTCCCTTGCTCATGCACGCTGGAATTGGTCTTATTGCTTTTCGTAAGCTGGGACTTTGTCCTTGGACAAACTTGTTAAAGTTCTTGGAAAAGTCCTTTAAAATCCTGGAATTTCATTTTAAAATATCATTGAAAATCCTGGAATTTCATTTCCAAATATCCTTGAAAATCCTCGAATTTTACCTCCAAATATCCTTGAAAATCCTGGAATTTGACGTCTAGTTTTCGCTCTGAACCCTGACATATATATACCGTCCCGGAAGAGTTCGCGTGACAAGGTTTGTTAATGTCCATTTTTACACAGAAAATGTTACTAAATTTCTAAAAAAAATTAAGCTGGACCAACCAGACATGCTACACTATGTCTCTGCCAAATTTGGTCGTTCTAGCCGTAGCCGTCTCAAAGGAGTTTGTAAGACAAGGTTTGGGCGAAAAAAAGGAATCACACGGAAACACTTTACCGAATCGTACGAATTCAATAAACTAGGAGATTGAAAATCCCCAAGCGTGCTTACATCTTCAGACATTATTTTAATTTTCCGCTGGTAAAAAGACAAGAATTTACATAGTTAATAGATTCACTCGGTCAATTTAATATCATAAGTCAAGACTTGGTTCCAAATCCCACTAAACCTACCTAAAACGTAGTTTCTGCAAACTTGGTTTGACTCTGTAATGTACTTGTCGAATTCTCCACCACGAGATCCAGTTTCACAACGCAAATTTAAACATTGTAAGAGGCCATTATGAAAGTAAAAGCCAGCAATACACACCTTGTGGCCGGTATGGTTTGAAATTTGGGATCACCGTGGTTTACTTGACGGCATCCCACTTTGCTGTATGTGTTATTCGGAATAATTATTAGTGGCGAGGTGGGTGAGGATTTTTCAGCTCACATGCAGAACATACAGTTATATGCGCATAGGGGACTGGTTTAGACCAGCCGGTCCTAATCACATCAGTGGGGGCCTCTGTGAATACTTATACGCGTGTGTCAACTTTCACGTAAAACACTCTTTGATCGCACTGCTTTCAAATTTGTATGAATGTTCCCTGCAGATAGTCCTTACCTGAAAAAGTACTTCTTTTGGGTGATCCGCCCAAAAATGTCGGTATTAAAAAAAACTTTCTTTTTGCAGCCAAGCCATTGCTTCTCCCCAAATTTCTCTCGGATTCCTTTCAGATTTTTCGTGAATGATTCCTAGTTGGTCCTTTATTTAAAATTCATTTTGTTTGGCTATCCCCCCTCCCAAAAAAAACTTACTAAATGGCGGCATTTTTCTTTATTTTTCTTTCTTTATTTTTTTATTTTTTGTAGTCAACTTTTAAAATACACAAAATGTACTTCTTTTGTAATTTTGACCGCATTTTGACAGTTCTCTCCTGACACATTATATTTTTGGTCGACCGCCGAAAATGGTCAGAAACTATAAGGCCATGCTTGTCGAAATATTACAGAAACAACCCCTAATCCTCCCCCTTTTGTCAACACAATATAACCCCCTACTCGCGCCTGTACTCCAGAGTAGAAGGTACTCGCGATGTAGCCAGCTTTTTGCTTGGTGAATCCACGATGTCACGAATAAGGCCTTAGAAATTAAAAAGGAAAATGGAACTTTTATATTTTACTCCACCACCAACATTCGTGTCACAAAATGCCTTTAAATCGGGTGGGATTTTTGCTATTGTTTCTACTTGCTTTGAAACATCCTGGCTGGCAAAAGAATTACGCGATCAAAGAGAAGATCGACGTTTTGAAGCACCTGAAAAATGACTTAAATTATAACTTGCACAAAGCATCGAAATGATTTGAAACTGGCAAAAAATTTAGGCAGACTTTAAAAACATGGAAGACAGGCGTAGTCTGGAGCAGGCAGAAAGGCAATGCTCTCTGATCTAGGGAAGCAATTGTTTGCCTGGTTTAAGGATGAATGGGAAAAGAAACATGTCCTTAATTGCAAACGTATAAGGAGTAAAGCTGAGGCTCTAAGAGCTGAAAGGGATATTGAAACCTCAGTACAGTTTAGCAAGAAATGGATGCAACTGTTTTGTCGCAGAAAAGCCATTACGTAAGTATTCCAACACCTTTGCGATGATTAATTGCAATAACATGCGAAATTAAATGAGGGCCAATGGTGTCTTAATTGCAATTAAGTGTAAAACATTGAATTAACGAAATGCCAATGTTGCAGATAAATGATCTCAAAGGGTGTCGTAATTACAATTCGGTGTAAGATTTAAATAATGAGAAGACGTTAATGCAGAAAAATGCAATTAATTGGGCTGTAAAATGCTTGAAACTTCAATTTAATTTTAATTTTTTGTATGTTTACAGGAGCATAAAGATCAACATCACGGCCAGCAAGACAACAGGGATGCTGCAACTCGCAGCGAGATCGCACGCGGCTATTTGCAAGTCCTGAAAAACGCCACCTCGAGATTCGATGCGAAGCACATCTTTAGCGTGGACGAAACGCCGTCACGTGGCTATGACTGGGAAGACCACGCTTCACTTCTCCGAGGACAAGAATGTGGATGCCGAGCACACTGAAACGGCAAAACAAGGTTCACTTCATCACTGTATATCCGCCAGTGGCCGGGTACGTAAAGGATATGCGATTGTAAAGGACTAAAGCGAGTTCCAGGACCACACTCTGCCGGACAAAGTGAGGTTGACAGTCTCCCAAGGTGGCTGTATGAGTGCGGATAAGATGACAGACTGGATTGATCAAGTTTTCACCAAGAGGGGGCCATACTTCTCCACTTCGCCAAGCCTCTTGATTCTGGAAAGCTACCGGGCCCACACTACTGATGTCGTAAAAGCGGCATTTAGACGTCTCAACATCGTCCACAAAGTTGGGCCACTGTTTTTAAGCAGCATTTGGCTGAGGAGCTGGAATGAGCGGTCTATTAACGGAGAGAAAGAGTACACCCCTTCTGGATATCGAAAGCGGCCATCGTACCAGAAGATCGCTGATTGTGTTTCAGCGGCCTTGAACAAACTGTCGGAGAATCCAGCAGCCATTCAGCGATCGTTCGAGTTACGCGGCGTCAGTGAGGGTGGCGTATCCGTCCCAGTGAATGTCCTGAATCACATCGATTAGAGACATGTTTATGATTATTGTTATTTGTTATTGATGTACCGATTCGCATTTCAGCAGCTTTGAGAGCCTCAATAAAAGCGTGGTTTGAAAATTGTTTGTTTTACTATTTGGAAACTGTTTCCGAATAGAAGCCGTGGGGCTTCTATTTGGTTTCAATATGAAAAGCTCGAAATGTCGATTTTCCGTATAGACGCCCATGGCTTCTTTTCGGAAACTCCCGGTACTATTAAATTACATCGACGACAGCAGTTGTGGAAATTTGTATATGTACATATGTAAGATAATCATCGATGACATTTTTTCTCCACATTCGTTGAGCTACAGCCAACATATTTCTACTGCATGTTTGTGTTCTTCAAGCTGATTTAAAAATAAATTGAATTCATTTGAAAAATTTGCCAGCATTTTTAGTGACAAGTTTCCGACAAACATAGAAACAAGAGTACAGATTGTGATTAAAAAGACTTTGTGCACATGTCATGTAATAACATGAAATAACAAAGCTCATCAGGTCTAAACTTATGACATAAAATTTACCAATTGTACAGAAACTGTCTTATTTAGCCCAGGACAAGACAAAAAATATCAGCTTTCTTTTTTGCTCGGTATATTCAGATCTGAAATGTGTCTTGTTGTCACTGCTGCTAACTGATCACTGCTTTCTTGCTTCTTCAGTACGAGCCTCCCTGGGAAGAAGTAAGTTTTTATTGCTGTGACGGTTGTTCTGAATATATTGCAGTGTTCTAACTTTTCTTAAATTTGTCGATCAAATAATAATAATAATAAAAATTCAAGTGAACAATTTCTATCATTGCCTTTAAATTTTAGGCTCCTGTGCTTTCTTTGAGGTACAGCCGGGGATAATTTAAAATGCTCAGGGACAAATTTTTTTTAATTATTGCGCTTTAAAATTAAGCAAGGTAATTTTTGATATAAATGCTCTCCAGGAGAACAGTCAGCAGACTCATTTTAAGTCAATATGAAGTATTATTGACCAATAAGCTCACATTGTTTTCAGGTCAGCATTTTCTGAGCTGGTTAATGTGTTTATTATTTTTTATTACGAATAGCTGCAAAATCTGTCGATTTTGTCTTCCGGCCAACATTGCAAGAATATTGACTCTTGACTTGGGAATCGACAAATCAGATTTCAGCATATACGCAAGTCATATAACAAAGACAATTATTGCTGAAAGAAGCGCGATACTATTTACTACTCCTAAAACGTAGTTTTCGGACATTCCTCCCTATTTCTATAACTTCCCAGATGTCATTTATTTTGATATTTTGTGCGTTTATAGTATGGGTAGGAAGAAAGAAAGTGTATAAAATATTATTTGATTCTATTTAGGATATAGCTTGTATCATGTCAAAGATAGCCAAATGGGCAAAATACTGTTTCAGTTTAATCCCCCACCCAAACCCGTTGCAGGAAAAAGCATCCATCTAGTAAAATACAAAGTGTACAACACGATACCAGTCAGAGGTCCTAATTCGGAGCCCGGTAATGAACCTCTATATTAACAAGCCTATTAACAAGAGAAAAGGCAACGAAAAAAGGTTAAAAGTCTTATATTTCTTAGATAAAAAAAATCGTCAGATTAAAACTTTGTAAACGGAAGTTCTGGAGAAATGATGGAAAATGATGGGGGAGTCGGGGAGAGGGGTTTCGGGGAAAACTCTTTTGTTTACAAAAACAAAATGGCAATGGCTGGCTGATAAAAGTGTTTGTCATGTTCGGGTACACTGCCGGTGGTGTGCCCTGGCCGCTCTAATTTGTTGTATTTTTGTAATGTAAATAATTTCATTTTTGAAGGGGTTGGTAAATTGGAACGACACATGTGCAAAAAGGACAACATTTGAATTGGCAGAAATCATAGCGTAAATAAATTATCACAATATATTCTGTCCCATTATATCCCCCCATCCCTACCTACACCTATAATTCGGTCTTCAAATAAACCACACGCAATAAAGCCTTGAAACTGGTTTTAAATTAATTATAACTGTTGCATCTGTTGCGACGTTATTACTGTACGCGTGGCGTTCGCGACCCAGTATTTGATTGACAGGTGTCAGTGATTGACAGGTGTCACATACGATGCGCGCTGCGAGCACTATTGTTAACTGTCTGCCCTCTCTCCTGAAAAAAAATACAGTGTGCTTTCCTTCTTTCTTTCTTTGTTTTTTTTTTTTCTTGTTTTTTTTTTTTTTTTTTTTGTGTGTGTGTTTTGTTGTTGATTTGAATTTTAGCTTGTGTGGAAGCTTTGGGAAGTTTGTTTCCATTGAAAACGCTGAGAGTTGTATCTCAAAATAGTTGGGTGGTACTTAGTTATTTATCAAAAACAAAATATTCTGTTTTATAATATTAAATTCCTATTTCTTAAAAATCTGTACTAAATGAGAATTCAGTTCTCCGACAGTTCAGAGAATTCAGTTTTCTGTCAAACTTATCTTCGGTAACTATGTGGACAGAAAACTGCAACTGCATAAAAAACAATGCAGATATGGAATCTGCTGAACCGCGCATTCATCCAAAGAAAACCCTTTGATAACTGAGCCATCCGCCAACGTCCCCCTCTCCCCCTCCCCCTCCCCAACCCCACCCCTGCCAAACAAAAATGTTCCAGTTGATATTCCGCCATAAGTGAGATTGAAGACCTTTTTTATGCACCCCTCGTGCTATAGGCTCACACACGTAACCCGCACCCCTCGTGCTATAGGCTCACACACGTAACCCGCATCCCTCGTGCTATAGGCTCACACACGTAACCCGCAGCCCTCGTGCTATAGGCTCACACACGTAACCCGCAGCTCTCGTGCTTTAGGCTCACACACGTAACCCGCACCCCTCGTGCTTTAGGCTCACACACGTAACCCGCACCCCTCGTGTATAGGCTCACACACGTAACCCGCATCCCTCGTGCTTTAGGCTCACACACGTAACCCGCACCCCTCGTGTATAGGCTCACACACGTAACCCACACCCCTCGTGCTATAGGCTCACAGACGTAACCCGCACCCCTCGTGCTTTAGGCTCACACACGTAACCCGCAGCCCTCGTGCTTTAGGCTCACACACGTAACCCGCATCCCTCGTGCTTTAGGCTCACACACGTAACCCGCACCCCTCGTGCTATAAGCTCACACACGTAACCCGCAGCCCTCATGCTTTAGGCTCACACACGTAACCCGCACCCCTCGTGCTATAGGCTCACACACGTAACCCGCAGCATTCGTGCTTTAGGCTCACACACGTAACCCGCACCCCTTGTGTATAGGCTCACACACGTAACCCACACCCCTCGTGCTATAGGCTCACAGACGTAACCCGCATCCCTCGTGCTTTAGGCGCACACACAAAACCCGCAGCCCTCGTGCTATAGGCTCACACACGTAACCCGCATCCCTCGTGCTTTAGGCTCACACATGTAACCGACACCCCTCGTGCTATAGGCTCACACACGTAACCCACACCCCTCGTGCTATAGGCTCACAGACGTAAACCGCATCCCTCGTGCTTTAGGCGCACACACAAAACCCGCAGCCCTCGTGCTATAGGCTCACACACGTAACCCGCATTCCTGGTGCTTTAGGCTCACACACGTAACCCACACCCCTCGTGCTTTAGGCTCACACACGTAACCCACACCCCTCGTGCTTTAGGCTCACACACGTAACCCACACCCCTCGTGCTATAGGCTCACACACGTAACCCGCAGCCCTGGTGCTTTAGGCTCACACACGTATCCCGCAGCCCTCGTGCTTTAGGCTCACACACGTAACCCGCACCCCTCGTGCTATAGGCTCACAGACGGCTGTTTCTATTTATTCCCACTGCACATTACGATTTATGCTAAATTAATTCTTTAGTTTTCGCCCAAATTTTAGCAAAATTTACTTTTCAGTTTTGTTTAATGTGCCAAGTACCAAAGGGAATTAACATTTTTTGCGTTTAGAGTTGTTTGAATCATTAGATATTGATTTGAAATATCTCGTTAAAAATTATGTTCTCACTTGAAAATTTTTACCTTAACAAAGGCCTTATCCTGTTTTTCTTCGTGTACAGAGACGAGAATCCCCGGTGCTGGTTCAGTAACGAAAAACATTTGGTGGGGCACCTGGGATCCGTCAGTTGTACAGTCTTTTGCTAATGAATGCGTGCACTTATAGGATTTTTCATGACTTAACGGCACGGATTTTGATTGAGGTGTACTGCACATTTTAACTTCAGAACTATTATCCGTGTTCATCTCGATCCCACAGGAAATCGCAGTGCTGGAAAAAATTCCCCAACCATTTTGGCCCGTAACTAAACTGTAATTATCCATCGTGGAGATGTATGAATGAGCATGATTTTGAATTTTGCTTTCCTCACACAAGCAGCTGTAGGCCTTCGTCTCCTGCCTTCCATCCACAAGCAGCTGGTAGGCCTTCGTCCCCTGCCTTCCACACACAAGCATCTGGTAGGCCTTCGTCCCCTGACTCCCACACACAAACAGCTGGTAGGCCTCGGTCCCCTGTCTCCCACACACAAACAGCTGGTAGGCCTCCGTCCACTGCCTTCCACACACAAGCATCTGGTAGGCCTTCGTCCCCTGCCTCCCACACACAAACAGCTGGTAGGCCTCGGTCCCCTGTCTCCCACACACAAACAGCTGGTTGGCCTTCGTCCCCTGTCTCCCACACACAAGCAGCTGGTAGGCCTTCGTCCTCTGCCTTCCACACACAAACAACTGGTAGGCCTCCGTCCCCTGTCTCCCACACACAAACAGCTGGTTGGCCTTCGTCCACTGCCTCCCACACACAAACAGCTGGTAGGCCTTCGTCCCCTGCCTCCCACACACAAACAGATGGTAGGCCTCCGTCCCCTGTCTCCGACACACAAACAGCTGGTAGGCCTTCGTCCACTGCCTTCCTCACACAAGCAGCTGCTCGCCCTTCGTCTCCTGCCTTCCATCCACAAGCAGCTGGTAGGCCTTCGTCCCCTTCTTTTCCACACTCAAGCAGTGAGTAATCCTTCGTCCCCTGTCTTTTACACACAAGCAACTGGTAGGCCTTCGTCCCCTGTCTTTCACACACAAACAGCTGGTATTCCTCCGCCCCCTGACTCCCACACACAAACAGCTAGTGGGCCTTCATCCCCTGCCTTCCACACACAAGCAGCTGGTAGGCCTTCGTCCCCTGCCTCCCACACACAAACAGCTGGTAGGCCTCCGTCCCCTGTCTCCCACACACAAACAGGTGGTAGGCCTTCGTCCACTGCCTTCCACACACAAGCATCTGGTAGGCCTTCGTCCCCTGCCTCCCACACACAAACAGCTGGTTGGCCTTCGTCCCCTGTCTCCCACACACAAACAGCTGGTAGGCCTTCGTCCACTGCATTCCTCACACAAGCAGCTGCTAGGCCTTCGTCTCCTGCCGTCCATCCACAAGCAGCTGGTAGGCCTCCGTCCCCTGTCTCCCACACACAAACAGGTGGTAGGCCTTCGTCCACTGCCTTCCACACACAAGCATCTGGTAGGCCTTCGTCCCTGCCTCCCACACACAAACAGCTGGTAGGCCTCCGTCCCCTGTCACCCACACACAAGCAGCTGGTAGGCCTTCGTCCCCTGTCTTCCACACACAAGCAGCTGGTAGGCCTTCGTCCCGTGCGTTCCATACACAAGCAGCTGGTAGGCCTCCGTCCCGTGTCTCCCACACACAAACAGCTGGTAGGCCTTCGTCTCCTGTCTTCCAGACACAAGCAGCTGGTAGACCTTCGTCCCGTGTGTTCCACACACCAGCAGCTGGTAGGCCTTCGTCCCCTGTTTTCCAGACACAAGCAGCTGGTAGACCTTTGTCCCGTGTGTTCCACACACCAGCAGCTGGTAGACCTTTGTCCCGTGTGTTCCACACACCAGCAGCTGGTAGGCCTTCGTCCCCTGCCTTCGGCTCTCCGGCTGTTGGTAGACCGTTTTGCACACGACGAGATTATTTCTTTTAAATGTATGATTACTTTAGGCACAGAGTACATAGAACCCACGGATTTCGGCACGGCTTGGAACTTGGTGGCCGGCACAGTAAAAGCTAGGCGAGAGAGAGAGGAAACAGCGGCCAACCAGCGGCAGGATGCGGAGGTGAAAGCCAAGCTAGAAGCGCTCAGATTGAAAAACAAACCAGATTCCACGAGCCTGGACGCACTCAAGGTAATTATTTAGCACAGAGTTGCTGCTACGATAACGGACACCTTCTTTCGTACACTTTTAATAAGACTGAAATGACGGGTCTAGGAAACTCCCTCTGGAAAATTCGTCCCCGGGAAATTCCCCCCCCCCCCCCATAATTCCCCCTGGAAAACTCCCCCGTAGGAAAACTCCCACCTGTCTAATTCCTCCCCCTATTATAAAACAACTTCAAAAACACTTGTATTTAATTCTCTCTACCTTATTTTCCACAAAAGCATTGAAATACATATCTAGCCAAATGAACTCTGAAATGGTACATGTGATAAACGTGTGGCAGCGAACACAAAATCTATTCTTGCAGACACCTTCATGCACTGCATTGTGGGTAACTGGGGGCATAATGACCGTTATTTGGAGTTAATTGCACTGTTTCATACCAATACAAATTCTTCGATATTTAAGCTAAGTAATAAAATTTTTCTAAACGGTAAAAATTATTTAAAGAACTAACTTTCTGGCATGTGACAAATAGGCCAAAATGTATGAAATCGGCCCAGAACAAGAAAAATGCGCTGTTCTATTTGGTATGAAAACAATGAGAAACTATGCGTTTTGCCCCCATACAAGCACTGGCATTTTTTTATCACTTTTAGACAAATTCCAATTAACTAGCCATCAAATGAACAAATCACGTTGGTTAGAACCTGGATTTCCAACCATTCGCATATCACTACCCAACCGTGGGAGAAACAAGGAAACCTAACCAAGGGGAGGGGGGAGGGCTTTGCAAACGGTATATAAATTGTTGGGGACAGGAGCTGTACTTTTTACCGGCTATATAAATTGTTAGGGATGGGGGAACTTTTTACCGGGCATATAAATTGTTGGGAATGGGGAGGGGGCTTTTTATCGATATATAAATTGTTTGGGGAATAGGGGAGGGGGCTTATTACTGGGAGATTGTACCGAGAACCCGCACTTTTGATGTTAGATGATGAGAGCTTGTTATTGGCAGGAGGAAGAGGAGAGGAGCGTGGGCAGCGCGAGCAAGCAGAGCGGCGTCAGTACGCCATCTCGCGACAGGCGCGTCAAGTTCACTGAATCCGTGGAGGAAAAGAACATCTCCCCGCGATCTGACGACGCGTAGATGTCCGCGGCTGCTGCTGCGTGTAACAAGTGCAAACACCAACAACAGACATGGACATGCATGGAGTAATTTGTTCAGCCATGTGGATGTATATTAATGTTTGCTGCGGAAAAAAGAAACGAGCAGCACTGCGTGCCGTGTTAGTTGCTGTGTGCGTGCATGCATAAGACCATGACTGAGTTTGTGGTGAAAGTATCCCGCCATTTAGTCTCCGGTTTCGACGAGTAATTGTGGTCAATTGATCGATTATCAAGTGAAATAATCAACAGCTGGGAATGGAGCAATTGGGAATGGAGCCCAATTGCTTACGTTCCTCAGAAAGTCGCAGCAGAAACTCTCGCCGGGAGCGTCGGATATGTCCGATCAGTTAATAACGCATGTTTGATTGTTTGTGTGGCATATTTATGTCACTTCTCCACAAACGTGTAATCGATTTGCCCAGTATTCGTGGACACAAACCCATGGCTTTAAAAAAGGTGGCATCTTCGTTCCTCTTTTCCATCACAACAGCGCCAAGAACATAACCAGGCACTCAACGGATCCGAAAAGCTGCAGCACAAAATCGCAATCCTGGAGGCCTGTCCGCACTGCTTGGGCTTAGGCCATGGCAAATGTCATGAGGCAAAACGGAGACTCGAGGACAATTTTGCTCGAGGAATTGTCCTTAAGGGCTTGAAGTGTTTTCCTAAAGGATCTAAGACAAATGTCCTAAAGCGCGCGCTTTTCTGCTGCGCGGCCGTGTAGTTCACGCCGTCACGTCCACAACTACGCAAACGAACGCTTGTTTTGTTTTAACTAGTACATTTGAATATGGCCTCTTTATTGCCATGCGGGAAGGTGAGGGTTTACTTAAAGGCACTACAATAATATGATAGATTAAGTGACTGGCATCTTGTAAGCAACTCTTCCCGTTCCGTTAGGACTTTCCTTTGGGCCTTAAGGCGTTTTCCTTGTGCCCTAAGGGCTTAAGGCATAAGTCAGAAGGGAAAAAGTACTTATTTTTAAAAGAAAAAAGAAGAAAAAAAAGATTTTGCCTCATGACTTGTTATTTCGAGGCTTACCTAGAACCAGTGCGCACTGTATGCTGTTAGAATATGAGAGAGTGCGTTGGCTTAGACAATGTGACTGGGCCACAATCCGGATGTATTGTCCGCACGCGATTGTTGGGTTGTTTCTGAGCAGATCAGTAAAGCATTTGAACGGTTTCAACACTTCATGGATCCATTTGCTACGAATGCACCTTTGAAAGCCGAAATCCACTGGGATTCGGGGCGCAAAAGAGACTGAAGTCCCACCCCTCCCCCTCCCCCCCCCAAACCTTCCCACGAAAAGCCCATCAATTGTTGCACATTAGGTAAAAAGCCCCCTTCCCCTCCTCCCGAGATATGCGCATTTCATTCAGACAAATAATAATAAAACATGCGTAGTAACAAAACCACTGTAAGGCACTCATATTATTTTAATTACAATGAGCATGAATACAACTCCGCGTGAATTACAATTGCAATCACAATGCAATTCACGTAAGGACAAACGAACAGATTGCATATAAGACCCGATAGTTAAAAGCTTAGGGTAAGCTTGAGAGGTGCAATGAAAAGCAGCGGTAGTTCTTTAAATTGGTTTTGAAAACACTTTAACAGTATCACATAAATACTGTTTGAACAAGTATGTGAATTTAAATTTAATTACTACTATAATAAAAAAAAATTAGGGGGGGGGGGTGTTATTGATGGTTTTAAACCTGGCCATACTCTCACGTCAACAAAAATTAATTATTGAAAGATGTGTGCGTTGTTATAATGTCCTAAAAGTTTTCTCAAAATCGGTGTAGGAATGATAAGTGCGGGCATCGTTTTTTTTTTTCTTATTTTGCCTAAAGGCGCAAATCCGCCCTTTTTGAGCCGAAATTTGTGGTTCTCGAGATCGACTGAATTCTGTAATAATATGTTTATCACTTTTTTTTTATGGGTGGGGGTTGATTTTGGTTTTCAAATTTTGTCAGATTTTTCGCTCGCGCCTGCGGTACGGTGGTAGTTAGTCGTTTTTTCACCGGAAATTAGCTGGGATTCATTTTCCACCAAAACTGCATTAAAGTGAAAATAATGTTAATAATAATACCAAAATATGAATTAACACGTAAAAATTTCAAGTTGAGCTGATTGCTAAACTGGTTCTGAGTAAAAAAAAACCTCCCTTTTTGTGAGATTGTTGCACACGGATGGTAGTGATGCTTGGATGATTGGATATCTAACGACATGTGATCTATTCATGAGATAACTAGGTAATTGTAATTAAAGTGAACTGCAGGTTGGCAGTTGAACATTTTGGCACGTTATTGTAATTAAGGTTAGGGTGTCACTGTTGGCTAGTTCTTAAGAAAATGCAATCGAAACAAGCTTATTAGAAAATGAAAAATATGTGATTAAGAAACATCTGCAGGAGATGTAAGAACACCATTTAAGCCCTTAAAACACTTAAATAGAAGAGGCGGGAAGTGTTTATTGTGTATGCAGCATTGGTGATGGGGAGGGGGGAAGAGCTTATTAAAGGAGGGCCATCGTCGGTGGCTATACTGATCACTGGTGGGTTATCCGTCGTCGGTTATGTTTGTGTAAACAATGTTTCAAAATGCTGATGTTCTTCATTTCTGGTACGTTTGTTTTGAAATTTAGCACGAATGTTCCCTGGATAATCCTCCATACGACTTGTAATTTATCTTTTGGACAAAGTGGCCGAAATATTGGTCAAATTTAAGAAAACACAAAAATCCTTCTGTTCCCGCAAATCCGGTCCAATTGTGTTGAAATTTGGCAGGAGTGTTCCACTCAAGCTCCTGCAGCACGAGTGCATTTTGTTTGACTGTTTAACCAAAACTGGCCAAAATATTGACCAAAAGCGGTCAAGTTATAGAAAGTCACCGTGTCATCCTACTCGACGCTTCTTCACCTGTTGGTATGGAGACCGAATAGCTCAAGTGCCTGATAACCACGACGCCGTGAGTTCAAGCCGCGCTCGACGCGATTTTTTTCAGTCTTCGTATTTCGCTTTTACAGGCAATATTTATAGGTGGCGTAGAGGCAGTGGTTTCCATTGTCACCTCCGAAGCAAAAGGTTGAGTTCAAGCCCCAGTCAGGAATCAATTTTTGTGTGTGTGTGTGTTTTTTTTTTGTTGGTTGTCCGCTATATTTTAGTTTTGCTGTAAGAGACTTAATAAGTATGCACGTGCAAGCTTTCGCTGTAAAATTTCGGGCATTTGCAAGTATTTTTTTTCATTTTGATATTTCTTTATTTTATTTAAAATGATTGATGGGACTAATAGACTTAGCTAAAACGTATAACCTAATTCAGAGTTTTTCTTACTTTATTTAATACTGTGGTGCATATGTTTCTACTAAATTGATATGAGTTATCCGGAATCGTAAGGTCTATACGTTCAGTTATAACAAAAATGTCCAGGGGCATTGTGACCAGCCGAGATCTAGTGATTCAAGTATTAATAGACTAATATGGTCGCCAAAAGTGGTAGTCATATTTTAAATACAGGTTATTGAAAACTGAAAATTCCCACAAAATTTTGAAGGAATCCGGTCAAAATTTTGGGAGAAGATGCCTTTTAAAAATTGGCTACTAATTTTTTAAATGCCCCCCATTTAGCCAACTTCTGGCGGGTCCCGAAAAAAGTAACTTTTCAAGAGAACATTCAGGCAAAATTTGAAGGTAATCCGATCAAAATTGTGGGAGAAAAGGCATTTTGAAAACTGGCAAACAACAAATTATAAATGCCCCCATTTGGCCAGTTTTTGGTGGATGGCCAAAAAAAAGTAATTTTTCAGGAGAGATCTTCCTGGGAAACATTTCTGCAAAATTTGAAGACAGTTCGATCAAAGTCGTGGGAAAAGAAGTATTTTAAACATTTGCAATAAAAAAATTATAAATGCCCCCCATCTGGCCAATTTTTGGCGGATCGCCAAAAAAAGTAATTTTTCAAAAGAGAACCGTCCAGGGAACAATTTAACAAAATTGGGAAGAAACCTGATCTAGATTGCGGGAGAATAAGCATCTTGAAATTAAATGCCAAAAAAAGTAATTCTTCAAGAGAGGCCTTTCTAGTAAACATTTATGCAAAATTTGAAGACAACGGTAATATTACGGAAAAACCACAACGTGCTCCTACTCCATGGTCCTTCAATTGTCATTGTGCGTGGTGATCGAAGTGGTTGTTGGGCGTCGGATTTCAGTCGAATTTTTTTGTCTTGCTCCGTGGGTTTTACAGGCTATATTTAAAGTTCTGCCGTCCATAGAAGCAGTGGTTTACGTTGTCGTCTACGAAGCAAAAAGTTTCTTTTTCTCTCCTGCCTTCCTTCCTTGATCCCAAGTAGATCATCAATGGATTTTTGTTATCAGTTCCGCAGAAACTAGCCAAATAAATGGAGCGCTGTAAAAGAAACACAAAACATGTTGTTCATCCTGCACATCCTGTTCAATTACTTTTGCTAGCAATGTCGGCCATGAGGCCATCTGTAACTGTAAATTTTGTCAAATTGGTCTTCTTCTCCTTTCAGCTTTGTAATGTCTTTGCTTTTACGACTGGACACACTCCTCACGGGCATTCTTGTTAATGTTCAAAAAAAACTAGATGCTCGAGAAGCATGAATCCGCCGGGTTCGCGCAAATTGTATACCTGATTATGATGTTCCTGTGAACAACTGTTCCAAAGAACACCATACAGCCTTGTGGTCAGTGAAGTAGAGGTTTGTAGAGCCAGTGGTACATGGTTGATTTGGTGTGAAGATAATCAGTCCACCCACTAATGCGGCCTGTAGGCGCGTGAGACCGATATGTGTTATGCTCATTCCTAATTCATTTCTTCCATTTTTTAAAGTTTTGTCATTTTGACAATTTTAGTCGGATCCGGTCGAATCCTGGTCACTGCGCTGCGGGATGGTTAGGAGCAGCCCTGGGTAAAATCTGAAATCAATCCACCCACTAATGCGGGCTGTAGGCGAGTGAGACTGATGTGTGTTATGCAAAGTCCTTATTCAGTGTCTGCAATTTTTTAAAGTTTTGCCATTTTGGCAATTTTGCTCCGATCCCGTCGAATCCTGATCACTGCACTGCGGGATGCTTAGGAGCAGCCATGGGTAAAATCTTAAATCAATCCACCCACTAATGCGGCCTGTAGGCGCGTGAGACCGATGTGTGTTATGCTCATTCCTAATTCATTTCTTCCATTTTTAAAATTTTGTCATTTTGACAATTTTAGTCGGATCCGGTCGAATCCTGGTCACTGCACTGCGGGATGCTTAGGAGCAGCCCTGGGTAAAATCTGAAATCAATCCACCCACTAATGCGGGCTGTAGGCGCGTGAGACTGATGTGTGTTATGCAAAGTCCTTATTCAGTGTCTGCAATTTTTTAAAGTTTTGCCATTTTGGCAATTTTGCTCCGATCCCGTCAAATCCTGATCACTGCACTGCGGGATGCTTAGGAGCACCCCTGGGTAAAATCTGAAATCAATCCACCCACTAATGCGGGCTGTAGGCGCGTGAGACTGATGTGTGTTATGCAAAGTCCTTATTCAGTGTCTGCAATTTTTTAAAGTTTTGTCATTTTGACAATTTTAGTCGGATCCGGTCGAATCCTGGTCACTGCACTGCGGGATGCTTAGGAGCACCCCTGGGTAAAATCTGAAATCAATCCACCCACTAATGCGGGCTGTAGGCGCGTGAGACTGATGGGTGTTATGCAAAGTCCTTATTCAGTTTCTGCAATTTTTTAAAGTTTTGCCATTTTGGCAATTTTGCTCCGATCCCGTCAAATCCTGGTCACTGCACTGCGGGATGCTTAGGAGCACCCCTGGGTAAAATCTGAAATCAATCCACCCACTAATGCGGGCTGTAGGCGCGTGAGACTGATGTGTGTTATGCAAAGTCCTTATTCAGTGTCTGCAATTTTTTAAAGTTTTGCCATTTTGGCAATTTTGCTCCGATCCCGTCAAATCCTGGTCACTGCACTGCGGGATGCTTAGGAGCACCCCTGGGTAAAATCTGAAATCAATCCACCCACTAATGCGGGCTGTAGGCGCGTGAGACTGAAATTGCACAGACGGACGGCAGGACGGACGGACGGACAGACAGACGGACAGAATGAAAACTATATCCGTCCGGTTCCCGGCGGATAATGATCGGAGTTATGGAACCTAAGTACTTATTACTGTTTTGGCGGTGCGCTGACATATTTTAGCGAGTCTGGAAAATTTACTATTTAATAAACAGCTTTTGAAGTTGAAAGAAAATGTTAAAACGTATCAAAATGTCTGTGGTATGTATTGTGTAAATGTATTACTGAGGCACGACTCAAAATTGTGAGTATATATATATTCCTACTATTTGTAATAATGCACAGTTTATTGTTATTAATATCATAACATTAGTTGCATGTAATTTAATTAGCGCCATCGCGGTCTGTTCGTTTGGGTGTTGTCCGTCTGTCCGTCCATCGCTGGATGTCACTCCCACCTTGACGATCTGTTCCCTGCCATATTTAACATATACTGTAGAGCACATATCATAGTAAGTCCACGTTATTTTTATTTCAACCTTGACCTGATATCAATTACCGCCATTTTGAATTCTCACTACCGGTTGGGGCTGTGCTCTGCGACGGTTTTACACTAGCCACACTCAAGACTTGACATATGATTGAACACATATATGCTAATTGTTATAAAAATGATAGCTGTCTGTGATCTGTTGAATTGTTGTGCATCGAATTTTATGCCAAAAAAATAAAGACTTTGTGAAACTGGACTTTTATTTCATTGACTGAGTTTAAGTGAGGCTTGTAGCAGCCTGTTGCATTGTGGTCTGTGGGATACATGTACACAGACAGAAGAACAATACCACACCGTTATGTTGACACAAACGGTTTTGTGGCGGCAGATATCACGGGTTATTGACTAAAACCACAGGGGGTTTTAACGGAAAGAATTTCTTAATTTACATCTTTATTTCCCTCTTTGATTCCGTGAAACTACAATAATAAAATAAAAAAAGAAGAACAATATTAGAATCGTGTTTTCAATCGATACTTATAAAATTCTGCTTAAGCAGAGTCGATAGCTTTAGTGCCGAGTGAGAAATACAGAAAATGGTGTGTAAAATACACAACCATGCATATTTTTAGTTCTCCCTTGTAATTCACTCTTTGAATAAAAATTTCATTTTATATCATATTATTATTAAGACAAACAAAGACAAATTTATTAAAGTAATTTCTTACCCATTGTGCCCTGTGTAAGAGTTTAAATTTAAATCCAAAAACAACCCGGAATTCGGCCCACCAGCGACCGCGGCTAGACTTTAACTAATGAAAAGAGCGCTATTCAGTTCTTTTATAGTAGCTGAAAGCGCAAGGGGGGAAAATCAGTCAACCTTAGCCCTTTAAAATCGCGGGCTTTTATTAAGGCACCCAAAAAATTGTCAAACAACGACGAACCGCATGTTTCACAAAGTTTGTCACAAATCAAATCATACGTCAAATAAAAACAAAGAATGGCATGGAATTCATTCTTTACAGGTTTCTTAATTTGAGCGGGAGGCTATCACAGATTACGCTTATATCGTTTATATCTCACATTACGTTCAAGAACACAAGCCACTAAGTATAGGATACAGTACGAAGAGGGTCCAAGAGTTCAAATAATGGACAGTTCCGAGGCAACGCCGAGGAACTGTCCATTATTTGAACTCTTGGGCCCTCTGAGTTCTGTATCTGACTTAGTTTACACAATTCACAACCAATTCCATGGACTGTCCCTAACAAAAGTCTAGTGTGAAATTATGTCGCCCACTTTGTTATGACCCATTTTGTCACGCGCTGTCTGGTTTGAAATCAATAAACAACGTGTGAGAAAAATAATGTACAGTTCCGAGTCTTTCATTCAGTTGGTGGTGTGCGAAGTGTAGACATGGAAAAAGAGTTCTTGGATATCGTTAATGAAAATGCCCAGCTGAATTGCACACTGGATGCAAATTCTTTCGTAAAATTTAGTAAACACACACACACACACACAAAAATAAACAACGGGGTGAGGGCGGGGTGAGGGGCGGGATGGAGGAACGGGGGCGGGGGGGGGGGGGGGGTTGGTCAACACATGGAACGGTGGTTTTTTAGCTTGTTATTTCCCCGCCGCCGCGGTACGTGCGGAGCGGGGGACTTATAAAACACGCGTTGTTCGTCTGTCTGTCTGTCCGTCCGTCCATCTGTCCCTCACCAATGCTCCCACTCTTGTACGCGCGATTACTCACTCACGTTTCACCACAGGCTTTTGATTTTTTGTGGGAAGTAACAACATGTGTTGGACGACCTGTGGTTATTTTAGAATTTCACCAAAAATTGACGAAACTGAGAAGCTTCAAACTTGACTAAATTTTTTGTTTGTAGGGGGCGTGATGTGGGGGCACTTTTGTACGCGCAATTTCTCAGTTATTCTGCACGACAGCATTTTGAGTTTTTTTGGAGCGAAGGAATATATATTACGATTGTGCGACGTGGGATTGGTTTTTGATTTGACCAAAAATTGACGAAACTATTAAACTTCCAACATAGCCAAAATTTTTGTTTGTGGAGGCACGATGCTTTCACTTTTGTTGCTGACCAAAATTCCGTCCACCACCCTCCTGCTTTTTTACGTACGATCTTTCAGTAAGTTTTTGACCGAAGAAGTGTACATTCAGATATCTTTCGGCGGGGACTATAATCAGTTTCTTACTGATATACTTGTTTAATATTTTTTTAGAAAAAGAAATGGACAGTTGTTTATTTTTCATTTCAAATAGCAGCGAATCCATTGTTTTAAAATAATGGACTCGCAACAGCAAAGAGTCCATTATTTAAAATAATGGACTCCCACCAGTCCATTACATTAAAATAATGGATTGTAAGAACAAAGGGATATCGTCACAGGTGTAAACTAAAACGGAATTCCTGTATTTCAAAATTTGCCATGTACTAGTATTACATTAGAAACAAATCATTCAACCTACCAAACATTTTTAGCTCGCAGCCAGTATTAGCTGAAGGCTATTGCTATCGGTCCGTCCGTCCGAACGTCCGTCTGTCCGTAAACTTTTTTTGCCCGGGCGATATTTCAAAAACTATTTATCGGAGCTTCACAAAACCTTACAGGAAGATAGCATATATAGTGTAGATTGCAACGGGGCTTCAGTTTGTCAAATGTCCGTCTGTCACACTTTAAACTTTTTTGGTCCGGGCGATATCTCAAACACTATTCATCGGATCTTCAAAAGTATATGTAGTGTAGATGTGCAACGGAGGGGGGGGGGGGTTCAATTTGTGAATTTCCGTCCGTTTGTCCGTCAGTCGCACTTTAAACATTTTTTTTATCCGGGCAATTCCTCAAACACTATTCATCGTAGCTCCACTAAACCTTACAGGAAGAAATTATATATAGTGCTGATTTGCAATGGGGACGGTTCAATCTGTCAAATGTCCGTCCTTCGGTCCGTCCGTCGTTTTTTTTTTTTTTTTTTTTTTTAACTTTTTTTTATTGTCCGGACGATATCTCAAAAATCACATATCCAAAATTCACCAAACATTACAGGAAGAAAGTATATATATTTAAAATTGCAATTTCTGAATCACTAAAGGAATTGATCGTCATTATAAAAGAAACTTTATACATCCATTGATGATCGCACTCAGTTTTTGAAATTGCAATTGCTCTTACGATTGATGAGTGTGTACACATTAAAAATCGCAATTCATATGGCGGTTGCGAGATCAGTCGAGCTTACAAATTACAATTTCTCTTGCGGTAGATGTGACTTCTATCCATTGTGATTCACTTGAATGGGTAATTTAGTGACCCAGATTGCTGTGAAAAATCATGCTACCATTATGGAATACATCACGTCTGCCAAAGGGAATCCAAAGACATTGTACCAAGAGCATTTGTACGTAAAGCCAAAAAATCTAGCAAATTGCTATGTTATCATTACACATTTTCTTTGAGAACGGGGGGGGGAGTTTATGCCGCCCGGATTGTGTTAGTCGGTGTGGGGGGGGGGGGTTGAAGGAGGGGGCTAGGGACGGGGAGATTTCGGTCGGGGGGGGGGGGGGGTTCGGCCTGTTCTCGTGTGCAACGGGGAGTTCAGTTTGTCAAATGTCCGTCTGTTTGTCCGTCCGTCGCACTTCAATTAATCTTGTCCGGGCGATATTCTTGTCCGGGCGATATATCAAAAACTGAATCCCCGACATACGATCCCCGGCCATAAGATCCCCGCCCAAAAGGGTCATGTCCATAAGGTCCCCAAATGAATTAAAGGCCAAAAGGTCCCCGGGACGTGGTAGCCAAAACGCTGGAAGAATGATCAGACACTTAGAACTTTTATTGAAATTATCAATTATTTCTTCAATTTACACGTTTCACGAACGCTTTACTCAATGAGATGGTTTGATATATTCACAAAAAGACGACTTAAAAACAATATTTTAAATATCTCTGTCACTATAGAGGTTATCTAAAAGATCAAACATTGCCAATATATTACTTGTGAACAAAGTGGCAGGACCACAGAATAATCGTCACATAGTCACAAAACTCATATAGTCATATAGTCACAAAACTCAGTTACAGTTTCAGTGCAATATGCAGAACACAGAACATCACTCGACACCTTCCAGATTCTCACGATTGACCGGTGACCAACGAATGTTGTATGCAATGCCTCTGAGAAATTACTCAAAATTTAATCTCAGGTAGAAGTTGCAAAAAACTGTGCATCACGACTTAATCTTTAATCCTCATTCGTAATCCGAATTAGAAATTACTCAACATTTAATCTCGGGTAAAACTTAAGTCGAGGATGATTACGGTAATGTTTTAAGATCAATGGTTCACCCAGCGGATTATTTTTTTTGGTTGTGGATTCACGACTTAATTATTAATCCTCAATCGTAATCCGAATTAGAAAGTACTCAAAATGTAAGGTCAGGTAAAGGTTAGGTCACGGAAAGTGTGCATGCTTAGATTTGTTCTTTTGTTTAATTCCTCAGTTCAATAGGATCAGTAGTTGCACAACATCCAAATCTCAGTATCTTTAAAACTCACGAACATACTTCTTAAAATTTACAAAAAGTGAAATTGAAATTATTAGAGAAATTTTATGCTTATATTCCCCTGGGACCTTTTGGGCTTCAATTCACTTGGGGATCTTATGGGCAGGGACCTTTTGGGCGGGGACCTTAGGGCCGGCGACCTTATGGCTGGGGACCTTTTGGGTTGATACCTCAAAAACTATTTATCGGAGCTTCACCAAACCTTATTGGAAGAAAGTAAATGTGGTACAGATGTGCAACTGGGGTTCAATTTGTCACTTGTCCGTCCATTTTTCCGTCCGTCGCACTTTAAACTTTTTCTTGTTCGGGCGATATCTCAAAAACGTAACTCGCCCACAGTGATGTCACTGCTATTGGCTGAGGGCTGTGCGTCTCCTATGTTTTAAAATTTCATTTGTCCAGCGCTTTTCTCACATAAACTGTAAGAACTTTTCTTGAGAACTTTTTCTTCGTAGGCTGACACTATGAACACCAGCTACGTGACAATAAATACTTACGTGCGGCTCATCACAGGCCCCGTAGTGAAAATCTCCATTAACGGGCCTTAGATTGCCGTTGTTTATTCCGGAACACTCCTGTATGATTTTCCAATACGTTTATAGTGCTTTCGCGTTGCACTGGATTTCGGCGCTCGTGCGATGAACTTTTTTCTTTCGCTATTCTTATCAATTTTCACAGTTAGTTGCAAAAGTGTACATTTCAACCCTGCGCGTAGGAGATTTTATTATCGGGCTTGCGATGAGCGCTGGTCATCCTTGTTTATGAATGGTGCGTTAGAAACAACACCAATCTTCAAAGAGTATTAACACTTGACAAGCCTTTGGCTTGCAAGGTGTTTCTGAATCTGTGCGAGCAGCCCTTGGTATTTTTTTCTTGATTATGCTGTGTAAAGTCAAAGTTGTCACTATCTTTGTCACTGAATTTGTGTTCAGCTTGGAAGGTGCAACACAAATAAACTACCACCGCCGTTTTCGGAAATCCCCAGTTTATTGCCAAAGGTGCGGCGCCCTTCGCGGCTAGCTTTGTGACCTTCACCTTGAGACATTTAAAACAACAACTGTGACAAATCGCACATTAAACTAAGTTATGATCCCTACGAAAACTATTTTTTTTATTTCTTTTTAAAAAACTACTAATGGAACAAAAGATGAATAATATAAACGAAATGAAAGTAATGTCATTCATGAGTTCGTTAGAAGTACAGTGTTGAGCACTTAGACTAAATTTTAATGGATTTTAACAACTGAAGACAACATAGATTATACAAATTTAATCTTGTTGTGTACTGGGTTGTGTCACTGGCTCCATCAGTTTCGGCCGTTGGAGAGATCAGATAACGCAATACATTTCTGGAACTGAATATTTCGTAGTATCGCCAATATGATGTGTACCTTTAGGCTTTACCTTTTAAGCAATAAATAGAATAATAATATAAGACATAAATAAAACCACGTTTTATTGTTTTGAAATCCCTTTCATAACACAATCACGTGTGGCCTACGAATCCTGAACAAAACGGCGACGACCAAAACGGCAACGGCCATAACGGCGACGGCCAAAATGGAGAAGACCAAAACGGCGACAGGTGTAACCCCGGACAAACGGCGACGAAGATTAATAACTTAATGTTGAAAATCAAAATACAAAGAATAGTGTTGCCAAATAAATCAGTTCATTTCTACTTGAAGATAAGTATAATTTGAACCAATATTTAAATTTTAAGGGCAAAATTAAATGGATAATTGAACACTTATTTTCTCATATATTCCTAATTGCAATTATACGATAATCCATCGTTCAGGGGTGGGGGGGGGGGGGGGTAAATAGGACTGTGCCCACTAAACCGTTATTGCATGTGAATCCACTTCAATAAAAGGCAAAATAAAATGCCTTTTAACAGATTTCGTATTATCAGCAATGAAAACCTATGTTTTAATCGTCTTAATGAGTAATCCTTATCCGTATCGGTTATGTGAAATGCTGTTATTACATACGAATACACACCAGTGAAAGGTAGTAATGAAATGGGGAAAAATACTACACTGTGTCCAAATTTATTTACCACTGATAGTTAACTGAACTGTGCTGGCAAAGTTGTTACTTTTTGATTTCTTTTTAATATGCGTTTTAAAGAATAAACTTTAAAAAAAACTTCGTCGCCGTTTTGTCCGGGGTTGCACTTGTTGCCGTTTTGGTCGTCGCCGTTTTGGTTTTCTCCGTTATGACCGTCGCCGTTTTGACCGTCGCGGTTATGTCCGGATACCGTGGCCTACATTCATGCCAACCCCCACCAAGCGTCAGAACATCACATGCCTTTTTTGTCCCACCGACTGTGACGAGTATCGACATCGTAGGGAGATGGGTAAGGGTAGCGAATGCCACTGGTAATTCTAAGACTATCTAGTTCCAGAAACGCATAAAAATGCGTTTTCAATTAATTAAAACTTCAATTTTACTGAATTATAGAACTGATAAAACATGTCCACGTATCACCAGTGTGATAGACAAGAACCAGCAGAAGGGGATGAAATTTACTACATGTCGATTCTATGACCGGTGACGTTGTCGAAAAATGACTTAAAGAGAGGGGTTGATGTAGTGACATGGCAATACCCGACAACTGACAGGCGCGTTACGGGGCCAGCGACAGTAAGATGGCATCTTTTTATTCACACAACAGCAGAAGTTACACAGCTTGACTGAACCATTGCTGCCGAAACAAGTAAATCTGCTGAACAAGGTCCATGTCCCAGTAGGAAAAGATGCAAAAGATCATCCAGGGCAGTAATTCAAAGAATTTGTTACGTGACTAATTTTCATGAGCTTTAGGTTTAGCATTTTCAGCGATGCAGAATCACAGCCTAGTTTCTGATACGCCTGGCTATTTACTTAATATACCAGTAAGAGAGTGGTTCCTTTCCTACCGATGTCTTTGTAACACCCTGCAACACCAGGAATAATCAGACGCTGCTGGCTCCGATGTCTGTTTTTTTTTCGCAACTTCCAAGCGCTATCACAGCGTGCGGACAGCCCTCTCGCTTTCGTCGTCCTGTGAGCAGATTGTATCAGGCATTGGACTGACGATCCCTTTAATTGTTCCGGTAACCTTGGTGACAACATGAGTATGAAACCGGCTTCCAGCTATCTTGGAAATACAGAACTTTACTATGCCCAAACGCCTGCGAGAGAAATATGGTTTTAATGGCAGATGGAGGGGGGAGGTGGGTAGTGGGGAGGGTGCCAGAACAACTATTTTTGAATGATTCTTTAGTAGGAAGTCTAGCGCCATCTCAAAACGTTTCGCAGCGCACTTCTCCGCCGCCAAAGCCTGGGACTGCGGCTGTACTGCTATACACACTTGTCACTGTCGAGCTTGTATCCAAAGTATTAGGCAAACGTACACAAAACAGAGACCGGCAAGTCTCGGCTGTGCGCACGCAAACGCTCCGCTCTTCCAAAGATATGCAAGTAAAGCGGCGATGACGGCTGACGCCGCCGTAACGAGAGACGATTCCCTTCTTTGTGCAGAAATATTAAAGTAACTAAGCATTGGGACCTACAGACTCTGGATGCAGTCGTCGTGAAGCAACGAGTTTAATACTCTTTCGGAGAAGGCAGACCGAGTCAGATACCAAAGGTGCTGCCCGGATAAGTGCGGATTTGAGTGGACAAGTTTTCAGTGCGGCTGTCGAAGCAGCTGCACGTGTGATGTTTTGGGCAGGTTTTCCACACACACAGACATTTCATAAATAGAATGAACCATTGACATAAGGCCGGTGTGACATCGTATTTTCACCCCCATGGATTTATCACCCCCGGTGAAAATTCGATATCGTATTTTCACCCCGGTAGGTGGGTTTAACCAATTGAGTTAAATGTAGATTGTAGTTGGTAAAATAAAATATAATACGAAATGTCTTATTTCTACATATGTTAACACGATTAAGAAACTCCTCAGGGATATAAAGGGATATATAGTAAAATGGTGCATCTGTGCATGGACTCAACTGTGCATACCACACCGGTGTGGGGTGGACGAGAGCGCTGTCGCTGTCAGAAGACCCAGTGAACTTTTTGCCCCTGCTGCTGATATCGGCAGTATAATGCCAGTCGTTTCGCTGACGCCCTGCAGTCTGTCCCTGCAGGGGCACGACATGTCCTTCAGCAGGTTGAAAGCCTCCCAGGCATGTGGCATTTTGGGTCAGCACGAACTCGGATTTCTTGGCGTTGATTATCACACCCCGTTCCAGTCACCTGTGCACCAACATGAATGTGATGTTCTGCACTTTTTTCTGCACGGCCGCGGCGACGACCGCTGACAGTCCGCTGTTGTATCTTTTGACGGGTTGCAGCTTGGCTACTTTTTCGGTGCCCCGCCTTTTCACCTTACTACTGGCAAGGAGGGGCTTAATAGGTTCCTTTTCTGTGTGTAGAAATCTACGAAATCGAAATAAACAGTGAATGGATTGCTACCTGCTGCGCTTTGCTTCTAACGGGAGTCTGCAGCTGAGCTATGTCGTATGTGGCACGGGCGATGGAGTCAGATCACGGATAACACTGTTTCCACCATCGCCTGTAAGGCGTAGTCCTGAAATGACACAATTTTCAGCGACTTCCTACCGATGCCATATCTATCGCTGTGCCCTCTCTGTAGCCACGGCAGTTTCCAATGAATAACGGTCAGAACAATTACCAGTAGTATAGAAATAAGACGTTTCGTATTATCCGGTGTCCTGAAAGGCGCGAGTCAGACATCCATTACCTTGAGTGAATGAATGCGGTACCCAGCAGATCAGGCAGCTGGCTGCTGTCGATTAGATGAATACGGTACTATGACGATGGCAAGCAGTTACAGCAGCTGGTTGCTGTCGATTGGATGAATACGGTACTATGACGATGGCAAGCAGTTACAGCAGCTGGTTGTTGTCGATTGGATGAATACGGTACTATGACTATGGCATGCAGTTACAGCAGCTGGTTGCTGTGGATTGGATGAGTACGGTACTATGACGATGGCATGCAGTTACAGCAACTGGTTGCTGTGGATTGGATGAGTACGGTACTATGACGATGGCATGCAGTTACAGCAGCTGGTTGCTGTGGATTGGATGAATACGGTACTATGACGATGACATGCACTTGCAGCAGCTGGTTGCTGTGGATTGGATGAGTACGGTACTATGACGATGGCATGCAGTTACAGCAGCTGGTTGCTGTCGATTGGATGAATACGGTACTATGACGATGGCAAGCAGTTACAGCAGCTGGTTGTTGTCGATTGGATGAATACGGTACTATGACTATGGCATGCAGTTACAGCAGCTGGTTGCTGTGGATTGGATGAGTACGGTACTATGACGATGGCATGCAGTTACAGCAACTGGTTGCTGTGGATTGGATGAGTACGGTACTATGACGATGGCATGCAGTTACAGCAGCTGGTTGCTGTGGATTGGATGAATACGGTACTATGACGATGACATGCACTTGCAGCAGCTGGTTGCTGTGGATTGGATGAGTACGGTACTATGACGATGGCATGCAGTTACAGCAGCTGGTTGCTGTCGATTGGATGAATACGGTACTATTACGATGACATGCACTTGCAGCAGCTGGTTGCTGTCGATTGGATGAGTACGGTACTATGACGATGGCATGCAGTTACAGCAGCTGGTTGCTGTGGATTGGATGAGTACGGTAGTATGACGATGACATGCACTTGCAGCAGCTGGTTGCTGTGGATTGGATGAATACGGTACTATGACGATGACATGCACTTGCAGCAGCTGGTTGCTGTGGATTGGATGAGTACGGTACTATGACGATGGCATGCAGTTACAGCAGCTGGTTGCTGTCGATTGGATGAGTACGGTACTATGACGATGGCATGCACTTGCAGCAGCTGGTTGCTGTCGATTGGATGAATACGGTACTATGACGATGACATGCACTTGCGGCAGCTAATTGCTGTGGATTGGATGAATACGGTACTGTGACGATGGCATGCAGTTACAGCAGCTGGTTGCTGTCGATTGGATGAATACGGTACTATGACGATGACATGCACTTGCAGCAGCTGGTTGCTGTGGATTGGATGAGTACGGTACTATGACGATGGCATGCAGTTACAGCAGCTGGTTGCTGTCGATTGGATGAGTACGGTACTATGACGATGACATGCACTTGCAGCAGCTGGTTGCTGTCGATTGGATGAATACGGTACTATGACGATGACATGCACTTGCAGCAGCTAATTGCTGTGGATTGGATGAGTACGGTACTGTGACGATGGCATGCAGTTACAGCAGCTGGTTGCTGTCCATTGGATGAATACGGTGCTATGACGATGGCATGCAGTTACAGCAGCTGGTTGCTGTCGATTGGATGAGTACGGTACTATGACGATGGCAAGCAGTTACAGCAGCTGGCTGCTGTCGATATGAGGAGTACGGTACAACTCTACCTTGGCGTGAGCTGCTAAGTGAAACTGAGCCTCGCAGCAGTCCCGTGCAGGTGTTTAGGATATAGTCAGCTGATCTGGGGTCTCTAAAAAGGCCACAGAAGCCGCAGACAGGCGGGAACAAATTTCTGTCAATGCCAGCAGGTGCTCGCCCATCGCTAGTTGCCGGTATTTGAGGGGTTACGAGAGCCCGACGTTTCAACGCTGATGCTTTAAAAGTAGCATCTAGCCCCATCTGGCACTCCAGCACCAGTCCATGGCGATATGTCACAAGGTATGAGGCCTCCTCTGAGGAAAACAGTGTTTGCCATTTGAGCGCCAAAAAGTATGAATTTTAGCTGAACAACTTAATTATAAAAGATTAATTGCTTCAAAAGTTGCTTGAAATTTACATGATGTGGGTCCAAAAATGAAAAATGAAACGACTGAACAGTCTGTTTCTGTGATAAAATCTCCCACACTTGAAAAGCGACTTGCAAACAAATCGCGTGCAAAAAGTATGTGATGTTCTGAGGTCACGGCTTCCTTATTGAACTGAATGTAAGTCAAGGATGGTTGTTTTACGAAATGGATTTTAAAACAGTAAAACATGTGCTGTCATTTATGTCGTATAATATAAAATTTATTGCGCAAAAGGACAAGGGGCATACATCACACCGCCTCCTACGACTTGCACGGAACAGAAGGCAAGATTCTCCCAACCCACAGGCAGACCTAGTTATATTAAATTTAAAAATTTCGATAGAATTTACGAAATTCTGAGTGTAGTATAGAACCTTCTAAGCTTTCCAGAGCTTTTTAACGAATGTGGAAAGTTGTTATTTACAGTTACTTCCCAGAAAAAGAAAAGTCATTTATTTACCAATATTGAACCATTTTATTTTAATTCGTAGTCTGTGAGTGGAAAAATACTTTCGCTTCGTTTGCTGTTATTTGAAATTTTTACTGGAACTAAAATAACTTTCTTAAACTGGCACATAAAGTTTGTTAAGCGGCTGAGCAGTTCTCACACTAGAATCGCATCGAATCTGAGCAGTTCTCACACTAGAATCGCATCGAATCTGAGCACTCCTCACACTAGAATCGCATCGAATCTGAGCACTCCTCACACTAGAATCGCATCGAATCTGAGCACTCCTCACACTAGAATCGCATCGAATCTGATCAGTTCTCACACTAGAATCGCATCGAATCTGAGCAGTTCTCACACTAGAATCGCATCGAATCTGAGCAGTTCTCACACTAGAATCGCATCGAATCTGAGCACTCCTCACACTAGAATCGCATCGAATCTGAGCACTCCTCACACTAGAATCGCATCGAATCTGAGCAGTTCTCACACTAGAATCGCATCGAATCTGAGCAGTTCTCACACTAGAATCGCACTGAATTTGAGCAGTTCTCACACTAGAATCGCATCGAATCTGAGCACTCCTCACACTAGAATCGCATCGAATCTGAGCAGTTCTCACACTAGAATCGCACTGAATCTGAGCAGTTCTCACACTAGAATCGCATCGAATCTGAGCACTCCTCACACTAGAATCGCATCGAATCTGAGCAGTTCTCACACTAGAATCGCATCGAATCTGAGCACTCCTCACACTAGAATCGCATCGAATCTGAGCAGTTCTCACACTAGAATCGCATCGAATCTGAGCAGTTCTCACACTAGAATCGCATCGAATCTGAGCAGTTCTCACACTAGAATCGCATCGAATCTGAGCACTCCTCACACTAGAATCGCATCGAATCTGAGCACTCCTCACACTAGAATCGCATCGAATCTGAGCAGTTCTCACACTAGAATCGCATCGAATCTGAGCACTCCTCACACTAGAATCGCATCGAATCTGAGCACTCCTCACACTAGAATCGCATCGAATCTGAGCAGTTCTCACACTAGAATCGCATCGAATCTGAGCAGTTCTCACACTCTACACGATTTCTCAAGGTGCCTATTTATGAGAGCACTTGTCATCGTAGGCAGCAAGCCGACGCTAATCGTTGAACTGTTGCTGGAATATCCTGGCGATGCGCTGCGCCTGTTGCGTGGAGGGCCGCGGCCGAGATCTGGTGGCCGTGCTCGGCAGCCTCGCCGTCACCGACAGCTTCTCCAGCACGCTTCTTTTCGCTTCAGTTTTCTCCGCCTCCTAAAACCACACCCACTATTTTAATGAATTAACAGCACACACATTCAAGGCAAAACAAATAGTATTACAATATTAGCGTGTCCATAATTGTTCACCGCTTGCACATATGGGGATCCGATTCTAGTTTTAGTAACCACAGCGACAGATGGTTTTAGATCTTTGCAGCTTTACGATTACGTTGAAGCGTTGACGAGTTATTTATTCATTTTACTAAACTTTACAATATATATCTTTTCACCGGAGTAGAATATTAACAAAAAAAAACAAGACTGTCAAGTGACAGTGGCCCAGTTGAGGATTCAGTCTTGTGCCTCTTGGAAAATGGTAAGACAGTCTGATCTGGTTGAATGTTTTTTTTTTTATATTAAATTATGCTGAAATTATGAAAATTTCTGAATATTTCTAATAAATGGGAAAAATACAGACACAGGAATTTTACTGCAATTTGTTATTAAATTCAAACAGAAGTCAGATGTAAAAATTAAAATAAAGTCCTTTCTTTTATTACTTATCTTGGGCCTTGTTTCAAGTGAGTATAAAAATGTGCATACAGTTTTGGAACATCCTATCCAGAACACGGTACGATATTTGTCAAATAAAAATATGCATGTAAAAACAGGAATTTTTCTCCAATTTGTTTTTGATATCAAAGAGAAGTAGAACTCCAAAATTTAAATAACGTCCTTTCTTATATGCCCTGATCTCGAGCCTTTTGTTGCATACGATTACTTAAACGTCGATTCCTAACTAGGGTGGTACTAGGCCAGCGTTTAATTAAAAATCGATAAATGATCGGGTGAGGTATATCCAGACCCTGGATAGTCTACCCTGACAGGCGTACTTCAAATGCCCTGGTAAACTTCAAAGCGGGGGGTTCGTCAAAAATATGTGGACCCTAATTAATTCTAATTTGCGTGGGAAAAATGAAAAAGAGGCTGTCGACCACCCGAAAAATATCACATTTATCATATTGTCGGGTCATATAATTGCTTCCTGCACCTTTAAAAATAAAAATTACAACTTTCTTGCATTATGCTCAATATTACCTATTACCGCCCACCCGAAATATATTTATCATATTTTCGGGTAATACAAATGATTCCTGCACTTTTAAAGCGAAAATTACAACTTTCTTACATTATCGCCCAATGTTCCCTATTATCGCCCACCCGAAAAAATATTTTCGGGTCCTAGAATTGTTTCTTGCACTTTTAAAGCGAAAATTACAACTTTCTTACATTATCGCCCAATATTCCCTAATATCGCCTACCCGAAAAATATCACATTTATCATATTTTCAGGTCATAGAATTGATCCCTGCACTTTTAAAGCGAAAATTATAACTTTCTTGCATTATAGCCCAATGCTCCCTATTATCGCCCACACGAAAAATATCATATTTATCATATTTTCGGATCATAGAATTGATTCCTGCACTTTTAAAGCGAAAATTACAACTTTCTTACATTATCGCCCAAAATTCCCTATTATCGCCCACCCGAAAAATATTATATTTATCATATTTTCGGGTCCTAGAATTGTTTCCTGCACTTTTAAAGCGAAAATTACAACTTTCTTGCAGTATCGACCAATATTCCCTATTATCGCCCATCCGAAAAATATCATATTTATCATATTTTCGGGTTATCGAATTGATTCCTGTACTTTTAAAGCGAAAATTACAATTTTCTTACATTATCGCCCAATATTCCCTATTATCGCCCACCCGAAAAACATCACATTTATCATATTTTTGGGTCATAGAATTGATTCCTGCACTTCTAAAGCGAAAATTACAACTTTCTTGCATTATCGCCCAAAGTTCCCTATTATCGCCCATCCGAAAAGTATCATATTTATCATATTTTCGGGTCATAGAATTGATTCCTGCACTTTTAAAGCGAAAATTACAACTTTCTTACATTATCGCCCAATATTCCCTATTATCGCCTACCCGAAAAATGTCACATTTATCATATTTTCGGGTCCTAGAATTGTTTCCTGAACTTTTAAAGCGAAAATTACAACTTTCTTGCAGTATCGACCAATATTCCCTATTATCGCCCATCCGAAAAATATCATATTTATCATATTTTCGGGTTATCGAATTGATTCCTGCACTTCTAAAGCGAAAATTACAACTTTCTTGCATTATCGCCCAAAGTTCCCTATTATCGCCCATCCGAAAAGTATCATATTTATCATATTTCGGGTCATAGAATTGATTCCTGCACTTTTAAAGCGAAAATTACAACTTTCTTGCAGTATCGCCCAATATTCCCTATTATCGACCATCCGAAAAATATCATATTTATCATATATTCGGATCATAGAATTGATTCCTGCACTTTTAAAGCGAAAATTACAAATTTCTTAGATTATCGCCCAATGTTCCCTATTATAGCCCAACCGAAAAATATTATATTTATCATATTTTCGGGTCCTAGAATTGTTTCCTGCACTTTTAAAGCGAAAATTACAACTTTCTTGCTTTATCGCCCAATATTCTCTGTTATCGCAAACCCGAAAAATATCACATTGATCATATTTTCGGGTCACAGAATTGATTCCTGCACTTTTAAAGCAAAAATTACAACTTTCTTGCATTATCGCCCAATGCTCCCTATTATCGCCCACACGAAAAATATCACATTTATCATATTTTCGAGTCACAGAATTGATTCCTGCACTTTTAAAGCGAAAATTACAACTTTCTTACATTATCGCCCAATGTTCCCTATTATCGCCCACCCGAAAAATATAATATTTATCATATTTTCGGGTCCTAGAATTGTTTCCTGCACTTTTAAAGCGAAGATAACAACTTTTTTGCAGTATCGCCCAATATTCAATATTATCGCTAATCCGAAAAATATCATATTTATCATATTTTCGGGTCACAGAATTGATTCCTGCACTTTTAAAGCGAAAATTACAATTTTCTTACATTATCGCCCAATGTTCCCTAGTATCGCCCACCCGAAAAATATCACATTTATCATATTTTCGGGTCATAGAATTGATTCCTGCACTTTAAAAGCGAAAATTACAACTTTCTTGCATTATCGCCCAATATTCCCTATTATCGCCCATTTGAAAAATATCATATTTATCATATTTCGGGTCATAGAATTGATCCCTGCACTTTTAAAGCGAAAATTACAACTCTCTTGCATTATCGCCCAATGTTCCCTATTATCGCCCTTCCGAAAAATATCATATTAATCACATTTTTGGGTCATAGAATTGATTCCTGCACTTTTACAGGGTCCGTAGCGCTATCCTGCAAAAAAATTCCATGACTTTTTCATGACTTTTTCATGACCGAAACTGATTTTTCCATGACTTTTTAACCTGCTCAGAATAGCTTGAAAATACAATCGCATTTGGCAGAAAAAGTGACTTTTGTCTTCAAAATGAATATCCCGTAAAACTGAACAAAACCTTGAATACAGGTATTATTATCAACTTACTACATCCTGACTATAACTACAGGAACATCTTAGTTATTATTTTAACGCCTTATTCTTACCCGTACTTTAAAAACCGACTTAACAAAGCTAACCGACGAAAAACTGAAAAATGCACCTAATCGTTTTAGCCACTTTTCAACCAAAACCGCGTAGATTCATTTGATCATCATAGCAGGTGAACGTTTTATTTTTTTTTTTTTGTGTACTTAAAATGATTACTCTACAAAATCAATATCACGAATAATAGTTTTACGATGACTGTACACCCAACTATAATGCATTAACAAAAGATGCTAAAACAAATACTTACAAAATCGAATAATTCATTCATTAATGCACAGTAAACCCACACGTTACAAAACAAGTCATAGTTCCTCTCTCAATTCCTTCATTTTGAGACCAATTTGAGCACTTTTTAAACAAAACATGCTAAAACAAATACTCAAAAAAAGCGAATACTTCAGTAATTAATACAACGAAAACCAGCACGTTACAAAACAAGTGACAGTTTCTGTCTCAATTCCTTCATTCTGAGATCAATTCGAGCATTGTTTAACAAAACATGCTTCAACAAATACTGACAAAAACTAATACTTGAGTCATTAATACAAAGTAAACCAGCATGCTACGAAACAAGTCACAGCTCCTCTTTCAATTCCTTCATTTTGAGATCAATTTGAGCATCCATTTTTGTTGATTCTGCAGATTTCTCCAATGCGGATCGACGCATACTGTTGGCTTTCACAATGAATTGTCTAATATTTTGCAATCCTTTGGCGTTTTCAGCCTTTTCACTGAATGCTGTCGATGATTTAGTGAGTGTCAGGACATCGCTTTCCAGCCGAGCCTTTTTGTTTTTGAGAGTGTTTATTTCTTCTTGGATGGTTGCTCGCTTAGCAGCTTTGGCGTTTTTCGTCTCAGCATCTTTCCTATCTTGCAAAAAGATTTTGTACTTGGCATGAGCGGAGCCACATGAAGCTACCAACTTATGGGATACATTTACATTCAGAGAACCGCCAACAGACTGAATATGATCGTAAATGACTCTTTGCGCAACAAATGACTTTTCGGTGAGATTTGGAAATGACAGCTCTTTGTTAACCGAGAAGCCTCGTTCAACAGTCGCTTGGCCGTGGGACAAAATCAGCGTCAGACGTATGATTTTATAAAGTACGTTGAACCGCTTGTTCATCCCGATCATACTTTGGTAGAAACTGTCTATACGGGTGTTTTCATTTGTATTGTCATACGATAAAAACTCGTCTTTTCTTGCAGCCACGATTTCTCTAACAAACAGTTGATGCTGTTGCTTTGCTTCATCACATTCTGCTGCTGAAATGCGCTTGGACTCTTCCAAACACTTTAACAATGCTGGCAACTTGGTCGAATCGCACAGCATAATTTCTTGAGGTGCTACAAACTGCGCAGCTGTGACGATTGGATATTTGAGTGGTGACTTATCCTGCAACTTTGTGATCAATTTGCACAGACCAAATTTAATCTCAGATCGAAACTGCAGCTGTGCGCGCTCACTGATTTTATTTTTCTTAATGAGTTGATCTATGCTCTTTTCTGCGGCAAATCCAATGTCTACTTTGTGAGCCTGTGTAAGATGTTCATCATCCAACTTAATGCGAATAAAATTGGCAGCCGAGTCGTCAACTTTGGGCATTTTCTCAGGTTTTAGAACGCGTCCCATGACATTGGTCAGCATGTTACGAAGGTCCGCCTCCAAGAATGGAATCATCGGCTTGTCTGTTTGATAAGATTTCAGAAATGGCTCAACCTGACGCGCAACGGACAAGAATACTTCAATCTTTGCAATGGCAAGTGGATCATTCACCCAGTTCGCAACAGTTTTGTACGATGTGCATTTTGGCTTTGTGATTTTCTTCTCTTCAGCGGCCTTAACGTACCTTTTTATGGAAGAAAAAACCGCTAACATACGTTCAGCGACTTTGAGGTTTTCCACCCATCGGTGTTTACAGAACTTTAGTGGGAACACACTCGACCCTGTAACAGTCTCGTAGTCCTCTTGTCTAGCAGGTAGATCATTGAACAGGTAGAACGCGTGCAGGAGAAGCTGATCAATTTCCCAGCCAGTGGCGACAAAACAGTCACGGAACGCCCCATGGACAACGTGAAGTCCACAACTTCCAAGGTTTAAGAGCTTCGTTTCACATTCTGAAGACCGTTGCTCCTTATAGGACTCGAAAAACTTCCAGTTGACAGAGGGACCGTCCATTGAAATCTTAAGTAACGAAATAAGACAGGTTTAGAAAATAGCGATAAAACAATCGGTGAAAATTTTTAGTCATGTTTTTTTTAAAACAAACACCTAAATATCCTAAAATTTTGTTTTCTCGTATTTTTTCATAGACTGATAGGGGCACACATTCTATAAAAAAATCAATCGAGCATGAATGCTTGACCTTCTGACTTTGTGTTGCACCCTATATGTCTGACGAAGTTTTGAACCACAGGAACAACACGAGAACTGATTTCTGACCTGTAGAAGATTGTTTTGATTCAGATTAGATGTGGCTAACGTGAAGTGCTGTAGCATGTCGTCAGCGGTAGCGTGGCCCAGGAACTCAGACGTCATGTATCTTGTTTCAACCTGCTCACCGTTCCACAGTCTGACATGTATATCCATCTGCTTTGATTTAGTCACTTTGTTCAGACTTTCATCAAACAGTAACACGTGTTCATTGTCACCAACACGCTTGCGTAAAAGGTCCGAAAAGTAAGGCGCCATTCCAAAGCAACACGTATACGCAGATTTCTTCTCGCCACAATGGAAGTCTTTAGCGATGTAACTGTCCGGAAACATTCTCTGAAAAACTTTCTCTATACCAATATTAGAGGTATATGAATTATGTTTCTCAACACTATGTAGGAGCCACACAATTTCAGATTTCAAAACGTCTTCACGGGTGACAAATTCCTCCATTGATGACCTTTTGTCATGATCATAACCAGTTTCAATGTTTTTACTAGAAGCAGAGGCTGTAGCGCGAGATGAAGGCTTTAGAAATCCTTCAATGCTTGCTCCTTGTTGCTTTCCTGTCATTTTTGATATGTGCTTTGCCCCTTTCATGTGACTTTTTAGCGCAGCTTCACCAATGTTTGAAATGTCAAATGCACGGTCGCACAGTCCACATTTTGCCCTTGTAGTATCACTGTCCTTTACTAGCCAAGATGTGTAATTTGTGGCTTTTAACCAAGCGTCTTGAAATTTACACTTTCCAGGCATGTTTAGACGTGATTATCTGCAAAATTATTTGGTTAATGCATGCACAAATAGAAGCTAATGGTGCGTCAACTTTCATAGAAAATTAAATTTTCTAGTTAAAAAGGAGCACCAGGAAGCACAAGTGATGTCCGAAATATAAACATTTTTTAATCTTGCGCTTGTTTCCCCCTCAGTTATGCCTCATTGGGGGAATTCAGGGATGTCATTTTTTTATCATTTTTTGCCAATTTTCCATGACTTTCCAGGACCTTCAACAAAATTCCAGGACTTTCCAGGCCTGGAAAATGGTTTTACAAATTTCCAGGACTTTCCATGACTTTCCAGGATCGCTACGGACCCTGCTTTAAAGCGAAAATTACAACTTTCTTACATTATCGCCCAATATGCCCTATTATCGCCCACCCGAAAAATATTATATTTATCACATTTTCGGGTCCTAGATTTGTTTCCTGCACTTTTAAAGCGAAAATTACAACTTTCTTGCATTATCGCCCAATGTTCCCTATTATCGCCCACCCGAAAAATATCATATTTATCATATTTTCGGGTCACAGAATTGATTCCTGCACTTTTAAAGCGAAAATTACAACTTTCTTGCTTTATCGCCCAATGTTCCCTATTATCGCCCAATTGAAAATATCATAGAAATGACCCACTGACAACAAAATTACTGAAAAGTCCAACCAGAAGTACTTGCATGTAACATATTGTGCCCCTCTGCAAGTTGAAACTTTGATTTTTTTAAGAAGAAAAATGGAAATTTCCAATTTTTTAAAAGCTGCAAACTTCGAAGCTCAGTAGATTCAAAAATAAGGCGAAATTCAAAAATCGAAAAAAGTACTTTTTTCACCCTTAGTTCTAGTTTCTTCATAACAAATTTCGGAATCTTCTGATGAAAAATGAGGGACTAGATAGATTTTTTTCGTATTTTGCCCAAATTGGCAATAAAATCGCCAAAAATGGTTTAAACCAAAAAATAAGAAAATTCCTAATGCAGTAGAAGGTTAAAAACTCGCGTTTAAAATTTGGTACGAATCGGATAAAAAATAAAAAAGATATTCCACTTTAACTACTTTGTTAAGAAAAAAATTTGGAAATTTGCCAATTTTTAGAAGTTGCAAACTTCGAAGCTCAGTAGATTCAAAAATAAGGCGAAATTCAAAAATCGAAAAAAGTACTTTTTTTACCCCTTAGTTCTAGTTTCTTCATAAAAAATTTCGGAATCTTCCGATGAAAAATGAGGGACTAGATAGGTTTTTTCGTATTTTGCCCAAATTGGCAATAAAATCGCCAAAAATGGTTTAAACCAAAAAATAAAAAAATTTCCTAATGCAGTAGAAGGTTAAAAACTCGTGTTAAAAATTTGGTACGAATCGGATAAAAAATAAAAAAGATATTCCACTTTAACTACTTTGTTAAGAAAAAAAATTGGGAATTTGCCAATTTTTAGAAGTTGCAAACTTTGAAGCTCAGTAGATTCAAAAATAAGGCGAAATTCAAAAATCGAAAAAAGTACTTTTTTTACCCCTTAGTCCTAGTTTCTTCATAAAAAATTTCGGAATCTTCCGATGAAAAATGAGGGACTAGATAGGTTTTTTCGTATTTTGCCCAAATTGGCAATCAAATCGCCAAAAATGGTTTAAACAAAAAAATAAAAAAATTTCCTAATGCAGTAAAGGGTTAGGAACTCGTGTTTAAAGTTTGGTAAGAATCGGATAAAAAATAAAAAAGTTATTCCACTTTTAACGGTCGCGGGACGGACAGACGGACGGCAGGACGGACGGACAGACGGACGGACAGACGGACGGACGGACGACACTTGCCCCCATCTGTATAGCCCTGTTGGCTGAAAAGCCAACTGGGCTAAAAAAGAAAAAACCTTTTTAAAAGAGTATCGAACAGTTCAGGAAAAGCTGAGTGTTGTTAATCTCATCCAAATTTCGAACCTCGCTGTGTGTACTTGCTTGGTCAGGGATTCATACCCAGCACGAAGGATAACTTACCAGAAGTGTCTTCGTTTTGGCAGTGTTCGTCGCAATGCGCAAAGCTTTCATTGTGCTGGCAAGATCTTGAGGAGGCAGAAAAAAATTTGGCACGTTGGCAGACCTAAATAAAACAACCTTTTTATATATATATCCACAAGGAACAGTTTCTGTATACTGAATATCAAAAATTACATAAGCATCGTTTCCAACAGCACAGTTTCTGTATACTGAATATCAAAAATTACATAAGCATCGTTTCCAACAGCACTCGATTTCAGTTCCACTTGTAATACCAACTGCCGTTTGCGTTTTGTTTTTGTAAACAAAAACCAACATTTCCTGGACATCTCTCCAACACCCTCCCCACAGTCATCCTTTTCTACCACTTGCCCTGTCTTCGGTTTAAGATTTAACAATTAGCACATGATGGTAGTGGCCGCAACGCCTGTAAATGCCTCCATTGGGTTCCTATTGAAAGCAGAATCATCTATAAAGTCTGCGTTTTGGTTTATAAATCATTGCATGGACTCTCCCCTGCTTATCTGGCGGATATGTTAGAAGAATATAACCCTGGACGATCGCTCCGATCGGAGAAAGCACTTTGTTTGGTGGTAAAGGAAACCAATATGAACTATGGCGACAGATTATTCTCAGTTGCTGGACCACGTGAATGGAATCATTTACCACCCAATATTCATTTGTCTAGAACACTACCTGAATTTAAGAGTCAATTGAAAACTCATTTATTTTTAAAAGTATACGATGATATCATCTAGCTACCTGTGGATATGAATTTAATTAAAAAACTGTGTAGCGCTTAGCGATTTTTAATAAGCGCTATATAATAATAATAATAATAATAATAATAATAATAATAATAATAATAATAATAATAATAATAATAATAATAATAATGTTCTCTTATACAGGTGTCTGCTTTTCAATGATTATAAAATGAATTTAAAATCATGATCCCAATCGACAGTTTTATTTTTTAGCAGCTAGAGACGCTTGACTGCATAACAAGGTTTAACAAAGGTAAAGCCTACCCTTCCCTCCACCGCCACTCCTCAAACCACAAACCCCGCCCGCTCACCCCGGAACGGCTCTCCATCGGTACTCCCACCCCTAGTTTGTAAGTTTGCAATCGCGTTTCAACGTCATATGGCATCAAGCCTCGTCCAAAATGCTTCAACTATACCAGCAAACGGCAGTCCAATCCAAGGCACAATCTCACCAAATTTGAAGCTGATGCGACTTGTCGTGCGCGAGTTATCGTGTTAACAAAGCCAAGTGCCCACAGCACGTTTTGGCGTCATATTGCCTCATGTCTTGCGCTGTATATACCAAATACAATATGATCCAATCGAAGGTTTAACCCTACAAATTATGAAGCTGATCCGACATTTGAGAGAGAGAGAATGAGAGAGAGAGAGAGAGAGAGAGAGAGAGAGAGAGACAGAGACAGACAGAGAGAGACAGACAGAGAGAGACAGAGAGAGAGAGAGAGAAAGAGAGAGAGAGAGAGACAGACAGACAGACAGAGACAGACAGACAGAGACAGACAGAGAGAGAGAGAGAGAGAGAGAGAGAGAGAGAGACAGAGAGAGAGAGAGAGAGAGAGAGAGAGAAATCTTCCCCCTCTGCCGGGCAACAATCACATAAAACACAAAATAACTTTGAACTAACCCTTTTGAACGTTCACATCTCGATGAATTATCCAGCGATTCGATTTCCCGGGAGGTGTCACTCTGAAGAACATCTCCATTGTTATTGCCATTCTTGTTGTTGAGCGAGCTAGCATCGGCGGACGAGTGACGTGATCTGGCGTCCGCCTCCACATCGCAGGACTCCTCTTGCCCTCGCTCGCAGCCTGCTGCACTCTCGCCGCCCCGGCCGCACTCGCTGCTTCCCGCTCTGCTCTCGCTTTCATGGCGAGCTGTGCTTCTCTGCTCGTCGCTGTACTCGCTATCTTGTGCAGACTCTTGTGAACAGGAACCTTGTAGAAATGCCAGCACCGCGCCGCCGTTTGATCCCACAGCACTGCCGGATCCCGCGTCATCTTCAGAGATCCTGTCAAAGTCAACGCCCTTAGCTACATCTACCAGCTGCTGGCCGTCGCTATCCCACTCAATGTGAATGGTCTTTTGTGTCATGAGCATGGGATTCGTCTGAGCGAGACCGTCGCTTTCACTTGATGACGAACCGCGTGCTTGGCGCGCATCCAGCTGCTCTGACGGCTGGGAAAACACAGGCGCGCTCTCTCCCTCACAGTCTTCGCCGTTTATATTTCTTTTGAATTTTCTACGAGATTCGCCACCGTTTCGCGCGGATTTCTTATGAGAAAACGTGGGCACGCTATGGGAAGTTCGCGACACGGGCACATGGATGGCAGGGTTTTCTCGTGCTGACAGTTCGTGTGATTGCTCGTGTGCGCATTCGTGCGCGGCATGGTCCCGCTCGTCTTGGTCTGCCTCCCCGCCATTCCCCTGCTGGCTCTGATGCTCCTGAAGCAGTCTCTCCGCAGGCCCCTCACTGGTAATCGTGTCATACAGCTCGGTTTTTGACAAGTTGTGAGCGCCATGGGCTCCGAACCAGCTGTCCTGCTCCTCTCCGGTGCTGTGATTGTGTCCGACGCCATGGCCCCACGCTGGCCCCTCGTGCAGCGACACGTAATTAGCGAAGTTAGCCGATGACACGTCATTGAGAGGCCTGGCCACGATGACCTCCGCGTCATCCGATGCCTCACTGCCGTCGTCGCAGCGCTCTCCTTCCCCGCTCTCCCCTACCTGCTTCCAGTCCGGCTTCCCACTGTCACTCATCTGCTCCCACTCGTGTTCCCGTCCTTCGTCCACTTGTTCCCACTCTTTTACCCGCTCTTCACCCATCTGCTCCCACACTTCTTCCCGCCTTCCCCCCACCTGTGCCCACCCCTGTGCCTCCCCTTCCCCCATCTGTTCCCACTCATCTGCCTGCCCGTCTCCCATCCGCCCCCAGTTCTGTTTCTCCCGTGGACCTAGATCAGCGACTGTGGCTTGTAAGGTGTCCAGAGCCTGCTCACTGCTGGCGTGAGGGGTATCTGTGTTTGTGTTAGATGAGAAGCCCTGGTAGTGCGAATAATTGGGCAGCTCTTCGGAGTCGTGCGGCGATTGCTCCTGGAAGCGCACATGAGCGTGGCCCGTGGGTGAGTGCGGCGCGCCGTCCGCGTGACGAGATTTTACCTGCCCCGCCGCCGCGCTATTCATGTCGGCAATCAGTCGGCCGGCTGTCTGGAGGATACCTTGCGCATTGCGTAAAGTCTGGCTGTATGTCGAGCTGTCATTCTCTGCTTTACTGTATTCTGCATTCAAGAAGTGTTCCTGCTCGAGCGGCCCGTGCAGCTGTACGTCACACTTTTGTTGGGCGTGACACTGCTGTTGGGGCTGCTGCTGCTGTAAGGACGCTTGCTCGCCTGCAGCTGGCTCCTCCCTAGGCTGCACCACATTCAGGCGCTGTTTCAACGTAGTTGTTATTTTATCCAAGTCATCCATTTGATTCCTGCAACAACGAGTTAGAAGAACTTAACGTGCAGCTCTGGCAGCAGTTCTAAGCTACTATGTAGAAAGGTATGTCGACGGCACTAACCTGAGCGAGTTAAAGAGGAGGGAGCGGGAGGCCTGGGTGGGATCACTGACGCCCGTCTCTGTCATGTGGTGGTTCAGCTGCTCGTGGTGGCGCTTAACGCTCTCATAGTGCTCGCTGAAATGAGGTAGCTGACTTGCTAGGTGTGAGGTCGACAGCTTGGCTCCTGTCGTCTGTAAGAACTGGGCAAATCTCTCACTCGTTTCTCCCATGCTCTGAAATGCATCATAATAAAGCAGTTTACAGTACTGAAATGTGTTCAAAAGCAAATGATTTGCATTCTTCAATCTTCACTCTGCCCCTGGACAGAACTCAGACTAAGAACTCAGAAATTTCGCCTCTAGCTTGCACATGTCTCCCAGATTAAATCGGCCAGACACGCTCTACGGCCGTTCAGTCTGTTGTGTATAACACCTTTTTTCTCTGTAGACCCACTGAGGATTCTATAGTACTCCTGTAAGATAGGAACTATTTTTAAACGTATCCATCCACTGTGTTTATACATTACGCATAATCCCTTCAGAGGTCAGCTGTTGAATAACAAAGAGACTAAACTATAATTCCCTAATACTCATTTTCCATTTTTCTTTTTACTAAAAGGTAAATTTATGGAAAAACAATCATAGCTCATTGTCGAACATTAACAAATAAACACAACTGTATATCTAAATGGCCACAAAAATATTCCGAAAATTGCAATATCACATTATATTTTTAATCGCACTGCGTCCTTCGCAGAACAAAAAAAAATGTACGCGATGTGTACTCGGTGATGGAGTACATGAACGAGCGATGTGTACTCGGTGATGGAGTACATGAACGAGCGGACGATGTGTACTCAGTGATGGAGTACACGAACGAGTGTTGTGTACTCGGTGATGGAGTACATGAACGAGCGGACGATGTGTACTCGGTGATGGAGTACATGAACGAGCGGACGATGTGTACTCGGTGATGGAGTACATAAACGAGCGATGTGTACTCGGTGATGGAGTACATGAACGAGCGGACGATGTGTACTCGGTGATGGAGTACATGAACGAGCGGACGATGTGTACTCGGTGATGGAGTACATGAACGAGCGATGTGTACTCGGTGATGGAGTACATGAACGAGCGGACGATGTGTACTCGGTGGTGGAGTACATGAACGAGCGATGTGTACTCGGTGATGGAGTACATGAACGAGCGGACGATGTGTACTCGGTGGTGGAGTACATGAAAGAGCGATGTGTACTCGGTGATGGAGTACATGAACGAGCGGACCATGTGCAGTCAGTGATGGAGTACATGAACGAGCGGACGATGTGTACTCGGTGATGGAGTACATGAACGAGCGGACGATGTGTACTCGGTGGTGGAGTACATGAACGAGCGATGTGTACTCGGTGATGGAGTACATGAACGAGCGGACCATGTGCAGTCAGTGATGGAGTACATGAACGAGCGGACGATGTGTACTCGGTGATGGAGTACATGAACGAGCGATGTGTACTCGGTGATGGAGTACATGAACGAGCGGACGATGTGTACTCGGTGATGGAGTACATGAACGAGCAATGTGTACTCGGTGATGGAGTACATGAACGAGCGGACGATGTGTATTCGCTGATGGAGTACATGAACGAGCGATGTGTACTCGTTGATTTAGTACATGAACGAGCGGACGATGTGTACTCGGTGACGGAGTACATGAACGAGCCGACGATGTGTACTCGGTGATGGAGTACATGAACGAGCGATGTGTACTCGGTGGTGGAGTACATGAACGAGCGGACGATGTGTACTCGGTGATGGAGTACATGAACGAGCGATGTGTACTCGGTGGTGGAGTACATGAACGAGCGGACGATGTGTACTCGGTGGTGGAGTACATGAAAGAGCAATTTGTACTCGGTGGTGGAGTACATGAACGAGCGGACGATGTGTACTCGGTGATGGAGTACATGAACGAGCGATGTGTACTCGGTGATGGAGTACATGAACGAGCGGACGATGTGTACTCGGTGATGGAGTACATGAACGAGCAATGTGTACTCGGTGATGGAGTACATGAACGAGCGGACGATGTGTATTCGCTGATGGAGTACATGAACGAGCGATGTGTACTCGTTGATTTAGTACATGAACGAGCGGACGATGTGTACTCGGTGACGGAGTACATGAACGAGCCGACGATGTGTACTCGGTGATGGAGTACATGAACGAGCGATGTGTACTCGGTGGTGGAGTACATGAACGAGCGGACGATGTGTACTCGGTGATGGAGTACATGAACGAGCGATGTGTACTCGGTGGTGGAGTACATGAACGAGCGGACGATGTGTACTCGGTGGTGGAGTACATGAAAGAGCAATTTGTACTCGGTGGTGGAGTACATGAACGAGCAATGTGTACTCGGTGGTGCAGTACATGAACGAGCGATGTGTACTCGGTGATGGAGTAAATGAACGAGCGGACGATGTGTACTCGGTGGTGGAGTACATGAAAGAGCAATTTGTACTCGGTGGTGGAGTACATGAACGAGCGGACGCCAAATGCGTCTCCTGGGAAGTCTTGCCCACTGCAGTATTAGAACCAGTCGAATCGGTATTCGAACCAATCGAAACGTTCGACTTTCTGTGGATAATTTTTACACGACATAGTGTCTGACTTGTGATCCACGTAATATCAGTCTGGCAGGAAGCTTCTCGGGTCTCAATCTTGGCAGGAGCAGCGTATGAACGATTTGACGATGACGATGCCATATATGTATATTTGTTTGGATTTTACCGCTTATAAAGGACAGAATTCTGTCAGTTTTCGAGAATGATCTCTGGGATATGAATAACACCTTGATCAAGCGATTGTATACTTTATGAAGTGTTTGTTAGTAGAAAACACATTTCGATTTCAGAAAGTCCTTCAATCCTTGGATGGACTTCCCTTTGTTTTTTTTTTTCGGACAATTAATTAGCCAAGATGGAAACAATGCACCAGTCGTCCAACAGTTTTGTTCGCACAATACTATGATAGATTCTTGACCCTTCAAACATCTTGGTTTCCCGTTTTTACCAATGACCATCAGAGACACCTTGTCTGTCCCATTCGTATCGTAACAAACCAAAACAGTCAACCTTTCTTTGGCCAGTTTTGACCACTGATACTGATTGCAGTTCTCATCGCCTTTTATACCAGCCAGTTTTGAACTGCGAAGCGCAGACATGAGTTCCTCTAGGTAATTTTGTGAGTGATTTGAACTCGGCAGACGCTAGACCTTTTTGTTAGATTTGTAAGTCAAACTTGACGCGAATAGCTCAGATGCCACGAATATCTACTACAATTCACACTGAACGATGGGATTAGTGGTAGGGAGCGGTGGGTGATGCCTCTGTTTGCCTTATCAGCGCGGCAACTAATCTCTAAGGATTAGGGGAGTATGACGTTCTCTAAGGATTAGGGGAGTAGGACGTTCTCTAAGGATTAGGGGAGTAGGACGTTCTCTAAGGATTAGGGGAGTAGGACGTTCTCTAAGGATTAGGGGAGTAGGACGTTCTCTAAGGATTAGGGGAGTAGGATGTCCTCTAAGGATTAGGGGAGTAGGACGTTCTCTAAGGATTAGGGGAGTAGGATGTCCTCTAAGGATTAGGGGAGTAGGACGTGTCAGTGGAATGCCACAGCAGGCAGTGTTTAAAACTCTTTTGTGCTTTCAAAAAATGTGCTGGCAAAAGTTTGTTCCTTTTAACCGATTACCGAAATAATTTTTTTTTATTGAAGTCGATGGAAGAAAAAAATTTGGACCAGCGATTTTGTTCGCACGAACCGACTTCGTATTAACCTATTTCGTATGAAATGGGGCCCACAGTACATAACAGATATATGTATAAAATATACTTTCCACTGTACGTTTCTAAACACTAGGCAAGATTCTGAGAACGCGTTTGGACAAAGGTCTTGTGAGAACGCGTTTGGACAAAGGTCTTGACAGAAACTGTCGATTCGTCAATATTCGTTCCATTTATAGTTTCTGAGAACCTGTCCAGATAAAACTTCAATTCTCGATGCAAAATATGTAAATGTTTATCCATTCTTAACCAAGTGTCGATCCTATTGTTTCTACTGGTGCTCAATGTCCCGCACAAGGACAGTGCAGGATGGGTGTATATTCCCTGATTACACGAATTTCCTATACTATATATATATAATGTGCATTATATGAAATTACATGAAATATATATTATGTTCATTATATACATGAAATTACACGGAATACATATATATGTGTGTGTGTGGCGGAGGTTCGATGGAGGGGGGGGGGGGGGGGGGGGGGGGGGGGGGGAGGTTGGATGTGTGTATGTGATTAAAGGAGACGTTGAAAATAATTCCCGGTTAATATAACAGCGAATTTAAGGTGTTTTTTTTTTAATTCGAGTTTAATTTGAGATCCCTTACTTCAAAGTCAATTCAAGATGCTGATTTGTCTCTCCCAAATCGCGATTAATTTAAGATAACAATGCGAGACAGAAACAGTGAATCAGACTCAAATTAGTCGTCAATTTTTCTCAGATTTAAGTCTTTTGTATGGGTCTCCCCTCGGTCGGGAGACGTAACTAATGAAATCCATTCACATCTACATAAGAAAATACACTACCTGAGTTGCTGGAATGGGTGGCGAGACTCCCTCAAGCGATTCAAGTGGTGTGATGGCTACTTTGATCTGACCTTGGCAGAGGCCATTGAAGTCGATGACGTTGTACCAGCCACAAAGCATGTTGAAGCCAGTGGTTAGAGGCACGAGGTCGACAGAGACGAAGCCGAGCACCTTATCCGTGCCCTTGTCGGGCCTAGTGCCCTGTGCTGACGGCTTGTGCCACACCTTAAACACGAGGTCTTTCGCTCCGTCAGTCAGCATGTGACGGCTCAGTCTGGTGTCGTGCTCATGCTTCCACACCGGGTTAGAGCTCCGCGGGTATATGCTGCTGTATGTCAGCTCTGACTTATCTGCTGTCTGGTAGGACACGTACGCATTCGGTGCTTGGCTCTCACCCTCGTCTGTCACGATAGGTAAATGAAAAGCACGCTCTATACTTATGTGAGCTCCGAATGAGGTTTCCATTTGTTCTCTGGTTAAGCGCCTGGCTTTGGCCGGAGATGTGATCGACCGTGTTGCCGCGCCGCAGTCCGAGTCGTCTGACTCCGTGCTGTAGACATCTGAGCCGGGCTTGATTGACAGATGAGCCCGCAAGCAGGCGCCGCCCAGCGACGACGCGCCCGGCTTATACAATGGGTAGAGGTCGCTCACTCGATAAGTTTTCCGCCTGTCGCGCATAGCGACCACTCCTAGATCAATGAAGGCCGAGCCAATCAGTTTGTCCTTATTGCGAGGCCTCTGCTTTGATCCTTGCCCCTCATGATACGTGACCCAGACTTGTATTTCCAATTTTTCCTCTTGCATATACCTATATAACACAACCCCACATGACTTGTGTTATACGTTCACCATTACTTTGCTTGATACTCGCAGACTTAGTGTCAAATACTTTTGGAAGCGACCTTAGTCTTTTTTAAACAAATTCCTAAAATCAGGCATCGTTTTTAGGCAAGTCGAAAATGACGAAAAATTTGTATTTCCAAAGTTCTTTAATTCCGAAGCGAGCAATAAGCCACCTGAGGGTTCGGGGCAGCGCTGAAAGCCCCAGAAAGCACAGGCAGACATGTGAACATGTGAACTCAACCCCCCTCCCCCCCAAAAAAAAAGTGAAAATTTTTTTATTGCAGAATCATGCTGATCTCGAGGAACACAATTTTGATCTGAAATTGGAGGACTTCTGTCAGCTGGAAGAAAAAAATGATGCCTGAAAAACGTGTTCAAAAGACTACCCGGAACAGAATATCCTTAATACACATATTAAGAAGTATTCGGTTGCATTCATAACACCACAAAATTCGACAAATATATCAGCCTGTTTTAGAACGGCGCAAACCCAGAAACTCTTGTTTAGCGGCATCTAACCAAGGTTGTACTGCAGTTACGATCAGAAAAAAACAACACTTTTTTCTGTTTTAACTTGATGTCTGATGTAAATCAAAAAGCAGGCCTGATGGTGGATATAAAAAAATAAAATTTAGCAGATCAGTTAGCAATGCACATGGGAAAGGACTCATGGACTCACGGACAGCCTACTTCACCGACTGATCCCCTTGCCGCGGGAATAGTCCCAGACGGAAGATCATGAGCCAGAAAAACCCCTAGACGTCTAGACAATGCCGTTCTCACGACGCCTAAACAACGCCTTTATTAATCGTTTCGAGGAAGATGCTGGTTATATTTTAATTTGTATGTTTTTCTGACATCTATCAGACCTCTGTCTACCTTGTCTACATTACGCGACTTCGTCTGACTTACCACCGGAACGGGGAGCTGGCAGGAATACGCATGGTTCTGGAATGTGCCACGTCGGCGCTGAGATAATCATCAGTGAGCGCTCGGAGCTCACACAGCCTGCTGCACCGTGCCCCTACAACAACACAGCACAAGCAGCGTCTCTGCTCCCACCCGCTTTATATGGCAACACTCAAGGAGCGTTAACACAGCAATGACAATTTCTTACACAGAAGAGAAAGCAGAACTTCCTGAGCTTATCTGCCTGCACAGAATGCCGAACTTCCTTGACCTTACTGTGTCGCCTGAACAGAATTAGAAACCTCTCTAACTTGAATATGTCATATGCGACACATCCATCACTTGAACCTGTCACCTGCTAAGGATGTGAAACTTCCCCTAACTTGTGTTTACCATTTGGTGAGAATGTGAAAACTCCTTATTCGAGGTTTGCCACCTGCCGAGAATGTGACAACTCCCTAACCTGGATCTGCCACCTGCCGAGAATGTAACAACTCCCTAACCTGGATCTGCCACCTGCCGAGAATGTAACAACTCCCTAACCTGGATCTGCCACCTGCCGAGAATGTTACAACTCCCTAACCTGGATCTGCCACCTGCCGAGAATGTAACAACTCCCTAACCTGGATCTGCCACCTGCCGAGAATGTAACAACTCCCTAACCTGGATCTGCCACCTGCCGAGAATGTAACAACTCCCTAACCTGGATCTGCCACCTGCCGAGAATGTAACAACTCCCTAACCTGGATCTGCCACCTGCCGAGAATGTAACAACTCCCTAACCTGGATCTGCCACCTGCCGAGAATGTAACAACTCCCTAACCTGGATCTGCCACCTGCCGAGAATGTGACAACTCCCTAACCTGGATCTGCCACCTGCCGAGAATGTAACAACTCCCTAACCTGGATCTGCCACCTGCCGAGAATGTAACAACTCCCTAACCTGGATCTGCCACCTGCCTAGAATGTAACAACTCCCTAACCTGGATCTGCCACCTGCCGAGAATGTAACAACTCCCTAACCTGGATCTGCCACCTGCCGAGAATGTAACAACTCCCTAACCTGGATCTGCCACCTGCCGAGAATGTAACAACTCCCTAACCTGGATCTGCCACCTGCCGAGAATGCGAAACCTCCTTAACTTTGATCTCTCACCCAGCTTCTTCTCCCTTTAGAGGGTAGAACCCATTAAAGCCAGCGCGAGTGCGAGAATTTTTTTTTCAACAGTATAGGTAAAGTGTAAATGCTCCGGCTGAAGCGAGAGCGAGTAGGAGAGCGAGAGACAGAGATCCACCATGCTGGAACGACAACCTCTCGCTGTCCCGCTCCATTTTGTACACTTTGTTTACCGAAGTTTTAACATACACACAAGTAACCTTCAACTAGAACAGCAAGAATGGCGACAAAAACTGTACAAACGAAGAAAAATAAAAAAATATTTGAACTCCGAAAATATCTGGAGTTGTTTGATAAGACACGTCCTGATTGTAAAGATCAACAAATATCAGATAATATTTGGAGACAAATACAATGAACACCGCCATTGAAGATGAGATTATCTTTTTATTCGCATGATTTTAAATGTTTCTGCTCGTGCAAAGTCACAGTTTTCTCGCTTTGGTAGGTTTGCAGGAGTAATTTCTCGCTCGTGCTCTCGCTTTAGTGGGTTCGATCCCTAAGACTGTGATGGCTTTCTCAGCATACATCAGTAGGCTGTATAAACAACGAACTGATTTTATGTGACCACTAAGAATTGTGTCTGCAAAGATATTTGATTCTCTATAAAAAAGGCAACTGAAACTGTAGATTTTTATCAAAGATTAACTGGAGCAGGTAACCTGCACGTGGCAATAATGATGGGCTTAAAAGAGTTATGCACTCGTGCTTTTCCCTTCCGGAATGTTCCTTACAGCTGTTTACTGCTTAAAATGCATTATAGCATATTTGTGCCAAAATAGTGAGCTGCTTGTCATAACAAAAGATACCAAATGATCCACTTGAGAAGTGAAAAATATTTTCAGGTACTGCAAACAAATGTTACATAACTACTTCCATATATGGAAAAGCTTCGCAGTGAAAACAACTTTCTTGTCAGCCAAGTAAAATCAATACGTAGTCCTGCAGAGGCGTGTTAATACAACCACAACAGGAGAAGCCCATATAAAATGCTGTGTCATGCCGTGTGTATCCAGACGCGAAACTTGTGCACTAGTTAACATACATACCGCCTAACCTATCCTTACCACGCCGCTCACCAAACCGTACTCGCTCACCCGCTCACCTCGGAGCGGTTCTGCTTTACACCCCCTTCCCCATCAGTCTGCGTGCTACCGAACGTTTCGATGTCACATGGCACCACGCGTTTTCCAATATCGGTATATGTCAAATGAAATAGCAATCGGCAGTCCAACTGAAGCCATTCCACTAAGTCTGAAGTTGATCTAACTTGTCGTTCGAGAATTATCATGTTAACAAAGTTACAGTCAACAACATGTTGTCATGTCACATGTAATGGCCAAATACAAATTAAACTCTTAAACCCACTCAATGCATTATGCTGCTAAGTTTGAAGGTGATCCGACGTTTTGTTCTTAAGTTATGGTGATGACGCATTTTACATGTTTTGACGTTATATGACGTCACGCGTTGTCCAATATATGTGTGTGCGACAGAGAGAGAGAGAGAGCAGTAAAGTAGCCCCTCGTTAATCCCAGCCTAGTCCGCCTAATTTGCACCCTTAATTCGAACCACTTTCCCTGGTCCCAACTTTGGGTCCTTTGTATTTATTGGAAAAGTGCGAATTAAGAAGGACCTTCTCAATTCGGACCGAATAAGACGAAGCAGAAATCTCAGAAAAGGCCAAGTACACTTCTCAAAATTGCCGTACATGGTGAAGATCATGCAGTCTTTGATCACTCTTTTGTTCTTTGTTAGTAATAGACCCTTGTTTTATCATTAATACATTGATCTCCCTAAATTGCAATCACATGAATCAAACATTTTATTGAAGATTTTCTGGTTTCTCGCCAAAATTTTCACAAATTTTTGGCAAATCACCAAAGAAAGTAACAGCCAGGCAGGTAGTAACACCTGCTACTTTCACCTAAAATTTCAAGACCGTAAGTCTTTCTTTGAGTATGTTAAGATTTTTCAAGACAGTAAGATTTTCTTTGAGTATGTTAAGATTTTACCCCAAAAATTACGTTTTTTCGCCAATATTTCCGACAATTTTTGGCGAATCGCCAAAACAAGTAATAGATAAGTGGATACCTATGTAACCTACCTTCCACCAAAATTGTACAATGTTTCCATGAAAGCCTAGGAGATACGCTTTATAGAAAATTGGCTTCAAACCAATATTTCCGCAATTTTGGGCAAATTACCAAAAAAGTAATAGCCAGTTAAGTATTTATGTGTGCTTCTGTTACTTAAAATTACCAGGCAATGAGATTATTTTCCTGGATTTCGTGAAGATTTTACTCACTTTTTTATTTTTTTTTTATTTATTATTTTTTTGGACAAAACTTTCGCCCAATGTTTTGGTCAACCACCAAAAAAAAAAATAAATAAATAAAGAAATAAATGAAATAAAATAAATAAATAATAATAGACAGCTTGGTAATATTGCTTGTTGCCGTTATTTAAAATTCAAGACAGAAAGACTGTTTTCTTGGAGTTAGTTAGTTAAGATTTTATCGAATTTGTTTCTTTTTTCCACCAATTTTTTGGTCAATCTCCTAGAATTGTAACATCCGGGTAGGCAGTAAAGCGTTCTACCTTTCACTAAAATTTCAAGACAGTAAGACTATTTTGCTGGAGTTTCTTTAGATTTCACTACTTTTTTTCGGCAAAATTTCCACCAAATTTTTTATCCAGTCACCAAAAAAAAAGAAAGAAGAAGCAACAGTCAGATAGTTAATTAGGTCTGAAATTATTACTGAAAGTTACTTAATATTTCAAGGAAGTAAGACTATTTTCCTGGAGGTAGTTAAGCTTTTGAGAAAAAAAAGTTTTTCGCCAATATTTTTGGCCAATTTTTGGCGAATCGCCAAAAAAAGTATTAGCATAATAGCCAAATGGCACTTATGCACCCTACCGTTCTCCGAAATGTTGGAGCGTTTCTATGAAAACCCCATTAGATGGTGTGTTTATGTAGGTGGTGTGTGTATGTAGTGGGGGGGAGGAGGGGCTGATCTGATCTCATCTCACGGTCAGTCTTTTTGTTACTGGGCTTAGATAAACTATCAACTAGACTTTTCTTTGGACACTTTACATAGTATCACTGAGTTTTCACTTTAATCTGGAAGGAAAGTACAAAGATGTATTTTTATTATATGTTATTTATGATTCGCATTGCACGTGGATGGGGTAGGGTACCTTTATCGTAGAACTTGTATCTGAGGTAGCATCTGGCCGCCATGTCGAGCTGCGTCTGTGCGGCCAGTAAGACACTGTGTAGGGGGAAGCAGACACTGTCCACAGCCACTGTCACCGAGTAATGCTGCTCGCCCAGCTCCTCTACAACACGCCAACCTCCTCACTCACTTCCCAACACTGATTGTTATCACAAAGCACCAAGCAGGCACATAAAATGAAGAAACAACACGAGTGGAAGGCCTGGTCCGAACCTCCCCCCTCCCCCCCCCCCCCCCTAACAGCCTGCAGCTTTGGCTGAACCTGAAATGTGAGGGGCGAACAGCTAGGAAGGCCTGGTGGTGGGGAGATGGGGTTCAGGGGATGAGAACCAGTGTCGTTGTTTTTTTTTCCTCTGATGATTTCTTGTACAATAATAATATATTATAAATTAGGTGTTTTTCGCACTATTACAAATACTCAGTTACTTTGTTATGAAGACGCTAACTGCAAGTTATAATAGTGTTTTCGATACTGAAAGAGCAGGAATACGGCTGGGCGTGTTAGTAATCACGAAATGAAAGCCAACAGACCGGCACTGTCCCAGTCAGCATTGTCCGCGGGGAAGTCAGGCTGCCAGCCCACACCAGTGGCCGCCGTGATCACCCTGCCCTGGTCCTCGCAATGCGCAAACTTGATGCTGAGCTCGAGGCCGCCAACGACGCGTGCCAGACCGGCGCCATCTCGCGGCGTGTCTGCTGGGCCCGTGTCCCACCCTAGCGTCGGCACGTGCACTGGGTACCAGCCACTGATACCTGAACAACAAAACTGTCCATGGACAATGCCCCAGCTCACGATATCATGCTGATATCAAGATTTATGATACATAGCTAATACTGGTAGATACTAATGTTTCCTTTCCCATTTCAAAACTTTACGATAGTAAGATTATATAACTAGCGTTAGTTAATATTTTAGCAGGAAATTGTTTTTGTTTGGTTTTTTTATTGCTTTTATGCCAATATTTTCACCTTTTTTCGAATCAAGGAACACAGTAACAGCCAGGAGGACACATATGTCGCCTACCTTCCATCAAAATTTCCATTAAAATCCTAGGAGGAAATCGGTAAAATAATTTTTCGCGAATTGCGAAAAAAAAAGTAACAGTCAGGTAGGTACCAATACCCGCTAGCTTTAAGCGCAATATCATGACAGTAAGGTATTATACCTGAAATCAGTTAAGTTTTCAATAGTCCAGTCGGAACTATTATCCGTTCCCGAAATCAAAACATTGAGACTGTAAGATTCTTCCCCTTGCCTAAGTTAAGGTTGTTGTAAGAAATTTATTTTTGGCCAACATTTCCGTCAACTTCTGACTTACAAAAATAAAAAAACAGTTAGAGCCAGGTAAGCACCAATGACCGTTATCTTCAACTAAAAGTTGAAGACCGTAAGGCTATTTCTCTGGTGTGCGTTAAAATATTACTGTTTTTTGGCCAATATTTTCCCCACTTTTTTACGAATAACGAAAAACAGTTACAGCCCTGTAACTACAAATAACCACTATCTTTAACTAAAGTTTCAAGACATTAAGGCCAGTTTCCCCACTGTGAGTTAAGATTTAACTGATTTTGTTTTCGCAAAAATTTCCGCCAACTTTTGGCCAATCTCCGAAAAAAAGTAATAGCCAGGTAAGCAGCAACGCCTGCTGCCTTTATTTAAATTTCAAGACACTAAGGCTATTTTCCTGGAGCTAAAATTTTACGAAAAAAAGAAAGTTTTATTTTTTTTTTTTTGCCAATATTTTCACAAATGTTTGGAAAATCGCCAAAAAAAAAAAAAAAGAAAGAATAAGAAACTTGGTATCCAGGTGGACACTTATGTTCCCACCTTACGCCACAACTATAGAACATTTGTATTAAAACCATAGCAGAGGACACGTTTTAAATTGCTTTTTGAACAATATCCGCCAATTTTTGGCGAACTGCCAGGTAGGTACTAATGTGCCCTACCTTCCAAAAAAATTTCAAGGCATTCAGGCAAAAAACCCAGGAAAAGATAAGGGTTTTCAGATTAAAAGCGTACATACTTTCAACGACTGCTGTAGGTCCTGCTTCTGCAGAAACAGGGTCTGAAAACCTTCCCTTTTATACTTCATTGCTGTTGATATAGATATACTTTCAGGGATCGTTCTCGGGCTCGTCGAAAGCGACGGAAATCTTTGAGCCGGGAAATTTGTGTATATTTTCGGCGCGAAGCTGTAAGCCCCCCATCCCCTACCCCCCCCCCCCCCCCCCTATCCGAAAGCTCTACATTTTGGATGTTCAGAGATGCGATTTAAAGTATATCATTTCGAAATTTATCAGCTATACAAAAAATCATAAAAACTGTCAACGCGATCTCACAATATGTAAAATAACTGCATGAAATTTCAAATTGTTGAGATTAACCGTTACATAAGAATAAACACAAAAACATATGTGGGCCGGAAAACCGACGGACTGACGAGCAAATCAAATAAAGTATGCTTTTGCGCTTTCACAAATGCGTGCCACAACAAAAACACAATTGCATATATACATATATACATTATGTATAATACATGCCCACATAATATATTGTGACAAACAGAGCTAAGGGATAACAAGAACCGCAGTGTGTTAATTCGCGAGCACCGAAGGCGCGAAAAATCTACACCTGACAATTCTACATCTGAAATCTCCACAACAGTATCTGCAAGCACCGAAGCCCCTCGCCCACCCCCCTCCCCCAACACACACACTCAGCTGAAAAAAATTATTGCAGAATTCAGTGGTGTAGGGGACCACAACTTTCGGCTCAAAATCAACGGATTTCCCTCGATCGCCGGAAAAAAAACGACCCCTGTATTTTATTGGTTTTTTTTATCAGAAAACATGAAAAATAATACACATAAAGCACAAATAAGCCGAAACGGTTTGGAAACAATTTAAGCTTTTTCTATATCTATATTAATCCATCAGTACACGAGAAGAATTTGAGTTATGAAAGAAAGATTTGAACCTGTTTTCTTTTTGAGAAGATCAATCAAGGGCACTGACACGCAGCCCAGCATGACGTCACCAGACATTGCGACCAAAGCCCGCGCACTAACGTCATCACTTCCAGTGTACTTCTTCTCAACATCTGCATAACACAATCATCACAAAATATATGTAACATTTGAAGAGAATGCCAACGGTCCCATACCATTTTGTGTTTGATCTCATAATCAACCCTCTTAACTTTCACAAGGAATAATTTCCCTGTAAGGCTGTCAACACTATTCCGATTCCTCTATGCTTGTTTCTGACAGACGCCTCCTGCCCCGGGGCTACTCCTCCATGCACCTACCTGAGAAGCTGCCTGGGGTCTGATGCCACAGCTCAAAGATCGCCTCGCCAGTCTCCAGGATTTCCGCCAGGCTGAGGGCGTCCGAGCCCGCCTCGCTCCACAGTAGCGGCACTGGGAAGTCCATGTAGAAATTGAAGTCAGGCGAAAACGTGCGAGCGATGGTACGAGTGATCCGCTCGTCCTGTAACACAACCACCACCAGCCACATGCCTTAGCCGTGTCGCACACTTCTCGTCTCGATTTATATTGCCTTTTAACATTGTCTCAGATTCGAGGTTCGCTTTATGCTGTTTGTATTACGTCAGATCTGCTCATTATCAACGACGCGGTTTAATATGACCGCCATGGCTTTGCGCTGATTGACAAGCACATGCCCCAAAGTGAATTCCCCAGATCAGATGATAAACTAGATCGTGCGCTGGGCCGTAACTAGGCCCCACAAGCACCTAGGCCAACCATACAGGTCGAGCATGCTTCAAACACATGACCCCCCAGTCAGGCGACCATCCAGGTCAAGGTGATAGTTCAGAGGCATATGTGCAACTATTCTTACAAAATGTTAGGGCTCTAGAACAAGCACAGCTACCCCAAAATGGAAATTCCAAAATGTCGTAATGCTCACATCATTGTTTTATATCACAATAAATTATTTTTCTTTGTAAAAAGAAATGTACTCCAACAATCTTTTACCGTAGTTTCATGGATTATTATCTACTGTAAATTTTTTAAAAAGTTCACTTTAACATAACATACAACCAAAGTCGTCAATTACAACTTTAATCTGTGACCATGTTGTTACTATTTTATTCCTTTAAGCAAACTACAAAAGGACCTTGTGGTCCCACCCTCTGCGGCCTAGCACGCACTACTTCAGGTCCGGTGTGTGACCGGATTGTTCTAAGCCCTTGGTGACGTACCTCCTTGGGGAGGAAGGAGAGCTTGAGGCGGATGTAGGTGTTGACGCCAACCTGTGCCGCGTAGTGCACGGAGGGGTCGTGGCTGGCGAGCGCGGTGGCGGCGGCCTGCAGGCCCGAGGCGCGCAGCACGCCCACGCTGAGGCACGTGGTGGCGGGCGGCAGCGTGCGGGCCATTCCAGCCACGCGGCGCTCCGTGCATGCCGCCAGCACCTTGCTGCTGTACGTCACCGTCACCTGCAGCAGCTCGCTGTCCCGCACCTGCGCACCAACAGCCATCATGGTCACTCACACGTTACCATGTCGCAGCAGAGTAACGATCATGAACATAAAGCAAACAAGCTCTGTACAAAGTAATATTCACCATTTTTATGTTTCCCAAGGCATAAACATACTGCAATTATAAGTGAAATCGTAGTTACAAGAGAATTTTACACATACTGCAACTATAAGTGATATTATAGTTACAAGAGAATTTTTTTCTTGGCTTAAATTGAAACCAAACTTGAGGCTACGCCATTCCACTAGTTTCTGAATCGACGAAAAAAGAACCCCGGTGGAGCAGCACTTTGAAATAACCAAGCACATTATCGGAACTAAAATTCAAAGAGAGAATGGGGTTAATGGTTTCCCTTCATCACTTATATAATTTTCTAGAACCACACTTTTGACGGATTTATCAGACTGAACGTTTTACAGCTGTGGCAATGAGCGACCTTTGCGTTTTCGTTGCCTTCACTGCTTGCCGCGAGGCTGTGGAGCTGCAGCGTGAAGGCCTGTGCGCTTGGCTCGCCCGGCTTGTGCATGGTCACCATGGCGCAGAGCCGCGCGAGAGGCAGCTGGGCCTTGGCTATCACCTGCTCGCGCACGTTCGGGTAGTAGTAGCGACACCACACCTGCAACAAACACCATCACCTCCCTCTCAGCGGTTTTCTCACCCCGAGCATCGTGATCCACGACACTGTGCTGTCAATAGCTTATCTCATGTAAGTAATTTACAGAACTAGAGCATCAGAGAGACACGATCCGCCGTGTCACGATGACACACGGAATCGGTACTGACGTCGGCTTGTAAAGTGTCATACCACTGCTACTTTCATCACGTTTTTCACAATTCTAACACCTTCACATTTTTTAGGTTTCGACAAGTTTTATATTTAAAAAAAAATAGTAAGGCAATTTTATATATGTAATATACAACATGGGTTCGGTAAAATATCAAGATGGAGAAAATCTGCAATAATTTTTAATGACTGTAGACAGAATGACTGCTTTACACAAAGGCAACAAACTTTTCTAAATGAAATCCATATTGTTTTATGGCTAGTTGAAGTTTTTCATTCTGACGATTTTTCATGAATCTCAACAAAAATAAGACGTTGTACACGTTCAATATCTGTTCTATTGGTGTGAAAAATGTTAAAATAATCCGACAAATGGTTTTGGAGACACAGCCTGGAGGACAAAATTATACCAAACCGCTAAGTTTTAGTGCATACCAAACCGCTGCAAACCTTCAACATTCTATCCGTTAGAACACATAAAAGCCACAGAAATGTGTAAAACCATGGAAATCTCCTGTAAACCACAACCACTCATGAAAGAAAAGACTGCACGCGGAGCAGAGCTCTACACCATGGCTGCAAAGCCTGACCAGTACACCGGTAACTTGTAAAAAGTCGAAACTAAGTTAGGAACTCTGGCAATTAATTGCACATCACCTCGAATGGCAAGCCCCCAGCTCCACCTCCGGCCCCAGCACAGGCTGCCAAGATCTCGCGCTGTACGGGGGTGCCTTCCGCCAGACTTAGCCGGTGGCGCGTGACGTCATTGAAGACAGGATCGGGGACACAGAGCGTGGTCGTTGTCCTGAACGTCTTCAGGCTTGGGGCGGCTGTCAACAACACGACACCACCCGTCACGGGCGGCTGTCAACAACACGACACCACCCGTCACGGGCGGCTGTCAACAACACGACATCACCCGGCACGGGCGGCTGTCAACAACACGACACCACCCGTCACGGGCGGCTGTCAACAACACGACACCACCCGTCACGGGCGGCTGTCAACAACACGACACCACCCGTCACGGGCGGCTGTCAACAACACGACACGAAACTTCTTAGTTTAGTGAATATAAAGGGTCTGGTCGGTTCGGCCCTTTACTGATTCGGCCTTTAACCGATTCGGCCCTTTTTGGATGATTCGGCACCAACTTCGACGATTCGGCCCTTTACGGTTTCGGCCCCTTTTTGGTTTATTCGGCACCATGTTTTATTATTATTATTATTTTCTATTTTTAAAGGGGTAGGCATCAACTTGGACGATTCGGCCCTTTGCCGTTTGGGCCCTTTTTGGTTTTATTATTATTATTCTATTTTTAGATCCGCTTCAAAACTACTCAAGGCTGCTGGGTGTATTTACTGGCCAAGTGAATAAACAGTTTGAGTTTATGCATAGAAAAGTGTTAATTTTGGCTTACTTTGTATTAAAGTTACAGACATAAACTATAATCCTGGGAAAACAAGCATTAATTTACTGTGACAAAACATTTACCCATTTTTTGTAAGAGTTGTGGTGTGTAAATTGTGGAGTGTCCCATATCAAACAGCTGTATTAGTCTTTAGGACATTTAAGTAATTTGATGTTAACCGAAATCAGCGTTTCATATGCATTCTGCAGTGGGCAGAATTGTGGTGTGTAAAATTCAGTTTGTTTTAAGATACAAATAAAAAGAAAGTATAAAAGGATTTACTGTATCTCAATCACTTTTTGTGACATTCTACACGCTAAAACAAGCCAGGTGAAATCTAACCTTAAGAAGAAAAAAATTACATGTTGTTGATAATTTGGTGCCGAAACGCCGAGGGCCGAATCGTCTAAGTTGGTGCCGAATCGACTTTCACGAAGGGCCGAATCGGTAGGGCCGAATTGGTCAAGGGCCAAATCGACCAGTGACCTGAATATACTACGCAAGCTATTTCCCCACCCCCGCCGTGTGAGATGATGGCTAACCGTGGACGATGTCGGGAGCTCCCTGCTGTTTGAGCTGCGTCTGTGCCGGGAAGTGGTACTGCACGAAGCAGTCAGCCTCGCCCCAAATCATGCTGTCGAGCAGACGCAAGCCCTGGATGCTCTCCACGCTCACCTCAAACTGGTGCTCGAGTACGCGCTCCTGCAGGCCCCAGCCACGCGCGCTCGCTTCCGCGTACACGTCCTGCCTGCAAACACCGCCACATACGCCACGCTCGACGCACCCCTATCTCAGCGTCCCTAAATATGCTTCATTTCGATTGATTTGGCAAACTCAGCTGGAAAAACCCGCACTCACTTTTTTCTGTTAACATTTCACTAATTTACGCATAATTTAAGACCTGAGTACCTGCATTATCGAATACAGAAAGCATAACACTTAAATGCCAGAGCACAAGAATATATCATATTGCTTGATTACTTTGTTTTACAGATTCCGAGGCTGAATTCGTGATTGTCTAATTGTCGCGAAATCTCAAACTACAAGAGAAAACTTCGGAGCCTACTTCATGCGTCAGGATTGCGGATAACTCAGTGCGAGAGACTGTATGACGTGCAGCTTCGTAACTGCTAATGTACGTGACCGAGCATGGCAGATTGGTCAGGTAAGACGCCACCATAAACGATGTACAAGAACTTACCTCTCTAAATAGTGGGCCGGTCTCTCGGGAACCATCAAGGCCGACTGCTGGCCGAACTTTGTATTCTGTAGATTGGTGATCTGTTCTCTGGAGCCCATAGCCAGCAAGACGCGCAGCTGTCCGAACGACTGGCCGCTGAATGGGTTCTGAACGTGTAAATCGCCGTCCACGGCCACGACCGGGTACTGCAATGAGAACAGGACACTTATTCCGAGCCCGCTACATGCTTCACAACAGCAAGTAAAAGCTGGCATGGTGTGCACAAATCATCTATAAAATTCCGACATAGCAGCTTCAAGCAGTGCGACGGACGGCTGACCTGCGAGCGGAGGAGCGAGTTGGCGATCTTTCGATCCCTGAAGGACATGTAGAATTGGTGCAGCGGCAGCTTGACTATGCCCACAAGCTGGTCTGTTTCTGCCGTCGTCTTCTTGTCCCACACCTCCACCACCATCATATTATTACGCATGCGCTCCAGCAATGAGCCCGTCAGCAGCACCGGCGCAACCTGCACAAATTTACACCCAGTCGAACGTCAGCCTGGACCACATCGTCCTCTGCAGTGGTGGACACTTCAGAAAGTTGTACTTCAGAAAATTTATACTTTGTTTTCCGTTAAACCAACACAGCAATAGACTGAAATGAAGCTGGTAAATTAATTGTAACTGATCACTTGCCTGTGTAAAGTCGAATTTGGGTTCATAGGATCCCCAGCAAACATTTGACCTGGCAGCGTCATCACACCAGAACATACGGCAATTCAAGTAAAGATTCCGTGTCCTCAGATCCCTCCCTGACCAAGCTACAAGACAGAACATACGGCAATTCAAGTAAAGATTCCGTGTCCTCAGATCCCTCCCTGACCAAGCTACAAGACAGAACTTACGGCAATTCAAGTAAAGATTCCGTGTCCTCAGGTCCCTCTCTGACTAAGCTACAAGGCAGAACATACGGCAATTCAAGTAATGATTCCGTGTCCTCAGGTCCCTCCCTGACCAAGCTACAAGGCAGAACATACCACAATTCAAGTAAAGATTCCGTGTCCTCAGGTCCCTCCCTGACCAAGCCACAAGGCAGAATATACGACAGTTCAAGTAAAGATTCCGTGTCCTCAGGTCCCTCCCTGACCAAGCCACAAGGCAGAATATACGACAGTTCAAGTAAAGATTCCGTGTCCTCAGGTCCCTCCCTGACCAAGCCACAAGGCAGAATATACGACAGTTCAAGTAAAGATTCCGGGTCCTCAGGTCCCTCCCTGACCAAGCTACAAGGGAGAGCATACGACAATTCAAGTAAAGATTCCGTGTGACCTCAGGTCCCTTCCTGACCAAACTACAATCCAGAACATACGGCAATTCAAGTAAAAATTCCGTGTTCTCAGGTCCCTCCCTGACCAAGCTACAACGCAGAACTCCTACTAGTTCATCTCCTAACTGAATCCGCGACAATTCGCACCTGACAACTCGCAACTAATTCGAAAAGGGACAACTCCCAACTGGTTTATCATTCATGAAATATCCATGATTTTTTTCGATAAGTTTATGTGCTTGTATTGCTATTTATCTTAATTCGGGTACCTCTAAAGGGTACAATTTAACGATGGAATTCATTCTAAGTCAACGTGGAAAATCCGAATTATGCTTCAATGGCTTTATTTACAGCAATAACAGGGCGTACAATAATGGAGAATTCCAATGGAGATTGATCAGAAGACTAAATGCAACGGAATCGTGAGAATAACGGCAGAACTTTTGCAGCCCCGACTTCTAAAAGAGCATAACCATGCCTGTCCAAGTGAGGTATCTGAATTGAAACAATCTTCTTGTGGAATTAAACGTTGGATCTGTCTATTCATTTATATTCTATTTATTTATTTTCTTTTTTTTTTGTTGGAGGGGGGGGGGGGGGAGTCTTTTATTATGCAAGTTATTAAAAGACTATTAATATTTTGAGTGTTTTGTTTCAGGTTTCAGGTTTGTTTTGGTTCGAGCACAACAGGCTAAAGCCGAGCTGAAAACCTTTTCCAAACAGATTCAGGAGCCACCCGCAACCATGATTTCAGCTGTGAGGGCCCAATTGCGGACGATACCCGTATCCGGATAGGCCGTGATGACACGTTGAAGAAGACCATCCAGCGACAGCGCAGGAAGAACGCACCAGCGATTCCTGATTCCTTGGAACACTACGTCATCGGGCATGGTGTGAAACTACGGGCGAACATCTACAGCAGTTTCTCTTCTACGACAACGGACAAGACGCGAATAACCGAATTTTGATATTTGGATCGGCGCATGCACTAAGGTTCATGGCTTCTTCCGACACGTGGTTTATCGACGGCAGTTTTTCGATGGCACCTCCCGGTTTCATACAGCTATACGTCGTTCGTGTACCTCTTGGAAACATGACCGTCTCCACAGTTTACGAAGAGTTCTTCCAAGCAACTGTCGATCACTGCGCGAGTCGCGATTTGCTGCCTGACCCCGTTACGATACTGTGCTATTTCGAACTCGCCGTCACTCGCGCTGGAAACGGTTCCGGGTCCAGAGCTGGACATTCGTTCTTGTTTTTACCACCTATCAGAGACGACATGGCGAAAGATCCAGGAACTCGGCCTTACCGAACGATACAAAGTGGACGGAGAATTCTGTGCTCAGGTCGACGCCCTAGCCTTTCTGCCATTGGAGGAAGTATATGAGGATCTAACCCTCCTCCGCGAGATAGCGCCAGAAGACGGAAGCGACCTGCTTGCCTATTTCGCACAGGCGTACGTCGAAGTTACCAATCGGCGACGCCCCAACGCGCAGAACGGGATCAACATGCAAAAAGTTCCACCGAGGTTTCCACCGAAAGCCTGCAATGTGCATGAGGCAACCATGAACGACAGGCTCAAGACTAACAACATGTGTAAGGGCTGGAACAATAGGTTTTTTCACCTCTTCGGATATAAGCACCCATTTATCTGGGCCACTATCACCTCACTCAAGACAGAAGAAGCTACTTTCGCGACCTTTATCGAACAAGATGTACGAGGAGATCCCCCCCCCCACCCCAGGAAGAGGGTGCGTCGCGAATGTGCGCAATTGCAACAGTGCCTAAATCACCTGTGCTCCGACCAAGCAGCGGACCGAAAAACCATCGAGCAAATGAGCAAATCCTCCGCGGCATCGCACACAATACAAGGTGGCGCTGTGAACAGAGAACATCAGGAGGGAGACGAGTGGCAGTTATTGCAAACAAGTTACTTGCAATTAAGTTAACTGCAATTACAGTTACTAGTGATATACAGAGACGAGAGTTTTGCATTGTAGAAAACACAATTTGAGTAATTGCAATTAGAGTAGTTGTAAGTAAGGATTATTTCCAAAGTAGAAAGCTGAATTAGATTTATTGAAATTACGACTTTTTTGTCATTAGCAGAGTTGTAATGCAGAGTACCGAGTTAAAGTAATTGCGGAGCTTCTTTTTTCATTTAAATTGTTTTTGTCATAATTTGCGAGTTGTCCACTTTGTCATAAGTTGCGAGTTGTCCAGTTGCGAGTTGTCCACTTTGTCATAAGTTGCGAGTTGTCCAGTTGCGAGTTGTCCACTTTGTCATTAGTTGCGAGTTGTCCAGTTACGAATTGTCTGCACACCCTCCTAACTTGGTAAGAACGCCTCTTATAGTCTGCGGCGAGTAGATCTACTTTTACCACGTCCATATTACATCACAAATGATTCTTTATTTCAGCAGCTTTGTACGGTCATTTCAGGCCTCATAATTTTGACAGATCCGCTCAAATTTATTCAAAACTAGAAGTTAAAAAACACGAGCAAGTATCGTATTACTTACAAGAAAAAGTGCAACCTATTCCCCCATCGTTTACACAAGCTTATTTAAATACACAGTAATTCTTCATCGATAAAAAGTATTTTTCTCAAATCACTTTCCACTGATCGTTACTAAAATTAGTAATTTTGTCTTTGACGGACTGGCACGCACACAACGTAAACACATTTTACATCCCCTCTCGGTCGGGAAGACATAATTAGGGAAAAAGCCAGTGAACTTTCCATCTTAAACAAAAAAAAAAACAGCTGAAAGCAAGGACAAATTAATAATTAATTAATAAATAAATTAATTAATTAATTAAATAAAAGATCTGTAATAAAATGACTAAGCTAAAATAAAATCAGTAAAACTTGACAAGTTATTAAATAATTTGCCATTTACGTAACTATATACACAACTCACTTATTTATCTGCTTGTCTGTTAAGCACATTAGTAAACACCGTGTCCGCCTCTGTCTAAACATGAGCATTTACTTCAAACAAAAAAGTCTGTTTTGTTGCGAGGACTGCTTTCCTCTTTATCGCTCACGTGTGCAGAAAATCAAGGCCGCTTTTTTGCTAGGGCTGTTTTCTACACCCAACACTGGCTCATCGCCGCTTCTGCTGCCATCGACCAACAGTGTAAGCCTTGCACACACACCTGCTGACAACCCCGACAGCATGTCTCACAACACTTGTCACTTACTGTTGGCTGGTTTTGGAGGGTGTGAAGGGTTTCTGTCCCCATGCCTTGTGGAACTGAGCTGGCCTTCATTTGTGATATTCTGACCCTCCGGTATCATAATCAATGTATGGAGTGTCAGCGCCTGCGGTAAGGTCAAACGTGCACACATTACGCCTTTTTCTGCTCTCATACACCATCGCATTTGATAAAATTTATTTATTTGTTTGACTCTAAGAATACCCCCCCCCCCACTGGAAAATTATCCCTTCCCTCCCCCATGCTTTTTGTCTTTTTGTTTGTTTGTTTGTTTGGTTTTTTTAGTTGTAATTTCGTACTTTGTACTTTATTGATGTTTTGGTATTAATTTGAAGTAAAAAATGTGAAATTGCGCTCTCTAGAGGAAGTAATCGACTCTGGAATCCACGACGCCAGAATGTATTGTCGCGTAATAAAACCGATTTTGGTGTTTCTGTGATTTTAATAACCGCTAAACTTCGATTGCAGTTCCCAAAAAATTGCAATTTTAGATAAAAGTGGAAGTCCTTTAAACGAATTGCAATTTAAAGATGACACGTTTATGTTTTCCTATTATTTTAAATTGCAATTACAGATGACATGTGTGATCTTTAGATTGCAATTATAGCTGACAAGAGCGTGCTTCCCTGTCACCATTAAACTGTAATCAGAGTTGAAACATATAACCTTTTGTATCCCCTTAAACTGCAATTGTAAGAGTAATTGATGTCTATTGTTTTCTAACTGCAAGTTAAAAAAAACAAACAAACAAAAAGTTTAATGAATACCGTACAAAAGTCGCGCGAATACTTTACGCACCTCGTGTGAATACTGTTGACAATTGGCCGTTTGCTGGTAGACAGGAATGTTGCTGTCGCCAGAGGTGCGGCGAGCATTCCGTGGGGAGGGAGGCGGCAGGTGGGCCATCTCGTCGATGTTCACACTCCGCGCTTCCGTCTGTGTCTCACACGCCACGCCTGAAACAATGTGCAGCCAACGGTCATAGCTATAAAGAACAAAATAACAGGAACATCTGCACGAAAATCCACAGCGCACTGACACGAAAATCCGCAGCGCACTGAAACCTGAAGCACGAGACGCAGGATAGCTGGAGCCTGAGACAGACACGAGCCAACGTGCATCGCGGATGACCGATGAAATCGGTGCTGAGGCAGAGACAAGAGCACCGTGCATCGCGGATGACCGATGAAATCGATGCTGAGGCAGAGACAAGAGCACCGTGCAATGCGGATGACCGATGAAATCGGTGCTGAAGTCGGTTTGCAAAGTGCCCACGGCTGCAACTTTCATCACATGTTTACAATTCTAAGTTTTGCATTTTTAAATTTTGACAAAAGCTGAGTTTATACTTTAAAAAAAATTAAAATAATGGTAATTCGCAGTCGCTTTTATCCGTGTGTGAAATATTTAAAAAAGAGGAATATAACGGTAATTTGTAGTGTCTGTTTTATCTGTGCGTGAAAATTTTTGAAAATCTGAAGAATATTTCAATATCGTACACAAAATTATATCAAAACGCCAGGTTTTACCAAATTTTAAAATACTGTCATTTTTTTTACAATTTGCATGAATCCAGACCCAAATACGACGCAGCACACGTGCAAAATGTGCTCAATCCGTGTGTGAGATTTTCAATGATTATAAAAAAGTCATTCACTATTTCATAAATCCGAATAAAAAACGACGCTGCAAACATTCCATACGTCTTTTATCCTTGTGCAAATTTTAAAACAATCCGACCTATAGTTTCAGAGATATAACACTGACACAATATTCGACAAAATTGCATAAACGAGTTTTATCAAATAAATTAGTTTTACTAAATTTCAAAATACAATATACTGTACTGTCATTTTGACAATTTTCTATGATTCTTAAGAAAAATACGACGTTGCACATCTTCAATAGCTATATCTAACATTTTTAAGCAATCCAATTAAGAGTTTTGGGGACCTAGCCCAAACACGACGTCGTTAACTTAAAAAAAAAAAAAACAAACGAAAAAATACGGTCACTTTGACAAGTTTTCATGAATCTGAACAAAAATACGACGTTGCAAACCTAAGTGTTCTATCCGTGTGCGAGATTTTTAAACAACACGGCCTCTAGTTTCGGAGATATAGCCCGGACACGCATGCAGACAGACGGACAAGCTGATAACTACATCCCTCCGTCACACGGGGGATAACACGATTGTCCATGGACAATGCCTCAGTTCAATAATACTGACGTCAGGCTATATCCCTGGCGTCCGCCAAGAACGAAATACAAAAATGACTTATCGCCAATATTTCGGCCAATTTTCGGCGAATCGCCAAAAAGGTAATAACCACGTAGGGAGTAATGTCCGCTAACTTTAATAAAATGTGAGATCAATGAGACCATATCCCTGCCTCAGTTCGGATCTTAATAAGAATTTTTTCGCCAATATTTCCATTATTTTTCTTTTTTTTTTTTTTTTTTTTTTTGGTGGGGGGGAAGGGGGTAAATCGACAAAAAAAATAATAAACGAATAAAAAACAATAGCAATAATATTATTAATAGCCAGGTGGATTTGTTCCCCCTGCACTTCATATTTTGACTACAATCCTAAGAGGAGGATACTTTTAAAAGAAAAAGATTTTTTGTCAATATTTTCATTGCTTTTTGGCGAATCACCAAAACTGACAACAGGATTACACTAAGTTTAAGACAGCAACGCTATACTCCTGGAGTAAGCTTAGATTTTCCTTGTTTTTTTTTTAATCGCCAAGAGAGTAAGACCGTATATCTGGAGTCAGTTAAGATTTTTCCATAAAAAAATGTTTTTCGCTGATATTCCGGATAATTTTTCGAGACCACCGCCAAACAAATTAACAAGTGAGTACAAGTGTCCGCTTCTGTCATTCAAAATTTTTAAAACAGTAAGACAATATCCCTAGCATTAGTTAATATTTTAGTAAGAAATTGGTTTTTCGCCAACATTTCGGCGAATTTTTGGCGAATTAGGAAAAAAATTAACAGCTAGATAAGCATCAATGACTGCTGTCTTTAACAAAATTTTCAAGAGTAAGGCTATTTATCTGGCGCCAGTAAAATTTAACGGATTTTTTTTTTTTTTGGGCCATTATTTCCGTCATTTTTCTTCCTTTTTTTGGCGAATCACCGAAACAAAAATAGCCCGGTTGGAGCCAATCATCATTAAACAAAATTTCAAGTAAGAAAGTCTATTTGATGCCGTCAGTAAAGATCTTACCAAAACTTATTTTTTGCCAAGATTTCTACTAATCGCACCAAATGAGAGTTAGGTTTCTAATGTCCGCTTCCACTATTCAAAATTTTAAGACCGTAAGATTACATCTCTAGTGTTAGTTAAGATTTTAATAAGATATTGCTTTTCGTCAATAGTTTTCCGGATCTCGAAAAAAACGTTTATAGCAAGGTGAGTACCAATAGCCGCCTTCTTTCATTAAAATTTCCAGATTGTACGGCTATTTAGCTGGAGTCGGTGCGCACATACTTCCCACGATCGCTATAGGCCCTGCTTCTGGGGACGAGGCTAGAAACCGTGAAGCATGACGAACCTTTGTTTGTTGTTCTTTTGCCTTCTAGCGTGGGTATCAAGTGTTGCGCTTTGGGTGGCCTGGCCTTGCTGACGATGGGGACAACCTGCAGCGGGTGCGTCATCTCCGCCAGGCGCGTCTTGGCAAGCGCCGTGCTGAAGTCCTTGCTGTCCGACGCCAGCTCTATACTGACCTGCATCAAGGGAACAAATCAGGTTCTTTCTGTGTAATCGTGCGTGCAACACACACAAAAACTCAGGGGAAAAAGCCCACTGATGTTTCTTTTAGACATGTTCTTGAAAATCCATCATTACGCTTACTTTACAGATTAAAATCCATCGATTTTCTGTGCTCGGTGTGATATTACCTTGAGCCTGCCGATAACGGCACACGCGTCATCAAGCCTTGAGGAATTGAGCGACCTATCGGCAGATCCCGTCCGCGACCTGTCCTTCATCTCCATCTCCGTGTCCAGGTAGAGTGACTCGGACTTGAGCACCTGCTTGAGCGCGAGGGAACAGGTGCCTAACAGCCTGGGCACTTTCTGCTGAGCACTGCGGCAGTAGAGCTTGAAGACGAGGGCGGACTTCCACCACTTCTCCACCGCGTCGGCGTCAAAGAGGAGCGGGAAGACGGAGCGGTGGCTGAAGGTAACGGACGCGCCACTGACGTCCTTGGAGGCCACCCTCATCACCTCGCTGGCCAGGGCGCTGCTCTGGTACTTGTCACGGCACCCCGCCGACACTGGGAAGTTGTACTCCACGAAATACGTGCTGCAGAAATAGACATATCGCGAAAACATTCCAGCTGATAACATTCCACTTCGTTACGTCTCGAATCGCAAGGGAAAACGTACGGTTCCCCTCCTTATTTTTATTTATTTATTTATTTATTTTTTCATTTAAGGACAATAAACCAATTCTTACGAATTACTCATCATCAGTATTTCATACTGGGTACCCACCAAAGCAACTTCACATTTCATGTGGTTTTCAGCTGGTATCTAGGCCACTGAATGACCCTCGTGCGTGTTAATGCAGGGATCATGTTCGTAAGCACGTTAGACGTGTTTCGTGGCATCTCTCAGCAATTCACTCAAACATGGCTCACCATTTTCCCTTCTTAGCTGCAGGCCTGGGAGGTTTGCCCTTGGCTTTCACGGGTGTGGAATCGCGAGAACAGGTGTCCTCCAGGCACAGCCTGTCTATGACCACCCGAGCCACGTGCACTCTCCCCAGTAAGGTCAAACGCTGCACGCTTAAGCCATCTAACTTGTCTTCTTTCTTGCTCTTCTCTGATTCTTCATAAACATAACGCATTTCTTTAAGAGAATGTATTTGAAATTATTACCATGTAAGTTTTTCCAATACCTTTCTCTCTGACACTACATAATAACCTTGTCGGCACTACTAAATGACCTCCGGAAAACATCTGACCGTGAAGCAGACTCGAACTCTTCCGGTACTAAATAAAACTGTTCAACAGTTTATGTAGAACAAGATTGTCCAAGGACAACGTCCCAGTTCACGAATGCTGATGTCAAGATTTAATACACATGAGTATAAATTGTAACCAAAATTTCAAGACCGTAAGCCCTTACGTGTTGCTCTTGTTGGTAAAAAAATCAGTTTTTTTTTCAAGAGATTAAGGAGAACTACCTGGGGCCAGTTCCGTTTTCAATAATGTTTCTGGCGAATCACCAAAAACGTTATAGCCAGACAGGTGCTAAATTCCGCTTCGATAATTCAAAATTTTAAGAAGCTGAGATTATACCACTCGTGTTAGTAACGGTTTTAGTAAGAACTGATTTTGTTTCCGAATTACGAAAAAAACAGCACTAAACAGGTGAGTGCGAATGACCACGATCTTTAACCAAAATTTCAAGAGCTTGGCCTGACACGGCAGCGAAGAATGTGAATGCTGTTACCTGTATGGCCGTGGTCGGCGGCACCGTCAGCGTGCGACACGCGTGACGTCTCCGAGGCGACGAGCTCGCTGTCGCTCTGACTGGCCCCGCCCCCGCGGCTACCGCTGCGTCGCTCTGCCCTCTTGCCCGCCTTCTTCCTGCCGCCCCGCTCCTGCCGAGGTGCAACAACCCTTATACAATGGCCACGTCTCTACCAGTATTAATATCACAACACAATCAATGACGCTGATGTCTAAAGAACCGGCCTTCCTTTCAGCACTTCATAATTTTATTGTTCACGTTTTAGAGATTTTTTTATCCGTAAAATGACTGCCCTGTGAATTAATTTAAAAGATTTGTCTACTATATTGCCAAATATCCTATTACTGAAATCTCACCTTTCAAGCAAGATTTATCTTCATTACGTTTTCTCGGGATCGCTTATTGAAACAACAAGGAGAAAACCACGCGGACGAAGTAACAGAAAGCTTACCACAGATGTACTGCGCGAGCGAACTTTCTTTTTCTTCTTTTTTGGCTTAGTGTCGTCCAGATCCAGACTCGGCTCATCCAGATTGAGGATGATGCTGGACATGGAGGAGCAGCGAGAGCCTCGCGACGGGGGTCTCTGAAAGCAGCCCAGTGACGGTGCTCGGCAACTGTGCCCACGCTTATTGTACTGTTGTTGTTCTCCCCTTACAATCAATGGGGTTGATGATATACGTTAAGCTGACTATATTTAAGGAATGTGCAAACTTAACTATGTTTACCATTGTCAAATGTAATGGCAGCAATTTCAAAATGTTCAAAAAAAAAAAACAGCTGTTTCTGTTTGGGCGTTGTTAGGGGTATCGGGGGGGGGGGTGCCAGGCAGGACTCACGATGTTGCCGTCGTCATTGAGGGAGCCAGCCGACGTGTCTCTCTTGCTCTTGGGCGCCCTCTGGCGGCTCGTCTCCCGCGTGGCACGTGACCGGAGCGTGCCCTCGTCTGTCATACCCGCGTACATCTCCAGCTCAAGGTCACTGTTATCGCTGCCATTCTGTACAACACAGCGCTGTTACAACATGGCAGTTCTACCACACAGCGCTGTTACAACACAGCACTGCTGCTACACAACACTGTTATTTGATTGGTTCTTTGTGTTTAACGTCCCGTCCAGCAACTGTGATGGCCATACTGGGACGCATTTGCTAAAGGAACAAGGGAAAAAAAGACGGACGAACGAAGAAATAGTACACAGAGCTAGAAAGAAAAAACCCCAAACCCACAGGGGACAGCAGTCAATACACATTACTGCTACAACACAGCAGTGCTTCTACACCGCCATACTTAATACAGTGCTAGCACACCCACCTCCATGTAGTTGCGGTGTCAAATGCAACCAATATCTAACCTTACTCTATTTAGGATGGTCTATTTTAAGAAACTGCATACTAATACTTGAAAAAGACACTGACTTCGCAATGCAAAATGAAAGGCCGACGGACGTATTTTTGCCCGTACACTAAAGCAGAAGGACGCGTTACCATGTAGAAGAGCTCGTTGAGGATGGACTCGTCGTGCAGGGGGTCGGCCAGGTCGCTGTGCTGCTCGTCCAGGGACAGGCTGGAGGCGGGGCTGCCACTCAGCGCCTTCATCAGCTGTGAGCACAAGAAATGAGACAGTGACAGCAAAGCACCACTCACTCCCTGTAACTAATTCATTAATGTCACCCGGAAACAATACGAAGACTTAATTACATATACAGTAACACCTCCTTTAGTGAACACCACTGGCTTAACCATAGGTATTCCGATTGTAATGTCTTATTAGTGAACACCTCTATACTCTGAACAGTGAACACTTGCTGGGGTGCCAAATGATCAATGTCAGTGCAAACAAACCTCTAATTAGTGAACACAAGATATTTTAGCGATGTAGTAGCCCAGAATATACCCCCACCAGAATATACCCGGGTATAATCTAGGTTAGCCCAGAATATGCCCCAGGTATATTCTGGGCTAGTCTAAAATATACCCCGAGGGCATATTTCCGGCTAGCCCAAAATATACCCCTGCCGCCCAGAACATACCCCCCCCCCCCCACACACACACACACATTTTTATGAAATATAGCATTTCTTTGAAATTTATTTATATTTATGTAGCTCTTTACATACCGGGATAAAGTGGGAATTACATGCCAGATGTCGATTGCACCTACGTCGCAATGCCTGTAATCTAGCATACACATGTGTAGAATATTCAAATGCATTTCAGTCCTTCAAAATATTTAACCAGTTTATCAAAAACGAGCACCGGCATTTGTACGTAATCCATCAAAAGTGGACGGAAAACTTCAATTGCACTTAACAAAAGCTTTTTATCCAAGAGTGTTTCTAAACTCGTTTTTCAATCTATACAAAATTTAAACATCAAATAAAGTAATTAATTACAAATACAAATCTGGAGATCAGAACAAAAAAGATAATATTTTAAAACTGATCACAGCTCATACTCCGGAGAATCGTACATCTGATATGTACGACTCCGGAACCGTGTATAAATACTCCCCATTTTCAATAGCAAATCAATTATTTTACTCAAGCAAAAAAAAATTCAAAATGAAAGATGACAGATTTCGAGATATTCTTAACTTTTACATCTCATCTGATCGAAAATATGCAGAATGGATCTACGAGATTTCGGTGGCGAAACAACCTGATGCTAAGTCGAAATTTCCACAAAGCATGCGACAATACTGTGTAATGGATGGGCTCCTTATCAAAAAGCAAACTAGATGATGTACTGAAAGCGTGCCACGACAATCCAACGTCTGGTGGCCATTTTGGTCGAGATAAGACATATGGAAAGATACCACAACGCTACTACCGGAAAGGTTGGTACTTATTTTTTTATTAAAATGAAGTTAATGAGATCAATAATAAATGTTTAGAATTAACATGGAATTAATTAAAAAACTGTAAATGGTAACTTTTTTTTCATTTAATAGAGTTTGGTAATCAATCAGTTTGTTTTATAATGCTAATTCGCATTATTAATGATGCTAAGATCAATATTGGTAAATAGATCAATCGTTTCTTGCATCCCTGTTACTTAGCGACAATGAACAGATCAATCGTTCTTTATATCTATTTTAACCAGCGACAAAGAAGAGATCAATCAGATCTTTTTTCAGAGACGATGAATAGATCAATAGTTTTTCACATCTCTTTATTTTAACCAGAGTTAAAGATCAATGAAGATCAATTGTTTCAGAGACGAAGTAGACGGAGACATCACAGTTGCCTAATTTTTTAAAGAATTTTTCCACTAAAACAAGGAAGGGGGGTGGTTGGCAGATGACCATCCCGTCAAATTGCAGCGGTGGGGGTCAGTTGACTGGGGAGCAGATGACCGTTTACCTCACTAAAGCTTTGTACTCGCGAAACTCATGCCATTGTCTTACTTAGGCTTGATCTCCACCGCTACGCGCAATGTGTCATAATTTCAACCCCTTTGTCCTATTGTCCCCAAGTAGAAGGCGATGGGCACATAACTCAGGCCGTGAAGAAGAAGACACAGCTAACCCCTAAATAATATGGGTTACACTGCATAGGGGACAAGGGACCAGTAATTGTATAAACAAACTGGGAAAATGTACCGGTAAAATATCTTGTGTTCACTAATTAGAGGTTTGCTTGCACTGACATTGACCATTTGGCACCCCAGCATGTAGTCACTTTTCAGAGTATAGAGTTGTTCACTAACGAGAAATTACACTAAAATACCTATGGTTAAGCCAATGGCAATATTTGGGACCGAAAAAATCGTTCATTATATAGAGGTGTTCACTAACACCAGGTGTTCACTAACGGAGGTTTTACTGTACTGAGGTTTTTGGAGATATCGCCAGTGCTTCAGCCAATAAAGAGTTTCTGCAATATTTGCCTGTAATCGTTTCATTTGCAGCCGTCAAGAGTCAACGTTGTTAAAATAAAACACTTCAGCAATCCTATCCTTTTGCGAAATGTGTTTCTGACACCCCTCATGTTTCTTTCACAGTGGAATTCAGCATTTATGATTTCAAACTGTAGCTAAAAAACGAACTCTGAGTATGTAATGGAAAACATTATCGACATTTTTCCCCTGTCCAAATTGCCCTCCCCCAAAATATTCCAGATTTATGAAACGCACTAGTGATTTTCAGTTCTATTTATGGATATTAATGCCCACTTGCATATCAACATTACAGAAAATACCTCATAGCATCGCAAATAGAAACGTTGATGTGGTGGATAATGTTGTGACGAGCACAGGATAGTTGTAAGTGACCACTACCTGCCCTCAGTTCCTACTGCTGGCTGGCCAGGTCATCGCCCATAACTCCATGTGACCACTACTCGCCCTCACCTTGTACTGTTGGCTAGCCAGATCACTACCCATGACCATGTCGACGGCCCGTTCTTCTACGTCAGACGTGTAGCTGTCGATGACGTCACTGACGACATGCCGCGCCCTCCCGCCTGCCGCGTCCTTCAGCACTTCACGGTACAGGTTGTCGGTTGAACCGTCCCTGTGCAAAGCAAAGCAATCACTTGCAGTCACTGTAAAGCTTCACTAGCAGCACCCGCGAGGCCTTTGTACACAGTAACTTTATTTAACACTTGACAAGCCTTTGGCTTGCAAGGGTTATATGAATTTGTGCGAGCAAAATTCGTCCTTTTTTTTTTCTTCTTGACACTTTTTCCGATTTTTTGTGTCTTCTTCTCCTCTGACACTATGGGCCCTACGACCATGAAATTTGGGACTTATGAAGAGCTTGATCTGAACATGTGCATATCACTTTTTATTTTCGTCTTTGATTTCGTTTTCTTTGTTAAAACGCCATGTGAAAAGAGTGTATTTTTTGCAAGTAAATGCGTAGCATTTAACCCACATCACACACAGTTGCACAGTGAGCTTTGTGCGAGCTCTCACTGCGTAAATAGCTAACACGGCGTATGCTAGATCAGTCAATAACACCTTAAGTCAACAGAAAACAAACACTACTCGGCTTATAAGACATATTCAAGCTGTGTTGTTTGCAATATATTATTCAAGAAATAACCCATTGAAGGAAGTATTTTTGCGTTTTAATTTTTGTCAAGTGTTTAACATTTCGCTAGCGAAGTGAGGTTCTAGTTGTTATAAATAGCAGAGTAGCACTGAGCTGTTACGTTTTTGAGCGAAGATAAGATACTGTCATATTCGGTCAGGTCTGGAAGCTCAGCTGGTAGGTCCAGTGTAACCGCAAGGACTTGAATAGTTAACACATGACAAGCCCTTGGCTTGCAAGGGTTATATGAATTTGTGCGAGCACGATTCTTCCTTTTTATTTTTCTTCTTGACACTTTTCCGATTTTTTGTGTCTTCTTCTTCTCTGACACTATGGGCCCTACGACCATGAAACTTGAGACTTATGAAGGGCTTGATCTGAACATGTGCATGTCACTTTTTATTTTCGTCTTTGATTTCGTTTTCTTTGTTAAAACGCCATGTGACAAGAGTGTATTTTTTGCAAGTAGCATTCTACCCACATCACACACAGTTGCACAGTGAGCTTTGTGCGAGCTCTCACTGCGTAAATAGCTAACACGGCGTATGCTAGATCAGTCAATATAATCCTTAAGTCAACAGAAACCAAACACTACTCGGCTTATAAGACGTATTCAAGCTGTGTTGTTTGCAATATATTATTCAAGAAATAACCCATTGAAGGAAGTATTTTTGCGTTTTAATTTTTGTCAAGTGTTTAACATTTCGCTAGCGAAGTGAGGTTCTAGTTTATACACAGTAACTTGCTTGCTATAAAGAGAGTGTGGAAACGAGCTCTTACTTTTTGAGCGACGAGAAGATACTGCCATATTCGGCCAGATCTGGCTGCTCAGCTGGTAGGTCCAGGGTCGACTTGATCATGGCTTCCTTCAGCTTGGTTCCCCTTTCAAGCAGCAGCGATACGAGGTCACTGCTGGGCGCCTGGCTGTTGCTTGTATGTACTGCAACGCAGACAACCGCAGGCCAGTTAGAGCGACATCTTTATAAACCTGCCACTGCTTCACACTGTTATTTTTAAATTTGAACATTCACAACTTCAAAATAAACACAGTAATATATAAAAGTCTGTCCGTTGCAGCATGCATTATAAGTTTGTGCAGTTTTTGCAATGAAAACTTGGGGCAGACCAGATAAGTTGACAGCAAGAATATACAATTTATTATAATCTGTAGTTCTATTTTCTACACCACCTTGATGTAACCAAGAACGCGTTTGTTGCTCAAATTTTTCCATCGCAAACATTGGGGCCAGTCGGTTCTATAACACAGCAAGCTGTTCCTTTGAACGGATCCGAACTATGACATGGTTCGTACAAACAGATGACCCGCATCCGTAATAAGAGGTGTGCATATTTAATACAAATTTGGAGGAGGAATCCAGGGAACCGGAGCGAAGAGATCCGGCATGTATATATATGTATAAAATCCGGAAAATCCGGTACGAATTGATCTTCCAAAATTGCAACTTGCCACTCTAAAATATTACTTAATTCACACCCTTGTGACGAACATGCGGGTGAGCAAACGCCATCCATAACGGCACTGATCTTATTGAAACAAGAGCAACAACGACGGAGTGCTCGTTCACCTGAGGTTGCGATCTCCCTGGACGACTTCGCACTTTCTACCTGCGTCTCCAGTGTGCTTAAGCCCTTTAATGTGGCGTTTGAATCCGAGTTTGGCTCTTTATTCTGGCGCCACACAGAGAGAGGGATACCGGCTGAGCGCGGAGGACAGGCTGTCGGCTTGCTGCTGCTGGACGGGTAGGCGGCCGAGGAGGACGGGTAGGGAGGGGGAGTGGTATCACGCCTTGAGCTAGAACTGGGAGTCTCTCCTGACCGCTTATCACCGCTCGACTGTATACTCTCTCGTAGCGGATTTGGTCCGCCAAATGTTGTAGCATCTATTCTCAGCCCGGGTGAAGTTTTTTTCACCTAAAAATGAAGTAAAACTGTAAATCACAAATTTTACGTCTTCTTCCAATGCCTCTTTATTTTTGTTTAATATCAAAAACAAGTACCGATACCGCCTTATCTGCTTGAGTTTGCTCTGCTTTATCATCGTTCATCTTGAGAATAATTCCCGTGACTGCGTTAACGTTTTTTAATTCTTTTTTATTATTTCCTTTCTATACAGAGCACCAGCCTCGGTGGCCTAGACACTGGAAAATCGTGGGTTCAAACCTGGTCGGGTCATACCTAAGACTTTAAAATTGGGACTGCTCCTTGCTACCTTGTGAGGCACTCCACGTGTCAGGGTTAGAAGGAGAGCTGGAATGCCCCATTTCAGTATAATGTGGCAGGGGGATCCCGATATGACCATAGCAGTTGAAAGGGATCTAAAGAACAGTACAATACAATCTATACAGAGCGAACCTTGTGCTGTAGTTGTGAGCCGAAGGGGCTGTTAAGTGCGCTGCTGTAGAGAGGCTGCGCGGGCTGTGGCTCGGGGGCGGCGTGGTGGGCAGGCCCTACAGCTGCCTGCTGGTAGAAGTCCATGCTCATGTCAGGCGTCGGCACGGAGGACATCGTGCTATCATACGACGCTGAAATACACAGCTCTACCTCAATGAAAAAAACTGACAACAAACCACGCTCAAAATAATTGAAGGGGTCCATGCATAAACTTGATAACTCCACTTATCAGGAAAGTGCACTATTACCACCACGCTATTTATTGGCCTCTGTTCTATCACATATGTAAGTCTTACGCCTCAAAACCGATTAGAAGTGGGCATTTTTTTAGGAAAATGCGATGGGAAAAACCTATGTTTGTTACTAAAATTTCAAACTTTAAAAGCGTTTTTCTCCACTGCTGATAACTGCAGTTATCAGGTTTATGCATGGACCCCTTAAATTATTTTGTTTTAACAGGGACGGTTCTTCCAAAACTAATTACAATAAAAATAACAGTAATGTTGGTACAGCGCATTTAGCTACTCTGGACTCCAATGTGAACATTTCGCTCTTTTCACGAGTGTCTGTGAATTCATGGCAGTTATATGCAGTGTAATTAAATCAATACTTAAACATCCGTCTCAAACAGTTTCACCAGTGTGTACCTACCCATTAATGATTCCAGGGCAACAGAAACTCGAAGCTTGGCAATCGTCTCATTGTTCACCGATACAACAGGAAAAAACCTGATTAACCAAAGCACAATAAGTTAATTATGGAATGCCGTTTTCACATTTATTAAGGAATTATTGATATCAAAAAAAATAATTTTTGATCTAAAAAATTGATTTTTTGATATCAAAGAATTAATTTTTAATCTCAAAATATCCCTATTTTGATATCAATAATTAATTTTTGCTATCTGTAATTGTATTTTTGATATCTCTAAATGTATTCTTGATCTCAAAAAATAATTTTTGATATCAATAAATATTTAGAGATATCAAGAAATATTTATTGATATCAAAATTTTTTTAATGATATCTAAAATTGATTTTTTGAGATCAAAACTTCAATTCTTGAAAGCAAAAATGAAATATTTGAGAGCAAAATATTAATTTTGAGCTCAATAATTCATTTTCCTTTTATTGATATCAAGAATTTATTTCAGATATCATTATTTCAGAATGGGACTATTTTAATTTATATTTTGAAATCTGCAAATGATTTTTTGATCTCAAAAATTGATTTTTGATATCAAAATATCAGTCTATTTTTTTTAAATAAAAAATTCAGAAGCACACCTCTGCAAATTCATAATGACTGGCCCTTTAATGCAGAATCTTCGTTTAAATTTTTTACTGTACAAAAAGGAAGCAATTCTTGAGATCAAAAATTGTGTCTTTATTATTGATTTCAATAATTCAAGTTTTCATCTCCAAAATTCAATTGACGATTCGTTAAATTTTATGTAAATACGCATCTCTTTCAAGATTTTTTTAAAGTTTGTAAATTCTATTTTTTTGATCTCAAAAATAAATTTTTGCCATCTACAATTCAATTATTGGTAGCAAAATATAAATTTTTGAGATCTACATTGATTTCTTGATATCTTTAATTATATCTTGATATAAAAAATAAGCATTAATAAGATAATAGTCCAGTCTGAATTTCCTTCCAACAATATTTCGATCGGAATCTGTACAAAATTCGAGCAAGGCTGCACAAGGGCATTGTCTTCAAGCGGCTTCTCGCTATCTGCTACAACCCTCAACCTCCATCTACACCCACACTGTCAACCCCTCGTCATTCTGTGAAGCGTTATAAACAACACGTCGATTCTAACGAGGGCGAATTGCCAGACTGTTTAGCGACACCGCAACCACGACAATTTTTTATACCATTTCAGTCAAATGTTTTAAATTTGCCATTTTTTATGAGGTAGACAAAACACAACAGTCAGGCAGAGCATCACAGACAAGATTGTCCATAGACAATATCCCCAGCTCGCGAATACTAACGCCAGGATTTATGACATATAGTGCTAACCGATAACCGTAACTTCAATCAAGGTCAAAAACTTGTGCCCCTACATTCGATAAAAATGACCTTCCCACTAAATCCTTGCACGCTTTTATGCTGTTAAGAAAACTTATTTTTGGTGAAAATTTCCACGCCCTTTTGGCGAATGGAGAAAAAAAAGCGGACACTTATGCTCCCGACCTTAAATCAAAATTTTACGTTTCAATACATTCTTAGGGGGAGATACGTTTTTAAGAAATTGGATTTTGTTCCATACTATTCGATAACTTTTTTTAAGACTGCATCCTTGGCGTAGGTTAAGATTTTGATAAAAGATGTTTTTTTTTCGCCAACGTTTCTGCCAATTTTCGGCGAATCGTCAAATAAGTATAACAATGTGCCAAAGACCTGGAGGGGGGATGCTTTCGATCCAAACGTTCCCGCTACTATCTTGGAAGGAGATATGTTTCTATGAAGATTAGTCCTCGGCCAGCATTTCCGCCATTGTTTTTGTGGGTTGCAAAACAAAGGCAATAGCCAGGCAGGTATTTATGTTCGCTATATTAAATCATTTCAAAGAGTAAGTCTATTACCCTGGAGCCAGTTAAGATTTGAATAAGAAATTGTTTTTCACCAACATTAACCATTAGGGTTGATTCCAGTTACCCGGCGCCCCGGGTTACCCGCGGGGACAGTCTGAACCTCGGGTTGAAAATGGCCCCAGGCCCCCGTGTATTATCATGTATAAAAATGAAAAAGGATTTAACACTGAAAAGAACCCACATACGCATTGCACTAAGTATTGTATAGAATTTGAAATTATGAAAATGAGCGTTTTCAGATACAGTGCTGTTTCCAAGGGTGTCATACAGTGCCCATAAAAGTGAGGAATAATTTTTCGAGTCTCCTTCATCACCAGAAAATGTATTTGATTACCAATCCTTAAAAGCGTCTCCTCATTTGAGATATGATCTGCGGCACTGCATATTCTGCAGACATTTAAGCAGTGGGGCAGGGGGGTCAAAGTTCAGAACCGAAAACCCCTTATGGAATGTCAAGTTTGATTTCTGTAATTGCAATTATATTTATGTAAATGCCGCTCCTTGCAACTATCTTCGGAGACTTCCAGTAGCGACGTAGTAACTACTGACCACGGGGTGTTAAGGCACTTCTCTGCATCAGACCGTCATCTGAGTAATCTGTCTAATCCAATACTTATTTCTTACACGAAAGATTTCGCTTGTCTTTGTTGTAAAAGCGATTTGTCGGTCCATTGATGAACTGGTACTTAACATCCCAATGTTTCAATTTCTCCCAATTCCTTCCATTTCTTCCTGGAATGAAGGTTTTTTTTGCTTTCTTTCCATGAAAGAGACGAATATATTTTTGCCGGGAAGAAAACCAACGCTAACCTAAGGTCGCTGGTTACAAGACCGTGGCTGATAGTGAGGGATCTCGTGCGCTCAAATACAAGCTTGCCGAACAGCCATCGGTTACCTCTCCTATCCCAAAATTCAAACTACTCACCATTCAAAATTTCTCCTTTTTCAATAAACAAAAGCTTATTATTCAACAGATTCTCATAAAACCTCACAACTGAACTGCGTCTTAGGAAGAGTTGGCATCCAAAGAAGCATTTTTACATTTTTGTTTTTATCTGGAGTAGAAAATTCCAAGAATAGGATAGAAAGTGCAGAACATTGGAAAAATCCCACAACCAGCCTGGAAAAGTCCATACAAGTGGAAAAAGGAAAACGAACATTTTGAAAATTGGCTGGCAAAAGAGTTCAATTCAGGCGTGAAGTTTAGGTGAACCGCCAGACAAAAAAAGAAAAAGAAAAAAAAAGAAAGCAAAAAATTAATTTTTCTAAAGAAACCATATGGGGATCATTCATACAAAATCTGGTGAATCGCCGCAAAAATAAATAAAACAATAAATTTAGATAAACAGGTAAATTTTGAAGAGACAACAGAGAACATTCTTACAAAAAGTGAAAGGAATCCAACCAAAAATGTGGGTAAAAAGGATTCTGAAAACTGACCAACAAAAAAATTCGCGCACAAAATTATCACTATCGGTAGGAGACAGACAGGCGGACGCGCTCCGCACTAAGCGTGGTGAGTAAAAACAGTCTGGATTATAATAAAATGAACCAATATTTACCCGTTGATTGGTCTGCTTGGAGTAAGCTGGCCTATTTTATCTACAAGCGCCCGCCCCACAGGCACTTGCATAGGTCCGCTCAGCACTTCGCACACAAGGGTGCCGAGGTCTGAAGAAAAAAAAACACATTGTTAACATGAAGCAGAAAGGACTGAGCTGCATTTACAGAGATGCGTGACACTACATTCTAGATCAAATTATTTAAATGTTTATTACTTATTTGAAACAGAGACTTGTTTATAAAGCCGTTTGAAAGTGTCTTGCAGTTATTCTGGTTAGCGTGTTGCTTGTGTAAGTCTTGTACTCGCAGCGAAATCCACTGCCCACTATCACCCTAGTGCTCGATATTAGGCGTTGTCCTATTGTTCCCGGGAAATCGAGGTGTGCAGTTAATGTATGTAAAAACCCTAAAATTATACGTAACCTGTGGAAAAATGTTAGAAATCCTAAAAGTCCTAAAACATATCACGATATATTACCCTACTGTTCTGTAAAAATATCGTATTATTTAAGAAAAAAAAAAACAATCGTAAAGCTAATGAGAAAACAGGTAGTCTGTTCCGGAACAGCCTACCAAAAAATATCTGGTTTCTTATTTGCTTCAAAATTCTACTTTTACATAATACCATGTTAAAAGTTGTAAAGGCACAATAGAACCAGAAAACCAAATGCAGAAAACTATAAATTACAAATATGTGCGTGTTCTTTTATCCAAGGGGGTCGAATCAAATACACACCTATGGCCAAACAGGCCATTACTTCACACATCTGAAGGCGTACCCCCGAAAGACATTGGGTGTACACTGAGCACTCTTTTCAGTAACAGTGAACAAGAAGCTTTGTTTACAAAGCTTTTGGGAATGTTTTTTTTTTTCTCGACATGTAACAGAGTTAATACATAGTGAGAAAGGTTTCTTACCACAAGACACACTTGTACACTTAAAGGGATTTTTTAAATGCCAAAAAGACGACAGTTTTCTTATGTGCACTTATGGATCGAATGCATTTCATGTCATAATGTTCACCCTACAGCATTCCCACATTTCACAAAAATCTCAAAGTTCCAGTGAACATTGGACGTTTCTACAATGTTTACTGGAATCTTGAGAACACCAATAGACACCACAACCCTCAGAGAAGCTGTTCAGTTAATTTTGCAACAAAACAAGTTCTTTAGGCTATTTTTTGAAGGAAAAACTAAGACGTAAAATTAGCAAAAGGTATATCGGGATGTTTCAAAATCTTAAGAAAATAACTGTCTCAGATCATCCTTTAATGGTGTTTATCATCTGTGACAACCTAAATACAATGTCAGTGGATATCGGATAAGACAAAGACGGCGGGACCGGACAAAATATTTCCTACTAATTCATATTCGTGTCACCTGATATTTTAAGAATCTGTCACATGACAAGGTCATCCCCATTTTTTGTTGTGCTTTTAACCGTTATGAATGTAATTTTTGTTAAGCTATTGTTTGTGCTAAATTTGCGCGTAAATCGGTTTTGTAAACTCTGATAAAAATCACATTTTGCAAACAATACTTACACTTTGTGCCTACTTTTGTGCACAATTACTGTGGATCATAAAATCACTTTCCATACGTTTAGAAATGTTACTTTATTTATCAACATTTGAGCTACAACTGAATCCAGTCTCTTTGCCTGATTCGTTTTGCGGCTGATAAACACTGATGTATCAATTCCAATTAAAGACCAGTTTCTTTGCCCCATTGATCAAGTGACACGAGTAACTCAGTACTAACAAACACCAGTGTTTGAATTGTAATTATCAGGTTGGTTTTCGTTTCGTCACGATATCCAGGACATTGTTCAGTGAATCTGTCGAATTTTGAAGGCTTAAAATCAGTGACTTTATAAAGTCACTAAATTTTTCAGTGCCTTCACAGTGTTGCTGAGTGAACCACTGATTTTACGATGTAACTTTGTAAAATCACTGATTGGATAGGTTCACTCGAACATATACAGATTGTAAAATGTCAATCAGGGCAAGATCAATCCACCATCAAGTGCGGCCTCACTTCGGTTTATACTCAACTCGGTGACAAACCTACTCGGCGACAGGCCAACCCGGCGACACTTTGGTTAACTCGGCGACAGATTTTTGGTCAGGTCGGCGACACGTGAAAGTCAAGTCGGCGACACATGGAGTCAACTCGGCGACACATAAAAGTATGACAGAAAATGCCAAGCTATGTCTTGAAATTTGCGATTGTCCGTCTGTTCGTTCGTCCGCATGTAAACTTTTTGGTTTTGTCTACGCAAGAGCTCCTTAGCTATTAGGAACTTAGCGTTTTCTCCGCGTAGTTTCTCCATTACTGTTAGGGATAGGTTTCATACAGTGAAAACGGGTCTAGGACTTTTCCCCCTGGACGTCCCCCCGGAAATATCTTCCCTGGGACCCCCCCTCCCTCTCCCCCCCCTCCCCCCCGGCGGAGAGTTTTTTTTTCAGTTTTTAAGAACCAAAATAAAATGCCCATTTTAATCAGTGCTTATTTTTATTTTCAACAATTTTTTCAGCAATAAAATTACACTTATAGTTTTTAACATAAACGTGACCCTCATACGATAGCATTGGAACACCTCGTATAGATTCAATAAATTCCATTTTGATTTATATTCAGAAACGAATGTGAAGCTACTTTAACACATGATGAATCCTGGATTGCAATCCAGATCAATGGTGCGCCCTCCCTGTAATTAGTTTAAGCCTATAAAGATAACATGTAATGATATGTAATATAATATATAATGAATAAGAGGTGCCCCAATGCTATTGTGTGAGGGTCATGTTTATGTTAAACGCTAGAAGTGTAAATTTATTGCTGAAAAAAATTGTTGAAAATAAAAATAAACAATGATTAAACCGTGCATTTTATTTTGGCTCTTAAAAACTGAAAAAAAAACTCTCCGCCGGGGGGAAAAGTCCCGGGGGGGGGGGGAGTCCTAGACCCATTTTCACTGTATGAAACTTATTACTAATAGTAACGGAGAAAGTACGCGGAGAAAACGCCAAGTTCCTAATAGTTAAGGAGCACTTGCGAAGAAAAAACCACAAATTTAACGTGCTGACGAACGAATAGACGGACAATCGCAAATTTTAAGACATATTTCTTTTCACGTGCATACATTAACACCAAAAGCTTGGCATTTTCTGTCATAATTTTATGTGTCGCCGAGTTGACTCCCATGTGTCGCCGACTTGACTTTCACGTGTCGCCGACATGACCAAAAATCTGTCGCCGAGTTAACCAAAGTGTCGCCTGGTTGACCTGTCGCCGAGTAGGTTTGTCGCCGCGTTGACCAAATCCCCTCACTTCTCAGACATTGCCTTACCGGACAAGTAGGCGGCAAACTGCTTGGGTCCGGATCGTATTGGGTACCTGGCCGTTGTCTTCGCCACATCTTGCTCGCCCCGCTTCGCGTCTAGTGGTCTGCAACGAGAGGACGTAATAAGGTTATAACTGAGAGCCAGCGGGCCTAACCGGAGAGCGAAGATTGCACACTAGTTATTGTAGCAGCTCACGGCCCGTGGGAGCAAACACGCCGCCAGTTCCAAAACCGAACCTTTCAATACAATTTGGCGCCCTCCACCAAACACGCATCCTTGCCTTCGTTAAATCTGTATGATGAGGCTAAGAAGATGAGGTTAAATCTGTATGATGAGGTTAAGAAGATTACATGGTGAAATTCATGGTGTTAAGAGTTAAATCAACGCCTGTTGTCTTTCCAATTCTTCTTTCATGAAACCATATCCTGTGTTTTGCTTTGATTAATCTTGCTATATAGCATTTTTTAAATTACAACGATTTTCAACCTTGAAATTTCGATTTTAACGCCTGAAAAAATACGTTAAAACAATATGTAAAAAACGTGGATTGGGAATGCTACAGGGGCAAAATATCAGGGCCACTATTTTCCGGAATAAACTCACTGAGTCGAAAGAGACAGCCTAGTGCAAAAAAAAATATCAAAATTCTTATTTGCTAGATAATTCTTATTTTATATAATAGCCTGTTGTAATTATTTTATACTCTCGTTCAAAACCGTTTCAGCAGAGAGCCTCGAAAACTTGAATCTTCATACATTATGATTCTTTGTACTAACCCAGTGCTCTTGATGTGAACGCATTTTGTTACTGCAGTATTAAGCGAATGTGGCATTACGTCAAAGTAGCGTGATGCAGTGCGTTGTGGTGCCATGTGCTAAGTGGGTTTGGATGGGAGGGGGGGGGGTCATGTTTTAGGGGCCAGGGCCTTTAGATTTACATGTTATTTCTTTTTTACTCTTTAAAGCTTCCCGTGCATACTGTCCTGAAATCCGCATTTAAACTGTTCAGAAATACAACAACAAAAATAACGATGTCATTGTGACGTCACAGGTCAAAACGTAGGTCAACAAAACCTTTCCAACAAAACTGTAGTCATGTCGTACTTTGCTCCAAAGCTGTATATGAAACTGTTTCGAGATATTTCACTTTGAAACTTTCAAACGTCATAATACACCGATGATGAAGTCCTAGGTCAATAATTTTTTTTCACTTGGATCCTCGTACTGTGGTTCGTTATGTACACCTCATCTCCCTAGCCCTAGCCGTTTCGGAAAAAAAAGACAAGGCTGCCAAGTGACGGTGCCCAGGTGGTGTCAGAGTAACAAAACGCACACTTGCATTGAGATTCATCAAAATATGGCGGCAGTTGGTATGAACGCCATTTTGCCATATAGGCTTCCATGGTCATTGAAAACCTTGTTGAAACTTAAAATGTGTACTGGGATGAATAAATGATGACAAGAAAAACATTAATTTGAAGTTACGTCGTAACAATCTTTTAGGAAATGTGCGGACGACTCCTCGCGTGTTGTTTAATTTATTTGCTGTTCAGCCTGAATTCAAAGATACAGCACATAGCACATAGTGTACATCTGCTCACTCTTTGTCGGTAATGGAGAGATCAATAACTTGTACTGTTAGCTGTATCATAGCTTGCCCATGAGCCGGTTCGGTTCGGTATACTTCAATTATTCGGTTCGGTTCGGGTTACTTTTAACACTTGACAAGCCTTTGGCTTGCAAGGGCTTTTTGAATTTGTGCGAGCAGCCGTTGGTTTTATTTTTTCTTGACAGTGATCGGATTTCCTGTGTCATCTCCTCCACTGGCACTACGGACCCTGGGGCCACGAAACTTGAGACTTAGGTAGAACTTGATATGAACGTTTGCATTACACTTTTTATTTTCGCCTTCGATTTCGTTTCCTTGTTTAAAACGTCAAATGAAAAGAGTGTATTTTTTGCAAATAAATTCGGAGCATTTAAGACACAGCACAGAACACACAGTTGCTCAGCTTTGTGCGAGCTCTCACTGGGTAAATAGATAACACGGCGTATGCCTGATCAGTTAATAAAACCTTAAGTCAGCAAAAACCAAACACTACTCGGCTTATAAGGTGTATTCAAGCTGTTTGCAATATATTATTCAAGAAATAACCCATTTTTGCGTTTTTTATTCAAGAAATAACCCATTTTTGCGTTTTAATTTTTGTCAAGTGCTTAACATTTCGCTCCTTTACCATTTTTTTTTTTGGCTTTGTTTGTTTTTTTTTTTTTTTTTTGTTTTTTTTTTGGGGGGGTACAATTTTGCATAAATTGTTAAAATTTGCCGAAATGGTAAATATTTGTATTAGTTAAATATTTATCGTATTTCTATTCGTAACAACACGCTCATTTTAGCAAAAACCAAACACTACTCAGATGTAGTGTTTGGTTTTCTGAAATGCAATTGTTCCGGTAGCAAAGGATGTGAAACCAATCTTTGCAAATTTTTTAAGGCTCGCGTAATGTGTAACTATCGTTGCTATTCTAGTTTATCATGTGACAATAAGCATGAGTAACTCAATGAGGTATCTTTTCGAACAATGCGTATCATGTGAACAATGTTTGGTATACTGAATTTTGAACTGATTCATAGAACCGCTCAACTTGCCAGAGAAGGATATGAAATTGAACAGACGGATACGTAATATTTAGAGCTTACGTTGGTTACAATAGAATTATTATGAACCGATTTTCCATCATTTCATATGTCAGATGTTAAATTATTGCAATTTAGATGGATCGAAGGATATCTGAGAGTAAAAATAATATGTAGAGCAACGTGTTTTACTAATATTTGCCCAGTCTGTGGATGCCATCTCATTTCAGGGAATCTGTACTGTTTTGCGTGGAAAATTCAGGGAAAGTATACCTTAAGAGTTTTCCTGTGATTTTATGATTATATATAGATATATATATAGATATATACAGATATATACAGATATATAAATATATATGTGTATTCGTAAAAAACCGATCGAAGTTAAAACAGATATGACACCAGTCAGCAAGACAGTGGAAGTCCGTTTTTTTTTAACAAATTCGTTACTTAAAAATTTGGATATTCTGATTTTACTGAGATACCTATCTGTTTTGCTGATGTAGTCTGCGACAGAATATGATGAAATAATTTTAAAAAAATCGATTTCTGTGACATTCGATTTGTCGGTAGTATATTCCGGAATAGAAGACCAGAAAATATCTAGTTTCTTATGTGCTTCAGAATTCTTATTTGAAATAATACAGTGTTAGTTTCCGAATTTTTTCTCAAACATAAATTTGAAACAAAACCTGGCACTTTCACGCGTTAACGCTTTCACTAGATTTAACTAAATCGATATCAAGAACTTATCACGTAATTAAATCCCAATGGTTATAATGTACTAACCTAAAAATGGCGCCTTCCGAGACCTCGCCCCACCACTGGATTCGTACGTGAGTTGTTTCCGGTGCATTGGGTATAATCCACAAGATTTCATTTACACAGAGCTTTAGATAGCACCGCAACTGACCCTCCACTTGTGGTGGCAAACTTGTGTGCACCGCGACATTCTCCTTCAGCCACGCCTGACCTGCAAGGGTAATAAGGCAGGAATAAATTAAGATTATAAAATCTGATTTCTCACTTTTAACCAAAGTCAATAAATGAGAAAAAAACACCAAAACTAGAGCAGCAAGTGCACGCCAAAAAGTTGGATATAACTTTAACACGATCGTATAATTTTAAAATGCCCTTCGCAAAAAATAGTGAATTAGTATGTTCATATTTTCATTCACCACTTATTATTCGAAAAGTTCTTTTCTGTAGAATAAAGAAGTCCTTTATATGTGTTAAATATGTATTATCCTAAATTTCTAAGCAGTACGTCAAACACGGTAAAATAAAGCGAACAATAAATCATAAGGAGGGCTCTGTTATCGACAATGAAACTCACTTTAAACACAACTGCTATACATTTAGCTACTTTAGATCGTACCCTAGAAAAATGCTCTTTCCAGTTTAATTTATCATTAATAATGACTCCTAAAAATTTTGTGGAAGAAACCCTTGAGATCTTTTCATCACCAAGGATATATATATCTACCAGTAAATTACTTAGAAAGACCAAAAACCATAAAGTTGATTTCAGATACATTTAATTTAATAATAATAATAATAATAATAATAATAATAATAATAATAATAATAATAATAATAATAATAATAATAATAATTATACGACTTTCCATACACAGTGACCAATTATAATTTCATTATTATCCATATATCTTAAATTCTGAAATATATATTTACAAGAATGTCCAAGGACATTGTGACCAGCCGAGATCTAGTGAATCTATGAATAAGCTTGTCTGGTTGCCAAAAGTGGTAGTCACATTGTACAAGTTGGTCCAAGGACAAAGCCCCAGCTTACGAAAAGCGATAAGACCAAATGAGGCCTGCATGAACAGGGGAATTTCCCTGAAAAATTGGGCTTCAAAACACGAGATGGCAAATAAATAATTAATTTAGCAACGGACCCGCACATAGACCGATAAACACATACAAAGATTTGTTTCCCAGAAAAATACCTTCAAACAACGTATCGAAATTGTATCCACACACGTGTACTACTGACATGTACTGTCGGACATACACAATTAGTTCAAGCAGCAGAGACGACCAGAAACGTCCAAACCCAGGTGCCTTTTGAAAAGACGAAAACGCCGTGTCTAAAACATCATTACTTAAGTTTTAATGTTTTGGTATGTATTATTTTGCGGGGTTTGCATTTCCGACCAGTGCGCATGTTTATTTAGCTTGCGTTGATGTGCGGTTTGCATTTCGGGAAAATGCGCATGTTTATTTAACTTGCCGTTATGCTCTGTTCGCATTTAGGACCAGTGCGCATGTTTTTTAGCTTGCGTTGATGTGCGGTTCTCAAAGCAATCCAGTGCGCATGTTTATTTAATATGCATTGCTGCGTATGTTTACTTACTTTGCAATGATGCGCGGATCGCACTTCAGACCAGCGAGCATGTTGATTTACCTTACGTTGATAAGCCGTTCGTATTTCGGACCAGTGCGCATGTTTGTTTAGCTTGTGTTGACGCGCGTTTGACTTTTCTGACTAGTGCGCATGTTTAATTAATTTGCATTGATGTACGGTTCTTATTTTTGACCAGTACGCATGTTTATTTAACTTGGGTCAATGCGCAGTTCGCATTTCGGACCAATGCGCATTTATATTCAACTTCCGTTGATGAGTGGTTCGCAATTCGGACAAGTGCGCATATTTATTTAGCTTACGTTGATGCACTGTTTACATTACGGACCACTGCGCATGTTTATTTAACTTGCGTTGATGCGCGGTTCGCATTTCGCACCAGTGCGCATGTCTATTTAATTTGTGTTGATGTGCGGTTATTATTTCGAACCACTGCGCATGTTTATTTAATTTGCATTGACGCGCGGTTTGCACTTTGGACACTGCACATATTTATTTAACTTGCGTCGATACGATTTCGAACCAGTGCGCATGTTTACCAAACTTGCGTCGATGGGCGTTCCGCATTTCGGACCAATGCGCAAGTTGTTTTAACTTGAGTTCATAAGCGGTTCGCATTTCGCACCAGTGCGCATGTTTATTTAATTTTCCCTGATGCGCGGTTATTATTTCGGACCACTGCAAATGTATATTTAACTTGTGTTGATGCACGGTTCGCATTTCGCACCAGTGCGCATGTCTATTTAATTTGTGTTGATGTGCGGTTATTATTTAGAACCACTGCGCATGTTTATTTAACTTGCATTGACGCGCGGTTTGCACTTTGGACACTGCACATATTTATTTAACTTGCGTCGATACGATTTCGAACCAGTGCGCATGTTTACCAAACTTGCGTCGATGGGCGGTCCGCATTTCGGACAAGTGCGCAAGTTGTTTTAACTTGAGTTCATAAGCGGTTCGCATTTCGCACCAGTGCGCATGTTTATTTAATTTTCGTTGATGCGCGGTTATTATTTCGGACCACTGCACATGTTTATTTAACTTGCATTGACGCGCGGTTTGCATTTTGGACACTGCACATATTTATTTAACTTGCGTCGATGCGATTTCGAACCAGTGCGCATGTTTACCAAACTTGCGTCGATGCGCAATCCGCATTTCGGACCAATTCGCGTGTTTATTCAATTTACAAGTTTTTGCGGATCGCCCACAAAGAAATTTCAAGAGGGGCCTTACTGGAGAAGAATCGACCAAATTGGAAAGGAATTCAATCAAAATTTTGGGAGAAGAAGCATTTTCAAAATTAAACGCCAATAAATTAAAAAACGCCCCCTGTTTAGCCATTTTTTGGCGGATTGGAAGAAAAAGTAAGATTTCAAGGCAGCCCTACCTAGAGAACATTCACGCGAAAGTTAAAGAAAATCTGATTAAAATTGTTCGAGAAGCATTTTGGAAATTAGGCACCAAAAAATAAAAAAATGCCATCTATTTGGCCTGTTGGTAAATTTTCAAGGAGGACTATATTGTGAACATTCGTACTAAATTTGAAGAAAATCTGATCAAAATTGTTCGAGAGGAAGCATTTTGAAAATTGGCAACAAAAAATTTTAAATGTTGGAAAGGAATCCGATCAAAAAATTGTGGGAGAAGAAGCATTGGAAAATTAGACACCAAAAAATTTTAAAATATCCCCCATTTGGCCCAATTTTTGGCGGATCGCCAAAATGAGTAATTTTTCAAAAGAGGCCTACCTTGGGAATATTCGTGCATAATTTGAAGAAAATCTGATCAAAATTGCTTGAGAAGAAGCATTTTGAAAATTGGCAACCGGAAAATTTCAAATGTACCCCATTTAGCCCATTTTTGGCGGACAGCCAAAAAAAATTTAAAGAGAGGCCTACCTAGAGAACATTCGTGTAAAATTTGGGAGGAATCCGATCAAAACTGAAGGAGACGAAGCATTTTAAGCAAAAGTTTACACACGTACATACGTACATACAGACGACATAGTCGGCTGGTCTAAAAGCGAAACATTGGGTAATAAAAGCAGTAATAATATGCTTAATTTTGTAGTCATTAGTTATTTCCTGTTGTTTTCCTTCAGGTAAATATTTCACACACATACACACCCACGCTGGAGGTACAAAAAATGTTTCACCTCAACGGGAAAAACGTAACAAGGTTTGCATGAGTGGCTTTTGATTGAATCGATGAGGATCAGAACGTGAAAAAAAAAACACTACAACATTCAAATACATTTTCAGTATCCCTATCACTCTGACGTTTATTCACGGAACTCTTACAGCAGCCACTTCCCATTGAAAATCCCCGCGTTTAATTAAACAATTCTATGGACACGTTTGTTTCGTGTTAAACTATATTTTGGCGAGGCTTTTGGATCCCGCACATTGTCCAATTTTTTAATTGGTAAACTTTTGAAGTTGTTGACATCGATTTTTGATACCAAAATCAATATGAGTGTAAGTGAAACTGGGCTTTTAAAACGTCACTAAAAATCATGAAACGTTTGCTAAAAGTATACTGTTTTTAGGCGAAAAGGTTTAAAACAGCGTGAGCATTAAAAGTTACTACTGGATGACTCTTGCAGTCTTTCTATGACAGCAATAACCATAGTTCCTATAATAGAACTTGCCATTGATGTCACACTATTTATGATCAAATAACACTTTTGCACTCAGAAAAATGTTTTCTTGAGATAAGGATACAGAGACCCTCAGTGTCGCCTATAACAATGCATACAATGCATATATAATTTCAAAACCACTCTTTACTCAAGTTTGGGAGTTTCCTCGATGTCAAAAATAATGCACAAAGATACTTCTCAGTGTGCTTCTTAAGAAAAGGCCTACCAGTTCGAACCTCGACGACCTGGAACGTGCGCCGAAACACCTATAGCCTCGCAAGTAATCAATGGCTATTTCTATCCCAGGAACTATGACCCTTTCTGTCCCAGGAAGATGGAAAAGGTTCGGCGGGACTACTTAAATGCATTCATTGTTTTGATTATTTTGAGTACGGATAATTTATTTTAAGCATGCGAATAATGACAAATTTTAACTCTAACTTTGTGAGTGCAACTGTTGCACTGCAACACCGCATTTTCTAACTGCTCCAAATTTTCAGATTTTGGAGAAATTTCTCAATTTGTGCGTTTTTATACTTTAAAAATAAATAAGTCAATTCGTACTTTCGGATCTTTCCGATGCAGGTGTCATTGCGACTGCAATTTTTTTAGATAAATTATAAGTAAATGATAAGGAAAAATATCTCAATTTAAATTTTCTTCCAACATGTACACTTTCGAATTTAAAAAGCTATCATCAGGAATTTTTTTGCTCTGCTAACCAGTGCTTCACAAGGATGCAGTGATGATGGAAGCAATGCTTCCACGAGAAATTCAATGCGCCCAGAACAAAATTCGTATTTTTTTCGAATACTTAACAGACACGGTTTACAGTTTTATGTGATTTATTTCAAACGCTTAAAAACTTTTGAATACGACTTAAATACTGCGACCGGTAAATGATCTGACAAAGAAACAAAACACCCATGCACTTATCAAACACTGTTTTCATACGTACCTTTTAGCAACACTGGGCAGTAGATTTTCATAATGCTCTCATGTGAGACGAAGAATCAAAGAAATGGTTTACGAACAGGATGAAAACGAATATGTATATCAATATTATAGGACGTAAGATATAAAAATGATGCGTCCCTGTGGACGAAGTCATGCAGACAGCAATGCTTCCCCAGCAAAATCAATGCTTCCAGGAAGCAAGGAGGCAGAGAAAAAAATCCCTGTATCATACGATCTTTTGACAACTATTTTACATGTTATTAAGCCCCTTTAAGAGCCAACATGTGAATATGTTTCTGGAATGGAATTTTGGTGATTTTTGCCAATGATTTCTATCATTTCTTTATATCCTTATATCCTCATCCCATCTGAATTAGTCTAAGAGCAAAACCTTTTCGGCAAAGGTCTAAAGCGAATTCGCTTATTGAAAAAGCACATGCCTATGCAAAGCTTTAAAAATGCGTATTAAACTGATCTTTTAGGGTTTTTTTAATATCCTGTAAATTTTGAACGAAAATAATGCATTTGTACGAAAATTTAAGTTCTTCATTCGTTGTGTCCGAAAGGGCTGTATCAAGCAGACTGGACAGTACTGTTGCGCCACCTCCACGGATCAACAAACAACATGCACTTCTACAATCCGTGCGAGTGCAAGTAAAAATCTATATTAGGGTCCATGTGTTTTGTAACGGTATTCCTGACGCGATCAGATGTAAACAGTAAACAAAAAAAAAAAAAAAACAAAAAAAACACGTGTTTCGGACTTGAAAGTGAAGAGAAAGTGGGTCACAATCAACTGCAACCGTCCTCAAAATCGATAAATGAGTTATTACTGTGACTTTATTTACAGCACAGCCTGAAAACGAAACGTCATCTAATTACAAATGTCATATAATTACGCCATTTGTGTATTTGTTGCGTTGTTATTTCAACAAAAATAAGAAGGAACGTTCGAAAGGAGAAAATACTTGTTTATGAGGCGGGCTTGTGAGGTTAGTTCTTAAACCACATGATTTTAAGGCATATAAATTAAAGTGTATTATCACAGATGACAGAAAGGAAGGCATTTTTGAAGTAAATATTTATTTCAAAGGGTAAATTGTTGGTAATTTTACACACGTCCTTCGGGTGATTTGTGTGCATTGATTTGACATTAATAAAGATATAACTGATATAATGCCGCGGCTAGGGAGAGGGGAATCACGTCAGAAATAATCATTACACGTAGCAAATAAATACTTAATATTTAAATTTCTTAAGTGCAAAAACCGAGTCAAATATCATTACTCGCTGACCGCAGTACCGATTACGCGTCACCCCATCTGAGCATACTGAGTGCAAAAGTAGTGCGTGGTAAAATTTTGAAGAACGACAAAAAAACAGCAAAAATAGGCATATAATAAAAGTAATACATCATTCTGAGTGCGTAGGATGTTGTTTTTTGCCTTCAGCCTACGGGCGTGTACGGACCTACGGCTTCCGGCAAAAAACAATATCGTACGCGCTCAGAATGAAGTATTACTATTTTATTGGATATGTGTGACCTGCAGCTACCCAAGACAAAGCGAGCCGCGTGTGTTTGAACACTTTCCATTTGGTTTATACTATGAGCCGTATACGATGACCGCGCGGATGAAGCATACTCGAGGTTTGGTCTGACAAGAGCTTTAAATGCAGTTTCTTTAGCCTTAGCGTCGCGCATCTTGAGATTACGTCGACATAAATTGAGTAAATTCGTGGCCTTTTCGTAATGGTCTGAACATGGTCGTTGAATAATTTATTGTCCAAAATCACACCTAAATATTTCTCAATAGTATCGGGTCAGATGATGGTGAATTTAATACATATATATGGTTGACTTCATGTTGGGTGAATTGCGCGATCCGGAGTGTTTTGGACTTTTTGATATTAAAATTCATCTGTCATTTTTCTGCCCAATTTTGAAGCCGAAAGAAATCGTTTTGAAGTTCTGTTGCACCATTCGGGTAACATATTTCGCGGTAAATGGCACTGTCATCCACAAAGAGCCGGATTTCAAATGTTACTTCTGCTCCTATGTCGTTACTATATAGTAGAAAAAGCAGCGATCCGAGCACCGTGCCCTGGGGGGACTCAAGCTTCCCGTCTTGTACTCGTGCCATTAACAACAACAGGGTGGGAGCGGTTGGACAAAAATTACTGTATCCATGACGAGCTTGCGCCAGCAATGCCATAGCTACGTATTTTTTCTAACAGCCTGTTGTGGGGAACTACATCAAACGCCATACTGAAATCCAACACTATACTGCTCACTATAGGCAAAGACGGACGAAAATTGATCAACTAACGCACTCGTTTTATTTACAAAAGATGTTGCTAATATGCCTGAAGAATTTTTCAAAGCCGGTATACCAATATAATCTTTCCGCAATGATTTAGTGTACGACCAAAAGGGTTTCTGATTTTCTAGGAGGGAAATCTCCTACCAAGTTCTGTAAATAATTTCGATGACTTAATAGAACCATTAAGTATTTGTGAAACACACGCAGGCCCCAACCGCCCCCCAAATTCATTGGGGTATAAAGCGATGACTGACAGACGGACGGACAGACACCCCAAACCTATATATGGCGCACAGGTTTTATGGTCAGATAACAATTTTTTACTGAGAAAAATATGTGTGTTCTTGAGATCAGGATACCGAATTATGGTGCACAGGTTTTATGGTCAGATAACAATTTTTTACTGAGAAAAATATGTGTGTTCTTGAGATCAGGATACCGAATCCCTCATTATCGCCGACAACAAAAACTAATCCACAGTTGCAAAATCACGCTTTACTCTGGTTTGGGAGCTTCGCTGAGGTCGAAAATAATGCGTCAGGGTACTTCTCAGTGTGCTTTTAAAGAACAAGTGGATTTTTGGCCTATTTGGCCAAGATCACGTGACCGAATTTGGCCAAAATGGCCAAAAGGCACATCTACAAGTCGAGACCTTTCAAATGAGCCTAACATCAAGTCTCTAGGCCTATGCGTTCTCGAGATATCGCCCGTACAAACACACATCGATTTTTTGCGTTTTTTGGCCAATTTGGCCAAGATCACGAGACCGATTTCGGCCAAAATGGCCTAAAGGCACATCTATAAGTCGAGACCTTTAAAATGAGCCCAACATCAAGTCTCTATGCCTCTGCGTTCTCGAGATATCGCCTGTACAAACTCAAGTTGATTTTTGCGGTTTTGGCCAATTTGGCCAAGATCACGTGACCGAATTTGGCCAAAAGGCACATCTACAAGTCGAGACCTTTCAAATGAGCCCAACGTCAAGTCTCTAGGCCTCTGCGTTCTCGAGATATCGCCCGTACAAACACAAGTCGATTTTTGCGTTTTTTGGCCAATTTGGCCAAGATCACGTGACCGAATTCGGCCAAAATATCTTTCAAATGAGCCAAACATCAAGTCTCTAGGCCTCTGCGTTCTCGAGATATCGCCTGTACAAACACAAGTCGATTTTTTGCGTTTTTGGCCAATTTGGCCAAGAGCACGTGATTGAATTTGGCCAAAATGGCCAAAAGACACATCTACAAGTCGAGACCTTTCAAATGAGCCTAACATCAAGTCTCTAGGCCTCTGCGTTCTCGAGATATCGCCTGTACAAACACAAGTCGATTTTTGCGATTTGTGGCCAATTTGGCCAATATCACGTGACCAAATTCGGCCAAAATGGCCAAAAGGCACATCTACAACACGAGATCTTTCAAATGAGCCTAACATCAAGTCTCTAGGCCTCTGCGTTCTCGAGATATCGCTTGTACAAAAAAGCGATGACGGACAGACAGACGGACGGACAGATGTAGGGTTGGGGCCTAAAAAAACATGAGTGCTAAATTCCCGTACATGGTCCTCTTTTTACAAATATGTCCGTGTGCTAATTTTGAGAGAAATCGTTTAAGTTTTCGTAAAAAAACGAACGCCACGATTTCTGCTTCATGCCTGTTAAGCAATGCGGAACAAAAGTAAACAGATATGTGGCTGGATATAATATTCCGACACTTTCTAGGGGTATAAACACTAGTCCTAGGTGACTCTTGCAGTCTTCCTATGACAGCAAGAATCATAGCTGTTATAAAGAACTAACCATTGGTGTCAATTTTGCCAGTCTCGGCGCACAAATTGGGCTAATGGTGTTGTTTTGAACAGGAGCATTCACAAATGACCCAGTTATGAATTGTGGCGCACAATTTCAGGGTCAAATAACGATTTTATACTGAGAAAAATTGACGTTTTCTTGAGATCAGGATATGGAACCCATATTATCGCCCACAACAAAGAATATACAATTTCAAAACCACTCTTTACTCAAACTGGGGAGTTTCGTCGAGGCAGAAAATAATGCGCCAGGATACCTCTCAGAGTGATTTTAAAAGTCTGCTTGTTCGAACCTCCTTGCCCTGGAACGTGCGCCGAAAGATCCATAGCATCGAAAGTTGAGATCAATGGTTGTTTGTGTTACAGGAACAGTGACCCTTTCTATGCCAGGAAGACAGAAAGGGTCCGCTGGGACTGTACGCGTACTCGTACGCGTGGTTTTACAACTGCACATTCATTGTTGTTGTGGGCGATAATGGGAGATTCTATATTCTGATCTGAAGAAAACATCTATTTTTCTCATTACAAAATTGTTATTTGACCATAAAAATTGTGCGCCATAATTTATAATTGGGTTATTTATGTGATGCATCCTTTCTAAAATAACGCCATTAGCCCCAGTCGTACGCCGAGATTGAAAAATTGACATCAATGACAAGTTATATTATAGGAACTAGGACTCTTGCTGAGAAGCAAGAGTAGCCTAGGACTAAAGTCGTACGGGTTGTTAAAAACCCGATTGTCCTTTGGTTGATATTTAGGCGAAATCTCTCTATCATTTCTTTCATTTTTTATCCGGTTATTTTTATTCGAAACTCAGAATTTCTGCGCATTTTTATTGGGAACGCCCAAAGTGTGATTTGGCTTACGGATATACATGGGCGATATTTGGGGAAAACAATTTTCAACCTACTGTTATGAGCTTACAAAAATAAACTTAAGTCTTTCTTTTACACATATATTTCGCAAACGGCTATCTTCGTTGCATTCAAAAGCGATGTCACAGTTATGTGATACAAAAACACAAACCTGTCATTGCAAGTTGCTCTTAGCTTTTACGTAAATTCTAATTACAAGTCACAAATAAGCAAAAGGCCACATACCACTTTCTTTGGCTAATTTAAAAGTCTTGTTTTTTTTCTTGACCATATTCACGACACATTTAGCAAGGCCCCTACAGTCGTCGTCGTCGGGATAGATATCATTTGCGCTTTGTGTTGTTAAGCCGCCATTTGTAAACTTTCGCAGAAAAGTAGCCTTCGATGGAGGCTCGTTACTGTCAAGGAGCTCCCGTCCAATGCATTTACTTTTTTGTCCTTTGCTCTTTTGCGTTTTGTTAGTGCAAAATATTTTTAAAACCTGTATCTGCCTTCATTGTTATTTATTTTTTAAACTTACATGTATAGTTTACACATTTAGACATATTATGACGAATATATAAGTCTCTCTCGTGATCAGCATGAAGAGTGTCAAAGGACCAAAAATTCAAATTATGCTTATTTCTAGCTAGCCAGCAATTTGAACACGTTTAACAGCTTATGGTTCATTTTTGTTATTTGAATTGAACCCAAAAAATCTAGTGAACCTTCCGATTTCATAAAAAAGTTTCTGATATCTTCCAAAATAAAATTTTTTATACTTTATAATTTTTTATATTTTACATGTTTAGAATTAGGATAGATTAACTATCTTTATACAATTGGCCGAAATATTGGTGAAAAAAAAAACATTTGTCTGAGAAATGTTGGCTAACGCCATCTTATTGCCTTGTAATGCTATATAATAATGGCACATATTCCTACCTATCTGTCTATTACTTTTTGGTAATTCGTAAAAATTGGCAGAAATATTAGCCAAAACGCAATGAAAACATAGATTCTCTTATGGTTTCAATGACAACGTGCACATAAGTGTCCACCTGGCTATTATTATTGTCTATTCGCCAAAAGCCGATCAAAATATTGGCGATAAAACGTTTTTCTTGTAAAATCTCAACCAGCTCCAGAAATATAGCCTTATTGTCTTGAAACGTACAGGCAGAACGATTTATTGGGTTCCTGTCCATTAATTTTTTAGTAATTGGCCAATAACTGGAGGAAATATTGGCGAAAAACAAAAAAAGGAGTAAAATCTTAAGTTACACCACAGATAAAGATTATGGTCATTGGTAGATATCTGGTTACTGAGTTTTTGTATGATTCATAGAAAATGTAGGAAATATTGTCAAAAAATTCATTTCCTAATAAAATCGTTACTATCGCTCTTAATATAATGTTTCCTTCTTAAAATTTTGAATTATGGAGGCGGGAATTAGTACCTATCTGGTTATAACGTTTTTGTTGATTCGCCAAAAACATTATTGAAAACACAACTGTCTCGAGTTACTTGGCCTTAATCTCTTGAAATTCTGATGAATGGTGGCAGGCTTTGTTACCCACCTGGCTATTAGGGTTTTTTTTGTGAGTCAAATAAAAATTGGTGGAAATAATAGCCAAAAACATTTTTTATGAAAACGTTTGTCTTCCTACGATTTAAATGAAAACGTTACAAAATCTTGATGGAAGGTAATGTTATATATGCACCTGCCTTAACTTTTTTGTTTAGGGATACGAAAAAAATTGGCCAAACTATTACTTTCTTTGGGGATTCGCCGAAATGGTGGATATATTGGCGATAAACCCTTTCTCCATTGAAACATTGACTGACGCTATCCTTTCTTTCTTAAAATTTGGGTTAGAGGTTGTAGTTGTGTGTCACAAATCTTGACATCAGCATTCGTGAGCTGGGGCATTGTCCATGGACAATCTTGTTCATTAATGCACGTGGCATTGATTTATTTCACAGAATGGCCGTTTTTCCGAATGAACAATTAGGAATCATGAGACCTGGGGGAACGTATAACGTTTGTCAGACAAAACGTACATACAGCAAAGGTTTTAAATATGTTAACAGCTTTAAAATTAATAACAATTGTTGCATCTAATGCAACGTGAGTAATCCATGCATGCATGATATTTGCAATTTTGTATTTGATGGGAGCCATCAGTAACATGCTTTGACTGGCTATCCAGCTTTATGTTATTTATGTAATCGCTGAATTGAGAAATTCCCTGTAACGCTCCATTTTCAATAGCTAGGCAGAAAGACATAATACTTTCAGTATTACACTTTACTTTCCATCTCCCTTCTTCACAAAACGGGAGGGAGGGGGGAACTGCCAAGATACTATATGGGGAAAAGGAGTTCGCGCCGGAAGCATCCCCCTGGATACCCTACATAAATAATGTTTCGTTATTGGACAGATATTTCGGATATAGCCCTTAGGCAGGCATTATGTCTCCCTAGCATTAATGCTTATCTTCTGCGAATTTTAGAGAAACGAAACCTTTATTTCGCTATTGAAAATGAAACAAAATAATTTGTTTCACGTTATATAGCAGTTTCAACAATATATAGATAGATTTGCTCTGTAAAAAGCAAGTTGTTGAAATTAGGAAGAAATGCCTTGGAAGTCTGCATTCAAAGGGGTAAGAACTTAGGTAACCACTAACTGCCATCTTGAAAAATGTCTAAAAATAGAATGGGAGTTCCCCAGAAATACTGCAAAGTAACAAACATAGAAAATTCGGATGTATCTGTGAATCTATAGGAAAGAAAAACTGCAGATTTTGTAAGTTAAGTATTAAAACTAATTGTACATATATTGAGGCGGTAACTGTTAAGAAACAAAGTAAGCAGGCATATTATCGTCCGCAACTGAGACGGTCACGCTGTTTGAAATGGCGTTCAAATCACATTATGTGAACATCATATCGTAAAAATAAAGTTGCCCATCTTTTCTTTGTTTGTTACTTGTTCATGTAACGTGCAATTTATTGCTGTGCTCCTCCATACAGCATCTGCAACAAAGATCATAAAATGATCCTAATGGAATTCTACATGGTAACAATGTTGTTGAGAATGTATTATATGAACATTGGATCGTCAAACAAACTTTCCCAGCTATTCCCTGTTAACTTTTCATTGGCTCAATAAGTATTTTGCCATACTGATTGTATTCCAAAAAGATCTGCATCGATATATATATATATATATATATATATATATATATATATATATATATATATACACCTACCTTGCGACCTGGGGAGACCATGCTTATAAATAATAGATGGGGAGACCAAATGTATATCCCTTCTCTTCGATGTTTTTTCTTTTGTTATCGCATAGATATCTTAAATTAATATTATTGTTATTATCTGTTATGGTTGTTTTGAAAAAAAACACAACAATAACAAGTAAACAAAAATTCGAGGTCTCCTTTATTCGACCAACTTTTTTGCCAGAAACACACCCATTAAAAGAGACCGTCTCCTTAATTTTGTATATGAGCCCGGTTCTCCAAATGATCATTTTTAGCAGAATCAGTGCACTCGCTAAATCTTTTTTTTTCATTTTTGTAACTTAATAATTTACTGGCACTTTATACAAGTTTTAGAGGAGAGTTATTCGGAATAAAAACAATTCACAGTTTCGTCTATTTCCGCGAGAGTTGTGGTTACAAACTTCAAGTAATTTTGTTTGTATTGTTTACATCTACCCGCAAGAGACAAAGAATAACTTAAAAGAAAGGAGTTAAACTAAATAACAAAATACTTGAAACTATTACATGCAGCCTGAAGACTACTTGACATATTACTGTCGTACAGAGTAGGCTCTTATCTTATGTTTTAGCACAAAACCTATATTATCGCCCTCTTGTTTACAGTTACCCATGGCAAAACTAGTCCCAGCGGACCCTTTCTATTCTTGAGAACAAGTTCACGTCACAACCTTACATCTACCAATAAGATTTAACACTTTCATCACGTGATCAAAAAGTACCAGTGCTTGCGTGGGGGAAAACGCAATTTCTCGTTGTTTTAATACCAAATATAACAGTGTATTTTTCTTGTTGTAAGCCAATTGCATACCTTTTGGCCTATTTGTCACATGCCAGGAAGCTAGCTCTTTGAATGATTTTTACCGTTTAGAAAAGTGTTATTACTTAGCTTAAATATCGAAGAATTTGTATTGGTATAAAACTGCTATAAACTCCAAATATCGCTCATTATGGCCCAGTTACCCACAAGCCAAATCTCACTTAGGGCGTTGCTAATAAAATTGTGCAAAAGTTCTGCGTTTCGAATAAAAGTAACCGGGTAAAAAATGAAAGAAATGATAGAGAGATTTCACCTAAATGCCAAATTTCTCTTGCACCAAAGAGCAGTCAGGTTTTTAACAACTCCTGTGCTATTTAAAAATGTATTATAAGTTTTAACAAATAGTTTCAAGTTTCAATTTCTTTATGTTCCAAGTATAAGCTGTTTTTGCGATATTTCTTCCATATTTTTCTGTTATTTATTTCATTTTTTTGGTTCCCTCGCAGTCGAAAATCAAATTTCTTTCGCAAATTATTCGAAACACCCAAAGTGTGACTTGGCTTATTGCATGAAGATGACTTGATCAATCTTCCTAGGACAGAAATGATCACAGTTCCTGTAATAAACCAGTTCGGGCTGTTTCGTATCTTTTCGGTAGAGGTATTGTTTCGGCTGCAAATATTTTTGGGATAAATTATAAAGAAATGATAGGGAAAAAACATCAATTTTCTAATTTTCTTTCAACATGCACGCTTTCAAATTTATGAAGCCATCATATGATCTTTTAAAAGCTATTTTGCATATTAATCAGTCCCTTTAATAACCAGCACGTAAATATGTTGCTGGCAAAATGGAATTTTGTTGATTTTTTCTTTTTTTCTATCAGTATCTTTATATCCTTATCCCACCTGAATTCAGGCGAAACGTAAAAACTTTTCTGAAAAAGTCAAAGTGCAAATTGGCTTATTGTACAGTCATAAGCCAATTCGCAGATTTGGATCTTTCCAGTGGAGGTGTAGTTTTGACTGCAAATGTTGGGAGATAAATTATAAAGAAATGATAAGGGAAAACATCAAAATTCTAATTTTCTTTGAACATGCACAATTTCAAATTTATAAAGCCATCATATAATCTTATGAAAAGTATTTTACATATTATTCAGTCCCTTTAATAACCAACATGATAGCATGTTGCTGGCAAATGGAATTTTGTTTATTTTTGCCGTTTTTTCTATCAGCTAAATTCAGCCGAAACGCAAAAACTTTTCGGCAAAAGTCAAAAGTGCGAATTGACTTATTGTTGCTGTGGGAGCTAATGGGAGATTTTATATCCTGATCCCAAGAAAACATATTTTTCTGAGTACAAAATTGTTGTTTAACCATAGAAATTGTGCGTTGTATTTATAATTGGGTCATTTGTGTGATGCACTCTTTCTAAATTAACGCCAGTGGCCTGAGTCATGCGCCGAGATCAGCAAAATTGACATCAATGACACGTTCTGGGACTAAGTTAAAACCAATTATCATGGCACCAAATTGCCCATAATTTCACTGACACAATTCGGTTATTGCCTGCAGATATTGGCAATAATTTTTGTTTAGGGACAGGCCGTAACCATAGCCAACCTGGTATATTCACCCGTAAGCCAGTGGCGGTATTCGCGAAAGTGTAAGTTTAAACTTAGAGTCAATCTAAGTGCAAAAATGTAACAGTTAACTTTCCCATTGGCTAAACTTAGCGGTATTCACAAAATGTAAGCTTAAACTTCCATTCAAGTATAAGTTCAAACTTCTAAGTTTACTTCGGACTACACTTAGATTTCTAAGTTCAATCCTACGCGATATTTAAATACCTGGAGTGCTTTGTTTATGAAAGGGTTTTTAGGAGGGAAAGTGTTTCGAGATAGGAGTAATCCGTTGTAAGTTGACAATGACGACGAACTCTTAACTCGATATAGATTTCAAAAGAAGATATTCATTTTTTGTGGAAAATCTCGAAAATTTGGAGTCGGAAACAAGAAGAAGCTTTGCCTTCGATATTTACATTGACAACCAGTTTATACGATTACGATTAGTCGCACTCTTTATGAAAATTTTGCAATATTGACTAAATGTAAGTTGATAAACTTACGTAAGTGAATATGACGTAAGTAAGTAAACTTAAGTAAGTTTAAGCTTGAGATCTAAGTTTAATATCTAAATAAATAAACTCAGATGTTCGTGAATACGGCCACAGATACAAGAGAATGTACCTGTCGTCAACTGCACCTCACGACCGCCACCCCCGAAAAGTTAATTTCATCCCGTATCAAAACATCTATTTTACAAAATAAAACATTTCCTTAAGTGTTTATTCAAACACTTATTAACACAGAATCAGAACAAGGGCGAAGATGAGAATTTTTCTTTGCATGTATGCTTTTTTGGGTTCGACTGCCACAGGTTGCTTGCCTAACATTTTTTATGCAATAAACTGGTAATCTCCGGGCGAAGCACAGCAAGAGAAGTACTGAACTATGCCACAACAGCATGTGAAACTTCTGAAGTACCGAACTATGTCATACCATATTAAACAGTGATGGTTCATTTTTCCGCTTCTGATATTTCCCCGATATACTACCCCAGCTGACCCCTCAAGGCCACCGGATGTTTACACATGAAACGATATATTAACTTATGAACGTATATCACCTACGGCCGCATTGAAGGCCAGACTTGGAAATCTTAATTTCGAAGTAACTACAATTTGCCATCCTTTTTTGGGGGGGGGGGGGGAATGGGGGAGCTTTAATATATTTTCTGCACCCAAGGAACGGGGAAGGGGAGAAGGGAAAAATAAATACAAACAAGCTTTTTTTGGCTTTTCAATCTTTATTGAATAAACATCAAGTTGATGCCATATAGCTTATTTAAATCGTTTTCCGCCCAAGCATCACATACCAAATAACAAAATGTACGGGCATATACACAGGAAAACAATGGGAGATCCATCGCGTCATTTTATTTCTCAATCTAAATTTACTTTGAGATTACTACACGACTATTTCTTTGAAGAACTACTAAAAATGACAAACTTTATTGTATCAAAATAAATGTATTTTAAAAATCTTTCAAAATCGCGTTTTGTTGTTTTTGTTTTATTTCTATTATTTTTTTTTGGTTTTACCAAAGGTTTTAGAAAAGGTTTTTTAATTATTATTTTATAGAGAGCATGCATGAAAATAGTAAATAGGGAGACTTTGGTCTCCCTATTTACTATTTTTATTTATGGTCTCTCTAACTATTTTTTACCTATGGTCTCTCTAAGTGACACCTTTAGTGTCTTTTAACATATACGAAAGGTCTCCCTATGTTGGCTTATTCTGTGTGCATATATCATCAAATGTGTGTATATGTTATCAACTTTTTTGTTAGTGTCATTGTAGGTTCAACTCCTGCAGGGTGCACGCATAACGATTTCTTATGCGGAGTTACTGCGCTCTCCGGTGGTGGCACATCAAACTTTAGTAATATAGTAAATAGGGTGACAAATGTGCATCATATATAATAATCAATGATATATAACCCAGAAATACAACTTTGGTAGACCATACTTTGGTCTCCCTATTTACTATCTTTTATCTATAGTCTCTCTAAGTGACACCTTTAGTGTATTTTAGCATAAACAAAAGGTCTTCCTATGTTGGCATATTCTGTGTGCATATATTATCAAATGTGTGTTTATATTTTCAACTTTTTTGTTAGTGTCATTGTAGGTTCAACTCCTGCAGGGTGCACGCATAGCGATTTCTAATGCGGAATTACTGCGCTCTCCGGTGGTGGCACATCAGACTTTAGCAATATAGTGATAAAATAAATGCATATCCCACCAACACTCCTCACTCCTCAATAAAACCAGTAAACGTCACTTTTTTGTTACGTTTGAGCCGCTCGATCACTTTCTCAACATATCTTCTAACACTAACTATTGTTTCAGTTCCTGCACCTCCGTCCCAATCATTTGTTTATTTCACTTTGCTGGAGGGGGGCGGGTGGGGTGAGTGTTGCGCTGGTTGCGAGGGCAGCGGATCACAAACTAGCCGTTTCAGTCGTTTGTGTAAAGAACCGAGTATCACGACAACTGTACAACATTTGGTATTTTGTCACTAAGATCACGGCAAAATATGGCAGGGTCTGTAAAATTAAATTTCAGGTCTTTTGAGCGTCCGTGATCAGTTCGCGGTCATACTGTAGAAATCGGATAACGGCAGCTCTGTAGCAATCAGGCACAACGCATGCTTTGTGACGAGGCTGTCGGAGTTGAAGTGGAACAGGTGCAACACTGCGAAGCGAGGTTGTCATAGTGAATGCCATCCTTCCTCTTGTGAATGGGCGAGTGGTGAGCAAGCGCCATTTTCTCGTATTTGTCCTCTGCTCAGCTCTCAACTAGTTCTTCTTTAATAAGGAAACCCCGATCTGCCCACCATTGATCCGATGCATCCGCATAATCTAGTATTTTAAAAAAGAAGTCAGAAAAGATCTGTTCTGTTCACGCACTCTACTCAGTATTTTGTCACTTCATATACCCTCGAAAAAAGCAGCAGAATGGAGGCTTCTTCCGCACTGGGTACACTGAATTGAAGATGGCCAAGTCTCACTTGTCGCAAACATCGATCTTTCCTGGCGTTTCTAGTCTGGCAATGACGTCATCATCATTTGTTTTCTTGTGCTTAAGGAAGAAGCCACCCCTGAATATACGAAACGGAAAAAAATGCCTTGATATGCTCATTTCAATCTCTGAAATATCAATTCATGTACTTCATTATCGTACCGCTTTTAAAGTAATTCTAGAACAAATTGAAGTACAGTACCATACATCTCCATATGCTTCAAAAATAAAATATTACATGACAAGCCGCATCAAGTTCATCTCCTTCGTCACAATTTAAATTCCTATTAGGCATACTGAAACAAAGTTTACGTGTCAATCATTAATTCTAACATTTTGAACACTTTAACCTTGGCAAAGATATAATATTTCATACCTGTTAACAGCATTAGATACTGGCACTGAGGACATGACAACATCTGTTGAGGCTTTCTTGTCACTTGAATTCTGCGGAGTCTGGTTTTTCATTCTTGTAAAACCTCGGGCCGCATATATGCAAGGCTTGACTGAAGTTATCCTGCAAAAATATATCCAATAATCGTTCAATAATTTTCAACATATAAAAATGAAGCGAGTGACAACCTTTTAATTAGTACGAGTACTATTGCTCCTTCGTTTGCGCGGGCCACAGCGTCATATCTTTAACATGTAGGGACCTTAACCAACATCAACAATAACAAATACATGTGCTCTGTAGTTCCAAAATATTATTTTGGAATATTATGAAAACAAGTTGCTGATAGTGCACCGTGAACGTAAATTGGCATGCAGCAACTGAAGTTGGCTTTTAGCCTATCTAGATCAAATTCACTTCTTTTCCTCCTCTCATGTATTCACCCCACCCCGTGGATTTTAAATTGGCTATCCCTAAAAGTATGAAAGTATGAATTGACTTATTCAAAACTATTGTGCTCTATGTTATAACTATCATTATATCATGGAACAAGTAGCAGTACTAGTCAGTCACCAGACTCTATGGCGTCCAAACCGGCCAGGGATTAGTATTTCCATGAATAAAAATTTTAATATCTACAGCCAAAGGAGATTAAAACACCATGGAGCAGAAACTGACACACTTTCAGTCAATGGCAAAGCTCGAACCAGCAACACGGGTTATCTCCAGGCTTTTTCGGCCAAAAAGAACAAAGTATATTGATGTTTTAGTGTTTATCTACCGTTTCAGCACAAGTCTTTTATAGATTTCAGATTTATCTAGAAATACATAGAGTATGACATCTTTGCAATATTAAAGGTGTGTCATCTCACGATGTTATAACACCGCACAAGCGCCAAGGATGCTAGATGACTGAACTTCTAATGTAAATGGTAAATTCCTCAACGTGCTCTGAAGCTGGGCTATGTTCTTGAAATACGCTAGTGGGGAGAATATTACAATCTACTATTGTGGCCGCAATGAAACTATATTTATAGATGTCAGTTCTTACTTGGAGATGCCTAAAAGCATGTTTGTGGGTGTTTCTTGTGTTCCTAGTTGAAGCTGCTAGTTTTGCTGTAGGTATAACTGCTTTGTTGGTGAGGCCTTTTTTGTTTTGTTTTTAAGGGATGGCCGGATGACTCATGTGTGCTAATTTTGAATTCCGTGGTGGTGAATAATCTAGTGCAGTCGTTTAGCTGAGCTAACTTGAGCGAAAGTCAATCTTCTGCTTTCCACCAATGTCCAGTTTCGAACCAGGGATTTTAGGATAAGCCAATTCGCACTTTGACTTTTGCCGAAAAGTTTTTGCGTTTCGGCTGAATTCAGGTGGGTCAGGATATAAAGAAATGATAGAAAAAAAAACGGCAAAAATCAACTAAATTCCATTTTGCCAGAAACATCAGAACAAAAGGTCGTCTGAAACATCATGAAAATAACATTAAATCTTTTGTCCGAAACTCATGTTAAACTAATGGACAAAAGTCAACAAAATTATTACACTGGTGTAAAGGCATTCTAGAAAGCGATAATTGAGAACACAAGTTACGCAATAACTCTTCAGTACTAATAGACTTTGATTGACTTCACTCTACATCACGTGTAACAAAGTCATGACGTTCTACAAATTCGCCACACTTATCTTCAGGAGACATGCCAACCAAATTGTCTACCGAGGGCTCACTAGACGGATTACTGAAGCATGCTCAAAACCACACCTATCAGATCTAACTTCCATCTTTGACACCAAAACAAAGTCGAAGACAAAGTCAAGTGTTACATCAAAACAAATTCCAAGGCACCATAATCATTTTGCATTACAACGCAAGTAAAAGGAATTGGTATACAACATTTCAGTGTTGCTTCATAGGTACACAATTAGTGATTGTAATAGTTTTTATCCTAAACAATCACAACTTTTCCCTTCACATAAACATTTTGGTGTAATATTTTTGTAAAGTAAGTATTCATGAAGAGCAAGACAAAGTTATACCGCACCGCACCAGCAAACAATATAACCAAACATTATACAAATATAAACTGTAATTTAACATTTTGGATGCAGCTTGCAATTAAGAACATGTTGCTTAAGTTATGTAATATTCAACATATCAAATTAATTATTCAGAAAAATCGCCGAATATCTAATGTCCTAAGTGAGTTGACCAAATAATAAAATTTTCGAAGGGGGTATTCATGTTTCTATAACACACTTCAAGTTAAAAAAGTAATAAATCTATCACAGATGCATGAAAACAACAAGAATTGTTACAACGATAACAATTCAGAAAAGTAATTTAACAATACAACAATATTGTCTATGAAACAGAGTCAAAATTAAAAACAGAACCTTTTAATCACGAGCACTTTATGGAAAATTAAATGACTGACATACGTTTCCTTTCAGGCCAATAGAAGAGAGCAATTATTATTTTTTTGTAAATTAGTTCAAGTTGGTCATCCATAAAAAATGAGTGTTTATTTAGGTGTCGATTATAAAATCGGTCTAATTTAAAAAGATAATGAGAAAACTAACGCTTATAGCACCAAATACGATTTAAGACAAATCTTAATCTTTGACGACTATTTGAGACATCCTAAATTCAAAACCAATCCAGAACATAATTCAACAATTATTTTTACACGATCAATATCAAAAAGGTTTAGGGAACGAATTCAAAAAAAATATTTGGATGGGCGGGTAGAATTTTTACACTTTAAATAAAGGTATTTTCCAAAATTCAAAACGAGGCGACCGTACGGAATTCCCTTTTGTCACGTGCTAAGGTGGTACTTTCCTAATATGAGCTCCAAGGAGGTTTTTTTGCTATAACAAATTAAACAGAAGCGCTAAAATAACACACGAGCGTTCGCTTTCGTACCGCAAACTGAACGCACGCAACATCTTTCGATTTTTGACGCGACACGGTGTTGAAACGAAAACGCGAAAAAAAAATCAACGCATATATGACATCATAACGCAAACCTGAAATCATGTGACACATCGACCGTCGTACAAATTAATCACATGATCTCTGACTCCGCCCCTTTTGAAAATGATTGACAGTTAATATGAATAAATTTTATACACGACAGTAAGAAAGGTATAAGCCAGGCCTGTGCTACAGAGACAGAGGCAGAGTACTCGTTTGAATATAAGCCGGGCTTGTGTTACAGAGAGAGAGAGAGAGAGAGAGAGAGAGAGAGAGAGAGAGAGAAAACTCGATCAATAACGAAACAGTACAGATCAGCTGACAAGCAGCAAGACCGCTGCCTTGGCCTATACATAGTAAACAAACAGTACACGGTACACGGCAAAGTTTTATCGGTAGAAATAAAACGCTTTGAAAATAGATCTGGATAAAGTTTTATCAAAATAATGAGCATAATGGAAAGCTGAATATACCTTTTAAGATTTGATCAATTTTGAGAGGTCTATTTTAAGTAACAACACGATAAATTTGAGTTGAACACAGGATACTTGAAACATGTTTTAGTACAGTTTTTGAGGTAAGCTTCAACGCAATATGTTTCAAATTTTGGGGCCGTTTTAAACGACTGAATTTGGGGAGATCTCGTAAGATTAACTATTTTAAATTTTCCAAAAAATAAGATGTTTTACGGAGCAGTTTAACGCGTACGCGGGACTGCCGAATATAAACCAGGCCGCAAAAATTGCACACAAAAGAATGGCCTATAACTCAGTGGTCTTGGCTGCACTGTACGGTAGGGAGAGAGCTTTGAAGGCAGCTGCGAGCAATAAACATCAGCTGATTATATTAAACATTAGTACAGTAGCTTTAGCCGAAAATGACCGAAAAATAAAAAATGCAATTTCTGCCATAACATGCGTCCCAGGCTGTGAAACTAGAAAGATTTCGTGCACATTTTACCAAACTTTTAACTCGAAAAAAAAACAATAATAAACACCCAGAGCTGAAAGTGACCTGTGGAATTGGGATTAAAGTCCTAAAAAAAAGACAATCTTTTTTGACAACCACATGCTGCCACAAACCGGGTTGGGCTGGGGGGGGGGGGGCTTCCGAAGCTTTAACTATATTTCAAACAAAATTTATCACAAATATCGAACAGTTACACACGGTTTATAAACATTCGTTCACCAGTAGGGAGGGGAAGGAGATCATTTTTTTTATTGAAACATATTTTATTTAACATTATAACATGCCCCAAGTGACATAACATGCCCGTATAAAGAAATTATGACACTACATCGGAATTTTAAGATCGGTAACAAAATTAACCTGACATTCATGGAAAAATTATACAGAATTCAACCACGTCTTTCACAAAACAACTAGCGCAAGCATGGTTACATATACATGTCCACTGGGCATATTGTAAACTTTTAACTCTGCATTTTCACTGAAAACTATTGCAATGTTTGTTATTTACACAACAGCAGGAGTCATTAATTTGACTGGAAATCAATGACAAGTTTTTTTGTTTTGCTTTTTTTAAATCAAAACTCGGTGGTAAAAAGAGAGAAATATTCTGGGAATAAAACAACAATATTTACTGAAAGTAAAGGGTAAATTTTAAACCTGTCATTGACTAATTACGACCTATTTTGACTAATTATGAACCTTTTTGAACACCGCTTTGGATTCAGAGGTTACTAGCACATGAACCCATCTGAACTGCACTAGGCAGTTATTATTTTCACTGCGGTCTTCGAGAGTCTCACGTTGGAATTCAAGGCGCTGAAGTCATGAAAAGAAGCCAAAAGTTCACAGTGTCATTTTACCACAGACGAACTGGCGGAAAAAGTCACTGAAGGAAAATTGCGGAAAGTGGCGGTATGATACATCTGAGGCAAACCTTAGTCGAAGCTCATCAACACCAGAAAGGTTCTGCTTGGTTTGGTGCCATCGACCCCATGGTGCGTCTAACCCCTCAGGGCTCGCTTAATACACATCCTAGAGGCTTGAAACTAGTTGCAAATGAAAGTCCGTGAACAGGTCCTTTATCCACTAAACCAATCACAATGAATTTTTAAGAATTTCTGCTATAAAATTGAGAAATTGACCATAAACTGAACTGCCTAACACTCTACACAACTGGGCAAAATAGCCCTCAACATTTCACAGATTCCTGACACTTTTTTTCCAAAATGTGACTCTTAAAGTACACATACTGAACTGACACACGGGGCGAGGGCAACAAGAAAAATCTATTGCAATGTGATGGCTACTGTTCTAGAGGGGGGGGGCTGTAATCAACCAAAAAAGTACAAACAATTTATACTCACAAATTAATACGATAACTGGCGTTACTATCCAGCAAAAATACCCAAGCGTAAGATATATTTCTACCAGAAACCTTCACTTTCATAGACACGCCTAACAAATCCATTTTCCTTGAATCTTTTAGAACCAATTATTCCGCTGATATAGCGACGTTATTTTACCCAGACAGCAGTACACACAGCCTGTCTGAAACCCAGCAACAGAGGTTTGCTAGTGCGTGTTTTACAAACAGGAGTATTTAAGTAACGCAACACGTATGCCAAACACTGCACACACAGAGTACTGAGGAAACAAAACAAGTATATGAATCAATAGCGCACAGATAGAGGCCTTGGTTGGGTTATGTCAAACATTTCGCCTGTATTAAATTAAATGCGATTTAGATATACAAACTTACTGCAGCCTCATTTCAATCTTAGGATTTTCACAATAGTAGTCGTTTGTTTTGACTATAAATCAATGACAAGGTTTCATTTTTTCCAAAAATTTGGCCACCGAAAAGCAACTTATTACATGAACTAAACAGAGTGTTTATAAGGGAGATTTTTTGGGATTGGAGGGGGATTCTGTACCTGTCACTGAAAGCCAAAATTCCACTTATTACTTAATTTCAACCGAAATAAACACGCACGCCATCCAGAGGTTGCTAGCACTTGGATGAAATTCTATTTTTCTTTCAATATATGGATTTTGGGTTCGGATGTTTTTTTAATTGGTTTGCTGGATATATTTGCTTCTAATACTTAACTTAATATTCGGTTCACGATCAGGTACAAGCAACTATTCAGTGTATGACTACAGACACACAGATGTCAAGTACTTGCAGACACTCTCTCGACCCATGTAAAGTTCTAGCTACCTCTTACCACTAAATAACACTGCAAGTATTCTCAGCCTATGCTTACATGAACGCTTATATTTTGGAAGTCAGATCACGCACGCAATTTTCACATTCAAATCACAGGTTTTGTATCTCCATGTTTACACTCAGACTCTTCACGCTCGTTGTAGTGCACATCCAATGATAAAATAGTGCAAAATGTTTCAAGCGATACGTTACTAGAGCATATAAAAAGAATTAGATCCCATCGCATTTCTGCTAAAACACAAAAATTATAGAAAAGAGGTGGCAAATAAGTATCCATATATTGCTACATATTATATCCAACATCAAAACATAAATTCATACGCCCAAACTTTTTTTTATTCGAAACAGTCAGAAATTTGCACTTCCGCAACTTCTTCCGCAACATATGTGTTTCGACTGTTTGCGACGCCGTCGCAGGCCATTCAATAAGTGAGATACAAAGCATACCTAAAATTCCCGAGAATTTTCTTTATTCTTATATATATATATACTTTAAACTGCAATACCATACTATAACATTACATTTAAGAAAAAAATATTGTGCAACTATATCTACTTATTCTCCGTATGTAGGTTTTTTAATACAATGGTCTCCCAATGAAAAATTATGACATTAAAACTATGATATTAAAAGTAGCCTACAGAGTTATGTTTACTAAAATCATGTATATAGCAATGGATCTAGGACTATTTTTACTATTTTGAGTAAATCAATAAATAAGATAAGTTTATAAATTAGTTGTAGCTACTAGATTTTAATTAAGGGGAAATGGGCTGTACTGTGATAATAACACAAGGTGGTACTCATCTCTTTAAACTGCAATACCATACTATTATATTTCATTTAAGAAAAAAATATTGTTCAACTCTATCCACTTGGTCTCCGCATGTCTTGTTTTTAATACCATGGTCTCCCTCTGAAAAATTAGCATTTAACTTAGCTTATATTTAGATGGCTGCTAAAGGGAGTATAAGGCATGGATATACAAAAAAATGATCGAACACATATTTACAATGCATACAAGCCTGTTGCCCAAAGGTAAAACCTAGTAGCAAAATTTGTTACTGTTTTGAGTAAACTAAAATCAATAAATAAGGTAAGTTTATAGATTAGTTGTAGCTACTAGGTTTTAAGTAATAAGTAGTAAGAATTTTTTGCTTATTTCTCTGTGGTGGAAAAGTGGTCGGTTGCAAAGTGATCAGTGGCAAAACGATCTACACCTATTTCTCATCGTTAACATTTTTTCAACGATTCATAGTGCAATCGTGAATTTATATTTAAAAGATGATATTTCAATACACCTCTACCCTGTTGGCATATTCAAGTGTAGTTTCATAGCCGCCGTTTGCAACCTATTCAGCGGTAGCAGACCTAAATAGATACACACGCGTTCTATTTCAGGCCCAAAGTTGTGGAAAGAACGAAATCATCGCGAGAGACGCCAAGGTTTGAGGGCGCAGAGACGGCGGCAATGCTTGACAAGGAACAACGTCAAGCTACCTCATCGCAACATGAGGGTGCCGAAGATATGTCATGAGTACGGGATGACACGACGAGCGTGTATTGTGCGACCATCAGGAGTTATCAGTGCCGGGACCTTGTGTTATTCTACCCAATGGCACATTATGACAATTTAGCTCACAGTGACATCATACTATGACATGAGCACGTGGTTGTTGTTAAGTCACAGTGAGATCACAGTGAGGTCAAATTGTTGACTGGGCGCAAGACATCATATATTTAGTGATTAAATATACTGGGTGCTATCCGTCCGATGTCGAATTGATCAAGCCACTACCATTTTTGAGAGTGTTAATAAAAGAGAAGTGAAATATGATGTACTGTTTTTATTTGTGTTTCAACCATTTTTCAACCATGAAGCAATGACACATTGGTTGTTACTTATCTTTAACCCCAAACCATCAAATACAGGCACATAGGCAATAAATATTAAGAACAAAAATACATATATAAAGTGATACATAAAATCTCCCTATCTCCGAAAAAATATCATCACAAGAGGTATTATTATAGGGATAGCCCATGGGCTGGGTGCTTCTATGGGATTCGAGCAAACGTACAATTCCCTTTTTCCGTGAATTTCCTTCGTAATCTTTTAGTCCTTTAGAGCGCGCATGAGATTTTGGGCCATTCCTTTAGTGCGTGCGCAAAAATTTGTTACTCTTTTATCCCCTCTCCCCCTATGTATGTCAAAAATTGAGCCTTCATTATAGCGTTTAACAATAGCGTACTCACACGGATAGACATGCTCCCCTCTCTTTTTGCGCACGTGCAAAATGGATGTTCACTTTCCGATGTCGTTATTTATTCTGGGGTGTTATGTTAGTGCTTCTTGTTATTGAAAGTAACAAAAGTTTAAAAAGTATGAAATGAATCAATATAAATCTATACACTGTTGCTGCGATTGAGATATGCCATACTCATTCATGGTACATAAGGAGAATTTACATAATTATTTGTGGGGCCGTACATTTGGAAGGAACAATGTCACAATCGTTCACAAACAAAGCATTGCGTATGTCTTTACTTACAAATGTTTTTATCCAAAGAATATAAATGAGGTCTACCTATTTTCTTTTTTCAAGCATGGTCTACCTAAGTCTGGTATTGGAGATCTACAAATAAATGAAACGTTAAACTACGCTATCACAGTCGATAAGTATACTCAAAATTCTTATTTGAGAATAGTAGGGGTGTGCCGGTTTCAGCGAAATCCGAGCAAAATTTCTCTGTTGGTTGATAACCGAAAACCGAATTCCAAAATTTCGGTTCTGTTCCGTTGTTTTTTTTTAAAATTCAATACTGTACTCAAATAAAATGTGAAGAAGGAATTATGTGGTCGTTGGAACGTTGTCAAAAAAGGGGTAACACTGCAATGAAGTGACATCCTGCTGCCTACGTAGTTGCGTAGCGACGATATACTTAAGGGCCCGCAAACTTGAAAGACTGGGTACTTTTAAGACAAGTGTTCCATCACCCCTCAACTTTATCATCTAGGTTAACCTGCTGTTTCTTTGATAATAGTACCTCAAGATTTTTATTTATGTTGATGTGCACTGTCTTTCTTTCGTTGGTCACTTTAGCTCGTATCTTTTTGTACTGTTCATCTTGGGGTAAGTGTTCGATAATCTTTGTGGATTTCATGCCGAGGAATTCTATAATCTTCGCCTTGCCTGAAAGGAAAGAAATGGACATTTAAAATTTAACCAATTGACACCGTAATGGACAGATGTGTACATCAATATTTTAGAATAACTAAACCGCCCAGGTCAATTTTCCTATACCTTATAAATTACAAGCTATAATAATTTCTAAGAACAGATCACCCTGAAAAGTCCTTCAAACTATTTATACTTTTAATATTCATAATTTTGTTTGGTTAAATGAGTGAGATACATACTAGGATAAGGCCCTTCACTGCAATAGTATCTTCTGCAGACCACTTGACAGCAGATCAAGTACCTAAAAGGGAAACACAATGTGTGACTACATAAAAATAAAACAACATACCAGTATATTTATAATATATCATAGTGATAATATCATCTTTTTAGCCAATCTAGACAATCATACCCCAGATTGTTGTGAATATTTAGTACGTACGCAAAAATGTGTCAATTTCCGATCCCCCCTTGTACGCAGTGCGTACGCTTTGGACCATACCCCCTGCCAACTGTACGCACGTACGCTTAGTAAAATGCAAGATTCATATGCATATTGAAAATTCTCTTAAAAGGGTAGAAATAATTAGAGTACAATAAAAGTAAGATGCAAATTGTCCTTTCAAAAACTGAAAGCTCTTCAATTTTTATGGAATACAGAATGTACCCTCTTTCATGAAATATTGAACTTGATGTTTGTCTTACTGTTAATCCCTATATTGAACCAATTAAATTAATGAAACCAATCAACAGTAAAGTAAATATACCCGTCTATACGCAACTGTAAACGACGACCAATTTCTGAATAACATTATTCAGTTGACCTGCATATTTCCGGTAGACTTCTTTAGCAGCAAGAAGCTGAAAATTATGAAGAAGAATAGACGATCATTTTGTTTAAATTAATATTTTAAGATAACAATTTTTAAATCTTATCTTACCTCCTCATCGAAGTTAACATCATTTAGGTCTACCAAAATTCTGGGTCACACTAACACTTATAAATTAGTAAATAACGTCTCTCAAAGTGGCACGTTCTATATCTCTTATGAATGTATGTACATATTTTGTATGTACGAAGAATAAAGAGGGACCTCTGATTGGCAGCTCTCCCACCCCTAGCTTAATTTATAGGCCCAAAAATCTCATAAAACTTTTGAAGATAAAAGATAAAGCACAGATATTTCATAAATAATAAATAACGCACCATACGCTGAGCACGAGCCATTTCGTCCGACTTCTCCTGGAACTACAAAATAGTAATACTTCATACCAGATACGTACAATGACAGTGCTTTTATTATATGCCTAAGGGGCCATACATTTAGGACGGATTTAAGGAGGGGGTGTCTAGACCAGTGCGGGTGCTAATGTTCAAATCCATAATAACGTAACTTTTGGTGTACAGGGGAAAGGGGGTGAAAATTTTTCAAATCTTTTGTGTACATCCTAACTGGATGGCTACGAAAACATATTTCTTGTTTCAACTAATAGCTATATTATTTTGTCACAAAAGTAACAGTCATCACAACATACAACAAGCTGATTTTGATATACAAAGAAGTCCAAAGTATCTTCAATCATGTTTTTTTTTCGCTGAGTTTTTTTTTTTTTTTTGCAAATTACAAAAATCCATTTTTCGAAGCTACGTAAACAATTTTCAACAACTGTTTTTTTAACAATGGAACTGTAGTACAGTCTTACAGACGAAGTCTTAACTTGCGAGATCTTGCAACAGAAAAGATTTTAAATAAAAAACACATACATGTTAAGAAACAGAAAATCCCCTGAATAGCATATTTGTTTGTGTTAGTGCAATAAATTTTAGGTTTTAAAAACCAAGTCTTATTCTCCTTAATTATAGGGCTACCTTTCAAAATGAGTGATACCGCACGCAAAATCTCTTGTTTACCCATCCTAAAGCTTTCAGAAAATCTACTTCGCAGAAAAACAAAATTCCTTTCTTATCGCCACAGACATAAGTTTGAATTTCAAGGTCAAAACACTGGCAAAAGGATAAGGTAGCCTTAAAATTTTTTTCTTCATTAATATACATGATGTAGCGTACTTTAGGATGAGTACTCATGTTCTAAAACAAAAATTAAAATAGCATGTTCAATATCAGTCATTTGATAATGAAGGAGGACAGAAAATCGATGAGAAATATATACCAGCGTCCTGATTGCTTGATTGACTGATTAGTTTAACTACACTAGCACCACATTAAGGTAATATTGTGTCAGCTCTGTAACAATAGGGTAACTCATTCCATATATTCTTTCGATAACTTATGTGTCTGCTTAATAGAACTTGATGTTCGCCGGAATGACACTTGGAGCACACTTGTGTTATTGTGTTGCTGGGTTGTGTGGTATGGTGGTTTGAAGATAATAGAATGTATGTTTATCGGTGACCGAACTGTTGTTATGATACCTATTTGTCGCGTATCGTACTGCCCTCCTGCACTGACTCTAATTTGAAGATGTGGCACTCTAGGTGGGGATCCCACACCTGACAAGCGACTTCTTTAAGTCTTTAGAAATTCCATCACCTAGATGGGTTGTTGAATCGGCTGTCTAAATTACTGTGTTTTTCAATGAATATTTATTTAGTTTTGGATACCCCTTTTTTAAATAGTGCGCACAAAATAATTGTCCGGATTGAATTCCATTAGCCAATCGTTCTCCAAAAAATTCAAGGCTTCTAAGTCTTGCTGTACAATTAGATGGTCACGTTCATCTCTGATCTCACAAAAACGGACACAGTCGTCAGCAAACAAGCGGACTGATGGCTGGGCTCGAAGTGGGAGGTCATTAATGAAAATGACAAAAGGGGTGGGGCTTAGTATGGTGTTTTGTTGGACACCACAAAGCACGGATACACAAATCACTGTCTTTGCGACACGTGCGTCACTATTTTGGATGAAACCTTTGATGCAAGGCAAATTATGATTGTCACTTTGCATAAATCGGAGGCTAGCATTCGGCCCTGCGAACACAAAAAATGAGCAAAAAAGAGCAATGGAGAGCACAATCAGATCGTCCCGTGGTCAACTGGCAAATTGTGTGAAAGGGAACAAACCTCGAGAAGAGTGCTTGCTGAAGGAAGACAGCTATGGAAAAAATGGTTAATATAATAACGCAGTTACTCTCGGACAAGAGAATTTTGCTTCAGTCCAGGCAGTTCGAAAAGTAGATAATGAGCAGCAATTTGATTTGGGCCGTGATATTGATAGTCTTTTGGATGTGTAGTATCCAATCGTTTCACAATTGCACAGCAACAATCAATATCAACATAAACAGAAATTAATGCTCGACTCGTAAGGTCAGAGAGACTCCATAGTGGTACATTTTGTGTGCGACCTTTTCTGTTTTGTCAACATTCAACAGAGAGTTTACAGATATTGTTATTAGTCGTTCTAGGAAGTTTGGGGTCTCTCGTTTGAACCCCGGTCTCAGTACTTAAGACTTAAAACGTTTGTTTCAAATGCAAATTGGATAAAAATGTGCTGATGTTTTTATTGACAATATTAACATCGTAAAAGCCCCAATCTGAGAGGTCACGGCACCTAAAGTAAAGGCAAGAGAATAAAAAAGTGATTCTCCACAGCGACATTGACATGGTTTATTTCCAATAAAGCGACAACGTCATATCTTTAAGTTTGTGTAGAGAGGGGAATGGCATATAAAGAGTAGAAACAACAAGGTAAAGTTCACCGCCTCGTAATCCTGAAAGGCAAATTTCAGTATTCCGTTTCTTGGTTGAACGAGAACAATCCAATAATGATCGATATGAAGCTTCTAACAGACCTCAAGAACCCATTGTGATAAAACAAAGAGAATATGACAAAAATTTTGTTGAAAAGATACAAAGATAATACTAAGAGAGACCTAATATGAAAATAAGTAAACACGGGACCAAATGTTCATCGGTTATTTTTGCTCGTATATAACCCTAACATACGACTTTGGGAGACCATACTCAGAATATGCCAACATAGATAAACCTTTCGTATATCTTAAAATACACTGAAGTTAACAGCGAGAGAGACCATACATGAAAAAAAGGTTAGATGGGGAGACGAAATGTGCATCATATACATTCACTCATATATAAATAACCCTAAAACACGACTTTGGGAGACCATAAACAGAATATGCCAACATAGGTAGAGCTTTTTTATATCTGAAGCAGGGCTTGAAATTAATTCTTCTGGGAGGTAGCAAATAGTCGTATATCTCTCTGTCAGAGCTACGAAGCATTTCATTGTTCCACTAACAGGGGTCAACTTCATATGCTCTGAGGCACGAATCCTACATACCAATCCCTACTATTCAAACAGTTACAGATAGTTCATGCCCATACACCCTTTTGTAAAACAGGCACAATTTTTAGTGAGTTGTATATCTTTTGTTTGCTTATAAAAGTGTAAAAAAGTTAGCTTCCACATCAACCTGCGAAATGTTTGTTTACATTCTGGCGTGACCCAGGTCAAGTGACCAAATATTTAAATGAAGGGGTTGTGGGTTTTTGTAAAATATATACTAAAATAGTTGATAGATGCAGAATTACGTATAAAATTAGTTTGTACACCCATAATATTTGACTTTGGTTTACCCCAACATCCGCCACCGTATATATGCACAAGATATCAGTACCTGGCCGTATGGACGTGCAGAACACGCATGTTCCTCCACTTTTAACCTTTTCAATGCACCTGGTTATTAATTATGATTAATAATGATTTAAACTCTCGTATTGATCTTACATTTAAATGCTTACAATGGTAAGCTAAGAAAAAGCACACATTTATTTCGGTGGCACCGTTATCGTGAAATTACTCGCACACGTACACTTTACCGTAAAACAACCTGCTACTGTTTCCATTTCACTTCACTTCCACACTTCACAGAAACCAAAGAAAAAATAATAAGCCCGCTCTTCAGCGTATATTTCACTATGTATTTACTGAAATCACTAGCTCACTCAAAAAAAAAGAAACAACCATAACGCGGGTGGGGGGGGGGGGGGGTGGTGTTTACGACTGGCTTTACGGTCAGAATCTAGTTACCTTTGATCAACAGGCGGTAACTTTTGATTTTTTTTTGTTACTGGAATCAGCCCAGCACTGCATGAACACAGCTTTACACATTGCCTGAGGATAGACGCAGCTTGCAATCGGCCGTCCCTTAAAACCACAGGTTTCACGAATTGATTTTACTTAGCAACGCCTCTTGTATATCAGCCCATTGCTTCTCCCAACTGGTTTAACTAACTGAAATAATTCTAGCTTACATTAAAAAATAACAATAACGAGGGGGAGGGGTTAACACTGACCCTCAGGTCAACATTTAATTAAATTTGATCAACAGGCAGTAACCTCTGAATGTTTTTTAAGATGGGGATACGGTCACTTGCCGCTTTAGTTTAATGCAAAAAAAAAACAATTTACCGGACTAAACAACACCTAACGCACCACCAAAGCACCTGTCTTGTTTTTTTTCATATCCACCCTACACTGAGATACACCTTTGCTGTGAATCGACACCTAAACACACTGACTGAAGGGAAACGCAGCTCTCACTTAATAACCGACAATGGAAACTGCAGGCTTCTCGAATGGATTTTATTTAAAAGAACAGTCCTTCACTTTGCAATGCTCTTGCTTCTCACACATTGATCGATTATCAGCACAGGGCCGTGTTTACACTATATTGCTAAATAGGTCACTGGCCGTATGGACGTGCAGAGTACGTATGTTCCTCCACTGCAAACTTTTTCAATGCACCTGGTTATTAATTATGATTAATAATGATTTAAACTCTCACATTGATCTCACTTTTAAATCCTAACAATGGTAAACTAAGGAAAAGCACACAGTTATCGTGAAACTACTCGCTCACGTACACTTTACCGTAAAACAACCTGTTACTGTTTCCGTTTCACTTCACTTCCAAACTTCACAAAAACCAAAGAAGAAATAATAATAATACCGCCACACTTCAGCGTATATTTCACTATGTATTCACTGAAATCACTAACTCACCCCCCCCCCCCAAAAAAAAAAAACTGATAACGCGGGGGGACGGGAGTTTACGACTGACTTTACGGTCAAAATCTAGTTACCTTTGATCAACAGGCGGTAACTTTTGATTTTTTTCTTTTTTTTTTGTTACTGGAATCAACCCAGCAACCCTTCCAATCGGCCGTCCCTTAGAACCACAGGATTCATGAATTGATTTTACTTGGCAACGCCTCTTGTATATCAGCCCATTGCTTCACCCAATTCATTTAAATAACTGAAATAATTCTAGCTTACATTAAAAAATAACAAGATGAGAGGGGTTAACACTGACCCTCAGGTTAAAATTTAATTAAATTTGATCAACAGGCAGTAACCTCTGAATGTTTTTTTAGAAGGGGATACGGCCACTTGCCGCTTTAGTTTAATGCAAAAAAAAAAAAAAAACAATTTACCGGACTAAACAACACCTAACGCACCACCAAAGCAACTGTCTTGTTTTTTTTTATAAAACAAGGCGACCTAACATATCTGCCCTACACTGGGATACACCTTTGCTGTGAATCGACACCTAAACACACTGACTGAAGGGAAACGCAGCTCTCATTTAATAACCGTCACTGAAAGCCACAGGCTTCTCGAATCGATTTTTTTAAACAACAGGCCTTCACTTTGCAATGCTCTTGCTTCTCACACATTGATCGATTATCAGCACAGGGCCGTGTTTACACTATATTGCTAAATAGGTCACTGCCAGCTTTGCGGTCTGCTTTAAAACAGCGCACATAAACCGCAGCAAAAAACCACTCACATTCAACTGTTTTGGTGTGTTTCTGAGGGGGGAAGCTAACTTTTCTGAGGGGGGAGGGGGGGGAAAGAGGAGGGTAAAGGAGGGGAAAGGTAGGGAGTGACAAGGAGACACTAATTAAATCACTTTCCCCAACAGATATCATAGAGATATATCTCACAGTATATAAGATATCACAGAGTTATCTCAAAATTTATGCCAAAAAATGAAGAGCTGACTTGGAGCTAGGTACATGCAGTGACAGGTTTTTCACTAGCATGACAACTCAATATCTGAAAAAGTCAAAATTCTACATCAAAATAAGCCAAATCACACTTAGGCGTTCCCATTAAAATGCGCAAAAATTCTGCGTTTCGAATAAAATAATTCTGTAGTAACAAGCCGTATGCTATTTTAAAAAATTATTAAATATTTTAACAATTAGTTTCAAGTTCAGTTTCTTGTATGTTTTTTGCGATTTTTCTTCAATATTTTTCTACCAGTAACCTAGGACCGTCTGCCACTTTTCAATGGTTTTTTTCGCAATAGCTGTGGTGTTTTGGAGCCGGTAATGCTTTTGTATGTGGCAAATACAGGATTTTACACATATTTTCTGTTCTGTGCGAAGTAAAATGTCGTGATTTACGAAAATACGAGGTCGATATATTTTTTCGGGCAGGATTTTCGAGCTGTAACTCGCCACTTTATTTTATCCTCGAGAAATGCAAATATTAAGTGCAAACTGTAAGACTGTCAACTCGCTTTTCAAAATGACTGCTAAGAGCTATAAGCCAATTCGCACTTTGACTTCCGCTTTTCGGCTGAATTCAGTTGGGATAAGGATATAAAGAAATGATAGATAAAAACAGCAAAAATCAACAAAATTCCATTTTGCCAGAAATATATTCTCACATTGGTTATTAAAGGGGCTGAAAAATGTGTAAAATGTTTTTTAAAAGATCATGTGATGGCTTTATAAATTTGAAAGTGTGCATGTTGAAAGAAAATTAGAATTTTGATGTTTTCCCTTATCATTTTTTTATAATTTATCCCACAAATTGCAGTCGAAACAACACCTTAACCGGAAAGACCCGAAAGTGCGAATTGGCTTATAAGGATTACTTATGACAACAAACCCGACTTTATATGTGTGTACTAACAGTTTACTTATAGCAGCTCAAGATTTTGCATTCTAGGACCAGTAGCAGGTGTCGGGATGTTCGGCAAAAAATATTATTTTCGGGATAATTGTTGTTTTCGGGAGGTGGCGACACTACAGGCAGAGGCGGATTTAACCTAAGTTACTGTATCATTTCTTTCATTTTTTGCCCGATTCCCTAGCAGTCGAAATTCAAAATTCAAATTTTATTCGAAACGCTCAAAGTGCAAGCCAGTAGAGATAGAACATAGATACTTCCTGATTATGATGAGGAAATGATGTTGATCAACCAGTAAGCCAATTCGCACTTTGACTTTTGCCGAAAAGTTTTTGCGTTTCGACTTCATTCAGTTGAGATAAGGAGATAAGGAAATGATACAAAAAAACGACCCGAAGGTGCGAATTGGCTTATTTGCTGTCACGTCGTATCCACTTTCTAGAAAATGCAACATCCAATATATTTCCTAATATACCACATATCCAGAGTTTATTCAAGTCAAGAGGATCACTATTGACATTGATTGTCACTACAACTTGTTCTTAATGGTATAACTTATACTTACTGAAACATGCAATAAAATAAAATAAAAATGACGTCTCGAGAGATCTTTCGCGCATGCGCCTTCAAATTGTTTTTGTTTTGATATTGTGTTTTTGTTTTGATTTTAGACAAATCAAATCGAAGCACGTGTTATTTTTCAGGAAGGTTGAATTTACGGGCCAAGAATTAAAAAAAGGACTTTTTTTGTCTATCCTTCATGAAACTTTGCCATATGATAGAGTAGACTTCCCTAAATATGGGGAAAATTTTAGTTTGCCCATAAACAGCCGATTTCGTTCAAAAATGACAATTACAAATGGTCTCCCTGAGTGGTATTTGATATGGTTGTGAAATATACAAGGAGTAGACTTTAGGGCGACTTTTCGAATTTGTCTTTCAGTCATAATTTTTCATTTTGGTCATGTCTTATACACATTATGCTTAAGTTTAGTGTCCGTCTTAAAAATCTAAGAAGAATTGGCTACTTCTGAGTTTTCTAGAGGCCTTATAAATAAGGAGACCCGGTTCTGGTCTCCAAATTTTTTCGGTCTCTCTAAACCTTATAAATCAGCACGTGAGGTCTCCTCAAGCATTAAGGTATATATATATATATATATATATATATATATATATATATATATATATATATATATATATATATATATATATATATATATATATATATGTGTGTGTGTGTGTGTGTGTGTTGGTGTATCTGAATATAATGCACTCATTTATTTAAAAATTTAGATGCACACTACTTCGTAATCAAGAGAATACTAAATAACAACTAACTAGAGTGCAAAGTGCACCTGTACATAAATATCATCAATAAACAAGGTTGATCTAATTCCCTTCTGTGCATGATGAAGCATGAGAAAGGCCAGTGCACATTTTGGTAATCATATGCTACGTTGTTTCTGAACATTTCATATTTTCTCAAAAAACCAACTGCTCTGGTATGATGGGGCAGCAGAAACCCTCAGAGGATTAGCGTTTTATAATAAGTTTTTATCCCACATGCACATTTCCTTTTCATTGCACAACGTATCAAAAATGTGGCACTAGATCTCTTAAGTATATAATTAGCTTTTTAAGTTGGTTGTAGATAAACGGATAGTGGTGGAATTTTTGGCAGGTCAGTTTCACAAATTAATATCTTTCTCGATTTTTGACTGTTGTCAAGCCGTTTCGCTTGTGTTGTGGTTCGACTCCCACAGGGTGCCTGGATGGCGATTTTCTATGCAAAGAACAAGCGCTCTCTGGTTGTGGCATTGTATGGTGGGACAGGGGCTACGGTTTTTTTACAAACAAGGAAAATTAAATTTTTTAATTTTTCAACAAAAGGTCTCAGAGGAGTAGCGTTTTATGATGATTTCAGGACACACACACAGACGTCTTTTTTAATTGTGCAACACAGGTGTAATGATCACAAAACTACACGAGTTCTGAAAGAAAAAGGCATACAACTCTTGTTGTCACACACAAAGTATGTGCACAGTTTTTAAATAAATGTAAATACAAACTTCCAGAATCACACCTGAAACTGCCCAATGAATAATTAAATAAATATAAACTAAATTTTAAAATGGTTGCCTTCTACATTCGAACTTCTGTTCCTGCGCTACCACCAGGTATAGCAGCATTTATAAACAAGACTGTCAAGGGACATTGTGACTAGCCTAGATCTAGTGAATCAAGTGTTAATAGGCTTGTATGGTCGCCAAAAGATGGTGATCATATTTTCAAAACCGGTTATTAAAAATTCGTACAAAATTTTAAAGGAGTCCTGTAAAAGTTGTGGGAGAAGCATTTTAAAAATTGTCAACCCCAAAAAAATTAATTGCCGCCCCCCCCCCCCCCCAGTGGCCAGTTTTTGGCGGAGTGCTAAAAAGTAATTGTTTAAGAGAGGCCTGCATTGGTACATTAGTACAATATTTGAAAGGAATCCGATTAAAACTGAGGGAGAAGAATCATTTTAAGTAAAAGTTTACATACGCACACGAACATACGAACGTCCGGACGACGGATATCTCCTCTTCTAATGTAATAAGACGGGCCCGACGAAGTCGGCTGGTCTAAATAAGAACACACATGTTTTGCAAAATTAAGTTGGGGCCCCAATTTCTTATTCATCCAACAGTCTTTCTTCTGTGGTGTCTTAAATAAAGTTTACTGGTTAGTTTGTTCTAATCTAATACTTATCTATCTGTGCCTTCACCGGAGAGTGCCACTTTATTGTATAGTATATCGCTCTGTGGGAATTGAGTCCCCCCAGTAGCAATCAGCTACAAATATTGACTAAAACACACTTATAAACGCTTTCAATCTATTTACCATTTGATAGGTTTTGCTGGTACATGATGTGTTCACAACGGCGTACATCACCGGAGGAGTCTTCCTGTAAATATTGAAAATTCCCATAAAACATGTGGGTTCGAAAAATTACTACCTTTTGGCAGAACGCAATTTTTTGCACACAAAAACCCTGTCGAAAAGATTCTTAATTAAATTCTAACACTCGCATTTCAAAATTTATTTTAGTTTTGTAGCATACAGATTTGAAAAATGACGATGGACAGTGCCCTTATTGATTGTTTTGTACTATGTCATCGAATCAAAAGTGCGCTGACCACTCTAGTTGTTTAAAATGAAAAATTAGAAGGAACGCAAAATTTCCTTGTTTGACATGGATCCTCGTGCTAAAGTGCACTCCCTCGTGCTAAAGTGCATGTCAGTACACAATGGGCATGTTACCTTTTTGTATATTTTTAAGTGTAGTAGCCCGGCTGATATGTGTGTCTTTCCCTCCTTAGCACTGAAATCGTTGCAGATCTTGTGAGAACAAGTTGGGCATCATCAAATGTATATCAGTATATATATTTTAAAAGATCACATGATGGCTTTTGAAATTTAAAAGTGTGCACTTATCATTTCTTTATAATTTATCTCGAAGTTACAGTCAAAATGCCACCTCCATCATAATGATCTGAAAGTACGAATTAGCTTATTATGGGCGTAATATATGACTTCGATGCAGATGTTGTATGGCGGAGCTCAGCAATAAAATTACACATTACATGAACATGTAACAAACAAAAAAAGGGGCAACTTCACTTTTACGATATATTGTTCATATAAAGCATTTCGAACAGTATTTCAACGATAATGACCGTCTTAGTTGTGGGCAATAATCTGCGTACTTACATTATTTCTTAACAGTCACCATCTTCATACCCAAATCTACAATGAGTTTTAATTCTTAACTTACAAAATTTGCCGCTTTTCTTTCCTATAGATTCACATATGCATCCGAATTTTCTATGTTTGTTATTTTGCAGTATATCTGGGGAAGTTACAGTCTATTTTTAGACATTTGTCATGATGGGAGTTAGTGGTTAAGTGCGTTCTTAACCCTTTGATCACAGACCTGCAGCGAAATTTTTACTCTTCAGAACCACTCGGTATCACGTGGCATTATGTTTCCCACTGGAGTCGCTGTTTTATAAACAGATAACCGCTGAGAAAATCTGTCGGTTATGTACGAGCACAAAGTGGATAGATATTTTAAAAAGTAGCTTCCTTTCTTTTATTATCCCCAGTGGGTTTGTTATAACAGATTGAACTGAGGTAGACGTTGGCTGTTGGACACCAACGTGGGGGAGTAACGCTTCTGGCTGAATAAATTGCTCTCACAAGCTACTCTATAGTAGCTTTGGTATCGGGTAACTTTGCAAAACAGTCCTTGTGTTCGGTTATTCTATTTTTTGATAGAAATGATATAACTGATAGAGATTTGCTGTTTCTTTTGAACTTTGCATCACAAACTTGCTTGGCAAGCGTTTCCGGTTTTGTTTGTTTTGATAGAAATGATGTGCATTTTTAGCTCCATCATTTCAATCATGACGTGACCTTCACCTTATATGTCACAGAAATGGCGGACAGGTAAATACTGTTTTTTTTTAGAAATATAATACAACCGGTTAAAGTAAAGAGCAGAATTTGTCCGTATTTGTTATATTTTTATGAAACAGTCAACAAAAGTAAAACATAAATACAAAAAAATACTTTGTGGCAATATCATCGTACTATCGCTCAGGTTTTCAGCGTCACGTTTACTTCTTATTTATAAATGAGTAGAGTAGTACTCATATTACTCTGAGTAAAATTTTATGGTTTTAAATACATATAATGATAAAGAATTCTATGGGTCTCATTTCGTTAATTATGCCTTATTGCAGTGTACGCATTCGTTATAACTATGGTCTTGACTTAGGGACCATTCTTGATCAAGCAGATCATGCTATTTTAAGAGCGGGGACACCAGTAGGCATACTACAATTTCGTACCTCGTTCCTTCTCTATCCTTGTTTTAGATGAAAGATCTATCGCACTACGTGTTGAAATGTCAGTATAATTAGGAATATTTAAGCTTCTTTTAGTATCCAGTTAAGAATTTTTTAGCTACTAAAATCGTGATTTGTCTATATGTTCAGTCGATATGACATAACCATATCGGGTGAGAAAAAACAAACAATAGCATTAAATGAAGAAATTCAATAGCATTAAATAAAGAAATTCAAAGGCAAATTACTAAAAAAGAACACTCAACAGAACTCCTTTTTTCGACAAAACTATTTCGGGACTATGCATATATTTTGCATCCAGACATCCATTTCTTTATAACAACCGCTATTTAGTGAAAAATATTAACTTCTACAAGTAAAATTATCGCTGCTGTTTTACCTCTGAGTGAGAATTAAGGCTAGCGGAAGTTTGTGGGCATAAATATGGTAGCTCGGTAACTGCAGAAGGAATTAATCTTACTTTAGAAGTCTTTTGTTTGCTACAGAATATATTGTTTTTCTTTTTCAGAGAAGGTGGCTCTTTTGTGACGCCTACGGTTGAGCGCGGTCGTATTCCAGAAGATAACACCCAGGTAATAGAACTTCATCTAAGTATTCTCTTTTTCCGACATTTTCTCCCAATGTCACCCAGTATCCCAAGCTGTATTTAAAATGATCATGTTCTGTTCTCTCAATTTCTTAGCAACAGAAAGCCTTGCAATTGGATGGCAAAGATGAAGGATACTGGCCTAACCGAATATCTATCATTAATATAATTTTGACTTTATATTGCTAGTTTTTTTGCAAAGCGTTAAATTATGTGTTGCAGTTATAGAATTACTTTATATTACTTTTAAAATTTGTGAAGCAAAACCACATGGTGATTTTGTTTCCATTACAGTTTCATGCAGAGCCACCTCGTACCAGACTGGATGATAGCCAACCGCAGTGAAGGTGCCACCAGTGCTCCAAGTACAAGTACTCAGAATGACTCGAAAACCTACGACTGCACAAAAGGCGTGTTTGGGAACTTTTACTGCGTAATTTACATTTATGTGTGAAATCCTCTCGCTTAAGTTTGAAATGCTTTCAAACTAAACTATGTTTTTCAAAACTACAAGCTTATTTATTATCTAGTAATAATCTTATTATGTCTTACAAAATCTTGTAAAAATATAATTACATGGTAGGCAAAGATTTTGGCATTGTTTACCTTCCATGGAGTCTCGCAGTGTTAAATGCAGCGGACATTTTCTTTAGAAACATTTAATACTTACTTAGTGTGGCCTAAATAAAAGCGATGAATATTCGAACAATGTTATGCCCGGCATTGAAGTTATTAATTTTTTATTAGGTGTGAAAACTAGGAGATGGTCAAACATAGCCGAGAATTCACTTTTAGATTTGCTTGAGTCACGAATGGATGATATGGATAACCCATTTGTATCCAAAAGAGAAATGGCATTTCAAAGACTATGCATCAAAAGGGCTTTCCAGTTTCACCCAAAGATGTCGAGACGAAACGGAACAATCTGATGCGTCAGTATAAGCTTGACATTGCCAAAAAGGAGAAGCGTGGTTAATCGTTCCAAAGAACTATATTTGATCGCATGCAGGCCATTCTCGGCTATAGACACGATATCACACTCAAGCATAATTGTGGGTTCAAAAAAAACAAGCGTCCTCTGGAGGAGGTAGATAAAAATAAAGAGCCAGTACGAGGAAGAGAGCCAGACTACAAACGGAAACTTTTAGAAAAGTTGGACTGCATTTTTTCAATACTTTAAAGAGAGTGACGAAAAACGAGCCGAAATACAAAGAGGAAGAGAGGAAAATAAACAGAGTAAGCTAGGTATAATGGAGAAACTAGTGGAGGCAATGTCGAAAAAGTAGTAACCTATAGAACTGTTCCTTTACAAACATTTTATCGTCAGTTAAACAGTATTTAAGCATTTCTTTTTAACAATTATTTTTTTTGTTTGTTTCAGTCTTTACGGATTACACGACATGAGCTCGTATAGTTTGCAATAGACTTTTACAAAACGACAAACATTTGAATGTATTTGAGTTAATACATGGTTTTGTCTACAACAGTCTACCTTGTTTCATTTTGCTTTCAATACGAACGAGGTACAGTCAAAATAAGAGCAGCTTAGAAATTTACATTGTGTCGACAGGCTCTGTTGGAAAATTTTTGAGGGGTAACTAGGGGAGCGGAGCAAACCTCCCAGAGCAGTTGGGGTATCGAGGAATTTTCTAAGCCGTGTATTTTGTCAAAATTTTAGACTTTTTTTTGGGGGGGGTGGGTAGCTACCCTTGAAGCCTTACGCAAAAAAAGAAACTCTGCGTCGATATTACAAAATTCCAAAAGCTACACTTAACTTCGACATGCATCAAAATATTAATATGTAGATTTTGTATTTTCATGATCACGTGGAATACAATAACAGTCAAACATATGCAAGTGTATCTCAGTGGCAGAAACAGAATGTTTCTCACACAAATCGCGATGTTTGGTCCTAAATCTGAAGCGTTCTTGTGATATTAAGGCGCTTCAAGTGAACCCGGGTTCGGTCCTGATCTGCAAAAATGTCGTTTACTACATTGCCATCGGCTGCCGCAACTTCTTCTTGTTGCTGAAATTCTGCCTCGAACTCAATATCTGCCATTATACATATGCTGTGCAAAATGAAAGCTGCCACTATTATTCCCACTTAGCATTGAAAATGCCAAATGGGGATTTATTGCTTCGAATTCTTCACCTATTTTTTTCTTGCTTTTTAAATTTTTTTTCCATCCGCCGAATCGGTTTCCAGACATCTCCTCCAAGACCGCTGAAGCTCGACCAACCAAACTTGGCACATGTGTGGAGGGTCATCAAAAGTGGTGCAACTGATAGAAATTTTTGACCTTGACCTTGCTGGTCAAGGTCAAATCGCGAAAATGGTCAAACGATTTTTGACATTGACCTTGACTATGACCTTGAAATCGCGAAAAACGTTATTTAAGAAAAACAACGAGTTATCTCGAAAACGGAAAGAGACCTGACCTCATTTTCGACCTGCATCCCCTATACGACGATACGTAAGGTATAACTTCCGGTATCCTTGACCTCCAGGTCACTTTCAAGCCCCAAACCGGAAGTTGGCCTTTATCTCGAACACGGTAAGAGATAGAGCAATTCTGACCTCATTTTCGACCTCCAACCTCTATACGACGATATGTAAGGTATAACTTCCGGTGTCATTGACCTTCATGTCACTTTCGAGCCCAAAACCGGAAGTTGGCGGGGGATGTGCGTATGATTTTATTATCGCACTTCTCTATAATTCAGAAACGGCTACATATATATCACATTGCTGTCATTGTAGGTAAGCCCTTTTTCTATGCTGTACTCACTTGGAAAAATCTCTCTGTCTGTCTGTCTCTCTCTGTCTCTCTGTCTCTCTGTCTCTCTGTCTCTGTCTCTCTCTCTCTCTCTCTCTCTCTCTCTCTCTCTCTCTCTCTCTCTCTCTCTCTCTCTCTCTCTCACGCTAACCTGATTATGAAGTTTATTAGGGTGAAGGTGGGGGTAGGGGATTATTTGATCACGAGTGCCTCCGATCAATATGAGTTTGACTGTAAAGACTCTTTCACGTGTTGTGTTGCAGCCATTTTACCACCCACCTTAATAGATGAGTGGTTGGTATTAAACTATACATCCATCTGCGTGATTAAAACCATCACAATGTTATCATGTCGTTTTCTTAGTAATTTCTAATTTCTAAGTACTGCTATTAAAATGGTGCGAAAATATTGTGTTCACAGATGGAAAATGTCACTAACATAGGCTTTTGAAATGTTTTCGATCAATTTATGTGTTCACATCACTGTATTTTCACTCGAAGATGACTAAGGATGTGGAATTAACTCTCCCACGGGTGTGAAAGGGGAGAAGCAGAACAGCTTCATCCTCGTTTCACTCGCCGTCCCCGAATATTTTCTTGCGAAGAGTGTCAAGCGGTACCTCAAGATTTGCACTAGTGGTCACATCCTCCCTCGTTATATCGCAAAAAACTTCCAGTGTCGATTCGGTGCATGCTCTTAGATCCTCTATGCTGATATTTACCATTTACCCGTCGGCACTTTTGACGATGATCTGGCTCACTCTGCTGACGGAAATGGAATTCTTTTTCTTGTAGGGGAATAGCGGATTGGTACATCGTGTATATGGATTCTTTGGCCCACATATACATCAAGATTTGATGTTTTATTCCAAAGATTGACGTACAGATTACCAGTGCTGTCGGTCAAAGTTATCTCCTTCACCGTGCTCTTTTCACCACCCTTAACATTCTTCTGTTGTCGCACCTGTGATACAATAATAGATATAATTAACTCCACCAAAATTCCATTCATTTTATGTTTACGTGAATATTATGGATCATTATCGGTTTTGATACAATTTTTGATACAAGTGCGTTATGGTTTTGATATCTTGCGAAATATTGACCCAGAAAAATGTTTTTACAATTTTACATATATAAAGTATAAAAAGTGAATACAAATACCTACATTCTACATAATATTGTTTTCAAAACGAGACATTTGTCTTTTTCTACACATTGCATGCCATTTACACAAAAAACTTTGAAGTGTCAATTTAAAATAGTGTTTCCCTGTTTTCATCTCACACCACAACACTGTATTTTGGTGTCTGCATGAATATATAAAGCCGTGGCAGACAGAACAGGAATGGGGAGGCGGGTGCTCATATAACATATAACATTCAGACAATCGTGCCCCTTTACAGCAGTCAAACAGTCTAGAGTGCTCGTCCTTCCTTTTTACGTTTGTGCAAGTTAGTGTTGTAGCTATTGCTGATTTTCTTTGTTTTAATGTGTTTTTTCTAATGTGGTTATGTGCCTATTTTTACTCCGTCTTTTTATTTGTTATTGGTGAAAAACTTGTGTCTGCACAGTTATACATAGAAACCTCTGTTGGAATGCTAGCACGGAAGGCAGATTGTGCATAGTGCCGAATGCTTTAATTTTTTTGTCTGGGGCGGTGTTGGGGGGGGGGGGAGGGGTTGAACGGTGATGTTGACACAATATGTTATGATACTCACAGTTGTTATTTGACCTTTGACGGACACAAGGGTGCTTGGAGGCGCATTCAGTATCTCATTAACCGTCACCATTGGGTATCTCGGTTCTCCGTTTTTTGCTATGGCTTCGTGTCTGAAATGGTTAAAAGTTCAAGTTTTATCGATAATGGATTAAAGCATAGTATTATATGACTCCCCCACCTCATAGCATATGATATTGAAATACTTAGAATTCTTCACCTATTTTTTTCAAAGGTCAATTTCAGCCAAATTCTTGCTCGCACTTCTCCGAAACGGCTGGGTGCAGAAAGTTGAAACTTGGCACTCATACGCAGACTAACGCGAACTGGATCTGTGCTGAATTTCAGTAACCTTAAGCATTGTTTTCAAGGCCACATTCATAGCACTTGGGCGCAAAATACAGTACGAGACTACTTTTAAATAAGAATTTTTTTTGGCACGGCAATGTTGCACCTCTGCGGTCATCATTTACACATTTAGCTGTATGTGAAAACAGCACCCGTTTCCCTCCTCGTGCATTGTAAAGATGCACATAACATTTTTATGCTTTTGGACATTTTTCAAACAAAATATAATGTACCTGATGTTTTCAGTAATTTCAGTAATTTCAAGAGGTGCAATGCGGAACACTTTCGTTTTGTGAACTAAAACCAGCTGCCTGCTCCTATAGACTGATTGGCATATATGGATGGAGCTCCCCGGCTTGAAAAATTTCGGCAACTCCATGTACACCGTGAAGGAGATGGATGACGCAATGTCTACCAGTACGCCCGTCCTCATTTCCCCCTTCTCTTGCAGTGTCTTCCTCTTCATTTAGCATCACGACATCCGCCTTGTATATATAAAAACATCTTTAGTACTGCTTTTTCTGTTGCTTTGAATTTTTAACACACGATATTTATTTAACAAACATACCATCGGGTGATGCATTGATTGGAGGAACTTTAAAATCATTTCTAAATTCTGAAAGAATCATGAAACGCGAGATATTTATATTCACCTGTGCGTCTTTGTTTTATCACCAAGCCGGTGCCATTTTGGGACGCTTGTGTCATTTTTTTAATTGAAAGAGAATAAAACAAATGAGAGTAAAACAAATTTCTCAACTAACCTTTATATTTTGAACCCCCTTATCCTGATCTGCGTTATCATTTTGCAAGAGCGTTTTAAGTGAATCCATTGTAAGCTGATGTCGTGCTATCCGAATTTTTTTCACTGTGGTGAAAAGTTATTTCAACTGTTACGAAGTTTGTTTAATGTTTGTTTGTCTTCTCAATGCCTCTAGGTGGTGTGGTGGATGCTTCTGGTCACATTTGAAAAGAGACACCTGTACATTTTCATCAAGCGTAATCACGTGACCACGCGCATTTAATGTTTGCTCCTTAGGTTATTTACAGTAACATGGATGCATCATGAATACGTGGGAAGGTACCGTAGGTTCCTCGAAATCACACGGTGATTTTGCAAATTCGTGTTCACTTAATGAGCTTGTTTATTGGGATGTTTATGCGGAGAGATATTGCTATTTGCTACCTGTCATAATTCAAATATTAAAATATCAAATATCAAAGTTTCAGTCAGAGGTGGGGAGGGGAGTACAGTGATTTTTGTTATTTTCGGACACGAAATAATTACAGGACCCCCCCCCCCCCAAAAAAAAACAAAATTAGAGAATGCTAAATTTCAGGTAAAACCAAATACTTTTACTATATAGAGAAGAAAATGTAAAGTTCACTTTACTATGAATGTCATTTTTTCTCATTTTAAACCTTTTTATGGAACTCTAGCGACCCATAGGAACCGAAAATACCAAAATTAGAAAATGCTAAATTTTAAGCAAAACCAACTTTTTTTCCTACATGGAGAAAAATTGCAAAGTTCACTTTTTTATGAAGGTCGTTTTTTTCTCAGTTTAAACTTTATTTATGGAACTCTAGGAACCCATAGGACCCGATAATAGCAAAACTAGAAAACTCTAAATTTCAGGCAAAACCAGCTTTTTGTACTATATTGAAAAGAAAATGCAAAGTTCACTTTTTATGAAGGTCGCTTTTCTCAATTAAAACCATGTTTATGGAACTCTAGGGACCCATTGGACCCGATAATAGCAAAACTAGAAAACGCTAAATTTCATACAAAACCAACTTTTTTTATTATATAAAAAAGGAAATGCAAACTTCACTTTTTTATGAAGGTCGTTTGTTCTCAGTTTAAACCTTATTTATGGAACTCTAGGGACCCATAGGGCCCGAAAATAACAAAATTAGAAAATGCTAAATTTCATGCAAAATCAACTTTTTTTACCATATAGTAAAGAAAATGCAAAGTTCACTTTTTATGATAGTCGTTTCTTCTCAGTTTAAACCTTATTTATGGAACTCTAGGGACCCATAGAATCCGAAAATACCAAAATTAGAAAATGCTAAATTTTAGGCAAAACCAACTTTTTTTCCTATATGGAGAAAAATTGCAAAGTTCATTTTTTTATGAAGGTCGTTTATCTCAGTTTAAACTTTATTTATGGAACTCTAGGAACCCATAGGACCCGATAATAGCAAAACTAGAAAACGCTAAATTTCATGCAAAACCAACTTTTTTACCATATAGTAAAGAAAATGCAAAATTCACTTTTTATGAAGGTCGTTTGTTCTCAATTTAAACCTTATTTATGGAACTCTAGGGACCCATAGGATCCGCAAATAACAAAATTAGAAAATGCTAAATTTCATGCAAAACCAACTTTTTTTACCATATAGTAAAGAAAATGCAAAGTTCACTTTTATGAAGGTCGTTTCTTCTCAGTTTAAACCTTATTTATGGAACTCTAGGGACCCATAGGATCCGAAAATACCAAAATTAGAAAATGCTAATTTTTAGGCAAAACCAACTTTTTTTCCTATATGGAGAAAAATTGCAAAGTTCACTTTTTTATGAAGGTCGTTTTTTCTCAGTTTAAACTTTATTTATGGAACTCTAGGAACCCATAGGACCCGATAATAGCAAAACTAGAAAACGCTAAATTTCAGGCAAAACCAACTTTTTTTTATTATATAGAAAACGAAATGCAAAGTTCACTTTTTTTATGAAGGTCGCTTTTTCTCAGTTTAAACCTTATTTATGGAACTCTAGGCACTCAAGAAGCCGAAAATACCAAAATTAGAAAATGCTAAATTTTAGGCACAACTAACTTTTTTTACTAGCTGGAGAAAACATGTAAATTTCACTTTTTATGAAGGTCATTTTTTCTCAGTTTCAACCTTATTTATGGAACTCTAGGGACCCATAGGACCCCAAAATAGCAAAATTAGAAAATGCTAAATTTCAGGTAAAACCAACTTTTTTACCATATAGTAAAGAAAATGCAAAGTTCACTTTTTATGAATTTTGTTTTTTCTCAGTTTAAACCTTATTTATGGAACTCTAGGGACCCATAGGATCCGAAAATAACAAAATTAGAAAATGCTAAATTTCAGGTAAAACCAACTTTTTTTACTATATTGAAAAGAAAATGCAAAGTTCACTTTTTATGAAGGTCGTGTTTTCTCAATTAAAACCATGTTTATGGAACTCTAGGGACCCATAGGACCCGATAATAACAAAACTAGAAAACGCTAAGTTTCAGGCAAAACCAACTTTTTTTATTATATAGAAAAGGAAATGCAAAGTTCACATTTTTATGAAGGTCGTTTTTTCTCAGTTTAAACCTTATTTATGGAACTCTAGCGAGCCTTATGACCCGAAAATACCAAAATTATAAAATGCTAAATTTCATGCAAAATCAACTTTTTTTATTATAAAGAAAAGGAAATGCAAAGTTCACATTCTTATGAATATCGTTTTTTCTCAATTCAAACATTATTTACGGCACTCTAGGGACCCATAGAAACCGAAAATAAGAAAACTAGAAAATGCTAAATTTCAGGCAAAACCAACTTTTTTTACAATATAGAGAAAAATTGCAAAGTTTACGTTTTACGAAGGTCGCTTTTTCTCAATTTAAACCTTATTTATGGAACTCTAGGGACCCATAGGATCCGAAAATAACAAAAATTAGAAAATGCTAAATTTCAAGCAAAACAACTTTTTTATTATATAGACAAAAATTGCAAAGTTCACTTTTTTATGAAGGTCGTTTTTTCTCAGTTTAAACCTTATTTATGGAACTCTAGGGTCCCATAGGATACGAAAATAACAAAATTAGAAAATGCTAAATTTTAGGCAAAACCAACTTTTTTTACCATATACTAAAGAAAATTCAAAGTTCACTTTTTATGAAGGTCGTTTCTTCTTAGTTTAAACCTTATTGATGGAACTCTATTGACCCATAGGATCCGAAAATACCAAAATTAGAAAATGCTAAATTTTAGGCAAAACCAACCCTTTTTTACAATAAAGTAAAAAAAAAATGCAAAGTTCACATTTTTATGAAGGTCGTTTTTTCTCAGTTTAAACCTTATTTATGGAACTCTAGGGACCCACAGGACCCGAAAATAGCAAAATTATGAAATGCTAAGTTTCAGGCAAAACCAACTTTTTTTACCATATAGTAAAGAAAATGCAAAGTTCATTTTTAGGAAGGTCGTTTTTTTCAGTTTAAACATTATTTTTGGAACTCTAGGGTCCCATTCGACGCGAAAATAATAAAATTAGAAAATGCTAAATGTCAGGCAAAACCAACTTTTTTTACTATATAGATAAAAAAATGCGAAGTTTACGTTTTTATCAAGGTCTTTTTTTTCTGAGTTCAAATATTAGTTATGGAACTCTATTAACCCATAGGACCCGAAAACAACAAAATTAGTAAATACTAAATTTCAGGCAAAACCAAGTTTTTTTACCATAAAGAGAAAAAATACAAAGTTCACTTTTTTAGGAAGGTCGTTTTTTCTCAGTTTGAGCCTTAGTTGTGTAACACGAGTCACACATAGGACCCGAAAATAACAAAATTAGAAAATGAAATCGCTCTATTTTTGATCGTTTTCGAGATAATAGTTCGTTTTTCTTCTTTTTTAAGTTTATTTATTGTTTTTTTTTTTTGTTGTCTCTATGTTTCAGGTGTAGAGGAACAGGCAACGCTCGGATCTTCAGTCATTTGAGGAAATAAACGATATCGTTACGATATTGACCTAATCAAAGTTTTCGGTAACAGCCTCTTCCTATCTTCAGACACACTGCTTCTCTTCTGTAACGAATTTAGCGATATCAATACTATATCATCCTAAGTACTACTTTCGATATAGGTGACTTCCTATATCTTCCTATACACTGCTTCCGTTATCTTACGAATTCATTGATATCAATACGATATCATCCTAAGTACTTTTTCGATATAAGTGCCTTCTTATATCACACTACACACTGCTTGTTATAGGACAAATTTAAGGATATCAACTTGGTAACATCCTAAGAACTGTGTTTGATATAAGTGCTACTTGTATCACTCTTCACATTGCCTCCGTTATCTGACGAATTTAGCAATATCATCCTAATTATTGTTTTTATATAAATGCCTTCTTATATATCCCTACACGCGGCTTGGTTTCTAACGAATATCAAAGAGATATCATCGTAAGTACTGTTTTCGATATAATTGCGTGCTTCCATTATCTGGCGAATTTAGCGATATCAATACGATATCATTATTTATAGAATTTAGCGATATCAATACGATATCATCATTAGTACTGTTTTCGATATCATTGCAATCTTATATCACCCTGCATACTGCTTCCGTTATCTAACGAATTTACTGATATAAACTCGATATCATCCTAAATACGTCTTCAATATACTTGCCTACCTATATCACCCACAAATTCCTTTGTCGCTTACGCATTTGACGATATCATCATAAGTACTTTTTTCGATATGAGTGCCTTCTGTACACACTTGTTTCTCATAAATTTAGCTATAAGTGCCTTCTTGTATCACTTTACACACTCCTTCAGTACACACGAATTTAACTATATCAATACGATATCACTCTAACTGCTGTTTTAAATATAAATTTCTCCTTACCTCATCATAAATAACATAAGAAATAGCATAAGACATAAATGAAGAATTTAACATGACAAGCTCAAAGAAAGTAACTAACGATCTGTTCATTAAAACATACCATAGGATAAATTCCATTACCGCAGTCATTCTCATTCACATTTTATAAACAATCTGTTTTTTTGAAATTCTACACATAAAAGACATACAGCGATACATCGAAATGCCTAAGAAAGCAAAAAAGTCACACAGGTCAGCCAAAAAGCAGGACAGGGTAAGAAAACGAAACATAAAAGGGGCAGGCGACATTTTAGTTCACAGATGAGGGCAAGTTAAATCATACAGAATATTCATTGGCAGTTAGCGGTCCTGAAGCGTCCACGACACCCTCTCCTGTTCTCACAGAAAACAGTTTACAACATGTAAAAATGTCAAATGCAAATGATGTCCACACCATATGCGGCAGTGTTCACCAAGGTAATGCCTATTTCAAACATGCGGGCTTACAGTGTACAGGAATATGTCTCGAAGCTTTTCGATAGGCATTGCATAAAAATCCCTCCACTTGGACGTGCCAAGACGTTGATTCAGTTGTTTATAGAGGGGATGTTCCATACAATAGCATTGTGAAAGAAAATGCAGAAATACTAAGAATTAACCAGTTGCCCAAGTCATTCTATCAAGATGGCAACACATGCGAATTGCAAACATTTGACAATAGCGTATCAATAGGACATGAAATGACAGATCCTGAAGACAATGACATAGGTTTTGTTTCTTTGGACGTGGCGCTCACTTTAGGATTCTCGCAGTGGCAGTATATGTTCTTGATATATCGCGAGATAACTGTTGCACTGCTAAGAGATAATTCATCGTTTTTTATGTTTGATTCTCACTGCAGAAATGCTGACGGTTTGTATACAAATGCGAGTATAAGGCGGTACTACACAGGTTTTCAAATATTGCAGATTTGTTGTGTCACTTACAGAGGTTATTTGTATCCTCAGCTGTTTCATTTGACGAAATATTTGAACTGACCCCTACTAAGATTGTGAGAACAAAAGCCATTACAGAAAATACCATGCATAATAATACACATGGTCAATATTTGAAAAGAACGAAAAACGAAAGAGAAAGGGAGCGATACAGAAACAGTCAGACGTTTCGACAAAGAAAAATCACAAATGCAAGTGCTAGATATCAATCCAAATATGTGCGTGATGAAAAAATCGAGGAAAGTGATAGAGAACAATATCGAGAGATTCCTCAACTGAGAGCGAACAAAATAAGAAAAGCAAAAGAAAGGTACCGCAATTGCCTTACAGCCAGGGAAGCGACAATAAAAGCTGCAAAAAACAGGTACAAGACGGTACCTCACGTTAAGGAAAGCGCCATACAGAACCGAAAAGGTGGCTATCACTCGACACCTGGAGTCAAGCAAAAGACGATAACGAAAGCAAAAGACAGGTATCATACTCTCCCAGAAGTGAAGGAAAAGACAATTATGAGAGCAAAACAGAAGTACCATGCTATCCCTGAGGTGAAGAAAAGGACAATCATAAGAGCAAAACAGAAGTACCGTACTATTCCTGAGGTGAAGAAAAAGACAATTATGAGAGCAAAACAGAAGTATCACACTATCCCAGAGGTTAAGGAAAAGACAAAAGTGAGAGCAAAAAGTATCACGCCATCCCAGAAGTTAAAAAATAGAACACATTGAGAACAAACCAGAAGTATCACAGTATCCCCAAGGTTAGGGAGAAGAAAATAATGAGAGCAAAAGAGAAGTATCACACCATCCCAGAGATTAGGCAAAAGACAATAATGAGATTAAAAAGGAGTATCACACTATTCCCAGGGTGAAGGAAAACACGATAAAGAAAGCAAAGGAAAAGTATCACAGCGCTCATGAAGTAAGGGAAAAGACATTAAAGCAAAACAAAAATATCACAGTATTCCTGAGGTGAAAGATAAAACTGGAATGAAAGCACAAATACGATACAATACAGTTCCTGGACTCAACGAAAACATTAATAAAAAAGCAAATGAAAGGTATAAATCTAAAGCTAGTGCCAGGGACAGGAAAAAGGTTTATGAAAAGGAAGCATATCTAACTCAGAGCATAAGAGATAAAAAGCTTGAGCAATCACGAAATCAAAACAAGAGAAAACGTGACGTACTATCGCAAATGGATATGGTAAAAAACAGTTTTTTGAATCCATTAGTGAAGGTCCTGATTATGTTTGTCGGTCTTGTCACAGATTAAGATTTAAAAGACAGGTGAAAATCTACAATTACAATGCATACAAAGACTCTTGTATCTCGAGCAGTAACCGCAGACTATAAACACACCTGTGATGCAAGTTGCCAAGAAAATAAACATCCGCGTTGTGAGCTTTACATTTGTTACACATGTGATAGTCACCTAAAGAAAGGCAGTATGCCACCGGAATGCCATGCAAATCGATTACAACTTGATGTTATTCCACATGATTTGTCAAGAATGAATACTTTAGAAAGACACCTAATCGCGTTGCGCATACCGTTCCTGAAAATTGTTCATCTGCCTAAAGGGAACATGGATTGTGTTTTGGGACCTATAACTTGCGTTCCAACTGACTTGGCAAGAGTGAGAGATTTTTTGCCTAGGCCTTTGCATGATGCAGATATTGTAACAGTTTCTCTTAAAAGGAAATAGGAGTTCAATGGCTACTACCAACAACAGCAAGTCAATTTAACACTTCTGGAGAGGTGTCTCAATATATTGATTAAAAGCAATAAACTTTACTCTAACATTAAATTTTCTCATGAAAAAGACACAAACAATGTAATGTGGGAGATCGCATACAGGGAGCCAGAACATCAAATAGAATGTGAGAATGATGAACTTAGTGACTGTAGAATATTGCAGTTAACAGCTCACAACTCTCCTGTGTTTGGTGGTGTAGTTGAAGAAAAGAAAAACGGAAGGTATGCTACTGATATTTCGTGGTTTGCCAGCTTCGGCGCTGCAGATTTAAGTCGTTGGCCCGAAATTGTGGATGCGATACTTAAGCAACAAGAGAAAAGAAGAGCATTTGACCATATGACTTTTAAGGAAAGGTGCGATGCAATCAAATCTAACCCAGTTGTGGCAGCCATTATGTTTGACAGAAGAGTCAAAGCATTTATAACACACGTTATTTGCAGTCGAGCTCACCCCATTGGTGAAATAGAGGACTTTTTCTACAGAGTTGAATTTCAACAACGAGGAGCACCGCATATTCACTGTTTGTTTTGGGTGACTGGAGCTCCAAGATTGGATGTTGATTCCGACGAAGACGTTGTAAGCTTTATTGACAGATACATCAGTTGTAGGTTACCCACCGAAAATGAAAACCTACGAAACATTGTGGAAGCAGTACAGATGCATCGAAAAAATATAGCAAGTCGTGCAAGAAGGGTAACAAAGAATGCAGGTTTGGTTTCCCAAAACCTCCAGTAAAACAAACTTTCATAGCAAGACCTAAGACGCCACCTAGCGACGAAGGAGAATCTGAAAAAAGAGAAAGAGAGTAAAAAGACACAAGCAAAAACTAAAATAAAAAATGTAACAGAATTCTTGAAAAAAGACATTTTGGAGGGAGATTTCACCAGGTTCGCGGGTTTTGAACGCTATGTGTTTACTCACGCAAAAGACTTGTATTGTTTTGAAGCGTGAACCGTGTGACGCATGGGTTAATCCGTTTAATTCCGATATATTAGAAACATGGAATGCAAATATAGACATTCAGTTTGTGACAAATCCCCGGGATCTCGTCTTTATCATTTTGGCGTATCTCTGCAAAAGTGAAGGTGAGCTAAGTACAACTATGGAATTTGCTAAAGACGAGCTTTTCAGAAATAAAAAACAACGAGAATAACAGAAAAGTAATGAAACAATTGGCTCACATTTATTTTAAACACCGAGAAATGAGTGTACAGGAAGCTGTATTTCGGGTATGCAGCTTGAGGCTAAAAGATAGCAGCAGGGACGTAATATTTATACCAACTGATGAAGATGCTACTCGCATGAGTTTACCGTTATCACAACTGAAATCTATAGCAGATTCCGAAAATGAAAATGTCAATATATGGATGACCAACGCAGTTGATAAGTATAAAGCGAGACCAGATGGTGCAGAGTTTGAAGTCATGTGCATGGCGCAATTCGTTTCTGAATTTCGTTTCATTGGCTCTCAATCCAAAAGTAATGGAGAAAACGTGTACGAGCTTAAAGGTAACTTGGGTAAAGTTCAACGCCGAACAAGAAGCAAACCTACAGTGATACGATATACGAAGTTTTCACCAACAAGAAGTCTTGAGAAGTACTACTTGACGATATTGAAGGTGTTCTTACCCTTCCGAATCAATGCTCACCTGAAGACCCCTGGATTCAAAACATTTGAAAGTTTTCTGAAGCAAGGAGCTGTACAGTTATCTACAGATGACGCTTTACAACAAGTGATTAAAATTGTACGAAAAAAGTCTTTGTTTGAAAATGCAGGGGAAGAATTCGAAGATGTTTTAGAGACATTCAAGGAAGAAGTTCCACTTGAGGATGCGTGGGCTCTAGTTGCTCCAGAAACTGCAACAGAATATGACGAATATTCAAAAGAACACTAGGAAGATGGACTCGATGATGAATGTCAGCACATTCCCAGGACGCCTCATATAGAAATCTGTCCACTGCGTCTTTCAGCCGAGACGATGGTGCCAATGCTCAGAGGCATGAACCAGAAACAGAGTGATATTTTAAAACGATAAGGCGGTGGTGTCTAGACAAAGCAGCAGGAAAGGTTCCGGGACCATTTCGTATTCTTATTCATGGAGGCGCTGGTGTTGGTAAGAGTCACCTCATTAAATGCATTTGTCATGAAGCTCAGAAGTTACTGAAGAAGGCCGAGAGCCGGTTTTACTGACCGCTTTCACCGGTACAGCTGATATGATATTGGAGGAATGACTTTGCAAAGCGCATTAAAGCTCCCAGTCCCTCTTAGAGGTCCTTACGAGTCGCTAGGCGATGATAAACTAACAACATTAAGAGCAAAGTTACATAGCCTCCCTATTCTCGTGATAGACGAGATTTCAATGGTGAGCCAACTACATCTGACATATATACATGGGAGACTTCAGTAGCTAACGAAACAGCGAGGAGAAAGAGCATGTTTTGGAAATGTTTCTATTCTAGTCGTTGGAGATTTTTATCAACTTAAACCCACATCAGGGAAGATGGTTTGCACCCAGGACCAGTCACTATGCTCTACGATTTGGGAAAGTTTCAGAATTGGGACGTCAACAGAAATTATGAGACAAAAAGATGATCTTGAATTTGCGGAGCTCCTGAATGCACTGCGCGTTCATCAAAAAGGAGCTAAATTAAGTAGCAAACATGAAGAAATGCTAATGTCAAGATACAACAGAGAAGATTCCCCGCCAGACGCGTTACATGTATTTACATTGAACAAGGATGTGGATAGTCATAACGCTAGAATGTTGATGTGTCTTGCACAAGCGGGAAACGTTTTTATACAAGGTAGTCCAGCCGCAGACTATGTGCGAAAAGGAGGTAAAAATCAAACACAAATACTGCCATTTCACGCAAAATCGTCTAGAGGCGATCTCGAAGACAATGTGAAATTATGTGTCGGTGTCCGAATTGTACTTACTCGCAATATTGATGTCAATAGAGGACTTGTTAACGGTGCTTTTAGTACGGTTGTAAACATAAATCAGCCTCGCATAGATGCAACATTTGCCAGTGTTTCTGTTAGATTTGACAACAGAAATCTTCAGACTTCAAGCTGTGCAGGTGTCATTGACATAATGACACATGAGGACAACCTTAACCTTAAGCCGCACACCACTCCACGCCAGATACCATTGAAATTAGCGTCGGCCAGCACTATTCACAAGGTTCAAGGAATGACAGTTAACAAGATCGTTGTTTCTCTTGAACAGATACGAAGTGCTGGCCAAGCATACGTTGCACTTAGTCGCGCCACGTCTTTAAGAGGTCTGTATTTGCAAAGTTTAAACATAGAGCAGATTTTCTGCGATGAAGAGGTCAGTTCAAACTTGGAAAGCATGATACCACTGGATTGTGAATTGGAATTCAACAGCATCAATGAGATTTTTGAGAACTGCTCAATTGTATGTCACAATGTGGAGGGACTGCTTCATCATTTCGCAGATGTGAAGAAGACAATAAATGACATCAAACCCTGCGTGTTAATGTTAACAGAGACATGGCTCCGTGACTACATAGCAAACGAAATTGTATCGTTACCAGACTATAAGTTGAAAGGAAACGACAGATTGTCAACAGTTTGCAGTGGAATAAAGGGTGTTGTTGCCATTTATATTCAAAAGGAAATACCAACAACTTATATACACCTTCCATACATGAATATCGAAGTCATGGCTGTAAAGATTAGATTTTACAGAAACACAATTGTTTGTGTAGTTGTATACAGACGTTCATCATCATACCTGAAAATGTTCTGTGATGGTTTGAATAATCTTCTCACTATTTTGAAAGACGAAGAAGGTGAGGTAATTGTGATGGGCGATTTCAATGAAGATGTTTCGGCAGAAAAACACCACCCGATTGAAGGTGTGTTTACCAGGTTTAGATATTTACAAGTCGTTGAGTCGCCTACAACACGAGGTAATACATTACTTGATGCTGCATACATACGTAAACAGGACACAACACTTTGTCGCAAAGTGTTACAAACTTATTTTAGTTACCACGAACCTGTTAGCATTATGCTGTCTTATCCAAGAGTTCAGATGAGTTAGAACAGAGACACCACGGGAGTGTAACCGCCTACATGAAAAAACTGAGATATGATATAGTTGGTAGTATTTAGGAGGATGCTCTACATGCAGACATGTGAACATTTTTTACAAATATCAACATCATCTGCCTTCCCTTTTAAGTTATCATTCCAAGTTGGGTCTAATTAGCTGTGCGAATTTCGGTCTAGTTTAGTTCTGTTGTTCTTTGCTTCCTTGTACGAGTGGTCGTAAACGCTTAAAACGAGCCTTCAGCAACCTGAAGCAATGTATATGTTTTCACATTTTAAAATGTGATTTTATTTGCTTACAGTTCTTTTAAATGTCTTCCTTCAGCTTAAATAGTGCACAAATGTTTATTGAAATGTTACTCTTTGTTTGCTCTGGGGGATACGGAGCCGTCCTGTACAGATTTGGCTCATTACAAGAGAAGCATTTGCGATATAGGCTCTGCTAGTACTTTAGTAGAATACTTAATTTATTCGGCATGACTCATACTCAAACGCTCGTTCCACTGTCACTCTGATAGAGGAATGAACACGGTTGAACCTGCTCTCTGCTTCAGATAAGGCGTTTCCTCTTGGTTGTTTGAACGGTGTCAATAACCAATACAGGCATGGGCATGCGGCATCGGCTAATATATGGCGATTGCCGCATTATCTGGCACCGTTCTCAACAAGGAGAGAACGGCAAAGACACGTGCGTTATGCACCTTACAGGACCATCCAGTATAAACGTCGATAAATGGCATGTCTTCTCGCCTGTAACATAAAAGCATAGATAAAGACAACTTTTTATTCACTCATAAAGACGGTAGACTTAAGCTAGTTTGAAGTTTAAGTAAACAAACAAATTCGTAAACATGTAAGATAAAACAAAGCTTATTTTTTTCGTTTGTTTTCATCGCGAAATGTGTTCCAAGTCACAAATTCCCTTTTCTTACAAGGAAAAAATATCACAAATGTTTCTGAACTCACAACATTCGTTTTCATACAAGAAACAAAAAAAATATATATATATATGTACTCACAACTTTCGTAAGTAGTGAAAAATACCTTGTGACTGTATCGAATAAAAGTCTTTTCGGTTCTAATAGTCCTGGCCCCTTTCGCTCGGCTTAGAAATTGGTATGTTTGTGCCGTCGAGGAAGCCAGTTACTCAAGGGAAGTCATTGACAGCTTGGTACATGTTACTGATCTCAAGCATCTCTTGTTGAGATGGCCAACAAACGATGCGATCCAGTAAATGCTCCACAGTGACGTCGATGAGATGACACCCCTGACACAAAGGCTCGCGGTGCTTTCGGTTACACCAAATATTGTTGAAAGTTCTCGGCGTGTACATGGCGAAGCCATGTATCGCAGCACCATAAGGACCTTTACTAATATATAGTTCGGGGTTGCAAGAATTCACCTTCAAATACCCATTTATTTACAATTAAACGGGGCCACAAAAATGAGATTATCTGTTTACTTACATCACAGTTATATCAGATTACAGGCATGACCTTTCATTGAAACAGGTCCTAATACAAAAAACCGACCAACAGTTATGCTTATATTATATATATATATATATATATATATATATATATATATATATATATATATATATATATATATATATATATATAAATATATATATATATTTCTTGCCGTTAGTACTAGAAAGAATCAGAAGCGATGTATAAATGGAAGCACTTATAGGTCGGACTAAATACCAAAGGCAACGACAAAAGCTGAGAAATCCGCGGGCTTCGAACCTGCATTAGAACTGACTTGCAAAGTGCTCAATTGAAAACAATTCTGTTGCAAAATAACTCTGACTGCTAACGACTATACTATATCTAAAGTAGTATGTGACAGCATGCAGTTTTAAGATCCTGTACAGTGTCAGTCGTTGAACTAAGTAAAAAAACCTCTGGTCGCCCACCGCTAATGGGCCTTGGTGACAGGTGGAGAAACTCATGAGCATTGACTAATCTTTCTATCTCATCAATAAATAGCATGGCCGATCTTCGTGACATTCGGAAAAAGTGCTTGAATTCATCCTCTCTGTACGTGGTGAGCAAAGAATCCGCAAAGTCTTGAATACGTCCGTCGGTTCAAATATTTCAAACATGACGCCCCTAAAAGTATGACAAACAGCATGATAAATATAAAATGAATATATCGTATTCAAATGCAACTTCACTTAAAACCACATTTATCAATCGAATTGGAAGAATACTATATTTCAATTCATGCGTTTCCTTTATAACATACATCTTTGCATAGTCTCAATGGACCCTTACTGTCTTCCTTGGTCTGGGAAGGAAACGAGAGTCATCTAGGACTAATCTTTGCAAAATCAGTTTGACACTTAAGTGCCTATACACGCACATTATGAAGCAATTTTCGAGTATCGTTCGCTAACTTTACGGTTACACAATGTTGCAAATACTGGTAACGACAACTGTTGACGTGTCTGGGCTATGCCAAGATAATAGCAGCTTTTTATATTTCCTTGAAATACATAAAAATCAATGAACGATAATCAAAAGTTTCTGCTTCATGCAGTAATGGGAGATAAAACCACTCATTTGCTGTTTTCTTTGCTCGAATTTTTTCGTAAACAAAAAAAAGCTGTCAAAACTGCGAAGCTTGTTTACATTTCCAACAAAGGTTAAAACAGCTAAACACCTAAGTCAAAAGTAAATTAGGGATAGAAATTACATAAGTGAGTCGCTGTTTGAATGCGACTCGCATGATACTGCAAATGATAGCGAAATCGATGTTTCACATGTATGGACCATTTTGTCAGTGAGTGGTGATTTAGGAATTCGGATATAACCGTATCTGATTTCATAAAGCTACCTATCTTATTTAGAACGTATCCGCGCCATGTTTTTTCGTCATTATGACGTCCTATATTTTTTTGGAGACAGTGAATGAGAAAGGGCCAAAAGCGAACACAAGGAAGGAGTGGACGAGCTATATCAGTAGCAGAATATTTGTAGGCCATGGAATACAAGCTCAACGAAAGATATAAAAGTTTACAGAGATAAAATGGATGTGGTCTGGTTGCCTTTATTACATTCAAAACGTACTGATATTTTGGAAATACTATAATATTAAACCTAATACTAATCTACCATTTCACAGTCCCAAAGCTGATACTTGGAAAAGGTTGCCCGATAGTCGTAAGCATTTAACACCCGTGGATCTGGCTTCGAGTTAACTCCTCCTTACAGTTACTCCGTATATATCTTAGCCGGAGCCTTCCGTTGTTCAGTGATGGTGTCAGATTTTAGACCAGCCGATTTCGTAAGGATGGTCTTATAAATCAGTAGAGGGTATTCTTTGTCTGTATGAACGCATGTACGTAAATTTACTTCTATTTTCTTCTCCCTCATTTTGGATCTGATTTCCTTCAAATTTTGCACGAATGTTCTCTCGATAGGCTTCTTTGGAATAATTACTTTTTTAAAATTGGATAAATTAGGGTCGTTTAAAATTTTTGGTTGCCAATTTTCAAAATGCTTCTCTCACAATTTAGACAGTATTTCTTTCCAGTTTTGTACGATTGCTCATAAGACGATTCTCTGTTGAAAATGACCTTTTCAGACATTTTAACATTTAACATTTAACAGTTTTTGGAAGCCAGTTTTCAAAATGCTTCTTCTTCCACAATTTTGATCAGATTACATTAAAATTTTGCATAGATATTTGTCAGGTTTTATTCTCTTAAAAGGCTACTTTATTTGAAGATTCAAAAGTAAATTGGTTAAAAGACGGGAGGAGGGGGACATTTTAATTTTTCAGGTAGCCATTTTTCAAAATGGGTCACGTAGCAACTAGTTACTGTGTTTGTCCATGGCTTTTTCAAACGATTTCCAAACGGGGTAATGTTAAATTCGAAATACTGTCTATTTTAACCAAACGCGGAGTAAAGTTCAGAAAGAACCACTTGGACCGACTCATCTCGAAATTACCCCTTTAGCCGTTTTTTTTTGGGGGGGAGGGGGGGACACGCATGATAACGAATATTACATCAAGGCCCCCGGACTTTTAGTGGGGTGGTGTAAGCTTTTGCTGTCACCAGTTATGATCTCCTCTCCCTCGTATAGGTTTTAACCAAGCCGACTTTCTTCGGTCGGCTATATCCATCACTTGTGGACTATCTGTCGTCCATCACTGTGTTCTGTATATAAGCAATTTTTCAAAAATGCTATGCCTCCTTTTTGGTCCGATTATTTTTGAAATTTACCATCAATGTTCCCTAGGTAGTTATCCATACGGTTTAAAGTTTTTAGACTATCCAAAATGTCCCTTCATATTGTGGTTTGATTACTGTTGATTTGTCGTATGTGACTGCATAATATTTAGGTCCGATCCACCAAAACTGAGCAAAAAATTGTTCATGTTTTAATCTTTTTAAATATCTCTTTTAAAATGTCACTGCTCTTAGATTTTTAATAGACTCCCAGCATATTTGTTTTGTTTGCTACTTAAATCAAATTAGTGGTAAAGACATACAAGTAGCCAAATAGTTGTATTACATTCCAATACTCGTCGCTCTTTGTCATTGTAGTTTCGACTCCCGCAGAGAGCTTGCATAACGATTTCTTATGCAACCAATAGGCGCTCTCCGGTGGTAGTTTTATAACGGGGAATTTTGGTTTTGGGGTATTTTCGGGTTGCGTAGCTCTCGTTGCTGCGACGGGGTTAGGCGGCTGCAAAGTTTAATTTAAACTAACTAAAATTAAAAGAAAGATCTACCCATTTAAATTCCTTTTTATTTAATATCCAACTAATTATCTCTCAGTTTATTTCATGAATATTCTTTAGTTTACACGCTTAATAAAACCCAGTATAAATATTTTGTTGAATAAGTTCAAGAACATAAAGCCTGATTAACAAACGTGTTTTTACATTAAAATAAGTTTTACACCTTCTACAGATCTGTTAAATAATGACAATCGAAATTATCTGATACTCTATCTGATTTCCCAAAAGAATGAATATAAAATAATACACATAGCTTATCTGTCTTTAGGCGGTCGGTTCCTTGTCTAGATTAGCTGTTTTCCTTAAGCGAAGTTAGATCCGAAATTTTGCTGGTTAGATCCGAAATTTTGCTAAGTCCAAAACTGAGATAAATCCTTTATTTTTCCGTAGATTTCCAGTTTCCAAAATAGGTACTTTATTTGTTGGAAGGTTAGGCACGAACTGACTAGCTACGGGCGCGGCTTGACCAGCTTTTGAGTTTTCGCGAAAGGGCCGAATTATGTTACGCCGTTTTTTTACTGGCTAGCCGTTAACGGGCAGACGGAGGGGTATTGGTCTGTTTCGAGAAAGGCTTCGGTGATTTTTGGGGCCCGAGCAGTGTCAGCACTTAAGGCTTAATTACTCATTTTAATGAGAGAACCGAAATTACTCTTTACCCTATGGAGCCCTAATTTTACCCACTAAAGAAAATTTAAATGTATTAAGATAAAGCCGAAATTGGATTCAGCGAAATTAGCACATGTCTTTTAATTTAAAACTTGCAATTGAGCGGCCTAAACAATGGGGGAACAATTTAAGTTGCCACTCTAAATGCTTAGGATAAAAGGATTATAAAGGATAATTGCCCTTGCATGGTCAGACTTGTATAAGATATGTAAATTGTATTTGAACAGCTGGTTTGAAATTTGCGTTTTAGAGAAAATCCCATTAAATGTAAAGATAGGAAATGTTCCTTTAAAAGAACTTGATTTTTAACAGGAATCACCCTTTTATAAAGTATTTTTAAATCTACAAAAAATCTAACAAATCCCATTTATAATAGTAGCACAGCGAGTGTTAATTATGCTTACTTATGTCCTATGCAATAAATATTCTAGTCAATGGTTATTAAGGTGGTAAAGCTACAATAAATTTCCAAAATATTTATATCTAATGCTTTTTAGGCAGGTGACTTCCTCGGACTTGTGTTACATCATTGGGGGCAGAGTATCCGCCATCATTATGTATGTATGTATGCAAATTTTTATTAAAAATTCCTCTTCTCTCGCTTCTTCTCCAGCTGCTCTGGTCTGCGTGGGGGCATCCGTATGGAAACTTTTATTTAAATGCTTCTTTACCTACGAGGAGGATAGCCAAATGGTTCAGTAAATCCAAATAGGTGAAACAGATTTCCTTTGTTAAGTAAACGACCCCTAAATGGGAATGCTGAATTTCAAATAATACCCCCTATGTTATCGAACGCGGAATAAAGTTCCGAAAAAACCACTTGGACCGACTCCTCTCAAAAATAACCCCTCTCTTTCCGGTGTGCAACGCTGTAAAATTTTTGAAATCGGCATAATAAATAATACAAGTAATGCCATTTTGTCCAAAATACATATTGCAGATTGTCTAAACTATACTTTTAAATTGATCAAAACTTGACGCATCAGTGTTTTTTTCATACATGCTAAAAATTTCTACAAAGTTTACATGTTGGATTAATTCGTATTTTGAAACTAAATTGTGATGATACATTTTTTAGTAAGACTATAATTAGAGTATCATTAAATTAGTTAATTTGCTTATTATGTAGCTATGGAATATGTAACAACCAATCTGCAAAAAAATGACAGTTTTGGTCAGAATTCCCAGCACGACTTTTAAATCCCAATTATAATTTAGTAATAATTTTGACAACTTAAGCATTTTATACACAATCACTTTTATTCCAGTTATATTGTTGTGTTTTGTCAGTTGTAAACGTAATTTTTACTTCGTAAAAGCTCCGAATTCCCTTATTTCCACTTTTATAGGGTTTTCTAGTAAAACTCTAAGAATCACGCAAATCTCAACTAAATATTTTTCTAATGGTTCGAAGAGATCCGTCCTTAGTCCCAGCCAATCAGCATCCTTGGTAACTTGTTACTAAGCCTCATTCCCGTATTGCGTGCGGTTTTGGCCAGGCAGAATTTTTTTAATTGCTGCCTTCAGTATAAGGTGAATTTATCCGAATTTGTTATTAAACGTTGGATAATCCTTTCTTTTTTCAACTGTGTTAGCTCGAGCGTTGTTGGCCTGTGTAATTTGGAGTTTTTGCCTTCGTAGGCTCTCTAGTAGTAAATCTAGGTTTGCATTACGGGGGTTGTCTTTCCCCGAAAAATGTAGCTAGTCACCTACAGACAACACATATAGTGGTCAAGCAAGCGACAAAGGTAGGTCTCTTGGTGAATCTCGCCGTACGAGCTCGTGTCAAAACAAATTATGGGATTCTTGGGAGAAAGATATGATTTAAGTCTGGCAAAGCTTATTCCACCCCGAGCGCCTGGAAAGAATCCGCACATCCATTCAAGACATAGAACCGCATTCGAAGGTAACCTGATACCTTCGAAGTGGCAAAAATGCAATCCCCATTAGGCTGTCTAGTTGCAACAGAGAAGACAGTTCAGCCAGGGAAACTCCACTACAGCCAGTTCGAGGCAGAAACCAGACGTGCACTGCGACAAGCGAGGCACCCCAAGGCCACAATGTATGTTTCCAAGAAAGCGATACAGGCACTGGCTTGGTGGTGAGACAGAAAGCTCATGGGCAAAGGGCGCCCTTTGCACTCCCACCCCAGAGTTGGAGATAAAAACCGATGCGTCTCTATCGGGGTAAGAGATTCATTTCCAGGGCAGAATGTGGCAAGGTTCGTGGCCGAGGCAGGTAAGAAACCGTCACATAAATTGGCTAGAACTACAAATGGTTTGGATAGCCTTTGGATCCCACGCTCTGGAGGGGAGATATATGGAGTTCCGCTTGGACAACTCCACAGCGGTAGCTTATCTGAACAAGCAGGGGGTACCAGGTCCCAGCAACTCACCGAGCTAACCAACAGCATCCTTTGCCTGGCTCGAAAGAAAAGGATTCACCTATCAGCTCGGCATCTGGCGGGGTCCCTGAATGTGCTAGCAGACCTTGCTTCCAGATTCGGTCAGGTAAGACACACAGAGTGGTGGGACCATTATTCGAATATTCGAATATTCGTTCGTTTGAGTGGGGTTTGAACCCTATCTTTTGATATTCGAATATTTTGGATTTTGTATAATTTTTAAATTATTTTTCATTAGAAGAGAGAATTTTTAGCCTTGCAGGCAACATCGTTACAAAGAAAAGGTCTCAGCTGAGACCGGAAAATATCAATATCCATAGTTTCCTTTCAGTTGCACAGAAACTAGGCAGGGCTTGGTTTTGTTTCTCGGCATTACATAGATATAGTGATACACCTTATTATCCCACTCGCCCAACTTTGTTGGCGAAGGGGATATAGGACTTGGTTAGCCCGTCCGTCCGTCACGCTTTTGGGTAGTGGTCTTGTATGCACAACTCCGACGAACGGGTAAGCACACACATTTCAGGTTTACTCCTCATGTATTGCAGTTGTACACCTCGTATTCAGTTTGTCCGACTTTTCATTTATTTAGCCAAAATTGAGGTCGAAACTTGGCATATTTTTCGGCTATAAAGGCTATATGATCAAAGTCTTGTATGCACAAGTCCGACGAACGGGTAAGCACACACATTTTAAATCCTGTGCAGAGTTACTCCTCATATGGGTCTTTGGACAACTCGGCCCATTACTAACTCGGCCCATCGCGAAAGACGACTCGTCCCAGCTTTTGAACAACTCGGCCCATTCGCGAAAGACGACTCGGCCCAAATTACCAACTCGGCCAAAAACAGTTTTATCGAAAATTTTCTCTAAATATATGAGTTTTTTAGTGTCATTTATGGAAGAAGTGTTAGAACTTTGTCCATTGTCGATTATGCATATGTTAGGAGGACAAACTACTTCTAATTGTGAATGATAGTATGAGATTAATACACAGAAAAACAAACTTTTGCAAGGGGTATGGACAAGTCGGCACCTGAGTAGGCACGAAACATTATCGGTAGTTTTTGTACAAGTCAGCGCCATTTTCTATGGGCAAGCTGGTACTACCTTTCAAAGTCGGCACCGAACATTAAATATTTTTACACACCATTTTAATTGTGAAAAAAAAATCGGAAGATTACCAGCACCAATTTTGAAATCTCGGCACCAAGAATCACAGGTTTTAATGCAATCAAGCAACTGAATTAATGCTCATGACAATAACAGAATTATTTAGACGCAGTTTATAAAAAATATAATTTACTTATGTACTCTGTGTTATTTTAAGATGAAAGATGTTTTGTTCAAAACAATAACAGTTCTTCTGACACCTTATAGTGCTCTGTGATTGTTAGATCGAAGGTTTGATTGCACATCAAGGGAGCTTGAGTGCTACCTTTGATTGAAATGAATAGCAACAAGTATGTATTTGTGAAACGCAAGCAGGCCCCAACCGCCCACCCCTCCCCCTTCCCAATTCATAGGGGTATAAAGCGATGACGGACAGACGGACGGACAGACAGACGCACGGACACCCCAAACCTATAGGCCCCAATCCGAGGGGTTGGGGCCTAATTATTGTTGTGAACAATTAATTGCACTTGCAATATAACACTCGTGAGTAAAATCAATTGCATATCGCTCATAAAATTCGGTTATTTTGGTTGAGAGTGATGGGAATTAATTGTAATCTGCACCAGTGCACGCGACCACGTGAACAACATTATTTAAATTGCATTTTTTACAATTTTTAAGAACCAAGTTTAAAGAGTGTTGAAGTGCACTTTTTGGTGTGTAAAATGACCCATTATCACCATAACACATGAAATGCATGGTGAGTGATATTTGTATCCCCGTCATAAACCGTAAAATGGTGTGTTAAATGGGTATTGTAATATTTGATGTTTGTGACATTCAGTCATCTCTGTCATTGTGAAAAACATAAGCAATGCAATCGTCATAAGAAATGCAATCGAAGGTGCCAAAATTGCTGTTGGGCTCAATAACACCGGAGTATTCATCAGTTGCAGTCATCCCTGTCATCGTGAAAAACAATGCATATCATAAGAAACATCTCCCGTCTTTCATAATCTCATGTAACAAACGTCTCCCGTCTTGCATTGTTTGATTAAATCGTATTAAAAATCATAACTTTTTCATAAAAGAGCTGCTAGTTCTAATCAAAATCAGCAAGAAAACCCAAATAGTAAATAGTAAAGTGGCAAAAAAAATGGGCCGAGTCGGTAAAAGTGGGCCGAGTCGTCCAAAAAAGTTTGGGCTGAGCTGCCCAAAATTGGTCCGAGTTTGTAGTGGGCCGAGTTGGTAATGGGCCGAGTTGTCCAAACCCACTCATATGTTGTAGTTGTGCACCTCGTATTCAGTTTGTCCGACTTTTCATTTATTTAGTAAAAATTCAGGTCGAAATTTACCATATTTTGCGTAGGGCGAGGGGATTTGCAGCGTTCCGGTGCTCTTGTTTCTGTTGACGTTATTCAAAACTTTGATTTTGCTTGAACATATTTGAACTAGGTATTTTAAGATCTCTTAAAACGAAATAAAAGTTTGATGTTCACTGCGTGTTTGTTTTCTGAATAATTTATGATAATACAGTCTCATATTACACAATAATACACAACCACACATCACTGACAAATTTTTGGGGTAGAAGTAATAATGTGGATGTTAATGCAAAAATGCCCACGATTTCGAAAAATATTCGAATAATATTCGAATATTGCTCCCGAATATTCGAACCCTGTTTTGGTATTCGAATACCACCACTAGCGTCTATCAACCCAGGCGTTCGCGTAGGCAGGCCAGCGCTCTCCGTGAGGACGACCGACCCTGGAGGACGACAAAACTGCTAGGGTAGGTCTCCCCTTGTAAAGATCCGCTGACCTGGGCGTTCAACGCACGGACCTGCGAGTGGCCGAGGGATAAAATTCTGTACACCTTTCCCCCTCAGGCAATCTTACTGTGGGTTATCCACAGGGCAGTACTACTCAAACCCAGACACCTGCTTCTGATAGCTCCGCGGTCATCCAACGCTCCTTGGTTCCCCATCCTGTCCAAGTGTGTGACCAGCCCACCCCTGAGGCTTCCGTGTCACCCAGAGCCCTTGCCTGAGCCCCATTGGGCATGCCTCCACCCAACCCCCACCTCCTAGATTTACACCTGTGGTCCCTGTCCCTTCGTTCCTAGAGAGGCAAGGCTTCTCCAGGGAAGTGGTAGAAAAATGATAAATAACCACAGTGAGGCCACAGCGAGGGTGTATCGGTTACAGTGGAACAATTTTGCCTGTTGGTGTGCTAAGGCCCAGTTAGATCCATTCCAGGCTAGGCCAGTAGTAGTGGCAAATTTCCTCAATCATCTGTTCACTTCCGAACACGTGAAGGTGGGTTCGATCGAGGGCTATCGATCAGCCATAGGTTCGAGACTGAAAGCTGTTTATGCTTTTCAGACACTTCAGGGTGAACTCTCCCAAGTCGGTCACTAACATAGCGCAATGGGACCTGCGCAATGGGTCCTGTGCTATCTCCAGAGAGCAGACACCTTTGAGGAAGAGATTATACCCCCAAAAAGCAACATTAAGATTCACCTTTCTTTTAACACTGACCTCAGGCAAGAGAGGAACGCCAGATCATAAAAGACAACGGTGGGTGGAGAAAAGTCTTTCTGAGACCGAGGGCAGGATTTATGGGCAAGATCCACATTGCCACCGCAGGTCTTGGTACCTTGGAGCAAATAACACGGCCGACCTTGCCGGAGGGAGATACGGAGTCAGGCGCAGTATCTCCCTGTCCGGTTCAGGCCTTACATAAGTATCTTCAACTGTCAGAGGGTTACAGAAACAGGGGCAAAAAGCGTTAATCATTTCCTTCATATCCAAGTTCAATAAAGACCTTTCAAAGCAGACCATTTCCAAAAACATCAAAAATGTAATTCTGGACGCTTACAGTAAAGCCCAAACAGAGACAGAGTTCAGGGATCTGTGTAACGTTAAGGCCCATCAAGTAAGGCAAGTTGCCAACTCAATCAGGACCTGCGTAGTGTATCTCTAACAGACATTCTGAAAACAGGCTGTTGGTCGACACCTAATTCATTCATTAAGTATTACCTAAAGGCCTATTCCAGTGCAAACTGTCCGGTTTATGCTCGTTCGGCCCTTTCGTAGCTGCTGAAGCTGTAGTCTCTAACTAACTCTTGTCTATTGCAGTGAAACGACGGCAAAGGGCAGAGGCAGACCCAAGCACATGGAAGCCTTTCATCGCCCCTGCAACGGCTCAGGCAAACACAAGAGAGGTCAGAACCAAGGCCGCCGTTAACTGTGTCGTGACTCCTGCCAGTTACCTGGAGATCAAGAGCACCGTGCGCTCTAGTTATGGCTCAGTGCCCCGATGACGGTTTTTGGTGCTTCACCCCTGCGAGACCTGTTCTCCGTCTTTCCTTGGCAAAAGGGTGTGTATACACACACTACGCACCCCCTCGGTGTGTCCGTTATGGCCACTAGAGTCGAGCTGGCAGGGATCAGGTATTTAGACTAGCTGGTTTCACTTAGCTAGTGATCGTATTCTTACACTGGCACGTTGTAGTGCGTTCGTTATGTATCTAATGGTGTTCTGATCATGTAATGAATGAGCACATGGTAACGCGTCACCTGTCGGGCACGAGCGCCCCTCCTCCGATCGGTGTCTTGAGTGAGCGGATTGCAGTGCGTTCAGTCATGTCAATCGATATTGTGGAGTAGTATACCAGAGGAGCGCATGATAGTGCGTTAGCTTGTCTTGTACGAGTACTTCGTGTCGCCTGCCCCTATATCATGACAGGGGCACTAGGTGTGAGTCCCTAGCTTGGTTCTGGGTTAATTTTGAGTACTTTAAAGTGTCAATATTTATTTGACCATGGCGAATTCATATATGTTCATGATAATGAATTTACTAATGCACGAGTTTTCCAGTGACCAAGCATCCCTCAGTGTTACCACTGCTTGGACACATAGTTAGTTACGCGGACTTGGTTCCACGATCATGTTCGTGGAAAAAAAATTCAATAAAAGAGATTACTGTGCGCGTTCTCGGATCTACCCTTGCCATCAGGTTGGGTTACTATCTCGTGGGAGGATGGAAGGGGTTAGTGTTAGCAAGGGTGATGGCGGAGAAGGGCTTGGTCATCGGTGCGTCTTCTCTACTTGTTCTCTTTCTTTGGTTTGTTCGTCCTTCCGTGTACTAGAGTTGTTCACCAACTCGATTGTATTTAAAACTAAGGCACATTAAACACATTAACCATGCTTTAGTGGTGTTTTAGTGACGAGTTTTACCTTCACAAGGAACAATACACGTTCTTTGGAGTAAAACCTAAATTCTTGGAAAATTTTTGTAAGTTTGGCTCACAACGCAGGTCACCCCGACTCTTGCGTTCATTAGTGGTGAATTTGGAGCTTTTACGAAGTAAAACTAACGTTTTATTTTCATAAAACGCTCTTTTACCAGTAAAAGTGTAATTCTCTACTTTTATCATAATGTCCCTCCAAGCCATCCCACGGACCTAGTTGTGGTCGGTGCAGTAGGACAATACTCGGATGAGGCTTGGTAACAAGGCACTAAGGATGGTAATTAGCTGGGACCAAGGGTGGGACTATTCGGCCCACTAGAAAAATTTTTAGTTCCTATTTGCGTGATTCTTAGAGTTTTACGAGAAAACCCGTATGAAAGTGGAGAATGCGAATTTACCTTTTACTCGTTAAAGACCATTTTACGAAAATAAAAATGTCGTTTTTATTTACATGTTTGAAAACAGGTAGGCGTATTAAATCAGTATTACTAATTAATATTGAACTAACGCATTTGAAAGACTTCAAATCAAAAGAGAATGCAGACCTACAAATGTTTCAAGGTGTGCTTTATAAGTAAGCAGTCCTAAGCGTGATTACTTCAACATTATACTCATTTTTGATAAAAAATGGATTCTACCATTAAATGTACTGTAAACGCCCCGTGAACGTTTAGGTTCTGTTTAATGTTTGGACGTGTAATTTACGTTTTCGGAAACGTCACAGGTTTTTAGGCAGTGTATGACGTCATAAAATTGAGTAGTTTTAGTCTGGGTTGTTGTAGAACAAGTATGTGAAATGAGAAATGTTGCTCAAATGTATTTTACCCGTTGGGCGGATTATAAACGTCTTTCTAAAAGTTTATTTATTGTTTGGGAGGTTGCTCGCTTAGCCGGAGCATTTTCCTCTTTTAAAAATAGCCAGCGGCAGCAAAGTAAAGTGGTGCTTCATTTTATGTCAAAATTGCGTTGTTTCCGTGATCAAAGTCAGTTTTTTGTCGTTTTTGTGTTAAAGGTTTGCTCGGTGTGTCTCGCTGCTGGTTGAACGGTTTAAATCTTAAAATAAAATTAAGTTCTGCGTGTTTAACAAGTTCGCTTCTTTCTGGCGTTTCTGTGTCAGAAAGGGAGCGAAATTTTCTAAGGGAGCGAAAGTTGACCAATCACAGGTGCGCCTTTGTTGGGGTCAGCAATGTAGTTTCGCTCCATTGCAGTTTGGGCGTTTTTCAACTTAAAATATTAAAGCTGTATTTAACATAAATGTTATACCATTGTGCAAAACATAGTTTGTCTTAGGCCAGTGTTATGTTTAAACTGGTTTCAGCTTATTTAAGTAGTTTTGACTTCACCTTTTCTGTTTTTTTTAATCGTGCCTTATTTAATGTTAAAAACAAATACAAATAACTCAATTTTATGCATGTCATACGTTCAGTTTTATGTTGCTTTAATGTCTCGAGGTGTTATTTATATGTTTAGCATCAGTTTGATGCGTTTTATACGACCCTTGTTACAAAGCGGGGCCAGAGGCTTTTATACTGGTGTTGCCTTTTCTTTAAGCGATAATTCGATAATTGATGGCCCCTTTGCCAAGTTAAGGTGTTGGTTCAGTTTCTATTAGTATGTTGTTTAATTTTCCTTCGTCAAAACCTTTAGCCCCTTGGAAATGAAAACAAAATGTAAAATAAAAGGTTGGTCCTCAAACAGGGGCGAAAAAACAAGAGTAGCTAGAAAAAGAAGTGACGTGATCTCTGACGTTGTACTATAAATACTCGCTGAAAAAGTAAAAGGCAACAAACATCTCGTAAAGCCTAGAAGAGCGAAGAATGATTGCAATAGAGCTAAAGCAGATTAGCGAAGAGAAAAGAAGTTAAAAGAGCAGTGCGAGCATAGTTTGGTACGGATAAGGATATTAAGAAGCCTGGGTGTATGTCAGTTAGGATAACGTTGTATTTAGTGTTAGGATTAGAGTGTCGACTTAGTTTTTGTATTGTTTTTATAGTGAATGTAAACGGGTTTTAGTGAGAAGTATTCACAACGTCTCTCAGTAAAAAATAAAAGTTTCAGTATTCAGTTTACGTATTTAGATGTTAAATTAATTGGATAACGTTCAATGAACGAGAAGTACTGGGATAATATTGAGTAAAAAGCCAGTAATTAATGTAAATGTTTTCTGTTTCTCAGTTATTAGACAATCGCTTAACGCTCAAAGAGAATCGCTTAAAGAGGATCGCTTAACGGTAGAAGAGTTACTCGAACCTATTGTTAAGAGCCTCCTGCTATCAGTCCATGCGGCCACAGCAGCGCATCTCTGAACGTATTTTTTAAGCATCTGTTCTCATTTTAGCACGGTTGTTTAACGTTTTATTTCTTGTTAAGATACTCTGAGTATTAGTTGTTGTTTTTATTTACCGAGCAAAGTACAGATCGGTAAACAAGTAAACATAGCAGTAAAAAATAAAGCCAGTAAACGTTTCTCCTGTGTTTTACTTGTTCATAAATAGAAGCCCGTATGGAAAAAAGAAGTTTTAACGGGTGCAAATTTTAGTAAATCCAAAGTAAACGTTCACCTAACTCTAAAACCCTAACAAAACAACAACGTTTTTGCAATATCACACACAGCACCTTATTCACTTTTAATTCAGTAACGTCATATCAACGTCAAACGTCCTGCCACATCCACGGAAGCCCATGGGGTTTCTGCATGTACCATCAAATAATTTTTTGTTATAACATCCCCTGCACTCCCGAAATGATCAGAGCTGAAAAACCGGACAAATTAACTGTTGCATTTTTTCTTACCTTTTAGAAACCCCTGTAGCAGACGATCAGTATGGAAAGGGGTTATTTCGCGTAAGCATTTATCGTTTTTGTGTGATTCGTTTTACTACTGTGCTTTGTATATATAGTCCTGTTCTACATTAATCAATCTGTTATTGACTCAAAACTGTAAGGTTAGTACTCTATACTCGGGTTGAAAATTATTAATAATGTCATTTTGCATGGGCACGTTATAAACTGGCCAAATAGAATTGTCTGAAAAATCCGCATATCAAAATGCTTTCTTTTTTAAAGTGTTTCTTTCCTTTTCTTTCCAGGAAGTCGAGGTCACCGATGTACCCCTTACATATCGTCATTTGGCCCAAAGGGTCGAAAATAAGCTCAAAATCTAACCCTTTTCGAGGTAATGGTCAACTTCAGGTTTCATCTTGACCATGACCGAGGAGGTTAAGGTCACTGAGGTACCTATTAATATGTCCTTTTAGGGTCAAAAATAACCTCAAAATCTCTAACCTTTTCCGAGATAATGGTCAACTTCCGGTTTCCAAATTTTAAATTTCAATGTCCATTTTTGCATATAATATGTTAATGAATTTCTTAAAAAATGAGCTGGACCCACTAGACATGCTATACTATGTTTCTGCCAAATTTGGTCTTCCTAGCCCTAGTCCTCTCGGAGAAGTTCGCGTGACAAAGTTTTGGCGGAAAAAGGAAACATACGGAAACACTTACCGAGTCGTACGAAAGCAATAAACTAGTAATTATCAATAGTAATTGTCAGTGACAGTGCATCCGTAACATTGTTAACTTATTATGTAATAACCTTGTCATACTCAGTTGCACTCCTCTGACAGGTGAAGTTTGTTGTCGTGCTATTGCGGTCTTATCCTGGTACGGTACAAGCACCTTCTTATCAGCGAAATGTCCGCTTCAGATCGGCCCTTTATCGTTCGCTTTTATCAGTATTTTTTTCCAATGCAGTAAGACGTTGTTCGTCATAACGACAAGGTCAGTTAGGCCTCAAAATCCTTGTGGTACAGATTTGAAAAACAACAAATTAAGATTTCGAAACTTTAATTTCAAGTACAGATGAATCAAAAGTAGATCTGCCAAGCGTAAAAAGCAGTGTGTTCGTACTGGTAGTTAATTGCAATTACAATTAATTAAGCATGAGTCAAACTCGGGATATGCAGTGCGCTGTGATTGTCAGAAGTACGGGATGTGTGGTGTTCCGTGAGTGAGAAGCGTGGTGTGTGTGGTGTCCCGTGAGTGTGTGAAGCGCGGGAAGTGTGGTGTTCTGTGAGTGTGTGAAGCGCGGGGTGTGTGGTGTCCTGTGAGAGTGAGAAGTGCAGGATGGGTGATGTCCTGTGAGAGTGAGAAGCGCGGTATATGTGGTGTCCTGTGAGAGTTAGAAGCGCGGGGTGTGTGGTGTCCTGTGAGAGTGAGAAGTGCGGGATGTGTGGTATCCTGTGAGTGAGAAGCGCGGTATGTGTCGTGTCCTGCGAGAGTGAGAAGTGCGGGGTGTGTGGTGTCCTGTGAATGAAAAGTGCGGGATGCGTGGTGTCCTGTGAGAGTGAGAAGCGCGGGGTGTGTGGTATCCTGTGATTGAGAAGCGCGGTATGTGTGGTGTCCTGTGAGTGTGTGAAGCGCGGGATTGTGTTGTCCTGTGAGTGAGAAGCACGGGATGCGTGGGCTTATGTGCGGCATTTCTTCTTTTATGTATTTTCTCTTTGTTGTGGGGCATTAATTTTCTTCACAATCAAACACTTTAAAGTTTTCTCTCTTCGTCAAATGACAACGATACCATTCTATTTTTCAACAATAAAAATACCTTAGCTATGTGACACAAACACGACCTGCGAAGTTGTGTTATTATTGCTATTAAATCAGAAGTCTCACTCACATAAGGAGACCTCTACGTGTTTTTTCTATTGCCATACAGAAAAATAAAGACGATCGTATGTGGCAACACAAGTTGATCCCATGTGACGGAGGGGCAGACCCAGAAATCTTGACCGTAGAAGTGAGCCTGTTTTTATTGACCACTTGATTCTGTTTTTTAATTGTATTGTTCAATTTATGCATTTCTTTATCTTGAAATTTTGCTGTCGTGTAAGTGTATTCATTGTTAATTTAATCTGTACTGCAGATAATTAGTATCGTATACATTTGGATATCCATTACACACACCCATATTCATTGCCTACCTAAATTAATCGTCGGTGGGTGGGGGGGGGGGGGAGTTACCCCTCGTTATATCCCCGGCTGACCTGAGGACCGGAGAACGGCCAAGACCAACTTCCCACACATGGTGGAGCTCTGAACTCATTCAGTAAAACATTACAATTTTATCCAAAATAAAAACTTTTTAGAACAAGCTTGATGTCGTCAAAGTTAAAAGAAAAGGAAATGTTATTTTTGTAGTGATTCTGTCATGTTAAACTCCACACTGAAAACTCCACGTTAAAAATATACTGAAGGACAAAAGAAAGTTTGCACATAATGAAAAATTGTATTGTTAGTCACTTAATAGCTCGATTGACTTAAAATTTGTACCAAAGATACCTCTCAGATAGTGCTACAATATAATCGCAAAATGAAACTTCTGCAGAAATTTTAATGAAAGGTCACAAAGCGTCAAAGTCAGTGTAAATGCCGTTTTTAGTTTTCTTCGATTTACAATGTTTATAACCGCCACTAATACAGTATGCGGTGTCCATTGGAACGCAGTAGGGTCTAGATTCGACTATGCATTGAAGTTATCAACCTGTTAATTTTGTATTGAGGATATTTGTGTCACTCTTCAATCAATGCTTGCCTCAATTCCGCGAGATTTTGAGGCGGTGGGTTACGGGTTCGAACTTGGCGATCCAGATGATCCCATAGATGTTCTATGGGATTCATATCCGGACTACATGCCGACCATGGGAGCACAGCAATATTATTAGTCGCCAAATAATCCCTATACACCCGAACAACGTGTGGGCGGGCATTGTCTCTCGCGGTTTAGCACCACTCCGATGTGGACCCGACGAGCGCGGATCCCATGTTCGCGTAGGCGCCATATAGCGGTTTTCGAGCTCGTACGGTTATTGGTCTGTCCAGGGATCTCCGTTGTTGTTATTGTGACTGGTCTGAAGCGATCCCGGAGGTGGATCATGCGGATCCGGCGATCCTGGTTAGGTGTGGTCACACGCGGTCTGCCACTACGTGGTTGGTCTTTGATTGATCCAGTGTCCCGATACCGTCTTCGGAGTTTTTCTACTGCTCTTTTACTGCACCCGAAACGTCTGGCAACGAACTGAGCAGAAGCACCAGCTTCAAGCATGCCAATAGCCTGGTCGCCACAGTTTTGCGGTATTCGCGGCATCTCAGTTCTCCGTTGTTTTCATCGATTTACTGCGTTTACATATGCAGTTATACTGGATGACCACGTGTGTAATTTCATAATTTTTCAATATCGAGCCGGTACTGACTTATGTGGATTAATATGGTACCGTGCTTGAATGCCTACAAACCCGTAATAAATTACCACATCCGCATGAAAAAATAACGATGGCTACAACTTCTGATTATAATCTGAAGCTAAAAATTTAGAAAAAAATATCCATAGGTTTTGGGGATATTTGGGTTTTTATGTGCGAACTTTCTTTTGTCCTTCAGTATATAATGCCTATTGGACGCAAACAGTATGACTTCAATAATTTCGATTATATGATTTTTGGCCATATAATAATCTACTCCTGTTAGGCAACGCGGTGGTCAGGTTCATTGTCATGTATCCAAAAATTCAAACGAGTGGTCTGATTTAAATGACGCAACCCGCCTCTTGGGTAATTCAGACAAAACAGGCCCTACTCGAAGACATTTTCTATAAGGCCTTTGAGTTATGTCCAGACAAACTCTAAATCTGTGAGCCAGTCCACAAGCCCAGTGTTCACTTTACACAGTAAAAATATATATACTGCAAGTGCAGAGCTTTGCGTTAATCGTCTTGAGCCAAAAACAGCCGAATCAGCAATTTATTATAAATCTACAAGTTTAGATCAAGATCTGAGAGGTTTTTCTTAGATAAGTACTCATAAACTAGGAGACCTAGTCTTTTGAAACTGCACACAGGAATCCCACACAAAACGGTGACGGCCAAAACGGAGACCAAAACGGCGATGGCCAAAACGGCGACAAGTGCAACCCTGGACAAAACGGCGACAAAGATGAATAATTTAATGTTGAAAATCAAAATACAAAGACTAGTGTTGCCAGATAAATCAATTCATTTCTACTTGACGTTAAGTATAATTTGAACCAATATTTAAATTTTAAGGGCAAAGTAAAATGGATAATTTAACACTTATTTTCTCATATATTCCTAATTGCGGTTATACGATAATCCATGGTAAATAAGTACATTTTGAAAGACAATTGAATTTAGCGACTGTGCCCACTAATCCGTTATTGCACGTGATTCCACATCAATAAAAGGCAAAATAAAAATGCCACTAAAAGGACTTCGGTTTATCAGCAATGAAAGGCCGCTGTTTTAATGGCCTAAATGAGCTAATGCTTATGTGTATCGGTTATGTGAAATGCGGTTATTATATACGAATCCACACCAATGACAGATAAAATTAAATTTTATTTTACCTGAAAAAAATAATTTTCAGTTTTACCTGAGAAAAGGTAAGTGAGTAAATCATTCCTTGAGCAGATAACTCAGATAGTGACTGGTAACAGGAAGGAGGTGGTTAGGGAGGGCAGGAAGGGCACGTTGGGAGAATTGCTGCACTATGTGCAGATTTATTTATCTCTGATGGTTAAATAGACTGTGTTGGCAAAGTTGTTACTTTTTGTTTTTTAATAAGCGTTTTAAAGTATAAACTTAAAAAAGCTCCGTCGCCGTTTTGTCCTGGGTTGCACTTGTCGCCGTTTTGGTCGTCGCCGTTTTGGCCTTCGCCGTTATGTCCGGATACCATGCTGAAGATGTGCACCGCAGTTCTATTTTGAATTGGTACCAACACTTTGTCAACGACTGATAAACAATTGCACATTCGGCATCAAGATTGATGAGGCAAGTTCTCGAGACGAGGGCTTCCAGCAAACATCTCGGGAGTACACCCCCAGCCCTCTCATTCTAGGTGGTGCGGCTGCATGTTTAGGACTGACGTTTTGCACCTCATTTGCGTCGTGATTAAATATTCATTATTTTTCGTTATTTGAAGGCAATCTGCTGTGGGGACTCTTCCATCCTAGCGAATCATTTCGAGTGCCTATTTCACGGAGACCTACTCTACGATAGGTGAGCTCTGTGCAGGGTCTACATTAACGACTGTCCGACTTGCCGGGCAGGTAAAATATTGAGTCCGGCAGGCAGTTACGGGTCAGCTGGCTTTTAGGCAAATGTTTGTTTTAGCAAATATCACTTTCAGGTTACATGCAATGCATACATACATTCAAAAACAATTGCTAAAAAAAACAACTCAATTTTGATTTCAATGCTGAATTTAACCTTTCCCCAGAGAGATACTCAAATAGTGCAGTTTTTCCACACGTCTCAGACTCTTCTTGACAATTCATTCCAGATTAAGGGAACCGAGTTTTCAGGAAGAATAATCCAACCGAATACTGCATTACTCCCTTTCAAAAATAAATGCATTTTGTATTTTGTTTAACTGTATGGAATCCCGTTTTAATATTTAATGCTTATTTTTTGTATTAAAATATAATTAAAGATATTAATAAATTAATACAGATCTGCAAGTTTATATTTTACTATCAATATTTGAACTTTAGATGACAAAAATTTATTTTGAGGAAAAAAATCAATTTTACAAACTTCAAATTTAACGAATCGTCAAATAAATTTTAGAGATAAAAACTGGAGTTTTTGAGCTCAAGAATTGCTTTTTTGAACAGCGAAAATTTTAAGGAAAGATTCTGTATGCAAAGACCAGTCATTATCATATTCACAGGTGTGTATGGAATGCCATTTTCACATTTATTAGGGAATTATTGATATCAAAAATTAATTTTTGATCTCAAAAATTGATTTCTTGATATCAAGAATTAATTTTTGATCTCAAAAAATCTATATTTTGATATCAAGAATTAATTTTTGCTATCTGTTATTGTATTTTTGATAGCTCTAAATGTATTCTTGATCTCAAAAATAATTTTTGATATCAATAAATATTTAGAAATATCAAGAAATATTTATTGATATCAAAAATGATTTAATGATATCTAAAATTTATTTTTTGAGATCAAAAATTCAATTCTTGATAGCAAAAATGAAATATTTGAGAGCAAAATGTTAATTTTGAGCTCAATAATTCATTTTCCTTTTATTGATCTCAAGAATTTATTTCTGATATCGTTATTTCAGAATGATACTTTTTCAATTTGTATTTTGAATTCTGCAAATGATTTTTTGATCTCAAAAATTTATTTCTGATATCAAAATATCAGTCTATTTTTTAAATAAAAAATTCAGAAACACACATCTGTAAATTAATAATGACTGGTCCTTGTATACAGAATCTTTCTTTAAATCTTTACAGTACAAAAAAGAAGTAATTCTTGAGATCAAAAAGTGTGTTCTTATTATTGATCTCAATAATTCAAGTTTTCATCTCCAAAATTTAATTGACGATTCGTTAAATCTTATATAAATGTGTGTCTCCCTTAAGATTTTTTAAGTTTGTAAATTTGATTCTTTGATCTCAAAAATAAATTTTTGCCATCTAAAATTCAATTAATGATAGCAAAATATAAATTATTGAGATCTACATTGATTTCTTGATATCTTTAATTATATTTTGATATCAAAAATAAGCATTAAATGTTAAAACGGCATTCCATAGGTGTGTGCTTCTGAATTTTTTATACAAAAATAGGCTGATATTTTGACATCGAAAATTAATTTTTGAGATCAAAAATCATTTACAGATTTAAAAATATAAATTAAAAAAGTCTCATTCTAAAATAAAGATATTTGAAATGAATTCTTGATATCAATAATAGAAAAGTAATTTATTGAGCTAAAAAAATGAGATTTTGCTATGAAATATTTCGTCTTTGCTATCAAGAAAGGAATTGTTGTTCTCTAAAAAGAAGTTTTATAGATCATTAAATGATTTTGGATATCATTAAATATTTCTTAATATCTCTAAATATTTATTGATATCAGGAATTAATTTTTACGATCAAGAAAAGACTTAGTAATGTCAAAAATGTAATTACAGAAAACAAAAATTAATTCTTAATATTAAATAAGAATTTCTTGAGATCAAAAATTCATTTTCGATATCAAAAAATCAATTTTTGAAATCACAAGTTAATTATTAATATCAATAATTCCCTAATAAATGTGGAAACGGCATTCCATATAGAGGTGCCAAATGATGATTTTATTTTTGCATTCTATCTTTGAATTAAAAACGAACCTACTAAATTACAACCAGATAGAGTTGACAGAATCAAAATATATTTATTAACAAAGTGTCAGAATCTCGTGCTAGTCACGTTTTATTATGTGTCATGTTATATGTTTGTGTATACAAATAAGGAGGCAATCTAGTAGCTTTACACAGAAAAAGTATATGCATGCTAGCAGGCCATCTTATCCGTGCCACTGTGTTTGTATAGATTGTAACTGGAGACTTAAACTGATCCTATCCAATTTGTAAACACAACCCTACAAAGAGAAAATTAAGTTGCAGGTGTCACAATTGTCTGTCACTTTTACTGTAAAGTAACGATTGTAATAAATTGTGAGAACTTTTCAAGGTATTGATGGCATGCCTGTTTATATTTTTAGGTGGAATAGTTGACCTTGTTCTTGATAATATTATCTTATTTAAGTTCACTTTTCATATAAACAATTAACAGTTAAATGTTACCCAGATGTTTCTTTCTTTATCACTTCAGCTGGCAAAGTCAACTGAGTGTATGCCAGTGGTCTTTTGTGCGTAAATTTTGAAGTGAAAAGGGTGTCAGTTTTACGGGGGGTTGCCATAGCTCTTGAATTTTAGACAATTACATTCAAATTTATATCTGACTTACGTTGTAATTCACCAAAAATATTTGTTATAAATTTTTAATTGATTTCTTAACAATTTGAAATGTTTTGCTTAATACTTGCAAACTTTTTGGCGGACAGCCCCAAAATTGTGTCAAAAATTGATCTGTGCAGTTCTGTATTTAAATGGGTTGATTCGCCAAATGGTGGTTGTTTTTGGGTTGATTCGCCAAATAGTAGTTTTTAGACCAGCCGACTGATCACATCAATGGGGTCATCCGTCGCCTGTATGTTCGTGTCCAAACATTTATTTCAAAAGTTTCATCTCCTACAATTTTGATCGCATTTTTTTCAATTTGTTTGTGAATGTTCTCTAGTCAGTCCTGTCTTGAAAAAATATTTTTCTGCGATGCGCAAAAAATTGGCCAAATGCCCAGCAATCTGTTTGGTAGCCAATTTTCAAAATGGTTTTATTTTCCCATAAATTTGAGAAGATCCCTTCAAATTCGGTGTGAATGTTCCCAAGGTAGTTTTCTCTTGAAAAGTTACTTGTAGCAGCCTATTAAAGAATGGCAGCCAGTTTTCAAATGCTTCTTCTCCCATAGTTTTGATCAGGTTCCTTTTAAATTTTACACTAGTGATCCCAGTGTAGTCTTTTTTAGTCTCACGTTCTACAGAAGCACGACCTAAAGCGTGGTTAAAAATGTATCCGTGTCTGTACGCTGTTAATTTAAAAAATCGCATCTCTTCATAGGTTTATGACTGGATGATAATTTGGTTGAAGGTAGCTAACATTAGTTCCTACGTAGCTTTTACTTTTTAGCCCTACCTTCCTCAGCTATCGTTGAAAGTATATATGTACGTTTTTTAATTGAAAACCGAGTCTAGGACAGGAGTCCTCGGGACAAGCACTCCAGGACAAAGACCCCGGAGCAAGATCCCGTCGTTTTATGGTTTTCCCCGCCGTCTTCTGACTTCACTTGCTCCCCCTCATAAAATAGCCTTGTCTCTTTGTTAGGAGCAGTTAAAGAGCTGGCAGTCTCGAACTTGCATCGCTGGCGATGGCGATGTCGTTACCTACGGAGGGGCCTTGTGTCTTTGCATTATCAGATCCTGAACTGAAACCGACTGTTCCTACGTTTGGACCTGCATGGCTGCCATAGCCGCCATCTCTTGTGCCCAGCTCTGATCTGGTAGGGAGAGCTGCGCTAGATGGTGCGGGGTGTGACATCTCCATCTGCTGTCATAATGGAATATCGAGCTCTCCTCGTTTAACAAAACCTGAACGCTCTCATTCACATTCAGATTCTTCTGTTTCCGCCATATCTATGACATTGAAGCTTGATGGGTAACTGGGTAAAAGTACAGACATGCCACTCATGAATAAAGCCCCTCTCTCCTATCACGCCTATGCTAGGTGGTAGTGGGGACAGGCAGTGTTTACTAGAGGTAATGTGTGGGAAAACCCAGGCGGGATACCCGTGTGGGCAAGTAGGCTAGGTTCGGTGAAGGGAAGAGCTATTCCTGTCACCTGCTGAACAGGTGAGAGTGAAGTGGAGCTTCCTTTCTTCTCCAATGTCTCTTCCCGAGTAGAGCTATATGATTCCCAGAGAAGCCCAGAGGCGAAGGGAAAAGTGGCGATAATCCCTAGAAATCTAGCAAGAAATGTATCGGCCACAACAACACTCGGCTGATTTACACACAGCCAGTCCTGACAAGCCAATGGCTTACATGGAGTGGTGAAGAAAGACAACGACAACAACAAAGGCTACTTCATGCCTTCTCATCTCCCATATGACACCAAACACCCAGACAATCAGATGGAAGCGGCCCGTTCTTCTCCAGGTAAAGACGAATCTTGCTGACCCGTGGAAAACAACCGAGAAAACTGTGCGGGATAAAGCACCGTTTTTTGCTCATTCGAAGGCCATCACACTGACTCCTGGTGCTAAGTATGAATATGAAACATGTCGATTATATCGTACTAACTGCTAAAAAAGATCGCATACATAAAAGCATAAAAAAATGTAAATAAGCAACTCTTTTCCTGGAAAGTTGAGAAAAATCTTCAAAGTGTTTTCTCCCCAAAATACGTCTTAACTGGTCGACATATAAAAAGGAATATGGGTCACATCATATCAACGCATCTTTCTAACCTAACTCTTGCGTATATTGCCAGATAAGACAATGTTGAAATGTTGTTTGCATTGTTCCACGTATTGTTAATTTTCATTCACAATTTATGCGTAGATTACCGTGAATGACTGAATACTGTATAAAGATGGTGGTCTGAGAATGTAGGAATACTTGAGAATCTTCTGGAAAACGCTGAAATACCCAGTCTAATTAACAACTGTGCTCAATTAATAAAAGACCCGACAAAATGGGGAAGGCGGGGGAAGAAGGTGGAGGGGGATGTTGGTGAAATCATACACTTTTCTCAATTTAGCACTTGACAAGCCTTTGGCTTGCAAGGGCTATATGAATTTGTGCGAGCAGCCGTTGGTATCTTTTTTCTTGACAGTGGTCGGATTTCTTGTGTCATCTCCTGCACTGGCACTACGGGCCCTAGGGCCACGAAAGTAGGGACTTAGGTAAAACGTGATATGAAAGTATGCATGACACTTTTTATTTTCGCCTTCGAGATCGTTTTCTTGTTTAAAACGCCATGTGAAAAGAGTGTATTTTTGCAAGTAAATGCGATGCATTTAACGCCCAGCACATAACACACAGTTGCTCAGCTTTGTGCAAGCTCTCACTGCGTAATTAGATAACACGGCTTATGCCTGATCCGTCAATAAAACCTTAAGTCAACAAAAATCAAACACTACTCGGCTTATAAGACATATTCAAGCTGTGTAGTTTGCAATATATTAGTCAAGAAATAACCCACTGAAGGAAGTATTTTTGCGTTTTAATTTTTGTCAAGTGTTTAACATTTCGCTAGCGAAATGAGGTTCTAATTTTCTATACGAGTTTAATGTTTTACAAAAACTGTGTGGAACACCAAGTCTGAAGCCGATCCGATTTCCGTAATGAAGATACTTTGCTTAACAACAGGGAATTTTTTCTTAATTCCACCACACGAATCAAAGCCGTCCGACTTACTCAAGGAATACCCATTTAGTTTAAATTATATGCATATTCCACGTGAAGACGTCGTGTGCTGTTTTTGTTCGTTTTATTCGCGAGAAAATTTGACAGAATTTTTGGACATACTAAGCAAAAAAACCACCAAGTTTGAACTTTCTCCAATGTTCAGCAGCTGAGAAATCTTACATATAAGACTTTAACTATACAATAAAGAGATCAAGTTGTAAGTCGATCAGACTTTTCGTTCTCTAGATATCTTGCACACTTACATACACACACACACACACATACACACACACACTTACATACATACACACAAGCATAATGTACAGCCACTATGTGTCTTCCCTTTTTGGGCGACATAAAAACCGCAAGTTAACCATTATCTGGAAAACCGTTAGAGATAAAGCGATATTAAACTCATTTTCGGTCCTTTGCGCCTAGACAATGTCACAAAATAGATACCTCGGTGACCTTGACCTTCTCGGTCATGGTCACGGTAAAAATTGGAAGCTGGCCATTATCTCAAAAACCATTATAGAGCAATTCTGAGAGAATTTCCGACCCTTTGGACCTAAACAACGTTGTATAAGAGATATCTCGGTGACCTTGACCTTCTCGGTAACAGTTAAGATCAAAAATCGGAAGTTGGCCATTATCTCGAAAACGGTCAGAGCGATACTGAGTTCATTTTCGACCCTTTGGGTCTAAACAATATAAAAGGCAAAAAACCGGAAGTTGACCATTATCTTTAAAACGGTTAGAGACAGAGTGATTATAGCTCATTTTTACCTTTCGCGAATAAACAACGTTACATAGGAGGTACTTCGGTGACCTTGTCCTTCTCGGTCATGGTCAAGGTCAGAAACAGAACGTTGTTCATTATCTCAAAACTGTTAGAGACAGAGCCATTGTAGCTTATTTTCGACCGTTTGGGCCTAAACAATGTTACATAAGAGGTATCTCGGTCACCTTATCTTCTTGGCCACGGTCAAAATCGAAAGAGGTTGACCATTATCTCGAAAACAGCGACAGAGGGATTTTGCAATTGCATTTTTGTAAATGCACGTAACAGTAACACGATAACACGAATCAACAAAAACATTTCATTTTATCGAGTAAAAATACGGGAGGGGAGGGGATTTCGCCTTGGGGGTTCATACTAGGGGGTTCTGCCCTAAGAGGTCGGTGGCCGAGTGGTTAAAGTATGTGCCAATAGACAGGGAATTCAGAGACACTATATGTCGAAATCATAATAATCCTGAGTTTTAAAAATGTAATAATGATAAAATATACATGTATACGCACATTGTAAACCAGTTTGAGCAGGTTATCTGGAAAATCGGTATATAAAAACTCACTATTATTATTATTATTATTATTATTATTATTATTATTATAATTATTATCATTATTATTATCGAGAACGTATTTCGCAGTTACAATGAAATTCAGTAGAACTTCAGTGTAAATTTCACGTGAACTTCATTGAAATTTACAATGAAGTTCCATTGAAGTTCATTGTAAATTCATAGGAAGTTCACACTGAACTTCACTAAAATTTACACTGAAGTTCCATTGAAGTTCATTGTAATTTCATAGAAGTTCAATGGAAGTTCATGTGAACTTCATTGAAATTTATAATGAATGAAATGAGCCTCCCGCACATTACGGATCATTCATCCAGGAGGTTATATTCTACCAAGAAGGAAATTTTGTTGTCATTGAAATATTGGCAAATGCAGACGAAGCAAATGACGTCAGCAGATCTCGTGCTTCAGCAGATAGATGTGTGTAAATGCAGTGACAGTCAAAGGATGGCTCAGTAGAACTCATTTATCATCATGAAACTGCCTCTGAATCACTACATTATCCTATCTCCTGAAGATCTAGCCTTCTTGAGGGGTTACTTTGAATCCTTACCAATACCAGGATTTCTTATACAAGTGTCAGAACACCTTAATGTGAGAGTCTTTGAACGTGACAGTGAACGCTGTATACAGTTTCAAAAGTATGACGAGCGTAGCGGATGCATCGATTCCATCACTCTCAGTGCAAAACATAGCAGTCAAGTTTTTTATGCTTGGCAAGAACTTGAAAGTTAGCTTTGAACCAAATGAACATGTACAATTGATGCATGGTTCAAATAAAATTGATATTACGCCTAATATGTGAACTATGACAAAGACTATGAAAGGTTTAAATGAACTGACATTATCATACCATGTGAATTGGATAAGATAAATGTTATGTCAGTTCTTATAGCATTTACGAACGGGGTGATAACATTTATGACACTTATATCAATTTACGTTCTTCTCAGTGGACTAAAATGTTACATGTATTTGAAATGTTTTTGTTTGCATTCTCAATAAATGTCATATTTTAATTTGGTGTTTATGATTATTGTAGTTCTCAAGAAGTGTAAATATTTGTGATATTCAATAAAATAAAAACTCATATATGATGCTTTTCGGCTTTTTAATTTTTTCAAACAATACTTGACAATAATACATTATAATAATACAATACTTAATTATAGTACATAATATATGATATTCGGTTTACGGATGAATTAACACCTCTCCAGGTACCGTGCATAAGAATGGAAAAAATGAAAATGAAAGGGTTACGGGTGAATGGGGAACTCTAAAATAGTGTGTTTTTGCAACGGTAGGGCGGCGCCACTATTGTCAAGGGTCTAGATGCGTTCTCATCCGGGTTTTTTTAATGTAAACATGTGGAATCTTTACTTATAAAACTACACGTTTAATCAAACATTGAAGCGTTGATTTTAGACACTTGACTCTCCTACAGTTAAAAGAAAATGTCAGAAATGAAAAGTGAGAGTTTCACAGGAAAACGCTCAGTTATTGAGTGAAAATTTGGGCTTTGTTTCAATAGATTAAGATAAAAAGTTACAAGCCACTCTTCTTACAGTGGCATCTTTTTATCATATTTTTACATCATTTCTAGTCCATAAAGCAAAAAGCAAGAAATAGCAAGAAATGCCGCAATAACACATTGCCCTATAACAAGTTATATAGTTAAAAGTGAATAAGAAAGGAAGTTTTAGCAGTCTTTTCTAATACCATGTGTAATACAAATTCATCACACGGTCCATGGATAATGCACAGATTGGGCACACTGCAAAATTTCTCTTTTTATCAACACATGGTATGCTTGATATATGTGTTGGGAATCAGGATTTTAGCATCAGTAATGAGCGCGCGCTTCACAGCAGTATCCACTGGGACGTGCACCTGCAGGCACATATCTGTGGTGTGTTTGAGGTGAAGGACAATAGATAAATGCAGAAAATATTGTTCATTTCTAAAACATGATTTAAGAACTACACATTTTATTTTCAGTCACAGCGTTTACTTCATGAAAGCTATATTAATTATAAGTTTTACACTAAATTTATATATAGTTCTTGAGAGATTTCTTGCTAAAACAACGTTGGTACGCAACTCCCTTCCATGAAGTGAATTTAACAAAAAACACTGTGCTAATTTGGCACAAATTTATCCCACTTAATAGATATTACCCACACTTTATTTATTTTGACAAGATTTGTGAAATAGCCTTTTCAACATTCATAACATTTTGGAATACAAAAGCACGTTTTGGTCATTATAAATGGCGAAAAATGAAAGTACAACTTTGCATATAAATGTATGAGAAATACCTGGATGTTTATCTGGATAGGACCCTTGTCAACTTCGCATGTCCGAAATTAATGGGTTCTATGGAGTCGCCCATTAACACCGCGCAGGGGCTCTTTTTAAGAATGAAAAAAATATGAAAATGAAAAGTTCACGGGCGAATGAACACCGCGCTAGGGACCTTAGCTTCTTGCGATTTCATCTGTGAAGAACGTTGAAACTGCGCTTAAACATAAAAAACAAGACATGTATTTAATAGTTTTATTCATACACTTTGAAGACAGCGCTTAAATTTATAACAATATTACAGTTAAGTCAAATACATCTAATGTTCTTCAATTATTTCACTCTGTTCCACCTCACTGTCTATATCACTTTTGTCGTCGCTGCGGTCACCACCCTCCTCCTTATCTGGAAACTCTTCAAAGAAGGCATTGTTTTTGCTTATACCCGTCTTTAGTGCCTTTGAATACTCGTGATGTTTTTCATCAACAAAGTAATTAGTCTTCTAAAATGTTTTGATAATGTTCGCTTTGTTCTAGACGTTGGGTATATTTGAACAGCCTCATAAACAGTTGCTTTAGTTGACACTTATAAACGGGTTGAAGGTCATCACTTACTCTTTCACGCGCATCTTCAAGTTCTTGCTCTTCATATTCTAAAACCTTTTCTTGAAATTTGTCATCATGATCATCATATACTTCTTGAACCATATCATGCCAAACAGAGTCTATTTCTGACTCAACTGTCAGAACTGCTGCCATCGTCATCCTCGCCACACTGCTTCATATGCATGGATAAAGCTTCTTCGCTGTTGTATAACGCACCACATTCTATACAAGCATGCATTAATTTCAGCCATGTTGACTCTTTACTTTTAATAGAAAACTCATCTAAAGTTTCCGTGAAAGACGTTTTTATTGGGTGTTACCTATCTATCTCCCATTCTCCATTCACTACTGACGTGTGTGCTTGCTTTGCTTTACATGTCTTTTAAGGCTTTGTTGCCAATCGTAAGATTTCGAACAAATGTTGCATTCACACATCCTTTCGATTCCACATTAGCTTTTCAAATGATAAAAAAGTCCTTGAATGTAAATATGATGACATGATGACAACAACAATGGTAACAACAACAATGACAACACCACCAACAACAATGGCAACAACAACAATGGAAGCAACAACAACAATGCAACAATGGCATCAACAACAACAATAACAACAACAAAAATGGCAACAACAAGCACAACAACGGCAAAAACAACAATGGCAATAACAACAACAACAATGACAACAACAACAACAATGGTAACAACAATAACAATAACAATGCCAGCAATAACAATGGCAACAACAGCAATGGGAACAATAACAATAGCAACAACAACAGCAACAATGGAAACAACAACAACAATGGCAACAACAACAACAACAATGGCAACAACAACAACAATAATGGCATGCTATCACCAAACCTACTCTATGAATATATTCTACAAGTTGATGAGGTCTCAACTAAGACCGTTTCAGAGATAATGGCAGAGTTTCTTTTTCAGACTCAGCCAAAGTTGGAAGCCATGGAACAACCTGGACACCGCAGGAGAAATTGGCACATTTGAACGTCTGTGCAGCGGCAATGGAATTATTAAACTGAGTCTGATCCACGTCTAATTGTTCTAGAAAATGATTGATATGACTAAGCATCATACGTCGGCAGTTGGCAATATCGTCACATGTCTCATATTAACATTCGCCTACACTGTTCACACATGTCTAGAGTTATTTTTTCAGTGTAGAGCTACATTTCTGTGAGACAACTTCTGAGCTAAGCATCAATTCACCGCTTGGGATGATGTTTTTTCAGGCCTTATCCTTGTGCCGTGAGAACCGTTTAAAGCAAAAATAACTATGGATATATGCAAAAGGTTTTTTACAAGATAGTAAAGGAAACTTTTGGATTTATCCCATCCGGAAGTTGCTCAGAACTATCTGAAACGGATAAATATAGAAAAATCATATTGCACAAGGACGGTGGTTGGAGACGATTGAACATTTGCACTATGAGCGAGGCACTGCAGGCTTCTATTGTGTTTAGTAATTTTAGTGATTTTTATGAAGACTATTGCGTTCTCTCCTTGTGTAGATTTAACTTGGTAATCGGTCCATTTCATTACATTGTCATGTTAATTCTTGCGTCATTTTACAACTTTAATTTAATCCTATATCTTTTCATATTTTTAAAAAGGTTAAAATATAAAAGAGGGTAAATTGGTATTAAATATTCGGTCCCCTTTTTATCCCAACTTAATTATATGTGGCGTTAACACCACCGGGTAGTTAATAGGATGAGCGACCACTAAAGTAATTAAACTCTTAAGCTATGCTGAGGTCCTATTGTACCATTGCAATTAAGGTTAATTAAATATGCGTCAAAGTGACATTCGATCTCCGGCTTATTCAGGTACTTAGGTAATTGTGTCAACATCTTGGGAGTGCCTAAATGCAATTAACCCGTAGTTCTCTAAGGTAAGCGCAACCAATGACATTTTGTGAGTAACCCGTGACACGCTTCTATTGGTCCGGAGTCGAGTGGTCATTCGCGCGTCAACTTTGGTGTCAGCCCCTTCCCTTATAAAAATTCGTGTTTTACCCTAAAAAGGCAGTCTGAGTTTCACTCAACCATCAGCTAGGAACTACAAACAACTGCGACTTTTGCAATAGAAGGGATTCTAAGGTTTCGACAAATTAGGATTTAAAGACTTCGCTTTCCAGTCCTAAACGTATAATTTATTATATTGATATATATTCGGGACACCGGGTTAGTAACCAGTTGCATGTAAAATGATCTGATTTATAGCGTAACTATTTAAGCATTTTATTACGAAATAGAGAAAGATTGTTGAGTTCTTGAATCGTGTAATAAACGTAAGAATAAAGGGTAAATGGGAATAAATAAATAAACGAATGACGTCTTGACTCAAATTAAATTAAAGTCTTTTACTTAGTCCGCGCCTCGAGCACCTTAAGTGGAGAGACGCTTATGGTGTTACGTCACGCGCTTGGTCCGATGGCGCATGCGCATGAATAATTAGTCTCTGCGCTTTTATGTCCCCACACCCGGGCATAAAACTTCAGTCTATGCCTGTTGAGTGGTCAACCTTCAAGATAAGAAGATCAGCATTCGTTTTAGGTCATATACTACGCAGATGCCTCCAACTCCACATGCGGACAATGTGGGTGTTGGCTGAAAGAAGATAGGGCAGAATGCCCACACATGATGTGTACGCCATGCGCCTCTTACATCACCCTACATGCTGTTCAAAACAGACAGTTCGGCTCCACCTGTCCAGACTGTGCAGTTTTGACCACATACTTTCATTGCATTTTCATCGCAAAGAAAACAGAGCGCACGAACACAGAATCATCTTTAACTAAAACACCTACGCTCTTTTAGCAGGGTCACCAGCTGATATGGAGGAATGCAAAGAACTGTTGTAGTTGTATGATTGATGTATGAATGTTGTTGAATGTTTTTGAGTAGGTGGCAAACGATACTCTTGCACTTCCAAATGATATTGAATTTCTTTAAACTTGTCGATTTCTTTTTTTTTCGTTGTCTTTTCTTTGCCCCTGTGACAAGAGTTTCCAAACAACCACACCCTCGTTAAATTTCTGCTACCGGAAATAAGCAGAAAAGCGAAGCACCTCTCTTTTAATCCATATAGATATTACGGCTGCACACATGGGAGCCTGATTCAGGTTGACTTTTTCTATCGTGGGATGAGAAATGATTGATATGACTAAACATCATATGCCTGCACATGAATCAGAGTGGGTAGGGGATAAAAAAACCAAAGTTGCTCAGAATCGTCTGAAACGAATAAATATGCAAAAATCATAATTTTTTTTCACGGTGGGGTGGGGGGTAAAAAAAAACAAAGTTGCTCAGAATCGTCTGAAACGAATAAATATGCAACAATCACAAAATTTTCCAACCGTGGGGTCGGGGGGGGGGGGGAGGAAATGAGTCAGCTTGATTTCTTGATTTCCTCGCAGAGTTGTCGCAGTTGCTTAGCATATTACTCTCCTGTAACTCTTTTCCAAATAGTCAATCATGATTTTACCTTTACTATTCCACAAAAACAGATGGCATGATCTTGCCAGTCGACAGCGCGACCTTGAATTTTTGGGGGTTGGAGACTCATTATGCTTCCACTGCATGCTTTCAGCTTTAGTATCAGGGTCGAAACGATGAACCCACGTTTCATCTCGAGTTACGATATGGCCCAGAAAGTCTTCGAGCTTAGCGCGGTATTCATCAAAAGATGTCAACTGATGTCAGCTCTATGGAGCTTGTGATTTTCAGATAACATTGCTGTTGTTTCACCAATGCTGTGCACCAAGGCAACTGTCAAATGGTTATTCGCCGATGTTCCACTGAGCGCTATAGCGCTTGTAAAGTTTCTGGAGTGACTACGTCATTTGGGCTTTCCGGATGGGAGTTACCTTCAGTGCTTTCCACGTGTGACAGTTAAAACTGCCCCCCTGTAAAAACTGCCCGAGGCATTTTTTTACTGGAAATTACTGCCCCCGGAGGGCATTTATTACCTAGTAATAGATTCCCCCTCTAGTAAAATATGCCCCCCCCCTAATTTTCGTACACAAATCAATGTGATATACTAAAACCCAAATGGAAGGTATCTATATATTTCTAAAATACATAGTTTTATTCTATATGTCTGTTACTGGAAAACATAAAACTTTTTGCTTATTTTCGTACACGAATGGTTACGGAAATGTCTACAGATTGCTAAAATACAGTACATGCTAAATTTACAGTTAGATCGCATAACCAGGTGTGAAATGATCCTTCATGTTGTAGATGTATAGGTTTTTTCCTGATTTCCGCAGCTTTCCAAGTGGCTTCAGTTGGTTGTAGTCGGCCCTGTACGTAAGCCACTTGGAGGTGTCCTTGCCACATGACGAAAATATCACGAAGTTATAGTTCATGTGGAACATAGCTGCTGTTGCCATGATTTTCATTTCTGTCGCCCAAACTCCAGATTTTGCGACGTCGCTCCTGGCGAACAAGCTTTCGCTATTATCGATGCAATACATCACACACATATAGCCAATTGCAATCAACAACCTTGTGATAGCTGGTGATCTCATCAATGAGATTAATACATTTCATCAAACCTGTAATTAATATTTTCTTCCAATCCATGACACACACATACCGAATTGCAATCAACTACCATGTGATTTCGATCTGATCAATGGTATTTATTCATTTGATCAAAGGTCTGATTGATATTATCATACTTTGTCATTTTACGTACCCAATAAAACACAAATTGGTCAGTTTTAAAGATAAAAGCGAATTTCCTTTACAAACTTATTTTTCGATGGAAGGCATATTATACTAGAGGGGGGGGGCATATTTTACTAGTAAAAAACGCCTCGGGGGCATTTATACCTGGTATAAAATGCCCGTTAGGCACATTTTACTAGTAATAAATGTCCCCCGGGCATATTTTAGTGGGGGGCATTTTCTACTAGGACACCGGCAACGCCTAAATTCTGCGCAAATTTGTTAACAGTAATGTAAGACGGAGCACTTTCTCTTAAAGTATTCCGCATATCCTCATGAATAACCTGTGGTGTTCACTTGTTCAAACACAAACATTTTATTTCTTCTCTAAACTCATTTTTTTGGAATTTCCAAGAGGTGCCATCCTTGAACGTCAGTTGGTGAATAGCATGGTATCTGAAACCCATTATGATGTGTAAAATTATTGCTCCGTGATATCACTTTAGTAGAAAATGCAGCTAAATTTTGACTTTGTATTTGCTTTCTATGTGGGGCCGATTACTTCATGGCACAACCCTCGCGGTCGTTTCATTCACAGCCTTCAGCAGTCAATGTTGCTGAAACAAAACACTTCGGCGATCCCGTAACTTTGCGAGATTTGTTTCTGCCTCCTCCCCCCTCATGTTTGAAAGGGTAATATGCTTGAAAGGATAAGTGCTCCCCCTCCCCCGCCCCAAAGCATTCCAAACTCACTGTGCATTTATGTTGGGGTGCTTGGAATCAAAAAATGAAACGCAAAAATACTTCCTTCAATGGGTTATTTCTTGAATAATATATTGCAAACAACACGGCTTGAATACGTCTTATAAGCCGAGTAGTGTTTGGTTGTTGTTGCCTTAAAGTTTTATTGTCTGATCAGGCATACGCCTTGTTATCTATTTACGCAGTGAGAGCTCGCACAAAGCTCACTGAGCAAACGTGTATTCTGTGCTGTCGTTAAATGCACCGCATTTACTTGCAAAAAATACTCTTTTCACACGGCGTTTTAACAAAGAAAAAGAAATCAAAGACGAAAATAAAAAGTGACATGCACATGTTCAGATCAAGCCCTTCATAAGTCCCAAGTTTCATGGTCGTAGGGCCCATAGTGTCAGAGAAGAAGAAGACACAAAAAATCGGAAAAACTGTCAAGAAGAAAAAAAAGGACGAATTTTGCTTGCACAAATTCATATAACTGTGGCGTGCTTTTGTTGTGTCGTGCTTTTCTTATTCCGTGCAACAGGCCTGTTGCACGGAATAACAAAAGCACGCCCTCAGTTGCATGCCGATAGCCTGTCCGTGCTTTTGTTATTCCGTGCATAGTTTGTTTCCCTCACTTTTAATCAATAACACAGCATGTCTTCTCCCCTGAAAAAAGTTGCACAACAATGACTTGCGCTATTGATCAGTCGTTCACTTGAAATAAGTATTTCGCCTTGGTCTTTACAGCATTCCATTACGAGTACTGCGGAATGAAAATGTGTCAATTTAATGACCTATTTCCATGGGAAATATAGAAGACATGTATTTGTGAATAAAAAAAAGTAATTAATGATTAGGTGGAATATTTGTTAGGCAAACACACACATCATAACTTCATGTACTTAAAGATACTGGAAACATTTTGGTGAATCATTATTATGGAAAAGGGTGTCGTTTTCCAGTATCTCATCATCTCCCTGTTCTTGAAAGTTAGACGTCGTCCGGGTGGGTTGATTGCCTACTTCGTCTAATCTAAAGCTTCAGGGCCTTACCTGTCCTTTTGGGGAAAAAGAGGTAGATTTCTCATCAGGTAAATGGGGATTATACCGGCCACCATCCCGGCAAATCCTTGAGGGAAGGGGGTGGGAGCATGGTTAACTTGCTGCGAATAAATGCAGCTCTGCTACTGATGAGACTTCTTCCCACGCTTTTTTTTTTTTTTTGTTTTTTTTTTTTTAATTATTTTGTAGAGGGGTGTTGATTAGGTTTAGGTCCGTTCGGCGGTTCCTTGAAACGGGTAGTAGAAATAATCTACCTATCCTTTTGTCCACCAAAGGGGGGACCTCCCAGTTTTGCCACCACCAAACTCCAGGTGTGGCAGGGCGCAATCGGTCCCCTGGTTGCGCTTTAAGGGATGTATAGTGCAGTTCTGACAGTATCCCCATGCTGGGGTATTACGAATCTATACATCAAACGTATTGGGGATTTCTTTAAAAAAATTGTTTTCGTTGGGTTTCCAAAATGGGAATTAGCTAATTTAGGAAAGGTGTACAGAAAATATCACTTTGCATTACTTATTTGTCGTGTCACATCCAAATGACGCGTCAAATAAACTTGTTAGAAAACCCTTATGCAAGGAATAAAAATCCTCATTTCTATATCTTAAGCAGAAGAGAAAATATTAACAATAAAGATGAAAAAGCTTGTAGCAATTGGTAATCGGGTACAAAGATACTTTTTAAATTCTGTTGCAAGAAATGCTTTTATTCCCTGCATAAGCTTTCCTATCTTAGTGATATTTTTAACAAGTAAGTAATTTCCCCTTTATTAGAACAAGCGTAAACATACACACGGCAGACTTCTGAAATATACTAAGTTACTTTTCATGATTATTGCTTCATAACTATTGCAATATTGACGACTACAAAACCTGTCATGACGTGAAAATGCTGCTAGCAATATCTTGAACGGCCAGAATTAATAATCACAAAACAACACTAACTAGACCGCTTTCTCTACTTAGTAGCGAAAAAATCCTCAAAATTTGCTCTATCTATAGTTGTTTTCGAGATAATGGTCAACTTCCGATTTTTCACCTTGATCATAAACGAAGAAGTTAAGGTCACCGAGATACCATTTGTATAACCTCTTTTAGGTCCAAATGGTCCAAAATAAGCTTGAAATCGCTCTACCTCTAACCGTTTTCGAGTTAATGGCAAACTCCTGTTTTTGATTTTGACAATGACCGAAAAGGTCAAGGTCATTGTGGTACCTCTTACAAAATTTCTTTTAGGCCCAAAGGGTCGGAAATAAGATCGCTCTACCTCTGACCATTTTCGAGATAATGGTCAATTTCCGGTTTTTTACTTAGATCATGACCGAAGAGGTACTTCTTGCAAAACTTCTTTTACGTTAAAAAAATCGGTTCTATCTAAAAAATTTCCGGTCCCGGTCAAAATCACTGAGTTTCTTCTTATGTAACAACTTTTAAGCAAAAAGTGTACAAAATAAGCTCAGTCTTTGCCAGTTTTTGACATAAAAGTCAACTTCCGGTCTTTGGCACTGACCATGAACGAGGAGGCCGAGGTCACTGAAGTACCTCTAACATAACTTTATTTAAGCCCAAGAATCGAAAATAAGTTCAAAATCCCTATATCTCTAACTGTTTTCGAGAAAATGGTCAACTTCCGGTTTTTTACTCTGACCATAACCGAGGAGGTCAAGGTCACCGAGGTACCTCTTGCATAATGTCTTTCAGACCGAAACAGTCGATTATAATTCGCTATATCTCTACCGGTTTTTGAGATAATGGTCAACTTCTATTTTTTGACCTTAACCATAACCGAGGAGGTCAAGGTCATAGCGGTACCTGTAACACAATTTCATTTAACCCGAAGAGGTCAAAAATAAGCTCAAAATCGCCTCAAATCTCTATCCTTTTCGAAATAATGGCCAAGTTTCGGTATTGATCTTGACCATGACCGAGTAGGTCAAGGCCACCGAGGCAGCTCTTGCGTAACCTGTTTAGGCCCATACGATCGAAAATAAGTTCAAAGTTCCTCTATCTCTAACCCTTTTCGATACAATGGCCAACTTCCGGTTTTTCACCTTAACCATGACCGAGTAGGCCAAGATCACCGAGGTAGCTTTTACGTAACTTTTTTTAAGCGCAAAGGATCGAAAATAAGTTCAAAATTCTCCGTCTCTAACTCATTTCGAGAATATGGTCAATTCCCGGTTTGTGACCTTGATCATTACGGAAGAGAAACCAATATCCCAGAGGGTGCATTACATTTACCATGCAATTGCCTGATAATGGGCATCAATCGCAAAATTTCGAGATACATTTTGCATCATTTCCAAACCTAGCCTTTTGGCCATGTAATTAATTTAGACACTCTCATTATTTTTATAACCTTTTTGTTTTTACTGTTTTATTTTTAAATAATAAAAGCTTCTGAAATTTTATCTGTCTTTTTCTTTGCCTGGGAATTCCGAAGACATGAGAATCATAAAAGAGCTGCTTGAAGTTTACAAGCATTTGGCGTCTAATGACACTCCTGACTGGGATGACCCTGTTTTCGCCAACCTTTCATCAAAAAAGGGTTTTAGCGGACCAAATGGCTATGTTCCTACCACACCTCTCGACAAAGAAAGAAAATTAGTGCGCAGCAGAAGGTACCATTACAAAAAAGTTGTACCTGATTTTCTAAAAGCCGATTTATAACATTTCTTTAATTGTTTTAATAGCATTCACATTATACAGTATAAAGTGTTTCAGTTCAAATCCAGTATAAAAATATATTCAATAAATTGTTCTTCAATAACGTCGCACTGTCATACGTGTTTACTATTATGTGCGAGCAATAATTTAAAAATTATTTTAGGGAAGAACTAAAGCGCATTTGTGACAAGTATCAAATGCGCATGGAATCAGGGCAATTGAAAGGAAAAATTGCGGACAAAGGAACTGGAGAGGTGCTATCAATAAGCATCGTTTCGGAGGATGACAGTTTTCGTATTGCTTCTGAAGAACACCTTCAACTTGGCCACGTCGGGATGAATAAGTTGCTATCCTGTGTATGTGTGTTTGCTGAATAAGTGAATTAAAGTATTGTGTTAAGAATGTAATAATGATCATTCCGTATGGTTATACTGCCTTCGTTCTTTCGTTTTCTGTCATCAATACAATATTGCCATATATGAAGTGAAGCAATTATTCAAGACATAGACTCATTTAATCGTGCAACTATATGCAGTATTATATGGGCACTGTTATATTTTACTTTATGCATTTTAGGTTCATGCATGAAGTAGCTATTCCTCTTTGCAGTGAAGTAATCATAACTGACTCTTGCAAAATATACTGAAATGTTTATGCAAATAATATTCCAGTTGAAACAGAAATATTTGGGAGTCCTGAAGGCCGATGTTGTGAGATCAGTTAATGAGTGCCAGACTTGTCTTTTAACAAAGGTGAAACTGTTTTACGCAAATGCTTTACAAAAATTTGATAATCCATCTTTCTTAGTTTTGTTTATAAATGCAATTTTCAAGCATTCAATTTATATTGTTCTCTACTATAAAGACATATAGTCTCTTCATAATGGACAAACATTGCGTCCTCTGTTGATATATGTAATCCTCATTTTCAGACCATAAACAAGAAGATAATCCACAACAATCCCATACAGATTTACATACCATTTCAAAGAGTAGGAGTCGACTTAACTGTTTACACTCCGCAGTCATACGAAGGCGACTCTGTTAATTTGCTTTCGGTTGTTGACTACTTCAGTCGGTATGCGCACATTAGTTGCAAAAAATTTTAATTACATTTGAGATTATAGTCATTTGCTAATTGTTATATTTGTCAAAGGGGATGAATGTTTAAACTCCTACACCTGAACTGTTGTCTATTTGAAAAAAGTAGAATGTCTCCTTTACACATATATACTATGTATTATATTTCACTCATGTTGTAGTTTTGCATGGGCATTTGTGATGAACGTCGCAACGGCGGAATCAACAGCTAATGTGCAAAGGTCCCTATTTTTGCAACTAGGCAGAATACCACAAGAATTACAAACAGATAACGGACCGCAGTTTACAAGCGACGTCGTGATGTGGGTTAAATTGAATTCGAATAAAGCATTTCTTCAAATCCTTTAGACAAAGACGTATTTCGATTAATGTAACCGTATTTCTATAAAACACCATAGGCATCATTTTAAAAGTGAGTGGGCATTCCTGCATTACATTTTCATTCATATAATATACCTTTGGCACAATATATTTTGCAAATTTTAGAGCACTGATGAACAAAATGGGTGTTCAAATTAAACGCTCCGCCCCCTACACTCCAGAGCATGGTGGTCGGTACGAGCGATGGCACTCAACCATCAAATCAAAAATTACATACGTGCTTGACCAGAATCCTGCGTTGAAGTTCGAGGAGGCACTGCACAGTGCCTTATTTCTGTACAAGTTAGTTTCTTTTTTAACACTTCAAATAAGAAGGTTTAACAATTATTGCAACTTGATTAATATTCCATATTTATAGTAGTTAACCGGTAACTTACATTAACAAAGTAGTACTTGCAGGGTTTATATAATATCTATTATGCAAAATACATAATCGTTTTAGTATTTACTTGAATAGATGGCTGTAAATAACAATTTTAATTCACTGTTCCCTTCCTCATAATAGCAACACACCGCACGAAAGCCTATCATATAAGGGAAGAAAATTGACTCCACTGCAAGTATGGCAGCCGGGCTATAGAGAGCGGTCACGGGTTATATCATTAAATTCCAATAATCGTCACCTTGTGTCAGAGGAAACAGATCAGACCCCACCCGTTTTCAATGAGTATGAGAATAGTTCATCTTCTTGAAAGTACCGTTTGCATAACGAATTTCGTTCTTTGTGTCTATAGCAATAATATCATAAACGGAATTTAACTATTTGCTTTAATTGTTGCACTTTAAGTTGTATCTGTCGTTTGTATTGATAGTTTACAATATGCAATTAAAAGGAAGTATTGTGTTTATTATTGACATTAATGTTAGATATATTTTGTATTGTGTTTATTATTGACATAAATGTTAGATATATTTTGAAGTCTGTTATTACGCCCCAGCAACATTAACATTTTACTTCTTTTTCAATTATCTTGTGGTTTGAGCAAGGCATTAACGAAAGCCTTTTAGTAGGCGGCTTAACAATTGTTTCAGAATATTATGGGACAATGTACAAGACATTATCTACAATACTGGGAGTTCTAGCACCGCAGCTGTGATGAGGGCAGAACGAAGAATTACTTAAGAAACAGGCTCTGAAGTAAGACATTCAAGTTATAGCAATTCAAGTATCAACGTAATGAATTCGTAAAAGAGTTTTTATAAATGATTTTAAATACTAGTTTATCATTCTTTCTACAACTGAATTGAATGCTTTTTAGAAAACAGATGTCAAAATGGGAGACGTTGGCGTTGTGCCACTTCAAAGGAAATTCAGAAAAAAAGGTCATGCGCCGAACGTCCCAGTTCAGATCAAAGAGTTTACTGAACGGGGCATGATACGTATTGAAGCACTGGATAGAGAATTTCAGCAAACAGGCTTTGAGATATCAAGTCCCATACAGTTGCAGAAGTTTAAGAAATGTAAGAAGTCTTTTTTCTTAGGCAACATAGGTACACATATGTGTATTTGAAGTGTCTGTACATTAATCAATTCGCAATGTGCGTTAATACGTATTTGCATTTATACTTATGGCGAAACCAACTTATATCGTATATCTCATAATTTGGTGTTATTGTTATTTTTTATTCCAGAAATTTTAATGGTCAAAATTACCATAGCTCTTTGAACACAAAAAAGTCCAAACCAATGAATCATAGTTGTGTTTTCAGATACCGGTAACCCTCCAAAAACAGAAACGCCTAATTCTACTGCACCTGGCCCGATACCAGTTCTAGGAAATAAAACAAAATGCCATGAAAGCGCTATTACTACTCCAAGAATTGATAGTGATGAACCAAAAACACCACATTTTACAACCTGTAAGAACATAGGAAGCAGAAACATATCAGTCACACCCATGCCAGAACACAATCCAGAAAAAGGTTCAACGACAGTTGTATCAGGCGCAGATTCTGAAATTTCTGCTAAAGTTAAAAATTGTACAGCAACTTTAACAGAAAAGAACCAGTGTAGTGTTAAGCAAGTTCGGCCTGAATATCATTCAAACTCACTAAACGTTGAAGTACCAACAAATGGCGCATCCGAATTCAGTACTGCCATGGATTCCAAAGAAAGTGTAGCAGTTGAACATCCAAGAAAAACACCAGACCAACAACAGATTGCAAGACAGAACGAGATATCAGATGAACAAAACAAACACGGTATGAGCAAAATATATGATGTTAAATGCATAACGGTTGCGATACATAATATTAGTTATCTATTCACAAGAAATATATGTTACATTTGTAGCAAATGGACAGCATTAAGTAACCATGGGCGAAGTAATCATTACAATGTCACATTTTGCAGGATACTCGCATGAGCCCAGCGTTATTAAAGACATGGAGGCGACTAGACTGGAAATGGTAGGAAAGGTATATTATGAGATCATGAAAGAGCCCGCAATCATCAGACTAGTTCAATAGTTTTGTTTCAACACAGAGTGCGTTTACAATGCAGTTAACGTATTATGCATAACGCGTTTCAAGCTGTTGTCGGTGAAGCACAATGGAAGACGCGGGGTAGAGTGTGTAGTTTTCTTCATGCGTTGCATGTTCAAGACGTCGTTTAAAAGTAGTGCGCATATATCTTTCTATCCAACATTAAACATTTTAAAATATGTTTGTCTGTTGTAGTGGATACTTCAACCGTCGCTCCACAAAATATAACAGATTGGTGTCAAGAATTTCTAAATGATTGCAAAAACTCTCAACTTTGTATCCTTTCTCTACTGTTTCTTGTTGCCCGAATACATCACAGTCCAAACGACCCAACCTTACATGGAAGGGAGCATATACCGGAAGAATGTCTCACATTTATTTATCGACGTAGTCCCATTCCAACTTCACCTCACACAGCCGAATTCATCTATTGTTGTCTGTGGCCGTTCACCAATAGCAAAAGATTGAAAAAACTTGCATCATGCAAAAACAATGCAGGCAACTATGAAGGGAAAATTGATGAATGTTTCGAACCTAGTGACGATTGTGAAATACTGGACGGCAAAATAAGCACTTCGACACCAGTCGGAGAAGCCAAAACCAAAAATAAGGTAACTGAATGGTGTGTTTTGATATCAGCTACATTTTTAGATGAGCATGAATTCAAATAGTGTAACCAACTTACAAATAACTTTTGCTATTGCAAAGTTATTCTATGGCAAATAATTTGGGTTATCATGTAAAGCGTGTTACCTGTTTTACAGGATTTTTGTATTTGTATTGTTCTTCCAAAACAGATTTCTCTCAGAACAGCAGCAGATTTTCTGTACGAGGGTGTATTTTCATCAAAAACTTCCAAGTGTCGATGCAAAACAGGCGATAACACATGCATATCCATGCGCTGTTTATGCCGGAGGAATGAATCATTGTGTACAGAGAGTTGTCTGTGTCCTAGTTCTTGCAAAAACATTGTTGGGGTAGGCATTATCATTAAAATCTTATATTTGTGTTCCCAAATAGTATTTCTAAAATTGGCAAAACTTTCCTTCTTCTCAGAATATCAATGGCATTGTCTGAGACTAAAAATAGTTAAACCCTACGAAGACGTGGTGTGGGTATGGATTGTTATATATACATATGCATTTACTATTGCTGTGAGGTAGTGTTTGCATCCTGTGTGAGTAATATCGAATAACTTGTTACTTGTATGTTTCTGACAGGAAGAAACTTGCATCACAAAACAACCAAGCGTGGACGCAATCCATAGTGGTAAGTTTCAAAACTTAAAAGAATAAATTTTTCTCATCAGTTTATCAATTGTCCTTTTGTTACATATCAATTGATTTTATATGTTTTTCTGTGGATTTATCTAACGATAATTCTTGAGTGTTAATTCTAATAGGTTTATTTTGTTTTGTTGCTTGATATATTAAGTTATAAAAATGGTTGCAGGTGAAGGTCATCTGTCTGGACTAGCACAGTTTGCTAGCAACTGTTATGTTGGTTCGGTACTATGCTGTGTTCGTGTGCAGCCATGGTGGATGAAAACAGCACATATATGGCCTACACTTCCCATAGTGCAAAAAGTGTCGGCGCTCTTTTCTGCAAATGAGAATTTTCTTCTTAATTTTGCTTTTGGCAAGCAACAGGTACTCCATTATGACCTAAATTATTTGATCTCACTAAATGAAATATTCAAGACGTGCACCTAAAGTCTTGTTATAAGCTGCATCAAATAAATTTTTGCCCAAATGTACACTATAACAAATATTACTTTTCAAATTAAATTCATTATTTGTAAAACAGTAAAGAAACGTCCACTTGTGTCGTGTGGGAAATATAAATACATGCCAGTATTTCGTAAGTTTATAATTCTGTTTTGTAGTCTGACGAACATAGGAGTGAATTAATGGCCAAGTTTTGCGAGTTGTTAACTTATCTCAGTTGGGACGAAAGCTCTAGGCCAGGAACAGGCAGTACAAATGATGCAGTTGAATTCCTAGAAGTTTTTACAGCCAGACTACTTAGCGACCTAGAAAATGTACGACAACACATAAGTATTTGTATACTTGAATGGCTGAAGAGAAAAACAAATAGATTAATGATTTTCGGTTTTCGTTTACATGTCTGAGCTTCCAGTTTCCATATATCTTGTCTTATGTACTTTGAAAATGGCGTATATTAATATCAGTACCACAAATAGATCTGTTTGAAAATCCACTTACTATAGCCGTTGTGATTATTTTTATTTTAGATAGGTGTTTCGGCATCTAAACAATTAAGAGATGAAATAACCATTTCGGGAAATGGTAAAATATTAGCTAAGAACTGTTTCCCTACGTTTATTATATAAGCCATGTTCTTCTTCTCTTTCATGTTATGTTATACATAAAAATGTTGCTACCACCATATAATAATAAAATAGAAATAAATTTTATTTACGAAATGGTAATCTATACGTGACTTACTAAATTGGTAAATTTAATAGATTGTAATGCATAATTGTTAATTTTGAGTTTTCATATAAATATATTATTTGGTTTAGAATTGTAAGGTTAATTGAAGAATTAGTCGCAAAGGTAAAATTGTGTTATGTGCATCATTATGATTAATTTGAAACACTGTACAGATGATAATGTGCCATTGGAGGTGATTTTTAACTTAAAATTATTTTTAACTTAATGTTATTTATTCTATTATTTTAGACAATGAAAGTGTTCTGTGTGTACCAAAATACACTGAAGTAAACAGCACTGCATTTATTCTACACCAAAGCCTAGACACAGCCATACAAAGTAGAATTAAAATGGTAAATATTCACCTTGGATATGTTTTGAGTGTTCTGATGTTTAACATTTTTTGTAACCATCAGTCTAAGTAAAAGATTTAGTATAAGCAGTCTAGTAACTGCTCTAGTAGTCTAGTAACTCTTAGTATACTTTTTTGTATTTTAGATGGAAAAGAATGTCAAGTTTCCGGAACATCTAGCTATTCAGTTACAGGGACTACAGGAAAATATGGTTAGGTTTTACAATTCTGCAATTTTCTAAATGTGTATTGTCTAATTCTGTTGTAAATAATATAATATCAAATAAATTGTCTTATACCTATATTGCACATTTTGTCATTCTATATATATATATATATACATGTTTCTATAACCAAGCTACTGAAGTGTCTCACAAAACTAAGTGTAATTGCACTTCTGTACCTTGAAATGCCTTTCTAAAAACTTTCAGATACTCAACTCCCAGCAATCTATGTCAGTACCGATGAAGTTCGAAGCGTTCAAACTTGATCCAGAACTGAACTTTGAATACATACTGACCGCAGCTGTGTGCTTTCGGAAAGAAGCTACTCATTTTACGTCTATTGTCGTTGAAGACAATAAATGGTAAGTGTTTTCAAATAAAATGTTTCCCGATTTACCCGTTTTTTTTTGTCTTATCTGGTATTTATGTTGAAACAAGACTACAGAAACAATAACGACAGTAAATAACATAGAATAATATGTTCTTTTTTCTTTGACTTGTGTAGGATCGAGTACGATGGAAGCTCCCGCGTCATCTTAGAGCTATCATCAGTGCATACCAAACTAAATGAAAATGCATGTATCCTTTAATTTAAAAAGTTCTCCTTTACTTTTGATACAGTTTTGGACGTTTTATAATTATAATTAATACATGAAAAGCATCAACAGACGGCGATGCATTGGAATTAAAATTGTATATTAATAAATAAATTGACCTGAAATATTGATACAGTTGTGTATTTATGTTTCTATTGCACTAGACATATATAAAATTATAGTTTTGTTATACTAGAATCTGTACTTCTTAACCGTCATTCAAGACTGTCTCTTCTACTCTTCTTCAAATGAGCCTATAGTAATTCCTCCTGGGTGTGAGGAGCAGGTACGAGTTCATCAATTATCGAGACATTCCTTTTGTTCATCAAAAAATCATTTTGGGTTGTTCAACTTTTAATTAAAGAATATATAATAAGTAACAAATTAGAAATCAAATAATAATGTTCTTACTTTCGAGCTTGTATAATTCAATGTGATAAAGTTATGTGAGAAGTTTTTATCCAACAATTTTTATTCCTGTTATACACATTTCAGTTGGTTCTGACGGTGTCATCAGAAAATCTAGCTGGAACATCGGATGATACCTTGCCCCTAAAGCAAGACGTGGTCTGTTCCGTATTTTGCGTTTAAAGTGCAACAACCATTGGCATAAATTCATGCTAAATAGAGTATATTCCTATTTCATTGAAAAATTAAACTATTTCAATAAATATTCCAGCTATGCATTATAGCTCTATAATTCCTGCCAACTGTGCGTTAGATGTCTCAATATATCGACTATATTAACTTATGAATGCATCAAATTTCTTAAATTGTAGAAAAACTCAAATTTCCCTCTACCAAGTACTGCAAGGAAGGGCGATATCAGTGACTTCGAAGTAATTGCTTTATTCCACAAATGATTACTGTAATATCTATATTTAGCAAGTACAATTACCCAATTTAATTCTGAAACGCTACGAATTGAAGTCAAAGAAGTTAAATGTTTAGAATTTGTTAAACATGTCTGAAATATTGCAAGAATATTAAAGGAGTTACAGTAATTCATATGTGTATATATTGTTTTAAATTAAATCAATATTCTAACTGTCCAGATATTTATCAAGTATCTCTAAAGAACAATAAATTTATGTGTTATGTGTAGATGTCTGAGCCAAAAACGAAGAGAATGAAATTGACAAGGATACCGAAAATTAAGCTGCGAAAGAAACGTGTGCAGAAACGTGTCACTGAAAGCAGCAATGACGATGAACCGGCAAGCAAATATAAAATATAATTAAAGACTATAAAATATAGGTTTTTAAAAATGCAATTTATTTAATTTGAAATTATAAACTTGGAAACTCTAAATTAACTGTCATAAAATAAACCAATGTTTCAATTATAATCACATTTTGTTTCAGGATGTCGAACGTATTGATACTAAACCGAATTACCTTGACGGAATCGATCACATGTTGGTCACGAGAATTAGATTAGAGGTAAAAAGACATCTTTGTTTTTAAAGTAGTATGCGTTTAACATTGTTTAAAAAGTCGGATATATTGTAAATATTTCAGCTATAAAGTGCATGGAATTATGATTTATTGTAGATTATAGACAAAAGCACAGCCGTTCAATGGGATGACATTGCCAGGTTGCAATTTGCAAAGAAAACTGTCAAAGAAACTGTCATTTGGCCTTTACAGCTTTACAGCGTCCGTAGGTTTACCAATGTCATTTTTTTGTATTTAAGTAAGTGATAAAGAAATGCATTAATATCAGGGCGCACAAATTAGTGGGCGATTAATAGGTGTTGCCCTTAATTTTTTTTAAATATATTAAAATAAAATATAGATGTAGTTCAAAAACATGGAGCATAGTTCAGGCTAATTTTTAATTTCTTGTGACTGTTGCTATTTTTGTTGCATGCTTGAAAATATTGAAAATATACCAGACTTGAAAATTTCAGAAGACTTTTTATGTTACAGCAATTTATTCACTGGCTTGCGATCGCCACCAAAAGGACTTTTACTCTTTGGCCCTCCAGGAACAGGAAAAACACTGATAGGTTGGTGTTTCAGAGCGTTAGCTATTAATCGAACGATTGGTTACATTTGCCCATGTATAAAATAATACACTAAATTTTAAGTATTACTGCAAAGTCTTAGTGAAAGTTGTTTTATTTTATGTTAAAGTAATTGTTATTACTACGACAAAATTGCCATCTTTGCAACATTAACTGAATCGCTATTTCTAGGAAAGTGCATAGCTAGTCAGGCGGAGGCAGCATTCTTTTCAATAAGTGCATCTTCATTGACATCTAAATGGGTATGTCTTTAACTTTCATTTTAAGTGTACTTTGTAGAAAATCAATACATACAAATATGTGATAACATTTTCCCCGTTTTATCGTTTTACTGCACAACATATCTTAAGGTAAACTACAACAGAACTCACTTAAAAGGAATGCCATGAAATAGAAATATATTGTGGACTTGTAATTTGAAAGGTTGGAGAAGGAGAAAAAATGGTGAGGGCGCTATTTGCGGTAGCTCGGTCGGAACAGCCGTCCGTGATATTCATGGACGAGATAGATTCATTACTGACACGGAGATCTTCCCAAGAGCATGAAGCATCACGCAGAATAAAGACGGAGTTCTTAGTACAGTTAGTAAGTAAACATTTCTACCACAGAATACAGTTTTTCGTAAAATGACAAGATGCCGCATGTTGATCAACCATGTATTATATATATATATATATATATATATATATATATATATATATATATATATATATATATATATATATATATATATATATATATATATATATATATAAACACGGTCCACTGTGCTGTGTCCACTTTCCTATTTGGTCTATTTCCTGACAGTTGCTAATATAAAGAATTAAAAGTTCATCAATGGGCTTTATTTCTGGCTTAAAACTAGTAAAAAAAGTAAAATACCAAAATGATGCTGTCGTTTATTTCTTGTAAACCGCAGTCTTATAAAAAAAGCGCCTTATATTTTTACCAAACGCTGTACTTCCACATCGTTTGCTATTAATAAGAATGAAAATAACAATAAAGGCCAATATTTGAAATTGATAGATACGGTCGATATCGAAATCGATTGAAATAAATAAAGGCATCATCACAATTTAAAAACAGCACTTATTTACCTTATTTCTATTCTTCTCACATATTTCAAGAACAATTAGATGCAAATTTTACATAAAACGATAAATTGAAAAGAAATGCACATAAAAATCTATTCTAATTAAGTTTGGCTTCGCCAGCTTTTACAATTTATAAGAATGCCAATTCAGTCTTATTAGGAATCGATAAATCCAGTTATTAATGCACATCTACCTCGTTATAATTTATAAAACTGTATTTTGTTTTAATTTGAATTCTTTTTTCTGACAAATCTCAAAATCAATCAGGTATATCTTTATTTCTATTCTTCTCACAAATCTCAATAACAGTTAGATACCAATTTTACATAAAACGATAAATTGAAAAGAAATGCACATAAAAATTTATTCTAATTAACTTTGGCTTCGCCAACTTTTACAATTTATAAGAATGCCAATTCAATCTTATTAGGAATCTATAAATCCAGTTATTAATTCACATCCACCTCATGATAATTTATAAAACTGTATTTTGTTTTACTTTGAATTCTTTTTTCTGACAAATCTCAAAAACACTCAGGTATAAACTTGACACTTATTTCTTCATATAAAGTGACACACTGGCGACAACTGCTGAATCTTTTATATTAAACGTGTCCCTGGCTTTTATCTGAAATTTTCACTTGTTGTCTGTCGTGGGAAGTTCTCGTATACCATCGTTCTCAGGAACACCTGCAAAATACCGACATGAATATTTCTAATTTATATGCCCCATTCCTTGTTCAGAATTTAACAAATTGCATTGTTTAATCTTGTACATTTACCTGTCAATGTCTTAAAATATGTTCAAAGGTATGCAAAATTGGCTCTTCGACTTTGATCTTCCTTTGCAATCCTATCATTTATTTATTTTTTTGCCTTAAGATTTTAAACATTTACCTAGCTTGAGCAGTTCTTCTTCATGCGGCAGAACTCCGGTACCGTCCCAGCTAAACTTCGCGAGAACATCGCTGATCTTCACCCTGCCGGACCCTTTCAGTTTACGCTGCCAATATCCAGCTTCTGTTTTATCGACCCAATCCACCGCAATGTTATTAGCCGAAGTTGCTTTTGTCACTATAGCAATCCATGGAACCTTTTTATACGCATCCACAGCGCTTTGTGGTATGCGAACGAGAATTGCATCGTCTTTCCTCACTTTATATGGTGCTGCTACCAGATCTGAAACATATATCAAAATACTTTTAGTACTTTACAGTGCATACATAGTCTGTATGCTATAGTTTTTGGATAGATAAATAATTTACAGTTTCCACATTTTCCACATATTTGTTTACTCTACATATGGATTTCATTGCTAACAGAAGCTTAATAGCAAAGAAAACCTGAATATATTACCTGCACATTCTTTGTTTTTTTGGGGGGTAGATTTAAAGACATATTCGTCATCGCTGTGTCCAAGCGATTCTAGAAACTCATCACCTACATTGAGGCGAGAAAATAAACTCATTCAAATCAAGTATGAGTAGTAAACTTCACAGAATTAAACTTTAGAAAATGTTTGGTCTGAAACCGCAAAAATTGTACACAAATTGTTCAAGCTTCTTTACTTTTCCAAACATATAAACTTCCAATAAACAAATAATGAAAGATATAATTAAAATAATAATTTTTGAATGTACCTGGTGACAGAGGAAGGGTCTCTTCAATAGCGTTCTCGTCCTCAACCTTGTCACTAGCTTCTGCAACACAAGCATAGTTTCTGAACGATTTTTCAAATCTTATATATAGTTACCATGTTGTATGTACCATCATTGCCAATTCCTTGGAAGGTAACAACTTCTCCAAAATATTAAGGCGTGTAAATTTTCATGTCAACAATTCATAATCAATCAAGCCTCCTATTGATAACATTACTGTAATTTAACCTTTCAAGTTGTCGTTTACAGCTTCTGTGTGTCTCCTTTCCGACTGCTCAGCTCTAGTCGAAGTGCAGGATTTCTTTTTCTTTTTAGACCCCACGTCACCTTCTGCTCTTGCTACAACAAACATTAGTATTTACAAAGTGCAATTACTCTATTAAACGTTAAAAAATTTTAAATTACACATCTCGAAGACTTTAATCAAAATCTATAGTGATAGCACCCTATTTTAGCAAAACAGTACAGCAATCATCTTTTAGATCAGTCTAGTCTTAAAGACAAACTGGTGAGTTTGGTGGGAGGGCTACCCTTGCGTTTGCCGGAAGCCTTGCTGCATTTCGATTCAGACACTGTCTCGGGGTTGCTTTCCTGGATTGTATCTGAAAATATTTGAAAATTTGTTAATCAATCCGATTGTTTCCTACACAAATTGTTATTATTTTTAATGGCAAGAAATGATAAACTAAAATTATTAAAAACCCTTTTGTAGCTCTTTTTGTAATGCACAACAAAACAGTATTTTTACCTGAGACTTTAAGCGGGGAGGGTTGAGGCGCAACTGTGTTCCTGCGGTCTATTACTGCTTTGATCAGTTCTAGAAATAAAAAAAACTTAAAACGTATTCAAATGTAACAAAGTCAGTCAAATGTTTTGTACGTTTCTTTTAAAACCATAAAATTCTACTCTGCATCTTCCAGTTTTGTGGATGAATGTTAAAATACTAATTTAATAGAAAAGCATACCAGCCATTCCTGTCTTAAATTCTTCAGTAGACAATCTGACACCTAAAACCTCTACGACACTTGAGGCCATAACCTTCGCTTTCTGTGATGCAACGATTGTGTCCGAAATTTCGAGCTTGATTGGACACTCCTAAATTAAGCAAATTAAAGCAAATGTTATCATTTTAGAGCGAATTTTTCTTTTTCAAAACTCAATACGCCTGAGCCTAATACCGCTTGTGCAACTGAAGCAATTATTTTTTGCCTTTTCTACTACCACATTCGAAATTTCCAGCTTGATAGAGCACTTCTAAATTTAAAAAAACCTGCATTAATTTAACATTTTAGAACGACTTTCTTATCAATTCTTCTGGGGAGTCACTTAATAGTATACTTGCCTCCTTCTGCCCACGTCCTTTTGTTGTTACTTTCCTTAGCACTGTTTTATCCCAGCCGGACTCTCGAAAGGCTTTCAGAGCGTGAGTTTTGTCTTCTAAAGACATTTTACGGACTGGGTTGAACGTTGAACTTTTAAATTTTCCTTTCTTGAATTCTTCCTTTATGCTGTCATAAAGGTCATCAGGAAAGCGTGCAACATGCAGATGTGGTTGCAGCTTTTGTTTGTCACTTCTCTGTATGAACAGGCAATATTACACATGTTGCCGCAAATTGCTATTGACTGTGACTTAACTAATCTGTTATTTGTTTTATTTAGTTATTTAATTTTATTTAAATACCTTGCAAAATTTTTCATAAATACCCTGACTTAACTTATTTTTAAAACAAAAAATCCTAAGAAATTACCTCTGTAGCGTTAACCAGCTTGTAACAAGTTTCTAAGGCCTCTTCTCCGTCCCCCAAACCTTTCAGGATGTTTCTCAGACTGTCTACTATTTCAAAATCAGTCATCTCCAAAGATCTTTGTGAATTTACATTTGATCGGTATCCAAGACTAAGTGCGTCGACTTGAGACAAATCCTTATAAACAATAACAGGCACCTTTCCAAACCATCCGGGGAAATGGAATTTTCTAATTTGTTGCATTGCTATGTATCGGTGGTGTCCGTCAATTACTTCATACGTATCATTTTCTGTCTTAATCACAGTTAAGAGCGATGACAACTTTCCGTTGCCATTGGACAACAGGCGCTTCTTGAGGTTAAGTACATGCTGTGGGTGTACAGGTCGAACACTCTTCGAAGGGCTCGGCGGCTGCAGCTTTTCAAAATCCATCTCTGTTGTCGTTAAATACTTTTCCATGAGGGATTCTGAGGGATCGCTTTGCTCTTCTGCCTCGGGAGCGGGTTTGCTAACGATAGCGTTAGTTATATCGCTGGTTATATCGTCTAAAGGCATTCTGTTCGTACCTGAAACAAACATTATTTGCTCGCTGAAACTGCAAACTATTGAATCAAAATCATCCTTGGAATAGATCTTTCTAATCATTCTGACCCAGATAGTGATTTATTTAAATCAGATTGGTATGGAATAATCTTACTAGTATATACTTCAAAGAAATTGCAGCCCGGGACTGATTATATAAATGGTTAATTGAACAAGAAAAAGTCACTGTTTGCGATTTTTTTTCAGTTTCGGCCGAAAAACAGATACATATTAGATTTAGTCGCTTTCGATTTAAATAAATCACATTTATTTTGAAATGAATTATAATCTAATGCCAATACAAGAGCCTTGATTTATTTAAATCACATCTTTGCCATTGCTAAATTGATTTGGACTCATTTCTGTCATTAAACTGCTGCTAAAAATTACTACTTTTAATATGGGCTAGGTTTCTTTTGCTTTTCTTCTTTAAACAATTATCACAGACACTAATCTTTTAAATCACACGCAGTGAAATCCAATCCTGACTACTGAGAGGATTAGTAGCATCGAGAGCGAAGACAGAGACAAAAGGGAGAGCGCAGAGAGAGAGAGAGAGAGAGAGAGAGAGAGAGAGAGAGAGAGAGAGAGAGAGAGAGAGAGAGAGAGAGAGAGAGAGAGAGAGAGAGAGAGAGAGAGAGAGGAATAATTGTTGACCCTTGAATTAAATAAATCAACATACAAGTATTTTATATACTTATGCTCACTAAAATATTTTGTGATCATGTAAACATTTTCTTCACGTAAGTTAATGCACAAAATTATTTTGCTAATATTTTTTGGGCTTATCTGAGATTTGATTAAAATAAATCACTGAGAGAGAGAGAGAGGCCCATTGATTTAATTAAATCAATACACAACTATTTTATACAACACTAAACAATAAAACACAAGACTTGATTTAAATAAATCACTAAATAAATTTGGGGCGAGATTGCAAGTGGAAGATTTAGTTGGGGCAGGGACAGTGAAGGGAGTGAATAAGCTCAATCATATTTCCCTTATAAGAAAAAAAACCCCAATTGCAGGACGGAATTGAGTCGGGAGTAGAGAGCGAGTTAGAGGGCTTATCTGAGGTTTGATTAAAATAAATCACCAAGAGAGAGAGAGAGAGAGAGAGAGAGAGAGGAGAGAGAGAGAGAGAGAGAGAGAGAGAGAGAGAGAAAGAGAGAGAGAAAGAGAGAGAGAGGGGAATAATTGTTGACCCTTGATTTAAATAAATCAACATACAAGTATTTTATATACTTATTCTCACTAAAATATTTTGTGATCATGTAAAAATTTTCTTCAAGTAAGTTAATGCACAAAATTTTTTTGCTAATATTTTTTTGAGCTCATCTGAGATTTGATTAAAATAAATCACTGAGAGAGAGAGATAGAGAGAGAGAGAGAGAGAGAGACCCATTGATTTAATTAAATCAATACACAACTATTTTATACAACACTAAACAATAAAACACAAGACTTGATTTAAATAAATCACTAAATAAATTGCGCAGTGGGGCGAGATTGCAAGTGGGAGATTTAGTTAGGGCAGGGACAGTGAACGGAGTGAATAAGCTAAATCATATTTCCCTTATAAGAAAAAAACACCAATTGCAGGGTGGAATTGAGTCGGGAGTAGAGAGCGAGTTAGAGGGCTTATCTGAGGTTTGATTAAAATAAATCACCGAGAGAGAGAGAGAGAGACAGAGAGAGAGAGAGAGAGAGAGAGAGAGAGAGAGAGAGAGAGAGAGAGAGACAGACAGAGAGACAGAGAGACAGAGAGAGAAAGAGAGACTGGGAGTAGGGCTCGAAAAGGGCCTGATTTAATCAAGGGTTATCTACAGATTCAATCATTCTCAGTGCTCTCAATTTAAAGAATTCACTTGATAAAACCAAGGAATCAAATTTTAATTATCGCAACACGGCACGTATATTTCGACCAAACCATATCAGCTGTGGTATAGCCAATGCCTAAAAGTTCTGTATTAAAAGTCAATGAAACTTAGTTCGTAGTAGAATATTCCTTATATGGAAGCAAAATGTGTTGTTTAATGGGTTAGCAATGCCTGTTTAATAAACAAATATAATATCAAATGAAAAATATACGTATTTGAAAGAAGCATGGTGGATAAACACACGATACCTTTTACTGTAGGATGGTGCAACGTCATGTAAAACGGACAACATTCTTCTAGTTGGTGCTACCAACAGGTATATTATATCATTATATATCCACTTACACAGTTTTAAAATGCATGAAATGAAAACATCACGAAAACACATTGACTTCGTGTTTTTATTTATTTATGAGAGCTTTCTGTCGACATTTAAGTTTAGTTCCGCAAATAATAAGCGAAGTACCATGTTAACTTTCATTGTTTTTATTGACTTTGTTTTCAAACATAACCGTTATTGTAGGCCTCAAGAAATAGATGAGGCAGCAAGAAGACGATTTGTTAAAAGACTGTATATTCCGATGTCCGACGACACAGCAAGGAGTCAGATAATCGAAAACCAACTAAGTGGAGAAAACCACTGCATCAACGAACAGCATATCAGAGCTTTGGTTGAACGATCTCAAGGTAAAACTATTTAGTACGTGCAATAAAAATGTTGTATATAGAGGAAATGTACACGAAATAAAATATTGCTTTATACATTTGTATTGCCATGTGATTTTGGTAAAAGATATGATTTTTGTTGAATATATTTTCTGTATCCCGTATAGCTTTGGAACAGTTTTTTTATTTGCTTATATACAATTAAATCATAATAGCTGTTGCAGAATAATTGTTTTACTGTCTTTTTATTTCAGGATATTCGGGTGCCGATATGACCAGTCTTTGTCGTGAAGCAGCACTTGGGCCATTACGTTCTATATCACTGGATCAAATGCTCACTATACGCAGTGATCAGGTGATACATTACTTCATCACCCTCGCTTGCCTCCAGAAGCTTCAAATTTTACACTGAAATTCATTCGTTTGGATTTAGCTATATCACAATGAACTAGAAATATACTGTACAAGAAATTGCGCAACTGCTAACGTTTTCAAGAAATCTTTCTCACATTTTAATTTTAATTGGGTGGCTTTAAAGTAACAACTGGATCTCTTACGGTACGATGTGCGTATAACATGCAACTCTTATTTTGCAGATACGGCCCATATCCCTTCAGGACTTTGACAACGCCTTCAATCAAGTTCGAGCAAGTGTTTCTGAGGATGATCTTGAATTTTATATAAAGTGGAATAATGACTATGGGAGCTTTGGGTGAAAGAACTTGGAAAACGAATAAAATGAATATCTGTACGGCTCATCACGGTGAATTCATAATCGCTGAATGTCACATGTAATTGCCGGGTCCAATATTTGTTTACTCTGGACGAAATGTCTTTTCTATGCACAATTAGGGCCACGTATTGAGATAATTTGTAAAGTTAGTTGTTAGCTAAATACAAACAGAGAGCAAAGACACTTATAGACGATGTGCAGGGGAATGCTTTCGTTCTCGTATGAGTGTAAATTGAATTTACTTATGTTCGCTTATTTTTATATTGTTTATGTACATAAAAAGTCGAGTGAGTGACTGCAATCACTTGTGCATGATAACGATTGCAACACATTACAATCACTGGCAACTGATTCGTTACATAAGTGTGAATAGAAAAAATGTATAGTTTTAAATAATGCACGGGAGTATTCGGACTTCTGTAATTAGAGTTACATTGCAATCTTTCCATGTATTTTTGACATTATGTGCTGCCATGGAAGTGCAATAAGGAAGTGTGTAAACTTAATTATCGTGTTCCGGAGTATGCCTTGAATTAGAATTTTTTAAGATATTAACTTTGCATGATGCTTTTTGCATGCTGAATGCCGTGCCAATACCCTGTCAGCCTATTTTATAAGTTTTATAGCCTCTTTCCTAGTCACAAAATTTTTGGCAGGGTGTTTGCACGCAGTTTGTCGTGCAAATAGCCTTTATTTGACCTTTAGGTAATAATTAGAATTTTTTATGATATTAACTTTGTATGATGCTTTTTGCATGCTGAATGCCGTGCTAATACCCTGTCAGCCTATTTTATAAGTTTTATAGCCTCTTTCCTAGTCACAAAATTTTTGGCAGGGTGTTTGCACGCAGTTTGTCGTGCAAATAGCCTTTATTTGGCCTTTCAAAGATTAATCGGAAAAGTCATGTTAATTAATATTAAACACAGAAACAACGGTTGCACGGACAGGCTTAAAGCACGCAACTGCCGTGCAGATATTGTGTCGTGTTGATAATATTTTATCTAGAAACAACGTTCGCACGGGCAGGCTAAAAGCACGCAACATCCGTGCCGCTGTTGTGTCGTGTTCAACAGATATAATAAAAATGTCCTAGTTTCTATGGGGAGATACTTAATAAGTATAAAATAAAATGAATTGACAGGCCAAAAGCACGGGCAGGCACTTTATTTCCTGAAAAATTAAGCTGTGCGGAAATTGTGTCTGCACGGAGAGGGTGAAAGCACGGCCGTTTGAAAAACAGGGTGTCTGCACGCATGTACCCGTGCAACAGGCCTGTTGCACGCCTGTTGCCTGTGCAGAGATTGTTTCTGCACGGACAGGCTAAAAGCATGCAACAATAACCCTTGCAAACCAAAGGCTTGTCAAGTGTTAAAAATGCCTTTTTTACCCATATTTCATAGATCCCGTGCAATACATTTCCTTACACACTCGTAATAATCACATTTCCTCATTGTTTCTAATTGACGGACACCCAAAATGGCTCAAAGCTGGGCACCTTACTACACTCTCAGTACTTTTTCTGCCTTTACTTCAATTTTTATACAGCGAGCTTTTCTTAACCAGATATTTTTTAAATCCGACGGGGCGCTTCTTTTTTATATGCGATTTTAGTCACCTGGCAGGGAATGAGAAACAAGTTTTTTTCTCGTCTTATCGAAACTACTTTCATGTTTTTTTCTTCAAACACATGTACCCTACATTTTTGTACAAACTATTATCCCTAAGATATAACTTTGATCATAATTGCATACTTTAGAGCATGCTGTGCAGTTATATGTGAAATACATTGAAAAATGCTTTGACAACTGCACGCCCCCTTTGTGATCACTTGACAACTGGCTTTCTTCTCACGCCGGTGTCAGGGTTTATACAGATGCGCTGCCGTGTGGGAAGACTGTCACACCAGGTAAAGACTTCATTAATGTTAAACTTCAACCTCATAATAAATGCCATAGCTATCACTGCTTTGAAACCTTGGGCAAAAAAAAAAAAAAAAACAAGCAAGCACGCAGTGCGAATTGAGATTATAAAACACAAATGACTTCTATGGCAACTTGTCATCAATTTGTTCTGCAGTGTAAGAACAATGCACACTGGTTTTTGACAGGTACAGTCGCACCTAGTGGTTGGTCATCGGTCCAATATTAACCGGATCGTTTTCACTACCGAATAGCGAAAATTACACTGCTTCGTCATTATTCTGTTATTACTCGAAGTTTCTAGACCCGTGAAGTGTTGCAGTGGTGCAGGCCTAAACTAGATGTTTTCATATGCTGGAAGGCGCTTCAATTGACGTCTTGTCATCGCTTTTCAGGGATAATTTTGTTGAACCCGTCCTGTTATTAAACTAATTGTAGGTTCATAACGTGGAAAGCATTTCACCAGATGCCATTACAGAGTGTCTTCACAGAGAACAGATGCCGTATGACCCTCGTGCGAACCGTAATGACATGCTTTTATAAAGCTCCCTGTTAAAACTTAGCCACCGAACACTGAACAGCTTTTAGCTGTCACAAATTATTATTAGGTATAAAATATTTTAATATTGCACATTCTAATGCTTTATAAATAGATAACTTTGGGTGGATGTTATGTTTTGCGAGTAAGAATCAGAGTCGAAGTCCTTGTTTCATGTAACAGCTGATAATTGTTGTACCTCGGACGCTTAATTGCACTTTTCAGAACTGTATCAAAACATTTACATTTTCCATTATTTTAATTATCCTAAAACGTGAAACTTTCCTAGCTGCAAATATATCAGGATGTACCAGATCTGCAAGGTCAAAATTGAGGCATTATGTGCATATACTCGAAAAATTAGCAAAACAAAAAAGTTTAAGTTCTGCCAATTCTCCAAGGAAGAGTTTGTTTGAAACATTCCAAAGTATAGATGAGACATGTCATTCACACAACCGGACTGTCTGACAATATGGAATGTGCAATATGGAATCTCACCCGGTTTAAAAGCATCCCAAAATGCTGTGTCGCCATTTCGCCGTGCCATCATCTCGCTTTGTACGTATTCGTGAAGTGCCTTCCCCGAAGGAGTTGCTACTTTTACGCCTTTTTACACTTTTACACACATCGATTGAATCCATGCAGCATAGAGAACAACATAACATCTTAAAATTCTCTGGCTTGATTTGTTTCGCAGGGTTTGTAGTGTTTCAGCATTTGAATTACCCAAGACGGAAGAGCAGCAGGTCGAAGCAGCCACTGAACAGCCTCAAGAATGGTAGCCTTGCAACGATCAGCATGCTTTGCAGCTCCTTCAGCGGTATGTCCCCCTTCGCCAAGTAGAATACCGTGCCCGAACCAGCTCTGCATATCGGGCCCCGCTCTTATCTCCAACAGATCAGCAATCTACCGGCTATGCTGCAGCTGGTGTGCAGATATGCCTCGCCTAGCTCTCGAGCACATTGACATCAAGGGACTAGCCGCCGTTTTCTTTGCCATCAAGCGATGGTCGCCACTCCTGGCATACCGCAAAATCACCGTCGTCACAGACAACATCCGTGACCCTCTCTTTGTTGGGCCGGGGTTCCACAAGAAACACGCTCGGCCTCGGATATTTTGGCGGACGGTCTCGTGCTGTGTTTTCCCTATAACATTAAGCTGACTGCTTCGTACATCAGCAGCCATACGAACAAGCTCACGGGGAGTCCTCAGCCTCCCACACGCTACCTTCAACCGTGCACACGATCCCTTCGCCGCGTAAGCAGTCACATGCCACAGATATCCGTGTCTATGTGCTTCCGGCAGTGGTCAGACACTAAGAGATGTTGGACCACGAGATAGCCGGATCGAGAAAACAGCCATTGGAAGGGAAGCATCCTCCCTCTGCGTTTAGTTAATCAAACATAAAGAACTACATCATTTTAGCAGACTGCAGTTTCGCACCTGAAGTGCCTCCGCTTATATATATATATATATTTGTATTTTCACTTATTGTTTAATTGAGAAAGACACAAATTTACCCAAAATACTTCCACTTCAGGTAACCATATTTTGCCTGATTCTATGTTAGAGACGCGATTTAGTTATTCGGACATCGCGACTGGGTGGGAGCACCCGCTTGAAACTCTAAGTTATAACCAGCTGCAGTTTTACTCGTTTTGTTACAGATACTATATAATGTGGGATCAAAGTCTCCTAAGCCGCATCCCTGGCCCGATGGCCAACTCGCCGAAAATATAAAAAACTGCACACTTGGTTCAAACACCCTTGGGCATCTCTACCCCTTTCATGTACAGCTCCACCCCCTATATAAAATATACCCTTGAAACGAGAGAAAAGAAATGGGTTAGCCCAAAGTACGTTTTAATAGAACTTGGGGGGCTACACCCTAGCCATACCACCCGACAGGACATAGATTCTATTGAAGACAACACACCAAGGATGTTCTGTGGCCTACACAGATCTACTCAATGTCTGTCCAGATCCATGACAAAAGGTCGGGCGTCAAAAGGTCGACAACAAAAGGTCGAGCGACAGGAGGTCGAAACTGGAAAGCGCGACAAAGGGTCGAGATGTTCTTTTCTTCAAATTGTTGATTAAAATATTTCAAAATGTTATTGTTAAAATAAAACGATGTAATCAAAGACATTGTTAGAGCTTATCTGCAGATGGGCTCGGCCCATCCGAGAATATTTTTATATTTTATATGTGTTTTTTTTTCTAATGTTTTATTGCTTTCTCTTATATTTTATGTAATCGTGATTGTGTACGTGATCTATTGTAAAGCACGGTTACATCTTTGAAAATGCAATTCAATTTGGATCTGTAGTATTTCGCGTATTGTATAAGATAATTGCATGATCTAATGTTGTTGAAAATTGAAATCTGAAAAATTCAATTGCATTTCTTTCTCTGGGGATTGGTGTATTGTGTAAGGCAACGCATGGTGTATTGTGGGAGCTCAAGTTGCAATTCAGTTTTGCACTTGAGATGTATGTGATCTATAGAAATAAAATAATTGCAATTTCAATTTTGCAATAATATTCCGTTCTCCGAAACTTTTATAAAAATATCCAAGATTATCGTTGCGTGGATTAAATTTTATACTCTGAAATTAAGTTCCGACTTCGGTGAATAGGTAGGTATAAAGGGATTTCAAATTTTCAGGTTTTTCGTGCAGTAAAATCGTTCATAATGGATGATACGAATATAAGAAAAACTGTAGACGCAAGCATTAGGAAAATTCTATAAAACGGACGTTCTACTCTGATCTCGCATGAGCGATGTGACGGATCAGAAAGTGGATTCTAGATTTAAGTATTGGAGCCTTTCAGTTGCTAGTCAATTCGTCATTGGACGTTACCGGTGCCATTGTCGTGCCAAACGCGAAACCTAATGAGGGTCAGAAATTCTTACGGATGGTTTCAGTTGGTAAAACGTTCGATAATGTGCAGCCAGTGCATGAAAACGAGGTGGACCACGCTGGATATCGCAAATGTGCTCATAATGTCAGTATATTTGGTTTTGTTGCTGTATGAAAGGGATAAAAGTTATGAATAACATCCGCCGAGCTACAAATGCGCTGGTGGTTTTTTTTTTTTTTACAATCTAAGAGTAAAGAAAATGTGTAAAAATGTTGAAACGAAAACTTTGCAGTTCTCGTATACATCTATTAACAACGTTACTGAAGTCATGAATAGAAAAAAGTAATTCGCTGGATAAAAAATCGCATTTGAATTGCATTTGAGGATTTAACAGCTTTTACCTTTTTAGTTTGGTGGAAATTGCAAAAGACATAGATCAGCAGTGTTTAGTGTGTGTAGTATGATGTTTCCTATACAAATAAAATGTACAGGATATAAACTGTTATTATAAAAAATGAAAAATAAAAACAGCAAAGACAAATAAATTTTAAAAAATACTATGCGAAAGTAATTAAATACTACCTAAAACATCACAAAAAGATATGCAAATTATGAAGAAAAGTATTCTCAGATGGGCCAGGGAAAATGACTTTTCGTGATTCGCAGATGCTCGACTGCGAATTCCTACATGGGCCAAGCCCATCTGCAGATGGGCTGGATTAAGAGATGAGCTCTGACAACATCATAAGTTCTTTTTTTTTATATTGTTACATTGAGGACCGGAGGTGTGATTACTTCAAATTGTAATTCATTTCTTCCATTTAGTTCACTGATAATCCATAAAAGCAATCGTGGAATTGCACTTAAATCTGAGTCTGATCACTCAAAGACATGATCAGAGGTAAATTGTTTCGTTTCATGCAATTCAATAGTTTTGTGGCAGCACAAAAATGGAAAATGAATTGCATTTTGAGAAAGGGCAATTAGGAATTGCAATTTATGAAAACGAGGGAGGAGTGGAATAGGACAAGACTTCAGTATTTTGCTTAATTACAATTGTAGCTTAGAACTATAGTTTAGATGTGAGATCAGAGTACAGAGCGAGAACAATTAATTTTATTTAATAAGCGTTTTTGTTCATACAAATGCCTTGCAGCTGCCGTTGGATCGACCCGATGCTTTGAAAAGTATCATCCTATCTTTTCTTTGCCCGTAACACAGTTGAAATGCAATTTCTAATAAATTTGAAATTAAATTTCACTGGAGTACAAAACTTTATGGTTGGCTCCAAGTACTTCATGGGTAACCCCATGTTTGCCCGTACTGGGATCCGATATTCACTTTTCATCCTTACGCCTGTGAAGAAACACAGTTTGTAACACCAAGTTAAGTTTTTTTGGATTTTGAGGGCCCTTCCTAGCTCTGATGGGGGAATGAATAGCACGAGTAGTTGCTGGATATATTGAAGACCATCTGGGTGAAGTTTGGGCGAATTACATCCAGAGGGACCGACGTAACAACAGTGTGATTTGCCAACTGCGGCGTCAACACTCTGTGGTGGGTAGCCTAGTTGTTTGTGTCGCTAGCGTACCGCGTTCAGACACATCTTCTATCGAACCTTAGGCTTGTTACGCTACAGAGTTATTTGGACCGCTGCACGGGAATCCTGGCCAATTTTTAGACTGTTTTTAGCCGTTCTCGATTGTGAGTAACGCGGCGGTGCCCTCAACACGTGGGCAGGCAGTTTTGTCAAGTTTTACGAGGAACGAGGACGTTTTCCAGATTGCTAACTTCACCATTGGTAAAGGGCTCTCCGTAGGTTTTTTAGCTACTTACATCTTTGGGTTCTGACCACGTCACACGGAGAAATAAGCAGTTTTCTTTTTGGCGGGAAGGCGCCCACGGTGCGGCGAGCTGACAGAGACACCGCGGGTCTGCTAACTACGTTGCTTTCCTAACTCCTGGTCAAGAGAGTGTAGGAAGCTGCTGACCACCTATGAGGAAATTCTTGGCAGCGTGCGAGACGTCTCAGCCAAGTTTTCGCAAGTGGTAGCTTTCCCGCGCCCTTTGCGTCACAACGCAGCAGAGTGTGCCGCACTCCGAGTTACTCGCAAGTTACGAACGCGTTACTCGGGGGGAGCACACAGGCTACCAGGAGTGGCACTGTCAAGTCACACACTGAAGCCTGCATTTGCAAAGCTGCGTAACACATACTGCGGTGTGATGCTACAGGTCAGATCGATAATATGCATGGAACAGAAATGTGCCTCGATGGCTCAGTAAAAAACTGCTGCCGTTAATTAACTTTCTGCTTTCGCTTGCAGTCATGAACAACCATGGTAAAGAAGCCGCGATGTGGGCACGCAGGCCTTAAGGACGATCCCCACGACTACTGCAGGGACTGTGCTACTCGCTACGGGCAACAAGAGTGTAACGGTGATATAACGTGTGCAGTCTGTCAACATCTGTCAGATCAAGTGTGGAGAAGTTTAAACAGGCAGCGTCGGCGCCAACTACGCAACAGACAAATAAAAGAACTGTGGTCGCGAACAATGTCCTCGGCGGACACCCCAACTTATGAGCCCTCAGGCAAAGATCCCGGCACGCCGCCGCGGGATGAGACGGTGCTGTCAGGGCGGAACTCGAGCACCGAGAGGTCTCCCAAGAAACGCCGCAAGCATAAGTCCAGGAAGGATAAGAAACATTCGAGGAGCCCTACATCGGAAACGAGCGTCCGTGTGTCGTTGCAAGAACTAGAGCAGGAGGCGGCAACTATAACACCACTCCCCTCGGCTAACAGTAAGACCACGGAATCTTTTGAGGAATCCGTTGTGAAGGCTGCGAACAGGGCGTACACCTCGGGCACGTGGGACCCCTCGACCACGAACGCTGGTGACACACCCAGCATGGGGGGATACCAGCCACCAGCGGAGAAGCCGATTCTCCCATTGCAGATAAACTTTGAAGAGATTCTCCGTAAGGCACTACAGCAGCAGGCAGCCATGATCTCACAACAACTCGTGGGGCTGCAGGCACGTGCACCGAGCGCAACAATTACAAGTCAGGAGCAGGTGAGGGGGCTCACACCCACACCCGAACCACAGCGGGCCCCCTCTCGCGCCGTGTCGCCCAAGCCGGCAAGCACGGAAGGGGAGCCATCACCCCTAGCCACACTCATGACCCAGATGGAGGATGAGCGGCATAACAGCCCGAAGCGCGAATCAACGCCCCCCCCCCCGCGACATACAGGTTAGAGGTGGAAGTCGCAGCCGCCTACTATCTTCCTCATCCTCTGACGACTCCGAGTCCTCAGGCTCCTCACCGCCCCACCGACGAAGGAGGCGAAGTCGGGTGCCCAGCCGGCGCCGCATGCCCACACTCTCCGGCAGTGAAACAGAACATAGGGCACGATCGAGAGCACCTCGAGGCCTACACGCCTCGCCTTTCAAGCACCCGGAATGTGGCGACTGGCTAAGATCACCGCGGAAACGCGACGTATCCCCCACGAGAGGTGCACGGAAGAGGAGGCGCCTCTCAGACGAAGGGTCCCCAAGCAGGGCAAGCGAGGAAGCAGGCTCAGCCACAACGGTCGACCCGCTGGATATCCCATTTCGCGACGTTGTAGAGGTAATACAGAGATTCTCGAATGCCCAAGTAGGCAAACCCCTGAAGGAGACGCACTCCAGTTTCAGATTGGCCTCTGAGGGGCCGCGGGAGCAGGGCCCAGAATTTATGGCACTCGATACAGCAGCTGGTATTTTGGATGCCATCAAGTTGAAGGAGGCAGAGTTTCAGGCAAAGGACTCAAATTTTGGGAAGGCCTTGGACTTCGGGAAAATTTACACCTCATCTAAAATGCGCGTCGCGCGAACGGCGTACAGGCCATCGGACAACGCAGTCTACTTTGAGCCACTCACGTACCCTAAGCACGCCCCAACCTGGTTACCTGTGGTCCGCCCCGACGACAAGGTGACATTAAAAGACAGGGATCTCAGCTACATTGAGGGCATCGCGAGAACGGGGCTGCGGGTGCTATCATTTATCGAGTACGTAAATCAGACCTTGGTGGGTGGATCCCTGGAGTCCGATGCCTCCATAGTGCCCAAGCTCATTGGGTGTCTTGTGCGTGGGACGAAAGACCTGATTAAGCTGCACACGGCACTGCTGTCATCTAGCATTCAGCTGCGCAGGGACAATGTCCTCCAGCGTTGCAAACTCCCGCAGGACAAGTTATTCCAGTTGCGGCACGCAGAATACGTGGAGCAAGCACAACTGTTCCCAGATGACCTGCTGGCAGAACTCAACGGCCGGCACATCCAGGACCTCCAGAATCGCGCGCTACACGAGCGGTGCACGCAGGTCACGCCACATCACCGGTCCTACAGCAGCAGTCACCAACGGGGAGCACACCGCGGGCGCACGGCGTCGGCGCCACCCAGGATCAAGGGCCCGCAAAGCCAAGAGAGACGGGGTAGTGTTTTTCGCAAGGCCGGCCACACTCCATCAAACAGGTGACAATTACAGTCAGCAGCAGGCCAGTCCTTGTCACGGGAACTGGCTCGCTGCAGGAGAACATCTAAATTTTGGCGTAACATTGTCAGATATCAGGGACAGAGTGCTGCGCGCAAACTCCTTGCCCGTAGGAGGCAGGCTCACACACTTTTGGTTAAAATGGAAAGACTTGGGGGCGCCGACCAGGGTAGTGCGGTGGCTAAGATACGGCTACCCCCTCCCATTTCGCAAAGTAGACGGTCAAGTGCGCCCTATTCGGCTGACTCAAAACGCGAACCCGAGCCTTGTGACCTCATACGGCCAGGGAACGGAAAAACAAGCAGCACTCACGGATATGCTGGACAAGTTGTTAGAAAAAGGAGCCATAGAGGAAATGCCTGTGGGGCAATCAGGCATGTTCCACAGGGTTTTCCTAAGGCCAAAAAGAATGGGGGGCTGGCGTCTCATAATAGACTTGAAACCATTAAACGCGCTTTTGTCGACCCCAACATTCAAAATGGACACTTGCCAGCACATCCGCAAGGCGGTCAGTCGGGGCATGTGGGCCACCTCGATCGACCTAACGGACGCGTACTTGCACGTACCGATGTGGCCCGCACATTACAAATACCTGTGCTTTCAGGTTGGGGAGCACAGGTATTGGTACCGCGCGCTCCCCTTTGGGCTGGCACCGGCGCCCTGGGTCTTCAGCAAGACAATGCGCTCAGTAAAGTCGTGGGGGCGACAGCAGCTAATGCTGCTGTTGCAATACCTAGACGACTGGTTGAACGCGGGTCTGAACAGACAAAGGGTGGCCGCTCAAACATTAACGCTACTCGACAAATGTGTCGAGCTGTCGGAGTCGGAGAAGTCGGAGATAGAGCCCAAACAGGTAATTGTGTTCCTAGGGGACGTGTTCGACTTCACAGTCGGGCGCGTATTTCCGTCGCCAGACAGAATTCAGAAGATTCGACATATGATCGAGTCGATGTTGGAAAACAGGTGGGTTCCCGTAACTGTCGCAGAAACGTTGCTGGGACTGTTGGTAGCAACAGAAAAAACGGTGCCCATGGGGCGCCTTCATTTCCGGGGCTACCAGCATGCAGTGCGAGCGGCACTCAAGAGGGGCCGCGATTCACGCAACAAGTTCAGACTCCCGCCACAGGCGAGAGAAGATCTCCGGTGGTGGGTGAATATAGTACACCTGACGCAAGGAACCCCGTTTACCATACCGCAGCCACAACTCCTGTTACAAACCGACGCATCAAAGGTAGGCTGGGGGGCACACTTTCACGGCAGGTTGTTTCAGGGGCGGTGGCCGCAGCAACTGCGAAGCATGCACATCAATGTGTTAGAAATGCGCGCAGTAGGAGAAGCACTGAGGATCCTGGGGCAAGAACTTCAGGGCAAAGCTGTACTGTGTCTGATAGACAATGCTACCACGGTAAGTTACATCAAAAAGCAAGGGGGCACAAGGTCGCCAACCCTGATGCAAGCAACCAGAGAGGTGTGGGAGCTAGCAATCCGATACCAGGTAACACTACTACCACATCACATTCCGGGGAACCTGAACGTGTTAGCGGACATGGCATCCAGGCAGGGTCAAGTCCTGCAGGGGGAGTGGACGCTCTCCACACGACTCTTTCGTTGGGTGGTGGAGAGTTCGGTCTTTGGGCCCCCACAGGTGGACATGTTCGCAACGCGTCTCAACACGCAACTCGGGAGGTATGTTTCACCATGCCCGGACCCGGAAGCCACAACCAGCGACGCGCTGAGTTGCACGTGGCCGCAGGAGGTACTGTATGCGTTTCCCCCAACCACGATACTCGAAAGGGTAGCAGAGCGGTTAGGGAGGGAGCAGAGATTTACGTTGTTACTAGTTGCACCGGCAAATCCGGCGTCACCCGTGTTCCCACTGCTACAACGGTGGGCGACCGAGACGCCGAAGAGGTTGCCAATGCATGCGCGGGCACTAAGACAGCCACATTGGCAACAGTGGCACCCGCACCCACACACGATGAATCTTCATCTGTGGTCCCTAAAGCGATTTGGCTAAAAAGACAGGGGTTTTCGGCACAGGCGGTCGCACGCATGCAAGAGGTGCACGCCAAATCCACCCGTTCGGTTTATGGGTCACAGTGGAAGGTATTCGAGAGGTGGTGTTTGATGAAATCAGCAGACCCTGTGGCAGCAACAGCGCCATTGATCGCCGATTTCCTCATATACCTCTTTGAGGGGAAAAAGGTGGCCACCAGAACAATAGAAGGTTACCGTGCAGCGCTGGGTTCAGTGCTGAAGAACGCAACAGGGTACCAACCGGGCCAAGACGAGTTCCTGTCTAAACTAATAAGAAATTTTCGCTTGCAGAGACCACCCCCAGTCAAGCACATAGTACAGTGGGACCTAAAGGTAGTACTAGATTAGTTTCAGGGCCCCGCTTTCCGAGACGAACAGAATACGCCACTGCGGGAGCTCACATTCAAGGTAACTTTCCTTCTAGCATTGGCGTCAGGCAAGAGGAGAAGTGAGATACACGCACTCGACCAGCTGTATTTCATAGACGAGAACAACAGCAGGGTTGTCCTGAAACCTCGAGCCGATTTCCTAGGCAAAACGCACATCGTGACTCACGGCAAGGGTACGTTTTCGGAAATCTCAGTGCCTGTGCTACCCGGGGACGCACTGGAGGAAGAACCGAGGCGCACAGGGAAATTACTGTGCCCCGTGGACACACTACGTAAGTACACGGAGGCGTCAAAGGCAATACGCAGCCCAGAACAAAAAAGACTAATAATACCGTTTCTTCCCCACATTACTAGAGATATAGGGAAACCCACCATCTCCAACTACATCAAAAGGGCAGTAGTGGCGGCATATGACGCGGCATCGCAAAGCGAAGGGACACAAGAAAGGCCCAAGATGCACCCCCATGAAGTGCGACAGATTGCATGTTCACTGAAGGCGGTAACCGGCGCAACCATGGAAGACATATTGCGTGCGGGCTGCTGGCTATCCCCTAATTCTTTTATTCGATTTTACTTACAGGATTACACGCAGGATTCCGTGTCAAAGCTGTACCACATGCCATTCGTAGCAGCGGAGTCCATCATTAATAAGTAACACCGCGGGAAATATTAATGTGAGGCACTTATGTTGCAGGTTCAAAGGCAAGGGCTACAAGGGTGGCAACGGAACGAAGGAGAAGTCCACGAAGGGGCGAGGGAAAGGGAGCAGCGCGCAGGCCCGCCCCAACGAGTGAAGAGCTGCCACCCAAGCGAACTGGCTCGATAGGGCAGACTTTCGGTCTTTTTAACCTATATACTTTTTACTACAGAGTGTTATGAGTGGGTAACGCAGGGAACAACTGCGCGGGGCAGCGAGCTACGCATGTGCCCCCACGAGGCACAGCTGCGGGCATCTATAGTGTGGGATGGGGGACGACAGTGGGTCGTTCACCAGTACTGAGGAGCGTTCATATCACCCCGAGGGAGACGCATGAGTAACGCGACAGCATGGCGCGGGGAGATGGGGCCCAAGAAGGGCACACCTGGGAGCGCACGAGTAACGCAGTGCGCCCACTGGGCGCACATGTTGTAACATAACGCGAAAACAAGGAAATTTCGAAATTTTCGGTTTCTGTTGACCTCTATGACAGTGTGGACCCAGCGTTAGGTGCCTTGACGACTGTCCAGTAAAAAAAAAAAAAAAAAAAGGGGGGGGGGGACAAGCTTTACCGTAGGTGCGCGGATGCACACCAATAGCAAGAGAACACTGGTGTCGGGAAACTGACAGAAATAAACAAAGAACTGTTGATAGAAGTTTTATTTATTGTCATGTTAATCGAAGGCATGGCGCCCGAAGGGCGTGGTACCCAAGAAATGCCATTCCACTGGTTAAATCTATTTCAAAGCATCGGGTCGATCCAACGGCAGCTGCAAGGCATTTGTATGAACAAAATGCCCATTTTTATTCCCCATTAAAATGGGTTTTTGTTTTGTACAAATGTTGTAGCTGTTTAGTTGGATCGAACCGATGCTTACAACAACCAGTCCCACCTCCTCCCACCATTTCTGGGGCCCCACTTTTCGGGGCGCCGGATGAAAAGTGAATATCGGATCCCAGTACGGGCAAACATGGGGTTACCCATGAAGTACTTGGAGCCAACCATAAAGTTTTGTACTCCAGTGAAATTTAATTTGCATTTCAACTGTGTTACGGGCAAAGAAAAGATAGGATGATACTTTTCAAAGCATCGGTTCGATCCAACTAAACAGCTACAACATTTGTACAAAACAAAAACCCATTTTAATGGGGAATAAAAATGGGCATTGAACTTAAGACTAAACTGTTTTTAATAAATAATAAGTATGACATTCAAATTAAACATTTATTTCATAAACCTTTAAAAGTATCGATCTATTGTCGCGATTTCCGCTTGCGACCTTTGATCGCTCGACCTTTTGATGCTCGATCTGTTGTCGATATTTTGTCGTCGACTTTTTTCGTCCTTTTGTCGGGACACCGATTGTTCAGCACAGAGATCACAACGCTACTTTTCCCATTATTCCTCTTTACGTATAATCAAACAATGAATGATGGATTGCTAAGTATTGTTTCGCGGTAGGCGACTATGCTGATTTTTTTAATCTGGACCAGCTCGATCCCAACAGGTTATTTGCCACTTAAAATGTTAAACGTGCTAGTATAATTGGAGTGATGTAACTACTTCGGAGTGAAGTTCTGAAAAGTGCAATTAGTATCCGCGATATTACTTTTAATAACGAACGTGACTTGGAACTGATAAATAACTTATTTTGTGAAGGTATGCAATTGTTTTATTTAAGTCTTATTTTGATTGGTCCGTCCCTCCGGCCGCTCCCCGGCTGTTGGGTTGTGGCAGAGCTCACTCAGGAGGAGGGTTGTGATGTCTTTTCAACACTGTTTGCTGTATTACTTTTACGTGACACATCCATGACACGAGTGTCTAAAACAATTCGCTATCATTGGCACTTATACCATGAAGAACATAATTGGTAATCCGCTTGTTCGACTTAGTGAAGTTACTCCTGTTTACTCACGTGCGAAAGGATTATAACTAAGGTACATCCCACTAAAAGAATTATCTATAAAAAGCTAACTAAATGATAAGAATCAATTACTTGGTAGCTTTATCTTAATTGCGTTAAGTGTTAAATATACAAGTGCCGACATGACTGACAACTCAGCCCGAGACTGAAGCTTTGACGAGAGAAGGGCACACACAGTGCAGTGTGCATTCTTATATCATTGCTGTTACCTGTGGTGGACAGGTGCACACTACGTCACACGAAATCAAATTTAAAAAGTGTATCATAAAGTGACTTTTACAGTCACTTTATGATTAAAAAGGTGAGAAAGTAAACTGTGCTTGGATTTTATTAATATCGCTATTATTATTCAAAGAGGTGAGTACTTTAGTATGGAAATCGAATCAGTTGTCATATTCTTGCGTTACGAAGTGTATGGAATACCGTTTTAACATTTAATGTTTATTTTTGATATCAAGATACAATTAAAGATATCAATAAATCAATGTAGATCTCAATAATTTGTATTTTGCTATCAACAATTGAATTTTAGACAGCAAAAATTTAGTTTTGAGATAAAAAAATCAATTTTACAAACTTAAAAATTCTTAAGGGAGACACACATTTACATAAAATATAACGAATCGTCAATTGAATTTTGGAGATGAAAAGTTGAATTATTGAGATCAATAATAACAGCACAATTCTTGATCTCACGAATTACTTCGTTTTCGATTTTGCATACAATGTCCAGTCATTATTTATTTACAGGTGTGTGTTTCTGAATTTAAAAAAAAATAGACTCATATTTTGATACCAAAAATCAATTTGTGAGATCAAAAAATCGCTTGCAGATTTCAAAATACAAATTGAAAGCGTATCAGTCTGAAATAATGATATCTGAAATGAATTCTTGATATCAATATAAAGAAAATGAATTGTTGAGCTCGAAATTGATATTTTGCTCTCAAATATTGTATTTTTGCTACCAAGAATTTAATTTTTGATCTCAAAAAATCAATTTTAGATGTCATTAAATCATTTTTGATATCAATAAATATTTCTTGATTTATCTAAATATTTATTGATATCAAAAATTATTTTTTTGCGATCAAGAATACATTTAGAGATATCAAAAATACAACTGCAGATAGCAAAAATTAATTCTTGATATCAAAATATGGATTTTTTAATATCAAAAATTAATTCTTGATATCAAAAAATCAATTTATGAGATCAAAAAAAATTAATTCTTGACATCAATAATTCCTTAATAAATGTGAAAACGCCATTCCGCAGAAGTGTGAAGGGGGAAAAGGAGGTTGGATTTACTATAGTTACAGAGCAGCTGTGTTAACTTCTGACTGTATTTTAATTTACACCTGGCATGATTCTGTGATCTGTGCAGCCAAATAACTGCATTGTGGATAACTCGGAAATGCTGGATAAAATGGCCCCAGAGTAATTGCCACATTTTTCACCAAGCAGGATCAAATGCTCGGAATAAATGTCACACTAAATAAATTGATCTCTTACTTAATTTTATTCTTGTTTACCTACAACGGAAAAAGAGCTGCCACCCCAAACATATAAATGTCTCTCGACCTTTTGTACCTCGATCTTTTGTCGGGACACCACACTATCAGTTTCAGCTATGCACTATAATTGCTGAGGGTCGGGGGAAAGGGGCAATGTCGTTTAATAGAGTAAGTAACAGGTGAACGGTCATCTGCCACCCGGTAAACTGCCCCCCCCCCCCAGTCAACTGGCCCCTTTTTTGCAACCCGGTCGACTGCCCCCCCCCCCCTGCAATTTGACGGGGTGGTCATGTGCCCCCCCCCCTCCTTTTTTTGTTAAAAAAAATCTTTAAAAATTAGGCAATTGTGATGTCCCCGTCTACTTCGTCTCTGAAACAATTGATCTTCATTGATCTATTCACCAATATTGATCTTAGGAGAGACTGATCCGTAAACTAATTGCAATTCTAATTGCAATTAGTTTCATATTGGTGAATTGCAATTTACCGAGGTGCAATACATTCAATAAAATGAATATAATTTTATTTATTGTGTCTTTTAAGCCAAGAACCGAAGAAAAAATAGTATATAGAGGGGGCAAGCGACCACCTCTCCACTTTGAGGTCGGGGCAGTCGACCGGGTTGCAAAAAAGGGGGGCAGATGACAGGGGGGCAGTTGACAGGGGGCAGATGACCGGGATTCTAAGTAACAATATATGTTGTTTCGAGAGATTTCGAGCTAACAAAAAAGTTTCTTAGAAATATTTCGAAATCTGATAACATTATTTTGCCCAAGAATGAAAAGAAAACAAAAATCAGGGTAAAAGTTTTTTTTAATTCTAATCGAAGTGAGAGAGTAATTTTAAAAATATTATTTTTTTTGGCCAAATGTTAACATTTCGCCTTTGAGAAATAGGTTCTCGTTAAATAAGTTTTTGATCTTTTATAGTCTTTTTTTTTAAGAAAAAAAAAAACAAAATGAAACCAAATAATTTATAAAATTAACATTGGGGATGGGGACAGAACAGGAGGTTCGATGATTAATGTTGCATTTATTCCGATGGCTTTTTTCCGCTGGCATTTGAATCTACAATGCAAAAACGGGTGGCATTTGTTCCTCGTGGCATTTGTTCCTCGTGGTATTTGTTCCCTTGGCATTTTATCCAAACACCTAACCCAGCACACACCGTGCATATCATATGCAGTAGTCGAACGTCGCGATGCGATATCCAATAAGCGTAGAGGATAAGCATGAAATGAGAATAGAAGTTAGTCTTTCACGTTTCCATTTCAGCTTTGTTTCCATTACATTTTCTTAACAACTAATTAACAATTGAATCATAACCCAGTTACTATAACGTATCAAAATATTCAAATGCTGAACTGTACTTCAATCTAATTGCAATTAGCTAGTCATGATTCGAATAGCTCATGTTTCGTGGATCGTAGAGTTTCAATCCCCAACACGTAACTTCTTTCGCGAAACATACAAAAAGTTAAAATAGAAGGGGTGAGGGCCTTTTTACAAGCAACATTAGAGATCTTTTGCAAGATGTTAACTCCCAAAATTAACCCGTGGCAAAGCGTGTTTTGCAAGAAGTAAAACTTATTTGCAACAAAAATGTTCATATCCCCCCCCTAAAAAAAGTCGGAGAAACGGGGGGTTTTAATGTTAGGACCAGACGCGTTCCGCGATGAGGTTCGATTTCGTTTAAAAAATGGTAAATTTCATCAAGTACTCCGCGTTTCCAACAAAAGGGGATGGAGTGGGGAGATACAGACACTTATTGATGACCGTGTCAGACTGATCGTTCATTGTGTGATTGCAGTAACGCGCATTTTAACGGCGGCTGTACTCATAAATGCATAGTTTGATGAAAAGGTTTAAAAAAGCAGATATGCTTTTCCTACCTGCCACCCAGCGTTTAGGGATCATGGAAAGAATGGTGACGAATTTATACGTGAGTATGACCTTCCCCCCTGGGATATCAGATGTTATGTTCTTATTGCAAGCATCAGGTAATTCGTGTCGGTTACTGGGGTCCGGAAAAAATGGCACCGGAAAAATGGCAACGGTAAAAATGGCACCGGAAAAAATGGCACTGGAAAATATGGCACCGGAAAATATGGCACTTTTGAAATAACGGAAAAAATGGCACCTTTGTTTCTTACATTTTCTAATATTTTATTTACTTCACTTCATACCTTAGCAAAAGAAAAGTCTTGCCTATTACATATTTTACATAAAATTGTAAATTAAATTTCACTTAATTTTCATTTATCAGTTTTTATTACAAGGACCATAGTTTAGATAAAAATGTTCTCTTCTAGTATACTGCGTACGATTTATATAACTCACTGAATTATTTCCATTTTTACTGTTCACCATAAGATTTTAGCATTTCTGAGTAAAACACTGCGATATACATGCGTTTATATAAGAAGTATATCAAAGAAATGTCAAGAGTTAAGGGGAAAGGAACCCTGCGGATACGTCCGGGAAACGTTCAGGGTAAGGCTAAAGGACCATAAAGTAACCCCAGCGAGTAATACTATGCCACATTTCCATAGATAAAACGTTACGTAAAAATTCATCACGTGCTAACGTAAATATGTATCCAGTTGTTTAACTTTTAAAAATTGCTCCTTTATACATGAAATGATTCTTTTTTAACTGAAACTCTATTTTTTATTCAGGGTTTAATATACATGTGATGAAAAATGAAAGTGCCATTTTTTCCGTATGTTCAAAAGTGCCATTTTTTCCGGTGCCATTTTTTCCAGTGCCATTTTTTCCTACACCCCGGTTACTCGATGCTTTCATGAATCGGAGTTCTCCTTTGATCTGATAATCTGCAGCTAAACTTTCTAATTCAATTTAATATGTAGACAACTAACACTAGATCCATCTCGCAGCACAATTTCTTTGGACTTTGAACAGGAACTTACAGCATTTTTATCTTGGCGCGCTTTTGCATTTTATATTTTGTTTTCTAACTGCGATTCATTAGGCCAGGAAGAAAATCGTGTTTCCATCCACCGCCCGAAACAAAAATAGACCCGTGGCAATTTCGATGATCTGGAATTGCCCAATTTCTTTATTCGTTTTGTTCCCGCAAGATACGCTTTTATAAAATGTTTTCAGAACACAACACTTACCTCATCATTTTTAAGTAGTTCTTTAACCGCTCGACACGAGCTCACAATTTTAAATAAACTTCTACTTTGAAAGTCATTTCCAGTGCTTTTTGTGCTTTCCATGTGAATATATTTTTGCTGTTTTGAAGCGTTTTTGTGTTTGTTTGTGGAAATGCGAGCTCAGAAGGCGAGAGCGCAGAAATTTTATCATTAAGTACTCCTCCGACAGGTCGTTTCATTATTTTTTTCGGCCGTCCAGATAAACGCTGTTACTCGAAAATTTTCTACACCCTGCCGGCAGGTCCAGTTCTTGTCTTTCTCTCAAAATTTCTCTTTTTGTATTTGCCATTTTAGTGATTTGACAGCGGGATTCTTTCTTAACCAATTAAATATACACCAGCAAAAAATTGCTGTTTAAAACAACAGTTTTGAGAATCCATGGCATCTAGTAAGTTCTAGGCGTTACATAAAGTGAACGCTTGGGGCCATTCATAAAGTATGCACAGCTAAATCCCTGACTTTTGCCCTCCCCCACTTCTCCTGTACGCACAATTTGTGAGTCACTAACTGACTAAGAAAGTCACCCGCTGACTGAGACAGACTAAGCACAACACCAGAGCCCCCTAAGCACAACCCCAGAGCCCCCTAAACATAATCCCATAGCGCCCCCCAAGCACAATCCCAAAGGCCCCTTACCATTCCGATTGTTATTTTTCTTGCTGCTCGTAGGAAATAACAGAACGCAAACGGATTTCTAACTGAGTGAGTGATTATTTTAATTGCCCAAAAATGAACACAAATCTAAACTATTGAGAATGCCAATGCTCAAAATAATTCTTTCAAAGGAATAGGGATAATGAAGCATCTGTGCAAGTAACACGAAATACCCTGATTAAATTACCAAAATTACGATAATTGTAACCGCATACAACATTGGACCTTATTATGATGTCTAAACAGAGCGACTGAGAAACCGGACACAGGGGTGAAATCATAGCCAACAAAACATAACGTCTTTTTTTATTTGTGTAAAATTAATTTTCAATTGGAGAAGGATAATTTCAAGTCAAGATCAGTAGTGTTACGTTAAAGACACACATTTGTGACGACGACGGTGTTATGTTTATGTTGCAGTAAAATAACAATGACTGCATCTTTTTCCACCGATTAAAAGGTCCTCTGTGTGCTAGTGAATTTTTAGACTGACAGTTTTTCTTCAAAATCCTTCAGTCTCAGTGACTTCACCGAGTGGTCGTGAGGCGTCTGAGTGGCGTAAGCGAGTGATTGTGAGGCGTCTGAGTGGCGTAAGCGAGTGATTGTGGGGCTTCTGAGTGGCGTAAGCGAGTGGTCGTGAGGCGTCTGAGTGGTGTAAGCGAGTGGTCGTGAGGCGTTTGAGTGGTGTAAGTGAGTGGTCGGGAGGCGTCTGAGTGGCGTAAGCGAGTGATCGTGGGGCTTCTGAGTGGCGTAAGCGAGTGGTCGCGAGGCGTCTGAGTGGTGTTAGTGAGTGGTCGTGAGGCGTCTGAGTGGTGTAAGCGAGTGATCGTGGGGCTTCTGAGTGGCGTAAGCGAGTGGTCGCGAGGCGTCTGAGTGGTGTAAGCGAGTGGTCGTGAGGCGTCTGAGTGGCGTAAGCGAGTGATTGTGGGGCTTCTGAGTGGCATTAGCGAGTGGTCGTGAGGCGTCTGAGTGGTGTAAGCGAGTGGTCGTGAGGCGTCTGAGTGGTGTAAGTGAGTGGTCGTGAGGCGTCTGAGTGGTGTAAGCGAGTGATCGTGGGGCTTCTGAGTGGCGTAAGCGAGTGGTCGCGAGGCGTCTGAGTGGTGTTAGTGAGTGGTCGTGAGGCGTCTGAGTGGTGTAAGCGAGTGATCGTGGGGCTTCTGAGTGGCGTAAGCGAGTGGTCGCGAGGCGTCTGAGTGGTGTAAGCGAGTGGTCGTGAGGCGTCTGAGTGGTGTAAGCGAGTGATCGTGGGGCTTCTGAGTGGCGTAAGCGAGTGGTCGCGAGGCGTCTGAGTGGCTTAAGCGAGTGATCGTGAGGTGTCTGAGAGGTGTAAGCGAGTGGTCGTGAGGCGTCTGAGTGGTGTAAGCGAGTGGTCGTGAGGCGTCTGAGTGGTGTAAGCGAGTGGTCGCGAGGCGTCTTAGTGGCGTAAGCGAGTGATCGTGAGGCGTCTGAGTGGCATAAGCGAGTGATCGTTGGGCTTCCGAGTGGCGTAAGCGAGTGGTCGTGAGGCGTCTGAGTGGCGTAGATGAGTGGGTGCGAAACGTCTGAGTGGTATTAATGAGTTGTCGCGAGGTCTCTGAGTGTCGTAGATGAGTGGATGTGAGGCGTCTGAGTTGCGTAAATGAGTGGTCGCAAAGCGTCTGAGTGGCATAAATGAGTGGACGCGAGGCCTCTTAGTGGCGTAGATGAGTGGTCGCGAGGCCTCTGAGTGGCATAGATGAGTGGTTGCGAGGCCTCTGAGTGGTGTAAATGAGTGGTCGCGAGGCCTCTGAGTGGCGTAAATGAGTGGTCGTGAGGCTAGTATCTGGGGCGTCTTGGTGCCGTATTTGAGAGGTCACGAGGCAGTTTGTATCTGGAACTGAACGACAAGGACCCATTTTCTGTCAGATTGTCCAAAACGTAGGCATAGCGCTCCAGTACCTGGAGTTGCTTACTAATGACACGGCTACAGTGTGCTTGTAATTCGCCAGTTGTCCAGTTTTAAAGGATTTTGTTCTGATGCCAATAGTAAACAGCCCTCACGTCGTATAATTTCATTGCGCTCTCTCCTCCAATATTTTTGTTGTGGAATCAAACTGTTTATATCGAAAATTATACATGTTGAACACAGCCTTTGATCTGTGCGAGATAAAAATCGTCTGAGGAAGGCAATAATACTTTTGAATGGTGTGTCCTTCACGAGGATGTTGAACAGGAATTCCATTCGTGAATAATTACACAGCCCAGTATACATTGAAATGTGGTCCATTTACTCTTTCTAGAATTTTACAATATTTAGAAAATACCTGCACTCTATATATCCGAACGAGAAAGCAGGTACAGAGCACGCATGGTAACGCTCCTCGTATAAGGTGCCCCCACCCTCATCCCCTGGTGGTGGGGGGGGGGGGGGGGTCGTCTGAAAGGCCACATCGACAAAAGTGTAAAAGGGCCGTATTGGCTGATTTACTGCAATTTGATGTGATATGTTGTCCAGATAGTGGAAAGTCTTTAGAAAAGGCGAGATTGCATGTGGAAAATAATACGTGATGGTGGCGCTTTAGCGGCTTTCTGTGAGCTTACTGGTGCTTTAGGGGTGCCTTTAAACTGACAACACCTCTGACAGAGCAATTCATCACAGCAAGGTGTTAAAGCATCATGACATTGTCACACAAGTCAAGCGTTAGTTCCGTTATCGTGAGCCTCATGCACCAAAGCAAAGGAGCTGCGCGTTATTATTGTCACTACCGAATTAAACCTCGTTTAAATGTATGATAGAAGTAAATATGTCCGTTGTAAATTGCCAAAGTGGAAGTCTATAACTTTAAAATCTGCCTTTGGCGTCCTGCGAAGGAACTAATTACAGACTATAAAGTGGCTTGTTAACTATTAAGTTTCATTTGAATTTTTTCTGCTCTAGATAAAAACAAATTATGCAAATAATCAATTTTTATATCCTCAACGTCGCCTAAGTGTCCATATTTGGGGAACTTTTTAAATTTATGCAAATTTACTTGCTCTCACCGCAAAAGCACGGAAGAAATATATCGGATGTGGGGAACACCCCGTGTACACGCCTTTTTCTAACACATGGAATTCATTGATATCGCGTGCACAGCCTTGTAAATATACGAACTTTATTCTATAATAGTTCAGTCACGCTGAGGTTTATATGATTTTTTTATTTATAACAGTTTCTTTTAAATAGACTACAATAACATTTTGTCAATGAGTATGTAATAATGCGATGTGTGGGGAGGGTGTGGCGCTAAATTTTCGGCGTGTTTAATTATCATACATATATTCATTCCATAACATCCTTAAAAGGTTAGATAAAATGGAACTGTCAGAAGGCAAGTGTGTCTGTAGGGTGATACGCTGAAGTATTATTTCAGTCATGGCCCATTGAACAAGATATTACAACGCCCGAGGTTTATTTCTTGTAGTGAGGATTCTAAGCACGAAGCCTTCTAATGACTTGTTCACCTCTGCAGGATTCATGGGATATGAAAGGAAAGGGCATATTTTGCAGTAAATGGTCATTGATTAACGAGCCCCCTACCTGTGGTCACTGCCGAAGGTGGAGCTGACAAGTTATGTTCAGTGCATGCGGTGCCCATAGAAACACCGCACGCATGTTCACTCCGTATTTGTCTAGCCTGTGAGCAGAGACCATAGTGTTACATCAAGTGGAAGCGACAGCACCGCGTTAGGGAAGCCGCGGCGAGTAAGCCTTCGTAAGGGAGGCCGCCCAAAGCCGCTCCGCCGGCAAGCCTATTTTACCTGCAATAAGGCTTTCACAGTTTGTACCATATGATGAGAAATCTCTGCGATATTTTTGATTGATTTCAAAATATCTTCTTTGATAATCATGTAAATCATTTTCGGTAACTATGTGTGAATTAAATGAGAAACATATCAAGCCAGGTGTTAATGAAAATTCTGTTGATAAAATGTTAAGATATTTACAATTTTAAGAGGTATCTTATACGTGTCTCTATCCAGAAAAAATATATTGTTCTTGGTATGTTCATCCGTCTGAACATTTTGGGAATACCAATTTCGTAGAGATGTTGTATCTGTTACATCTCAGCGGGGGATTTTGTAGGACGCGAAAACATGTTTTGGTGCCATGTGACGTTGGTTTGTTATTTGTTGATGTCATATCAAATTCATGGGCTTCTATTACCGGAAAACGACCGCTTCAGCAGGCCCCACGATTGTTTCTGTCAGTCACTTCAAAGTCAAAACGACGTCAGTTTCCAAAAACACATGCTATATGTGTTCATGGATTCATGGACTCTTCGACGCCTGGACAAATGCTCAGTCTGAGTATAACCAAATGCAATGTGTCAATGCAAAATTGATTTAATTTTTCACCTTACAAGTCTTTCCTGTTATTGCCTAATGCTGCGTAAAAGCAAATTTACTCATGATATGGAGAAAAGGAAATCAGCACTCTGCAAATGTTGTTTTATGTAAGCGACAATAGGACATACTTTTGCAATCGCCAAGGGCAGTACGAAACGTATTCTCAAATCTAACACCCTCTTTATGATGTACATTACATTTTATGATATTATCATAAAAATTCCAATGATAATTTTTAATTGATCAGGGTTCGAAGTAATGGATATCTTGACGAATAAGCCGGCATAACAGCACAAAGTGTACCCCTTGACCACTGTATACCCGGTGTAACAGTATATCTTGCCCCGTGTACAGCTCCCCCGGGGGGGGGGGGGGAGGTAGACTAAGCTACCTCCCTCGCCCCACCTGGTATTCCCCTCCCCCCCCATTGTTATCACTTTCTAAAAGGAAGATAAAGTTGAACATGCAAGAAAACGCTTCTCGGATAATGTGGATGTTATGATAATCATAGCGATCAGGATTATCCACCTGGGCTCTCTAAAAAGCTAAAAATGCTAAAAAGGATATTAAGCGAAAAACAAAGAACTTTCTGATCAAGGATGTCTTTTTATTTTTGTGTTTGAATTAAGTTGAATTTAGTCAGTAAAGTAGTTCAAGATTTATACAGTTTAATTTAATTTTAATTTTAAGTTTTATACAGTTTAATTGAGTCCGTTTATTTTCATGAGGAGGGGTAGATAGTATAGTATAGCTCCCCCGAGGGCCCTACAGGGGGGGGGGGGGGGTAAGATAGCCTGTTACATCGGAACACCCATGAAACGGAACAATTCTTCCGGACAGCCGTAGGGATAGGGCAGATGCCTGTGGCGTTTTGAAGGAGGCGAATAACACGGTGGCGCGGAATCAGGTAACGCGGATACTGGAGTCGTGCAATCACATGACGTGGCTTCAGGAGGTGCGGAATCAGACAGCGCGGAATCTTGTAACGCGTAAAACAGCGAGTACGGGTGTAGGAAAAAAATGGCACCCGAAAAATGGCACCCGAAAAACGGCACTGGAATAAATGGCACTTTTGAACAAACGGAAAAAATGGCACTTTTATTTTCCATCACAAACCCTGAATAAAAAAATAGAATTTCAGTTAAAAAAAGAATCATTTCATATATCAATGACCAATTTTTAAAAGTTAGACAAACAACTCGATGCACATTTACGTTAGCACGTGGTGAATTTTTACGTAACGTTTTATCTGACGTTTTATCTGACGTATCCGCAGGGTTCCTTTTCCCTTAACTCTAAGCGTTTCTTTGATATACTTTTTATATAAACGCATGCATATCGCAGTGTTTTGCTCAAAAATGCTAAAATTTTATGGTGAACAGTTAAAGTGGAAATAATTCAATAAATTATGTCAATCGTACGCGGTATACTTGAAGAGAACATTTTTATCTAAACAATGGACCTTGTAATAAATAAATGAAAATTAAGTGAAATTTAATTTACAATTTTATGTAAAATATGTAATAGGCAAGTCTTCTCTATTGCCAAAGTATGAAGTGAAGTAAATAAAATATTATAAAAAGGTAAGAAACAAAGGTGCCATTTTTCCGTTCTTTGAAAAGTGTCATTTTTTCCGGTGCCATATTTTCCAGTGCCATTTTTTCCGGTGCCATTTTACAGGTGCCATTTTTCCGGTGTCATTTTTCCGGGCACCATATGCAGATATATGAAAACCTTATGGCCTGTCACAGCGAAGAGAAGGCCAGAGTGAGGAAATCAGTAACCATGTAGCTCAATGTGAGTGAAGAGTGCTGTTGCATTAGAAAACGCGTTGAAGTTGTTCTGTGGTTGGAGAAGCAAGGTCGATCACTTATAACAAGTTCGATTTTGTTGCGCCCTAAGTTATGATTCGTTTTTTAATCGAATTCACGCCTGATTAAGCGCCTTCACATACATCAAAAAGACGCGTGCTGTTGGTCGTCTCACGCCGGCTTGTTGACCTTATGCCTTGCTTCACAAAAACAGCGGAACGCATTTGTTCCTTGCCGTGCTATCAGCGGAACCAGCGGCCATGAAGCTTCAATAGTCAACGACTTGTTTGATTGCTCACAATGCCAGATTGAGTCTGTCTCTTTCTCAGTGGTATTTGTCCAGATAACATGGAAATAATGTCGGAATCGGCCAGTTTGTCCAAACAAAATATACGAAAGCAATTTCGATGTGTATTCATTAAGTGATTTCTTAATTTCATACTTCATCAACGCAGTAAAATTCAATTACATTATGATCTTTTGCTAGAGATATTGTGTTTGGAAAGATAATATATAAAAACTAACATTCATTTTGCAGCTAAAGGGCCATTTGAGGAAGAGTAAAAAGAGGCATTTTCAGAGAAAAGGGACGAGTGCAGAGGCTCTTCCGGTGCGCGAGCCAGAAATGAGAGGGTCTTTCGCCTCACTGCTATCTTAGTGTTTTGCACATAACGAATGGGACTAGACATCAATTGTTTTCCAGGCGAAATCAAATTAAAATTTTTAAATTTTGATTCATGACGTACCGGTAATTCGAATGTACTGAGGCTAGTCACCATTTGTTAATGATGTCGAAATGCCCAGTATCAAGCATTCAATATGGTAGAACAAAAGAAGAATAATTGGCCATGTTTAAAAAAGAAAACAGAAATCTTAATTGGATAATTAGGAAATTTTCAAAGGGAAGACGTTGGTGAAGCAATGAAGATTATTTAACCAATTGCTATTTAACAAAAGCTCAAAGCAACCATTTTCCCATTTCCACAAAGTAACTTGAAAGTCTTTGTATTTGTTTTCACTTCACGCAATAGCGCTCAAGATCTTCTTAAATGAAAAAAAAAAACCCATAAGCAAACGACAATGCACAAAAGATAATAAACGTAAGTCAATTAGACTAAACGTTAATTATAAGATTTGATAATCGGGTGAATTAGGAGTCGTTATCTGCTAGAGGCGAGCTTTACATATGTGTCCTCAAGCCGGCGACAGGATCAAAGACTGTTAATTACCCACTTTATTTTGTCAGTCAAGAAAAAGCTGCGATAAGTGTCCAAAGTTCTGCTCCATAAACTATTTCACTATATGGCTCAGTTAAAGTGAGGCTAGTGTGATATTAGATGGAGTTTGGTGACTGCTTGCGAAGCACATATTGGCGAGTCGTTGCATTGCATGAATAGAATGGCAGCTGTGTTCCCGGTAAACGTCCATCCAACGTCGATTTGAGGTTGCGGCTTCGATCCGACCAAACCACAACATTAACTATAGTTGTGTTTCGGTTGTGATTGGTTGCGACCACAGATTAACATCCAAAAACGTGTTTCGATACGGCGTAGAATAGACATTGGGTAAACAACGTTGTTTAGACATTGCTTTTAGTCGCACCAAATATCTCCGACGTCTAGCAAACATCTTTGCAATGTTATACAGACGTCGACAAATAGATGTTGGATATACGTCGAAAAATCGACGTTATATAAACGTCGGACTCACAACGAAAATAAATCCTTGTGTTCTCGCTCACCGGGAATGGTAGCTCTGATTGGACAATATGAAAGTAGACCGAAACGAGGACTTGGATTATGAAAATTTGAAGTTTTTCCCTCATTCTTTTGAAAAATGTTTGTGGAAATCGGCTTTATAAGTATGTTGCGTGATTCAAGCGTGGAAGCACAGACGTTAATAGTTTTCAATTAACGTCAATTAACGTGGCAAAGTTTACTGGGTTGGATTGTCGCCACATTTCAGCACTTACGGTTTGTGAAGGCATACCAATTAATTGTATCGTGGGAAGAAGTGGTGCATCAACAACAACGGCAGGTATGTCCTGCGCTCATTTATTTTCATGAGGTCTCATTTGGATGGGGCATTTGGATGGTAACGAAACTAATTAGAATCCTTTAAAACTAGCGAGAAACAGGCATTGGCGTGCGAGATTTTCCGATTGTTCTCTATTATAAGCTTTTTACAAAACAAGCGAGGTGCTGTAGGTGAAAAAGTGACAAAAAGAAAGCCCTATTGCACGAAACTGTCCCAGTGCTCTCCCTGAAAAATGACCTTGTCACAAGTCGCTATCCTGGTGCTTACCGGGACAAGTGAGAGCAAATCATGCTGCGCCAGACTGTCCTTGTGCTCTCCAAGAGAACGTAGAGACAAGTCCTGGCGCAGGAGACTGTCCCGGTGCTCTCCATGAGAAGTGCGAAACCAATCCTGATATGGAGAACGTCCTGGTGCTCAAAATGAGAACTGGAATGGAAATCCCGGCGCATGAGAATGTCCAGTGCTCTCCCTGAGGAGCGAGAGACAAATCCTGGTACACGAGGTTGTCTCAGTGCTCTCCGTAACAGCGCCTTTGTGCTGTCCGAGAGAGGGTCTTAGTGCTCTCCGTGAGAGCGTCTAAGTGCTCTCCGTAACAGCGCCTTTGTGCTATCCGTGAGAGGGTCTTAGTGCTCTCCGTGAGAGCGACTAAGTGCTCTCTGTAACAGCGATTTGTGCTATCCGTGAGAGGGTCTTAGTGCTCTCCGTGAGAGCGTCTAAGTGCTCTCCGTAACAGCGCCTTTGTGCTGTCCGTGAGAGGGTCTTACTGCTTTCCGTGAGAGCGTCTCAGTGCTCTCCGTGAGAGAGGGAGGCAGGATCTGGAGACTGAGTTTATCCTGGTACTGATGAATAGCAATTACAAGCATGGCGATCTTTTAGCAGCCAAATTTAAAGTAAGACAACAAGAATAGCAACAAAAATCAGGAAAAGATGAGAATAAGTAGCATTTGATGGAATATAAAAGTGACAATTAGAGGTTTCTTTAAATATGTATGAAATATTCCATAGGGTTGGCGGTGTTTGCCGGTATTGCGGTGCCTTGGTTAACAGAAGTACACGATGTTCGTAACACTGGTATTTTTCTGTATTTATGTTCATTTAAATCCTTATTTCTTAATAACCGAAATACAAACAACAACTATACAAACACCATGTTTGAAAAATGCCAAAGCTATTTTAAGCTCAACATTATTTTTATGTACAGAATATGTTAACTTGAACTGAAATTTGGTTGACCGTGACAAGAGTAGATCAAATGTACAATTGATACTTGGCAAAAAGCCTCACTATAATATCTGCTGAGCATTCCCAGTATGTGAGGAGCAGATGCAGATGCAGTAATAATCCCTTGTTCGACAGACGACAGACAGCCGAAAAATAACGTTATTGAGATGTTCGTACCACTGACTAATTAACCAGCGATCAAAGACCGCCAGCAAAAATAAATAAATAAATGAAATTAAAAAGAAGGTGCTCATGAGGTGGCAGTAAGCCGGAGTTGGGCTTGGGCTAATAACGTTCGGTCTGGCCAACTCGTACCACTGCCAACTTGCATAAAAGCTAATTTTAATAGTTACATATAATTATAAGCAGTTTAATGGTTGACAAAATTGCGTGGTGCCCGCTACGTTATGAGGGAGTACAGACAAACAGGAGATAAAATTGCAAATATATGGCTCTGCGATGGGATGAATATAAAAATAGATAAAGCGGAAAAAGTGTAGTGTTGAAAGCCCTCGTAATTGGCTTTTCGTGTAAATATAACAGGCTTTTCGCGCATACCCATTCATTTTATAAGGTAATTTTCATATCAACGCTCTGCTGTCAAGGCTTTACAGAGTGATATGTTGCATCGGCATGACCGACACCATTTTCCCTTTCATTGGCAAGTCCCTTGAGTGTGGGGCAGGGCTGTGACAACACCCCCGTGTCATTAGAGCCTACATCACAATAGCTGCAACAGCGAGCGCGCAGGGCACAAAACTTGTGGTAATGCGGCGCAGAAATAAAGCTGAATATAGCAGCAGGGTGCCAAGGCGCTGTTGATCGCACGTTCTTAAAGCTCCTTGTAAGGTGACAGCGCTGAACAGAGATTCACCTTTAACTGCACCAAGTGTCGCCACAGGCAGTGCTGTGGGTGGAACACAGGCGGCGATTGTTGAGCCTTTGTGCCGCAGCACGGGACAGCGATACAGGGGATCTCACAACTCCGGATCACTTGCAGCGACGCTTTGCAATTAAGCTTGTCAATTATGGGCAATAAAACGTATACATGCAACTCGGCATTCATAACGCGTATGTTATTCTTGTTGGAGGAATAAAAATATGAATTGTGTTGCGGATTGCTAGAAGGAACTGGATATCAAACCTGTGTTGACACCACGATACTACAAACATGCCCAAGGGCAGGGGGCAGAAGAAAAGAGGGTTCACAAGTGTTTACCCGCGGGAATCATTCTTTAGTTGTTGAATCTTGACTACCACTTATTCGTGCTAAAAACTCATTGTGTCTTGTTTTGGTAAGGCTCACTTCAGTGGAAGGATATATTGTGATGTTACAGTTCGACAAAACCTTTTAAGTTCTAATGCATTTATTCATTTTATAATTTGGACACCCGCGCGAAGGCATTAAACTAGGAAAGATTTCGCATAGTCAACAGCGCGATTCCCTCACTTGTGCAAGGCACATGAGATAAATTTTAAGTTTCAGTGTTGTATGCTGTCAGACTTTATCGTATTTAAATGGAAATGTATTTCTAATTCGCAGGTGACAGCAACCACCAGGAAGAACCAGGCGAAACTGAGTAAGGAACATGGACATTGGTGAGCCTAAACGGTCTTACTAACGATAAATTTAGTTCGAGTTGTTGAAAGTGGCCAGCAAGCTCTTGCTAGGATATCACTGAAAATCGTCATAATGGATAGGTACGCGGCGCTCATTGTGTTGGTTTGTGCGCATGTCGCATCTTGTGATAACCCGGTGCTGGATTTCGAAGTGAGCGAAGAGCTGGCGCACAGTTACGTAGGCAGCGTGGCGAGCACGGGGCACCTACGCTCGCTCTACACCGACGACGTCATAGCCTCGTTTGGATTTGGGTTTGCTCCTCATGCAAATCAGGATGACAGTTTATTTGAAATAGAGCGGGAAACGGGTATAATCCGCACTTCCGCTTCCGGCATAGACCGGGAGGAGCACTGCCCGGCCATGGACGCCTGCTTCCTCTACATCAACGTGGCTGTAGTCCAACCGATCGAATTGTTTCAGGTAAACAGTCTTTATTTAATACTCATTTTCCGTACTACGGATACATAGAACTGCTCCAGGTTCTTCCATGAACTAAACTTGGGTTCGGGTGTGGCTTTACTGAAATTTATATTTTGAGAAAAAATACATGTAAAACGATTGAGCTCGCAAACAGAAGAGTACTTGTTAATGTGTATAAGAAGTGTTTGTTGATAAGTGTTTGGAGGAAAAATTGTCATAGCAGGCTCTCATTATGCGTGATATTTGCAATACGTTGACGTCAAGTGGATTTGGCTCGTCGTTTCAGTCCTCATCATCAGCAGTTTTCTGTCAGCCACTACTTGAGCTGTAATGACGTGTGATAAATTGGCCATTATGTAACGTTAGTTGTTCCATATGGTGAGGTATAATTAGTCCGAATTTATTCAAATATTTTTCAACCAATACTGCAATTCACCCCTTGGCTTTAGAATTTTGCGTACAGACAATAGAATAAGAGACTACTGACTTAGCTACGCGAAATCATTTACAACAGGGCGTGCTATTTCTCTACCTTTTAAAAAGCAAGCTATATTGACTTTAATTTCAGATTTTGTTCAATATTTTTAGATAATTGTGACACGTAAACAAAAGGAACGATAAGTACGAAACAGTTTGCAATAAATGAAAGAAAACAGACATACTACCTGTTGGTCCCACCCATCTGTCGGTTTCCCACCAAAACGACCCCGACGGGATCCGCAGACTGACTGGGGATTCCGCGAATATAGTACTGATAAAAGATAGGAACAACTTTTAAAACAAGCTTCCGCTCTACATATAGATCTCTTCTGAGGTCAGCTGTTTTATAACAACGGCATTTTCCTGACATTTTCCCCGTATGTACAACTGACGGGAAGCGGGTATCTCTTCAGTTCTGCCAAGCAAGCGCCCCCGGAGCGTTGGCGTTGTGGTAGCTTCCGCTGCATATGTTGTCCTCATGTCCTTTTCAGGTGATGACTGCGCGCATCAGTGTCCTCGACACAAACGATAACTCTCCCCACTTTCCCCACCCCAGCCTGGATTTAAGCTTCTCCGAATCAGCTCTACCGTCAGCCTTTCGCATCCTACCCCAAGCAGTAGATCTGGATAGCCCTGACTTCGGCATCGTAGCCTACGAACTGTCTCCACCGTCCGACCAGTTTTGGCTGCGAAGCCCAGAGCAGGAAGAGGACGGCAACCTCAAGCTGTACGTGGCGGCGAATCTGGACAGAGAAGCACGTGATAGCTATGAATTCACGGTAAAATGGCTCTCTCAGCTTGCTTGTGTGCTTCCAAATCTTTTCATTAAAGCTATGATCAGTGGTCAACATTGTTTATAAAAGTAGTGTCGGATATGTGCTGAAGGCCACAGTAATTGTCTTTTTATTTTTTATGAAAGAATAAGTGCAAATATCTAGCAACAAAAGTGAGATTAAAACGCGTCTTCTTCTAATATTGATATTTTGGTAATTTTCTGAAATAGGCATAGAACTGAAAAAATCCAGTTAAAAGTTAGAATTGTTTTGAATATGTTGTAATTACGAAACTTAATAGTGGCCATTTAAAGTTTGACAAAAGACACCCTCAAGATTGCGGCAAACGAATCAAAAGGTTTGAATTACACACCCTGCAAGGAATGCAAGCTGAATGGAAATGAAAGTGTATAGAAAATCAAAATGATAATGGAACGTGCGCATAACAAAGGCCTGCAATTTTATCCGTAATTGAATTCATTAAAAGAAACCAAGATTATTTTCAAGTTACTCGATGCTGATCGCTGAAATACCACTGGGTTCGTGTTTATCGCTCATCCAGGGAACAAACTCTCCGGAACATAATCACAAGCTTACATTTTCAAACTTTCAAAGGCGTAGCCACGTTTTTACAACTGGGGGCGGGGAGCAAACTTTAGTAACGGAAGGGGGGGGCGAGAGACACTATTGCTCCCACTCTAAAAAGTGAAGGGGCTGAGGCCCACTGCCCCCCCCCCCCACCAGTGGCTACGCCTATGAACTTTGTGACATAACCCACATTCGTCTTGCCCTCACATTTTTTGCAAAGGACAGGCCAAATTGGTTTTTAATTACAAAAAAGTATCGGTTTATTTAAACACATATTTGTTTCTATTTAAGCCTCACTGAATTTGGGAACTGTTCTTTAGGCCATTAATTTTGCGAAAAACAATTTAATGTTTCTCATTGCTATTGGTGACAGAAAAATAAGAGTAAGTTGACGACAGACGTTTGACTGATTACACAGGTGGTGGCTCGGGACGGCGGATCGGCGGCGCTGTCAGGCACGCTCGCCGTGCACGTGACGGTGGAGGACTACAACGACAACGCGCCCACCTTCACGAGCAGCCACTACAGCACCGCGCTGCGCGAGGACCAGTCCCCCGGCCAGCTCGTCCTCACAGTCTCCGCCCACGACCCCGACCATGGCCTCAACGGACAGGTTAGGTCTCCTTACAACTGCCTTGTAGTGCATTTGTCCGTAACATTGGAGTTGTTGCCTCGGAGTAGTTGACGACCTCAAGCACCATGCCAGCCTGAAGGCAAACAAAACAACGGCATCACCGCGTTCAAACGCCACATTCAGCTGCAGTCGGTTATCCGCTCAGTCACGTCACTCACGGCCTTCTAGCTCTTACACCCGCTCCATGTCTTGCGATTTAAACTGATTTTTTAAACTCTTTAACTCTGAGTTTAACTTATACCCTGGGATCATACTAAATTAGAAAACTAAGCATTGTATTTTATATAAATGTCATCTCAGCATTATGACAAGCCTTTCATCTTCTAAAATTGCTGTCCTTTATTCGCGTTTAAAAAGCACAGGTCACTGGAATATTTCCTCTAGGCGTAAAAAATGTTCTGCCTTTTCATTTTTCATGACCAAATCAACAAGTTATCAAAACAGGTGAATTACTTGAAATTGTACATTACCTTTACTTAGGTCTGGTTAAAGAGGCTGGTATAGTTAGAGCGCAAAATGACTCAAATAAGTGAGATAACACAGCTGTTATAATAACATATGTATGATTTTAATAAACTCTTTGTGGGGCGTAGAAAATTATAGCCATTGCTCAAACAGTCAAGTCTTTTAATGTATCTTTTCGCAAATTGTATGCTTTCAACTTGGCATTCTGTTGTCCTCGGTGTCATTTTGTGATTGTAATTTTGTCAGCATTTATGCACACCAATATGTAACATAATTATATGGATAAACGCTTTAAAATATACATCTTCAGGGTATCAAAATATACGGACCGACACTTGTCAAACACCCGCATATTGCCCCTATTCTCAAGTTCTTCCAGTCTTTGATAATGAAAATACCTGCACTTTACACGCATCTCGAGCGGGCTGGTTTCGCGGGACATTTACATTGTCAGGATGGGGGAGGGGAGGGGTCACATATCGCTCTTAGATTGCCAGGATAGGGGTCACATATCGCACTTAGATTGCCAGGATAGGGGTCACATATCGCACTTAGATTGCCAGGATAGGGGTCACATATCGCACTTAGATTGCCAGGATAGGGGTCACATATCGCACTTAGATTGCCAGGATAGGGGGATCTCATATCGAAACGAAAACAACATAGAGTGAGTAAAATTGGTTGGGGAGGGGAAGGTTCAGAACAGTTAATAAAATTGAAATGGCGCTCTGAAGTAAGCGAGCATCGGGTAAGAAGTGGACAAAGGGGCGCGCAGGTGATGCGTGTGGGAAGAGGATATCAGCAAGAAAACATGTAATAACCGGCGAGGCCAGAAAATGCCTGTTAATCAAATTAGCCTGGGTTAAAGCTTAAGGAAGGGATAATACGAAGCCACCTGAGCGAAACAAAAATGTCTAGGAGATGTATGGAAAGTATATTTACTATTTAAGTGTCCCTTAATGGGACACAAGGCATAATTAAGTGTAACTGTAAGTGTTTTAAGTATGCGGAAAGTTCTGATTTATGCTGTTTGAGGCGTGTGTTTAGTCAGTAATGAAAGACTCGTTGCTTCGGTAATCGTTCGCAGCATGCAAGATGAGGCAGTCCGCTTGTATTCCGCTCACCACCTCCTATTGCAGTGGTCTCTTACTAAACATTGCTTGAAAATATTTGACGTAGTTTCCATTCTTACTTTCGTCTGCCAGGAATTTGCATGGCAGTGCTTTAAAAGACTGTGTTCACTATACTCACTAAGATCGCAGTTGTTGCTTATGGAGCAGAGGGTGAAAATAGCAATACATGCAACTATCAATGAAAAGGTTTTTGAACTGATATGTGGACGAAGTTTTGGGTGGATATAATTTCCCTGTATTTCCGACCGGCAAATTTTCTTGCTTGAGAAAAATGCAATCCCTTTTTTTAGATCTGCATACTTACTTTAACCACTGAACAGAACTTGAAATAAAGCTTTTTCACGTATATTTTTACCAGTCCACGTGAACCCAAACATTAATAGATATTAATTAACGATATAAAATCTCAGCTATTAATATAAATTAAAAAAAGAAGAACTTAAATTAACACACCAGATATATTGACTGGGGGTCGGGGCTCTGCCTGCTTCGTTTCATGGACGACTCTTTCTTCGATTCTGTTCGAAATAAAGGGATTCCGCCCGCATAAGGATTCTGTCAGTAGCAGATTTTCCTGGACAAACTGCATCCCTCGCTCACAGGGCTAAATAGATGGGCAGATATTAGAAACAATCACAGTGAATGGACGTTTGTTGCGTTCTTTGGCAGGTTTCGCATTCGCTTTCACGTCCATGTCATATTTTTCCATATATATTATGCACATACTGACACCAGAAATTTTTACTTCTAACTAAAATTAGTTTCTTAGTTAAAACTAACGTTTTAGAGTTAGAAATATATATGTAGTTTTTTTAAATATAAGCAAATGGATATTTATTACGTCAAAAGTTTTTCTTTTCAATTAGTGCCTTGAAGAAAAACAAAGCAATTGATTCGTTCTTTGGCAGGTTTCGTATTCGCTTTCGCCAACAAGTGAGGCCAGATATGGAGAGCTGTTCACAATCGATTCCGTGAGCGGCGACCTACTGCTCAAGTCTCGCCTTGATTACGAGACTGAGCGAGAACATGTCTTAGAGGTCATTGCTCGCGATGCCGGAGCGGATTCCAAACAGGTTCAAACCAAGGTCACTGTTCAAGTGAAGGATGTCAATGATTTCACCCCTATGGTCACCATCAACGCTTTGGCGGGAACCAACGTCATGGAGAATTTGGATCCAGGTAAAGCAGGTCATTTGTAAACAAAAGTAGCTTAATCTTCTATGAAAAGATGTTTATTGCACAACGACAATTAAATCACGCAGTGAGTCATTTTAAGCTTGAGGGTGTCCGTGTTTGGTTCCCGGGGGCACTTAAAAAAGGGGTTGGGGAGTAATTTTCATTAAAAACATCGGGTTTTCTAAAAAAAAAAGAGGCTGCAGGGGGAGGGGTTCTTCCAGAAGTGCACTCTGCGTTTGATTATGGAGGAGTGTATTATCTCAAACTCCGCGTTTAGTGGTCATTTCAAAAAGCGATGGGCACTCATATTAACCAGCTGGTGGGTGAGTGGTCTCCCCCGGGCTTAGGTGATTTCTCTGGTGATTTCTCTGAGGCTTTGCCATGACATACATGTACTTCTCTGTCTTTTGTAGGCATATTTGTTGCTTATATGTCGGTGTTTGACGCGGACAGCAGAGACAACGGCAAAACGTCATGCTCGCTCGACAATCCTGCTTTTGCTCTGCAAGCTCTGTCTGGGGAGAACCAGTACAAAATCATCACTGACACGACATTTGACAGAGAAGTGGTAGATCGCTATGACCTGACCATCACGTGCCACGACTTGGGCCAACCCGTGCTGCAGGGAGCGCAGAACCTCACCGTGCTTGTCGCTGACGTCAACGACAACCCGCCTGAATTCACGCAGGCCGAGTACGTGGTATCGCTGGCGGAGAACAATATGCCCGGCCACGTCATCACCGCGGTACATGCATCAGATCCCGACCTGTATGACAATGGTCGCGTCACCTATTCCATGGCGAATGGAGCAGTCAGTCAGTTTGTGGCTGTTGATGAGAACAGCGGAGAAATCCGCGCCAAGCAGCGTCTGGATTATGAGCTCGTGAAAACGTTAACCTTTCAAGTGCTCGCATCGGACCATGGCTCACCTAACTTTACCGTGCAGGCAGTGGTCACCATTACGCTACTCGACACCAACGATCAAGCGCCCATTTTTTCAGAACAAACTTACACCTTTCAAGTGTATGAAAACGAAGCTGACGTGACGCACGTTGGTGACGTCCTGGCGGAGGATCAAGACTCTGCCCAGTGGAACGACTTCCGATATGATCTACAAGTGGCGCCACAATGGGATGTGTTTGAGATTGACCCCTCCTCGGGCGTGATCACCACCAAGTCATCGCTGGACAGAGAGCATGTGGACTACTACAGCTTCCACGTGATCGCCAGGGATGTCTTTGACCCTAGTCTGGTCAGCACGGCTACCGTGATTGTGCGCGTGCTGGATAAGAACGACAACAGCCCCGTCATCACATTCCCGTCAGTAAATAACGAGAGCATAGCCGTGCCCCCGCAGCTCGCGACCGGGCAGGTCGTGACCCAGATCAGCGCGCGGGATGAAGATATCTTAGACAATGCCCTCCTCGTTTACACATTGACGCATCACAATGAGAACGACGTGCTCGAGATGTTTGAGATCGACGCGATATCCGGGACCGTAACGACCAAAGCGCCACTCAGCGACAAGGATGGCGAAATCTACGTGTTACTGATAAGCGTGCAGGACCAGGGCAGCCCGCGGAGAAGGACGCACGGGGAGCTGGTGATAGTGGTGGACAGCTCGGCTCCTTACCGTCGGCGTCAACCCCCCAGCGACGAGCTTGTGGAGCAGAACAACGTGCAGGCCATCATCGGTGTGTCGACAGCTTCCGCCGTCATCGTGCTCGCTCTCGTTCTCATCATCCTCGTCATAAAGCTTAGGGACGGGCGCCTGTGCCACAAAGGCAAGGCTCTCATGCCGCATTACCAGATAGAGCAGAAGAACAACACGTCCTACGACGGTATATGCAACAGTGCCGATGTTTTCACAGTAGACACACATAACGATATGCAGGTATGGTCTTTTTCTACTTAACCGTAGGTATTTTTGCCTGAGAGGTTGTATTACCATATGTATTAATTAAATCTACTACGTCTTCAGTCAAAGAATTGTGAGCTCGGATGTAGCAATTATTCGAGAGTAGTAAATGATAGTGTCACACCAAGCCTTGCTTATCAGATACAGCTAGGAGACCCAAGGCCAGGATTAATGTAACCATATATTACTTTGTCAGAAAAGTAAAACAACTGCTCGCAAATGAAGGACTGCTGCTCTGTCATTCGCCGTCCCATTTTGATATAATTATATTAATGTCACAGAATACTGAATTAACAAAATTAATGAGTCATATTTTTCCATATATATTATGCACATACTGACACTGGAAACTTTTACTTCTAACTAAAATTAGTTTCTTAGTTAAAACTAACGTTTTAAATTTAGAAATATATATGTAGTTTTTTTTTAATATAAGCAAATGGATATGTATTAGTCAAAAGTTTTTTGTCAATTAGTGCCTTCAAGAAAAACAAAGTAATTGACTCTTTCATTCAAATACCCCTTCCTTTTGTCTTCACCGCTATCCAGACATTTGGTATCTGGACTTTTTGAATCCAAATAAAAAGATGGACATTTCGCTTCTGTGAATAACTGAGATCTGTGCTGTTATAAATAATAACAGGTTTTGTCGAGTATTTCAACGACCAAATTTTGAGTGCAAGTAGGTTAGCTAAATCCAAAGCCCTGGGATACCCAGAAAGGAGTGAATCCACGTCTTTCAATAGGCTAAATCCACATAACTGATATGCTCAGGTTTTAGTATACCTTGATACCAATTGTCGAGATGCGAAATGCGGTGGATTCTCTTCACCATGGTGATTTGCTTGCACAGATCGCTCCGTACACAGAGAGCCCTCAGCACTCGGCCATGGCCAGTGACCACGGCATCCTGTACGACAAGCGCCTCGACAAACACAACCCTGACCGACCACAGGTACGCACATTCCTCCCCTGCCAGCTTCAAACATTCGGATTTTTGCGGTAATTTTTATGTATCTTTGAATAAATATTGAAACAAGTCAATGCTTTAACACGACCTATCAAAGCAAGAATAGTGTGATGGTGTGAGGCCCTGCGCCGCAATGCCAAGTCCAGTGCTGGCTAAATATGACACTTTCAGCTCCCTTGTCCAAGCTTTCCCACTGTTTGTGAGGCGTTCTGCAAACCCGAAACAAAAATGTTATTTTTTAATTATACTTGAAGTGTAATCGCGCTTTTTACTGGTGACTGAGCTTAGTGTTACTTGTGTCGCGGCGTTAATGTCTTCTTTGAGATTTTGGAAAGCGCATTGGCAACATTGTATAATCATTACGCTGATATGCACGCGATGTGCAGAGCCATTGTGTCACCGAATCTTTTTTCTGATTCATTGGATTTCAGCTCGTCTGGTGCACAAATTAATTACACAGAACAAGAGATCTATGTATTTACCGAAAGGTGCATTTTTTTAAATATGGTCATTATTTTCACTGACTTAAAATCTCTTTAGACTGTGTTTTAAACATTGTTCTCTACATGAGTGTGTACCGTTTAAGCCTTTGCCATTGCTGGTCAGGATGCCACCATTGTCAAGTAAATGATCATCATGCATTGAAGTTTGGGGCATTTCCTCGATCTATTAATAGATCAAATAAATCGTGATTTTCTGCAATGGAAATTTATCATTTTGGTTTTATTTTCAAGTGGCATATGTTGCATTTCATATGTTTTAACACGGAAAAGGAGACAATGTGACTTGCTGTGAGCTGCCTTGCTCATGCCACTCAGGCCTACGCAGATGTGACGTGGCCACGAAGGCTTAGTCAGTGAACCAAGGCCTGGTGTGTGCTTCTTACTTGGTGCGTAGACCAAGATCTGTGCTGGGTCACGCAGTCGTGACCCAGCACCGAAACCGAACCAAGACTCATCTGCCTAATAGAGCGATTTTGGTTTCATTTTCGATCCTAGACAAGGTCACGGTCAAGGTTAAAATCCGGAAATTGACCATTATCCCGAAAATGGTTAGAGATAGAGCAATTTTGAGCTCATTTTCAACCCTTTGGGCCTAAACAACGTTAGATAAGAGGTACTGCGGTTACCTGGACCTTCTCGGTCACGGTCAAGGTCAAAAACGGATGTTTACTATTATCTCGAAGACAGTTAGAGACAGAGCGATTTTGAACTCATTTTCGACCCTTTGTGACTTTAACCTTCTCGGTCACGGTCAAGGTCAAAATCGGAAGTTGAATATTATCTCGAAAACGGTTAGCGATAGCAGGATTTGGTTTTTCTTTTAACCCGTTGGACCAAAGCGACGACAGAGAAGCTAGGGGTACTGTGTGACTTTGAGCTTGTTGGCCATAATTTAGAACACATATTTTCTTTAGTGGTTTCTGTTATACACTACAAAGTGTATAACACCTTATGACCTAAAATAATAATGTATGAGGGAAATAAGAATTTCGATGTTTGTCCCGGGAAAAATGAGGCACTTTCGACTCGTTATAGAACAGATGACATATGAGAGATATATCCGTTTTGTGTAAACACAGAACAGATGAATATTTTTAAAAGTAGTCCCTCACTTTTATGACTGCTATTTTCGCGGAATCCCCAGTTGTTCTTCAGAGTCAAAGGGTGTTATACACAAAACCAAAACCACCGCAGAGGTTGTCTGTTTGACAACAACGACTTTCGACTGGATGAGTCTATTCGGGAAAAGACTCACGTTGCTCAGTCTCATTGATATATATATATATATATATATATATATATATATATATATATATATATATATATATATATATATATATATATATATATATATATATATATATATATATATTTCTATAGTAAAAGTGGTCTTTATTTTGTTGTAGCAGATCAACGTGCTGACTCTGGGACCCTGTGGAAACGCAGAAGTTGACTTGTCGAGCTCCACGGAAACTTCCGACAGTGGCCGAGGCGGCAGCGTCGACGGCGAGGCACACAGCATGCGCCAAGGTCAGCCTGAGTAACACTCAGTCAGCTTAACTCGACGCATGTTTTTTCACGAAACGGTTATAAGCTAGATTTCGTGTACAGCTTCAGTAGTGTAAAAGTGGGGGTTTAAAAACAGGAAGTGACGTCATAATGACGTCACGTGGTGTTTTGAAAGCCCCATGGGGTTTTTAAAACAGTGACGTCATATTGACGTCATATTAACGTCATATTGACGTCATATTGTTACCATATGGTTATCATATGGTTACCATATGGTTACCATATGGTTATCATATGGACGTCATAATGACGTCACGTGGTGTTTTGATAGCCCCATGGGGTTTTTAAAACAGTGACGTCATTTTGACGTGATCTAGACGTGTTATGGAGGTGATATGGAGGTGATATAGAGGTGATATGGAGGTGATATGAACGTCATATGAACGTCATATGAACGTCATATGAACGTCATAATGACGTAATATGGAGAGTGGGCGGCCATTCAAACAACCATTCAAACGACCATTCAAACGGGCGGCGATTCAAACAACCATTCAAACGGGCAACCATTCAAACGACCAGTCAAACGGGCAGCCAGACAAAATGGCACCCGGACAAAATGGTGCCCGGATAAAATGACACCCGAGCACCCGAGCACTTGAGCACCCGAGCACTTGAGCACCGGAGCACTCGAGCACCCGAGCACTCGAGCACCCGAGCACTCGAGCACTTGAGCACTCGAGCACCCGAGCACTCGAGCACTCGAGCACTCGAGCACTTGAGCACTTGAGCACTTGAGCACCCGAGCACTCGAGCACCCGAGCACTCGAGCACTTGAGCACTCGAGCACTCGAGCACTTGAGCACCCGAGCACTTGAGCACTTGAGCACTCGAGCACCCGGACAGCAAAGGGTTCATAGAGACATGGTTAGACCTGGTCTGCTGTGTATTTTGACCCATCAATGACGTCACACAGAGCGACTCAAGCTTGCAACCAACTGATGGACAGGCAATCCGGGGCCAGCCGTACAGTAGGTCGACAGGCCCCCCGGGGCCTGCCATCACCAGGTTGGCAAGCCCCCCGGGGCCTGCCAAACATCAGGTTGGTAGGCCCCCCCCCGGCCCATGACCCCCCCCCCGGCCCAGCAATCTTTCAGCATACACTGTATCTATATGGGTGAGCTAGTCGACAGACCCCCCCCCCCCGGCTCATGGCTCCGGACCCCCCCCCCCCCCCCCCGCCCATGGTGGTTTTAGCCGCTGACTCACGGCTCACCGCCGCATGCCACTGTATGTATACAAGCAATGGACACTCTTTTTTTTTAGCTTTCTCTCTCCAAACACACGCCAGACCAGACTGGTAACGGGTCAGTCGGACAAACGGACACCCGGACAAACGGACTACCCGGACAAACGGACTGCTGGACAAACGGACAGTCTTTTTTTTTAGTTTTTTATGCCTCTCTCTCCACACGGTAGCTGGAGGCTGGTGCCTCTCGCCCCACACACCTTCACTAATGGATTAACGTGGCAGCAATTAGTAAATGAGCACTCTTTTCCTTAAGGGATGCTGTGTTTTAACCACAGAGAGGTCTCCATGCATTGTGGCCATATACAAGCAACAATCCTTTCTTTAAAGCTTTCTCACTCTTTTAACACCTATGGCAACCAAACCAACGGACACCCAGACACACGGACACCCAGACACGGACACCCAGACACACGGACACCCAGACAGTCCTTTTTTTTTTGTTTTTTTTTTTAGTTTTTATCCCTCTTCACCCACATCAAACCAAACCACGGAAACAAGTGTTTTTAGGGCTTTTACACGCATATCCCATCACTAATGGCTTGTCGTAGCAGCAATTAAAAGTGAGCAACCATTGCCTCCTTAAGGGGGAGAACTCTCCATGCATTGCGGCTACGAAAACCGAACACACACACACACACACACAGACACACATAGACACACATACATGTTTTTTTTTTATATTTTTATCCCTCTCTCTCCATCACACCTACGGCGTCTGAGGGGCAAACGAACAGTCTTTTTTCGGCTTTCTCACCCCATACCTTCACTAATGGATTGCCGTAGCAGCAATTGGAAGTGACCTAAATAAGAGACGTCATTTTTAACCCAGAGCTCACACACACCGCGGCGGCTACGGCTTTCCAAATACGGTAGCAAACGCAGCCTCTCTTTCACTCTCGAGCGGTGCCCATCTTTTTTTATCCATTCTTTATCTTTTGCTCTGTCAATCCACGACAGTCAGACAAACAAAAAATGATTTTTTTCCCTCATTTTTTCTTTTGCTCTATCTCTCTCTCTACACATATAAGACCTACGTGAGACGGACATACGGAAAATTCATTTTTTTTTTGCTTTCTCACTCGTTTCTTGCCGTAGAAGCAATTAAAACTGGGCAGCCATTGCTGTCTTAATGAAACTATTTTTGACCCAGAGCTCTATCTCTGCGCATGCACACGTGACACGGCAACTAGGCAGTCTTTTTGTTGTTTCGATTTTCTCGCTCTCTCTCATTACATATACCAACCACACACGACTCATTTAGCGTTTTCCTTTCTTTAGTAATTCTTTTTTTTTACCCAGTCTCTCTCTTTCACTTTTAAACGAGGGTCGTATCCACGGCGGTTACGTCAGCAAACACAGCCTCTCTTTCACTCTTTCTCGAACGGTGGCCATCTTTTTTATCCACATTTTTTCTTTTGCTCTGTCAATCCACGACAGTCAGGCAAACAAACAATGATTTTTTTCCCTCATTTTTTCTTTTGCTCTATCTCTCTCTCCACACATATAAGACCTACAGGAGACGGGCAAACGGACAATCATTTTTTTTCTTGTTTTTTCTTGCTTTCTCGCTAATGGCTTGCCGTAGAAGCAATTAAAACCGAACAAGCATTGAGATGGGAGCTCTCTCTCCATACACTCTTTTCTTTATTCACCTTTCTCATTCTCCAAACACACATCAGACAGACGGGCAGTCTTTTTTATTTTTTGTTCCCTCTCTCTTCACATATATAGCCACAACCGATTCAGCGTTTTATTTCTCAAGCCTGGGTATTTTTTAACCCAGATAGTGGCTTTTTTAACTCTCTCTCTTCACACATAACACAGCAAACGGTCAGACGGACAGATTTAGCGTTTCATTTCTCAAGCCTAGGTATTTTTAACCCAGACAGCAAATTCTTTTTGCTTTCTCAAACGGTCAGACGGACAGATTTAGCGTTTATTTCATATGCCAGGGTATTTTTAACCCAGGCAGCAATTTGTTTAGCTTTCTCAGACGGTCAGACGGACAATCATTTTTTTAATTTTTTTTATCTCTCTCTTCACACACATAACACCACATCAGACGGTCAGACGGACAGATTTAGCGTTTCATTTCTCATGCCATGGTATTTTTAACCCAGGCAGCAATTTGTTTAGCTTTTTCAGACGGTCAGACGGACAGATGGGGGGTATAAATCAATGATTTATAGACCCCCTTTTTTTTTAGCATTTCCCACACTCTCATGCATACACATACATACTAACACCATGACACGATGAGCGTTCATTTCGTAATAATGGGAGGCCGCTAAAAAGCAGCCGTGGAGGAATTTTCTTCGGTCAGCCGTTGCTTCCCCCGCCATCGCTTCACGTGTGGTCGCTTCCCCTGCCGCCGCTTCCCCTGCCTCTACCTGTAGCGCCGCCGCTACCTCTGCCTCTGCCGCTGCCTTCATCCTCCCTACAGCCGACCTTCCTCCTATGCGCCGCTATCGTGGACTTGTTTGACTTGAAACCATTGCCGTAAACTTCACAAAAATGATAATCGGGCATTTGGGCTATTTTACATTCCTGTTCGTGAACTCGCATATTTTTAGTTCCTGCCGGAATTCCAAAAAGGCAGAACTCACAGTACTGCACTGTATTGCCCGTATCCAAGATTTCGACAACCTCCTGAAGTGTTGACTCTTTGCTAGAGCCATCCTCCAGTTTCAAGTCAACCAGTTCCACGGTGCGGTTCAAATCGGAAGGTGACTGCATAAGGCTGAAGTCCACCTGCGTGAGGTCCGTTATACTGGCGACAGCGGCTGCTAGCTCTTCCTCAGGAGCTGGTGTCACTGTCTCCGGCTTGGTAACTGTGGCGCTAGGAAGACATCGCCGTTTCACTACAACTTCTTCCGCCGGAACCTTCAAGACAGTGACATCAGCTACCGTTGGAATCGCTATCGGCAGAGTCGTCAGCGTCGACGCCGTGGTTTCAGCAGGAGTCGCCTTGACAGGGGTCGCCGCCGTCGTAGTTGTCGCTGCTGTGGTCCTGGCTGGCCTTTCTTCCTCGCAGGGCGGCGGGTCCTGGCTCCTGTCGAGCAACCTCTCCCTCCGGCGCTTGTATCCTTCCTCCGCCGCCCTGCCAAACCGGTTGAACTGTTGTTCAGGTCTGTTCCTGAGAAAATTCCTCCACTTTCGAAATTGAAATGTTTGGTATTCTATATAGATCTCTTCCCAGAGATCTATATCCTTCTCTGATAAGTAGTATCGAGCCCGAAGCTCTGGCGAAAAGAATTCGTCTTTGTATTGCATTTTTTGTTGTTGCTCCTTCAATGATCAAAAGCAGACTGACTGCACACAGTGCGAGGCTGCTACTATATAGGACACCCCCCCAGAGGCAGAAGCAGACTGCATATAGTGGGGACCCCCCCCCCCCCGCCCAGCTACCTAGTGAGCCCCCCCCCCCCCCCGCCCAGCTACCTACTGAGCCCCCCCCCCGCCCAGCTACCTAGTGAGCCCCCCCCCCCAGCTACTTTTTACGCCGCTGGCTCACGGCTCACCGTCAGTAGTATAAAAAGGTCGGGTTGACACCACTCTAATCAGTGCATTGCCAAACCATCATGGAGACGTCTCGAAACGCAGCAACGGCTAACAACATGGAAATTGATAGCCTTTTTAGCAATGAAACAATGGCTTTTACAGATGCAGTTTTAACTGCAGCGGAGACTGCTGCCTTCCTAAGTACACTAACAGAAGCTGAAAAAGCCTTGGAGGAAGCATTAGGGGCTCCGTCAGCCGTGTCTACAGTACAGCAAACTAGGCCTGAAGAAGTACAGCCAGTACAGCAAGCAATGCCCGATCCCGAGGGATCTGACTACCCGTTCTGGGTTGCCAATGCGCTTGTAAATAGTAGCGCCAAACCACTTAGTACAAAGTTACAGGCTCATCTAGAGCATCTTGAGGAGGAAGAAGTGGTCATGTCAAGCGATGACGACGGTGACGACGACGATGACGACAATGACGACAATGACGACAGCGACGACGATGAAAAGCAGCTCAAATCTAAATTCGAATTGAGCAAAAGTATTCCTGTTACTGAAGAAGACGTCACGCTGTTGAAACGGAACTTTCAAGCAGTGATTCCTCTGATAGATTGCAACATTTTATGGTGCTTATGTGAAGAAGGCTTTTTCGACCAACACACATACATATACCTAACGGAAGAAGTGAACACTGTCATTCAGCTTATCTACATGCTAGAAGGAAACATAGAAGCATGTTCCCGCGTCAGAGCCACAGTTCTCCGCAGCCATGACCCGACGTTTCGTTCAACTTATTAGAAGTCTTCATGAGGAACTTTTTAAGACATTATGTCTACCGGCGCCAAAGTGTGTTGACGAAGATCGCGATTCCAAATGTGCAAAGGTTATGCTACATGGCTTCAAGTACCTTGAAGAACGTATTAAGGTGTACGAGATGATGGCCTACCTCTAAGAAAAAGGATATTTCACCATGTCAATGCTCTTCCAATGGATAATTGGAAGTCGCAAACGAGGAGATTTTTTAGTGATCGCCATGAGACAATCTCTAACAGACGGTTTACCAACACCCTTTCTGGATGGTTTCAACGAGATCACTCCGCGATTTTGCAAACATCTCATGAAAACATACATGTAATGTCCATATAAAAGGAGTGAGGTGTCAAGTGCAGTCATCATTCGACGCGCAGCCATGGAGAAGACAAGCAGCTTTAAAATTAGTGCAAACTTAACAATTACTGTGGAGCATGGACAATTTGGATAATTTATTCGAATCAAACGTGGAGAGAGAGATGGCTTGCTTTATCACCATCCTTGTGGAAGATTGTGTGTCTGAACTTACCAAGATTACGTGACATTGGCTTCAAACTGTACTTAACGCAAACGAAATGGCTTGAAGTCATTTCATACTTGGACATGCGCTATGTGAGTTTTGTGCAAGCATCACTGTTTGACGGGAAAGAATACAAGTTTTACATCAACATGAATGATGGTGAATGGGAGACATTGCTTCAGGAGATGGATAACATTAACTCAACCTTATTGCCATGCACGGAATGTCATGGTAAGAAAACTCCTATCAAGCTACAAAAGGACAATCGGATGAAAGTGTCAAAGTTATCTAAGAAAAGACTGGCTGAAGTTCAATTGGAGAATATGGATGTGCAAAATCAACTTGGACTTACCTGTGAATATTGTGGTGCTTACGGATATGCTGAGGATTATGATTGTCACTGCCACAAGTACAATTGCAAGTTGTGTGAACCAGACAACTTCTGCAACAAGTGCGGCTCACTAACTGTTTCTGCGGAGTAAGACTGAGAGTCATTTGTTTGCCAACCGTCAAAGTGTGCAGACGTGTTATATGGATATGTGAAAGATGGATGTAGAAACGTGTTTCAAGGACAAGTATGTGGACTACATGATAAGTGAACTGGCGCGTTTTGGATCTATTCAACAACAACTGCAACACTTTGACATTTATTGGGAACTTGCGCATTCCACGTTAAGTGTACCAAACTTACGTGAGGATTTCATCAAAGAGTGTATGTTTTCAAACATTGACGGAGCTGAGGAGTTTGATGTGGAAGCAGCATATCACTTCGCTCGATTTGATCCAAGACTGTTTGATGAAGTGAGAGAGTGGTTAATCTACATTGCAGTATAATGACAGACATTACATTGAGACAATATATTGTGCAAAAGACATATTGTGAAGAAATGTTATTAGCTGTAAAAAAGTTTGCATGTTTAGTATGTCCTGCTTGTCAAAATGAAGAGTGTTCAGAACATACTTGTCATTCTGCATGTGTCTATACATATTGGAATGAAGCTAAATATTACATTCATTTAGATAAAGTGTTAGATAATGCAAATCAACGCTGTGAAAAATATGGTGTAGATGCTATCACATTTGATGAATTAAGTTGTTGGTTAATGTTCATTGAAGATCAATGGACTCCAATTATTCACACCATTGTATCAATACTTGATTTGTGAGATATGTTGATTGAGCTTTTATAAAATTTAAGATATGTTGATAAAATTTAAGATGTGTTGATAAAATGCAAGATGTGTTGATAAAATAAAATGCAAGATATGTTAACAAGTGTTGATCATTTAGTGTTAACATGTCGACGTGGAAAGACTACTTAACCAATATTTACTTTAAACCTGGTCAATCCGGGGCATTTGCTAGTCCTTATAAACTTTATCATATATTAAAAAAACATGATCAACCAGTCACTCATTCACAAGTGAAGAAATGGTTACAGGATCAAGATGCCTTCAGTTTACTACAACCTGTAAAATACAGGTTTAAAAGACAACGTGTCATTACACGTGGAATTGATGACATGTGGGATATTGATTTAGCTGACATGGGAAACATAGCTTCCTATAATGATGACACCCACTTTTTATTAGTTGTCATTGATGTGTTTTCCAAATATTTGTGGGTGCAGCCAATGCCTAATAAATCACATACCAGCGTCATAGAAGTCTTTCAAAAGATTTTTCACGAAACACAACGAAGACCACGAACTCTAAGGTCGGATAAAGGAACTGAATTTAAAAACAGATGGGTAAAAGCATTTTTGAAGAAGGAGGGAGTACATGCCTATACGACAAAGAATGAAACCAAAGCTAACTTTGCTGAGAGAGTCATTCGTACTCTAAAGGGAATGATGTATCGATATTTCCTTCATAATCAAACGTATCGATATATGGACATCCTTCCAGACTTAGTGTATAATTATAACCATAGACCTCATGGCTCCCTTTCTAATAAGTATGCTCCTGCAGATATTCGTAAAGACATAGAATCGAAAGTGTGGAAGTATATGTATGTAGACAAATTGAAATTAAAACCAAAGAAGAAAAAAACCTACAAATTTAAAATTGGTGATCAGGTTCGCATTTCTCACATGAAATATGTATTTCAACGGGATTATCATATAAAGTGGACGCAAGAAGTGTTCAGTATCACACATCGTTGTAAGAAGCAAGGAATACACTTGTATCGTGTGAAAGACTTTTTGGATGAAGATATTGACGGACATTTTTATGAAGAAGAACTGCAGAAAGTGACAAAAGATATTGAATCAGTCTACAGAATTGAAAAGGTCTTGAAAACACGAAAAAGACGAGGTGTTAAAGAATTATTTGTGAAGTGGTTAGGTTGGCCAAAGAAGTTTAACAGTTGGGTGAAAGAAACAGATATTCGAAAATGAAGCATCCATTCAAGTGTTTGGTATCTGGACCTACAGGCAGTGGTAAAACTTCTCTAGTTAGAGAAATTCTAGAACAAAAGTTAATTAAACCCTCTCCAAAAACCATTTTATGGCTCTATGCAGCAGATCAGCCTTTGTATAAGGGAATGAAAGGTGTGGAATTTTACCAAGGCATTCCAGATAACATTGAAGAGCGTTTTAACCCGAAAAAACCAAACTTACTCATCATTGATGACTTAATGACCAAATGTCATAGTGATGAACGCATGACACGTCTATTTAGTGTTGGCAGCAGTCATCAAAATCTAAGCATTATTTTTATTGTGCATAATTTGTTTCATCATGGTAGAGAAATGCGTAATATTAGTTTGAATACACATTACATCATTCTGTTTAAAAATCCTAGAGACAGTCAACAAATAAGTACATTAGCGCGACAAATGTATCCTGGAAAATCTCAATTTCTCATAGAAGCCTATCAAGATGCTACCAGCAAACCTCACGGCTATTTATTCATTGATTTGAAGCCGAAGACAAATGATCAACTACGTATTCGTACAGGCATTTTACCAAAAGATACACATTACGTATATGTTGATAAGGTGGCGTATGAACAAGAACCAAGTCACTTAACCATTCGCAGCCAAGATGTCTAAACGTATTCAAGCGAATCAACCTTTCCTTCACTTGCTTGCACGCAGCGGGCCTAAACGACGTAAATCCTTACTACAACAAGCTACTAAGGAGGAATTAACTAGCTTGTTTGAAATTTGTTTGAATATATTGCGAGGACATTTACCCTTAAGCTCAAAAAGGTATAAGTTATTCAAGCGTGAACGTCATACCCTACGTACATTGGCAAATAAGAAGATATCACTTCGAAGAAAAAAGAAGTTGGTTAATCAGAAAGGAGGATTTATTGGAGCTATTGCTAAATTTGCATTACCCTTGTTAGCTCAGTTGCTGTTAAAATGAAACATACTTTGAAAATGGTTCTCATTCCTGAATATGAATATAAAATGTTGTTAGAAAAGAAGGGAAAAGATGTTGAAATCAAAACGAAAATGAATAAACTTTTACGTGGGAAACGAACTCGTGAAAAAGCAATAGAAATGTCTCAAGTGCTTGGACGTCATTTACGAACAATTCAATCACAACAACAACAACGACAAAAGTCTGTTACAGCATCTAATGCAGAAAAATCAGAAAAGTCTCAACAGTTTCTAAACCATTTTCAACCCATTTATCATGTAAAACTAACACAACTTCTGGCAGAACTTAAGAAATATGGTACGAGATGAACAGATAAAAATGAACTTGTTTTAAAAACAGGTACTGCCATTACAAATTCTAACATTATTGATTTGTTGAAAGAAGCATTGGTTGCTACAAAAAGAAAAGAACGACGAGAACCACCGCGTGGTTGGAAGCAGTTTATTGAGGAAATTGTAGACGCTAATATTCCAAAAACTGTTTTTGGCAAAAAGACAACTCGTGAAGATATTACAAAAGAGCAACAACAACGTCAACAAAGATTGTTTCCAGAAGGATGGGAAACTTTTTAACATGGATTAAAGAGCTATGGTGTTGTTGTTGTAAAGAAAATGGAAATAAAAATACTATTCCTGTAAAAATTAGGTGTGTTAGTGCTTGTTGTCAGGGAGAAGTAGTAGATACCAATTTAGATCATGTAGATAGCAATTTAGACAATAATGTAGACAGCAATGTAGAAAGTGAGGATGAAGAGTGTCAAACATGAAGTAATGTTTATACACATCTAGTCTATCTACATCACATAAACGATTTAGCTGCCATGGAGTCAACAAGTTTTTACATTACTTTACCCAGCAATGCTACTATGAACTATTATCCCAACAACAAGACTTCGAATTATCAAATTCGTATGCCTCGAACCATCTATCTGAACGGAAAATATGAAGTGGCTTTAGCTGAAATTCAATATCCACATACATGGACAACCATGAGACATGGAATGGACTATTCTATTCAGTATCAACAACAACCACTGAATAATGTTGTTCTTGACACAATCAATATTCCTTATGGTTACTACAGATCCATACAAGAGATATGTCAGGCAGTCAATAAAGAAGCAACTAATTCTATGAAAGATGACCTTAAAGAAGCTATTCAGATAAAGTATGATAAAATTAGACGACGTGTTTTTCTATTTCTAAATTACGGTTTTGAAGTGTCATTCTCCACTGGATTAGCTGAGATTTTAGGATTTATCCCAGATCAATGGTATACTGAAACGTGTACAGCTGAACATAAAGCCGATGTGAAACAGGGATTTTATACACTTTATGTGTACTGTAGTATTTGTGAGCCACAAGTTGTTGGTGATTATTATGTTCCTTTGCTACGTTCTGTTGGAATACAAGGACATGATGGAGACATTATCATGAAAACTTATGGAGAACCTCATTATGTTCCTGTAAACACATCCAAATTTGACGTGATAGAAATGAATATTAAGGACGACACAGGCCATAATGTTCCATTTCAAACTGGAAAGGTGATCTGTAAACTTCATTTTCGACCAAAAGCATTATGAAAGCATACACACACAATCCATCTATTTATCGCAACCATTTTCTTCGTCAAGTGGGTGGAGAATTACCAGGATTTAAAGGAGCGCGAATACAATATGGAGATGGTATTGGTTCAATACTGGGATCATTGGCTCGAAAAGCTATTCCACTGCTTAAGACAGGGGCTAAAATCGTTGCACCACATCTTAAAAGGGCTGCAAAAGATATTGCGAAAAATGTTACAGGTCGAGTAGCACAACGTATGTTTGGTGGTGGGTTACGAGGACAAAAGAGACCGAAACGAGCAAAACGTGTCAGAAGGCGAAAGGCAGCTAAACGGATAACATCAAAAAAAACATAAGAAAGATATTTTTTAATCATGTCTTTAATTCATAATCATTCTTGTGAATGTAGCCTTTCTCCATTAGAATGGTTTCACATACCACCAACACAAACTGCTGTAGAAAAAAGTTATAATGTAGACTATCAACCAATGACTACCATTAGAGAGGGTGCTCCAATAGAATTCTACATTCCTGCGAGTACAGAAGAATATCTAGATTTAAAGAACAGTAAACTCCATATTGTATGTCGCATTGTAAAGGCTGATGGAACACTGTGTGGTGTAGATGATAACGTGTCATGTATCAATGATTTGTTTAATGGGTTATGGTCCAATATTGAATTATTTCTAAATGATCGTTTGATATCACATAGTAACAATACCCATGGTTATACCAGCATCATATCTCATCTCATTCATGACTCGGAAGAAAGTCTCCATTCTGAGCGCTCTATGCGTCTCATCTTTAAAGATACTGCCGGGTAAATGAATACTCATGAGGTGAAAAGACCTAATCATGAAAGATATGTATCAGGTTTTCATGTAAATATTGAAGGTGGTGATATAGCTGAAACAGGAAATAATGGTTTACATAATCGCTATTTGTATACACGTCTAAGCCGTGAGTTTATGCTTACAGGTGGTTTAAGGGTAGATTTGTTTGAGCAGGATCGTTATCTTCCCAATGGTGTTAGTATGAAATTACGTTAACATAGACAAAAAGATGAATATGTATTAATGGCTTCAAATAATGGTTTTAAAGTAGAAGTGAGAGAAGCGTTTTTAACCATTCGCAAAGTGAGGGTTAGTCCAGGTATTCAGTTGGGACATGCAGATGTATTGATGAAAAGTCCTGCTAAGTTTATTGTTAATAGAAAAGAATGTAAAGTTTTAGCTATTCCAACTGGATTTCAATCTTTTGTGAAAGATAGCATCTTTTTAGGCCAATTACCAAAACGTATTGTCATTGGAATGGTTCATAATGAATCCTTTGCTGGAACAGTATTGAGAAATCCATACAATTTTGAACATTTTAATCTTAACTTTATGCAGCTTTACTCTGATGGTGAACCAGTCCTATCCAAACCTCTCAAGCTTGATATAAATCAAGGCAAATATCTTGATGCTTTTGAAACTCTTTACAAATCTTTTGACAGATTGGATGGCGAGAAAAGTTCCATTATAAAACGGGAAGATTGGCCTAGAGGTTATTCTTTGTTTTCTTTTGACTTAACACCTGATTATGATGGTGCTGATCATTATGCCCTTATCAAACATGGGAATTTGAGACTAGAAATGAATTTTGCTGGTGCCTTGCAAAATACAGTTAATGTTATAGTGTATGCTGAATTTGATAACATTGTTGAAATAAGTGCAAATCGTAGCATTCAATTCGACTACCAGTCATGAACACGAAGCAGATAGAAGCCATCCTATCCCATGATGCCACGACAAAAGACTTGTTTCAAGGTGTGTTTGCCATGGACCAGTTACCATCTTTACAACGCGGTGCCTATGTCATCAACACAGACGATCATGATGAGCCAGGAGAGCATTGGGTGGCAGTATATTATGACGAAGACCCTGCAGAATATTTTGACTCTTATGGACTTTTACCTATAGACAGTCGTTTGAATAAGTTTTTAAAGTTTAATTTCATTTATAATTCAGTTCCATTACAAACACCGATATCCTCTACATGTGGATTTTATTGTGTGTATTATATAATTCAAAGAGCTCGAGGACATAGTCCTTTTGAAATCATTGATGTATTAAGAAGAAGTGATGGTGTAAAGGATTTTGTATATAGACATTATAAACCATTATTTTATTGATGTTGTATTAGTTAAGTTGCATTAGTTAAGTTGTTGGTAATTGTGAATTGTATTATGAATATTGTAAATAAGCAAGACAGTTTTATACAACATTCTTTTTTATTGTGTTATACATTATTTACATTTCACAATTATTTTACAAATACATTCAATACATCAATGAACACATGCCATTCATACCAATCTAAATTAATATATGTATCATAGACATTACACCCACGTTTGTAAATGCTATGAAAACTAGCATAACACTGTCCACTACCAAACTTTATTATTTTAACATCTTCATGTTCAGACAGTTTCAGTTCATATCCATGATCATTCATGTCAATGTTCATCACCATAACACACATGGGATGCGTCAGTTCAATGGACTTGGTGCCTCGCATGAGTTGCACTCCTTCCTCTTTGAATTCAAGCGTTAGGTTCTTTCCAATCCAATGCTTGTAACAGAGCGTGCCATTCCACTGTGTTGAGGGTGATGTAGTCGTAGCATTTTGTAAGCTCGTCATATTGGCGAAATCGTACAAACACGTCTAAATAGTTCTCAGTCACACGCACTTCTAAATCCTCAGAGAGTTTCAGGAGAAAGCCAGGTATCCTCAGCTTCTCTAGATGGTCTTTCAACACAGATTGTTCGTCAGTTGATAGAATGATATACTTTCCAAAATGTTTTAGCACGATGACATCATATACGTTTCTCAGATATGAGAATCCATGCGTAATGGGTTCATATTCCGATAAAAAGTCTTCCATCTCGTTCAACAGTCAGATGAACTATGAGCTGTCTCCTTGTCTGCAAAGACGTTTTTTATGCTCGCAAGATGGTGAAGAGTGGATGTTGTATCACTTCTAGGAATCGTAAGACTGCGCGCCAGTTCTTCATATCAAAGATAATCAAATCTGTATATGGTGTATCTGGCACAACTCCCTTATAATCCTCTGGATAATCCTGTAAAAGATTTCTACAGATTTCTACACGTATGTTAGAATCATATTCAGCCACCGTCACTTCCACTTTATTTTCAAGTCTACGTTTAAACCCAGGTTCAAGTGGTATGTTTTTAAAGTCTTTCCACACTTCAGGTTTAGACCGATGATAACTTCTCTGAGAATCTAGTATCACTTCATTCCTATCATTTACAGTAAGGTAAGCACCACCGTTCAGCATGAGTGCATTCATGTTTTTACCTTGTTATGAGCTGTCTTCTTGTCTGCGAAGCCTTTTATCCACTTCTTTCACTTGCTTCTTCAGCATTTTCCATTCAGGTATTGTCAGCAAAATTCCCTTTTTCGTTGGACGGTTTTTTCCAGTCCCCTCATCTCTCAGGTACTTGCGAATGTTTACCACTCCTTCATTGCTTCGTTTCATAATCTTGATATACTTTCCATTTCCTAGAGAAAGCATTCCATCCCACGACTGTGGTGTTGGTGCTGTCTCCACTTTCAATTTCTTGATGGTAGTGGTAGGATTTTTCACTTTTAAGTCTTTAACTGCATCTGCAAGAGTATCCATATCAGTTGTAGATCTCTTACGACTTTCACGTTCCATGTTAACACTTCAATGTTCACACCTCAAATAACTCTTCCGTTGGAGGACCTCCCCCTTTTATACCACAGCCTTGTAATGTCCATGCGCTAAAGTGGAATAGGCATCATTCAGCACATATCGCTTGTCGTCATATGGGGAGAGGGCTACCTTCCTAATCTTCTCCGAGAAAAGCTGGTGACTATGACTTCGAATAATGTGTCCTGTAGCCATCGTTTGAGTTTGGTTGAACAAACTGTCTCTATACTGCACATGTTTAATACGTCTTTGACAAGCTCGAGTGATGCCTTTAGCTGTATGTTTTTCTTTCCCGCCACACAATAAACTGTACATTTTCGGTCTGAGTCCAACAAACTCTTCAATAGGGACGCCTGCCGTCTCATCCTTCATTTTCCCAAGCACTTTTTTGTTCACGTTGGAATGTAGGAAGTGATCTGGCGGATAGTCACTTGTGTCGAACAGGTCAGCATCTTGCTGCATATCCTTGTAGATGTCTTCCGTTTCTATGTCGTAACATAGAATGTCGGTGTCACTGAACAACAACTTGGCATTGGGATACTTGACCATGATGTAGTTGTAATGAAAGTTGAACATAAGCACTTTGCTGAGGTCAAGAATGGTGAAGCCAACTTGAATGGGTTTATCCAGAAGCAAATCCACTTTGCGTAAATGTACCGCGGTCAAATCTTCGTTGAAAATTTTGAATTTGTGGAAAGAAGGTTTGGCTACAAGTTTCTTGAACCGCTTTTCCTTGTGAACAAGTTCAACATTGATTCGCTTTCTCACATTTTCCATGGTTTTGCCAAACACCGAGTTGTTCATCAGTTTGAAGAAGTCTTTCTCAAACGGGTTCTTAGCCAATTTTCTCTTTTCCGTGTTCAAGGTAATGTATTTTGCCAACCATTTGCTCTGTTCAAACATGATGGCGCGATGTACTTTAGTGACTTTCAACCCCAGTGAGACGCACTGTTGTAAATTCCTGTAATGAAGTACATATTTCTTCTTGTCAGACAAGTTAGGAATGAGCTTTTCACTGGGTTTCTCTTTCATGCTTAGATCTTTCCGCAGCTTCTGACTGTACTCTGACAATTCTTCAACTTTGACACATTTCCGTTCTGGAGCCACTGGATAGTGATTATGATGATCATGGATTGAATGTGGGTATTCTAATTCCACTTCCAAAATGAATCCAATGTCATCATCTTCAGCTACATCCATGAAGTTGACGGATTCTGGCTCACTCACCCACATAAATCCTCTTTGTGGCATGCTTTGTGACATGGCCCAGCCATACAGGTTGTTTGCGTCGAGGTACATCAGATAGTTGTTTGGTATCTCAGAATTGTAATCTGCTACGTAGGGATTATTCGCTTTCGCATACTTGTGTGTGATCACAGATATTCCTCCACGTATGCCTTGCTCAACCATTTGGTACATGTCAATGTCATTGATCAATTCCAACTTCACCTTTGTCGCTTTCAACATTGCATCCCACGACAGTCCTGGTGCTGTATAGTAATGAGCAGGATCCAATTCATACGTGTTGAGGCATACTTGACGAAAATTTTCAAACACGTCAGCTAGTAATAACACATCTGATTTCAGGTACAGGTCGTGGTATTCACCAAATGTGGTACAGTTAAATGTATCCCACACCTTCTGTGCATGCGCATAATCCTCATCGCTAATGTCCTCTTCGCTAAGCTGACTATAAAACTTATCCTTTGATGGTAGCTGTGTTTCAGCAAACTTGGATGGTTCGTCCACGTAATCATAGGGGTACACTCCCTTTCTCAGCAGCAAATCTTGTTGATCACTATCGTGAATGTGAGAGGTCATGTTGTAGAAGTTATCTTTCCCTTCTGCTGCAAGGTTGGATACCAAGTTCTGTAGAGAGGTACTCATGAACTGAAAGCTGTCTGTAAATTTCAGATTGCTCAGGGTGAATGCAATATATTTCTCAATGGTGTTGGGAATGACTGTAATCGTTTCACCTTTGAATTTCCCAATTTCCTCCATGATCAGGTGACTGTCATAGCCTCGCAAATTGTGGAAAAATACGGGAATGATAAAAGAATCTTTATCCCCTTGCTGATCTTTTCTAAGTCGGAATTGTAAGTTGCATTCATTGTGCGCTGCTCCACGATATTTGCCATTGATGTGGTCATGATCTCTCACACGATCTGCTCCTAGAGGTTCATGACAAATGTAGCAATCAACAGCGTTCTTGAAATTCTCTTTGTCTTCACGAGTCATCACCATTTCCTTTGGTCGCTCTAAACCACGTACAATACGATCACGTTCATTCACCATATGGTCTAAAAAGACTTTCACAGCATTGTCTCCTCGATACACGACTGGTGTAGGTGTGTTGTACTGGCTCACAACCACATAGGCAAAGCTGTTTGGACGATGATGTTGATACTTGTCTCCTTCTTCATGCTTTTGCGTGAAACATTCAAAGTCAGCATAAATCACAAAAGGTGCTCGCTGTTGTTTAGCCACATTCTTGAGCTTGATGAAGGGTTCCTTGGGAAATGATAAACGTTGTGCTCCATTCTTGTCACACACTTCACGATGTTTATCTAAAAGATCTTGTCGTACGAACCCGTGAAGACAGTTGAAACAATAAAAATATGCAGCCTTATGCTTTGATCGATAACACATAAGTCTGCTAAAATTCTTGATGAGGCAGTAATGCCTCGTCTTGTCATTGCTAATCAGAAGTAAGTTGATTTCTCTGACACTGACGTTTCGACTAAGTTGTATTCGAACAACTACATCTTGGTCGTATCCAAACACGTTGATGGCTACATCGTTCTCCTTTGGAATGTCAGTAATTGGTGTCGGAAATGTCATACCCTCTACCTTTAATTCCTTCTCAAATGGTTTGTAATGATTCACGCGATTTGGGTTGTTGTCAAGAGGGTGAAGGTAAGCCAATACTGACCATAAGAAACACTTGTTATCATCATTCTTAATGTTTATCACACCCCTTGTTTTCTTCACTTTCTTCGGTAGTGGAATAAACCTACTCGCTTCTAGAGGCATCAACGTAGCTGTATGTACTTCAATGTACAGTATGTTATCCAATACCCAGCCAGAGCCTTGTCGCTCATGTTCGTCAAACTTGGTAAATAATTCTTTATAGGCTTCTGGCAGGTCCTGCTCAATATCTGCTGGATTGTATGCTGCATATGTTGGACTGCTGATAAATGCATTATCCACTTGTTCTACCATAACACCTTCATCATTTGCTGTCAGTTTCTTGAAACGTGCATGCACGACAATGTACCATTTCATTCCATGGTTTAAGGTCTCCAACAAATGTGTCTTGATACGGTTCTCTTGCTGTCGCATTTCAAGCAGTAAATCTGATCCATCCTCAGATTCAAACCGTTTTTCCTGCGCGTTTTCCCCAAGACTAACCCTTCTACCTCTCCCTACTTGTCCTGTCTTTTGTTTCTTTGAAACGTGTTCTCCATGAGGTACATCGTCCATCTCAGCTGGTATGCATGCATGTGCCTCATAAGTATCCATAGATTGAAATTTTACATTGCATTCCATACACTGAACTTGACCGTATGGCCAAATGTCATCTTCATCCATCTTTTGTCTCTTTGCTCCTTTCATCTCAGCTTTACTGCATGTATGTGTCTCATAAGTATCCATAGATGGAAATTTCACATTGCATTCCATACACTGAACTTGACCGTATGGCCAAATGTCATCTTCATCCATCTTTTGTCTCTTTGCTCCTTTCATCTCAGCTTTACTGCATGTATGTGCCTCATAAGTATCCATAGATGGAAATTTCACATTGCATTCCATACACTGAACTTGACCGTATGGCCAAATGTCATCTTCTTCCATCCTTTGTCTCTTTGCTCCTTTCCCATGCTCTTCACTTTTCATCATAGCTGGTTGTTGTTCCGTCAACTGCTGAAACTGAAATGCTGAAATGTAATCTCAGACATACTCCTTTTATACACACTCATACATAGACAGAATTTGCGTTTTTATTTCACAGCAGAGGATGGCCCTTAGAAGGGCCGAAAGATGTTAGTGAGTTGGCTCTTCACCAACAAGTTGGATTGCCACAGTCGCACTGGTATCTGTAAAACTGTTCCATGGAGAACGGTCTTCGCGAGCACTTGAACGGATGGAAGTTATAGTAGCCAAAGTTTTTCAGCGTTGCTCCACACCACCAGCAGTCCGTGCATGGCTCCGGTCCTGGCAATCTCGCAGTAAACTTGTACCAGAGCAGTCCACCGCAAGTTTTGCAGCAGTAATGTCGTGGTGCATTGTGGTGCACCGGGCAGTTGTGTGGTTGACCTGGGTACTCCAACCATACCCAACACTTATAACACTCAGTCGTTAGCGTCACTGCCTTGCCGTTTCGCATCACTGTGATTTTACGACTTGTCGACATCTTGCTGCTTGTGTTGGATAATGCAGCTGTAACCCACCTTTATATACTACTAGCGAACATCCTCGCATTATATGCTGATGGGGGGGGGGGGGGTCCTTACTTAATGCAAGTACTTTGTGCTATCCCGGGAGGGGGGGGGTCCTGAGTTCAGGTCGGCTAGCTGGGAGGGGGGGGGGGGGGTCCTGACTTTAGGTCGACTGCAGGGGGGGTCCTGACTTTAGGTCGACTGCACGGGGGGGGGGGGGGGTCCGATCCTGACTTCAGGTGGTATATAACCCATGCTCATTTCAGTTTGGGCTCACACTCGCTTCCGTCAACATGGAGTGCTTCTTCGGGTTACATGATGCTCGCACCATTGCTGAAGTTAGAGAACTTCACCTGCCTGTCACACCGCCACCGACACCGCCAGAAAGAGTCTACTTCTTCCAGCTGCTGCCGGACCCGGTTCATGGATCCATCATGTGCGTGCCCGTCCTGTTCAACCGTCAAATCACGATTGGAAAGAGGCTCAGAGATATAGAGGCTGGTCACTATGATGAAGCGTTCTTTAGAACGATGATGCTAGGGGAGTCAAACCTTCGCGGATGGAAGAAGAAGAGTACCCGGCCTGGGGGAGATTCTTCCTCCAGCAAGACTTGGATATTTGCCCAGGATGTGGGTGTATGATCTCCCCAGACCGGGTGCTGTCTGAGTGCAGCCATCAAATGTGCCTGGTCTGCGCGGCGCACTGGACTCAACTGCTGGCGCTAAATGACCGCTACTCTGTGAGGTGCTTTACCTGCGGCATGTGAGGGGACCACTTTTTGTTCAACGGGCAACAGCTCACACATTGCAGTAGGCCAGTGCAGGACATTGTGACATTCTTTTAAACCGGGACCGGCAGCAGCAGGAGAAAAACTAACATCTCCTGGCTCTTTTAAGAGCCCACCACTGATACTGAAATAAGCGCTAATCGTGTCATGGTGTTAGTATGTATGTGTATGCATGAGAGTGTGGGAAATGCTTAAAAAATGGTCACCCGTTTGAATGGTTGTTTGAATGGCCGCCCGTTTGAATGGTTGTTTGAATGGTTGTTTGAATGGCCGCCCACTCTCCATATTACGTCATTATGACGTTCATATGACGTTCATATGACGTTCATATCACCTCCATATCACCTCTATATCACCTCCATATCACCTCCATAACACGTCTAGATCACGTCAAAATGACGTCACTGTTTTAAAAACCCCATGGGGCTATCAAAACACCACGTGACGTCATTATGACGTCCATATGATAACCATATGGTAACCATATGGTAACCATATGATAACCATATGGTAACAATATGACGTCAATATGACGTTAATATGACGTCAATATGACGTCACTGTTTTAAAAACCCCATGGGGCTTTCAAAACACCACGTGACGTCATTATGACGTCACTTCCTGTTTTTAAACCCCCACTTTTACACTACTAGCTTCAGCAATGCAGAAATAAATAAATAAATATTACCCTTAATTTTGAGAAAATATAGCATCTGCCTCGTGTGCTCATGCGAAAATAAACCTGAAAAATGTTAACCTCAGTCAGACAAAGACTATAATGTGCTTATGCATGGTTTTTTTTTAGAAAACGGGAAGCATATTCCAGATATCCTTCAGAGCAGATCTCCTATGACAGGTCAGAGAGCGGCATTGCCTTGCAGCAGACAACACTGCCAGAGTGCCGAGCCCGCCAGGCCCGCACCACCCAGCTATAACTCGTTCTTAAGGCAGAAGTCACAGAGGGGAAGTGGCCCAGCTGTGCACTCATCCTCGTGCCGAGACTACCGTGCATTCGAAGCACCTGTGCCGCATACCCCTGTACCGCATACCCCTGTACTAGCCTCCAGGTCACAACCGCACAACAGTCACAACAGTAGTCACAACATTAGTCACAACAGTAGTCACAACACTAGTTACACACACACGTCACAAAAAGACAGAGGGATGGACTGTAGTGGCGTGCATTCAGGTACCAGCTTCGTGCCGCGCGCCAAGTCTTGCCAGGCAGACAGCTATCACATCGCGAGAGAGACGCAGTCCAGAGCGCCATCTCCCGCCAAACGTGTCAATTTTACTTGTCACAGTAGTAGCTCCAAACATTGTGATACAAAACTCACCTTACAAGGCGTATCCAACAGTGTTTTTAATAGCGTCACAGTTTAGTGAAAATTATTTTGTGAAATAGAAAATATCATCACTGTGTGTATATCATTTTGTTCAGGTAAATATCATCATATTTAAGAATGGGCGCAAGACCCTGATATTCCGCTCATTTGAAGTTCAAGTTGTCAGTGGAGAAAAAAGAGAAAGAGGGATTTACACGCACAGTGAAGCAACTAGATTTGTTCTGTGATGTTCTTGCTTATAAAATGTCATTTTTGAGATAATTATAGACTGTAAGTTCAGGGGTGCACGGCCATCTGAATAGTGCGTCATTTAAGACGCATCAATTCAGTGCACGACAGGTCGAGTCATCAAATGCTTATAGATGTGCTTCAAAGCAGCTTATTATGTATTTTTAAACAATTTAAAACACTAAACTGAAACCTTCTTCTTTTGTTTTCCTTTCAGAGTGTTGATAAAAGCCGTATGTTTTTGTTGTGATAAATGACGGGGGCGTAACCCCGCGGTGAGGCTTCCCTCATGACAACATGATTACACCAGCATACAAACTCACCCGTTACAAATGTGCGCAGTCCATGCTAATCACACACTTTTGTAGACCTTCAGTTTTAATCACATTCCGAGAAGCCCATTATGTCGCTCTACGTGTAATGGAGACAGACAGGCCAGAAAGATACCACATTGCCACAGAGCCTCACCATGGCATGTCATGGTGAAGGCCTACTGTCAGGGAGTCCGAACTATGCAAGCGAATAAGGATGGGAACTGTCCAACTGACATGCATGCTTAAAATTTAATGTTACAAAGGACATGTTTGTTAAAAAAAAAAAACTATTAAAAATATTGAAAATGACAACAATAATCATTTTTCAACTGCATATATTCCGAAAATTGATTTTTCAGCAAGCCTTGATCGTATTTACACCAAATGCTCTGAAATCACTTGTGGGACTGGGGTGGTCTTATTTTTTGGGTTCTTTTTAACAGCAGTGAATTAGAACATGACTTAAGGAAGTGGTCTTATTTCCGATGCTTTTGATTCCGGGGGTGGGTGGGGAGGGGATGGGGAGTCTCCCACCCGAAGTTCCGGGATCACTGAAATAATTACAAGTATTCACTTAGTTTTAGTTGATATGCATAAACAAAACAAAAGACTGAGTAAATATCAAGTTTACGGATTCAGCAAGATACAAACTGTCAGAATGTCGTTTCCACCTTTGTTCATTTTTGCTGAGAGCACCAACAAAAACTAAATGGTGATTTCAATACCAATAACTTGAATCCACGACAGAAGAGTGTAGGTCACCCCCCCCCCTTCCCAACGGACAGGACCTCTCTCAGACAGAAGGTTCCCCTAACAGACGGTCCTAACCCCCCGCCAGACAGAAGGTACCCATCGCGATCGACTGTATGTCCGATAGGACGTTTCTATGACAAAGTCCACCGGCAGAATATCCGCCCGACAGAACATCCATAAGAACGCCTCTACAACAGAAAGTGGATCAACCAGTCTCCCACTTAGCGTCGTCATCAGAAGCCCATCCCCACCGTGACAGAATTAAGTCTGTTTGGCATGAGGTCTCATCGACGGAAGATCCCTCTGACAGAACTCCCACACAGAAGCCTCCTCCACCCCCTGAAGATCCCTTTAGACAGAATATCCCTGAGAAGGCCATCAGACAGACTCTGACATAGCGTCCCCCCCCCCCCCACAGAGCGCCGCTCAGACAGAACGCCCACCGTCAGAAAATTCCCTAATTAACGTCCCCGACAGAAGGTACCCCGACAAGAGGTCTTGTTTTAATTGTTCTTTGATGGTTATTTTAAGAAATCTTAACACCATTTCAACTAAAAAAGCGGTATTCTGACGTTTTATTTCACAAAGCGAAGTTTGAGGAGTAAACGCTAAACGCGTGCTACACTTTTAGATGGGTTTCCCTTCAAATTCTCTATAATCACATACAAAAGAAAAAAATTCTCATAGCAGTTCGACTGATTATCTGTTACAGACTGATCGATCAGAATCGTAAGTTTTATTTCTCAAACCGTCGAAGAATTCGCTTATCTCCGCTTTTAGATTGGCGAGTCCGGGGCAGTGCGGTGCCTCTCATTCTGAATTGCGCTGGAAAGACTCCGGGACAGAAAGTCCTTGGACAAAAGGGCCTTGGACATAAGGGCCTTTCTCAAAACGGCCTTTTCCAAAAGAGAATTTCCCAAAACGGTACTAAATGAAAAGTTGGACAAAAGGGCCTTGAGATTTTTTTTGGATATGGTTCTCAAAATTATTTTTATATTTCTTAACGTGCATGAAGCCATCGAGACAAATTTTTGGCTGCCCTTTATTACTTTGTATTATATCCATTGCTGTTGGCCACAGTTCAAGTAAAGACCTCAAATTCAGAACTCCTTATATATCGGCAAGACACTGACACGCCAACATCATGCGGATTAGCGCGTGTGTTGAAACAGGGGTGATGTGAACTGCAGTAAGAGTCAATTAAAATACTTAAAAACTTCACGTTTCCGCATCAGCTTGCGAAAGCACGATGTCTCTAGCCCGAATGAAACTACGGCAAGGGACGGATTCCAAGTACTGTACGATACACAAAAATGGCTGATGCGCAGACGGGAAGATAAGAAGTAGTCAGGCGTTATTGGTTTCACAAGTCTTTTATTCGCTTCTTTTCTTATCAGATACGTAACAGAGGCCTTCTAATTGAAGGCACTTAGCTTAACATGTCTACACTAACAGAACTATTTAAACACAAATTATTTAAATCAGGATGACATTATAAAAATCTAATAATGAGGTGAACGAAGGGGTTGGGGTGGGAAAACGTTTGCAGTCTTCCAAAGAACTCAGCTTTTACTCATAAAAGATTACTTGAAGTTCCGTGCAAACAATGAGATGGCAGAAATAAAACCACAATGATGCTATTTCATTTGATTAATGTGCCTAGAAATTAAAAAATCCAATCGAGTTGGTTAACAACTCTCGCAAACGGAAAGACGAACAGATACAACGAGAAGACACACTAACAACCAAACGTCTCTAACCCTGTGACCATTCACTAACAAAATCCCAATCCATATACGGTTGAGATGGTAGCCCAACCTTATTACAAGGGCTGAGAACTTGATAAAGTACCTCATAATATCAGTTTTTTTTACTTTTATCACACACACACACATGATCGTGGCACCAAAGTTCACGGAACAAACCTGTGATGATCAAGCGCTCTATGACTCTAAGCACCGCTTCATCACCAACAAAAGAAAGATTAAATTCTGAAGGTGAATAACCAAGACCAAAGATCGTCACACTGCTCCAAGATAACGTAGCCTGGTCAGATAGACTCATAGCATAGCCAAGAACCAAGCTGAAGAATATAATGCCAAGGTACTGACAACACATTAAGATAATACTGACAACACATGAAGATAAGTAATCACTAACATTAAGTATTCATGGAAGAGAGATTAACACACTACAACGCGCCCATCTAATAACTAAGTCTTAGTACCCAATCCCCGTGAGCCCGACTCTAGTGGTCAAGACGGACGCACCGAGGAGGATGTGTACACGCAGTGTGCGCCCACACCCCTTCTTACAAATGGAAGATGGAATAGCGGACTCACAAGGATGATGCACTGGATCTGAACCCAGGCTGTGAGCGCACAAGTGGGCCAACCGCTTGGTCACTGAGCCGTAACTAGAACACACGGTGTCCGTATGCTGAGACTGAAGAGAAGAAGAAGAGAGAATGCACGCATGTCCCCACAGTCCTCTTGGCAGTGAGGCACAGCTACCCACGACCTTGGCTCTGACCCTTCTTGTGCTTGCCAGAGCCATTGCCGGAGCGATGAAAGAAGGTTTCTTTTTGCTTGGGCCTGCCTTTACCCTTGGAGGCCGGTTAGCTAAATACAGATAAAGGCTGAGACTATTGCCTCGGCTGCAACGAAAGGCCCACTGAGTACGAGCCCGGGAGTTCACGTTAAGAATACTCCTTGAGATAGTACTTAATAAACGAATTTGGCGATAACCAACAATCCGTTTTTAATATGTCTCACAAGGATACACAGAGCCCTAACTGAGTTAGCAGCTTGTTTTGCTTGGTGGGCTCCGACGTCAAGAGCTGTCTACATTCTGCTTCTGCTTAAATTACACTAGAAATGTGATTGAAAATAGTCTGTTTGTACAGATCTTTATTAAATTTGGGCATAAAAGAAATTATCAACGCTTTTTGCCCTCTTTCCTTAAATCCTCCGACATTTGCATGTACTTACAAAGGGGAGCAGGATAGCTCACCCAAAAACCAAGTCACCCAAAATTTCTTGGACAACTCACCCAAAAACTTTGGACAACTCACCTAAAATTCTGGACGACTCACCCAGTTTTTTTATTGAATGACCAATGTGGCTGATAGTTCTAGAAATAGTTTCAAACAGTTGTGCTAACGGTTTGCAAAGAAAAACACATTAAAATCGATGTGTTTATTACAAAATCTGCGAAAACTTTTGCTAATGGTTTGTAAAGAAAACACATTAAAATCGATCTCTTTATTGCAAACTATGCGAAAACTATTCAAAAATAATGACATGGCATGGCATGGTTAAAAAGCAGATGTTTCGCACAAAAGCACATGAAAATTCTTTGAAAACTACTCGAAAATAAAACAAGAAGCACAAGTTTTGAACAACATTCTAACACTAGAGGGCCGTCTCTTGCCTCATACAGTGCCAGTTAAAGTGTTCAAAATGACTACGAGATCAGTTTTGCACATCGTCGTGTCGAAGCTGGCCAGTGGTGATACGCTGCACGTTGAGTTCTCAGCTCGAGCTTTAGCATTTAGCATTTGACGCAGTGTAAAATGTGTAGCGTTCATTGGATTTAAAAAGTTACGATAAGCGACATTACCCGGACAACATGTTAATCTATTGAGAATACCCCCGTCCTCGCCGCCCTAACCCTTCTTTTAGCAAGTTTATTTATTCAACAGGACTGTATGTAACATTTTCCAAGTCAGTAAAACAAATATCAAAATAGTTAAAAAAATTGGTGAGTTGTCCAAAGCTTTTGGGTGAGTCGTCCAAAATTTTGGGTGAGTTGTCCAATGGTACTTGCTAGGGGGATTGATCTTGAAGTGTCTAAACAGCATAGACAAGACAGGATTCTTAACTAGCTCATAACCAGTCGAGGCTTTGACTGTAGAGCTAGATAGCCGCTCAATAACCATCGGTTGGACCCACCTTTAAGTGCTCGGTCGTAAAAGTCAGCTCCCACTGCTGGTGTGCTTGGAATGGGTCTAATTGCAACTTAGCACTGAGCACTCTGCTGACACTTTCAGACAACCTTCTAAATGTCGAGCCGGTGTTTCGTGACGAGAATTCCCCAGTCTGAAAAACCTCCCTTGATAAAAAAAAACATTATTATGGTATGTAATCCCATGAGGGGTTTGGGGGGTTTCTCATCACGGCCAAAATGTAAACAAATATGCGAGGTGCTAATATCTTATGTAAACAATTCATGCAGCACCCCACAAGAAGTTACAGTCAGCAAACTTTACACACCATATTTCATGTTTTTCGCCACGTTATATATTCCCAGGAAATTTATAGATAATTACCCACATTGAGCAGCACACAGGAAGTTACAGTCACACCATATTTCATGTTTTTCGCCACATTATATATTTATACATTCCAAGGAAATTTATAGATAAATACCCACACTGAGGTGTAATGCCCATTGGTTTCCAAGGGTAATAATCGTTATCCCAAACACATAACTTAGATACCGGAGATTTTTAACCGAATCCACGTCTGTACATTACGCCATTGAATACGATAAATTTTATCTATTCACGAAACTTTTTTGAGATCAGAGCTTTTTAAGGAAATTCAAATCTGTGCTGTCGATAATCGGTTTAATTTTTACTGAAGACCTTAATCTCTAGAAGGAGCGTTTCAGAACCGGAGAATTTTTAGATGAATCCACATCTCATCTGTATATATAACCTGCTTATTTTCTCAAGGTAAAATCATTTTCTCTGTTAATCGGATGATATGGATAGCCCATGCAAGTGTTTATTTTAAAAAAAGCGAACAGTGTAGAATTCTTTCCCAAAAAGTTCTTGTGTGAAAACTGTACCTGTACTTGGAACCGAGAAATAAAAATGTACGTGTGTTTCAAATGTCTTTTTTTATCTTTTCAAAATGCAGAAAAATACGGTGTGTAAAAACGACAACCAGGCCTTGACAATCCGCTGAAATATGGTGTGTAAAATTAGGGGTGGGGGAATTTCTGTCACGCCAGGTTTTCCAGTATGCACCATATGCGTGCTGGAAAACCCGGGGGGGGGGGGGTTTCTGGCACGGGGGGAATTTCGGTCACCCAACACCGCCAGGTGGATACCTTTGTCTCGAGCCAAACACAAAATGATGTTTGTCAATTCTGTGACTTGCCGTTAAGGTATGCTGCCGCTGTGGAGTTGTCCAGGTGAAAATCCACATACTTGCCTTTTAGTGTGCTACGTTCGTGTGTTATTAACACCACGAATACCCTATGTCCTCAATGACGATTACCAGAGCATTCCCTCTTTCTCATTGGTCGATGGATGGGGAGTGGAATAGGTCTATTCAAAGTGTAAGGAAAAGGTTGCTTTCTAAAAATGGAGATAAGCGAATTCAAGGCTTTTACGCAGTAAAACTTAATTTTAAAGTGTTTAGAATAATTTTTTGTGGTTCCAAGTGTGATTTTGCTACTCGGTAGCCAAAACGGTGTGGTTTAATTTGTTTGCTCTCACCCAGAACTTGATGTCTTGAACCATTTGAATTCATGCAGTTCGTTCACCGAAGGCTTGAGATCTATGGGGTTGTTGAGATGAAAAGAGGTATCACTTCATCAGCGTAAATATTTCTATATTTCTTTACCTATTGCATTTCATTGTAGCTCTCCGGAAACAGAAGTGAAGTATTTGAAATTCTTTACCAATCCTATCAAGATGATTAACAACAACTCATGCAATTCAACTGTTGTCGCGTAAGCTATAGGTATTTATTATTGTGAAGTGGCAGTTTTCCTGCAGCTTCTGAAACTCTGAAAACCAGCTTTTAATTACAGCTAAGTTGCAGAATAAATATAAACACACACACAGATATATATATATATATATATATATATATATATATATATATATATATATATATGTTACAGCGGATCTGTAGAATCAGCGAATCTGTAGATCCGCTGAAAATTTCAGCGAATCTGTAGTTACGTTGGTTCGACCAGCGAATCTATAGACCGGCTGAAAATTTTAGCGCATCTAACAGATCCGCTTATTTTGGGCCGAGAAAATTCTACAGATCCGCTGAAATGATTGACGAAGCTAAAGGACTGTTGATATTGAGTAGTATGGTCGAAATATAGGGTATTGATGTGTAAACGGTGCTGTTATTACCATGCAATAAGATGTTATTTTGCAACCGCTTTATTAATACAAACACACAACGACATTATTAATACAAATAAGTAATTTATGATCTGTTTTGCATTAAAGCTTATGGTGTTTGGTGTTATAGTACTCAACAAAAATAGGTATAAAAGACTTTCATAAGCCACTGCTCCAATTGCAATTAAAAAACGGCTCAACTACTAACTTCTACCTGTGATTTCTACTTAAAAGCCAAATTCACTCATGCAATCAATAACTATTAGGAAACCCTTTCGTCGATAATGGAACTCCAATTGCAATTAAAGAAAATGATCATAGAAGCACTAGTACTTGTGATCATGACTTAAAAGCAAAATTTACTCTTATAATCAGCAACTCTGAAAAAACTCATTCATCAATAATGAAGCTTCAATTGCAATTGAGGAGGGTTACATCTTGTCTGTACACGCTAGGCTAGAATGACATCTCGAGTTACATTTTACCTTTGCTTTGAAACACTAACATCTGTTTGTTTGACGTCGTTTGTTACCAGCACAATTGCACTTCACAAACCCCTGTCCACCACACGTTGATTCAAACTGAACTGCCTACCTCAGTGAAAGTTCTACATTTAATTTTACGTCGTTTTCGGCAATCAAATTGAACGAGCACAGATCAAATTGATGTACTCCAGAGAACCCGAAGCAGATCGAATTTATGTTCATTGCATTGTTAAATTGCAATTACTTTTCAGCAAATACCACTCCAATAGAATCATAATATGTGTGACTGCTTTCTTATAAGAAGATCACAAGTAATGAAGCTTGCAATTAAAGCTTTACGATCATGGAAAGTAACACAAACATTGAAGTGCAATCAATGTGCTTCAAATGGCATTTCAATGAAAACAATGTCAATATCAACAGTACTTTAGCTTCGTCAATCATTTCAGCGGATCTGTAGAATTTTCTCGGCCCAAAATAAGCGGATCTGTTCGATCCGCTAAAATTTTCAGCGGATCTATAGATTCGCTGGTCGAACCAGCGTAACTACAGATTCGCTGAAATTTTCAGCGGATCTACAGATTCACTGATTCTACAGATCCGCTGTAACATATTTTTATCATAATATATATATATATATATATATATATATATATATATATATATATATATATATATATATATATATATATATATTCTTAAAATAAAAATACAGCAAAGCATATTAGCTTTATCAGCAACATCAGCACAAAACATGGCTGGCTTACAGTTTGTCGAATTCGGTTTTGGACAGCCGATTTGATAGGCAATCATGAGTTACATCTACAATGTTTTCTATATTCGTTTCTTCGAGAAGTATTTCGAGAACGTTGCGCCCGTCCTTAACCCAGAGCAATTATATTAAACCTTCATTAACTAAAACATTATACATTGATGTAAACTTGTGCCATTGTTTATTCTTTTCATTTATTTGTTTACTCAGAAGTTTATGGAATGCCATTTTACATTTATTAGAGAATGATGATATCTGAAATTGATTTTTTGAGATCAAAAATGCAATTTTTGACAGCAAAAATGAAATATTTGATAGCAAGATATCAATTTAGAGCTCAATAATTTTCATTTTTTGATATCAAGAATTCAGTTTAGATATCATTATTTCAAAATGTATAAAATGCGATTTTCACACTTATTAAGGAATTATTGGTATCAATTAATTTTTTATATAAAAAATTCATTTTTTGATAACAAGAAATAATTGTTGCTATTTGTAATTATAATTAGATTAAACCTGTATATGTATTCTTGATCTCAAAAATTAATTCTTGATATCATCAAATATTTTGAGATGTCAAAAACTATTTCTTGATATCAAAGATGATGTAATGATATCTAAAATTGATTTTAAGAGTTCAAAATTCAATTCTTGATACGAAAAATGAAATATTTGATTACGAAATCTCGATTTTGAGCTTAATAATATATTTTCCTTTTATTGATATTAAGAATTTATTTCAGATATCATTATTTTAGAAATGAATTTTTTCAAGTTATATTTTGAAATCTGCAAATGATTTTTTGATCTCAAAAATTGATTTTTGATATCAAATATCTATCTATGTTTTTATATAAAATGTTCAGAAGAACACATCTGTGAAAAAAATAATGATTGGTCCTTGTATACATAGTATTTCTTTTAGTTTTTTACTCAAGTTTTTATATCCAAATTTTAATTGGCGATTCGTTAAATTTTATATAAATGGGCATGGTTGTGAACATATCAATTAATTGCATATATAGACAATTGTGAATAAATATGAATGTTGCATTTCGTTTTATATTGTCAGAGCAGACAATATGGTATGACACGAGAACATTGTAGCTAAATGAAGGAGTGCGGTATCACACGAGGACATTGCCGCTGAAAGAATGTAAATGGAAAACAAACGAAAACATTGTAGTTAAACAAAGGCTCACAACCTCCCATAAAGACATTGTAGGTGCAATAATGTAGAAGGGCTTTGTAACTGAAAGAAGGATCATGATATCTCACCAGGACATTATAGCTGAAAGAATGGTATATGACAAGGGAAAAATTGTAGCTGAAAGAATTTGCAAGATATTTGACAAGAACGTTGTAATTAAATTAAAGACCATTGTATAATACGCAGACATTGTAGCTGAAAGAATAGACGTGGTATGTGACGATAACATTGCACTAAATGAAGAATCGCAGTATCCCACGAGGACTAACGAAAGGATCACAGTAATGATCACAGTAACGAAAGGACCACAAGGCCATTCTAGCTGAAAGAATGGGCATGTTTTGTTACAGGAGTAACTAAAGGGAGGATTTTATTTCGCAAAAGCTCTGAATTCGCTTGTGTCCGCTTTAAGGTGGGTTCCCTTTCGCTTGTGCATTACCATGCAATAGAAATGAACTTTTTCCTCCAGTTGGAATGGACCTATTCCACTCTCCATCTATCGGCCAATGAGAGTGAGGGAATTCTTGTATTACGTCATTTTAAGCGCGGTGTTTACAAAAAATGCCATTCTGTGTGCTCCGCAATCTTTGGAAAAAAGAGATCTAGTCCAAGGTGAGAAGTTGCTTTAAATCAGTTTGTGCAACATTTGAAGGACTAATATTATGGTTCCTGGAAGTCGGATAAAATTGGTTCAAGTTTTAAGCAATTTTCGGTACCTATAACTTCGGTCTGGTAGCTGCTGAGTTTACACGTTACGGTATCACCTTTACCTAGTCCAGGGCAGGGTGCCTTTCTTCTCCACACGGAAGCTACAGGATCGAAAATAATGTTCTAGTTCCTGCACACAACAACCTGGAGTTGGTTGAATCTTTACAGCCCTCATTGCCTGCATTGACTCCAAGCCCTACCCAACTGACTGTGTCACTGCGGAAATGGCCAGTTTTGTGCTGTGGCTTACACTCCAACGGGATCAAATAATCGCACCAAAGTAGTTTAGACACGAAGGTGTACGGTCCAGACGGAAAGAAACGTTTTCAGGCGTTTCGGGCGATATTTTGGCAAGTTTTAGCCAAGTGCCCATTTATGGGACCGCTGGGTGCCATCGATGGCACCCCTGGTGCCAAAAATGGCATCCCTGGGTCCCGTATACAGCACCTTCAGTACGGGATGACCGATAGACCAGAGGCAAAGGTGACTCAGCCGCTCTCTGGCACCTTGGTAATATTTTCGGCACCCCAGGTCTTATAGCCTATAAGAAGAGAGTGGGGAGCCCATTACCGGTTAATTCCATATTAGGGCCCGTAGGGCCCTTGCGGGCCCAAGACTAGGCCCATCTTAGGCAAGGTCCCATTTTCGGGATCAGCCTAGAACAAGTGTCCCAAATCGTGCCCAGCTCGGTCCCATTTTGTTCCATCACAAAGAAACGGTCCCAACAAGCCTGCAAACATTTTATTGCGAATAAATGGTTGGGATGAAAAATATGTGGGATGTTCTAACACACTTAAGTCACGGGATAAAACTTGAAGTGATATATTAAGCGCTATCATATATTCAACTTTGTGTCCTCTGGTGACATCTACAATCATCTTATGACTTTTTCTTTGCTTGTGTTTCAAAAGCCAGGCTGCGGGATCCGCCCACACTTCCACAGTGTACTCAACCCACATTCAGTTTGTGATCGGTGCAGGAGAAAGAGACGACGAATGGAATACATCGAAATTGATACGGGATCGGAGTCCGACGCGGTCATTTCCGGCAAAAAGGACAAGAAACCAAAAACGAAAGCCTTTTCAGAAATAATAGCTTATATAGATCTTCCAGAGGGGAAAGAACAGGAAACTCTTAGGAAAGCATGGGCAATCACCCCAAAGATCCTGACAAGTCCCGTGGTGAAAAAGAGCAGAAAGCCCAAACCTCCCCTGAGCAACTTATGGTCACCCACACGGGCTCGGAGTCAAGTTTTGCAACGCTAACACGCCAACTAGGGATCCTATGGCAAGAAGAACTGTCTCCGCCCCCCCACGGATACCGCGCTTACCTAGCGAGTTCTCGGCCTTTTTGTCGGTGCAGTCTCAGTTACAAAAACAACTGCAAGAGCTCCAAGGACAGATGCAACGGCAGGGGACCAGCCTGCAATCCGGAACGAGACATAAACCGTCAGCCACTATTTCTTGTCCTCCACCTGACACTCGGTCTTCTCCCCCAGTCTCTCCCTCCGCTAGACCCTGGCAACCATCCCACAGAGGTGGAAGTAATCAGCGATGAGGAATCCACATAGTTTCCCCCCATCGGGACAAATTTCGGGATTAGGCGGCGAGGTAGAAGAGTTGCTGCAGACAGTCGCGCCCCTTGGTGTCCATTCCCCTCAACCGGGAACGCGAAATCTATACACCATCAATGGATATTCATACTCAGCCTAAAGCCACACAGCACAGGGTCGATCCTGAACTGGACTCTGAGGAGCAAGACTCAGAGGGGCAAGAGTCAGAGGGGGAAACAGAAGATCCACCACCGTTTCCCAATTCCACCTACCCCTCAGAGAGATGGATTATATCAGATCACCGGAAAGTGGTCAGAAACTCTGGAAAGACCCAACAGCAGCAGGGAGAAGTCCAATCAGAACCCCCTAGCCCCAGACTTTACTCCACGCAGTGATAATATCACTCCCTCGGCAATATCATCAGCACTAGTTCCAGAAAACGTGCCCTTTCGAGACGCCATTCAAAAGATCGCGCGGCTGGCAAACATCCCTGTGAGATCACCATCCCTCAACAAAGAGGATCCCCCCATACGGATGACCTCTCAAGCCACTCAAACGCTTTCATCGCACAGTTCAGCAGCGAGGGCATTGCCAATGCCATAAAAGTGCGGTCGAAAGAGTTCAAAAGGATGGACAATAGCGAGGGCTGCACCGTATCCCGCTTTCACACCTCAAGACACTGCGTTGTGAGACGGGGCCCATATCGGCCGTCAGACGAACTAATTCTGTCAGAAGCATTGAGACCTCCTCCCGACATATCCTCAACACCATGTCCTTTCAAGATCATATCTGGAAAGCATTAAAACGCAATGAGTGGATCTTCACCTCAATGATCCAGTGGCTTCCAAACTACTCGAATATCTGGTACTAGCAACCGGGGATGTAGCCAAACTGTCTACTTTCCTGATGCCATCTATGGTCTTTCTCAGGCGGGACACGGCACCACTGGTCGAGCATGAAAGGGTTGCGGGACTTGCCAAAAGCCCCTATCCTGGGAGAAAAAGAACTGTTTCACCCCGCCAAAATAGAAAGGGTGACCCAGAAAAGCCCCTGCCTATCACAAGACTTTGCACTCATGTCGAGGATGACCCGTGCATCCTTCCGGCGCCCACTCAAACGCAAGAGACCCCATCGCCAGGGAGAAGAGCAGTTGAAACCCGGTACCCAGTCCCAACCACCCCTGCAAATAGGCCGAAACCAAATTATGGCATCAAGTTGGAGGGTCATCATCACAACAAAGCAGGTAGCAGCCACCTAAAGCACCGCACAGAGATTTCTTGGTCTCTTGGCGATACTTTAACACACTCAGAAGTCTTAGAAAATTTGCTATATTACAACATCCCCCGGCCTGTAGGATGAAGGCTAAGCAAATTCTGGCAGGCATATGGAAGAATGGGAGCCCCCACCGAGTAGTTCTGTGGCTAAAAAAACGGGTACTCCCCCCCTCCCCTTCAAACGGGATCCGAAAGGGCACAAACCATCCATTCCCCTAGCATAACAGGCCCCAGAAAACCTAGCCTCCCCCTACCAAAAGGGTCAGAAAGGGACTTAGCCCTCCGAGAAATGTTATTGACTCTAAAAGAAAAAGAGGTCAAAGAGGAAATGACTGCAGGTAGGTCTCGTTGTCAACGTATCCAAATTAGAACTACCAAGCAAGACATCGTGTTCCTCGGAGTGAGATGCGATCTGGAAAACGCGAGGGCCTTTCCCGTCACAAGATGTCACGAGATCTCTTAGGCTCTGACAGGGATCCCACTTGATAAAAAGGTAAACTTACAGGCGATGAAATCCCTACTAAGCCTCTTAGTAGTAAAAGACAAGACAATCCCATTAGGCCGCTTAAACTACAAACCATTCCAAAAACAGGTAAGGTTTGCTCAGAGGAAAAGGAAGTCTCCCCAAGCAAAATTGAAAATAACTCAAACAACCCTGGCCCCTCTGCAATGATGAGACCCTGAAACAATGACCGAGGGGTCCCGTTCCACCCACCGTCTCCAAAAATAGAACTTTAGAGGGACTTATCTCAGACAGGCTGGGGAATACACTGCCAAGGTCTGGTATGGCGAGGGACATGGACCCCTCCCTAAACAGGTACCACATCAATTGGCTAGAATTAAGAGTAGTCTGGATAGCTCTAAACAAGCTAAACAACATATTGAGATGCAAAGTCATGTTAATCCTGTTAGACAACTCAACGGCAGTTGCATACCTAAACACGCAATGGGGAACCAGATCCCTTTCTTTATCAAAACTGGCATTGAATATTCTTTCCTCAGTCGCCAGTCTCACATTATTTTAATTGCTCTATTCTTGGCCATTGATGCCCTCAGCTGCCCGTGGCCAGTACAGCAAGTACTTTACGCCTTCCCCACAAGCAAGTTTTACAAAGGGCAATCGAGCTGGAACCACGATCCCTCCTATTAGTAGCCCTATGGACGCCATAAGCCCCATGGTTCGCCTACTACTACAGTACACACTGATCAAATCAATCCCGATCCCATGCCACAAGAAACTCCTATCTCAATCACATCGGCAGCACTTCCACTCAGCCCCCATCTACTGAACTTGCACCAATGGTGCCTGACCAGTCCGTCTTAAAGAAAAAAGGTTTCTGCGAGAGGGTAGTGAATAAAATGGTTAATCCACAAACAATCCACAGCAACGGTTTATAGGGCCCAGTGAAACAATTTTGCCTCGTGGTGCTTCAATTCTGAACTGAACCCGTTTCAGGCCTCTCCGACAGCAGTAGCGGACTTCTTAGACCATCTCTTTACAGATGAGCGGCTAAAAGTGGGCTCCATTGAAGGTTACAGAACCGCTATTGGCTCTAGACTCAAGACATCTACAGGCTACGACCCAGGAGAAGAGTCTGCCTTGTCCCAACTGATCAGACATTTTAAGTGAACTCCCCCCCACCCCCCCCCCCCCCCTAATACGTCCAACATAGGAAAATAGGATCTGTCTTTGGTTCATTATCGCTTTGAGGAAAAGGTAATATCGGCAAAAATGCTATATACAATGAGGTTTACCCTTTTACTAGCGTTAGCATCAGGCAAGAGGAGAAGCAAGATTGTGCGCCTTGGACAGAATGGTAAGCAAAGAAAATGGCAACTGGGAAAAGATCTTCCTCATTCCAGGGCAGGTTTTATAGGGAAAACCCATATTAGTACTCATGAGATGGGCACCTTCGATCACATAAGTTTACCATGCCTGCCGGGGATTCCTGAGGGCTTAGTCTCATTTTGCCCAATGAAACCCCCTACACCAGCACCTAGACATTTCAGAGGCGTATATGTCAGAGAATCAAAAAGTTCTTCTTATCTCGTATATGCCAACATTTAACAAGAACCTCTATAAACAAACCATTTCCTAATGCATAAAAGGGGTCATTCTGGCCGCATACGACGAGGCGCAATCAGACACAAATCTTCAGGCAGAATTAAATATTAAAGCCCATCAAAATAGACACTTACGAACTCTCTTAGGTCTCTACGTAATGTGTCACTCTCTGATATTTAAAACGGAATGTTGGGCCTCACCCAACTCCTTCATTAAATACTATCTCAACGATATCTCCCAAGACGAACGGATCTTTATTCTTTGGGACGACAATTATAAATTAAACGTCCTTTGTTGCAAAGCACCCACTCCCAGACCCAATGGCAAGGGCAAGCAGAGAGGTGGATTCCCAAGTATAAGAAGTAACTGCGTCATCAGCAAGCCAGATTATTTCATCACTGGACGCCTAAAAATCACAGCCCCAGAACTCACAGTAGCCCGCCGATGATGGGCCTAAGAGTTACTTTATGTCTTTTGTCCACGCTTCTGTCTCTCATCGCTCTCCTCATTTTTTAGTCTTTTAGTCAGCACGTGTGATTGACACGTGTGATTGACACAGCCCATGGGACGAGTCTAGACCCAAACCTGATGGCGATGGATGTGACTTATATCCATTATGATTCACTTGAATGGGTAATTTAGTGAATAGCTTCAATACTATTTGTGTATTTTCAGTAATTTTCAGTAAAGAGTTCGAGAATTCAGCTTTTGTAGTTGGAGAGTTGAAATGATGTCTTTGTCACGAAGTGTAAGCGATTAGGAGAAAGTAAAATAAATGAAAAAATTATCATTTCACATTTTCTTTGAGAACGGGGGGGGGGGGGGGTTTGGGTCGGGGGGGGGGCGGTTAGGCCGCCGGAGGGTTTTAGTCGTGGGGGGGGGTTTGACGGGGGGAGGGTTAGGGCTGGGGGGGGGGGGGGTTCCCCCATGCGACAAGAAGCCCGTCCTATATAGTGACCGTAAACAGGTACCCGTGGGATCAGAAGCTAAAGAGTGATATTTAGTGCGTTTTAGTGAGTTTTATCACTATTCTTTTATTTAGCACTAATAATTAAATTCTGATGAGCTTCTAGTCTTTAAAAATCTTTGTGAAATCAACAGCAATTTAGCTGGAAAGTTAGAAAAACTGCTTGTCAAATACCCAAATGCAAGTTTCATTTACTTACTCAGGTTTTAGACAGCTATCAGGCATTTATTAAACACAGTCAGAGCTTATTTCTTTGTGTCAAACTTTTATTCATGTAAATCGTGTTTTAGATTTACTGTCTGTTTTGTCATATCAGGTACAATAAAGCTTTATTATTGTGATTTTATATGACACAGAGCATCGAGTATGCTAGTCGGGATCCATTCAGTGGGAGGCATCCGGGGGTGGTTAAGGATGCTCAGTCGGTCAGTCTGTAAGTCAGTCATCAGACAGAGCCCATCGCATGCAATTTGTTGTAATTTTACATAAACTTGCTATGACCCGGGAGTGTTCCCCTCGACCAAAATCTTGGAAAAAGTAAAAGAAGCGGAACTTAATTTTGAGTCTTTTATATTTTGTCTAAAAAACTTAAGTCCCACTCGACTTTTCATTTACAACGCACTCTTACAAGTTATTGCGTAATTCGCGAACTAATTCGTTCTTCAGAATGGCAGGCTCCCCTGCTTCGGATTCTAGTCCCATGTAAAAGTGGAGAAAAGCAAATTCAAAGCTTTTGCAAAGTAAAACTATCGAGTAAAAGTGTAATTCGCGTCCATTTTTAGCCTATTCTCCCTCCTACCCACAACAAGCCTGGGTGAGTTTATACCACCTAATTTGGGGCTTAAAGGGAATAAAATATGTCGTTAAATGTATTAAACGTAATACAAAGAATTCCCTTATTTTCATTGGTCGGTAGAGGAACAGTGGAATAGGTCCATTCTAACTGCAGGAAAAAAGTTCATTTCTATTGCGTGGTAATACACAACCGGAAGGGGATCCATCTAACAGTGGAGAAATCGAATTACGCTTTTACTCGTAAAAGCTCGTTTTACGAAATAAAACGATATTACTGGTATCCCATGAGGACATCACCAGCTGAAAGAATGGACATGGTTAGGGACAAGGGTCTTGTGGCTAAAAAGGCTCATGGTGTCCGATGGGGAGTCTGTGAAGAGGACATTGTAACTAAACGGATCTGGTATTCCACGAGGACATTGTGGCTGAAAGGGCATGTGCATGGCGTGTCTCGGGGACGCTGTAGCAAAAGTGCGCACTGGGTTGCCGCGTGAAAGGACAATGCACCTAAACAATGCACAAGACATCAATGCTCGCTAACAGCCAATCTCTACGGCATTTTGACTGGCTGTTAGTTGTGTTTGCTCCTCTGATCCACTGGGATTTCTGGAAAATATAACTCTTCCTGAGAGGGCGGAACTACTTTTTGTTCTCCCTGCCCCCCCCCCCCCACGCCGCCCCCCACGCCCCCCCCCCACGCCCCCCCCACGCCGCCCCCCCACGCCGCCCCCCCATACCTGTACATAACAGCGAGATATCTCTCCAGATGTCAACTGTTTTATGACAACACATATGGTATGCAGCGAAGACAGTGTGGACAGAAGATGGCATGTTTTACTCCACCAACACATTGCAACTAAAAAAACACACACACGAAAATCTCATTTGTCGCCTTCTAAATCAATGTATATATTGAATTCTACCTCCCATCAGTCACTGTCACTCGGAAGGACATGAGAGGCGCGTTTATCCAGACGACTAATCACTTAGCGTTTGGTCCTTTAACTGGCAACACGCTTGAGCAAAATATTTACATGTTGTTTGTGCATAACGTGGTTTTTCAGTTTGCACTTGTTATATATTATTAAAGGTCAACGTTTTCTTAATAGACAATATACTCAAAATAAGTCAATATCTATTGAATACTTGGGCTTTAAAATATTCTTAATACAATCTTATGTATAAATTTGAATCAAAACCCATTTTAAACGTTTGAAAAAGACCTTGTCATTATAGGCATTTAAATCATAGTGTGACGTCATCCATTGTCTTTACATGGAGATTCTCGGCCATGAAACCCTCTTCTGATTTTAGGCTCTAGACAGTCTTTCTGTTCGTTCCATCGTGTGTCCGTATTAGGTGTTCACGAGCCCGAAAAGCCTTCTAATCCTAAAAAATGCAACACTTTTGCAACTCTTATCTTGACTTTTTCTCTATTTCTTGACACTAACATTTATGGCTCTCTGCATCCAGCTGTTTTTGTTTCAGCCAACACATCAACCATTACAGCTTTTAACTCTTTTTGCGATATATTTGATTAAATTCAACCCGAAAAAAAAATATTGTAACCGGAATTTTTTCGTTTTAAAATCATCTGTTTTAATAAGATTTTCAGTTTCACTGAATTTTAACAATCAAATGTATCCTGTTAAAATTCATCGTTAAAATAATTTCTTTAGCTTGTTTCAAAGACTGCGTCAAGTTTCCGCCAAACATTTCGCAGAATCCGTTATGAATAAATTTATGATCCTGAGTACTGTTCTGGCATTCCGAATAAAGATTCTTCGCTATTTTTTAAGTTAATCGGTATCTCCACAGAAAAGGGCTGCTATAAAATTAATCTATTCTCTTGGAACCCAAGTTTTTAGGCTTTGGCCGCAGTTATCCCGATTGTTCCCGAATGTTTTTCTAGATACGGTTAGATCCTGATCGGGATCGCGATAGTACAAATATCGAAATTTCAATGGGATGGGATTGGCGTCAATTAATATACACAAAGTCTGGCGTTTTGTCGCAGAGATGTCATGATCCGGATCTCGAACTTTTTTCTTTGGGATTTGCCGAATTATCACAGTTCTCTTTCAGTCTGAATTTTCTAGCTAAAAGCCTGTTTAGATTTTCCCTTTTTAATAACAGAAGTGGTGTCCCATTTTGACACGTTTTACTGTAATGATCAACATAGCACGGTCTCTTAGCCTAACCTGGTCACGCAGGCAACATTGCAGTCTACGAAATTGGGCTTATTATATACGGATTTTATATTTTACTGAAATATTGTTTTAACTGGTTTTAATGTTGAGAAACGAACGCAGTCACTTGTGGTTTCTCAGCCAGGAAACCACTCGTGCTTGAGGTCTCTCTGTTTTATGGAGACATCGTAGTAAAAAAATGTGACAACAAAAATTATGTCAGGTACCTACGTCGTAGTGGCAAGCCAAAACCTGTGGCCGTATTTACGAAAGTTTAAGTTTAAACTTAGAGGAAATCTAACTGCAAAAATGTAAGAGTAAACTTAAATTCCCGTTGCTTAAAATTAGCGGTATTCACAAAATGTAAGTTTAAACTTACACTCAAGCATAAGTTCAAAATTCTAAGTTTACTTCGGACCAAACTTAGATTTCTAAGTTCAATCCAACGCTATATTTAAATAGCCGAAGTGTTTTGTTTACCTTGGCAACAATGATTTTAATGAGATTAAAAGGAGAATATGAAAGGGTTTTTAGGAGGGAAAAAGTGTTTCGAGATAGGAGTAATCCGTTTGAGGTTTACAGTGACGATGAACTCTTAACTCGATACAGTGGCCGTATTCACGAACATCTAAGTTTATTTACTTAGATATTAAACTAAGATCTCAAGATTAAACTTATATAAGTTTACTTACTTACATCATATTCACAGAAGTAAACTTACGTAAGTTTAACAACTTACATTCTAAGTTCAATATTGCAAAATTTTCATAAATATAGTATGACTAATTGTAATCGCATAAACGGGTTGTCAATGTAAATATCGGAGGCCGATGAAAACTTTTAGATGTTTCGGGGCGGCAAAGCTTCTTCTTGTTTCCGACCCCAAATTTTCGAGATTTTCCACCAACAAATGTATACTATCTCTGGAAAATCTATATCGAGTTAAGAGTTCATCTTCACTGTATACCTCAAACGGATTACTCCTATCTCGAAACACTCTTTCCTTCCCAAAAACCCTTTCATATTCTCCTTTTAATCTCAATAAATTCATTGTTGCCAAGGTAAGCAAGACTCTCCGGCTATTTAAATATAGCGTTGGATTAAACTTAGAAATCTAAGTGTGGTCCGAAGTAAACTTAGAATTTTGAACTTATACTTGAGTGTAAGTTTAAACTTACATTTTGTGAATACCGCTATGTTTAAGCAGCGGGAATCTAAGTTTACTCTTACATTTTTGCACTTAGATTGCCTCTAAGTTTAAACTTACACTTTCGTGAATACGACCACAGATTTTCCGGAGATAGTATTCATTTTTTGGTGGAAAATCTCGAAAAATTTGGAGTCGGACACAACAAGAAGCTTTGCCGTCCCGAAAAATCTAACAGTTTTCATCGGCCTCCGATATTTACATTGACAACCCGTTTATACGATTACAATTAGTCGTACTATATATATGAAAATTTTGCAATATTGAACTTAGAATGTAAGTTGCTAAGCTTACGTAAGTTTACTTCTGTGAATATGATGTAAGTAAGTAAACTTACGTAAGTTTAGTCTTGAGATCTAAGTTTAATATCTAAGTAAATAAACTTAGATGTTCGCGAATACGGCCACTGGTTCCTATTTTTTCTGTAAGTTATTTTATTTTTTTGGCACTAAAGGGAAGCGAAAAGACTAAAGTAGAATGCTTCACATTCACCCCTACCGCTTCCCCCTTCCTCTTGGTGCCTCACCCCCTGAGAAAATATCACTTCTTCATAATCTACTTTCCTTGCAATCCTTTCTTACAAATAGGCTATTGGAATAAATAGGACAGCGGGTTTTGTAATCTGGGAGTTTTAAAATATATTCGAATGGTGAAATGATGAGCCGAACATATAATCAACACATGCCTGAGACCTTTCATTTATCTCTCCTTCTCAGGTAAAACGACATGCAATGCACCATCAGTAAAACCCGCAAGTCATTAAATGACATCAGACACTAATCTCTGCTGAGCGCCTTACAAAAATTACACGTTACACGCATGTTGTACCAGTTCCTTTGGATCATGACCTCACTTGGCGTCAGCTTCGTTATGACGTAGGCGTCGCTGATGCCGTAAGCTCCGACTCTATGGTGGCATAATTGTGGAAAAATTTCACAACGCTTGCGCTCCAACAGGTATTTTGTATCGCTTTTTTGGTATTTATGTACAATTAATACACTAGAAAATGTGTAATTCTTTCGCTTTCCGCTTTTTATGTCATCTAAGTCAATACTTTTTTTCTGCACGTGGTTTTAATTACTCTAAAAATAAATTAGAGAATTTGCATTGACATGTATCAATTTTAGGCGCCCCGTAATTATTTTTTTCGCTTTTCAAAATTAAGAAATATATTCGAAAAGATGTGATATCTGACAATCAAATTCGTGATGCTTTTTAAAGACAGATTTTTTGGGGGTTATTATTATTATGACGAAGTAAAAGAGCGCCAACAAGTAGTAACTAAAATGTCTAAAATACAGTATTATGCAACCATTTTAATGATTGCGAGAAAACTGACGTTTTATTTTTCGTAAAACGCTGTTTTACGAGTAAAAGGGTAATTCCTGATGTCCACTTTTATAATGCCCATTTTTATTCCCCATTAAAATGGGTTTTTGTTTTGTACAAATGTTGTAGCTGTTTAGTTGGATCGAACCGATGCTTTGAAAAGTATCATCCTATCTTTTATTTGCCCGTAACACAGTTGAAATGCAATTTCTAATAAATTTGAAATTAATTTCACTGGAGTACAAAACTTTTATGGTTGGCTCCAAGTACTTCATGGGTAACCCCATGTTTACCCGTACTGGGATCCGACATTCACTTTTCATCCGGCGCCCCGAAAAGTGGGGCCCCAGAAATGGTGGGAGGAGGTGGGACTGGTTGTTGTAAGCATCGGTTCGATCCAACTAAACAGCTACAACATTTGTACAAAACAAAAACCCATTTTAATGGGGAATAAAAATGGGCATTTTGTTCATACAAATGCCTTGCAGCTGCCGTTGGATCGACCCGATGCTTTGAAATAGATTTAACCAGTGGAATGGCATTTCTTGGGTACCACGCCCTTCGGGCGCCATGCCTTCGATTAACATGACAATAAATAAAACTTCTATCAACAGTTCTTTGTTTTATTTCTGTCAGTTTCCCGACGCCAGTGTTCTCTTGCTATCGGTGTGCGTCCGCGCACCTACGATAAAGCTTGTCCCCCCTTTTTTTTACTGGACAGTCGTCAAGGCACCTAACACTGGGTCCACACTGTCATAGCAGTCGTCAGAAACCGAAAATCTCGAAATTTCCTTGTTTTTGCGTTATGTTACAACATGTGCGCCCAGTGGGCGCACTGCGTTACTCGTGTGCTCCCAGGTGTGCCCTTCTTGGGCCCTGTAAACGCCTGGCGCGTTTGTTGAAAAAATGTGTATTTATGTTTTGTTTCTGTTCTGGGTGTACCTAGTTTTATAACGTTTCGTCTCGGGTGCGTACGGCGCGAGGGGGAAGTTAAGTTTCTTCTTAGGTTGAGTAACTCGTTTTAGGGTTGAAGCATGTACGTGTATTTTTTTTACTTTGTTTCCGAGATGAAAGTGAATTTTTTCGCATGAATATGTTGAGGGCTACGTCCGTATGTCGCACAGGCATTATGACGGTTAAATCTTAAAATCAAACTGAGTTCTATGTGTTTCTAAGTGTTTGCTTCTTTCTGGCGTTTCCGTGTCAGAAAAGGAGCGAAATTTTCTAAGGGAGCGAAAGTTGACCAATCACAGGTGCGCCTTTATTGCAGTCACGTGGTCAGCATGTAGTTTCGCTCCATTATAGTTTGGGTGTCTTTTCAACTTAAAATATTAAAACTGTATTTAACATAAATGTTATACCATTGTGCAAAACATAGTTTGTCTTAGGCCAGTGTTACGTTCAAACTGGTTTCAGCTTATTTACGTGTCTGTTAAGTGGTTTTGACTTCACCTTGTTCTGTTTTTTCAATCGTGTCTTGTTTAACATTGAAAACAAATACCTCGGTTTAATACATGTCATACGTTCAGTTTTGTGTTGCTTTAATGTCTCGCCGTGTTATTTACGTATTCAGTATTAGTTGGTGCGTTTTATACAACCCTTGTTATAAAGCAAGTAAAGGGTTTTAGAAATAAAAAACGGGGATAAATTCAATGACGCAGGGCGGCCCAAATGACTCGCTATGGGTTGTTTGTTTGGCAAAAATGGGCTACTCGGTGACCATGTTTATAAACAAGCTTTACGACGGTGTTACGTCACCCAGCTTTGCATATAAATGTGGTTTCGGGACAAAGAGGGTGCCGAAAGTTTACCAATCAGAGCGCTCCTTTTAAGGGGTTACGTGGAGTGTGTATATATATATAGTCGAATTTTAGCTGTGTGTCAAGCATTTTGTGAAAGCAACAACTGGAGTACTAAAGCACACAAGAAGAACCAGAAGATAGTAAACGAGAAAAAAGGGTGAAAACAAAGGGGGAGAGCGACCATAGTTCGAGAATCGCGTTGCAGACAGCGTAGTGTCAGAGAGCTTGTTGCCAGAGTGGTAGCCGGCCACATTCGCGTATTACTCGTGTCGTTGTCCGTTCGTGCGTGTGTTGTTGACCTGAAACTCAGACGGTCCAATAAAACATCAAGCTTACTGAAGTTTGAAGAAACGCTAGTGTCGTATGAAAGGGTTGTCGCGTGATTGTGGACGGATGGGGTATGAATAAAGTAAAAACAAACCACTTGTTTCTCATTCCCCCCTAAGCAAAAAAAAAAAAACAAAATAAAAAAAAAAAAAAAAAGGCTAGCACAACACGTCAAACGTCCCTGCCTTTTCAAAAGTCACGTAGGTGACTTACAATTCTCGAACTTCGCTTAACGTTTGACGGTTACGCGTGACTCCACTGCCCTGGATATGTCTACCAAGTCCAGAAGCAAGCACTTGGAAGCCGTAACCAAGTGGTCCCGGGAGCTTGATGAAGCCATGCAGGGAGAGCCAGACAACTACGCTGAGGGGCTGAGAAAAAAGCTTCAGGAACATTTCCAGAAGCTGACCAAGGCCCATGACGAGTGCGTCGCTGCAGTCACCGATGAGGAAGCCCGGAAGCTGCAAAAGACATACGACGCCGCGCTGATGTCAGTCCAGCAGCTGGAGGCCCGCTACCAAGAATGGATGACCGGGGAGGAGGAGGAAGAAACTCACCCAACGACACCCCCACAGCGCCCGACAACCAGAGCAAAAAGGGCCGAGGTACAACCATCCACCAGCCAGCTAGAAGCAGAACAGGGAGGGATGGCCGAAGACCGGAGTCAAGCTGCTCGAATACGGATGCGGGAGGTTGCCCTGCGTCGGCGCCAACTGCAGAGGAAGCTGCAGCTAGAGAGGGAAGAGCTAGAGTTCAGACGTAAGCAAGAACTCCTCCAGGCCCAAGAAGAGTACGACAGAGCTTGTTTCGAGGCCGGGGAAGATTTTGATGGTGACGCGGCTCTACAAGAAGAATCACCGGAACCAGCCCGAGAAACTCCACGAGTGACTCGTCCCCATCGATGACGATGACTTGCCGCTGCCGCGCACGCCGAAAAAACGTGAGCCTGCGAAGAAAACACCAGAGGCAAACCTGCAGCCCTCATACGCGGTGCCGATGATGCAGCCCATGGCTCCTTGGTTCCCGGGATTAATGCAGTGCCCACAGATACCCAAGTTTGATGGATCGCCGCTGGTTGCCTGTTGTGAGGGACGCGCTCGCAAAGCCATAAAAGCCTGCCGGCTACTGCCAGACAAGGAAGGGTACCGGCACGCCCGCAGTATCCTACAGTCACGTTTCGGCCGGCAGCACGTCGTGACTCAGGCCAGCCTGGATGCTGTGCTACAGGGTCCGTCCATCAAACCCGGCGATGGTGAAGCAATGATGACACTGGCCTGCGACATTGAAGAGACCATCACGACCCTGGCGGCTATGCGGTGTGAAGAGAGAGCAAATAACCCTGACACCCTGCTGAAGATCGTGCAGCGATTACCCTCCTACCTGCGGAACCAGTGGATGGATGCGGCCCAAAAGTGCTACGAGAATGACAGAGAACCGACTTTCCGCGACCTGATGTAGTTTATCGGCGAGAAGGCGCGGTCGGCCTGTAACTTCTATGGCCAAAACATCGCCAAGCGCGAAGATAGGGCCACCAGAAACAATAATCACGACCCTAAACCGAGCCGAGCGGGTAGAGTGACGACATTGGTGACCAGCACGGAAGGCCAGCAACAATTCCAAAAGCCAAAGTGCCCAGCGTGCGCCGGCGGCTGCAAGAACGTCGCAGACTGCGAGCGTTACTGCCAGATGTCAGTCAAGCAGCATCTAGACTGTTGCCGGAAGGGACGCCTGTGCAATAATTGCCTGAAGCCGGGTCACTTCTCACGCGACTGTAAGAGGGAGAAGTTGTGCAAAGTGCCAGAGTGCGTCCGCAAACACCACCCCACGCTGCATGAGTGGAGTAATGCCATCGTGAATTGCACGGCGGCGACTGGTAGCAAGACCAGTTTGATGGGCGTAGTGCCTGTAGTTGTTGAAGCGGAGGGGTCAGCATGTCTGACTTATGCCCTGCTTGATGATGGGAGCGAGAAAACTCTGTGTAGTGAAAGTCTTCTTAAAGAACTCGGAGTTAAGGGGAAGCTGGTCACTTTCAGCGTGAGTTCGGTCACGAACCGGGAAGACTTTGAGGGCAGAGAGATCGACCTGGCAGTGAGGTCTCCAGGTGGAGGCCCGCTTCTGAAGTTATCGCGCTTGTGGTCCGTGAAGAAGTTGCCAATTTGCACTGACGGCATTGCGGAAGAGAAAGAGCCGCAGAGGTGGTCCCATCTTTGAGATGTCAAGAGACCGAAGCTGCACCAGGGCTGCGTATCTTTGCTGATCGGGACTGACGCGCCTAGGGCTCACATCCCTCTGGAGGTCAGAAGCGGTGCAGATGACGAACCGTACGCCGTGAGAAGTGAACTGGGCTGGGCTATCAGGGGCCGGAGAGAGAAGGGACATTCCGCAGCAACAAGGAGGGTGAACATGAACTTCATCAGGACAAGTGACGCGAAGCTACACCAGCAGCTTCAGATGATGTGGCAGACTGATTTTAGTGAACACGATAGCCACGAAGTTGCCATGTCAAGAGAGGACAAGCAGGCGCTAGCGATTATGGAGCGAACCACAACGGTCGACAAGGATGGGCATTATCAGATGGCCTTGCCATGGCAGAAGGACGAACCACAACTCCTCTATAACCGAGGCATGGCAGAAAGAAGACTGGTGGCACTGAAAGGAAAATTTGAGCGAGACGCGACCCTACGAGAAAGCTACACAGCGGCTATCGAGGGCTATTTAGAGAAAGGTCACGCCGAGGAAGTCGCAACGCCAGGAGAACAAGGGGGGACATGGTATTTGCCTCACCACGGAGTTTTACATCCACACAAGCAAAAGTTGAGAGTAGTTTTCGACTGTGCTGCCCAGACATCAGGAATATCGCTCAATAGCCAGCTGCTGAGAGGACCGGACTTAGTGAACAATCTGGTCGGAGTTCTGCTCCGTTTCCGACAGGAGAAGATAGCCTTGTCGGCAGATATCGAGCAAATGTTCCACCAAGTCCGAGTGAACGCAGAAGATCGTGACGTGCTGAGATTCCTCTGGTGGCCAGAAGGTGACGTCACGCAACCGCCGCGCGACTACAGGATGTGCGTCCACGTTTTCGGAGCAACTTCATCACCGAGTTGTACCGCCTACGCGCTCCGAAGAGCGGCACAGGATCAGAAGAGTGAGTTTCCGAAGAGGGTCGTCGACGCCGTGATGAGGAGCTTTTACGTGGACGACTGCCTTACGTCTGTGGCCGTTCCCAACGAAGCCCTGGATATGTGCCGTGATCTGACAGAGATTCTCGGACGCCGGGGATTCAACCTGACGAAGTGGTTGAGCAACGACGAGGCCGTGATGGATGCCATTCCAGAGAAAAGGCGAGCTCAGAGCGTCACTCACTATCAGCTCGGTGACCAACTGCCACAAGAGAGAGCCTTGGGGTTGGTTTGGGAAGTCAGCAGCGACTCCTTCCTATTCGAAGTGAACCAGCTCGAGAAGCCGCTGACCCGTCGAGGGGTTTTATCAGAAGTTAGTGCCCTTTTTGACCCCCTTGGTCTAGTGGCACCAGTCCTTGGGTCCGACCCTTTATTTTTAAAGGAGCCCCAAAAGGAGGCCGGAGTTGATATTCCGACCTCCCTCGGGGTACCAGTCTTACTGGGTATATCTCAGTTCTACTGGTATCTCGCCCCCCTCCCAACCATACCCTCCCACCATTTCATCATCTCACCATCATTTCCATTTTCATAGGTACTATAAAACCTTCCCAAAAACACACATACCAAAAAAAAAAAAAAATTAACAACAATGCCTTTCCACCTAATAATATCCCTTTTTTGATAAATATGATGTCGTTAATCGCAATAAAGAAATATTTCCTTACCTAATTGTTTCACATTCAATCCATTTTTTGTATTATCATCTGGGGTCTACTTAATTGTAGTACTCCAGATACGGTATTAGCTCTGTCACACCCTTGGCAACGACTACTAGCAGCCAACAAAAACCTGCGTTACACCGTTCCCACGCAAACCGCATAAAAGCGTTGCAACCTGTTGTGCGTCCACCAAGATGTCTTACAGTAGCTGGTGATAATACCAGTCATAAGAACGCACTTTGCCATGGGTTGAATCCCGTAGTGGAAGGAGAGCGGTTACCTGGGTATTGAGGCTTCTTGTCTCTTAGGCAGGCCTTTCAAATACACATTCTGCTGAGGGACTTGTTTGCCAATACATGCCTTTGGTCCTTCTCTTCGGCCCAAGAAGGGCGTTCGTGAACTGGCCCGTCACGATCAATAACGGCTGGTCGTTCAGTTTAACCATACTGCGGCTCTAGGGTCAATCGAACGGCGTTTGATGGAGAATACCGCCGCGTCTAGTAGAGTATTCCAGGTGTCCTAGCCCTAGGCGGGTAACCCCCGTTGCCGAAATAGGTGGTCATAGTAAGGCCGGGGCCGGCAGACCTGGAAGAAAATTTTCAAAAAAAAACACTTAATGGATAAGGCAAAAGAAAAACAGAATACATCACCGACACCCAAAAGACCAAGGATTGAGGTGGGGTCTCCCCCTGCTTCATTTCCACAATACCTGATTATCACACCTATAGAAGGCACGTTCAAACTATCCCCCTTCGCTATCCAGAAGGGGGTGGCATCGATAGTGGGAAATCAATTTAACATCAAAAGGCTCCGCTCGGGGGACATTCTAGTCCAAATAGCCACTTTACAACAATGTAAAAACCTCCTGAAAATAACATCTTTCGTAAACACCCCAGCTAAGTGCTCTGCCCACCGAACCTTAAATTTTTGCAGGGGAGTGATTACCCACCCTGAACTAAGATTTTGCTCAGATAAAGAATTAGTCGACGAACTACAGGACCAGGGTGTGACAGCAGCGCGACCTTTGGGCCAACGAGGAACATTTGTCCTTACCTTCTGCAAGCCTACTTTGCCAGGCAATATAAAAGTTGGATATTTAAGCCTACCAGTGAAAATATATATTCCAAACCCTATTCGTTGTTTCCACTGCCAGAAATACGGGCATAACAAAGACAAATGCAGAAATCAAAAACCAATCTGCGCAAAATGCGGGGAGGAAGGGCATGAATATAGTTCATGTACCTCTCACAACCCCAAATGCATAAACTGCATGGGCAGCCACCCGGCTTCATCCAAGGATTGTCCGCGGTGGCATGCTGAAAAGAAAGTGCAACAGATAAAATTTGAAAAAACGGTGTCTTATCCCGAAGCCCGAAATCTGGCTGCTACCCTCCTCCCATCAAATGCGAAAACATATGCTAGCTCAGTAAGACCCAAGTTTCAGGATTCTGCCTGTCAAACTGACATCACATGGATTACGGAACAAAAGATTTTTTCGCCACCAAAGCAACAACGGCCTTCTAGAAAAACAAAAGAAACTAAAACTGAAACAGACTCCAGTCTTTGTGAGTCTTTACCAAGCACATCTCCTGAGCTGTCAGGGAAGAGAGACGGGTCTTGTACTCCAAGCCCCCAATCCTCTCAGCTGGGCCACGAAACAAAGGCAAGACTCAAACAAAGAGCTCAACTTGCCAAACAGAGGTTGCGCACAAACCTTACGGAGGAAATGAGTGGGAATAGATACTCCCCTCTTATGGATGCTGGCGATGGGAGACCTGCAGGCAGAACCTCCCCTAAGCCACCCCGCTCAAATGAAAAGCTTCCAAAAGTAACGATTAACAGAAATCGAGCTCTTAGCAAGTAACGATGACAATAATTCATTGGAATATCAGAGGTTTTTGGACCAACTACCATGAATTGTTAACACTTATGCACTTAAATGATCCGGCAGTATTTTGTCTTCAGGAAACATTCAGCAAAAACGACAATCCACCAAAACTTAGAGAATATACGTCATACAACAAACCCTCATCGGATGACAGAGCGACGGGTGGAATCGCTATGTTTGTTCGAAGTGATCTTTTACAAAGCGAAATTAAACTAAATACGCCTTTCCAGACCCAGGCGATTCGTATCACGCTTGGCAAAACTTTCACAATTTGTAATATTTATTTGCCACCACATTTGAGACCTCAACCAGAAGAGCTGAATGACCTAATAAATCAGTTACCTAAGCCAGTCCTATTCGTGGGCGACTTTAATGCTCACAGTACATTGTGGGGCAATAGTTACGTAGATTTGAAGGGAAAATTGATAGAAAATCTCCTTAACCATCATAATTTAACCATTTTCAACGACAAGCCATACACATATCTTCACCCTGGTACTGGTTCAAAAACCTCTATTGACCTTTCTATAGCATCTGCTAATTTATATTTTGATTTTAATTGGAAAGTGTTGGGTGATCTCCACGGCAGTGACCACTTTCCTATTTTATTGCCTGAGTCTAAACCATACCACGAAAAAAGATCCCCAAAATGGAAGTTTCAGAAAGCAGACTGGTCAGAATTCCAAGAATTATGTCATCAGAGTATCAAAAGGAAACATTTTACTGATGATGAAGACGAACATATCTCATTATTTACCTTTCTTCTCCATGGAGTGTGTGAAAAATCTATCCCAAAGACATCAGGATCCCGCAAGAAACCACACAAACCGTGGTTTAATGACGCTTGTAAAGAATCCATAGCGCTTCGTAAACAAGCTCTCAAAAATTTTTCAGACTACCCAGACATTACAAGAAAAATAGAATATCAAAGGGCCAAGGCAGTCAAAAAAAGCAAACAAGAGTCCTGGCATGAATATGTTTCTCAACTCAACACAAATAATTCTCTCAAAAAGACCTGGGACATGGTTAGAAAAATATCTGGCAAGAACACTTTTAGCACAGTAAGCCATCTAGAAGCTAACAATAATATGATCACCGACCCAAAGGACATTTTAGATACCCTAGGCGAAACATTTGAACATAACTCATCTTCCGAAAATTATAGCCACGAGTTTAGACGCTATAAAGAAACAGAAGAAACTAATCCTCTTAACTTCTATTCTGACAACAGCGAAGCGTATAATGAGCACTTTTCTCTTAATGAATTGAGAAAGGCCATAGATAGTTCCCATGATTCAGCAGCAGGACCAGATGACATACATTATCAAATGCTTAGACATTTGCCAGACCATACCCTAAAGATCCTTTTAGAATTGTTAAATCATACCTGGAATTCCGACACTTTTCCAGAAATATGGAAGGTAGCCACAATAATACCAATACCAAAGCCAAACAAAGATCCACGATATCCTCAGAATTACAGACCAATTTCCTTGACAAGTGCCCTGTGCAAAACATTTGAGCGAATGGTAGCTGAAAGATTAAAATGGTACCTGGAAAGAAACAACTTGCTTGCCGACATACAGAGTGGCTTTAGGAAACAAAGGAGCACTCTGGACCATCTTGTAAGACTAGAATCTTTTGTGAAAGAAGCTTTCAATAACAAGGAACATGTTGTTACCGTTTTCTTCGACTTGGAAAAAGCTTATGACACAGCATGGAAACACGGAGTACTAAAGGATCTTTTTGATTTCGGCCTCCGAGGCCGTCTGCCCCAGTTTATAAAAGGATTCCTGGACAACCGTCGATTCAGGGTTCGCCTTGGTACAATATTCTCAGAATACTTTGAGCAAGAGGAAGGCTTCCCCCAAGGATGCATCCTTTCAATTCTACTTTTCCTGATAAAAATCAACAATATAAAAGATACACTGAGACAGGGGATAGATAGCTCACTCTTCGTGGATGATTTTGCCATGTCGTGTAGAGGCAAAAGTATGAATTTAATACACCGTCGTCTTCTGCAGAGTATTTATTCTCTCCAAGTTTGGGCGAATAAGAATGGTTTTAAATTCTCACAAACCAAAACGGTTTGTATACACTTTTGTAAAAAACGAAAACAGCACGACGATCCAGTTTTACACATCTCTAACGTGCAAATCCCTGTTGTCAAGGAAAACAAATTTTTAGGTTTAATTTTTGATAGCCAACTTAGTTTTATCCCACATATCAAACACCTCCGAAGAAAGTGTCAGAAGGCCTTAAATTTACTGAGAGTCATCTCCTCCCACGATTGGGGAGCAGATCGTGATACTAAACTCATGTTGTATAGAGCTCTAATTAGATCGCGACTGGACTATGGCAGTATAGTTTATGGCTCAACTAGACCATCATATCTCAAGATGCTAGAACCGATACAGAATCAAGGCTTAAGAATATGTTTAAATGCCTTTAGAACATCCCCAGCCGACAGTTTACACGTTGAGGCAAATGAACAACCTCTCAATATACGGCGGTTAAAACTTGCCATGCAGTATTGTATAAAACTTTACGCCAATAGAAATAACCCTACTCATCAGATTGTTTTCGGATCACATTATGCGGATAGAGGTACCAATGCTATCCCCCCCCCTTGGAACTAGGATTATACCACACCTGCAAGAAGCAGGTATAATCGTTGAATCTGTTGCAAATTACAAAATACCTAACCAACCCCCTTGGAAGTTAACGAAACCTGTGGTCTTGAAGAATCTTTCTGAGTCCACAAAAGAACGAACTAACCCGTGTGTATTTCAGTCAAAATTTGCAGAATTAAAGGATAATTATAATGACTACCATTTCATATATACCGATGGTTCCAAACTTGAGGACAAGGCTGCAGCAGCTATTGTCACAGAAAATAATACATTCAGAACCAGGCTCCCTGATGGGTCTTCTATTTTCTCTGCAGAAGTTAGAGCTCTGCAGCTAGCTATGCAAATTGTCAAGATTAGCCGCTACAAAAAAATCATATTGTGCGTGGACTCCATGTCAGTGCTTGAGTCACTAGAAAACTTACAGGTATCCAACCCAATAATTTTGGACTTGATAGAAAAACACGACGAAGTGGTAAAAGCTGGCAAAGAGATAATATTTTGTTGGGTACCGAGCCACGTTGGAATCCCGGGCAACGAGGCAGCCGACAAAGGCGACAAAGAAGCGTTAAACCAAGACTGCTCAGATTTCCTTATACCGTCATCAGATTTTAAGTGCTATATTTCTAGATATGTCAAACATCTATGGCAACAATATTGGGATGAACAAACCAACAATAAGCTATACCAAATTAACCCTGTGGTAGGGCGCAAATTGCCCTCCCTAAATGGCCTTCGCGACGATATGGTAATTCACAGATTAAGAATAGGACATTCTTACACTACTCACAAACACCTCTTAAGAGGTGAACCACAACCCGAATGTATAAGTTGTCAGGAACGGTATACAGTAAAACACATCTTGATAGATTGTATAGACTTCAATCACATTCGCCCCCGTTATTATAGAGTTGATTCCATGAGAGAGCTCTTTAAGAAGGTAAATTCCAACAAGGTCCTAGAATTTTTAAAAGAGATTAATATGTATTCCTATGTGTAGACTATCATTAAGTCTATTTTTAGTATATTTTTTAGTATATTTAAGATTTTATTTTATAATCAATTTTAATCAATAAAGTATAAATTCGACAAAGTTACCAGGAATGAAACAATATGACCTGCAACAGGTTGGCGGTGTCGTTAAACCAATCAAATAACTAACTAACTAACTAACCATTCCTACTACCTGCCAAGAGATTGTTGCAAGAAATGAGCCGCGCAGCTCTAGGATGGGACGACGCTTTGCCGGATTCAATCGTAGAGCAGTGGCAAGCTTGGAGAAGAGAGCTCCCGGAACTGCGCCGATTGCGCATTGATCGTTGTGTGAAGAGGATGACCGGAAAAATCAACAACATTCAGCTCCACGTTTTCTGCGATGCCAGTGAGGTCGGCTACGGCGCGTGTGCTTACCTAAGGTTTGAAGGCGCTGACGGTGCTGTTTCCTGTGCATTGGTCCTAGGGAAGTCCAGAGTGGCCCCCGTTAATGTGCAAACCTTGCCGCAAAAGGAGCTTACCGCTGCCGTAGTCGGGGCCAGGATTGCTAACCAGATACAGAGGGAGCTGGATTGGAAGCTTGACGACGTTACGTTGTGGTCGGATTCCATGATCGTGCTCGGCTACCTCCGGAACAACAACCGCCGCTTTAAGACGTTCGTAGCGAACCGATTGGCAGCCATCCTCGACTTGACCCGAGTTGACCAGTGGAGACACGTAGAGGGACGCAACAACCCCGCTGACATAGCATCCAGAGGCCTGCGTGCCGGAGACGATGAGGGATTACGGACGTGGTTGAGCGGGCCACAATTTCTCCGTTGCCGAGGCAGCAGTGGCCGAAAGTCTCTACTCAAGGAGGGGAACCAGTAGATGACCCGGAGGTCAAGAAGGAGCGCGTCGTTTTGACCGCAGCGTCACACGTCATCAGCGGTCTTGACGTCTTGATAAACCGACACAGCAGCTGGTGCGATCTGTTGAGAAGTACAGCATGGCTCCTACGTTTTCAGCAGCTACTGAGAAGCAGAGTCCGGAAGGAACCGCCAGACGTGAGAACGGAGCTGACGGCAGACGACCTGCGCAAAGCGGAGAAGGCGCTGATTCGACACGTGCAGCGCACTTACTTTGGAGACGAATGGAAGAAAGTAGCGCGGGGTGAAGCTGTGGCAGCGCGGAGTAGCCTAGCCGCGCTAAGTCCAAAAATCTAGGATGGTTGGATGACTGTCGGGGGTCGATTACAGCTTTCTTCATTGCCTAGCCGCGCCAAGGAACCACCAGTTCTGCCAGATAAGCACCATATCACGAAGCTGGTTGTAAGAAGCATCCACGAGAGCAACGGCCACGTGGGTGTGAATCAAGTCCTAGCCAAACTGAGAGAGAGCCTCTGGGTAGTCCGAGGCCGTGCTGCGGTGAAACACGTGCTGAGCCAGTGCGTGAAGTGCAGAAGGATGAGAGCGGCGCCGCGCCACCAGCAGATGGCTCCGTTGCGAGAAGAACAACTGCAGCCGGGCTGCCGTCCTTTCACACACACGGCGGTCGATTTTTTCGGCCCGTCCCACGTGAAGTTCCGACGTGGTACGGACAAGCGGTACGGCTGCTTGTTTACGTGTTTAGCATCCAGGGCGATTCACCTGGAAATTACACATTCACTCTCCGCAGAAAGCTTCGTTTATGCATGTACGCGTTTTTTCAGTCGCCGCGGCCAGCCGGAGAAGATTTTTAGCGACAACGGGACCAACCTGGTCGGAGGCGAGCGAGAAATGAAGGAGGAGATGCAGCGATGGAATGCCGAGCAAGTTAGCCGTGACCTCGTCCAGAGAGGTGTAGACTGGCATTTCAATCCCCCACACGCCTGTCACATGAGCGGTGCGGCGGAAAGAATGATTCGTTCTGTTCGGCAGGTGATGACGGCAGTAGTGGGATTGCAGCTGCTTACTGACGAGCAGCTGGTGACCGTAGCAGCTGAAGTCGAAAGGATCGTCAACGACCGCCCGCTGACCGCGGTGGGCGACGACCCGGCGGATCCGGAAGTACTGACGCCAGCCAAACTGCTCATCCTGAGAACCAACTCGTGCCTCCCCTCGGCGCGGGTTTCTGGGGACGATAACTTCGCGACTCGAAGGTGGCGCCAAGCCCAGCACATCGCGAACGTGTTCTGGCGCCGTTGGCTGAAAGAGTATTTGCCAGCACTTCGGCAGCGCCAGAAGTGGAGGAAACCCCAGCGTGACGTCCGTGTTGGAGACATCGTGTTACTCGGGGAGGACTGTGCAAGGGGACAGTGGCCGCTCGCACGGGTGACAGACGTCGAGGTCGGCCGAGACGGATTAGTACGCAGCGTCTCCGTTTTGAGTCGGGGTCGCGTTTACAGTCGGCCCGTTACGAGACTGTGCTTGCTAGAAGCCTCAGATTAGTACAATTGAAGGTCGTACTGTTCAGGCACTTACGTGGCCAGGAGGGGGGAGTGAAAACGCCTGGCGCGTTTGTTGAAAAAATGTGTATTTATGTTATGTTTCTGTTCTGGGTGTACCTAGTTTTATAACGTTTCGTCTCGGGTGCGTACGGCGCGAGGGGGAAGTTACAGTTTCTTCTTAGGCTGAGTAACTCGTTTTAGGGTTGAAGCATGTACGTGTATTTTTTACTTTGTTTCCGTGATGAAAGTGAATTTTTTCGCATGAATATGTTGAGGGCTACGTCCGTATGTCGCACAGGCATTATGACGGTTAAATCTTAAAATCAAACTGAGTTCTATGTGTTTCTAAGTGTTTGCTTCTTTCTGGCGTTTCCGTGTCAGAAAAGGAGCGAAATTTTCTAAGGGAGCGAAAGTTGACCAATCACAGGTGCGCCTTTATTGCAGTCACGTGGTCAGCATGTAGTTTCGCTCCATTACAGTTAGGGTGTCTTTTCAACTTAAAATATTAAAACTGTATTTAACATAAATGTTATACCATTGTGCAAAACATAGTTTGTCTTAGGCCAGTGTTACGTTCAAACTGGTTTCAGCTTATTTACGTGTCTGTTAAGTGGTTTTGACTTCACCTTGTTCTGTTTTTTCAATCGTGTCTTGTTTAACATTGAAAACAAATACCTCGGTTTAATACATGTCATACGTTCAGTTTTGTGTTGCTTTAATGTCTCGCCGTGTTATTTACGTATTCAGTATCAGTTGGTGCGTTTTATACAACCCTTGTTATAAAGCAAGTAAAGGGTTTTAGAAATAAAAAACGGGGATAAATTCAATGACGCAGGGCGGCCCAAATGACTCGCTATGGGTTGTTTGTTTGCCAAAAATGGGCTACTTCGGTGACCATGTTTATAAACAAGCTTTACGACGGTGCTACATCACCCAGCTTTGCATATAAATGTGGTTTCGGGACAAAGAGGGTGCCGAAAGTTTACCAATCAGAGCGCTCCTTTTAAGGGGTCACGTGGAGTGTGTGTATATATATATAGTCGGATTTTAGCTGTGTGTCAAGCATTTTGTGAAAGCAACAACTGGAGTACTAAAGCACACAAGAAGAACCAGAAGATAGTAAACGAGAAAAAAGGGTGAAAACAAAGGGGGAGAGCGACCATAGTTCGAGAATCGCGTTGCAGACAGCGTAGTGTCAGAGAGCTTGTTGCCAGAGTGGCAGCCGGCCATATTCGCGTATTACTCGTGTCGTTGTCCGTTCGTGCGTGCGTTGTTCACCTGAAACTCAGACGGTCCAATAAAACATCAAGCTTACTGAAGTTTGAAGAAACGCTAGTGTCGTATGAAAGGGTTGTCGCGTGATTGTGGACGGATGGGGTATGAATAAAGTAAAAACAAGCCACTTGTTTCTCATTCCCCCCTAGGCAAAAAAAAAAAAAAAACAAAAAACAAAAAAAAAAAAAAAAAAAGGCTAGCACAACACGTCAAACGTCCCTGCCTTTTCAAAAATCACGTAGATGACTTACAGGCCCCATCTCCCCGCGCCATGCTGTCGCGTTACTCTTGCGTCTCCCCGGGGTGATATGAACGCTCCTCAGTACTGGTGAACGACCCACTGTCATCCCCCATCCCACACTATAGATGCCCGCTGCTGTACCTCGTGGGGGCACATGAGTAGCTCGCTGCTCGAAAGTCTGCCCTATCGAGCCAGTTCGCTTGGGCGGCAGCTCTTCACTCGTTGGGGCGGGCCTGCGTGCTGCTCCCTTTCCCTCGCCCCTTCATGGACTTCTCCTTTATTCCGTTGCCACCCTTGTAGCCCTTGCCTTTGACCCTGCAAAATAAGTGCCTCACATTAATATTTCCCGCAGAGTTACTTATTAATGATGGACTCCGCTGCTACGAATGGCATGTGGTATAGCTTTGACACGGAATCCTGCGTGTAATCCTGTAAGTAAAATCGAATAAAAGAGTTAGGGGATTGCCAGCAACCTGCCCGCAATATGTTTTCCATGGTTGCGCCGGTTACCGCCTTCAGTGAACATGCAATCTGTCGCACGGGGTGCATCTTGGGCCTTTCTTGTGTCCCTTCGCTTTGCGATGCCGCGTCATATGCCGCCACTATTGCCCTCTTGATGTGGTTGGAGATGGTGGGTTTCCCTATATCTCTAGTAATATGGGGAAGAAACTGTATTATTAGTCTTTTTTGTTCTGGGCTGCGCATTGCCTTTGACGCCTCCGTGTACTTACGTAGTGTGTCCACGGGACACAGTAATTTCCCTGTGCGCCTCGGTTCTCCCTCCTGTGCGTCCCCGGGTAGCACAGGCCGCGAGATTTCCGAAAACGTACCCTTACCGTGAGTCACGATGTGCGTTTTGCCTAGGAAATCGGCTCGAGGTTTCAGGACAACCCTGCTGTTGTTCTCGTCTATGAAATACAGCTGGTCGAGTGCGTGTATCTCACTTCTCCTCTTGCCTGACGCCAATGCTAGAAGGAAAGTTACCTTGAATGTGAGCTCCCGCAGTGGCGTGTTCTGTTCGTCTCGGAAGGTGGGGCCCTGAAAGTAATCTAGTACTACCTTTAGGTCCCACTGCACTATGTGCTTGACTGGGGGTGGTCTCTGCAAGCGAAAATTTCTTATTAGTTTAGACAGGAACTCGTCTTGGCCCGGGTGGTACCCTGTTGCGTTCTTCAGCACTCAACCCAGCGCTGCACGGTAACCTTCTATTGTTCTGGTGGCCACCTTTTTCCCCTCAAAGAGGTATATGAGGAAATCGGCGATCATTGGCGCTGTTGCTGCCACAGGGTCTGCTGATTTCATCAAACACCACCTCTCGAATACCGTCCACTGTGACCCATAAACCGAACGGGTGGATTTGGCGTGCACCTCTTGCATGCGTGCAACCGCCTGTGCCGAAAATCCCTGTCTTTTTAGCCAGTTCGCTTTGGGGACCACAGGTGAAGATTCATCGTGTGTGGGTGCGGGTGCCAGTGTTGCCAATGTGGTTGTCTTAGTGCCCGCGCATGCATTGGTAACCTCTTCGGCACCTCGGTCGCCCACCGTTGTAGCAGTGGGAACACGGGTGACGCCGGATTTGCCGGGGCCACTAGCAACAACGTAAATCTCTGTTCCCTCCCTAACCGCTCTGCTACCCTTTCGAGTATCATGGTTGGAGGAAACGCATACAGTACCTTCTGCGGCCACGTGCAACTCAGCGCATCGCTGGTTGTGGCTTCCGGGTCCGGGCATGGTGAAACATACCTCCCGAGTTGCGTGTTGAGACGCGTTGCGAACATGTCCACCTGTGGGGGCCCAAAGACCGAACTCTTCACCACCCAACGAAAGAGGCGTGTGGAGAGCGTCCACTCCCCCTGCAGGACTTGACCCTGCCTGGATGCCATGTCCGCTAACACGTTCAGGTTCCCCGGAATGTGATGTGGTAGTAGTGTTACCTGGTATCGGATTGCTAGCTCCCACACCTCTGTGGCTGCTTGCATCAGGGTTGGCGACCTTGTGCCCCCTTGCTTTTTTTATGTAACTTACCGTGGTAGCATTGTCTATCAGACACAGTACAGCTTTGCCCTGAAGTTCTTGCCCCAGGATCCTCAGTGCTTCTCCTACTGCGCGCATTTCTAACACATTGATGTGCATGCTTCGCAGTTGCTGCGGCCACCGCCCCTGAAACAACCTGCCGTGAAAGTGTGCCCCCCAGCCTACCTTTGATGCGTCGGTTTGTAACTGGAATTGTGGCTGCGGTATGGTAAATGGGGTTCCTTGCGTCAGATGTACTATATTCATCCACCACCGGAGATCTTCTCTCGCCTGTGGCGGGAGTCTGAACTTGTTGCGTGAATCGCGGCCCCTCTTGAGTGCCGCACGCACTGCATGCTGGTAGCCCCGGAAATGAAGGCGCCCCATGGGCACCGTTTTTTCTGTTGCTACTAACAGTCCCAGCAACGTTTCTGCTACAGTTACGGGAACCCACCTGTTTTCCAGCATCGACTCGATCATATGTCGAATCTTCTGAATTCTGTCTGGTGACGGAAATACGCGCCCGACTGTGAAGTCGAACACGTCCCCTAGGAACACAATTACCTGTTTCGGTTCTATCTCCGACTTCTCTAAGTTTACCAGTAACCCCAGCTCGACACATTTGTCGATCAGCGTTAATGTTTGAGCGGCCACCCTTTGTCTGTTCAGACCCGCGTCCAACCAGTCGTCTAGGTATTGGAACAGCAGCATTAGCTGCTGTCGCCCCCACGACTTTACTGAGCGCATTGCCTTGCTGAAGACCCAGGGCGCCGGTGCCAGCCCAAAGGGGAGCGCGCGGTACCAATACCTGTGCTCCCCAACCTGAAAGCACAGGTATTTGTAATGTGCGGGCCACATCGGTACGTGCAAGTACGCGTCCGTTAGGTCGATCGACGTGGCCCCGACTGACCGCCTTGCAGATGTGCTGGCAAGTGTCCATTTTGAATGTTGGGGTCGTCAAAAGCACGTTTAATGGCTTCAAGTCTATTATGAGACGCCAGCCCTCCGTTCTTTTTGGCCTTAGGAAAACCCTGTGGAACATGCCTGATTGCCCCACAGGCATTTCCTCTATGGCTCCTTTTTCTAACAACTTGTCCAGCATATCCGTGAGTGCTGCTTGCTTTTCCGTTCCCTGGCCGTATGAGGTCACAAGGCTCGGGTTCGCGTTTTGAGTCAGACGAATAGGGGGCACTTGACCGTCTACTTTGCGAAATGGGAGCGGGTAGCCGTATCTTAGCCACTGCACTACCTTGGTTGGCGCCCCCAGTTCTTTCCATTTTAACCAAAAGTGTGTGAGCCTGCCTCCTACGGGCAAGGAGTTTGTGCGGAGCACTCTGTCCCTGATATCTGACAATGTTACGCCAAAATTTAGATGTTCTCCTGCAGCGAGCCAGTTCCCGTGACAGGGACTGGCCTGCTGTAATTGTCACCTGTTTGATGGAGTGTGGCCGGCCTTGCGAAAAACACTACCCCGTCTCTCTTGGCTTTGCGGGCCCTTGATCCTGGGTGGCGCCGACGCCGTGCGCCCGCGGTGTGCTCCCCGTTGGTGACTGCTGCTGTAGGACCGGTGACGTGGCGTGACCTGCGTGTACCGCTCGTGTAGCGCGCGATTCTGGAGGTCCAGGATGTGCCGGCCGTTGAGTTCTGCCAGCAGGTCATCTGGGAACAGTTGTGCTTGCCCCACGTATTCTGCGTGCCGCAACTGGAATAACTTGTCCTGCGGAAGTTTACAGCGCTGGAGGACATTGTCCCTGCGCAGCTGAATGCTGGATGACAGCAGTGCTGTGTGCAGCTTAATCAGGTCTTTTGTCCCACGCACAAGACACCCAATGAGCTTGGGCACTATTGCGGCATCGGACTTCAGGGATCCCCCCACCAAGGTCTGATTTACGTACTCAATAAATGATAGCACCCGCAGCCCTGTTCTCGCGATGCCCTCAATGTAGCTGAGATCCCTGTCTTTTAATGTCACCTTGTCGTCGGGGCGGACCACAGGTAACCAGGTTGGGGCGTGCTTAAGGTACGTGAGTGGCTCAAAATTGACTGCGTTGTCCGATGGCCTGTACGCCGTTCGTGCAACGCGAATTTTAGATGAGGTGTGAATTTTCCCGAAGTCCAAAGCTTTCCCAAAATTCGAGTCCTTTGCCTGAAACTCTGCCTCCTTCAACTTGATGGCATCCAAAATACCAGCTGCTGTATCGAGTGCCATAAATTCTGGGCCCTGTTCCCGCGGCCCCTCCGAGGCCAATCTGAAACTGGAGTGCGTCTCCTTCAGGGGTTTGCCTACTTGAGCATTCGAGAATCTCTGGATTACCTCTACAACGTCGCGAAATGGGATATCCAGCGGGTCGACCGTTGTGGCTGAGCCTGCTTCCTCGCTTGCCCTGCTTGGGGACTCTTCGTCTGAGAGGCGCCTCCTTTTCCGTGTACCTCTGCAAGGGGATACGTCGCGTTTCCGCGGTGATCTTAGCCAGTCGTCACATTCCGGGTGCTTGAAAGGCGAGGTATGTAGGCCTCGCGGTGCTCTCGATCGTGCCCTATGTTCTGTTTCACTATCGGAGAGTGTGGGCATGCGGCGCCGGCTGGGCACCCGACTTCGCCCCCTTCGTCGGTGGGGCGGTGAGGAGCCTGAGGACTCGGAATCGTCAGAGGATGAGGAAGATAGTCGGCGTCTGCGACTTCTACCTCTAACCTGTATGTCGCGGGGGGGGGGGCGTTGATTCGCGCTTGGGACTGCTATGCCGCTCATCCTCCATCTGGGTCATGAGTGTGGCTAGAGGTGATGGCTGCCCTTCCGTGCTTGCCGGCTTGGGCGACACGGCGCAAGAAGGAGCCCGCTGTGGTTCAGGTGTGGGTGTGAGCTCCCTCGCCTGCTCCTGACTTGTAATTGTTGCGCTCGGTGCACGTGCCTGCAGTCCCACGAGTTGTTGTGAGATCACGGCTGCCTGCTGCTGTAGTGCCTTGCGGAGGATCTCTTCAAAGTTTATCTGCATTGGGAGAATCGGCTTCTCCGCTGGTGGCTGGTATCCCCCCATGCTTGGTGTGTCACCAGCGTTCGTGGTCGAGTGACCCCACGTGCCCGAGGTGTACGCCCTGTTCGCAGCCTTCACAACGGATTCCTCAAAAGATTCCGTGGTCTTACTGTTAGCCGGTTGGGTTGAGGGGAGTGGTGTTATAGTTGCCGCCTCTTGCTCTAGTTCTTGCAACGACATACGGACGCTCGTTTCCGATGTAGGGCTCCTCGAGTGTTTCTTGTCCTTCCTGGACTTATGCTTGCGGCGTTTCTTGGGCGACCTCTCGGTGCTCGAGTTCCGCCCTGACAACACCGTCTCATCCCACAGCGGCGTGCCGGGGTCTTTGCCTGATGGCTCATAAGTTGGGGTGTCCGCCGAGGACATTGTCCGCGGCCACAGTTCTTTTATTTGTCTGTTGCGTAGTTGGCGTCGACGCTGCCTGTTTAAACTTCTCCACACTTGATCTGACAGATGTTGACAGACTGCACACGTTATCTCACCGTTACACTCTTGTTGCCCGTAGCGAGTAGCCCAGTCCCTGCAGTAGTCGTGGGGATCGTCCTTCAGGCCTGTGTGCCCACATCGCGGCTTCTTTACCATGGTTGTTCATGACTGCAAGCGAAAGCAGAAAGTTAATTAACGGCAGCAGTTTTTACTGAGCCATCGAGGCACATTTCTTTTCCATGCATATTATCGATCTGACCTGTAGCATCACACAGCAGCATGTGGTACGCAGCTTGCAGATGCAGGCTTCAGTGTGTGACTTGACAGTGCCACTCCTGGTAGCCTGTGTGCTCCTCCCGAATAACGCGTTAGTAACTCGCGAGTAACTCGGAGTGCGGCACACTCTGCTGCGTTGTAATGCAAAGCGCGGGAAAGCTACCACTTGCGAAAACTTGGCTGAGACGTTTCGCACGCTGCCAAGAATTTCCTCATAGGTGGTCAGCAGCTTCCTACACTCGCTTGACAAGGAGTTAGGAATGCAACGTAGTTAGCAGACCCGCGGTGTCTCTGTCAGCTCGCCGCACCGTGGGCGCATTCCCGCCAAAAAGAAAACTGCTTATTTCTCCGTGTGACGTGGTCAGAACCCAAAGTTGTAAGTAGCTTAAAGACCTACGGAGAGCCCTTTACCATTGGCGAAGTTAGCGATCTGGTAAACGTCCTCGTTCCTCGTAAAAATTGACAAAACTGCCTGCCCACGTGTTGAGGGCACCGCCGCGTTACTCACAACCGAGAACAGCTAAAACAGTCTAAAAAATGGCCAGGATTCCCGTGCAGCGGTCCAAACATCTCTGTAGCGTAACAAGCCTACGGTTCGATAGAAGATGTGTCTGAAAGCGGTACGCTAGCGACACAAACAACTAGGCTACCCACCACAGAGTGTTGACACCGCAGTTGGCAAATCACACTGTTGCTACGCCGGTCCCTCTAGATGTAATCTAGATCTTCACCCAGATGATCTTCAATATATCCAGCAACTACCCGTGCTAATCATTCCTCCATCGGAGCTAGGAGGGGCCCTCAAAATCCAAAAAACTTAACTGGTGCTACAAACTGTGTTTCTTCACAGGCGTAAGGATGAAAAGTGAATATCGGATCCCAGTACGGGTAAACATGGGGTTACCCATGAAGTACTTGGAGCCAACCATAAAAGTTTTGTACTCCAGTGAAATTAATTTCAAATTTATTAGAAATTGCATTTCAACTGTGTTACGGGCAAAGAAAAGATAGGATGATACTTTTCAAAGCATCGGGTCGATCCAACGGCAGCTGCAAGGCATTTGTATGAACAAAAGGATTTTCTCGTTAACTCTAAGAATCACGCAATTGGGGGACCAAAGAGTTTTCTCAGCGGCTTGAATAGTCCCGGCCTAGTTTTCAGCCAATCAGAATCGTTGGTACCTTGGTACTAATCCTCATTCGAGTATTACTCCCATGCATTAACCGCGCCTAGGTCAGAGGGACAGCGGGCGGGTAGCTATGATAAAAGTGGAGATTGTGAATTACGCATTTACTGGTAAAAAGCGTTTTACAAAAAAAGTCAGAAGTTTTATTTTGTAAAAGCTGCGAATTCGCTCATCTCCACTTTTATATGGGACTAACACACGAGCAGGGAGCTGAGCCAAGCTTTTATGCAGAACTCAGCTTTTATTCGTAAAAGAACGCGTCAAGTTCCCTGCAAACCATGAGAAGACAAAAATAAAACACAAATGATGTCATTTCATGTGCTTATTGTGCCTAAAAACTTCATAATCCAATCAAGTTGGTGTGCAACTCTCGCACACGGAAAGACGGACAGCTACAAAGAGGAGACAGACTGAGCAGTTGTTGATACCATCCCCTACATTCACCCTCAAGATGTTCCCCCAACCTTGAAACAAGGGTCGAAACTTGATAGACATCAAATCATATCAGTGTATTGGATTTACCCGCAAGGATGGTTGTGGAATCCAAGTCCACACAAAAACTTGTGACCAAACACCTATAACTGTGTACTTGCTTGGTCACTTACAAAGAATAGAAACAAACTCGTTGTGGGGTGAAAATACAAATTAACAAGCCATACACTGTTCACATAGCTTGGTCAAACAGACTTTTGAAATTGTAAGAATCAAGGTAAAGAATCATAACGTCCACAAACTGATAATCAGTGACATTAAGCACTCGTATCAGACAGGGGAACGCACTACCACGTTCTCAGCTATTGCATAACTAAGCATTCGAGTGCCTTAGGTATAAGCCAGATGAACGCACTACAACGTGCTCGTCTAATAAATTAAACAAGCATTTGTCAAATGACCTAGGCTAGTTTTGGTACCCAACCTCTGTGAGCCCGACTCTAGTGCTAGTGACGGACGTACCGAGGAGGATGCGCTACGCAGTATACGCTCATCCCCTTCTTACCAAGGGAAGATGGAGTAAGGGACTCACAAAGATGATGCACCAAGACTTAACCTGTACCAACGATAGACTGTGAGTGCGCAAGTCAACCAAGCGCTTGGTCACCAAGCCACAACTAGAGCACACGGTATCCTTATCTTGAGACAGAAGGAGGAGGAATAAGAGGAGGAGGAGCGAGAGAGAGAGCGAGGAGAGAGAGAGAGCGAGAGAGAGAGAGAGAGAGAGAGAGAGAGAGAGAGAGAGAGAGAGAGAGAGAGAGAGAGAGAGAGAGAGAGAGAGAGAGAGAGAGAGAGAAAGCACTCGTATCCTACAGTCTTCTTTGAAGTGACACACAGGTACCGACATCCTTGGTTCTGGATTGCCCTTCTCTTACTTGCCAGAGCCGTTGCCCGAGCGATCAAAGAAGGATTCCTTCTGCTTGGATTTGGCTTTGTCCTTAGTCGTCGGTTCACTACAAACAGATAAAAATAGATGAAGTCTAGGTAAAGACTATTGTCTCAGCTGCATCAAAAGGGTCAAACGAGCATAAACCCAAGAGCCCGCACTGAGAGAAGCCCTTGAGATAGTATTTAATAGGTGAGTTTGGAGATGACGATCAACTCGGTTTTAACATATAATACAAGGACACACTGCGCAGTCCTAACTGAGTCAGCAACTTGTCTTACTTGATGGGCTTTGACTTTACACAACTCTCTAAATTATGCTTCTGACTGTGTTTTATTGTAAGCAGCTAAAAGCGGTCTATTTGGACTGGCCTTTATTGAACTTAGGCATAAAGAAAGTGATCAACGCTTTTTGCCTTCTTTCCTGTAGTTCTCCAGCAGTTGCAAGTGCTTACGTAGAGCTCGCACTGGGCAGAGATCTCGAGGCCAAGCCTGGCTCGGTATAGTCGTCTGTTAAGGCTGGTAGCATTATTTGCTCGAACGCACCAAGGCCTGCAGTGGCGAGATGCGACTTACCCGTGAAAACTGCCCTCGGACGCAGAAAAACTTTCAGGATGTGACGGTCAAGGGCGTGGATCTCATTTCTCCTTTTGCCTGTGGCTAGTGCTAACAAAAAGGTGCAGTTTTGGGGAGATTCCGTCATCCCCGAAAATGTCTGCCCTCTATTTTCTCCATGGTGACCAGACCTGCTGTGGGCTTGTAAATAGCCCTGTCACTGTCATTGGGATCGAAGCTAGCGGAGGCGTGTCCAGTGGCGCGAGTTCTTCGTCGTCGACGCGCTGTGTCAGGAAGACTTGCCCTGAAGGCGGCAGACCGGATGACTCACTCTCACTGACCATGGTCGCTTCTAGTGTGTCCGTGGTGTCCGACTCCGGTGTGGGTGACTGCGGCCAATACCGTTGGATCATCTGGTGGGCGTGATACTCTCGTGGTGCCTGCATCTGGGTTTTTCTTGCCTCGGGGAATACCGAACTCAACCTCACAGTTAGTAAAATACGTGCCCGACTTTGTTTGTGTAATTGTCACATGTTCCTTCGAAGCAGGCACGGCAGGCAGTTGTGCAAATTCAGGTTCTTCAGAGAGGACTTTCTTGATGTAGGGTCGACCAAGATTTGTCTGTGATTTCCTGCTAGTCCATTGTTGTCCAACTCCTGCCCTTTTTAAGATATTGCCGCCAGTTTGGGCTTTTTGCGTTTTTTTCGGGATAATCGAAGTCCGATTCCGTACCCCCTGTCTGCGCAAAGAGGGGAGGGAAGCAACTTAGGACCATTTGCATAAGCCTATTGTTAATTTTACTTTTTTGTTTTATGTTGTGCTGTTGTATATTCGTTTATTTTAGTGTATATTGTAATTCAGCCCTTTAAGGTAATAATGAGCCGATTGCCCCACCACGCCAGTTCTGCCCCCGCTTGTCCTGACAGTGTGACCAGGCTGTGGATCCCCGAAGCACTACTAGCCGCAAAGCTCATGGAATTACCGAAGTTCAGCTGACCCAGGGAAACCGTCTTCTACGTGGCAAATGGCAGTCAAAACAGAGTTTCGGCTAGTTACAAATGTGCTGAACCTTTAGCCAAGGCCTGCTGCGTCAGCGCTAATAGTTTCCGAGCGGTCATGAGCAGGATCAGCCCTCGTACAAAATCGAAGTGGTCCCCTAAGAATACGAGTATTTGTTTTGGTTCCATCTCTGATTTTTCCAGGTTGGCTCAGATCTTTGCACTTTTCCCTTAAGGTTGAGGGTCTGCTGAGCGCAATGTTAATTCTCCACACCTGCGTTGAGCCAATCGTCTAGATGTTGGAAAAGAAGTATCAGCAACCGTCGGCCCAACGCCTTTAGCGGACACATCGTCTTGCTGAAGACCCACGGAGTCAGCGACAGGCCGAAAGGACAGGCCCTGTACCAGTACCTTTTTGTCTACCTGGAAACAAAGGTATGTCAACGCTGGGTCCTCATTGGTATGTGGAGGTAGGCTTCTGATATGTCTATTGAAGTCTCCCACAGCCTCTCTCCAGTGCCTCTTATACAGTGATAGGTGTATATTTTGAAGGTTGACGTGGCTTAAATTTCGTTCAAGGGCTCCAAAGCTATTGTTATACGCTGACTCCCTGTCTTTCTGGACTGAATAAACACGCTAGTGAAGAAGTTAATGATTTCACGGCACTTCTTCTATCGCCCTTTTCTATCAGTTTGTATACCGAAGTTTTTCTATCAGTTTGTTTTCCGAAGCGCTGCCGCCTTTTCTGACCCTTGCCTGTGAGAGGTCACTAGCACGGATGAAGGTTTCAGCGTCAAGTTTGGTTTCGGTATCTGACCGTTTACTTTTTGGAACGGCAGGGGGTATCCGTGTCGCAGCCAGTGTGCGACTTTGTTTCTCTTTCTGCCAAAAATAACTGAGCCTTGCTCCTACTGGCAAGTTGCTTGAGCGCAAAATCTTTTCCCTTTAATCGGAACAACCTAACGCCAGTATTTGGATTGTCTGAGGTGTCCGGAGAGTCGGGCAAGGTTCTGTCTGGGTACCCTGACTGATTGTCACGTTGTTGTGGCCTGTCCCATGAGAAACACTAGACGTCTGGGATTTCTGAGCGGCGCGGTAGTTCGCTGGTCCCGGTGGTGCTGATTGGGTTCTCGTGAATGAACCCGGTGCAACTTGTGCAGGCGCTGTGGCACCGCTGTATATCTGTGCTAGAGGGTCCGGTTTTGCAGATCGCGGTCATACCTGCCATTCAGCTCAGCTAACAGGTCATCGGGAAACAGCTGGATCTCTTGCACCTAGTGAGAGTGGTGCAGTTGGAAGAGCTTGTCTTGGGCCAGGCGGCGCCGCTGTAAAATGTTGTCCCTGTGTAACTGCAAGGCATTTGACAGAAGACAAGTATCTAACTTCACCAGATCCTTAGTGCAATTCCCCGGGCAAGCCACTAGTTTGCTCACCAATCCCGTCGTCTAGGCTCGTCACGCTGTTAGCCAATGACTGACAAACTCGAGGGACGGTAATATCCGTAAGATCGCCCTGGCTATGCCCTCCAAGTGCGCCGTGTCTCTCTGCTTGACCGAAACCTTATCATCTGGCCTGGCTTGGGGTAACCATGGTGTTGCGCGGTTTGAATAGCTGAGTAGTTCTTGTTACACTTTCCCATGCGCGAACTTTGATGTTTTGGGGGATCTCTTATCTTCGGAGTGCGACATCTCCATTGCCAGAGGAGCCGAGACTTCGTCACACAGGCGGTCCTCCCTCTGGTTGCTCCGTCTCATGTGCTGAGGTGCCCGTTCCATACTGCTCCAGAACAGTTTCACTTAGCGATTATGTAAATTCCTATTAATGTTAATATTCTTCCACTGTTACTGAGTCAAATACGTACAGCTGTAACACATTGCGACGTCGCCACACTCTGGCTTACCTAATCTTGCGGCGAAGCTCGGCAGTAGTTGTAAGGATCGTCCTTGAGGCCCTGGGGCCCACAACGCTCCTTCTTCACCATAGCAGAACAGTCATCCCTGTAACATACGAGGAAACTGCTGTTAGTTCTTCAATAGTTATGATAGGCGAAGCACCCACCACAGGGTGGTGGCCCCTAGTATAAGACTCGGTACCGTAAGGGCCCAGATGTGTTGTTGGCCTTTTCACGGCAGAACGCGGGTTTCAAGCAGCTGCTGAACAAAAAAATGCGCGGGGAAGCGTTCGCACACAAAACACTTACTTCTCTAACTCCACTGCCCTGAAGACAACGATTTTAGGCTTAAACTGTAAAAGGAGGTATTCTGCCTACGCAGTTACCTAGACGGTACCCAGGCACACCAACACAAACGTTAGAAAACCCGGTGGAGTTGTGGGCGCATTCCTGCTCATCCATTAAAATCGTAACTTGAGAAGTGATTTGCCGCACATGTCACAATGGCAGTCTCCCGAGGTTCGGATTTTAATCCGTCTAAAAGTGGATATGAGCAAATTCGAAGCTTTTGCAAAGTAAAATTGACAAAAGTTTTTACGAGAAAAGCGTAATTCACCGGTTTGAGTTTTCACATTCGCTCTCCACACGACCAAATGACAGTAAACCAATTTTTCCCTGTTATCGGTTACCTGCTACGGTTCCGTTTTTGGCAAAATGCCCACTCAAAGACCAGTTCCGCACTCTGTGGCCAGCTTAAGGAAGGTAGCCGCTCCGTAGGACGCCGAAAAAAACAACGCTCTAAAGACACACTGAAAGGCCTAGGGGAAAGCGGGAGCATGTAACTGGAACTCGTGGCGCAGTCGATATGAAAAGTGAATTTATGATGTCAAAATTATATTTTATACACGTAAAATTTTATTCACTTTCGTTCACTGGCCTGCTACGAATGCAGTGTAAAGTAGCCATCCTCATAATCTGTCTTTGTAATAACTGACGAACATTTATGTTTGACTTTCATTGGATTATTTTTTAACAGACAAAAGAAATGGCGAGGAGGCGAAGGTGTTTGGCCCTCCAATGATTTTCTGGAGGTCAACTTTTATTACTTCCGCAATGCCCAGGGAGCACTTGCTTATCATATGGTTACCACTTTGTAAAACGACCCTAAACGCAGGATGCTAATTTTTAAATAACGCCCCCTTTTTAACCAAACACAGAGTGAAATTCCGAAATACCCCCCCCCCCAAACCCTTCTTCTTGTGGGAAACGCGGAGTTCTGAATGAAAATTACCCTTCCCCTTTTAAACGAAATTAGCACTCCGCGCGGACCGCGTCTGGCCTCAAAATTACACCTGACCCCTTTCTCCGCATTTTTTGACGCGCGTGATAACACACTCATACCAAGTGTCCCCCGACAGTAATGATGGATACACCACGGTATAAAACGTTCTTTTATTTGCAGAGGCGCATCGTGAATTGAGGGTTTTTTTTTTCTTACAATCGTTAAAAACTAATTTATATTTCAAGAAGTACTTTATAGTTTTGATATCAAAAATAAAATTTCAAATATATCCAACTGGAATTTGGATATTTTGAAATAAATTGAATATCTTGATACCATTTTAATACATGAAATTCAACAACTCAGATATCTAAAACTGAATTTTAGATATTGTCAAATAAGAAATGATACATAAAATTCAGAATAACTGTAAAAAGGTATATCCATACATCAATACATTTCAGCGCACGCATCGACCAACAAAAATTATAAACATTACTGCATCTTTAGAAATTGTGAGGTGAGTGAATGGAGCTTTCTGGACAGCAGAGCCCATTCTCGTTGTAGGGGTGGCTGTCAATTGGGGCTTACAACATCGGCGATGCCTACGAATACGAAGCCGACGTCAAGTGAGGTCATCATCAAAAGAAATTAGTACGATATGCGTGTCACATGTATGCTTTCCTTTTAATAACTTAATCTTTCGGTTAAGAAATTGTAAAAGCAGTGGTGTGAAATCACTGTTTTGGCTCAGAAGCGCCAGTTTCAGCTATCTGGTCTTATCTTATTTGGTGTCAAGAGATGAGACCGGGAAGAACAACATTTTCTTTTTCTGGCCTAATTTATCGTTTAATGCCAAGTACATAAACTATTTGGCTTAAAGTTTAAAATCGGCGCGTTGAATACATTTATCTTACAACTAAAATGTAAACTGTCGAAATAGTTCCTTTTTCATGGTTTATGACACCACATTGTCTACTCGCCGAAGCATCGGCTCTTGTCTATGTATATTAAATTAAACATTCTCTATAATTATGCCTTAAAACTGCCCGTCTCAAATTCAGCAAATGACCCCACAACTCGGGTTGATAGCGTGGAGTGGATGCGGGTTAGATGTGGTCCTATATCATTACATCTGCCACATGATGGCACCTCTATGAAAACTGTTTGTGTTAAACTATTTATATCACTTAGACACGAACAATTTCCTGACATCAATGCGAACACCAAATTTTCAAAAGATGTCTACACAAATTAAATGCGTGCTTGAAATTTACAGACTATTAAGACATGCTTCCGGTGTTTGTCTTGCGTAAAATGTGCGATTATGTTTTGGCTGTGATGAAGCGTTGTGGTGTAATTTATGATGCCCAACTTGGCAAGGAACACTCAAACGTAATAAGATTTATTTCAGTTACAAGTTAACTTTGTTCGTCCAGTTTAATGCTTTGGAAACCGACCTGGCATCTCAGCACTTGACTGAAAGAACAGCTCATAGAATGAAAGCAAGCCAGACCACCATTGATCAACATGACTTTATTTGTTGATCTAAGTGATGTTACCTTACGTCAAATTTGATATAACGACAAAGCCTTGATTATCCCAGGAGCACAAGAAGCGTCACTTCAGTAATCTGTTTACCGTGCAGTTGATACATGCTATAAGCCTTACAGCAGTTCTGCTGAAAGCCAAGAAATGTCCAGTTGATTTCATTTTCAAGTGTTATCCATTTTTCCACTGCTGGTGTCGAGTAGATTTTAAAAGCTTAAGGACAACTGGGTTAGTTGGTGGTAACTGGTTGTTGTAAAGTTTCAAAGGAACACCTGTGAGCCTTTCATAATCTAAAACACGACGCAGTTGTGGTGCCAAAACAATTGTGGGGATTTACGCGATCATAATATACTTAACGGTGCATATTACAATGAGTTTTAACACTGAATACACGTACAGAGGTCATGTTATCTTCCTATATCAGTTAATGCTATTTCAGAAACTTTTTAAGTTGATATGATTTCAAGGCACAAGTATACTGTTGTGACTAAGTGAACATATCCTAGAACTAAGCCTCTCCTCGGCCTTACTTTGTGAGGGAGTAGGAGGGGGGAGAGGGTGTGTCTCTTGTTCCAAAATATGAGAAATTTGCATTCTATGAACTACTACTATATATCAGCCATAAGGAAGCACCATTTTCCGTTAATGATTTAAATGTGAAGAAGTGCGTGCAGTTAAATCAAAGAAAGTTCTTTATTTCTAAAAAGTTTTATTTTTTCAAGCTGACTAGGATTAGCGTATATCAAGCAGTGGTACTATCGACAGACATTTATTAACAGTTGCCGCTTAACACCACGATCCGGGGGATTGGGGGATGGGGTATCATATGTGCTACCATGCGCGTCAAAAACAGCTCAGAAAGGAGTGATCCTGAGGCCTGTCGCGTTCCTGCTGGAGTGGTATTTTCGATAAAAAGAGGGTAAATTCCATTCAGTTCTCCGCGTTTCCCATAAAAAGAGGGTTATCTTAGAACTGCATTCCGCGTTTGGTTTATAAGGAGGTATTGTTTAAAAAATAGCGCTCCGCGTCTAGGGGTCGTTTTAAAAAGTCAGCCCACAGTCCCCACGATCCTTGGGGTGAAAGTGTCGGTCATTATTCGCGCTATAACAATGATAGTGACATGAATAATTGTAATTACCGTTGTAGTAATTATCAGCAATGATATAATTCATTGTTTAATACCCTTATTAGTAGGTTTACATATTAACTATATATATAAAAAAACTTTTTTAAAAATTTTAGTCTCATGTACGTTTCGTCTACTTTACTGACAACAAAAACGAACTACTTTTGAAAAAAATTGTTGCAACTAACTTTTTTTATTTAAGCAAAATATAATTTATATAATTTGCCTATGTTTTTAAAACAAGAAATTAATTTAATTGCATCATTAAAAATTCAAGTAAGTATTAAATGCCCCAGACGGCACAGCTAGATGCAAAGGACCAACACTTTGTGTTACAAAGCCACCTCTCGAGAATCGACCTTTTTCTTAAAGCCATCGATCTAATTTTGGCCAATACAATGTGGTGTTTTTCAGTGAGTGGCATTGGAGTGGTTAAGGGGGCACGAAGCTTTGAATAGCAGCGCCAAGAACATGCGGTGGCTTTCACGCAAGAGCTTCCAAATGAACTGCGTCTTTGACTGCCAATGCAAGTCAATATATCTTATGTTACAATTTTAAAATGACAGCGATTTAAATGGTCTGTTGTTTTTCGTCAAAACGTCAATATAAATGGAACATATGAAACAACGCTGAGCTTAACACTGGATATATATAGCAATAGTATTAAAGTTCACGCTGTTATTTTTGCGTAAAATTGCCATAAATATAAAAGAATAATTGTATATATTTTTTACCATTTGAAAAGTAAGTGGAATATGGATAGACTGCTGCACTTGCTGGTTTTGCTGGGCTTCGTGTCCGTGGTGGTTGGCCAGAACCAGCAGTCAACCCTGCCGTACCGAGTGACGGAAGAAGTCGCCGGCGCCCTCATAGGCACGCTATCACAGTCCAATTACATGACCCTTAACTACGAGGCAGCGGAGCTAGAAAGCTACAAGTATGTCTTTCTACGCTATCCCCATGATGACGATTCCTTGTTAAATTTAGAAGAGGAGGGCGGGATCTTGACGACGGGACGAGCGATAGACCGAGAGGATTACTGCGCGGCCGAGGAGTTCTGCTATCTGTTCGCGGAGGTGGGCATACTGCAGGCCAGTCTGGAGCCAGTGGATACTGTCGTTCTGCAAATATTGCTGGAGGATGAGAATGATAACGCGCCGTTCTTCACGGATGGTAGCATCGTTGTATCCATATCTGAAGCAGCCGTGATTGGTTCGGTGCGACCTCTCCCTGAAGCTAGAGACATAGACAGCCCCGAGAACGGTGTCGACGCGGAAGCTTATGAACTTATAACCCGCCAATCACGCAACGTTTTTAGAATCGAACATACAGGTGACGAACTGTTGTTAATTTTAAATGAGAACCTGGACAGAGAAGTGAGCGACACGTACAGCTTACAGCTCGTAGCCTGGGACAAAGGGGTCCCGTCGTTGTCAGGGACACTGGAGATCACAGTCCGCGTCACTGATTACAACGACCACGAACCTGTGTTTAACCAGTCCGTGTACAGTTTAGAAGTATCTGAAGACTTTGAAGTGGGGCGTGAACTTCTTCAAGTGCATGCCTCGGATGAAGATATCGGTCTTAATGGTCAAGTCAAATACTTTTTCTCTGATTTCACATATGATGATATATTTAACTTGGATGAGGACTCTGGATCAATTACTCTGATATCAGAGCTGGACTACGAGCTGACTCAGGTATACACCATAGAAGTTCTTGCACAAGATCAGAACACAGATCCAAAGTCATCCACTGCAACAGTACACATCCAAGTTCTTGACGTCAACGACAACAGCCCACGGGTAAGTGACTTGATGCACTGCAGCAACATAAACCAAAGCCATTTGCCCGTAACGTGGTGCTTATATAATTAAGGCATTCGCGTACACAGCCAAGGACTCAATTTTCAGGTAATTTTAAAGTGTACGTTATCTATGGAATGTCATTTTCACATTAATTAGGGAATTATTGATATCCGGAATTAATTTTTAATCTCAAGAATTCGTTTTTGCTATTTGTAATTTTATTTTTGATATATCCAAATGTATTCTTGATCCCCAAGAAAAAAAAACAATAATAATTTTTGATATCAATAAATATTTAAAGTTTTCAAGAAATATTTATTGATATAAAAAATGATTTAATGATATATAAAATTGCTCTTTTGAGATCAAAAATTGAATTCTTGATAGCAAAATTGAAATATTTAAGAGCAAAATATCAATTTGGAGCTCAATAATTCATTTTCCTTTCATTGATATCAAGAATTTATTTTAGATATCATTATTTCAGAATGAAACTTTTTTAATTTGTATTTTGAAATCTACAAATGATCTTTTGATCTCAAAAATTGAATTTTGATATCAAAATATAAGTCTATTTTTAAATAAAAAATTCAGAAGCACACATCTGTAAATATAATGACTGGTCTTTGTATACATAATCTTTCTTTAAAATTTTTACTGCACAAAAACGAAGCAATTCTTAAGATCAAAAATTGTGTTGTTATTATTGATCTCAATAATTCAAGTTTTCATTTCCGAAATTTAATTGTCGATTCGTTATATTTTATGTAAATGTGTGTCTCCTTTAAGATTTTTTAAGTTTGTAAGTTTGATTTTTCGATCTCAAGAATAAATTTTTGCCGTCCAAAATTCAATTATTGATAGCAAAATATAAATTATTAAAATCTACATTGATTGATATTTTTAATTATATTTTGATATCAAAAATTAGCATTAAATGTTAAAACGACATTCCATAGCTATCCTTAGAAATTCAATAGTTTTTACAAATCAAAGAGCTTATACTCCTGTGATGTTTGAAGTAGTCTCGACTTGCTTCACGATATTTTATCTGTCATTTTAGGTGTATGGACTCTTTATCCAGTCAGAATATATGACAGATTAACTTATTGTAATTGATATACGATTAAACATTTCCCGTGTCTCTCATCGCATTGATACACGTCTTGTGGATATTTTTAAGTTTTGCCAGAAAGGTACGAATGTTTCACTGGCATCCACCACTTTGTCACTACCCCTCACTCTACGCAATTAAACATAAAATCAAATTTCACGGCAAACATATAGCTGTAAACTGTTTTCTTAAGCTATGAATCTTAAACAACATACTAAATAACATTGTTCATCAAAAGATTTGATTACACTTGCTTATAGAAGATTTTGAAGTGGTAAGGAGGATGGCTGGAGTGACGGAGGTGTTTTGCATGTTGTCGTTGAGGAGAATGGCTAGAGTGACGGAGGTGTTTTGCATGTTGTCGTTGAGGAGGATGGCTGGAGTGACGGAGGTGTTTTGCATGTTGTCGTTGAGGAGGATGGCTGGAGTGACGGAGGTGTTTTGCATGTTGTCGTTGAGGAGGATGGCTGGAGTGACGGAGGTGTTTTGCATGTTGTCGTTGAGGAGAATGGCTGGAATGACGGAGGTGTTTTGCATGTTGTCGTTGAGGAGGATGGCTGGAGTGACGGAGGTGTTTTGCATGTTGTCGGTGAGGAGAATGGCTAGAGTGACGGAGGTGTTTTGCATGTTGTCGTTGAGGAGGATGGCTGGAGTGACGGAGGTGTTTTGCATGTTGTCGGTGAGGAGGATGGCTGGAGTGACGGGGGTGTTTTGCATGTTGTCGTTGAGGAGAATGGCTGGAGTGACGGAGGTGTTTTGCATGTTGTCGTTCAGGAGGATGGCTGGAGTGATGGAGGTGTTTTGCATGTTGTCGGTGAGGAGGATGGCTGGAGTGACGGGGGTGTTTTGCATGTTGTCGGTGAGGAGAATGGCTGGAGTGACGGAGGTGTTTTGCATGTTGTCACAGGTACAGATCAACACGCTACGGGCGGGCGGCGAGGCGGAGGTGCTGGAACGGCAGCCCACGGGTACGGTGGTAGCGCACGTATCCGTGCTCGACGACGACAGCGGCGCAAACGGCCACATTGCCTGCTTCCTGCCGCACCGAGCCTTCGACCTGCAGGCCATACAGGCCAGCACCCAGTACAAACTCATCACCAAGGAAGTGCTCGACAGGGAGCTTCAGAGTCACTACTCTTTGGTAATAAACTGCATGGACTTTGGAGATCCACAAAACTCACAAGAAGCAACAATAAATGTCACTGTTGTAGATATAAATGATAACGCGCCAATTTTCAACCAGGATTTTTATACAGCATCCATTCCAGAAAATAATGGCATAGGGGTTTTTATTCTGCAAGTGAATGCCAGTGACCTGGACGCCGGAGATAACGGCAGGGTGACGTACTCCATCGCGCATTCCACCACCCCAAATTACATAGAAATAGATCCCAATACTGGGATAATGCGATCAGCAACCATCCTCGACTATGAAGATGAACTTATTACAAACCATCAAATCGTGCTGGAAGTGGAAGCGCGCGACGAGGGCAGTCCGCGGAATGCCGCCTCTGTGTCCGTCACCATAAACATAACGGACGTGAACGACCAGGCCCCGACCTTCACTCGAGCGCTCTACTCGTTTGAGGTGGAGGAGAATGTGGCGGTCGGTTCCGCGGTGGATGTGGTGGCCGCGGTTGACGCGGATTCGGATGCCTTCAATCATTTCCGGCTCTCCCTGGAAGAAAACAATCCAGACGCAGCTGCCTTTAGCTTAGATACAAACGGCGTAATAACCACAAGGACGACTCTAGACAGAGAAAGCAAGGACACTTACCGATTCCACATCTATGCCATAGACAACATGAACAGCTTTCTTCGGGGCTCTACGGAAGTCTTGATCAGCTTGCAGGATGTCAATGACAATGCCCCACACATCATCTACCCATTGAGAAACAACAGAACCATCAGGATTTCGAACAAAGTACCGATAGGATATGACGTCATTGAAATTAAGGCTTCTGATAATGATAATGAAGAAAACGCAACTCTCATTTATGAATTACACTTGGATTCTGGCGACAACATGGATGACAGAAACTTTATTATCAACAGAGACAGGGGTAGAATCTCTACAAATAAAGATTTTTCCTCTGAGAAATATTTAGAAATAAGGCCAGTGGTTTACGTAAAAGACATGGGACATCCAACCCTAAGTGCGACGGTAGAGCTACAGGTGATCGTTGACAAATCTGTACCGTACCAGACTCCAAGCAAATCACAAAGCAGCAGAGAGAACAAGCCAGCTGACAACACCAACGTCGGCATCATTGTGGGCTTGACCGTGTCCACTGCTGTCATAGTTATCGGCCTCGTAATAGCCATAGTTCTATTGCGGAAGACAGACAGGAAGAACCCACAAGACGCTTACATCCACACAACCATAGAGCCCAAGCCCATCCCCATCACGTCAGGCAGCGACGTGCACTCGGTAAGCTCTGTGCTTCTGGGCTTATTGCGCCTGTTCAATTTTTGTTAATAATACCAATTGAAATGTAATTGGTTCACTGAATATGCTATGCCCCAAACGTCGATTTGAAGTTGCGACGTCGATACGACCAAACTGCAACATTAAATCTAGTTGTAATTTGGTTGTGATTAGTCGCGACCATAAATCAACGTCTAATCAACATCTTTGGCATGATGAACTAGATGCCAGGCTAGAAACGTTCTTCGGACGTTGCTTTTGGTTGAAACGAAAACCCAACTTTCTTCGACGTCTAATTAACGTTACAAATAGGTTGCAAATGGAGGTAAAAACAACGTCTATCTTTAGAAGATGTACAACGCTAAAAAATCGACGTTGTATAGAAGGGAAAAAAATAGCCATCAGTAACACAAACTAAACAACAAAGTCGTTATGTTATCACTCACCAGAACTGGAAGCAAAGACTGGTCGCAACGAAAATTGACCCCAATGAGGATATAAAACATTGAATGCGCGTGTTTTTTATTCGCCTACTCATTCATGAAAATTTTCTTCGTAAATATCCTGCGTTACCAGATGACCCAAGGAGGGTTGACCACAACGCCTTACCATTGCCACTGCCCAGATCATTATTCTGGAATAATATTGTCTCATAATCCATATAACGTCACTCTTCCGACGTCTGTCGAGAGATAGACGTTGTTTCGACTTCATTTTAAACCATTTACGTTTATTAGACGTCGCATAACCGACATCTATCGAACGTCGGCAGGTAGGCGTTGTTTCGATTTCCATAATCAAGCAAACCCTGGCATTGATCAGACCTCAGGTGTGACGTCTATGCGACGTCAGAATATTTAGTCGTTGCGTTCATAGGCAAATTAGGGTGACTGGGTAAATGAACAGCGCTAAACTGAAATGGCGTCACGAGTAAAGGGAAACGAAGCAGCAGGCAGCTGGTCAGGAGATCGCTGACGACGCCCTTGATATGGCATGCGGGTGGAATGGGGGTGTGCAGTTATCTTCCAAATAATATTTACAGTTAATGTAAAGGTTTAACAGTATTCATTAAAAACAATTGGATGGTATCGATGGTATATCCGTAGAGTGAAAACCCGCAAACACCACAATTCGGTTATCAAATAACTTATTGGTGATTATTCACAAAAATTAAACAAAGAAAAGGTGTCCTGTTTTTGTTGGTATGGAAACCGACCGGTGGCCCGTGAATGGCCCGTGAAAGACTTCCACCAGGTTCAGGTGCGTCACGATTGTTCAGTCGTACTTTTCGTTGAACGCCTGGACGGGAATTCCGTAACACTACCTCTGTATACAGCCCCTTATTCTTTGCTGCTTTTTATCAAAACTTTTGAAGTTTTCTTGAATTGCGTTGAAAAGTTTGGAAAAAGTAATTGCAGGTTGTCACTTTATCTGCGGGAAGCCCAAATTAGTTTTCATCGGCTCAGCTTCATACTGAACTATTAGTCATGAGGTCACTCGTACAAGCGCGCACACATTCTTCTTCAAACTTCATGCAATTTAAACAAATCTTTCAATTGAATTTATATGCTGTTAGCCTGACTGGATGACCGAGGCAAAATAGATCAAGTATAGAGTTGAATATAGTCATTGGTTATCAAGCAAGATTCTAGTTTAACATTAACTGATTAAGGATAGGCAAAGAAAAACTTGTGTTCCTTAAAGAGCAGTTGAATGGATATTCAGAACAAAAACAAACAAACAAACAAACAAAAACACAAACCCAGGAAGAAATAGATCTTGTTCCTCATCGTAATTTTAGAAGATGAATATTTTAATCAAAGTTCTGGGAGAAATGGGTCTAATTTTTAGGATCCTAATGCACATGCAGACATACCCCATTCCGGCGATTTAAGCCGGTTTTATGTGATGCTAATAACGAAGAAGAGGGGGTGGGGATAGAAAGGCCGAAAAAGAGACTCGTTTTTAAATGATCATGTGGCAACACCACAAGGCATACATTATTACATTATTTTCCGCCTTGAGAACCAAGTTATTTGATGCATTTTTTTATTTCAAGACAAGAGACGGAAAATTGTTCTTAGTGGTCTTAGCAACCGTAGCTCGATGACGTCACAACAAAGAGATAAAAAAAATAATTAAGCTGCTCTCCTCCCAACTGAGTTTGACTGTTGAACACGACGAATGGCACAATTACATCTTTCTTTCAGAAAAGACGGATGAAATTTTACATCAGTCAAATCCACTCACATTTACAGATCAAGTATACCACTCGTTTATAATTAATTAAAGCAATTATTTCAAATCTCATCAGTTACCCGAATTACGCAAGCACCAGGCATGGGTTCGATTCCGCGGGGAGGGGGTGCACTATCCTAGTTGGAATTGCATGTGATGCGGGGAAAATCCGCACCTGTAAATCCGCCCTCAGCAGGCATTTTAAGTAAGCAAAGAATAGTCGACGATATTTTCGAATTACCGAAGCTATGAGCGGTTCTGTTGGAATTTATCAAGCTTCTGTGACACCCTTTCTGGTGCATTCTGCCAAAGGGTTATCGAGCATTTTGATTGAAGCGTATTTAGGAGCGATCTTTTATAATGAATCGTTTTTATCGGAAGAGACAAGAATGGATTCCCTGCGACGATCGGTTGAATCTCGACGAATTTGAAACCCAGCAGTTCCCCCACCTGGATTCTTATTTCTTGTTCAAAAATTGGTATTCTAGCGAAAAATGTACAAATGTACACGGCTAAGTGCTGTATACCTTTTTGAAGTGTACATCTTGTGTGTTACGGACAACATAATTCATATCTACTCCTATTCAACCAGGGCGTGAATACGGGCTTTCAATCGATGTAACGCAACCTGCCCCGGTATTTTAGTCGCACTTGATCAATCTTCTAAGTTGGTTGAAGTGGGATTGGTCGGTACTTCAGCCCCGGCACAGTTTTGTTGGAATTGCAGTCCATACTTTGTTACAAGCTGTGGACTTGATGACGAACCAAGCTGTTAATTTACACTTAACTTGGAAGTGACCTTTCAAACTGTTGCCTTTTTTCAATATTTCACGTTTTCGATTTTCTTATCACTGCGGCAATCAGAGCTGCAAACACGAAAATTCACACAACTGTAAAGAATTATATAGTAATCATTACGGCAAGGCATGCCCGATATTTTGTACATCATAACGGAACACGATTTTTTTTTACCTGCCCTTATCACTTCTTTTCTATTTGCAATTTTCGCGACCTGGCCAGGGTATGACAAGATTATTTTTATAGTAAAGCATCTTTTAGGGTACCCTGTTTTCATCACTTAAAAATCGGTGCAGGAAACTCCCTGGTGAAGAGGTTGCTGGGGTGAGCAATGTGACGCATACAAAACGCGTTTGCGCTCCTTCCGTTTCTTAATTTTAACGCCGCACTACAGCTAATAAAGTTGTAAAGGGGAGATCCTATATGGGAGATATCGAAATAAGTACGAATCTTAAGCGATGGCCTTAAAAATACCAACATTTCACATTTCCACGTGTTTTCGACATAACCATGATCCGGCCGAACACACAAATTATCGCTACACTTTTTCTCAGGTATTTAAAGAGTGTTAAATTCGCCGTTAAAACACAGCGAAGCACGAAAAGGATTTATTCACTTAATGTTGTTTCGAGGCTGGCATCAATCCCACATATAAAAGGTTAATTATGGCCTTGTTGTTTTTGTCGTGAGTATCTTGGTCTTTGTTTTTGGTCTTGTTTTGAAGTTCCTCATTGCTGTTCGCCATGTCGCGTATGAAATCGTATCAACTCCTGGCAAATCTTTTGTTGAACCGACGAAACATAATTATTACAAATCTCTGGCGTTTAAACAAGCAATCAAAATAATACTACGTGGGTTTTATTTGGCAGTGATGTTATTCCAAAGACTTAACGTAAAATCAACTTACACCGAATATCATTTATTTTCAGACTACTTCTGATATCTATAATTGGTCTTATATTATTAAAGAATTGAATAAATAAGACTGATTGCTCGTTTCCTTTGAAAGGATTACGGGAGAATAGAGTGGGTAATGACACGAGTTAATTCCTCGCACGACAATGGAGAGCTGTTTGCTTTCCTTGTTACGGGTGAACCATAAAGGCCTCGCCACACGGCATGCACAAAGGCCAACATGTTAACTGTACGTTAATCCTCCGCCCAGCAAACTACAGCTTGCACTGTACGGAACAGCACACATTTAACAACAATGTCCTGGGACAGTGTGACCAACCGAGACCTAGTGAAGCGAGTATCAATTGACTTGTATGGTCGCCAGAAAGTGTTAGTCATATTCATACAAAATTTTAAAGGAATCCGGTCAGATTTGTGGAAAGATAAGCATTGTGAAAATTAGCTACTAGAAATCTAATTTTGTTTTAAATGTCCTCACTTAAGCCAATTTCTGGCGGATCTTTGGGAAAGTAGCTTTTCAAGAGCCGACAACCTATTCAACATTTATGCAAATTTCAAGGCAATCCGATCAAAATTGTGGGAGACAAAGCAGTTTGAAAACTGGCAATCAAAAATTAGAAATGCCCCCATTTAGCCATTTTTGGTGAATCGCAAAAAACATCAAGAGGGGCCTTCAGTAAACATTCGTACAAATATTAAAGGTAATCGAATCCAAATCGTGGAAGTAGAAGCATTTTGAAAATTGCTCATCATAATTGCTCAATTATAAACTCCCAGCAATTTATAAAATTGTTGGTAAAATTGATAGTAAATTTTCAAGACAGAACCATCTGGGGAACAATCGTTCAAAAGTTGAAAGAAATCCGATAAAAGTTGTGGAAGAAGAAGCATTTTTGAAACTTGGTTACTAAATTTCTTTTAATTTCTTTAGTCAATTTTTGCCGGATCGCCAAAAAAAGTAATTTTTAACAGAGCGCTGCCTAGTAAACATTACGCAAAATTTAAAGGCAATCCCATGAAAATTGTGAAATGAAAGACTTTTGGAAAAAATTGGCTACCAAGCAATTGCAAAATGCTCCCTAGTTGGTCAGTTTTTGGCGAATCGCTAAAACATTTCATGACAGTCTACCCAGTACACATTCGTGGGAGAAGTATTTTGAAAATTGCTTACCATATTTTTTTAAAGGCCCCCATTCAGCCAATTTCTGGAGGATCGCCAAAAAAGTAACTTCTCAAGAGACGACCACCCAGTGAACATTTATACGAAATTTGAGGGCGATCTGATCAAAAGTGTTGAAGAAAAAGCGTTTTGAAAACTGCATGGCAACCAGGAAATTACAAATGCTCCCCATTTAGCCAATTTTTAGTGAATCGCCAAAAAAGTTACCCTTAAAGAGAAAACAGTCTAGTGAACATCTGTGCAAAATTTGAAGGCAATCCGATAAAATTGTGCAAGAAAAATCTGATCCAAATTGCTTGCCAAAATATTATAAATACCCCCCCCCCCCTTTCAGCCAATTTTGGCGGATAGAACAAAAAAAGTAAATTTTCAAGAGAAAACCATTTTGAATAGTAGCTACTTAATACTTTTAAATGTGCCCCATTTTGCCAGTTTTCGGCGGATCGCTAAAATAGTAACTTTCAGGAGGGTACCCTTAGTGAACATTTATGCAAAGTTTGAAGAAAATCCGACCCAAATTCTGGAGAAAAAAACATTGCGAAATTGGCTACCAACAAAAAATTATAAATGCTCCCCCCCCCCCCCCATTTGGCCATTTTTGGGGAACAACCATACAAATCCTACAAACAGAAAGAAATCCTATTCAAATTGTGGGAAAAGAAACATTGGCTACCGATAACTTACAAAAAGTCCCCCCCCCCAATTTGATAAATTTTTGGTGGATGGCAAAAAAAGTAATTTTTCAAGAAAAGCCTTCCCAGTAAACATTTATGCACAATTTGAAGTCAATGCTACCAAAATTGAGCATTTTGCAAATTGGCAACCAAAAATTTTTTAATGGATTCCATTTCACCGATTATTGGCGGATTCCCAAAAAACAAATATTTTTCAAGTGAGGCCTATCTAAAGAACATTGTACAAAATTTGAAAGGAGTCCAATCAAAACTGAAAGAGAAGAAGCATTTTAAGTAAAAGTTTACGTACGTACATAGAAACGACAGATACACCCTCTATTGATGTGATAAGACCAACCCGACGAAGTCGGTTGCTCTAAAAAACTAGGAATTATATTTTTTGCTCAACACAGGGCTAACTGCTGTTGCCGGGGTCGAATTCTTCGTGTAACAATTTGGCTTTCCACACGTTGTCATTTATCCAATGTATAAACATATGTCTGATAAAACCAAGATTCAAAACTATTGGTTTCAGGGGAAGTTCACAGACGAGAAGAACCCCGAAGTCGGGTCAGATGATACCCTAAACTCAAATCAGTCGAACGACAGCGGTAAAGGCTCCAGCGAGACGGACCCCATTGAACATAAACAGCCAGGTAACCAATGCCCGAGTATCTTACTCCCACCTAGCTCATCGCTTAACCCGTTATCAGAACAGATTCGGGAGAACATAGTCATTTTACAGTTGATAGAAAGGCAATCGATTTGGCTATGATTAGCAGTTTCCAACCACTTGATATTATACTTGTTCTTTCGTTTTCGGGCCCAGTTGTCTCTGCTCGAATTCTCTGGGCAGCAGCTGTTTTGGTCCCAATAATTTCCCACAAAAGACACAAATAAAATACAAGTAAAATGCAAATGCAAGACACAAAGCTGTAGAAATCGCAATTAAAATCAACAGCTCAACGGATCTACAAGTCACTTAATATTAATACGTAGAGCCCTAAAATTTGAACATACAAAAAAAATCAAAAATAACAAAAAAAAAAAAAAACATTAAAACTTAAGAAACCATTTCATGTTGTGTGGTTATCCGGATAATATGCCTTATACTTTGTAATTGCAGAAGTTGGCCATCACATTTACTATAACCCGTCAGTAAACATTCAGGCTTCGTGTTTTCTGTTGTTGCGGTCGCGCTGCGAATTTACGTGTTGGGTTTTATCTGCGTTTAGCCAGTGCTTAACTCCGAGGATTGGAGCGGTAGATAATTCACAGTTTTCACTCAGCCGTGAGCTGTCGGCTGATCAAAATTAAAAACGATACGAGTCGAAAGTAACAAATCCAGAATATAATGCTATTTTTTTTGTCAATTTTCTAAATTTACTGAAAATATCACACTCGTAGAAGCACTGGTTCACAGTAAGTAGAAGTAGGACCATAAAAGAACTCGGAATTAACTAATGCGAAAAGTTTTTGGTATTTCTTTGTGATCGTTATCGAACTCTGGAACAGTATTTTCCACTGAATTTCACGGAACTGGCGATCGAGATCAATCTCAAAAAGTTTTTTTAAAAATATGTAGTTAGCAAAAACAGGAGCCGGAATAAATTTTGGAATAAGTGTGATCGGACTATGGGTCGGGACAGCCAACCCAACTAGTCGGCTTCATCCTTAGTACAATGTGTAAATGTTTAACGATATCATCACGGAAGTTTGGTAAGTAATTGCCATAGAACGCAAAGAATTTGATACAAGTGGTACCTGTCATCGTATGGGGTAATCCAAGTCACCCTATACTTTATGCAGTCTCATGCAAAATCTGTTGCCTCTTGCCTTTTTATATCCAACAAGTTAAAGCATTTTTGATGTTGAGAGATGTTTGTCTGTGTGTAGCTGATGGGCAGGTGATTCGCAATCAGCGGCCGGCGTACAACAGGAGCCGGTCAGCGGACCGCTTGAGCCTCGGCGTGCCTCCGAGCCAGCACGGCACATACCTCCGACCAGTACCCCCACAGCGCAGCAGGGCAGTGTCTGAATCGAGCGCTCAGCAGTATGGCATAATGCCTAGTTCGCCGCTAGACTATCCAGACTCTCTGCCTCTGTGGCACGGCTCCTACGACCGAGTACCACCGAGTCCCGTCGCTGAAAATGTCCAGCTGGGAAGAGGATATGCTCACTTCTATAACGGACCATCAACTCCCACAAGTCCAGCTGCATCACAGTCCCACTTCCAGTTCCCGCCTTCCCCGCTTACACACAATAACAGACAACAGCCGTCGTTCATCAGGTCGGCCCCGTCCAGCCCCAATGCCCTCGTTGGGCACGAGCCGTTCGTCTTCCCATTGTCGCTGCAACCTGAGCACAGGAGCTATGAGAATGAAGGGGTGTACGAGTCGTACGACAGTGACCAACACTTGCAAGCACCGGTGTACCCGCCGTCTCCCACGGGGCCTGGGCAGCATCACGCGCCGCCCACTCTTTATGCTAGCCTGCAGGGTCAGATCCCTGATGCTGGCAGCCACATTCACGAAACATACGAAGCGCCTCATCCGCACGAGGCGCATGATCTCAGTGGACACATTCGTGATGCATACGAGGCGCCACAACCTCCTAAGGCGCGTGATCTCGGTGGGCAGATCAACCATCCAACTCAGCAGTATTTAGACCAAAGCGGACAATTAAATAACTACTCCCCTAATCATTACACCCAAATTCATTATCCCGAAAATTCAAGTAATCCTATGGACCTTGTTGTGTGATTTAAGGAATGTTACCGGCTATTACTCTTGTCTAAGCAATGTTCACGCTTGTTGATCATTTACTGCCAGATGGCTGCTCGCAGTGTGACCACTCGCTTTGTGGACAATTTGACTGGTGACTGGTAACACAACCCTGTACAGCTGGCTTGAAATTCGTGCTTATATAAAATGCTTTCATTTTCTTAATTCTACACGATGAATATCTTCCATCTGTTTTGGTTGTAAACATTTGCCCTGTGATAAACAGTTCTATTTTTTTCACAGATATTATTGTGAGAAACTGACTGCTACTCTGGATTATACATACAAGGACTTGTATTTACAAATGTTAATCTTGAAAAAAAAAAAAGACTTACAACATGTCATAGCGTGGTGCTTCATGGCTTGCTATCCGGGGGTAGGGCGGGGGAGGGGGCACTCACGTGCCAACTGGTTACCATGAGTGTCCATGACTTTTTAAAACAATCCTTATATGCGGAGTGCTAAGTTGGAAATAATACCCCCTTTTTAACTAAACGCATAGTGTAGTTCTGAAAGAACCCCTTTTTGTGCGAAACGCGGAGGACTGAATGAAAATTACCTAATTTTAAACGAAATTGGCACTCCGCGTGGACTGCATCTAGTGCCAAAATTACGGGCCTCCTCTACATATGATACCAATTGCTCCCACTTCCCCCCTCCCCCCGAACTTGTTATATAGGACATGAAAATAAATGTAGAATTTGTTATGTTTGATTTGCTGCTGCAACAAATGCTTATTATTGTTTTGTGTTCAATGTGCGTGAACTTGACGACGGGTTTCCGTGCCAAGTTTGCCAGAGACGTTGTAAGACCGACTTTCAAGCCTGAGCATTTTTCCAGTTGTAGGAACTTAGTGTTACAGGAATCCGCCAGCCTCAAGATACCCATATTTATGATTTCTAGATACAGATACCTTGTAAATTCAGGGGTTACAATCCGTTGCTTTCCTTATCAAAAAAAAAAAAAATGTAAAAAGTGAGACCTAGTATAAAATTATTTTACAGCCAAATTCGTAAGCCTGTTGTGAAAAAAGCCCCTTTAATTCCGTATTTGATTAAAGATAATACTCACGCTGTTTGTTGGTAACAAGAATTTTAAACAAATTGCTAGAGACAATGCGACTGGATCTGGGACAGAACGCCTGGATACGGGACATAACGTCCAAGAACAGAACATCGACAGATGGTCCGCGGTCAGAGCGTCCATTTCATTATAAAATGATTTTCTGTACAATCAAATAAAAGTTTGTTAAACATGTCGCGGATGTATCGCTCATTGAAATCAAAATGTTTTTCATTTCTCCAGAATCTTAACACCAAACAACATTTTGCAGTGTTAAAAGTATTTTAAAATCGTTTTGCTCTTTGGGGTAAAACAGTGTAAACCAGTGTAACATGTATTTGTTTTGCATGTGAATACATTTATTTCAATTTATCGAGTTGCAATACTCGAAATTTCAAGTGTGTCTGATGGAAAGAAACTTTTATTACTAACATAAAACTGTGTGTACTGCATAACAGCCAATTGTTATTGCCCTAATGGATCAAATACAATCTTTGGTTATTACAAATTAGCTAAAGTGCTAAAATACATATTCATTTAGTAGCAGATGTGGGCTGAAAGCATTATTTGCAGTTTTAATTGAGGTGGGCTTTCTGTGGGTGTTGTCTCTGGACAGTCTGCCCCTGGACTTTCTCTGTCGATTCCAATACAACTCGTCAAATAGAAATTCACGCAAAATTTGAAGGCCATATTGAATTCCAAAAATTAAATTTCGACATTCCGCCAATACGTAGCGGGGCCCACAAAAGGATAACAGGAAAACACTGAGTCGTATATATTTTTTTTCCTTTTGGACTTAATGGGCCGCTTCTCACTTATGTACCTGACGGTCGGATACACTGGTTGCTTGGGTCGGATACACTGGTAGCTTGGGTCGGATACACTGGTTGCTTGCATTATTCTTTGATTCCTTGAAGCTCGCTTTCAAAACCAATTTTTAACAGTCGGCATTTACACAACAAAGTCAATTCCTTTTCAAATATTTATTATAAAAGCATAGTTCGTTGTAAATGAACACCCCGATAATTAATAACGCTGCAAGAACTGGCAGTCTCTGTGGGCACTTGCGCGACACCTTGGTTGATGTGTTACTATCGTGACATGGGCTCTTACATACTTGATGCCAGGCCTTTCATAGCTTGTCTCACCGACTGCCTAATTAATATTTATCTTATCTTTAACATTCATCATGACTATATGTTACACAATGCCAACAGCTTGCTGACAACTTAATGTAAGCACTTTCTTTCTTTTCAACAAATTGACTTTAACCTAGTCCTGAGCTTGAGACGTATCATATTCCAAATGGAAAACAGATCATAAAATTTGAAGTCAGGTTGAAGCCATTCAAGTTAGAGGTTACGTTTTCGCTTCAGATAACTGTTCATTGACTTAACAAGACAAAATCCACGCAGACTGTTTGATCAGAAGTACCAGGCCCCTCAGGCAAGCTGTAAAGGACGAGCAGGTCTTTAAGACACATTTTAAAAACTTTTCCCCCTTGATGTTAGATTTTCGTGCTTTCTTCACATGAAGCTTAATCTGCTGTTGCCATTTATTCACATCGCAAATTATAGCTCAGTTAGAAAGACAGCAATGTTTAATAGACATCATGAATGAGGGGAGATGAAATAAAATTGGGTGCATTCACAATGTCTTTCCACTTAAATTGACTATTAAACACACTTAAGGTGCGTTAATTTGATTTGTTGCCACTTTTTCAACTAAACACAAGAAAGGAAAACTTTGCGGAGCATCGTAAAAATAGATCCTTCTGTCGCTCGCAATGTCAAACATCAACGCAGCATTATTTCTTTGATTGGCGCATGGTGAGGCAAGCTGGTGAACGAGCGCATGGTGAGGCAAGCTGGTGAACGAGCGCATGGTGAGGCAAGCTGGTGAACGAACCGCGCCCAAAATGTCTGAACCCCAGACACTGCACGGCTCTTACGCAACTTCTCAAACGATAACTAGCGCTTGTTTTTACATGTTTTAATGCAAACACAGAGGGCAAAACAAGAAGGCACGCGCCGTCGATGTCGCGCCACACAATGACGCGACTACGCGCCGCCGATGCCGCGTCACTGACGCGATTACGCGCCGTCGATGCCGCGCCACAGAATGACGCAAGCACGCGCCGTCGATGCCGCGCCACACAATGACGCGAGTACGCGCCGCCGATGCCGCGTCAATGACGCGAGTACGCAGCGTCGATGCCGCGCCACACAATGACGCGAGTACGCAGCGTCGATGCCGCGCGACACAATGACGCGAGTACGCGCCGTCGATGCCGCGCCACACAATGCGCAGCTACCAGGACCACGCACACTCAATCATAATGCACACATGCAAAATAACAAAACTAAAACAGTGTTACATGCGAAAGGCGTCGTAAGTAACACCGTATTATTTAAAATTAGAATTCTGAAGCCAATAAGAAACCAGATATTTTCTGAATAGACTACCGACAAATCGAATGTCAAAGAAATCGAAATATTTTCATTATTTTTATGTTTCAGAATATGTAATCAACTTATTGTCTTGCCTTGCAAATAGAACTAGAGGCTCATTTCGCTAGCGAAATGTTAAACACTTGACAAAAATTAAAACGCAAAAATACTTCCTTCAGTGGGTTATTTCTTGAATAATATATTGCAAACAACACAGCTTGAATACGTCTTATAAGCCAAGTAGTGTTTGGTTGTTGTTGACTTAAAGTTTTATTGACCGATCAGGCATACGTCGTGTTATCCATTTACGCAGTGAGAGCTCGCACAAAGCTCAGCAACTGTGTTCTGGCTGTGCATTAAATGCTACGCATTTACTTGCAAAAATACACTCTTTTCACATGGCGTTTTAACAAAGAAAACGAAATCAAAGACGAAAATAAAAAGTGACATGCACATGATCACATCAAGCTCTTCATAAGTCCCAAGTTTGATGGTCGTAGGACCCATAGTGTCAGAGAAGAAGAAGACGGAAAAATCGGAAAAATCGGAAAAAGTGTCAAGAAGAAAAAAAAAGGACGAATTTTGCTCGCACAAATTCATATAACTCTTGCAAGCCAAAGGCTTGTCAAGTGTTAAAAATGTGAATAAAATTGAAAATACAAATAATTTTTTTTAATTTAAATTGCAATAGGTTATTCAATACTGAACTACCGAAATTTTAATAAGCAGCCAAATGTAAATTCACTTTTTTAATATTTTTGTTTTCCTTTCTTAATTACATTGTTCAACTTATTTTCACCCTTTGGTATAAGAAAAATGAAGCATGATTGATTTCTGTGACATTTGAATTATCGGTAGTCTATTCCGGAATAGCCTACTAACAAATATCTGGTTCCTTATTTGCTTCAGAATTCTTATGTTAAATAATACAGTGTTAAGTATTGTTTTAACGAAGACATGTCGAGGCTCAGCCGGGTGATTTCCCATACACGAGTGACGCCTTCAGTATGTTTAGCCAGTCTCTAAATAAAACGCCCATGCTGAGCAGTCCATTTTAAATGTAAAGACAATCAGCTGCAAACTGCTCCTATAACATCTCAAAGCAGTCTGACAAAAAACATGTGTTGGAGAAAAACCATTTCGATAAACCTTGTCCCTGAAAATTTTTAAAAGCTGCCACTACACCCGTTTTTTTAAAAGAACAAGATCACTGAAAAAAATAAAACGCTCATTTTTGGGGAAGGGGAAAAATCCAAAGAGGACTACCTAGAGCCCTTCAAGCAAGATTTGAAGGCAATCCATTCAAAATTGGACAATCATTTTGAAAATTGGCTACCAAATTTTGTTTTTAAGTGCCGCCATTTGGCAAATATTTGTTGGACTGCGAACAAAGGTGAGTTTTTAAAAAGAGGAGCACCTGGTAAAAACTTTATAAAATTTGAAAGCAATATAGATTGCCAAATGTTTTTCCAAATGAGTTTTTTATTTTTCTTGAAGAACCACCCAGTGCACAAACTGCAAAATATGAAGGTAATCCAATCAAAATTGGAGAAGCATTTTGAAAATGAGCAGCTAAAAAAAACATTAAAAGAGGCTGCCACTAGCCAAATATTGGTGTATTGTCAAAAAGTACTATTTCGTGAGAGATCACCTGTTGTCGATTTACGCAAAATTTGAAAGTAATGCGGTCACAACTGGCTACCATTTATTAAAAATGCTGCCATTTGCTGAATTTTTAGCAGCTCGCCAAAATAAATGAATAACACGCCACTATTTAAAATAAGACTATTTCAAGCAATTGAGGAACTTTCGTCTGAGGGTATTCTGAAATAGACTCATGATGTTCAGTCTCGCTGGTATCGGGAGAAACCGGCCCAAGTCGAAAACGCGCCAAATTCAAGTGGGAGAAAACGGCCTAAAAATATTGTGGTGTGCAAGTTGGTGAAAACGGCCTAAAAATACTGTGATGTGCAGTCTCAGGAAACGCCTAAAAATATTGTGGTGTGCAAGTGGGAGAAAACGGCCTAAAAATAGTGGTGTGCAGTTGGAGAAAACGGCCTAAAAATATTGTGGTGTGCATGTGGGAGAAAACGGCCTAAAAATATTGTGGTGTGCCGTTGCAGAAAACGGCCTAAAAATATTGTGGTGTGCAAGTGGGAGAAAACGGCCTAAAATATTGCGGTGTGCAAGTGGGAGAAAACGGCCTAAAAATATTGTGGTGTGCAAGTGGGAGAAAACGGCCTAAATATATTGCGGTGTGCAAGTTGGTGAAAAAGGCCTAAAATTCTGTGATGTGCAGTCTCAGGAAACGCCTAAAAATATTATGATGTGCAAGTGGGAGAAAACGGCCTAAAATATTGTGGTGTGCAGTTGGAGAAAACGGCCTAAAAATATTGATGTGTGCAAGTGGGAGAAAACGGCCTAACAATATTGTGGTGTGCAAGTGGGAGAAAACGGCCCACTTTTTTATAAATGAGGGGGAAAACGTTCCAATTCTGTCAGGAGAAAACGGCCTGAATTTTATACTGAAAACACTTGACCAATTAACTAAAACATAAAATAAATACACGAACAAATTTCATCTGTATTTTTTTATTCACGCTTCAATCGCTTTTAGTTGCAGCTACTGCATAGATTCGTAACTGTTTAGATTCTGGCTTTTTATTTTATTCTGCGATCAAGTTATCTTGATTTCCTTTTCTTTTGGCATTTTATTTCTGTTGCAACTCGCAATATTACAATAACCAATAAATTGGTCATTTCTTATTGCAACTGAAAACAAAATTTGATAATATCTTCACTGCAATCGAAGACTATTGACTTTTTTAAAGCCCTCTTTTATATACCGAGTGCCTGCAATCGCATCTGAATAAACGCGCAATCAATTGCAATTGACAATCAAAGTAAATATCACCTTTTTAACTTTCTCAGAGATGACAATTAAGCATTTAGCAAGTCGCAAGCAACGATGAAAGTGAGTTTCAAAGAACTTTCAACTTTCGGAGATTCAGGAGTTGGCATCACGTGAAGCTTCACTTCCTCAAAAGTGATGGTTAAAATGTTAATTATACGCCTTGTCTAAGCGGCTGCCGAATGTGATAACAACATAACACATTTCTTAAAAGAAACATGGGCCGTTTTCTCGCACGTTTCAGGCCGTTTTCGTTGCGTCGTTTTGGGTCGTTTTCCATTTAGGCCGTTTTCGTTGCGTCGTTTTGGGTCGTTTTCCATTTAGGCCGTTTTCGTTGCTTCGTTTTGGATCGTTTTCCATTTAGGCCCTTTTCTTTCGTCGTTTCGGGTCGTTTTCCATTTAGGCCCTTTTCGTTTCGTCGTTTTGGGTCGTTTTCCATTTAGGCCGTTTTCTCCCGCATTCACATACATTAAGTATCACGGAAGTTTTACGACCTGCATTAGTCCATTTCGGAACAGACTGAAGTGTGTCGAAAGTGCTTTATGTTGCCCCCAGGGCCAAAAATATCTACTTTTTCATTTGCTCAATACATCCTCATAATAAATAATAGAGTGTTCAATTAATGAATTAAATAAAAAAGAAGTAATTATTGAACAGGGACCGCCCAGGAAACAGTCGGAAAAAGAAATCCCATCAAAATTTTAGGAGACGCATTTTGAAAATTATTAAAATGCCGTCACTGAGTCAATTTTTCTCTGACTGCTAAAAAAGTAATTCACCGCCAGCAAGACTACCAGCGAGGTGCCATGAAGTGTCAGGGAGCGGTGAGCCAATGTCCGGCTCGTGCTGCGCTCAGCAAACAGCTATGTCTGTGGCGACTGTGCGCTTACATCCGCTATCACACGGAGTCGCAGGCTGTCAACTTGTTAAATGCTTTCTTCCGTAGAACTGCACTTTTCTGTCAAATGCTGAAGATTTTATGGTTGTATTTTCTTCATAAAATGGATTCATGGAATGCTGCAACACAAAATACAAACCCATTACATTCAAGGCCGAAAGCCACTGGGGTATCCAGATTTATCTGGATTTCTGATTAACCGCGTCTCTTTTTTAACGATTCAGGTTTATTAGAGCAAAAAATGTCCGTGGACATTGAGCGAAACCGGGAATGCAAAGAAATTACAAAGGTAACAGAAGAAAGGTACGATTTTCAGAAACCGTAAATTTGGTAGAGAACCTCCTGGGGGAACATCTACCCCAAAGTAATCAATCCGGATAAGTAGGACAAGAATCATTCTTTGCATTTGCTTCCGTTTTTTTTTTTTTTTTTTGAAAAATGTCAGCACATTTTGATCCAACCCATAAAAAATGCTTCGGACCCGCTCAAGAGATTAAATTTTGAAAACGAGTGACCCCCATGTGCTACAAATGAGAAAGAAAGAAAGAAAGAAAGAAAGTAGGAAAGAAAAGAAAAAAAAGAAAAGAAAGGAAAGGCAAAAAAAAAAAGAAAAGGAAAGGAAAGGAAAGAAAGAAAGTAAGAATGCAAGAAAAAGGATAGAAAGAGATATCGTTCTCGGAGGGGAGGGGAGGGGAGGGGAGGGGAGGGGAGGGGAGGGGAGGGAGGGAGGGAGGGAGGGAGGGAGGGAGGGAGGGAGGGAGGAAGGGAGAATATCGAAGTAGGTTCGAATATCGCCTTCCTTAATTCAAAATTTTAAGACGCTAAGATTACACAAGATTACATTACATTGCATAAGATTTCATCTTTTTTTTTTTTTTTTTTTTTTTGGCTCATATTCTTGCCAACCACAAAAGATAAGTCAAGGTGAGTAGTAATGATTGCTACATTTTGCTACACTGATACACTTAAAAGTTCAAAACAATAAAACTACTTTCCTGGAGTTCGTTAAGATTTTCCTGATTTGTTTTTGTTCTTTTTTTTTTTTTTTTTTTTTTTTGGGGGGGGGGGGGGGGGCTTTTTTTTGTTTGTTTTTTGTTTTTTTTGCAAAAATTTCCGCCAGTTATTACTTATGGCCAAAACAGGCAAATGTCAGAGGGATGCTTATGCACCCTACCTTCTATCAAAACTTTAGAGCGTTTCCATGAAAACCCTAGGACATATTTTTTCAAGAAAATTGTTTTTGGCCAATATTTCTACTAATACCTAGCAACTATGAATGAAAGAATAAGCCAGTTAGGTAGTAATCTGTGCTACTGTTACTTAAAATTACAAGGCAACGAAGATATTTTCCTGGAGTTCGTTAAGATTTTACAGAAGTATTTTTTGGTTTTTCGTCCAAATTTAGCCAATTTCTTTGTCCAATCGCCAAAAATTGTAACAGCCAAGTAGGCAGTATGGCCTTCTACTTTTCCTTAAATTTTCAAGAGAGTAATACTATTTTCTTAAAGTTCGTCAAGATTTTTCTGAATACTTTTTGTCGCCAAACTTTCGGCAAATCCTTTGCCAGCCACCAAAAAAAAAGTAACAGCCAGGTATATAACATTGCCTGCTACCGTTACTTAAAATTCCAAAACAGCAAGACTCTTTTCATCTAGTTAACTAGAAACTTACTGAAAAAGTTTTTGTTTTTCGCCAAAACTTTCACCAATGTATGGCAAATCACCAAAACCAGTAATTGCTAGGTAAACACAGACGCATCCTTTCACCAAAATTTGAGAAAGTTCTTAGAAAACACCAGGAGATACATTTTAAAGAAAATTGGATTTTGGCCAATATTTCCGCCAATATTTGGTCCATTGGCAAAAAAAATACAGCCAGTTAGGTAATAAGGTGTGCTACTGTTAGTCAATATTACAAGACACTGAGACTATTTTCCTCGACATATATTTCGCCAATATTTCCGCCAGTTGTTGGCCACTCACCAAAACATGTAACAGCTACCTTTTAAGTTTTACATAAAATTGGTTTTGGACCAATATTTCCGCCAATTTTTGGCAAATGCCAAAAAAGTGAAAACCACTTAGGAAGTAATTTATGCTACCGCTTCCTAACATTACAAGGCAATGCACGAATCCGAGAGTAACCTTACACTTTTAAATGGTTTTCCCTGAATTGTATTGGCACACCACAAAATATCTTAATAAACACGAAAATTGCTGTTCCAACTTGCAATTTGAAGCGTAAATGGGCCTTTTTTTCCGACTATTTTTCAAATTGAAATGACAACGGGTGAATTGTCTTGCATACCCACAAATGACTGGTAAAGAATTAAAATTTGTTTGTAAAAGACAGTACGTATATCATACATGTGTGAGGATGTGTAAGGAATCATAGCTGCTGCCCTGTGTGTAACAACATATTTAAGTGGATAAAACTCTAGCACAAATTCAGATACCTTAATGTAAACTTCGTAAACTTCCTGGAAGAAGTTCTTGATTCCATCTTCATTCTTCACGTCGTGTAACATTAAAAATCGCATGCCTGGCTAATGTTAAGTCTGTTAAATATATCACACTTGTTCCACATAATATACCTTAATATACCTAAGAACACGAGTTTACCATATGTTCACGTGAATTTCTACAAAATATCGTTTTAACACATTTTTAAAAGATAACATAATCTTAAGAAATTTGAGAAGACTCGGTCTTATAATCTGGTTTACTTGTTATTATTATTATTATTATTATTATTATTATTATTAGTAGTAGTAGTAGTAGTAGTAGTGGTAGTAGTACTACTACTACAACTACATGCTCGAGAAGCATGAACCCACCGGGGTTTGGGCAAAATTTGTTAATTTCTGTCGTACTTCCAAAATTCCCGGTCATTGCACTGCACAAGGATTGGAAGAACCTCTGGGTAAAATTTAAAACGATTCCATCCACTTATAAATGCTCTAGACGCGTGAGATTGACTGCAGTACATGCTAACTCTATATATGTTAATGTCCAGAAATAAAGAAACAAATGCATAAGTATATGCAGAATTGCAAATAGTACCCAAATTTTCCTATTTTTCATTAAAGGGTTTTACGAGCTTATGGACACCCAAAACGGACACACAATCGAACGAACAGAGACTCTTCAGAGTCCTTAAGATATTGCTCATATACATTGAAAACTGACGTCATCAGAAGGGGTTTCGTGGCTGAGAATTGTCATGCGAAGAAAATGGGTGACGTCACAACTATGGTTTAATTAGTTAAGTGTCCATGTCATATTGCATTGTTTGACAGCCCATTCGCAAAACATTGCCAGGGCCAAGATAATGAAAATGTGTAGTAAATCCAAGAAAGGATACGACTGGCGGTCACAAATGCGGAGACGAACCATTCGTTAAATTTGTCGACAATTTTCAGATACATGTTGCTAGTGGCCCACATCTGTTCGTCCACAAGGTCCAGGGAAGCGTGTGCAATGAATTGATTTAAGTGCCTGTGATCTTCCTTCTGCAATTCATAACCAGAGCGGCCAGTGCGCACAAAACATAAACGTACAGGTTTATATAACACACTTTCAATCGACACCTATTGTAAACAAAAATGTCTCCCGGAATAAACCCGCCATTCCCCAATACCATTTTCCACTTTTCTTTTTACTGAAACAAAAGAATCATTTCTGTAAGACAGAATCACAATTACAACAGGTTTTAATGTACGTCCTTTTTATCCGGGTTTCGAAGTTGGTTATCGCAGCAGTTTTACTGTATAGACTTTCGTAGCCGGGTCTGGAAGGTGGTCAAGACAAGCAGGTTTTACCCTACGCATTGTTATCCTAATTTGGAAGGTGGTCATTACAAACCGGGTTTACTTTGTCCTTTTATCCGGGTCTTAAAGGTGGCAGTTACAAATAGGATTTACCACAGTGTTTTTTTTTTTTTTTTGCTAACCTTAATCCCCTCACCCCCTCTTCCACCTAGTGAAAGTACGACTCTAAACGCAACCCTAACCCTTTTAGCCAACGCTATGGTAAAGGTCTGCAACCCTAAGTGTAGTTATAACCACAATACATGCTTTGTCTTGGTACATTCCCATCGGTCAAAAAGCACTAGAAAGGCATTCTCTACAACTGTGCAACACATGACTCACATGGGTTGGTTGCGCGGAGGGTGGGGTGGGGGGCTTTCTGGTGCCAAAATGTTGAGCACAAGAAATTGAATGACCCACTTTAAAAGAAAAAAAATACTTCCTGGTAATCCAAACATTCCTAACCGTTACATACTCCCATAAATGAGACAGCTTGGCCACCACATGAAAACAGGTTTGCGGTAAAAAACAAACAAACAAACGAGCAAATACCTGGACCCGCTCAGGCCTGTAAATACGATCATATTCGTATCCCTCCCTCGTGTCCTAAATCCCTGACTGAAAAGTGGAACAAGTGAGTTTGGGGGGGGGGGGGGGAATTCTTCAAACACCTCCCTGAATCAAATGTGAAATTTTTCTTAGTATAAACACACAACTCGGGTGTTTTAGCAAATAAAGACATCATAATGGAAGGTTGGGGTTTGGTATTTGATTCAGCGACTGCAAAATGTATCACGTAATACTTTTTTGCGATTGGCGCCTTTCTTGATTTTCTGAGTTTACGATTTAAAAAAAAAACCGTGCGAATAACAACGCTAAGTTTAAAGTCCATCCCGACGATCTGCCATCGAGATATTTTAACCTAATTTCTTTAAGTGATGACGTCATATGCCGTTTTTGTTCGTTCGTTCCCGGATAAATTTTGACAGACCTACAAAGCCACATTCCCACTAAGTTTCAAATTTATCAAATGTTCAGCGGCTGAGATGTGTCTGTTTGCTTGTTTGATGTTTAACGTCTTGTTCAGCAACCAGACGGCTATATTAGGACGCACTTGCTGCAGGAACAAGTGGGAAACAAGACTGTTAATTGACAATGCCCCAGCTCACGGACACTGATGTCAAGATTTACGACATATAACATGTAACCCAAATTTCAAGACAGTTAGGACACGTACAAGGTGTTAGGCAAGGCTTTAATGAAAAAGGGATTATCGCCAATAGAGTCGCCAATTTTGGTGAATCGTCAAAAAAAAAAGTAATAGCCACGTGTTCGGCCATTTTTTTTTTTTTTTGCAGTAATAAAAAAGTAATTGTTTTTGGCTAATATTTCCACCAATTTAGGCGAATTACGAAAAAACGTAACAGCTAGGTGGGTACCAAAGCCTGCCACCTTTACTCAGAATTTCAGGAGATTAAGGCCACTTGCGTTTCCAATAATATTTCTGGCGAATCATTAAAAAAGTAATAGCCAGCTAAGTAATATTGTCTGCTACCGATACTTAAGATTTGAAGTCAGTAAGACTATTTTCTTGGAGTTCCGATTTTACTGCAATTTTTTTAGTTTTACGCCAAAATTTTCAAATTTTCGCCAGTTTTTGAAAATCATCAAATATTTAACAGCCAGCTAGATAGTAGGGCCTGCTACCTTTCTATAAAATCTCGAGACAGTAAGACTATTTTCCTGGAATTAAGTAAGATTTTACTCAATCTTTTTGGCTCGTCACCAAAATTTTCGCCAATTTTTTGGCCGATCACCAAAAATTATAACAGCCAGCTATGTAATAATGGTTGCTACCTTCACTTAAAATTTCAAGTCAGTGTTTTCCAGCAGTTAGTTATGATTTTACTGATTTTTTTCGCCAAAATTTCGGCAGATTTTATCTATAAAAAATAGATAATATATATATATATATATATATATATATATATATATATATATATATATATATATATGTGTGTGTGTGTGTGTGTGTATGTTTTCTGTTCCGTGCATGTCGTAGGAGACGACAAAGCGAAATTTCTTTCGACAAATCGATTCTCAGGTTTAAAATCGGTAAGAAAAAAGTGGAAATTGGAAAGAAAGGAAATGTGAAAAAATGAACTTTTTTGTGTTTCATGTCTTCAGACCATCAGATTTCTTTTCCCTGTACTTTTATTCGCCGTACAATATTACATGATTTCAATAAGGATCGCCAAAAAAATACTCCAAACTTTATTCCGCTAATGTATATTGACTCGGCAGACATAACCGGAAGGAGAGATGATTTTTTTGTTGTAAAATCTCCAGTGATGCCAAGGGAATAGTCTTAATGGCTTGAAATGTTGGATAAAGATAGCAGACTTGCCTGGTTCACTTTTGTTTGGCGATTTACTAAAACTGGCGGGAATATTGGCCTAAGCCAAATTTTCTTAAAACGTATCTCCTCCTGGGATCTTTGGGGGAAGCGTCGTAAAATCTTTGTTGTAAGTGTGCGCGTGTGGAATGGGGAAGTATAAATGATGAAACATATTTTATTAAAATCTAAACCTACAGCAGAAGCGACCTAACTACCACAAAAAATAGTGTAATCTTACTGTTACTGTTTGGTGCATCGCCAAAAATTAGCAATAAATGTTGATTAAATTCCAGTGTTTGCTAAAAATGTATCTCCTCCTGGGAATTTATTGAAAAATCTTAAAATTTTGAATGAAGGCAGGGAGGATAAATGTATAACTGGCTATTTTTTTTATTTTATTTTTTTTTTTTTTGTGGACTCGCTAGATATTAGCGAAAATATTGAACGAAAAACAATTTTCATAAAAATGCAAAATCATCCTCTTTGGATCTAGTGAAAACATAATAAAATGTTGATTGAATGTACTTTGAACAAGCATCCATCTTTCTATTATTATTATTATTATTATTATTATTATTATTATTATTATTATTATTATAATTATTCAGTTTAATAAAAACATAATGGAAATTTAGACAAAACAAAAACACTTTCTCATTAAGATATTAACTGAAACAGGGTTCTATGGATATGGCCTTATTGTCTTGACATTTTCTTTAAAAGCAACGGATATTATTGTTGCTATTTACACTATTATCACGGTATTACTATTTTTGCAGAATCGCAAGACAAATTTTTTTGGCGTCAGGATTTTACTTAAAAATGGTTGTTTTTTTCGCCAATCGAGAAATAAAGCAATTGCCAGGTGGACATATATATCCCTCACTTTCATCAAAATTTTAGTACGTTTCCAATTAAATCCTAACAGGAAATCTTTTTTTTTTTGGTCAACATTTCTGGCAATTTAGGCGAATCGTTAGTCAGGTGGGTACAAAAGCCTCCCACCTTGATAAAAATTTCAAGAAATTAAGGCCATATTCCTAGAGCCAGTTGCGGTTTTAATAATATCTTTGGCGAATCACCAAGAAAGTTATAGCCACAGAGGTACGAATTTCCGCTTCCCTCATTTAAAATTTCACGAAGCTAAGATTATTTCCCTACCGTTAGTAACGATTTTAGTAAGAATGGTTTTTCTCCAATGTGACCGCCATTTTTTCGGAGTTACGAAAAACTGTAACAACCAGGTGAGTACCAATGACCACTCTCTTTAACCAAAATTTCAAGGCAGTAACGCCATTTCTCTGGTGTGAGTAAAGATTTCACTGATATTTTTTTGCCTCCAATTTTTGGCTAACCACCAAATAAAGGCAGGTAGGCAGAAATGCCTTCTAACTTTGCTTTAAATTTCTGGAGTTAGTTTAGACTCTACTGAAACCAAAAAGACCAAAACAAAAACAACAGAGAAGTAGATACGAATTAACAGCATTTCTAATTCAAAATTTTAGGACGGGTAACATTATATCACTACCGTTAATAAGATTTTATTCAGGAATTGGTTTTTTGCTAATATTTCCTGCCAGATTTACTTTATGTTTCAAGACAGTAAGGCTTTAATATTGTAGAATGTTTCATTAAAAGTCCAGCAAGAGATTTAAAAGAAAATTGGTTTTCGGCCAATATTTCCGATAATTTTTGGCGAATTACCAAATAGAGTAATAGCAATGTATGTACTCAGTCCGCTACCTTCAACCCAAACTTCAAGCTTTTCAAGCTGGAAACCTAGGTGGAGAAGCAGTTTTCCAACCTAAAAGTGCACATACGCACATACTTTTGACGACTGCTATAGCCACTGATTCTGTAGATGCTGGGGCTAAAAACTGAAAAATGTGAGAGTACAAGAACGACGACTGACACGGAGAGTGTGGAAGAGTCGTAGTCCCAATCCAGGTGGACGCAGTGGACAGGGGTTGGGTATGGGTTTGTTTGTTTGTTTATAACGTCCCGCTCACCTACTATAATGGGTATATTGGGACGCACTTGCTAAAGGAACAAGTGAGAAAAAGAAGGAAGAATGAAGAAATAGTAAAAGAAGAGACGAAAAAATTAGAAAAAAAGAAAATCCGAGTAGTCGCCTCCTACGTCATGCACGGAACAGAAAGCAGTGGTAGTATTTCCCCCACAAAGGGGGGGATTTGGGGAGGGTGAAGGGGGGGTAAAAATTTGACAACTCTATTATAAATTCTACCTTCGATTCATTGCTTCTGCTGCTTGATGTTATTTCAATCTCAAAGACAGGGTTGTCGTGGTGACCGATTATTGCAAAGTAGTAGTTCCCTGACATTATGTTCCCTGCAAAATTTGCGACAATATTTAGACACCATAAACTCGAGTGTGTACACAAAATGCTAACCTTTTGCAACTGTACAACAATTCCTTATTAATTCAAACCAGTCGTTGAGCTAATAAGTTGGTTCAAGCTAACCAGGGACAGGGTGCAACTTCCTTCAAATCTTTAGGCAAAAGCTATTCAAGTGTTGATTTTGATTATCAGGCACACCTAGCATATGCAAACTGAGTAGACCGTCTATAACTGGGGAATCCTATGATTGCTATTGCCCAAACAGTACAGTAAAAATGCCATTGAAAGACTCCCATTATTGTACAAGGGGAAGGGGACGAATGGTTATGACAGACCAAAATAAATGAAAGGAAACAGAATATTGCAAAACAAAGAATATTGGAGTCGAAAAGATTGCCAGTTAGCATCTGATTTACTAAACAGAATCGGGGAGTTACATTTTGCTTACATCAATTTGGATCTGCAGTGACCGGTTTTATCCCTTGACCCTCTAGTTAATCTGCTGAACGACAAATACGTCGTTCGTACTTTCGGGCCTTTCTGACAGATGTTTCATTTCGAGTATGTTCGATAGCCAGTCTCACCGGATGTTAATAACATTTTTATGGGTCAAGTTAAAAATGCTGTGTTAAACTAGAGTCTCAGTGGGAGAGGATCCCCTGTGTAAGGCAAATCATATACAATAAAACCTCCATTACTGAACATCTCCCAATGGTGAACACCTTCTATAATGAAGGAGTTATTTCGGTCCCAAATTCCCCCCATCAATCTTTCACAGATTTCAAAAATAATACGATGGTGCACATCTACAATATACATATTTTCACTGTGCAAGGTTACAGGTCCCTACGACAAACGGTTATATGCGAAGTGGTGCGGACTGCTAAGCCTAATAAAATTTTTAGCAATTCTTGTCAATTTGTCATTTTCTAAATGAATTTTTCCATTAATGCATGTAAAAATCATTGTAAAGTTTAATATTTTTATTGCTTATGGAACGGTTTGGACATAATTCATTTTGGGACCTAATCGCCGGGGAAACTAGAGCCTTGGTGATTCAGGATCCCCCGTGTAACAGGACATTTAAAAACCTGCTACATTTTGCCTAAAGAAAAGTTCATAACAGCACATTTTTCAACCTTGCACCAAATTTTCCTTTTTAATATTTAAAAAAAAATAACCTGACGCTGCACATGTACAATTGACGGTCTTTTTATGCCTACAATATAAAATGCCTCGGAGATATCGCGCGAACAAAAGTGCGGACAGACAGACGGACAAGTTCATAACTATATTCCACCCATACACGGGGGATACTGGTAATAACCTGCCGTTGCACAACTTCACTGTACAGCAACCCCTCGTTAATTCGTCCCCGGAATATTCGAACCGTTTTGCCCGGTCCCGATTTTGGGACCAATGTATTCTTATGGAAAAGTTCGAATTAACGGGAACCCGGTTAATTCGAACCCATTTTGACCCCCAAAAATAGCCAAATTTCAGGGATTCTTCGCCAGGGACACACTCATAAAACCTCAAAGACGGAATGTAAATCAACCTTATCCTAATTGCAACCTTACTAACGGTAAATATGAACACAGCTCACTCTGATACAGGCATGGTTTACTCTGGCGTTTCAAAACTGTCCTATTTAGGGCCTTTGTGTATTGAGCCCATTGTTTTAAAATAATAGCTGAATCGTACCATTGATCTATTATTTGCTTCATTGTCATAATCTGACACTGTAAATCAGAGATAATTTTCAAAGCAACAGTAATTATGGCTACGAAAAGAAAACATAATGATTATTCCCTGGATATGAAGCGCAAAATAGTGATTGAAATTCAGAAAGGCTCAAAAACAAGAACACAAATAATTAATGAATATGGAATTTCAAAATCAACCCTTGCAACTTGGATAAAGAATTCCGATAAAATTATCAAAGATACGGATGACAATGGTTGTGAACCGAATCGAAAACGTGCTCGAAATGCCCAGTATGACGCAGATGATATCGAAGAACCGCAAAAAGAACCTCCGCAATCGCCATCTTATCGCATATTCGCCTTACCCTTGGCACATGCCCCAATGCCAATGACGCCTTCGACCAGGTGAACTCAGTGATATCTTTCTTAGAAAGGCATCGCGCGACCCGTGCCACGCAAAAGAACATCACAGACTTCTTCAAGAAACAGTGAATTTTGGTGCAGAATGTTCTATGTAGACCAAGAGACCGTTCAGTGTTTAGTTTAGTTTCTATGTTATTTAGAATTGCATGTGGTTTGATCAAAGCATTAGACTTTACATACATGTATATTAAACCTATGTAGGTTGGAGTTCAATAAAATAAAAGGGCTACGCTCATTCAAATTTGCTTCATTTCGCGTCTCAAACCATTAAAATACATACAGATATACATACAAGACACCTTATATTGTTTAAAAAAAATATATTACTTTTTGACAGTATAAATGACCAAAACCACCTATACTGAAAACCGATCCCCGGTTAATTCGAACCCCGGTTAATTCGAACCAATTCCTTCGGTCCCGACCAGTTCGAATTATCGAGGTTTTACTGTATATACTTTCTGTCTGTTAGGTTGACAAAATTGATACAAAAACGTCCAAAACTGTAAAAACGTCGAAATTTTCACATTTTTCGACAAAATCGAAAAATAACCTGCAGTTGCACAACTTCCTGTAACATTTGGTTTGCTTCCGATAAATAGTAACAGAGATATCACGCGAACAAAAAAAAAATTTCGGACAGACAGACGGTCGGACAAGTTCATAACTATATCCCTCCGTTACACGGGGGATAACCAGATTTACTCTCATTTATCTCGTTGTCTCCACAAAATCAGGACCTAACATTATAGATAAGGAAACACCACAGAAGTTGCGTTGTAAGTAAGACCTGACACTCGCAACGGCTCTCGATGTGTGCCGTACACCTGAACTCACAACAATGCACCGCATCGCTGGACTTGATCCGCACAAAACGAGGATTATCCAGTGGTAAACAGACCGACATCGTCAACAAGATGCAGCATTCCCTAACCCGACGACACCTAACAAATGTGGAAATGCGCATAAATTCAACAGGTGTCTTGTCCTTGTAAATTCTGCCAGAAAGTGGGACATGTCGAGTCGTGTGTCGCGCTTGAAAAAAAAACTGGTCGCAACAGAGCTGATGAGATGACGCAAGATGAACTAGATCGTATGGTCCAAACTAGCATAATTTCGTCCATTATCGAGCCCAATGAGTGGTGTGCACCGGTGGTCCCTGTCCTAAAAAGAGTTGCGATGATCTTACGAAGCCCCATCGATTGACCCAGGAACAGGCCGAACCCCCCCCCCGGCCCTAACCCTCCCGTCAACCCCCCCCCCCACCCCGACTAAAACCCCCCGGCGGCCTAAACATCCCCCCCCCCCCGACCCAAAACCCCCCTGTTCTCAAAGAAAATGTGTAATGATAGTTTCTTCATTTATTTTCACTCTCTCCTAATCGCTTACACATCATGACAAAGCTAACATGTGAACTCTACAACTACAAAAGCTGAATTCTCGAACTAGATTTTTTTGCTTCACGTACAACTGCCCCTGGTACAATATCTTTGGATTCCCTTTAACAGATGTGATGTATTCCATGATGGTTTTTCACAGCAGTCTGGGTCATTTTATACGTTCCTGCAAACCTACTCCGGAACTCGGAGTCGATGAATTGGAGCTGACCTCTTTAGGACTTGTTAGTAGTGAAGCTATTCACTAAATTACATATTCAAGTGAATCACAATGGAAACAAGTCACATCTATCGCAAGAGAAATTGTAATTTGTAAACTCGACTGATCTCGCAACCGGCATACGAATTGCAATTTTTTATGTGTACACACTAATCAATCGTAAGAGCAATTGCAATTTCAAAAACTGGGTGCTATCATCAATGGATGTATAAAGTTTCTTTGATAATGATGATCAATTCCTTCAGTGTTCAGAAATTGTAATTTTAAACGCCGTGTGATCTCTTCAATGGGCATTTGAAGTGTTATTCACAACGTGGATGTATCGCAATTACAAAATATAGAATAGACCTGAGAACCAGGGGATTTTGGGTCGGGGGGTTTAGGCCGCCGGGGGGATTTCGGTTGGGGGGGGGGGGGGGTTGGGCCTAGACACGATTGGCCCATAGTAGATGAAATACCGGCAAAAGTGCCAAGGTATTCTCCACCTCGGACTGTTCGAAGTCGTTCTCGCAGCGGCCACTGCACCCTAAAGATACGAAACTAACCATGTTTATAACCTGGTTCATTCGATTTGTGTTCAATCGTCTTCCGTACGGGTTAAATTTTAGTAGTGGGATTTTTTAAAGGAACCTAAAGGCCCTTCTGAGTCAAACTGAAAGAGTTTTTGTACATGTCGACGAATTCTGGTTTATGCTGCTGATACAGACACACATGACGTAATTCTCCAGCGTTTGCTCGAACGGATCAGGACTTGCGGTCTGAAACTCAACAAAGCTAATGTTATTTTAGGGTCATTGAGATTTTGTACCAGGGACAGCAGTTTTCCAGCGTAGGAATATCCCCAGACCCTGAGACTGTAGCCAGTATTCTAGCTCTAAAACCCACGGAAAATATCTGAATGTGATGAAGCACAGCGGAGAATTCCATACAGGCGTATTATCCGCCGTGTGAGAAGGTGCGCGCTGAACTATGATAACATAAACTTGATCACTTTATTTTCAACTAGAAATGTGTCCTGGAGGAACACGAATGAACCGCCCTAAACGAAATTTTAACTGAAGAATTCATGATACAGTAATTGTAACATGCAACAAGAAGCAAAACTAGTATAAATTCACCTTCATTAGTCACCTACCACGGCCACACGGGCTAAACGGGAGGTGCACATCTTCATTACATGCACAGTCATTCTCAATGATTTTGGCATTTATACGTACAAATGACCAGCACAACCTCATTAAACAAAACTTCACGTTCAAATTTGTTTCATTAAATACCAGTGAAAAAATTATCTAAGTTCAGACACTCACCACGGTTACACTTACTGGTGCATTTCGATCAAAAGCGGGGGCGCACATGTTCATTATACACAAAATCATTCACAACAAAGTTCATTACACAAAACTTGTGTAATGAGCTGTTCATTAAGTATGACTGAAAAATTGCCTAAGTTCAGACACTCACCACGGCCTGACCCATCGGTCGATTTCATTCAAAAAGGGAGGTGCACATCTTCATTGTATAACTAATCATTTCCAATGGCTTTGGGATTTATAGGTGTAAATCCCTAGCACAAGTTCATTACACAAAACTTCAAGCTGTTCATTAAATATCACTAAAAAAGTTCAGACACTCACCGCGGCCTGACCCATCGGTCGATTTCAGTCAAAAGGGGAGGTGCACATCTTCATTATATCTCTAATCATTTCCAATGGCTTTGGGATTTATAGATACAAACCCCTAGCACAAGTTCATTACACAAACTTGAGCACCCAAAGCGTTACGCACGGACAGACGGAGGGGCGGACAGACAAGGCAAAAACTATATGACCCTCCGACTAACGTCGGGCGGGTCATAAAAATATTCAGTCTTTGCTTGGACGATGTCCTCGCCTAATGCGGTCCAATATGAAACAGTTTTTTGAGAAGAAAGAATGTTTATATTGTGGTGTGTTACAGTTAATAATTTCATAACATTTACCAATGTTTCTCACATTTTTATCCATAATATTATCCGAAATATGACCTGAGAAGGATTTTGTTTTGATTCTGTGTCGATTTCTTCGGTTTTGGCTACGCCTCAAGCACAGTTCAGGATCAATTATCGGCACCAACACTTCAGTGATTTATAGAAACACGTCAATCTGCTTCTGGCCCTTCGATTTCTGGTAGTTGGAGGTCCGGTAGGGTAGTCGTTTAATATGAATCGCGCAGCACTTCTTTGTACTTCTCTAAGGCACCAATATCCTTTATGACATATTGGTCCCAGATGATGGCCGCGTATTCAAGCAGTGAACGGACTAGCGATGTGTGGGCTGTTTTCTTAAATTCTCTCGGGCAATGACTCAGATTTCGGAGTGAGAAACAAAGAGCTGAACTAGCTTTGTTTGTCATTTTGCTGATGTATTTTGACCCTTCTGATATGGTTGTTTGAGATGGTTTCTAAGGTATGGTTGCATAAGATGTACATGTGGTTGAGTGGCTTTTTACGAGACCCCGGGATGCACATCACGTAGCATTTCTTCGGGTTTAAACTTCATGCCCCAGGTACTGGCCACGTTTCCAATGTCTTTGGGACCTGCTGAAGCAATTCTTGGTCTCTTCTCCAGCTCATTGTTCGACAGAGCAGACAGTCATCGGCGAACAGGCAAACTTGCGATTGGACACACTCTTGTAGGTCGTTTAAGTAACACTGAAACAGTAGTGGTCCTAATAAGGTTTCTTGCGGTACACCTGATTGCACGTGTGCGTAATGTGAATGCACGCCCCCACAGGATACATGCATGTTTTTCGGTGGGGGCTAAGGAACGACTTCCACCACTAGACTATTGGTCCTCTGACACCATATGATGACATCTTAGACAGAAGCTTATGATGTGGGACAGTGTCAAGCTCCTTTAAGAAGTCAAGTATGGTAACGAGTGTTGCCACGGACCTCAATAGTAAAAAAGCATAAAAAAAGAAAAAAAAAAGTATAAATGGGTAAAAAAAAAGCCAAAAAAAAAAAAAAAGTATCAACAGGAACACCGTAAAAATACCTTTAAAGAGGTAAAAATAATAAAAACGACGGAAACATTCATTATACGGTGCAACCTCGTTTATTGGGTCACGTTATTACCACCGAAACACTTATCAAACTAACGAAAGACCAATATCAGTCTCACTTTAAAGGAAACTAAGAACAGAAATGCAGTTATCTTACGAAATCAACATATTATCAAATATATTTAATACTATGCACAATAAACATAATACATAATACTCATATCTCAGAGGTAAGTGAGGTAATACCCTTGATATAAAAAAATATCACTTTACATTATGAGAACCACGAACTTTTCTGCAATTCAAGAAAAATACGAATGCAGACCAAAGGAAAAACACAGGCATCAGAGATGCAAAGCCCCCAGCAGCGCGTTTCTGTTCAACGCCTTATATCAAAGCGTTCATGTCGAAGTGATGCGTACAAAGTCGCCTGTGTGACAGTGCAACATACGAAAAATTGCCTAAGTTTAGAGGGCCATAATTTCGACAATTTTTGGTCGATCATACTGAAACCTTGACGTTACACATCTTCAATATATATATTCTTTCACTATGTTAAATTTGAAAACGATCCCACCACGGAAACAACGTTTTGCTGCGTACAAAATATAGCAACCCAAATGTTAACGGACGGACGGACAAACCGATAGCAATAGCCCTCAGCCAAAATTTGGTTGGGGGCTAAAAACGTGAAAATCTGTGATATCAACTTAGCAACAAAACTCACAATCATGAGCGAACAATCTGCATTTTGTTACAAACAAAACAAGCTGTCGTCGACAGCATAGCCCCCAACCGGATACGGCGATGAGTAGATTTAAAATAATTCGATACAATACAAGAAGATGGCCCGATAGAAGCCAATCCATAAGCCCCATAAAACCCCGTCTTGGGGACAATGTTTTTGCTAACACAAAAACGGGCATATCCCCCCAATCAGTCACCTCAAACAGACCCACTACTTCAGTTAACATCTATAGGGTCTTTCTTCCTGCTAGATTTGATCAAAATCGAATTAGCTGTCTGAATTAACAGGCTTCTCTTAACACTGCATTAAGACACGCATACACAATACGGCTTTTTCTACAGATTCAATCCGATCAAAAGTAACTCTGTTCGTGTGTGTCGGGATGGGGGGTGGGTGGTGGTGGAGGGGAGGGCAGGACAGGGGGAAAAGGGGTGAAAGGAGGGGCGACAAAGAGACGTTAGATTCAACTACTGTCCCACAGATATTGTAGATATATGTGAAAAATATATACTAAAATACACAAAATTCTGACAATTTTCAAAGTCCCGTCTTTATGGCTCTTTTCCCCCGATCGCAAAAAATTTTCCGGTAGAAGACCACCTAGAGACTGTATGAGGTAATACCAAAAAGATCTTATCAAAGTCCCGTCTTTATGGCTCTTTTCCCCCGATCGCAAAAAATTTTCCGGTAGAAGACCACCTAGAGACTGTATGAGGTAATACCAAAAAGATCTTATCAAAACTGTAGAACGAGATGCATTTTGAAAAAAAAAACGTTCTCAAAAATTTTGAAAGTACCGTCATTTCGGCTATTTTCCGCCGATCACGAAAAAAAATTCCTATAGAGGACAATCAACAGATTTTACATGTGTAATTTCAAGAAGATCCGATCAAAACTGTAGGAGGAGATGCATTTTGAAAAAGGTCAACACACACACTTTTTCAAAAGTGATTGCACAAGACAACCCCACAGGGTCGGCCGGTCTAAAAATAACCCTTTAGTGATGATCGTTATTAGATGGTCTTTCTTTCTAAAAGGTTTGATGAAGATCTGATGAAATGTTTGAGAGATATCGTGTGAACAAAGTCCAAAACAGTTGTAAAACAACTTAGTGAAAATTTCAAAAATTCGTCAAAAATTCAATTTTTGACAAAAATCAAAATAATTCCTCAGTGCAAATGTGAACTATATGATCTTTCTTTCTGCAAGGTATGGTGAAGAGCTGATTACGAGATATCGCATAAACAAAGTCTAAAAACAGGACTGAAAGCATCAAAATTGAGAAAATTCGCCAAAAAACTAATTTTTACCGGATTGGCGTGCATCAAGCCATAACCGTGGGGATGAGTCCTGTAAACTATCAGACCAAATGGCCTACACATTTAAGAGGAATGAGTGGGAACGGACGGACGGACAGACAGAGCCCAATCCATAAGCATAAAGCCCCGGTTGGGGGATAATAAAGAATAGACTGGGTCTGTACACTGCAAGTCTTACGTATGTATTCTAAATTGCTGTGCTAATTTTAAATTTTTTAATATTTCTGCACTAATTAGTTACAACAATAACAATACGATTTTCAAGAAACGTTTGAGATTATATTTTACTGTTCTCTCTTTCATTTTGTTGAGGTCTTTTCGGTGTTTATGTCTTTCTCATTTTTTTTTTCTGCCTTTTTCAAGACTTCGTTTGCTTCTTTTAATAAAATGTTGAGCTTGCTCCCTTTTCTTTTCAACCACGGTATCGGATCGTGCAGTTTCGCTTCCTTTTGGGTGACTTCTTTTCGAGATTGAAGCTTCTTACTGAAAACTTCGAAGTACTTTTTGTCTTCTTTCTTCTTTTTCTCTTGTGCCTCTTCTATTCTTTTCTTCGACACTCTAATTTCAGTACTCCTTCTGGCATTTTGGCTGCCTCAAAAAGCGACGACCGCATTGGCATCTCTTGCCGGTCTTTCCTTACATTTAATAGTTAAAATTCCATTCAACAGCTCTAAACCTAGCAAATTATGATGCTTTGTAAGAATGGATGCGACCATGGAGAAGCCTCTTTCAGAATCCCCGTTGCCGTGAGCAAAGGTAAGGGCACAGTTGACTGCCTTCTTCAAATTGGAATACTTAGTATCTCCTATTGGATGCGCATCATTGAGGACATTATTCCAGTACCGCTCAACTTCCTTCGTACCGTCCATTTTACTATCACAGTCAAGCATATGTGTCCTGTACTCTCCCAGTGCATCATCAGGCAAAACATTTGTGAATAAAAAGTAAAAAAAGTATAACTTTCCTGTAAAAAAAAGTATAAAAAATTTTGTTTAAAAAGTATAAATTTCGGGGTTGGTAAAAAAAAAAGTATAATACTTTTAAAAAAGTATAATGTTTCAAAACTGGGTAACGTCTGTCTGTTTTCAAGCTTCATGGTTACGCTTAAAGTCATCAATGGTGAGTAGTTGTGTTTCGCTTTTAAAAGCACACTGAGAAGTACCCTGTGGCACTATTTTCGATCTCAGCGAAAAACCCAAACTAGAGTAAAGCGTGGTTTTGCACCAGTGTATTCACTGTTGTTGTGGGCGATAATGAGGGATTCGATATCCTGATCTCAAGAAAACACATATTTTTCTCAGTAAAAAATTGTTATCTGACCATAAAACCATAATTTATAAATGGGCCATTTATGCGATGCACCCTTTCTAAAACAAAAAAAAAACAAAAAACGCCGTTGGCCCAAGTCGTGCGTCGAGATTTTAAAATTGGCATCAATAGCATTTCCTATAAGCCAAGTTGAACTTTTGACTTTTGCCGAATTCAGGTGGGATAAGGATATAAAGAAATGACAGGAAAAAAAAACGGCAAAAATCAACAAATTCCATTATAGTCACATGTTGGTTATTACAGGGACTGAATAATATGTAAAAACGTTTTTAAAAGATCATATGATGGCTTTATAAATTCGAAAAAGTGCATGTTGAAAGAAAATTAGAATTTTGATGTTTTCCCCTTATCATTTCTTTATAATTTATCCCCAAACATTTTCAGTCGAAACAACACCTCAACCAGAAAAATCCGAAAGTGCAAATTGGCTTATTGTCGGAACTATGACTCTTGCTGTCATACGAGTAGGAAGACCGCAAGAGTCTATGACTATGACTAGGCTGAAGCTATCAGAAAATAAGCTATCAGAAAATAAGGCTACCTGAAAAATTCGCGGTAGTCAATTCCTTCAAGAAGTAAACATTGATGTCGTAAAAAGAAGAGGAAACTATTTCTCCGACGGTTCTAAAAATATTCTTTGTAAAGAGAGATTTTGAAACATGCACTAATTGTATGTTATAAGGCAATATTTTTTCCTCAAGTGTATGGGAACTTATGTCGTAAAAATCAACAGACTATTTATCTAATGGTTAGGAGAATATTGTTATTCACAAAGGTGATATTAGAAAAAGATCTCGCATCAATATAATTGTTGTATCTGAATGTAAATATTCTGTTCTGTGGTAAGATGGAAATAAAGAAATATAAATAAGTATGTTCATATTTTGTTTTCTTCTCTGTTAGCAGCGCAAAGACAATAAAACTGCAAGGTAAAACGTAATAGACTGTTTTATTTATATCTAAAAATAACAAATGACCAAGATGACCAAGATGACATTATATCGAAAGCTTTTGTGTTAGCAGCGCAAAGACAATAAAACTGCAAGGTAAAGTTTAATAACCTGTTTGTATTCATATCTAAAAGCTTAATAAACTGTTTTATTCATATCTAGAAATAACAAATGACCAAGATGACCAAGATGATATTATATCAACAATACAACATTTCCATAATTATCCCCTGCTACAACTTTCTTAAACTAACATTAGAAGAAAAACAATTTATCACTACATATTTTACTATTAAATATTTCATTTGCTATGGTCTGGCTTGCCAAAAGTGGGTCAAAAGTTAATTTCATATTATATGTTAAACACTTAGCCATGAAACAGGTGAAAGGACCACAACTTACATTATCTGTTTGAGGAATAAAATCGTCTCTATCACTAAAATATCTAACTTTCCATCTTTTGAAATTTTCGGGCCTAGATTTTTGAATTAAACTTGTTTGACATAAATATTGTATTAAGATGCTGAGAACTTTATCATGCTTAGAACCTGTTGAATCGCACACACTTATTAGTTTTTCTTTGACATGAACCACGAGTACGATCCAATGTAAGTTATCTATATTGATGGGAAAGTAGATAGTCCTAAAATCGAAAAGGCGTTTGGGTGAAAACGTGTAAAATTTATACAATTTTGGTTGATTAGGATCGCTGTTGACAAAGAAAAATTGATTGAACCACCTTTCAGCAGCTGCTATTGGTTTCTTTGGTGAGCATTTCGATAACAATTCAAAGTAAATACTCAGACTGTCGGATGAGAACCACGTTTCAAAGCTGAGAATATCTCGCAATATCCCTTCGTGAATGTGATAGCCTCCTATTTTGCTTGAAAATCCATTATAATTGCTGTTAAACATTTTAAGGGGAGTTGTAGGAAGACAGTTTATATTCTGAAATTTTGCTTTCTCTATATTATTCTTTATTGAATGTTGAAATCTGTCTAGTACCAGCATAACAGATTTGCAATCTCTCAAATAACGATTAAGAACATTTTGGTTTACCGGCCTAATCTATTTCGTCAAAGATGACTGTTTCTGTGGACCCGCAGGTTCTTTTCAGCAGGGCGTACGAGCCATTATCAAATAAGCACAGTAGGATAGATACTCCAAAAATATCAGAAGTGAGAGGGTAGCAGGGTTCTATCAATCCATATTTATATGAATTCTGGTATTTATTGATTCAATGGTCACATTCTCTGTAAGATAAATCAAAAGGCTATTTTGTACAGTTTTAATGTACGGGTAATTTGTATCCATTAGATTATTGCAATGATCACACCTAACAGAAATCTTTGATAAGGCTAATGGTTCCTCTACAGCTTCCTTAATGGAGTGCTGTGTGAAAGCATCCACTTTCACCTACTGTATTGCCTCCCCGCACTCAAAGGTCTTTTCGCAGACACATGCCAAACCATTCCAAGTGTGAAATCCAAAAAGTGTGCTTTTAGGCATGTCAGGCTCATACCCCCCTTATAGCCTGGAATTCTACTAATTGAGTCATATATGTATATGGATCTGTCGCTAATGATTTGCCAAATGTTTCAGATAATTCCAAATGTACCTTTTGAGATAAAATGTCAAAATCATGGGCATTTCTTGAATTTTTTAGTCCCTTTTCAATTTCCATTTGGCGTATGTTTCTCATTTCTAATTCTATATTTTCAATCAAATCAAGGGGATGCTTCACGTTCAACTCCTTTACAGACTTGCTGTTTGAGAAAGATTGCAGTACAGGAATAACAAAATTTGGAATCGAAAGGCTAGCATCGCATTTTTCATAAATTAAAAGATAGGCTGCTTTTTGTAGCGCAATTTTAAAATTTTCTTTCAACAATTCACAGTGCGGTTAGATCAGTTAGTTAAGTAATTGAAACTTCACCGGCTGATCGAGTTAGTACCGAGGCTGTATAATGTCCACTATTTGCACTTCCAGTGTGCAAAACAATCGATTTTAGAGCATATGTGGCATTTTCAGAAGAATGTTTTTCACTAAAATTAATATATTCATCAATACCAATTGGTATGGTATCCTTGCGTGTAATCCCATTTACATGAATTATTCTTCTCACTGTTATCAAAATTGTATTTTGTAAATTAGTAAATCTTGTTTTAAAACTAATTGATGTCTTATTACAGGTTTTGCAGTTTGCGCTAACTTTTTCCTCATCACAGTGAGAATCAAGGAGACTTTGGACTGAGACATTTTTTCCCGCTGGTACAAACTCGATCAAATGCTCGGGAACTTTTGAAATTGTGGTATCACCGCAGCTGTCACATCTACTCAATCTTTCGGTGGATGTGAAATAACCAATTTCTCTTATCAAAGATGCAACGACACTGAAATAGAATTCATGAGGGTCATTTGGCAAACCACTACTAAAAATTTCAGGTAAGGTTTCCCATGAAGTAGAGCGGGAGGCAAATAGATCACTAAGAAATTCCTCTGGTACAATAGCCCTGCTATTTGTTCTCAGGAAATACCATATCTTTAAAAGTTACTTCAAAGGCTGAGATAACGTTCGCAAGTTTATCTTACAGAGAATGCTTGTTACCAAATTTGTTGGTACTAGTGCTTGACTTAAAGCATTAAACCAGCAATTGTTTTGAAAATTAGGTATTTTGCAAAAATTTTCCAAAATTGACTCCTCAAAAGACGGTTTCATTGACCGTGTATTCGGATTTTCTCTGCATTTAGATTTTTGACTTTCCAAAGTTTTTTCTAAATTTACTTTTGTTGTGGCTAGTTTAAAAGATACTTTAGATTTCTGGGGTGACAATTTTTCTTCCAAGTTTGCTTTAGATGAAAGTGTATTTTTAGGTATTTCAAAAACCGGGAAAGGTTTCTTTGGTGGCTGTTGAAATTTGCCTTTATTTTTTTAAGCTGAATAGGTTCAGGTTTGCGTTTATCCCATTCTTCTTTTAACTCTGCTTTAGGCTTAGCGGCCGAATCTTTTTTGAACTTTTCAGTGCGTAATTTATCTGTTTTCAAAGCAGCCTCACCTATAGTTTTATGGATTGCCTGCCAGCTTTCGCACATCGTACCGACAAAATCATCTAGACGCAACTGAGACTATCCATTTAAATCTACGCGCTTGACAACATTAAATCGGGCTTCTGCTATTGATGTTAATTTTGCTGGTGTATGTGCAGAACGATACATGTCATTGTAAGGTACTTCGTCTAATGGGAGAGCCATTTCTGAATAGTTACCAGAATGTCTTTTTAAATCCCCCAGTAGTAGATTGCCCCAAATTGGAATACAAGTTAAATATTGCTTGGCCAAAATTGTCATAAATTCAGGCTTATACCGAGCATTGAGCGAAAAATTTTCAATGTTTTTTTTCAACACTGAACTCAATTTCTTTAATTTTAGCTTGCACAGATGCCAGTATCGATTTAGTCCATTTATCAAATTTAGAATTTGGTAATCTTGACATGACTTCTCCTTCATCGTAGAAACCAAAAGCTATTTTTGTGGGTGAAGCGCAATCGTCATATTTGTCCAACTGATCTATGCTCAAAACATCTGTCGAGTAGCCATTTATTTTCTCAACTAAGCATGAACTAGCTTCGTGACAAGTCTCAGTTGCATACCTACTACACATAACAATGGCGGCATCAAAGACCATTTCTGTTGCTTCAGCTAACGTTTTACAATTTGCCAATAGAGCAACAACTCTCATTCCGAACTGAGAGTTTTTCTTTCCATACACTTCCATACATTTTTTGGCGATACGGTGCATGAAGTGGCTGAGGCAAACCCTTACAACTGTTTTTTGAAAGTCCTCTTCCTTAGCATTCCCAACTACAATTTCCCATGCCCTATTAACATAATTCAAAAGATCTTCTTTGTTTAAGCTGTGCAAAATTGCTTTCATACTTGCCATTGACCAATCAATATTAATTTAAATAGGAAGTGATAATTTATTATAGCCAAATACTTTTTGTTCAGGGAGACAAAAATATATTATATTTCTTATTTTCTGCTGGGGGTCGGGGGACACCCAAAATGGCCGCCCACGCCCAGGGGGGTAACTGTGCCGCATTTTTGACAACGGATATTGATTTGCATGTTATTACTGCATCTATGTAGCAAATTTGAAATGGGAAATCGGTCAAATAAATCTACTGGCCTCGATTTTCGACTGTTTTTAGTAAAATATGCTGCCCCGGGGCTGGGGCCTGGGGTCCTCCCACCCCAGGGAAGAAGTGTGCCGCCCAAATTTTTGCGGCATATTTAGCGTACCTATGGGTTGCAACTTTCTGCCACATATCAGTTTTGAAATCGGTCAGGTGAATGTGGGGGAGACAAAAATACTGTATTTCTTATTTCTTATTAGTATTCATTTACTCACCGAAGCAGCACATGCGTGGGGATCGTGGGGCAGCTACTGATGTCATTCGTGCCCAGGTGAATCACCGCGATCTTGGCTTTGCTGTTGCACTTCCCGAATGTCTTGTTCACCATCGCCCACAGATGATTCCATTGTCGCTTTATCCGGGAAGAAAATGGTACACCCTCTTGATGCAAGAACTGGGTAGTCTGCAAACCCAGGTTCAGAAAGGGTGCAACAATGCTATCTCCGATTACTACCATAGCGAACAACAGTTGGATGTGAAAAACAAAAAAAAAAACAACAAACAAACAAACCAAAAAAAAAAAAAAAAAAAAAAAATCAAAATAAAAACATTTAATTTTCACTTGTTTATTTATTTATTTATTTATTTAGCACCATTTATACCCCGCTTAACAGAACTAAGCGGACAACAATAACATTTAAATAAATTATAATCCAAGTTATTTTATCTGATACTGAGAACTGCAATAAAATGAATATAGACTAGATTGAAACGCTAATACTGATAGAAATACTAACATTTATAGGCACTTTTAAAAAGATATGTTTTGAGTGAGCGTTTAAAGGTGCTCAAACAAGATTGATTTCTTATATAAAAAGGCAAAGAATTCCAAAGCCTAGGACACCTAGCACTAAAACCGCTTTCACCATACTTATTTTTGAACCTAGGCTCAATGAGCTTAAGATTGTCATAACTGCGCAAAGATACAGAGGGTTCGGGTTGCCGTATAAGCATATCAGAAATGTACTTTGGGGCTGCTCCATTTAAACCTTTATACGCAAGCGTGAGAATCTTAAAGTTCGACCTCTCAGACACTGGTAACCAATGCAAATCCATAAGAATACAAGAAATACTTATATCCGGATGACGGCGCACTCCCTTCACGACCCTTACCGCATCGTTCATAATCATCTGAAGGTCATGTAACAGGTATCGCGGTAGGCCCTGATACAAACTGTTACAATAGTCGAGCCTTGAAATAACCAAGGCGTGGATGAGGGCCTTCGCGTCCTGCTCGCTTAAAAAAGGACGTATCTCTTTGATCCATGCGATGTAATAATAACAAATTTTATGTAGATTCGATACCTGGGATTGCATATCCAAGGTAGAATCCATGGTAACACCCAAATAACACACAGTGCTGGAACGACTGATTGTGTTGCCATCCAAATCTAAACAGTTGGCGACTATCTTGCTTTGATTGCGTTTGCTACTGATGACTATAAATTCAGTTTTGGTAGGATATAGTTTGAGCTTATTATTGTGTATCCAGTCCGAGATGATATGAATACTGTGTTCCAGATGGTTTGCTGCGCTAGACTGATCTTGCGCAGACAGAGAAGATATTCGAAGGAGTTGTGAATCATCCGCATAGAAATGATATAGAAGTAATAATATCCGAAAAAGTAATCCGAGAGGAAAGGTGTAATCTGAGTAAAGACGGGGGCCAAGTTTAGATCCTTGAAGGACAGAGCACTCAAGAATCACAGATTCAGATGTGACACCTTCGACTACAACTTGCATTGACCTGTCTGAGAGATACGAAGCGAACCAGTCCAAAGCTGCATCTCTTATTCCAAATAGTGAACTGAGCCGTCGTAGTAAAATACGATGATCCACCGTGTTAAAGGCTGCGGAGAGGTCCAGCATCGCCATAAAAACTGCCCGATTGCTATCCAAAGCTTTGCAAATATCGTCGAATACTTTAATCAGGGCCGTTTCGGTACTATGACCGGATTTGTACGCAGATTGCAGGACCTCCCCGAGGTCGTTGCTAACTATATGACTGGACAGCTGTCGTATCACACACTCCTCGATGACCTTACTCACAAATGGTAGGTTAGACACTGGTCTATAGTTGCTAGGCACTCTATCCAATGAAGGTTTCTTCAATAGAGGTGTTAATAAAAATTACAGGTATTTCCTTTTTTAACTATTAACACTATATGATACACTATCCACACTACATAACAAATGTGCTATCAACACTATAGCAGAATATCAGTATTCAATACGACTCGCCTGGATATCCAATTTGCTCTGTTGTATTCCTTTTGCAATATGCATAAGTTTTAATAAGTTCCCGTTTTACATGGGTTTTATACTGAGATTCTTAATTGCATTTTCCCCTGAAACATTCTGATAGGTTGTGCCGAATTTAATTACTCACTGGAGTCGATGTACCGATTGGTTCTCATAAACTGCAATCGCAAACAGCTCACCGTGACACGAGTACTCAGGCAACACGGAATGCAATTATATACGCCGTGACTTGATTGCAATCCGTTTTCAGGTGAGTGCAAACAGCTCACCGTGACACGAGTACTCAGGAAACACAGAATGCAATTATATACGCCGTGACTTGATTGCAATCCGTTTTCAGGTGAGTGACACGGATAATCAGAAATCACAAATTGCACTTAAACATTCAATGATTGTAATTAATTTTCAAACCTGTCGTCTCGGTAACTAATTGCAAGTAAGGCTAACATTGTGTCTCATTCATCTTAATTCTGGTAGTTGTATGATGATCTTTTTTCTGCCTGTCTGCCGAAAACGAACGCCAAATAAATATATTTAATGACTATTCGCTGGCAACAAACTGGCATATCATCCATGATGACATCTCTTCTTTCCTCTCTTCTAAAATGAGCAAGACTCTCGTGACGTCATGGCTGCCTGTCTACCGCAAACGAACCCCATAATACTTTAAACACTGGCAATTGGCTTGCAATAAACGGGTATGCACTCTTTCTGAACATGTTGCTTCAGGTATCTCATATATCCCTCTATATATTATCTTTCAACATGTAGGTATTATGGCTTGTTTTATTTACTTCCGATATCCGTGAATCTCGTTCTGTTCGAGAATTTGATATTTGCCTTATATCGTTTAACAGGATTTTATTTTCAATCAATTCATTTTAATATACAGTGCTAATATCAGGTGTTTCATATTTAAGAGGGTGCCAGTACTCGTATGAATTTACTTTACTTTGCCCCATCTGTTTTGCAGCGAGATATAGATATATTTCTTTTCCCAAATACGTAGTTTTGAAACTGTATTATCACTCATTCTTTTGTGTTATTTGCATTTTTTTAAGTACGAAGTTTTATAAACTTGTATTATCACCCATTGCTTTCTTGTTTAAGATCAAATATGAAAGTGTTCATGAATTTTTACTCCTAAATTCTTATTTTCTGATAACTTCAGTCTCTTATTTTCTGATAGCTTATTTTCTGAAAGCTTCAGTTTTCCTAAATTCATAATAAGAATTGTACCGGTTATTTCAAACTTACTTGGAAAAACAGGAAACTGCTCGCAGCAAACAATATTGCACATCTCCAATAACGAGGTGATAACCCAACGGTCAAATGTTAAAATATACCGGATGTTAATATTTTTAGCGACAGTAAATTCGCTTATTGATTTGCATCGATCGCTCAAATAGTCCAGGTCTAGCACTCTCCTAATTGCCATATATATTAGCGTAGCTTACCAAATGTCGCCATTATGAATTAATCCAAATTTTTCCTTTAACTTTCAACAGATACTGCGTTTGTTAGGCTGTTTCATTTTAGTTGGTTTCATAACCCGGAAACAAAGCGAAAGACTACTGGAAGGAAAGCTGTACGAACAAATGTTAGAATTGATATATATTATAGCGGACAAAAGTCAAGTCAACGGTTTTATTTCCAAAATAAGAGATACATGCATAAGGTCAATTAGAATAATACAATCAAGTAGATGTTTCAATTCTTATCATGGAAAGGGTAGGTCGTAGATGTTTTCACTTATTTGAATCGGCCAACCTGTTTACTGTCAAGAAATATAACATCTTTGAATAACAAACCTTTATGGAATTCCATATATATATATATATATATATATATATATATATATATATATATATATATATATATATATATATATATATATATATATATATATATATATATATATATATATATATATATACACCTACCTTGCGACCTGGGGAGACCATGCTTATAAATAATAGATGGGGAGACCAAATGTTTTTCCTTTCTCTTCCGCATTTTTTCTTTTGTTATCGCATAGATATCTTAAATTAATATTATTATTATTATCTGTTATGGTTGTTTTGAAAAAAAAAACACAACAATAACGAATAAAAAAATTCGAGGTCTCCTTTATTCGACCAACTTTTTTGCCAGAAACACACCCACTAAAAGAGACCCTCTCCTTAATTTTGTATATGAACCCGGTTCTCCAAATGATTACTTTTAGCAGAGTCAGTGGACTCGCTAAATCTCTTTTTTTTAAATTTTGTAATTTAATGATTTACTGGCACTTTATACAAGTTTTAGAGGGGAGTTATTCGGAATAAAAACAATTTCACAGTTTCGTCTATTTCCGCGAGAGATGTGGTTACAAACTTCAGGTAATTTGTTTGTATTGTTTACATCTACCCGCCAGAGACGAAGTGAAGTAACTAATGAAAATAACTTGAAAGAAAGGAGTTAAACCAAATAACAAAATACTTGAAACTATTACATGCAGCCTGAAGACTACTTGACATATTACTGTCGTGCAAAGTAAGCTCTTATCTTATGTTTTAGCACAAAACCTATATTATCGCCCACTTCTTTACAGTTACCAATAGTAAAACTAGTCCCAGTGGACCTTTTCTATTCTTGACAACAAGTTCACGTCACAACCTTGCATCTACGAATAAGAATTAACATTTTCGTCACGTGATCAAAAAGTGCCAGTGCTTGCGTAGGGGCAAAACGCAGTTTCTCGTTGTTTTAATACCAAATATAACAGTATTTTTCTTGTTGTAGGCCGATTGCAAACATTTTGGCCTATTTGTCACATGCTAGAAAGCTAGCTCTTTGTATAATTTTTACCGTTTAGAAAAGTTTTACTACTTAGCTTAAATATCGAAGAATTTGTATTGGTATAAAACTGCTATAAACTCCAAATATCGCTCATTATGCCCCCAGTTACTCACAAGCCAAATCACACTCAGGGTGCTCCTAATAAAAATGTGCAAAGTTCTGCGTTTCGAATAAAAGTAACCGGGTAAAAAATGAAAGAAATGATAGAGAGATTTCACCTAAATGTCAAATTTCCCTTGCACCAAAGAGCAGTCAGGTTTTTAACAACTTCTGTGCTATTTAAAAATGTATTATAAGTTTCAATTTGTTTTATGTTTCGAGTATAAGCTGTTTTTGCGATATTTCTTCCATATTTCTCTCTCGTTTCTTTCATTTTTTTGGTTCCATCGCAGTCGAAAATCAAATTTCTTTCGCAAATTATTCGAAACACCCAAAGTGTGACTTGGCTCATTGCATGAAGGTGTCTGCGAGATGACTTGATCAATCTTCCTAGGACAGAAATGGTCACAGTTCCTGTAATAAGCCAGTTCGCATTTTCGGGTCTTTCCGGTGGAGGTGTTGTTTCGGCTGCAAATATTTTTGGGATAAATTATAAAGAAATGATAAGGAAAAAACATCAAGTTTCTAATTTTCTTTCAACATGCACGCTTTCAAATTTCAAATTTTTAATAACCAACATGTGAATATGTTTCTGGCAAAATGGAATTTTGTTGATTTTTTTTCGTTTTGTTTTCTATCATTTCTTTATATCCTTATCCCACCTGAATTCAGCCGAAACGTAAAAACTTTCTGAAAAAGTCAAAGTGCGAATTGGCTTATTGTAGAGCCATAAGCCGATTCGCACTTTTGGATCTTTCCGGTGAAGGTGTTGTTTTGACTGCAAATGTTGGGAGATAAATTATAAAGAAATGATAAGGGACAATATCAAAATTCTAATTTTCTTTCAACATGCACACTTTCAAATTTATAAAGCCATCATATGATCTTCTAAAAAGTATTTTACATATTATTCAGTCCCTTTAATAACCAATATGAGAATATGTTGCTCACAAAATGGAATTTTGTTGATTTTTGCCGTTTCTTCTATCATTTCTTTATATCCTTATCCCAATCAATTCACCCGAAACGCAAAAACGTTTCGGAAAAAGACAAAGTGCGAATTGACTTATTGTTGCTGTGGGAGATAATGGGAGATTTTATATCCTGATCCCAAGAAAACATTTTTCGCAGTACAAAATTGTTGTATAACCATATAAATTGTGCGTTGTATTTATAATTGGGTCATTTGTGTGATGCACTCTTTCTAAAATAACGCCAGTGGCCTGAGTCATGCGCCGAAATTAGCAAAATTGACATCAACGACACGGTCTATTATAGGAACTATCGCTCTCGCTGTCATAGGAAGACCGCAAGAGTCATCTAGGACTAAGTTAAAACCAATAATCATGGCACCAAATTGTCCGTAATTACACTGACACAATTCGGTTATTGCCTGTAGATATTGGCAATAATTATTGTTTCGGGACAGGCCGTAACCATAGCCAACCTGGTATATTCACCCGTAAACCAGTGGCGGCATTCGCGAAAGTGTAAGTTTAAACTTAGAGTCAATCTAAGTGTAAAAATGTAAGAGTTAACTTTCCCGTTGGTTTAACTTAGCGGTATTCACAAAATGTAAGTTTAAGCTTCCACTCAAGTATCAGTTCAAAATTCTAAGTTTACTTCGGACTGCACTTAGATTTCTAAGTTCAATCCCACGCGATATTTAAATACCTGGAGTGCTTTGTTTACCTTGGCAACAATCAATTTATTGAGATTAAATGAAGAATATGAAAGGGTTTTTATGAGGGAAAGTGTTTCGAGATAGGAGTAATCCGTTTGAAGTTTACAATGACGGTGAACTTTTAACTCGATATGGATTTTCAAGAGAAGATATTCATTTTTTGGTGGAAAATCCCGAAAATTTGGAGTAGGAAACAAGAAGAAGCTTTAACGCTCCGAAACATCTAAAAGCCTCCGATATTTACATTGACAACCAGTTTATACGATTACGATTAGTCGCATTCTTTATGAAAATTTTGCAATATTGACTTGGAATGTAAGTTGATAAACTTACGCGATGAATATGGCGTAAGGAAGTAAACTTACGTAAGTTTAATCTTGAGATCTAAGTTTAATATCTAAGTAAATAAACTCAGATGTTCGTGAATACGGCCACAGATACAAGAGAATGTAACTGTCGTCAACTGTACCTCACGACCGCCACTCCCGAAAAGTTAATTTCATCCCGTATCAAAACATCTATTTTACAAAATAAAACATTTCCTTAAGTGTTTATTCAAACACTTATTAACACAGAATAAGAACAAGGGCAGAGATGAGAATTTTTCTTTGCATGTATGCTTTTTTGGGTTCGATTGCCACAGATTGCTTGCCTAACAATTTTTATGCAATGAACTGGCAATCTCCGGGCGAAGCACAGCAAGACAAGTATCGAACTATGCCACAACAGCATGTGAACCTGGTTTTTGAGACAGGCTGTCATACCATATTAAACAGTGATGGTTCATTTTTCCGTTTCTGATATTTTTCCGAGATACTACCCCAGATGACCCCTCAAGGCCACCGGATGTTTACACATGAAACGATATAGTAACTTATGAATGTATATCACCTACGGCCGCATTGAAGGCCAGACTTGGAAATCTTAATTTCGAAGTAACTACAATTTGCCATCCTTTTTGGGAGGGAGGGAAATGGGGGAGCTTTAATATATTTTCTGCACCCAAGGAACGGGGAAGGGGAGAAGGGGAAAATAAATACAAACAAGCATTTTTTTTGGCTTTTCAATCTTTATTGAGTAAACATCAAGTTGATGCCATATAGCTTATTTAAATCGTTTTCCGCCCAAGCATCACATAACAAATAACAAAATGTACGGGCACATACACAGGAAAACAATGGGAGATCCATCGCGTCATTTCATTTCTCAATGTAAATTTACTTTGAGATTACTACACGACTATTTCTTTGAAGAACTACTAAAAAATGACAAACTTTATTGTATCAAAATAATTTTTTTTTAAATCTTCACATTTTTAGAACTAAAATCGCGTTTTGTTGTTTTTGTTTTATTTCTATTATTACTTTTTCTTTTACTACCAGTAAGTTAGTGTAACCGAGATAATAGTAAAGGATTTTAAATTATTATTTTACAGAGAGCATGCATAAAAATAGTAAATAGAGGGACCAAGTGTGCATCATATATAATAATCAATGATATATAACCCAAAAATATAACTTTGGGAGACCATGCTTTGGTCTCCCTATTTACTATTTTTTATCTGTGGTCTCTCTAAGTGACACCTTTAGTGTCTTTTAGCATATACAAAAGGTTTCCCTATGTTGGCATATTCTGTGTGCATATATTATCAAATGTGTGCATATATTATCATATGATATTTTTAGTGTCATTGTAGGTTCAACTCCTACAGGGTGCACGCATAAAGATTTCTTATGCGGAGTTACTGCTCTCTCCGGTTGTGGCACACCAAACTTTAGTAATATTGTAAATAGGGGGACCAAATGCGCATCATATATAATAATCAATGACATATAACCCAAAAATACAACTTTGGGAAACCATACCTTGGTCTCCCTATATACTATTTTTTATGTATGGTCTCTCTAAGTGACACCTTTAGTGTCTTTTAACATGTTCAAAAGGTCTTCCATTGTTGGCTTATTCTGTGTGCATATATTATCAAATGTGTGTATATATTATTTACTTTTTTGTTAGTGTCATTGTAGGATCAACTCCTTCGGGTTGCAGGCATAACGAATTTTTATGCGCAGTTACTGCGCTCTCCGGTGGTGGCACATCAAACTTTAGTAATATAGTGATAAAATATATGACTATCCCATCAATACCCCTCACTCCTCAATAAAACATTTGAGCCGCTAGATCGCTTTCTCAACATATCTTCTGGCTATTGTTTCACTTTCTGCACCTCCGTCGCAATCATTTGTTTATTTCGCTTTGCTGGAGGGGGCGCTCTGCTCAGCTCTCAAGTAGTTCTTCTTTAATAAGCACGCCCGATCTGCCCACCATTGATCTGCTGCATCCGCATAATGTAGTATTTTAATAAAGAAGTCAGAAAAGACCTGTTTTGTTCACGCACTCTTCTCAGTATTTTGTCACTTCAGATACCTTCGAAAAATGCAGCAGTTTGAATGGAGGCTTCTTCCACATTGGGTACACAGTTGGTGTGCATTGAAGATGCCCAAGTCACACTTGTCGCAGACATCGGTATTTTCTGGCGTTTCTAGTCTGGCAATGACGCCATCATTTGCTTTCTTGTGCTTAAGGAAGAAGCCATCACTGAAATTACGAAATATGCTCATTTAAATCCCTTATATATCAATTCATGTACTTCATTATCGTACCGCTTTTAAAGTAATTCTAAAGCAAATGAAAGTACAATACCATACATCTCTATATGCTTCAAAAATAAAATATTACATGACAAGCCACGTCAAGTCCATATCCTTCGTCACAATTTAAATTCCTATTAGGTATACTGAAATAAGGTCTCGTGTCAATCATTAATTCTAACATTTTGAACACTTTAACCTTGACAAAGATATAATATCCCACACCTGTTAACAACATTCAATACTAGCACAAGCAAATGGGAAAGTACATCTGTAGCTTCTCCTGAGGACATGACACCATCTATTGAAGCTTTCTTGTCACTTGTATTCTGCGGAGTCTGGCTTTTATTCTTGTAAATCCTCGGGTCGCGTATATGCCAGGTTTGACAGGTTATCCTGCAAAAAATATATCCAATAAGCGTTCGATAATTTTCAACATATTAAATGAAGCGAGTGACAACCTTTTAATCAGTACGAGTACTATTTCTCCTACATTTGAGTGGGCCACAGCGTCATATCTGTAACATGTAGGAAAATTAACTAATATCAACAATAACAAAAACATATGCTCTGTAGTTCCAATCTTCTAGTTAATGGATATGGGCAATATCAATTTGGAATATTATGAAAAACAAGTTGCTGATAGTGCACCGTGAACGTAAATTTGCATGCAGCAACTGAAGTTGGCTTTTGGCCTATCTGGGTCACATTCACTTCTTTTCTTCCTCTCATGGATTCTTCCTCACCTCGAGGATTTTAAAAAGTATGAAAGTACGAATTGGTTTATTCAAAACTTTTGTGCTCTATGTTATAACTCAAGTAGTAGTACTAGTCAGTCACCAGGTTCTACGACATCTAAACCCTGCCAGGGATCAGTATTTCCATGAATAAAAAATTTAATATCTATCGCCGAATCGCAATTTTATTTACCTTCTAAAGTTGATAAAGGAGCAATCCGCATTTGAACGTGGCTCCTTGCAATTGGCACATCGCTGCAACCCTTTCAACATCATGGGAATCCTGGCTTTGTACCTAGGAGATTATAACAATATGCGGCAGAAAATGACATACTTTCAGTCAATGGCACCTTGGGCTAACAACACAGGTTCTTCCAGGCTTTTCCGGCAAAAAAGAAGGAAATATATTGCTGTTTTACTGTTTATCTACCGTTTCAGCACAAGTTTTTTTATAGGTTTCAGATTTGCAATCTTCGCAATATTGAAGGTGTGACATCTCACGGCGTTACTACACCGCACACGCGCCAAGGATCCTAGACGACTGAACTTCTAATGTAATTGTTAAATTCCTCAACGTGCTCTGAAGCTAGGCTATGTTTTTGGAATACGCTACTGGAATACGCTATTCCAATCTGCTGTTGTGGTCGCAATAAAATTACCAGTAACCTAGGACTGTTCGCCACTTTTCAATGGTTTTAGCGCATTAACTCTCATCTTTTGGACGCGATCCGGAGATGCTGTTATATGTAGCAAATTCAGAATTTTACACAAGTTTTGTGAAGTAAAATGTCATGATTTACGAAAATGCAAGGCCGGTGTATTTTTTTGGGCATGATTTTCCAGCTGTAACTCGCCACTTTATTCTATCATCCCGAAATATAAATTTTAAGTGCAAACTGTAAGACTATCAACTCGCTTTTGAAAATGACTGCTAAGAGCTATAATGGTTACATATGAACACAAATCTTACTTGACATGCGTATACTGACGGTTTACTTATAGCAGCTCTATATTTTGCATTCGAGAACCAGTGGTAGTTGCCGGGAAGTTCGGCAAAAAATCATTTCCGGGATAATTGTTGTTTTCGGGAGGTGGCGACGACACGGGTACAGGCGGATTTGACTTAGGTTACTGGTATGTTTATAGATGTCAGTTCTTACTTGGAGATGCGTAAAAGCGTGTTTGTGTGTTTTTCTTGAGTTCCTAGTTGAAGCTACGAGTTTCGCTGTACGTATGACTGCTTTGTTGGTGAGGCCTTTTTTAAGGGACGGCCGCAATACTCATTTGTGCTAATTTTGAATTCCGTGGTGGTGAATAATCTATAGTCCTAGATGACTCTTGCAGTTTCTACGACAGCAAGAGTCATAGTTCCTATAATAGGGAATGCCATTGATGTCAATTCTCAAATCTCGGCGCACGACTGGGTCCAACGGTGTCATTTTAGAAAGGTTGCATCACATAAATGGCCCAATTATAAATTATAGCGCACAAGTTTTGTCGTCAGATAGCAATTTTTACTGAGAAAAATATGTGTATTCTTGAGATCAGGACATCGAATCCCTCATTATCGCCCACAATAACAGTGAATCGACAGTTGCAAAACCACGTTTTACTCTAGTTTGGGAGTTTCGCTGAGGTCGAAAATAATGCGCCAGGGTACTTCTCAGTGTGCTTTTAAAGAAAGAGCCTGCCAGTTCCAGCCTCCGTGGCTTTGAACGTCAGCCGAAAGATCCAGAGCCTCGAAAATTGAGATCAATGGCCATTCCTATTGCAGGAACGATGACCCTGTCTATCCTAGGAAGATAGAAAGGGTCCGCTGGGACTAAATAATCTACCAGTAACCTAGACTGAATGCGCCTGTGCTTGTAGCATCGTCACCTCCCGAAAACAACAATTATCCCGGAAACGAAATTTTTGGCAGAACCTCCCGACAACTGCCACTGGTTCTCGAATGCAAAATACTGAGCTGCTATAAGAAAACTGTTAGTATACACATTTGGAGTCAGGTTTATGCTCACGTGTAATCCTTATAGCTCTTAGCAGTCATTTTGAAAAGCAAATTGAATAGTCTTACAGTTTGCTCTTAAAATTTATATTTCGGGATGATAGAATAAAGTGGCGAGTTACACTTCGAAAATACTGCCCGAAAAAAATATGCATCGGCCTGGCATTTTCGTAAATCATGACATTTTACTTCGCGCATAACAGAAAACGTGTGTAAAATCCTGTATTTGCTACACACAAAAGCATATCCGGATCGCGTCTAAAACACGAAAATTATTGCGCAAAACCATTCAAAAGTGGCGAACGATCCTACGTAGGTTACTGGTAGTGCAGTTGTTTAGCTGAGGCAACGTGAGCGAAAGTCAATCACCTGCTTTCCACCCCTGTCCAGATTCGAACCAGGGACTTTAGGATTACAGGCCCAAGGCTCTATCGACTGAGCTAACCGTCATCCCCATAAGCCAATTCGCACTTTCGGATTTTTCCGGTGGCGGTGTTGTTTCGACTGAAAATGTTGGGGGATAAATTATAAAGAAATGATAAGGGAAAAATATCAAAATTCTAATTTTCTTTCAACATACACACTTTCGAATTTATAAAGCCATCACATGATCTTTTAAAAACTATTTTACATATTATTCAGTGCCTTTAATGACCAACATGTGACTATATTTCTGGCAAAATGGAATTTTGTTGATTTTTGCCGTTTTTTTCCTATCATTTCTTTATATCCTTATCCCACCTGAATTCAGCCGAAACGCAAAAACTTTTCGGCAAAAGTCAAAAGTGCGAATTGGCTTATTATCTCGTAAATCGCTCGATACATACGTATAAGAAACAAGTAAGTATTTGTGAAACACACGCAGGCCCCAACCGCCCCCCCAAATTCATAGGGGTATAAAGCGATGGCGGACAGACGGACGGACGGACACCCCAAACCTATAGGCCCCAATCCGAAGGGTTGGTCGTCGTCGTCGTCGGTTTACGCTTTCAGAGCAAAGCTCTATACGTTTCTATACTGATTCTCTCCACCTAGTAAGGTTTTGTGCTAATATTTTGGCTTGTGAGATTGAGTAGATTCCTTTATTTTGTAGATCGCGTTTTATTGTTGACAGGTATGTTGTTTTTTGTCTTCCTGGGGGTCTTTTTAATGTTTCAATTGCTTCTTTAAGAGCTCCACTTGCTGGTGTCGTTTCAGGCAATCTGTAGGCGTGTCCAAAGAAATTCCAACGACGTTTTCTGATCAGAATAGACCATGGTATTTGGGTTGGGGCCTAATTAATGTTAGCAGCTCTGTACCTCCATGTTTACAAGCAGACTCTTCACGGTCGCTGTATGCACATCCACTAATAAAATAGTGCAAAATGTTTCAAGCAATACGTTACTATAGCATATAAAAAGAGTTATATTCCATCACATTTCTGCTAAAACACAAAAATTATAGAAAAGAGGTGGTGGCAAGTAAGTATCCATATATTGCTACATATTATATCCAGCATCATACATAAATTTATACGCCCGAACTCTTTTTTTATTCGAAACAGTCAGAAATTTGTACTCCCGCAAATTCTTCCGCAACATATGTGTTTCGACTGTTTGTGACGCCGTCGCAGGCCATTCAATAAGTAATACAAAGCATACCTAAAATTCCGAGAATTTTCTTAATTTTATATATTTTATATATATTTATTTTGAACTGCAATACCATACTATTACATTTCATCTAAGAAAAAATATTGTGCAACTATATCCATTTGTTTTCCGTATGTTAATACCATGCTTTCAATATGAAAAATTAGTATTTAACTTAGCTAATATTTAGATGGCTGCTAATGGGAGTATAAGTTTTTATAAAAGCGGTAAAATACAGAATTATACATTGATATATAATATTGCATCATAAGACCGACAAATAACCACAGAAAAACACATTTGGTTCATTACTCGGTTTTGTATTTTAATTCGCTAGCGGCAGTAATGCAAACAGTAAATTAATTTAGTGCATTTGGTAGCTAACTAGATTGGCCAGTGTTTTTGTTAAAACAAAAACGGATATGTCTCCCCCGCCCCCAATCAGTCACGTGGAAAAACTTCGCAGTAAACATTTCCACTACATATGGGTTCTTCTTGCCATGTTTCAGCCTAATCCAACAAACTGTTTCGGAGACATCGCAACAATTATGGCCAAAAAATTTTAAAATCAAAAATTGAAAAATTCGCCGAAAATACATTTTCAACGGAAATAAAGAAAAACTTCGTAGTAAACATTTAAACGTTTTGTGAGTTCCTCCTGCCAAGTTTCAGCCTAATCCAACAAACTGTTTTGGAGATATGCTAACAATATGGCCCAAAAAGTTAAAATTCAAAAATTAAAAAAATCGCCAAAAAATACATTTTCAACGAAAATGAAAAGAAACTTCGCAGTAAACATTTTCACTATATGTGGGTTATTCTTGCCACGTTTCAGCCTAATCCAACAAACTGTTTCGGAGATATTGCAACAATATGGTCAAAAAAGTTAAATATCCAAAATTGAAAAATTCGCAAAAAATACATTTTCAACGGAACTGAAAAAAACTTCGCAGTAAACATTTACACGTTTTGTGAGTTCTTCTTGCCAAGTTTCAGTTTAATCCAACAAACCAAAAAAGTTCAAAATCAAAAATTTAAAAATTCGCCAAAAATACATTTTCAGCGAAAATGAAGTAAAGCTTCACAATAAATATTTGCACTATATGTGTGTTGTTCTTGCCACGTTTCAGCGTAATCCAACAAACCGTTTTGGAGAGATAGCCTGCCAAAGTGAAAAAATGCACGAAACCCCCCCTATGTTCAAAAATTTGCCAAAAATAGAATTTCGAGGAAACGAAAACAAAAATACCACGGACATCATCTAGACATGTACCCCAATATGTATGTATGTTTTGAAAAAAATCGACTCATTAATTTTATAAGAACTCACTGCGGACGGACGGACGGACGGACGGACGGACACACCAAATGCTATATATGTCTCCCTTAGGGGGAGACATATAATTCCAGTAGACCACGCCTATAAGTACATCAGGGTATAACGACATTGCGCTAATGGCGACGTTTTTACAAAGTCCAATTCTTTTTTCCCCATTTTCACAGAGCTATTGTCCAAATTTGTTTTCCCAAAATTGTCTAAAAACTATCGAGAGCTTTAATGTAATTGTTTTTCTTTCTGGAGTCAATCACATTTTTATATGCAAAAAGATGGTGTAAGTAACTAACGACATAAGGTTTTGTTGCCAGTTGAGAAATGGTGTCGCCAGATGACTTCTGACTTAAATTTATCACACAGTTTTGTTGTCAGTTGGCAGTTTTTTATCTTCACTGAACTACTTACACACTTGTTTAATAAATAAGTGCCTAATTGTACTATTTTCTTGTTGTTTGCTTCTATGTACAAGTGCACTAAAAGAAACAAACTGTAAGCTTTGAGTAATTTTATTGTTTCATAGTTGCTTTACACATATTTGTTTATTTTTAAAATTTATTATTCAAAATAAACAATAACATATATGCAAAAAGATGGCGTAAGTAACTGACGACATAAGGTTTTGTCGCCGATTGAGAAACTGTGTCGCCAGATGACTTCTGACTTCACACATTTTTGTCGTCAGTTGCTTTTTACACGTAACAGTTCTCTTTTCGTCATGATGCTTGCGCTGAGGCTGGCGATGATGGTTCACTACCACTGCAGGACCACGTAAAGCTTTTGCTAGCGGCCCAATCAAGTTGCGATATCTGACCAAGTAATTTTGAGTGAACATAATGAGACCATCATCTTGAGATTTCCCAACTAAGACATCATCTCCGTTGTAGTGATATGGCTCAATTGTTTTCAAAGCCATTTTCATCTATCATATTTAAACTGTACCACTGACAAAGGTTCGCTACAATATTTTCTATCATTAACCCCGTAGAAATTCTATTCATATCTCACTAGAAAGATGAAAGAAAACTGTGACACAACGTGACCTGTTTGTTAATTTATTCGATATTTTTATTTCTATAAGACAGTTTTTCAAATTTTCCAATTTTAATGTTTATCTTGTATTTCACTCGAAGTTTCGCCACAATAATTTCTACAATTTGACATGTAGATTTTTTCTTCATATATCATTTGAAAGCGTGAACAAAGTCATCAACCATGACATGGGCGTTTTTTTTCTATTTTTTGCTTACAATAGGAAATAAAACTTTTATAATGGTGAGGTCAACACTAATTATCATAACCAAAGTGCGCCGCTCGCCATTTGACTTTGACTAAGTTTTATCGAGTAATATATGTTGATAAGGTTATGTATCGGACCTGCTTTTTACACGTAACAATTATCTTCTCGTCTTGTCTTGACGGTGCGTAGGAATAATAACAAAAGCACAGTGTTAATCACGTGCGTTTGTTTACATTTTACAACGTTTATACTTATATTTAAATGAAGCAAAGCGAAACAAAAGAGGCTCCGCTCATGTCGCGTATTGGCAGATAACTTAAGCAAAATCCGAGTTCCAAGTTGACGGTGGTTTTGATTTCGTTCAGAAATCGGTCATTATTTGACTTATTTGTCTGCTTTTAGTTTTTTGACAATTAAAAAAATCAAAAGCTAAATTTATTAATGCAAAATTTACTAGAAAAACTGAAAATAAAAAAGTTGTTGACGGTTAACTTTTCGATATCGGAAGCTGGAGGGTCAGCTTCGTCTGTGTGTTTACCTTGGGCTCCCTATTTGCTATTTTTTATCTATGGTCTCTCTTAAGTGACACCTTTAGTGTCTTTTAACATATACAAAAAGTCTCCTTATGCTGGCATATTCTGTGTGCATATACAGTGAAACCCCGCTATAAGCGACAAAAAGTAACTGAATAATTTTGCCCCTAATGGCGGGGTGTCCCCAATTTCGAGGTCCTGTTCTATTTGACAACTACAACTAAAATCTCCGCCTATTTTTCTTACACTTTTTCCATCACTAGCTTTGATAATTTTAACTTTATCAGATAGCGAGAGGTCGTTCCGTTTTCTTTTCACATCACCGATATTCAGACTTAACACGTTGTATAGCATTTTAACTGAGTATAAGACAATGAATTAATTGTTTTATTTATACGCATTTTAAAAGACAGAGCACATGTCAATAGAGTTCAGTCGTATTTAGCTTCTCCCTTAAGCACACATCTTTTGTAATAGCCCTATTGCCTTTACATGCACTGTACTCAGTACCCATAGATAACAATAGCGTAAAAAACTTGACTAAGTCTCGAGGAGTACGTCTATCCCCAGTGGGGGATATGGTTTGTGTAAGGCTGTTGCGTGTTGACTACGCAAAATTTAAAAGTGGAAGGATAGGCAGACGCAGTGTCTAACATTTAGACGAATCAATCCATTAACCAGTTGGCGCGTGAGAATGTCGTAGGTACGCTAAGTACAGCGCCGATTTTGAAAAATCCGCCATTTTGCCCAATCCGGAAAATTCTTGACCATTGCACTGCGGAAGGTTCCAGAGAAGCCGTGTACAAAATATGAAACGAATTCATCTATTAATGTGGCCTGTAGGCGGGTGAGACTGCCGTATATACGCTAAGTCCAGTGCCGATTTTCAATAGTCCGCCATTTTGTCATTTTTTTTCCGATCCAAAAAAAATATTCTTAGTCAGTGCACTGCAGAAGGGTTTAGAGAAGACGTGTACAAAATTTGAAACGAATGCATGTACTAATGTGGCCTGTAGGCGCTTGAGACTGAAGCGTGACAGACAGACGGACAGACCGAAAAGTTCAAAACTATATCCCTCCGTTCCACAGGGGATAACAAACACTACCGAGTAACCAGCTGATAGAGGTTGTTTATATAACGTACAAAATATGGACAGCAATTTGACTGTTCACAATAAACGGATTTTTTTAAATGTGTAACCGTACTTAAGGGATAAAAATAGTGTCCCTAACTCTGAATAGAGGGATGTCCACAATGGAGGGGTCTAGATATAACAGGACTCTATGGCGTTTTAAAACAGAATGAAAAATGCTGTACATAATTCAGGGGTATCCATAATAGAGGGGTGTCTATATCCGGGGTTTTATTGTACTATCAAATGTGTGTATATATTATCTACTTCTTTGGTAGTGTCATTGTAGGTTCAATTCCTGCAGGGTGCACGCATAACGATTTCTTATGTGGAGTTACTGCGCTCTCCGGTGGTGGCACATCAAACTTTGGTAATATAGTAAATAACGGGATCAAATGCGCATCATATATAATAATTATTGATATATAACCCAAAAATGCAAATTTGGGAGACCATACTTTGGTCTCCCTATTTACTATTTTTATCTATGGTCTCTCTAAGTGACACCTTTAGTGTCTTTTAACATATTCAAAAGGTCTCCCTATGTTGACATATTATGTGTGCATATATTATTAAATCTGTGCATATATTATCACCTTTTTGTTATTGTCATTGTAGGTTCAACTCCTGCAGGGTGTACGCATAACGATTTCTTATGTGGAGTTACTAAATAATAAGGAAGCCCCGATCTGCCCACCATTGATCCGATGCATCCGCATAATCTAGTATTTTAATAAAGAAGTAAGAAAATATTAAAAAGCCACATACCGAGTTTCATGAAATTTTTTGCAGGAGTTTTTAAGTGTTAACAAGCTCTTGCTGACAGACCGACTGACACGTGGTCGATCGCATATATGCCCCCTGTGGGGAAAAATGAATAACTGTGAGTGTGGAGAGAGGGGGACAGCTGTTGAATGGGTTACGTATAAGTAAAGAATGTCAAAACACAGCAGAAAAGACGTCAAATTGGATCTGGCTGAAACGACACGACAAGCAATGATTACCATCATGATTGTGCCTCATCTCTCTAAGACGGTGGATTGATCAACTACCGTGGCCCGGCCGCCTAAATGCTCTTATGCTGAAACGGGCGAAACCAACAACCAACAAAAGGCGGTGCATCACTGATGACAAAGAGAGATGAAATGCAGGAAACAAGAAACAAACCTGTAAGCTATAGTTACCACACCTGGATACAACCCAGTGACCGCCGGGAAAGGCCGGCTACAACTCGGTAAGACGAGCTACGACCTGGTAAGACGGGTGACATTGGCAGAGACCAAACAAAGCAGCATGAAGGGTCGGCACCCCCGCATGTGAAGTTATTAATCGCTACAAAGAGACATAAGAGAAAATATCCCCACGGCGACCCGAGAGGGGGGAAGGATGAGGCGTCGGAACGGACGGAACAAATGGAGACGATCACGCTTCCCGAGTGAAACACGAACCAAGAACAACGAGTATGCAAGTGCGGCAAAGTGTTGAAAAATGAAAAGGGTTTGAGAATACACCAAGGAAGGGTACATAAAAAACGAAAAGCAGCAGCAACGCTCAGCCCCAGTGGTTGGTCAGGCGGAGGAGGTCCAGAACCCGGATGCAAACCACAGTGTTCAGGACCACCATGCTGTTGAAGACAGAGCAGGCGAAGTAGAACAGCGAAAAGATAGGATTAAATGGACAGCAAGTAGCAGGGAATTAGATTGGAAACATCTGGAAGATGATCTAGTAGGAATCTTGGAAACATCAATGAAAGGCAAAGTGACCGAGAAAATAAATACCCTCACGAAGATAGTGTATACAGTATCAAAGGAAAGATTTGGAGTGATTGAGAGGACACCATCTGTGAATAGTAACAAACACGAGAACCGACGAGATAGGAGGAAAGAAGAGGTGAGAAGAGAACTGAAGGCGCTCTCAAAAAGATGGAAACAAGCAAAAGCGGAGGAAAAAGGAGCATTGGATGACCTACGCCAACAATTGAGAAAGAAACTAAAAAAGCTGAGACAAGCAGAACAACAACGTAGGAAATGTAAAAGGCGCCGTAAAGAAAAAGAGCAATTCATCTCACATCCATTTAAGTATACATCAGATTTACTTGGGAAGGAAAAAAGCGGGAAACTCACATGTAGTCAAAGGAAAGTTGAAGAACATCTAGCAACGGTCCATAATGATAAGAACAGAGAAGATCCACTCCCAGTTTTTGACTACTTAGAAACACCAGAAAGACCAACAACAGAGTTTCAGAGTGGAGATATCACATGGAAGGAGGTGAAAGAAGTCGTCAAGAAAGCAAGAGCAAAGTCAGCACCTGGCCCCAGCGGAATACCATACTTAGTGTACAAGAAATGCCCGCGTTTATTACACATGCTGTGGCGCCAGCTCGTGGTAGTTTGGAGGAAAGGAAACATACCAGAGGAATTTATTTATTTATTTATTTAGCACCATTTATACCCCGCTTAACAGAACTAAGCGGACAACAATAACATTTAAATAGATTAAAATCCAAGTTATTTTATCTGATACTGAGAACTGCAATAAAATGAATATAGACTAGATTGAAACGCTAATACTGATAGAAATACTAACATTTATAGGCACTTTTAAAAAGATATGTTTTGAGTGAGCGTTTAAAGGTGCTCAAACAAGATTGATTTCTTATATAAAAAGGCAAAAAAGGAATGGACAAGAGCGGAAGGCTGCTTTGTTCCAAAAGAAGTAAACTCCTCAAGCATAGACCAGTTCCGCACGATATCTTTGCTTGATGTTGAAGGGAAAATCTTCTTCTCAATAATAGCACGACGACTAACAAACTACATGGTCAAGAACGGGTACATTGATACATCAACTTAGAAAGGAGGCGTCGAAGGTTTCTCCGGATGTTGGGAGCATAACAGTATGATAACAAAACTGTTACAAGATGCCAAAACGAGACGAGGAAACATCACGTTAATATGGTTGGACCTAGCAAACGCGTACGGCTCAGTACCACACGAGCTTGTTATGTTGGCACTAGAGAAGTACCACGTACCAGAGAAACTAATCAACATTATCAAGAACTACTTCCAAAAGCTCAAATTCAGATTCACCACAACTGACTTTACAACAAAGTGGCAGCGACTAGAGAAGGGTATAGTCACGGGCTGCACGGTATCGGTTATAGTATTCCTGGCTGCTATGAACATCATGATAAAGACCGCAGAAAAAGAATGCAAGGGACCAAAGGTGAATGAAATTCAACAAAAACCGATCAAAGCATTTATGGACGATCTAACTATAAATACAGCACAACCACAAGGCGCGAGGTGGATCTTAAACAAACTTTATGAGCTAACGGTATGGGCAAGAATGGCATTCAAGGCACGAAAATGTAGGAGTTTAGTCATCATCAAAGGGAAAATAGGGAAGAACGTGAAATTTAAGATAGGAGACGTTACCATCCCGACAGTGAGTGAAGAACCGGTGAAGTGCCTTGGAAAATGGTACGATGGAAGCTTACGCGACACGGAAAATTCCAGGAAAACTATCCAGCAGCTACAAGAACATCTGTGCAAAATAGAAAAGGCCCCGCTACCTGGAAGATACAAGGCATGGTGTTTCCAGCACGGTGTGATGCCACGACTATCCCGATGAGCAGTGTGGAAGAAATGGAAAGGATGGCAAGCAAGCAATTGCGCAAGTGGCTCGGTGTGCCCCAGAGTTTTTCTACGGTGGGACTCTATGGGAAAACCAACAAGCTTCAGCTGCCGCTGTCATCAGTGAAAGAAGAATACAAAGTTAGCCGCGTAAGAGGACAAGTGATGCTCGACGAATCAAAAGACAATACAATACGAGGAGCAAAAGTTCAACTGAGTCAACGTGGGCGCTGGTCAGTGCAGAAGAGCATTGAAGATGCGAAGAGCAGCGTACAAAAACAAAGAATTAGTCGGAACTGTGAGACAAGGGAGAAGAGGCCTGGATGTAACACCACGAGTGAAATGGACCGAGGCAAACACCAAGGAGAGAAGGTCCATAATACAACGTGAGATACGAGAGAGTGAAGAAGATCAACGAAGAGTAAAGGCAGTGGGTATGGGCGCCCAGGGAGCCTGGACGAGATGGGAAAGTGCAACACCAAGAAAAGTGACATGGCACGAAATACTGCAAAAACAACCTATGCAGCTTGGATTCCTGCTACGTAGTGTATACGACCTACTACCAACACCCGCAAACCTTAAACTATGGTACAAGACAGAAGACGACGGTTGCAAACTGTGTGGAAAGAGAGGGAAACTGGAGCATGTACTGTCATCGTGCAGAACAGCTCTTACTCAAGGAAGGTACCGATGGAGACATGACAAAGTATTAGAAGCTATCTCGTCAATATTAGTGCCAGTCGTTAACAAAGAAAACAACACAAAACCACAAAGAACACTAACATTAATCAAATTTGTCAAAGCAGGAGAAGAACAGAAGCAACGTAGAAGCACAGTTGGTGTCTTAGCAACAGCAACAGACTGGCAAATACGCGTAGATTTGCGTAGAAAACTGCAGCTCCCTGGAGAGATCACAGCTATAACATTGAGACCAGATATAGTGCTGTGGTCAACAAAAACACGCCAAGTGATTATGATAGAATTGACAGTGCCATGGGAGGAAAACATAGAAATTGCGAACGAGAGGAAAAGAACAAAGTACGATGAATTGAAAGCCGCGTGTGAAGAAGCCCGCTGGAAAGTGTGGTGTATGCCTATCGAAGTAGGGTGTAGAGGATTCATGGGAAAATCAGTATGGGCGACGTGTAAATTACTCGGTATAGGTGGCAACATCAGGAAACGTATAAGTAAAGAATGTCAAAACACAGCAGAAAAGACGTCAAATTGGATCTGGCTGAAACGACACGACAAGCAATGGTTACCATCATGATTGTGCCTCATCTCTCTAAGACGGTGGATTGATCACCTACCGTGGCCCGGCCGCCTGAATGGTCTGATGATGAAACGGGCGAGCCCAACAACCAACAAAAGGCAGTGCATCACTGATGACAAAGAGAGATGAAATTCAGGAAACAAGAAACAAACCTGTAAGCTATAGTCTGTTACAGGTGAACAACTTAAGTGGTACAATTAAGTTAGCCATTGATTATGTGAGCCCATTCAATACCAATGAGTATCTGAGGAATTTGAGACGAATCAAGAAAGAAACTCACAGAGAAGATTATATTGGCATTGAGCGCGTTCTATATTACGGCCTGTTGAGAGCACTTAAGACTTTGCAAAGCGCTGATGAGGTCCGCAAACAAGTTGCCGAAATCAAGACAGAGGTTTGTACATAAAATAATACTATTATTACATATGGAGATAACCTACACAGTTCAAATGTCCATGAAATGAAATTGGTTGGATAGTGACAATAGTTTTGCTATAATTAACTTTCAAAATGATACCGGGAGTCTCCAAAAAGAAGCCCAGGGCTTATAAACGGAAACTCGACACTAACCCATTGACAATACCGATCCTTGTTAGTGCCCACAGAAAATACACACCAAGTTTCATTAAAATCCTTGCAGTTGTTCTTGAGATATCGCTTTAACAAACTCATTCCAATGCTGAATGATTTACAGAATTTCATAAATTTCGAAGTGCATTTGGCTCATTTTCCTTGGGCCAACCTAACCCATTGACAATACTGATCCTTGGTAGTACACACAGAATATACACACCAAGTTTCATTAAAATCATTGCAGTTGTTCTTGAAATATCGTGTTAACAAGTCAACCAAGAGCTGAAATTTTCCAGCTGCTCCATTTTGATTAAACGAACATGGCCCATTTGCAATGCCGATCTGTGTTTGTTACCATAGAAGCTATATGCCAAGTTTCATGAAAATCCTTGCAGCAGTTTTTAAGTTATCGTGTTAACAAGGTCACACAATAGTCAATCAAGAGCTGAAATTTTCCAAGTCCAGCTGGTCCACTTTCCTTGGACAGACCTGATCCATTTACAGTACCGACCTGTATTTGCTCCCATAGAAGCCACATACCAAGTTTCATGAAATTCCTTGCAGGAGTTTTTAAGTTAGCGTGTTAACAAGCTCTTGCTGACAGACCAACGGACCGACCGACACGTGGTCGATCGCATATATTCCCCCTGTGGTTAAAAATGAATAACTGTGAGTGTGGAGAGAGGGGGACAGCTGTTGAAGAGTATGACAGGTCGGTGCGTGTAAAATTATGAAGAAACCGCCAACCATGCACACCAATGGGCCCACTTCAGCCAGTACACAATGACAACGTACGTCAGAAGATTACGCACTTAAAAACAGGCCGCAATTTTTCAATAAAATGAACAACCCAACCAAAAGGAAAACAATATTTTTCATAACAGTATATAAAATTATTCACACAAGAATTGTTCATAATAGCTTTGCTATTGAACTTAAAATTATGATAATACGGAAGCAGAGTGCCATGGTTTCTTCCGATGAGAGCGGGGTGTCAGCCTTCAAAACTGCACTGTATTTCTTCTCCCTGACATAGTTTATTAACTTTTTCCTATAGTAAAGTGACTTTTAAGAAGAAACAATGATAGTTTATGTAGCTTTCCGTTATTACAAAAACTGTGCAGCGATTTTTAGAGGTCTGAAAATATCAGCTTTCCGCCATACCAAGTTCACATCCCCACCATCTTGAGGTATACCCTACACGTGCTTTTAATTTGCCGCCATGTGATTGATCCAGAAAACATGTGAAAACCACGCTGAGGCCACCTGATTGACCAGAAATTGTCAGAAAACATCATTAATATTTACAAACCGTTCACACACTTTTCTATTGCAGTACCCCCTACAGTTTCAGTGAAACACACCAAACACACTGAAATTTAAGTGAAAACCAGATTTTATGCAAAGTGGGCCCAAGGCGGATATGGAATTAATGTCTACTTTGCACATTCGAGCCAAAATAAAAGTGTAAACCTAGTTGGCTTCAATCTCGAGAAGCCAACTTTGCAAAAAAAGGCCCACTTCGAAGGTCTAAAATTGACGAAAAAAACTAACACACTGCCGAGTTCGCGGGGTACACGACCCCTCACACACACACACACAGAACGTAGAAACACTATATGTCTCCCCTTGGTCGGGGAGACACAATGACCTCAAAGCAATCCGCATCATAGTTGGAGAGATATGCTGTCGACAAAACAGGGCATAAAAAAGTGACAGATAGACGGACAGACAAGACGGAAAACACCCAATCTAATACCTCCCTTCCCGGGTCTAAAGCCCCTGGCTGGGGGTTAACAAACTGTATTCGTGAGTCAAAAATACAGACCAGACGATGATGATCTACATCTGAAGAGTTGCAAAGTGATACGATAACAGTTTGTGGTTTGAGACCATGTGTGCCAGAGACTGCAGTGTCACATACGTTCACGCATTGTGGACGTCTCGCAGGTGTCTTTTTAGGTCAAAAGCCCTAGAATAAGTATTTCCACACATGTCACAGATAACAGCATGCACTTGCATATGCTCTTGCAACTCTGCGCTGGTCATAGATTCCCGTGTCCTGCATCTGGAGCATTTATAAGCAAAGTCCTGTTTGGTTTTTTAATTGTCTGTTCTTGGAGGACGTCGTCAAGGTTTAGCTCTTGTTCGATGTGCAAATGTCGGCTGCGTGTACATCACTATATATCGCTGTGACAGCCGAGGTTGTGCTTGCACTTCCTCTAGCAACACTGCACGTGGATGAAATGTCGGAAGATGCACCAGTGGAACAAATCGTAACCCTGGTTCTTAATGGCTCCTCCCCTTCCGGGTTTAAAGCCCCCGGTTTGGGACTAACAAACTGTATTCGTGAGTCAAAAATACAGACCAGACGATGATGATTTACATTTGAAGAGTTGCAAAGTGATACGTATAACAGTTTGTAGTTTGAGACCATGTGTGCCAGAGACTGCAGTGCCACATTATACGTTCACGCATTGTGGACGTCTCGCAGGTGTCTTTTTAGGTCAAAAGCCCTAGAATAAGTTTTTCCACATGTCACAGACAACAATATGCACTTGCATATGCTCTTGCAACTCTGCGCTGGTCATAAATGCCTGTGTCCTGCATCTGGTGGATTTATAAGCAAAGTTCTCTTATGTTTTTTTAATCGCCTGTTCTTGGGGGACATTGTCAAGGTTTAGATTTTGTTCGATGTGCAACTGCTCTTGTGCTTGTACATCACCAGATTTCACTGTGACAGTCGAGGTTGTGCTTGCACTTCCTCTAGCAACACTGCACGTGGATGAAATGTCTGCAGTTGCACCAGTTGAACAAATCGTCACCCTGGCTCTCAAAGACTCCGTTGTTTGTCTCTCCTGGATTAACCTGCAATTTTATCTTACATGTAAATATTTCTCTCAACAGTCTAATAATCATTGTACTACCGCCAATCTTAAATCGCACTTTAAGAACTTAACACAAAAACGGTTGCACTTTCTGCCACTTAAGTATATATATGTATACAGATGAAATCACTTAATCGCATACCGGTTAAACGCATAAATCGGTTTACTGCATATTATTCGCAAATCCCAAACCATTTCCAATGCTCTCTGTTGGAAATTTAACCGGATAATTGAATACCGCTTAATCGCATAAACTGGATAAAATGGGAAGCCCTCCGGTTAATTGCATAATTCTGGGTGACTCTCCAAGCATACCACACTTAAAGCAAACTAAGGCAGTGAGCTGCTCCTCGTTTATTTATTTAATCCATTGTCTTCTGTTTGCTTGACCCATTGTGTACATGTACCAACCCACTTGCGGTTGTTAACAGTGAATCTCGAACTCTTAATCACCACACTCTCTCAGTTCTCACTAGATAATGACCGTTAATATCTGCACTGCCTTAGCTGACGCCAGATAATGGCCTGCAACTCTAATCCCCGCGCTGCCTGAGCTCTCACTAAATAATGGCCTGAAACCCTTAATCTCCACGTTGCCTCACATAACCATGAGTGCAAAGTCATCATTTAAATACGCGGCCAAGAAGAAAAAATGAAATGCGGGGGGGGGGGGAGGGGTGGAGTGCACGTCTAATAACAACCGCTGAAAAATATAGACAAGAGAACTCCGAATAAACGCATATATCGGATAAACGCATAACAGGGCTTGGCAAATTGGCTATGCGATTAACCGGTTTCGTCTGTATATATTATTTTTCGGTCTCTCTAAACCTTACAAATCAATACGTGAGGTCTGTTTAAGCATTACGCTATATATATATATATATATTTTCAATGTTACCTTAGGGAGGCAACTTGCCCTGTCATTCCCCTCATTTCACGTTGAAATTGCTCTCTCTCATTCTCCACCTTCTCAAGTCTGCATGCTTGAAGAGAGAGCTCTCGTTTAAGGTTTTCATTCGCAGCTCGGAGAGACAAAAGTTCCTGAGTCATTTCCTCCTTTTCCTTTTTGAGTTCGGCCATCTATAAATATGCAAATACATTTATAAACACTTTACTTTCATTCCAAATGAAAGCCCCTCTCCCTCACAGTCTAAAATACGTTCGAATATTTACCGGCGACACTGCTACGCTTAATCCCACGAGGCACAAGATAGTTCCCTTATCAAGCCTAGTTCACACTAAGCAACCCCTACAAACGCCTGCACTTCCAGAGTAGTACTCACGGCATAGGTGCATCTATTTGGTTTCAATATGAGAACCTCTGACCCTGGGCTTCTTTTTGGAGACTCCCTTAATCATTTTGAAAGTTAATTATAGCAAAACTATTGTCACTATCCAACCAATTTCATTTCATGGACATTTGAACTGTGTAGGTTATCTCCATATGTAATAATAGTATTATTTTATGTACAAACCTCTGTCTTGATTTCGGCAACTTGTTTGCGGACCTCATCAGCGCTTTGCAAAGTCTTAAGTGCTCTCAACAGGCCGTAATATAGAACGCGCTCAATGCCAATATAATCTTCTCTGCGAGTTTCTTTCTTGATTCGTCTCAAATTCCTCAGATACTCATTGGCATTGAATGGGCTCACATAATCAATGGCTAACTTAATTGTAGCACATAATCAATGGCTAACTTAATTGTAGCACTTAAGTTGTTCACCTGTAACAGAAAATAGGATACTATATTTCCTTTCGCAACATCCACTTATAACTCGTGGCCGCTGTGTGTACCATAAGTATCAATGCATGAATTTCTTGCTTGTACTGTCTACAATAGTGTACACAAATTTTCTCTAATTTCTAAATTAACTAGACTGTCCAGTGTTTTTGTTAAAACAAAAACGGATATGTCTCTCCCGCCCCCAATCAGTCACGAGGAAAAACATTCCTTGCTTAAAAGTACAACATTGGTAAGCCCAAAAATAAAAAAAAATCGCCAAAAATACATTTTTACAGAAAATGAAGACATAATTAACTTCTGATTCATTTTGATTTACTCTTACAAAACTTTATTTTTTTATTAAACTTTTTCATTCATTATAACTTTACACCATTGACAATAAAATTGACTCCTTTTTAGCTATAAATGATGGCCTACTATACGTATCATACCTGATGGGGAAGGTTTCCTGGTACAACTACCAAATCCCCAACACATTGAACAATTTTCAAGGGCTGTACGCCATAATCTTCCTTTAAGCGTGCCATGTGTTCTGCAGACAAGTAGCATTCACGCTGTTGGATTGGGTCGTAGCTGACGCCCTTCTTCCTTTGCAAATATCTGCCTCAAAGATTTTAATAAATCAAAGTTCAATGAATTTAATATGAACATGCTGCGTCCCGACAGTTCTTAGCACACATTTATACAAATGAATTCGAATTAACGAATATACTGTTTATCTGAAGAAAACAATTGGCTTTTTTCAGGTCTATTGCTATGATAAAGTAGTAGACAAAAACTTACATAGATACAAACAGTTAAACATCGCAGACAGTTTCAAAATATATACCTGCTTCATTGTGTGGGGCAACTAATTCCCTCCCTATGCAGTCACCAGGTAAATGAAAACTTGAGAATCCACTCACCTGACTACGAGGTCGTAGTCGTGCCTTTGAAAGATATGCCACTTGGCTGCCGCCCTTTTCTTCTTGCCATCAAAGGTATCTCTTTCAACTTTTTGAGACACATCTTGTGCAAAGACACAAAGGTTGGCAGCATCAGCAAGGTCTGAGTGGAGGTTTCCGGGGTCCTCTTCGGTCAGCGATCCATGCTCGCAGAATAACTTTGGGCCGACGTCCGGATAGTACGTGGCCCAGTGGCATGCAGATACCTGGAACGTTGAAATATGTTAATGTCAGTGACAAAATGATGAGGACCCAACTTTTTTTCTTCTGAACACTGCCATGTTAACATTACAACCATGTCTACATGAAAATATAATATTTACTTTCACTCTTTTCTCCTTCATAGTGCTTTTATTACGTACGTACCATATTCATTGGGCCTTCTAGGGCCAAGAATCGCTTGAATGGCAGGATTTTTGTGAACTCTTCCACAACGCTTGGAAGAGAAAGTTGGAGGCATGGGTCTGTTTCTGGATAGTCACATATCTTGACCTTTTCGGCTCCAACTTCATCTAATCCTCTGTAACACAACACATGTCTTTTATGTATAACAAAATAATTTATTGCGTTTCGTGTCGATATAATTGACAACAATTTCTTTGCTATTGCTACTATACGTATGACCGCCATATCAAAACTTATTAACTGCTATACGCAATTATAATATTTACCTAAAGAAGTCCGATAACAGCATACGCTTCGACTTCTTATTCCCCATAACTCTGACAGTGGCTTCAACGTTGCCGCATTTCTCTGCAACTGACTCAGGTCGCCAAAAGTCATCGTTTACCTCCTTTTGGCATTCGACGATGAAAGGATATCCTTTAACAACATAAACAAGTAAGTATTTGTGAAACACAAGCAGGCCCCAACCGCCCCCCAAATTCATAGGGGTATAAAGCGATGACGGACAGACGGACGGACACCCCCAAACCTACAGGCCTCAGTCCGAAGGGTTGGGGCCTAATAATAGTTTTTCTTCATTATCTGATCCACCACTCATATACGAATGACACCATGCTAAATATTATACAAATTTCGTTTCTAATTTCAATAACCAGATCAATGCATACTGCACAAATGTAAAAAATGCAAACAGGAAACGTCGTATAAAAAGACTACAATTTTACAATATGCATATATACATTTAACGATAACACCATTACTTGTATTTATATAACATAGATGAAACTCTTATAAATCATATACAGTCAATGCAAAGTTCGTGTAGTCACCTTCTGCAGATAGATATTCAAACAACGGAGTGCTGTTGGCAGAAATGGTGATGGTGACGAGTGTTTCACCACTGACGCCAATCTCACAGCCGGGATACCGAGCACGCATTTCCTCAAGCAGTATTGGCTTCAACTTGCCCGAGCCACTTATCTGCTTCTCCAAAACACTCCACTTTCGTGCAATATCTATCGCATTGTCAATGAAGTCTTCACAAGCTGTAAATAATTGCATTTGTGAAATCATTATCCCATTATACATAATTTGCTGGAAACGGGATGCTTACTAAAAACATTGAAACACCGTTTACTCGAAATCGCCAGGTATTTCCAATTTTATCGAGTAAATCGTATTTTCGAGTTAGCCGTGTTTTTTTTGTTTCTGATGGGAGCAAATTCCCAGATTATAAAATGCTGAAAGTTTGACGGTGTGATATTCCGATGTACCGGTTATACCGCGCTGCCCTGAAAGATTCTGGCACAAAATTTTTTCATACGTTCTTTACCTGTTAGTGAGCTGTGTACCACTGAAGGTTCACCGACATGTTCGGTACGATGACCGGTCGCAGACTTGCAGGTGTCCTCAAAGCTGCAACTTATGCACAGGCTTCTTCCACATTGTGTACACAGTTGGTGTGCATTGAACATCCCCAGGTCGCACTTGTCGCACACATCTGTCTTTCCTGGCGTTTCCAGTCTGGCAATGACGCCATCACCATTTGCTTTCATGCGCTAAGGAAGAAGCGATCCCTGAAGTTAAGAAACGGAAAAGATGCCTTAATATCAGGGCTTTATATTAACGACTGCCCCATTTGTCAGGGCAGGTGAAAGGCCTGGTGGGGCAGGCAGACTCGCCCGGTTAGCTGCTCCACCTGGCAGATAGATCCGTTGGGGGGAAGGGGGGCGTTGCGTGACATAATACCTTAACAACATACTTGTCAAGAACGCGACTGTAGTAATTGATTAGTGTCCGCTAGCTGCACCTGACCTACATACTAGCCACTCGCACGTTGCCAGTTTCTATGTTGATGATGGACTGTGCCTAGACATGCACCAGATATAGCGTCGCGTCACTTGTGATACAATAATTGCAGCATAATATGAAAAATTATCAAAGTTAAGAACTTAAAAATGTCTGTAGACAAATAAGGATTTAAAGTTATTTCAAAGACTGAAAAGGAGAAAACATATTCCGAACAAGGTGCTGAAGAAGAACATCGGATACCAAAGGTAGCAAATACGTTAAACACGATGTCAAGCGGTCACGACAATTTCACGATGGAAAGTTGATTTTCCTGGACTGTTTGAGAAAGATGGAAAACTTTATCGTGATACATGTATCAAACATGGGCCTGGAGCTACAGTAAAATCTAGCTTTGTTCTTGGAACTGAATCTTTTAGACATTCAAATATTAAGAGTCACTTTGTCTCAAACGAACACAGGTTGTCCCGCTGTATTTTGACCCACTTGAGTGGCTGGTGATAGAGAAAACCTGACCCAACACGGCACAGCAAATTTAGAATTACTCTCAATTTGACAAATCATTTTGAACCACTGCTTAGAAAGTTTGACAAAGAGGATCTTTTTCATGGGTATACTACGTTCAAAGTGTTAGGCAGTCGGGCTAAGTAAGTCCCGGAATTTAAATGCGCCGACTTTCATGCTACCACTTTTCAACAACACGCGAACGAATTGCAGAACATTAAAAAAACATTCAGAATGTATCAACCCATATCAACCGCGATATGTGAGCGAGATTTCTCTGCAGTGAAACTTGTTAAAAGCGACTGATGCGCCACCTTAGAAACTGAACTGCTGTCGGATTTATTTCTGATATCAAATGAAGGACCGCCGTTTGAAGGTTATCAAGCACACACAACACTATAGCGCTGTTCATGGGAGGCCAGCGCAAGAAAAAAAAACAAAACCTTTACCAGCTGCCGCCTGGCCGAAGAACATGCTTAAGATGTAAGACTTTTTTAGGGCATCTGCGTTTTGACATTTACTCAGGAACTGCTATATTTGATACACAACGTCTATACATTGATGCATGCTATATAAGTGGAATGTTTCAGAGTGTCGCGGATGGGGGAGTGGGGGAAGGGCGGGGAGAAGGGTGACCAACAGAAGAGACAAAAGGTGGGGCAGGTAAGAGTACTGTTGGGGCAGGTAGATTTAAAATCTACTTGCCCCATCGGGAAGGTGCCGAAAAAAGTTAACGTAAAGCCCTGAATATGCTCATTTAAATCTCTTATATATCAATCCATGTACTTCATTATCATACCGCTTTTAATGTAATTCTAAAACAAATGAAAGTACAATACCAAACATCTCTATATGCTTCGAAAATAAAATATTACATGGCAAGCCACATTAATCTTGGCAAAGATATACTATTCCATACCTGTTCACAAGATTCGATACTGGCACAAGCAAATGGGAAAGTACATCTGAAGCTTCTCCTGAGGACATGACAACATCTGTTGAAGCTTTCTCAGAACCTGTATGCTGCGGAGTCTTGTTTTTTATTCTGGTAAAACCTCCGGCCACGTATATGCCAGGTCCGACTGAAGCTATCCTGCACAAAATATGTCCAATAAACGTTCGATTATTTTTAACATATAAAATGAAGTGAGTGACAACCTTTTAATTAGTACAAGTACTATTGCTCCTTCATTTGTGCGGGCAACAACGTCATATCTGTGAAATGTAGGGACCTCAATCAACATCAACAACAGCAAATACATGTGCTCTGTAGTTTTAACCTAGCTAGCTATTATGAAAAACAAGTTGCTGATAGTAAACCGTGAACGTAAGTTTGCATGCAGCAACTGAAGTTGGCTTTTGGCCTATCTAGATCAAATTCACTTCTTTTCTTCCTCTTATGTATTCACTCCACCTCGTGGATTTTAAATTGACCATCCTTGAAAGTATGACAGTACGAATTGGTTTATTCAAAACTACTTCAGAACAAGTAGTAGCACTAGTCAGTCACCAGCCTCTACGGCATCTGAACCGGGCCAGGGGATCAGTATTTCCATGAATAAAAACAGCCGAAATGCATTTCTTTTTACCTTCTAAAGTTGATAAAGGAGCATTCTGCATCCGAATGTGGATCCATGCAATTGGCACATGGCTTCAACCCTTTTAAATCACGGCAAATCTGGCTTTGTACCTAAGAGCATAAAACGATATGGAGTAGAAACTGTCACACTTTCAGTAGATGACAAAGCTCGGGTTAGCAACACAGGATTTTTCCAGGCGTTTCGGGCAAAAAAAACGAAATATATTGATGTTTAAATGTTTATCTACAAGGACGAGAGAGTAATTGGGACATAATTATGGGTTTTTAATGATTTTAGGGAAATATCCCTCAACTTACACGTGAACAAATACGTACCATCGACAGAAGAGGTCTAACCAAACATTGCTAATACAAAACACAGTAACTTCCCAGTATACGGACATTAAAATACACAAAAGTATAAATTGTGTTTCTAAGGTAAACAACAGACAAATTTGGGACATAAAATGTCGGCCTGAACATGAACCAATCACAAACAGCGTTACAACCGATGTCCCAGGACCAAGATGGCGACGTCAACAAATAAACAGCTGATCAATCTGGCTGGTTTTATTAACTTTTATCTTGAACAACAAATGATACTTTCAATTTTATGTTACAATATTATGAGATACACTTTCCCCAAGTATAAGGATCTAAGGAAAACCAATAGTAAAACAAGTAAGTATTTGTGAAACACACGCAGGCCCCAACCGCCCCCCCCCCCCAAATTCATAGGGGTATAAAGCGATGACGGACAGACGGACACCCCAAACCTATAGGCCCCAATCCGAAGGGTTGTGGCCTGATGAGTAAAGCAGGTTTCAGCCTATCTGCGTCAAATGTCTTATTCCACCCTCCGTCCCATTCTACGGTTTGGGCCTTGTACCGTTTCAGCACAAGTTTTTTTATGGATTTCAGATTTCTCTGGAGATACATAGATTATTCAGGGTTTGCGCTGGGTTCTCAGGAAAGTGAGTCAAAAAAGGAAAGTGTGACTCAGTTGGTTCCAGAAAAACTCCGTGGGTTCCGAAAAAGTTAGTCATTTCGTTAAAAAAAGGACAAGGAACAATAAAGGACAAAGTGGACAACGCGAACCCTGGTATTACATGAAATCATAAACATTTTTACATTTATCTGGTATGTAGCAAACTCTTGGTCCCGACACAGCGGGGCATTACATTACAAAACGATATTCTGAGATGTATAATTATCTCGTAACTTGCTCGATACATATGTATGAGAAATTAATGTTAGCAGCTCTGTACCTCCATGCTTATGCAAGCAGACTCTTCAAGGTCGTTGTAGTGCACATCCATTAATAAAATAGTGCAAAATGTTTCTAGCAATACGTTACTACTAGAATCTGTGGAATATGAAGAGAATTATATTCCATCACATTTCTGCTAAGACACAAAAATTATGGAAAAGAGGTTGCAAATAAGTATCCATATATACAAATTTATCCAACATCATACACATATTCATACGCTCGAACTCTTTTTATTCTAAGCAGCCAGAAATATGTACTTCCGCAGCTTCTTCTGCAAGATATGTGTTTCGACTGTTTGCGACGCCGCCGCAGGCCATTCAAAGAGTAAGACACAAGCATACCTAAAATCCCCGAGAATTTTCTTAATTTTATACATTATATACATACATATATATATATATATATATATATATATATATATATATATATATATATATATATATATATATATATATATATATATATATATATATATATATATACTATGGTCTCCGTATGAAAAATTAGCACTTAACTTAGCTAATATTTAGATCGCTGCTACAGGGAGCATAAGCCATGATATGCAAAAGAACGATCGAACACAATTTTACAATGCATACAAGCCTGGTGTCTATAGATAAAACCTAGTAACCAACATTTTACTGTTTTGAGTAAATTAATATCAATGCATAAGGTAAGGTTATAAATGAGTTGCAGCTACTAGGTTTTACAATTATAAAACGACGGTATATGAAGGCTTATTTGCAATGGGGTATAGTAAATTATTTTGTACATTAGCTAGTAATGACTTTGAAAATATAAACATAATTTTGACAATATTGCAGTTACTAGCTTTACCTTTACTAGTTTTACCTTTGGACACCAGAAGCTTGGTCAAACAAAGTAGTACACTGATACTTATATATGTTATCTGTTAAATCAGTTAGTTTATAAAATCACTGAAAATTTCAATGACTTTGTAAAGTCAATGGTTTACTCAGTGACTTTGTAAAGTCCCTGGAATTTTCAGTAACTTTATAAAGTCACTGGTTTTTGGCCTCCAAAATTTGACAGATTCACTGAATTGTGTTTAAATGCAACATAGTAATAAAAACAAACAAACAAACAAACAAATTTGCCAAAAATATATTTTTTGAAGGAACGAAAATAAAATAACATTATCTGTACATGTACATCTATACATGTAGCGCAATATGTATGTATGTTTTGAGAAAAATCTACTCATTAATTTCATAAGAACTCACTGCGGCTAAACGGACGGACGGACACACCAAATGCTATATATGTCTCCCTTAGGGAGAGACATATAATTATGGAATAACAAAAATGAAATTCTCGGATTTTAGGTACACTTGTGTATTGCATATTGAATGTTGGCCTGCGACGCTGCCGCAGTTCATTCAAAGAGTGAAATACAAGCATACCTAAAATCCCCGAGATTTTTCTTTATTTTTTATACATTTATTTTAAACTGCAGTACCATACTATTGCAAAAATATTGTGCAGCTATATCAACTTGGTCTCCGTACGTGGGTTTTTAAATACAATGGTCTCCCTATGAAAAATTATGACATTAAAACTATGATAATGAAAGTAGCCTAAAGAGTTAAGTTGACTAATATCATGTAAATAGTAATGGGTCTTTTGATTTTTATTTTCGTTTGAATGCCAAAACAAAAATAAAAAAACCAGGTATCTGGCATTTTTTTTATTTGTAAAATACCTTAAAATCAAAAAAGCAAAATTCTTCTGTCTGGAACTAAAGTCTTCTCTGCTACTTAAAACCTGATGTTGTGGGCAACTCCACGCAAAAAGTTAACAAACCGTCGGTTTTCGAGGTCGCGGACTATTTGACGAATGCACTGCGCAGAGTCGGCGTCTGGCGAAGTAGTGGCTCGGGCAAGTGGCCACCCATAATACGACCAGGTGCACCGCGAGCATTACTGCAGATCCAACCAATGTGCACGTAAAAACCAACGACTCCGGAATTTCCAGCTTTATTTCGTTTTTGTTGGCCCTGATTTGGCTAACTCAAAGTTCATTGGTCTGGATAAGGCATATTAATTGCAATTGCGACAATGTTGAAAGGACAATTACACGACCTCCAATTAGAAGATAAAAGGGCAATAATTTGTTTAAAAAAGAAGAGAGAGAGAGAGAAAAAAAAATACAAAGAAAAGAAAAAATAAGAAAAATAAATTGGGGGGGGGGGGGTGGTCGGCCTCGGGGAATTGCCCTACGAGGAAATTGTTCAGGGAGGAATTGTCTATGGGAATTGACTGGGGGAAAAGTCCTGTTCCCTGCAGCAATACATTAAAACTTTATTCTGCTCGTGCAAGTCGCAAACAGTCGAAACAGATATGATGCGGAAAAAAATTGAAGTTCAAATTTCTGTCTGTTTCGATTGGCATCTGCCCTCAATTCTGGGTCACATGCATTAAAATCTAAGTCACAGAATTCGCGCCATACGATTTGTTCTAGCAGCAATATGAATGTTATTGAAAAATCACAGAAAACAGGTATGTTTTTCTTCAAAAAAGATAGCTGGTTTAAGCATTCTTGTTCTACTATGCTATAAAGACCCATTTAGGGAGACCAAGCGGATCCGGTTAAATATAACCAAGACCCGGTTAAAAATAACCGAGTAAAAATGAAAGAAATGATAGAGAGATTTCGCCTAAATATCAAATTTCTCTTGCATCAAAGGGCAACCGGTCACTTTACCACTTGCAGTCGAAACAACACGTCCATGAGGAAGATCCGAAAGTGCGAAATGGCTTATTTGCCACTAGCTATTTTGCCGCCACCCCCGTACCATTTTGCCATTGATTTTTTTTAAGGTCTAATATTTCATAAATTTAATTGCTTAGCTCTTTTCGATAACTTTTTTCATTTGTTTATGTTTCGATATCAGTGCTAATGTTTTATCTCGAGCCGCAATTGTCAATTACTTTTGGGATAAGGGAATTAAGACTGTGTATGAGCTTTGGGATTATGATTAGTGACGGCATGATAGCTCCGAGTCAGCTCTAACTTCTATAGCATCGTATGTCTCTCTGTGACTTTGTACCACACCGCACCTACACCCAATTGCAGGGTTGAGATTTCGCGGTGCCCCCTGGCGACCAACTTTTGGCTCGGGCGACCAACTTTTTTTCTGAGTATTTTGTTGTTTTTTTTCATGTGAGACGGGCTAGACAAATGTTGCAAAAATTGCTCCGGGCGACTAACTTTTGTGCCGGGTGACTAAATCTTAAAAATTTTACGAAGTCTCAACCCTGCAATTGCCAACGTTAACATTTTCCCACAATTTATGGTACAATCGTAAATTTATATTTAAAGACCATGTTTTCACTGTCGCTGCCGCACAACAGAAACTGTTGCACACAGAAGTATTCTGAAAATGTTGTTAAAAATTCGTTCGATTCAAGCACCTCCAAGTTTTTTAAACAGTTTAGAAAGCATGCATGTACCTTTGATCAGGATTCCCACGCGGATCTGAAAGACGCAGTAGCCGTCTGTTCCCGCTACAAACCGTCCAATAGTCAATAGGAATACGGAGGAAGGCCCAACTTCCGTCTTCCTCGAAGGGGCGGTCGCGGTCGTGGGAGACAGGACGTGTACGCACAAATTACTGGTTCTCAGCAGAACCTACGACCCGCTTTCAAAATGAGAAAGTTAAAGTTTTTGGCAGGATCGCTGCAGGAAAAAAATCGATGACTGGGTTAGTATTGGTGCAAATGCGGAAATTATTGATTGATTAAAGTATGGCGTTCAACTCCCTTTCAAGTTTGTGCCAGGTTCATACGAATTTAAGAATCACTCGTTCAATGTTGAATAGTCCGTCTTTATAGATCGTGGAATTAGTTCTCTATTGAAAACAAACGTTATTTCTCAAGTAGAGGACAAACCATTCTGTCGATTCCTTGGGCTGCGTGCCCAGAAAGAACAACAAGTTAAGGCTAATTGTAGATATGAGTCCACTTGGGTGGAAGTATAGGTGAGCTTAACAGCTTAACGAGAGCCATATCCGTCTGGCATACTGTCACAATATCGATATTCAGGCGAAACATTTGGCCGGCAAAATAAATACTCATGCCGACAGGCTTTCGCAAATTGCAGAGTACAGCACGCACAAATGGAAATTAAACCCACGAATTTTTAAAATTGCGAACAAATTATGCGGGGAACATATCATAGATTGATTCGCGGATATTACAAATTTTCAGTGCAAAACTTACAACGGCCAACAATGGGATCCGTTTATAAGCGGTGTAGATGCTTTGGCACAAACAAATTGGGCGTCTCACGACAACTTTATAAATCCCCCGATTCATCTTATTCCCGATGTACTACGAGTATTGAAAAGTCAAAAGGACAGCGCCACACTAGTATCTCCTCTGTGGCCGAAACAATCGTGAACGAATACTCTTCTGCAGTTGTCAATAGCACCACCATTCGCTTTACCCGGCTCCCAATTAATAAATTGGTGCATGGGGAAAACTCAGAACCCAGGAAAAATAAAGAATTGCAGTTTTTTCTTTGGAGAGTGAGTGGGCAAATACGCTAAAAAGCACGGCTGGTCAGTTGATTCGTCCAACATCATTAAAAATTGTTTATCAGCGTCAACTTTCAGTTTTTTTTTTTAAGGGATGGCCGGAAGACTCATTTGTGCTAATTTTGAATTCCGTGGTGGTGAATAATCCTGTGCAGTCGTTTAGCTGAGGCAATTTGAGCGAAGGTCAATCCCCCGCTTTCCACCCCTGGCCGGATTCGAACCAGAGACCATGGGATTACAGGACCAACGCTCTACCGACTGAGCTAACCGTCAACTTTCAGTTTGTATAATCGGCAAATTAATCGTCTCCGGGATTTCTGCACTTTGCACAACGAACATTTCCCTCCAAGTAAGTCGCGCGTCATATCATACTACCTGTGTACAGTCGCTGCCGTTTCGAGTAGGCCAAATGCCATACTTACAAGCACTCTAACTGCTTTTAATTATCTGTACCAAGTGGTCAATCTACCAAATCCTTGTGACAGCCATGTTTGGCAACTGCACAGAGCCCTCGTCAAGGTAGGCACCAAAGTTTCTCGCACCCAAGTGAATAAAATTCCTGAAGAGCCGTTCATGGAGATATTTTAGGGTTAGCCGGATAACAAAGAGTTGTCCATTTCTAGATCACGACTTAAAACCATAACTCTGGTGGCGTCTACGTTTGTGGTACGACCTTCGGATATTGCACCCAAATCCGTTATGTTCAACCCTGCTTCCGGTCTTGAGCAGAAATGGGTATTTTCAACTGACCAGGTAAAATTTCAAGAAAACGGTGATCTGCAAATCCCATTTTCGGAATACAAAACGACACTCATAGAGACGGGTTTTCTGTGACTGTTCCCCATCATCTGTGCAAAAGGTCGACTCCGTGTCTGCATTGCGTACATATATGCCCATGTGATTCCAAACCAGTGTTTCTGTCTGTGAAAAAGCCCCATGAGGCTATCACAGTGAGTACCGTGTCGACCATTCTAGAGGACCCAATCTAAGTTGCAGGGTTAGACATTAGTTTATACTCTGCAAAGTGTTCAGACCGTCAGTGGAAACTCAGGCAGTCGAATCATTGCTAGATCCGGATAAATCCAGACGCATTGGCCGTTTGAAGACCCCATCTGTGTTTTTCGAGCATTACGTATACGATAAGACTTTCCATTCGATGCTGTGCTCGGAGAAGAACTAATGACTCCAAATTCAGCTACACATGTAATTGAAAAAATTTGTTTTAACGTACATTTCCCTAAATGGACGTTACGCAAATTTGAAAACTTACCTTCCGGATGTTTTACTTTACAAAACAACACAATACTAAGACATATATGAACACTCCTGTGCGTTTGCTAGTGCGAGAACATACTTTTCCTTTGTTGGCTTCTTTGCGTCCTGGACAGTGTGGGATGCAACAATTTTTAAACAGGAGGGAGGGGTGACCAAAAATTTGCGCAATATATATGTATTTTAATCAGATTACTACATGGTTGAGACGGAAGTATAGGGGAATACGTACCGAAGTCAAAGGTGACTTTATACCGTTGATCTGACCATTTTAGTCAGAATATTTTGATGGCAAAATGAAGAAAATACCTAGCCTTCAACTAGTTTAATATCTCTGACAATTTGAAGTGGACCGAGCGCACCTAGAACAGAGATGTTATGAAAATACCAAACCAGAGTTTGGCCAAAACCAAGTGAAGAAATATATCTCTAACTGACTGTAATATGTCAATCTGTAAGGGTTTGATAACTGAAAAACAAAATTTAGACATCATGATATGACTTAAACTGCAGCCTTTCCATTTTCTAAAATAACCTTAGAACTAAATTTGAACAATATTTGTGCGGTTGTTATAAAAACATTGCATTCGTTTTTAATGAATATGTAATTTTCTTGCGTTATTATTCAATTCTTAATTTATTGTTTAACATCTTCAACTCATGCATTTTATGCTGAGCTTTTTCAAGATCACATGTTTTGATTATGCATTTCTTACGTTTCGATGCGTTTCGATATCATAACATTGTTGTCAATATTACGTAGCGATGTAGTAATCAAGTCCTTTTTGATCAAACTTGGTCAGTATCAATACAAAAAGATACATAATTTAATGACAGGTGCAGATCAGAAAACCATCGCGACGACGATTGCCCTTTCACAGACGTAAGGTGTTGCAAGAACAAAAGTAGCAGTGCCTCGAAACCAACAATTAATGGCGAGTGGTGTTGTGTTTCGGAATGATGGGAATGGATTTATGTTACTTTTTCTTCATCATCATTTTTTTGGAAGTAGCTAGATACCGCTCAAAACCCTCGACCCACTCTTCCGGCTTCTTGAAATCGAACGCTTGAGGGGCGTGAATTTCTTCTGTTTGTAGCGTTGAGTGCACTAAATTTTCGAGTGAACTGAATCATTGGGGCTACATATCTCTTTTAGTGTGGTCATCGCTGCCACCATGTTGTGTTATGGAGTGATAAGACTCGATTTATGTTGAAGTCTTTATTTACATCCAAGCCACCTTGGTTATTACGTCACATGGTCACATGACCGGATAGAGCATATTTAGTAAGCAATACCCAAGGGTGGATAGTTGTGACACTATCAATAATATTACATCTCCTTTTCTTAAAAGGATTAGATACTACTTTAATGATACAATACACAATACACGACTTTATTTCATGCGAAGAATACTTATTAAACTTCAAATACTTTTAAAGTATTTTACTGGTTTGAATTTTACACAATAAATATTTTCCACTGAGAGCGATAATAGAGAAACATCAGTTTGTAAATGAGTACAAAAATACTGAAATGTTGCTGAATGGTTACTTCTTTGCGAAACAATATTAAAGTTTATTTCTGTTAAAAGATAAAAAAAATAATAGTAGACAGAACATTAAGAAGTATAAGCATGGGAAAATACTTTTCTCAATTCTGACCCATCTCCTTTTTTCACTTCCGGTGTCGGTTTTGTGACGAGTCTACTAAGTGGGCGACAATAGATAAAACAATATATGCAATATAAACTAACTTGTTTTAAAACACTAGATAAGCATAAAAATAAATAAACAAAATACCTACATGCGAACTGGATATCAATCACTGACTAAGAGAATTGTTTACGCAAGCCATTGACATCAAACTGTATTTTCTAGAGTCCATTCGGTAGTCCAGAATTTGTTTACCGGTTCAACTTATCAGGTCCTTTCTGACCTCGTAGTAAACGATGTCTTCCCTCCTTTATCTTTGGTACCAGTATCAGGTACAATGTTTTTCTTGTCCAACAGATTTTTAATGTTTTGATTTTGATTAACAAGAGAACTATCTGAGCTCTGACACGGGCTGGTCTGATTTTGCGCTTTATCACCCGAATTTTTTTCAATGTTTTGATTGGGAAGAGGAAGGGCAATTAATGCGTTACGATTTCTACGAAAGGTGTCCCTAAGTGGAGATGGGCAACTGACCTTTACCTTATAAGATCTTTGATTCTCTTGAAGCTCCCTCCTTTCCGTTATCTCTAATACGTACCGGCTGATCTGATATGAGCTGTGAGAGGGGTTTAGCATTGTGTTTTCTGTCATGATAGAATTTAATATTCTGCTTTAAACTTCTTATTTTGTGCGCATGCCCTGCGGCTGCGAGCAGGGTATCAGTAGGTGTATGGCTATTGGTAATGTTATTCTCAGCCGTCTGCCAAATAAAAGTTTAGCAGGGTTATATTCGCTATGGATGGGAGATGACCTATAATTGAGAAGTGATATGTAAGGATCGTTAATTTTCCCTATGAAGTTTTTGAATGTTTTAATCGCTAATTCGTCACACCCACTTCCGCTCGCGTGAATTGGCGAAGTTGTTAAAGAAATATTAGGATGTCAAGAAAATTTTACTCCATGCTGAATTTCGCCATTGCACTGTTTTGTAGTTGTCCGCCATTGTTGAAAACTAAAATTTCCTGGATTCTATGTCTGGCAAAAATCGATTTGAGGTGATTTATTATAGCACCTGCATTTTCACCATCTTTAAGTAGAGGAATCTCCAAATACCTGGAATAGTAATCTACGACCACTAAGCAGGTCTTACCTCGAAGCTCGCACAAATCGCAAGCTACCTTCTGCCAAGATATTCTGGAAGTGGGGTAGGTTGCAAGGGCTCCAAAGTTTTAGGCTGCTGCCTAATACAGGTCGGGCAATTTTTGACCATGTCTTCAATATGGTTCTGATAAGCCAACCCACCAAACTGAAGTTCTTGCTCTTTCTCGATGGCCGTCGTGTATACGATCTAAAATTTCAAGACGCATTGACGACGTAATAAGGATTCTGCTGTCCTTCAGTAGGAGGCCATCTTGAATAGAGTACTCCGCAGCAGACTGCATATAAGGGAGTAAAATAGTTGGAATTTGACTTTTATCAGGCAACATTATTTGCGTGCACACTTCCTCTTCATGTTGAAGTTCGCGAATTTGTTCTCACTTTCTTTCAGTGATAGGAATAACTTCAATTACCTGCTTGACAAATGCTTTCGCTTTGTCAGCTAAAGTCGTTTTGACTTCCTCTGTTGTGGACATGGAGCCCGGCTCAGGGTATCCGGAGGGTACATTTCCTTACCTGGTAAATGTTGTATATTGAATCTGAACCGCATGAGCCTTAGTTGAACCGAGTTATCAAAGGAGAGTAGTAGGGAAATGACAGTTCCACCACACTTTGTGACGTCATACTGTCTGGAAGTGACGCCGGTTCCACCACACTTTGTGACGTCATACTGTCTGGAAGTGACGTCATAGCGTCTGGACCGGAAGTGGTGTCTGGAGCGGAAGTGTTGTCTGGAAGTGTTGTCTGGAGCGGAAGTCACGATAAGCGTTAGGATAGGCGCGGCCATCCATGAGGTTATAATGACGTCATGATGACGTCATACTGTCTGGAGCGAAAGTCTGGAGCGAAAGTCTGGAGCGAAAGTTGCTTGAAAGTGTTGGCCGAGTCAATCATCATGAAGTCAACGCACTCCACCTGTCAATCAGTGTAACCATGGCAACAGACCCTAAAAAGGTCGACCACCCCCCCTCCCCCCCCCTCGAAATTGTAATTTTTGCATATTTATCCGTTTCAGACGATTCTGAACATTTTTCATTTTTTGGGTCGAACGACCCCCCCCCCCCTCGAAATTGTGATTTTTGCATATTTATCCGTTTCAGACGATTCTGAACATTTTTCTTTTTTTTTTTGGTCGACCGACCCCCCCCCCTCGAAATTGTGATTTTTGCATATTTATCCGTTTCAGACGATTCTGAACATTTTTCATTTTTTTGGTCGACCACCCCCCCCCAGGACATACTATGTACCGACCCCCCCCCCTAGGCGAGCAACATTCTGTCAAGTCAGCTTCAGTTCCATCAGAGGGGTATATAAGGGATGAGCATACAGCAGTGACAGTCATATCAGTAATTGGAGCAAGGGAGCACAAGTTGTAGAACTACAATTGGATCACATCAGATCCAGGGATGGCATTCAGTGACAACTATTTCGGTAAGTGTTTATTGAAACTTTATAAATAAAAAGTGAACTTTGTAAACAAACTTTAGTTATTTGCATAATTGAAACTTTGTAAACAAACTTTGTAAACAAACTGTGTAAACAAACTTTATAAACAAACTTTATAAACAAAATTTGTAAACAAACTTTGTAAACAAACTTTATAAACAAAATTTGTAAACAAAATTTGTAAACAAACTTTGTAAACAAACTTTGTAAACAAACTTTGGTTATTTGCATAATTGAAACTTTGTAAACAAACTGTGTAAACAAACTTTATAAACAAACTTTATAAACAAAATTTGTAAACAAACTTTGTAAACAAAATTTGTAAACAAACTTTATAAACAAAATTTGTAAGCAAACTTTGTAAACAAACTTGACTTATTTACATAATTGAAAATTTGTAAACAAACTTTGTAAACAAACTTTGTAAACAAACTTTGTAAACAAACTTTGTAAACAAACTTTGGTTATTTGCTTAATTGAAACTTTGTAAAACAATACCTTTCGTTATACTTAGTCGATTTAAATGAAAATTTCACCATTTGATTTAGTTTTATGTAAAGTTTTAACATGATCATAGGCTATTTGCGCAGCTGGCTGTATGCATTTTTACCGCCATTTTAACTTAAAATTGTGATAACTTTCGTTATAGTTGACTGAAAATTTCACCATTACAGTGCTTCTTCGCGCATGAATACCATTTGGCAGACCATTTAACTTCACCGCTAGATGTCTCTGCTGTGCAGCAGTACAGCTGTACAACTGTAAGTGAGATATTCATATACACAAGTAAAATTCTGCTGAGTCAGCAGTTTTGAACAATTTTTGAAACAAGTTACACACCATATTTTGATTACATGGAAGTAGTATAAAAGCATGAGTGAAACATGTCAACTAGTCAACTAGTGATACATTCTGCTGAGTTAACACACCATTGAAGTGGTATAAAAGGAAGAGTGAAACGTATATTTTACTTCATTTCAGTTCTAGCAACAGCAACAACGATGGCAACAGTCTACTGTCATGAATGCGATGTGACATTTCCATCTCTGGAAGTGTTCGTGGCACATACATGCAAACCAGCTAGGTTGAAACGTGCTCGTGAAGAGCTTGTTGAGCAGATTGAAGCCAAGAGACAAAAGACGCTGGAAGATAGTATTATCAGACCTGATCCATTCCTTTGCTATGGATGTGTTAAGATATTTCCATCTATGGATGCGTTTGAGACGCATGCATGTGTTGAGATGGAAAATGTGTCTCATGAAGAACAAAGAAAGAAAGAGACAAGACAAGTAGGCAGAGGTAGAAGAGTGAGTCTTGGTGAAAACGCACAGGAAAGACGGTTTGAGCCTGAAGATGGATCGGATTTGCTACTCGAAATGCGACAACAAGAGAATAGAATCAAGAGACATTTGCTAGAGACGTTAAACCGTGGCATGAAATGGTACATTGTGGTACATGCACGCTTCAAGAAAATGACACCAAATGTTGAAGGCGTGATGGTAGAACAGGTGGATAATGCCTTCATCAGTAGTCCAACGTATGCAGCATACAATCCAACAGATATTGAGAAGGACTTGCCAGAAGCCTATAAAGAATTGTTTACCAGGTTTGATGAACATGAGCGACAAGGTTCTGGTTGGGTGTTGGATAACATATTATTCATTGAAGTGCATACAGCTACGTCAGCGCCACTGGAAGCGAGCAGTTTTATCCCACTACCGAAGAAAGTAAAGAATACAGGAGGTGTGTTAAACATTCAGAATAAAGACAACAAATGTTTCTTATGGTCTGTATTGGCTCACCTTCACCCTTCAACAGATAGAAACCCACAGCGTGTGCATCAATACAAAGCATTTGAGAACGAATTGAAGGTGGAAGGCATGACATTTCCAACACCGATTACAGACATTCCAAAATTTGAAAAGGAGAATGATGTGTCCATTAACGTGTTTGGATATGAACATGATGTCGTTGTTCCGATACAACTCAGTCGAAACACCAGCACCAACAGCGCCAACAGCGCCAGAGAAATCAACTTGCTTTTGATTAGCAATGACAAGACAAGACATTATTGTCTCATCAAGAATTTCAGCAGACTGATGGCTTATCGATCAAAACATGATGGAGTTACATTTTATTGTTTCAACTGTCTTCACGGGTTTATACGACAAGATCTGTTAGACAAGCATCGTGAAGTGTGTGACAACCATGGAGCACAACGTTTATCATTCCCCAATGAACCTTTTATCAAGTTTAAGAATGTAGCCAAACAACAGCGAGCGCCGTTTGTCATTTATGCAGACTTTGAATGTTTCACGAAAAAGCATGAAGGAGACAAGTATCAGCATCATCGTCCAAACAGCTTTGCCTATGTGGTTGTCAGCCAGTATGATACACGTGCGCCAGTCCTGTATCGAGGCGATAATGCCGTGAAAGTCTTTTTAGACCATATGGTATATGAGCGTGATCGTATTGTACACGGTTTACAACAGAAAAAGAAAATGGTGATGACTCATGAAGATGAAGAGCATTATAAGAACGCCACAGATTGCTACATTTGTCATGAGTCTCTAGGAGCAGATCGTGTGAGAGATCATGACCATATCAATGGCAAATACCGTGGAGCTGCACATAATGAATGCAATTTACAATTTCGACTTCGAAAGGATAAGCAGGATGTTGAAGATTCTTTCATCATTCCTGTCTTTTTCCACAATTTACGAGGCTATGACAGCCATTTGATCATGGAAGAAATTGGAAAGTTCAAAAATGAGACGATTACAGTCATTCCCAACACCGTTGAGAAATATATTGCATTCACCATGAGCAATCTGAAATTTACAGACAGTTATCAGTTCATGAGTACTTCTCTACAGAAGCTGGTATCCAACCTGGCAGCAGAAGGGAAAGACAACTTTTATCACATGACGTCACACATTCACGATAGTGACCAACAAGAGTTACTGTTGAGAAAGGGAGTGTACCCTTATGATTACGTGGATGAGCCATCCAAGTTTGCTGAAACACAACTGCCGTCCAAGGACAAGTTTTACAGTCTACTTAGTGAAGAAGGCATTAGCGATGAGGATTATGCGCATGCGCAGAAGGTGTGGGAGACATTCCAGTGTACTACATTTGGCGAATACCATGACCTATACCTGAAATCAGATGTGTTGCTGCTGGCTGACGTGTTTGAAAACTTTCGTCACGTATGTCTCAACACATATGAATTAGATCCTGCTCACTACTATACAGCGCAAGGACTGTCGTGGGATGCCATGTTAAAAGCGACAAAGGTGAAAGTGGAATTGATCAACGACATTGACATGTACCAAATGGTTGAACAAGGCCTACGTGGAGGAATATCTGTCATCACACACAAGTATGCGAAAGCAAATAACCCCTACGTAGCAGATAACGATCCCACGAAACCGACCAACTACTTGACTTACCTGGATGCAAACAACTTGTATGGCTGGGCCATGTCACAAAGCATGCCACAAAGTGGATTTATGTGGGTGAGCGAGCCAGAATCCATTGACTTTATGGCTGTGGATGAAGATGACGAGATTGGATACATTTTAGAAGTGGATTTGGAATACCCATATTCAATTCATGATCGTCATAATCACTACCCAGTGGCTCCAGAACGGAAATGTGTGAAAGTGGGAGAATTGTCAGAACATAGTCAGAAGCTACGGAAAGATCTAAACATGAAATGTAAACCTAGTGAAAAGCTCATTCCCAACCTGTGTGACAAGAAGAAATATGTGCTTCATTATAGAAATTTACAGCAATATGTCTCACTGGGATTGAAAGTCACGAAGGTGCATCGTGCCATCATGTTTGCACAGAGCAAATGGTTGGCAAAATACATCTCCTTGAACACGGAAAAGAGAAAGTTGGCCAAGAACCCGTTTGAGAAAGACTTTTTCAAACTGATGAACAACTCTGTGTTTGGCAAAACCATGGAAAACGTAAGAAAGCGCATCAATGTGGAACTTGTTCACCAGGAAAAGCGGTTCAAGAAACTTGTGGCCAAACCGTCCTTCCACAAATTTAGAATTTTCAACGAACATTTGACCGCGGTACATTTGCGCAAAGTGGATCTGCTTCTGGATAAACCCATTCAAGTTGGTTTCACCATTCTCGACCTCAGCAAGGTGCTCATGTTTCACTTTCATTACAACTACATCATGACCAAGTATCCCGACGCCAAGCTGTTGTTCAGCGACACCGACAGTCTATGTTATGACATAGAAACGGACGATATCTACAAAGACATGCAGGAAGATGCCGACTTGTTCGACACAAGTGACTATCCCCCAGATCATTTCCTGCATTCCAACGTGAACAAGAAAGTGCTTGGGAAAATGAAAGATGAGACGGCGGGCATTCCCATTGAAGAGTTTGTTGGACTTCGACCGAAAATGTATAGTATGATATATGGTGGGAAAGAAAAACGTACGGCTAAAGGCATCACTCGCGCGTGTCAAAGACGGATGAAACATCAGCAGTATAGAGACAGTTTGTTCAACCAAACGCAAACGATGACTACAGGGCACATCATTCGAAGTCATGACCACCAGATTTTCTCGGAGAAGTTGAGGAAAGTGGCTCTCTCTCCCTTTGATGATAAGCGATATGTGATGAGTGATGGCTATTCCACTTTGGCGCATGGGCATTACAGTATATAAGGGGGAGACACTTCAACTTTAGAGTCAGTTGAGGTGTGAACACTGAAGCGTCAACATGAAAAGATCTGCAACAACGGATATGGATACTCTAGCAGATACGGTGAAAGACATGAATGTGAAACATTCTGACACTACCATCAAGAAATTAAAAGTGGAGACGGCGACGGCGACGGCACCAACACCACAGTCGTGGGATGGAATGCTTTCTCTAGGCAATGGAAAGTATATCAAGATTATGAAACAAAGTAATGAAGGTGTGGTGAACATTCGCAAATACCTCAGAGATGAGGGGACTGGAAAAAACCGTCCAACAAAAAAGGGAATTTTGCTGACAATACCTGAATGGAAAATGCTGAAGAAGCAGGTGAAAGAAGTGGATAAAAGGCTTCGCAGACAAGACGACAAGTCATAACAAGGTAACAATCATGAATGCACTCATGTTGGACGATGGTGTCTACCTTAAAGTTAATGAGAGGAATGAAGTGATGATGGGTTCTCGGAGATGTTCTGCTTATCGGTTTAAACCTGAAGTGTGGAAAGACTTTAAAAACATACCGCTTGAAGCTGGGTTTAAACGCAGACTTGAAAATAAACTGGAAGTGACGGTGGCTGAATATGATTCTAAGATACGTGTGACATTCTGTAGAAATCTTTTACAGGATTATCCAAAGGATTATAAGGGAGTTGTGCCAGACACACCCTATGCACAGTTGATCTTCTTTGATATCAAGAACTGGCGCGCAATCTTACGATTCCTAGAAGCGATACAACATCCGCTGTTCGACATCATCCGAGTATAAAATACATGGACGAGATGGAAGACGACTATGTGTTGGATTATGAACCCATAACATATGGATTCTCATACATGAGAAACTTATGTGATGATATTGTGCTACGACATTTTGGACAGTATCTCGTCCTATCGCTTGATGACCAATCCGTGTTGAAGGATCATCTAGACAAGTTGAGAATACCCGGCTTTCTCCTAGCAGTCTCAAATGAATTAGAAGTGCGTGTGACTGAGAACGGTCTAGACGTGTTTGTACAATTTCGCCAATATGACGAGCTTACAGAAGACTGCGACATCATCACCCTCAGCACCGTGGAATGGAACGCGCTGTTGCAAGCATTGGATTGGAAAGAACCTGACGCTTGAATTCAAAGAGCATGGAATACAACTTATGCGGGGTACCAAATCCATTGAGCTGCCACAACCTATGCGCGTGATAGACATAAATGAAGAAGGATATGAACTGAAACTGTCTGAACATGTAACTGTGAAAGTGATAAAGTTTGGTGATGTGCGTTATGTGAGCTTTCATAGCATTTACAAACACGGATGTAATGTCTATGATACCTATATCAATTTAGATTCTAATGAATGGCATGCATTGATGAATGTATTGAAAAATGAATGTGATTGTAAATAGACTTTGTAAATAGTGTAAATAGACTTTGTAGTTAAGAATTTGTAAATAGTGTTTGATAACTTTGTAAATAGAATTTGTAAATAAAAGTTTGTAAATAGTGTAAATAAAAGTTTGTAAATAGTGTAAATAAAAGTTTGTAAATAAAAGTTTGTAAATGGTGTAAATAGAATTTGTAGTTAAGAATTTGTAAATAGTGTAAATAGCGTTTGTAGTTAAGAGTTTGTAAATAGTGTTTGTAAACTTTGTAAATAGAACACAATAAACAAGACAGTTGTTTGAAACTTGGTTTGTTTTATTTAACAACAACAACTTAACTAATATAACAACAACTTAACTAATATAACAACTTAACTACAACTTAACTACTACAATAACAACATTAATAAAACAACAACATTAATAAAAACAACAACATTAATAAAACAACAACAACATTAATAAAACAATGGTTTATAATGTCTATATACAAAATCCTTTACAATAAAATCGCCATCCTTTCTTTTTAATATATTCACAATATCAAACATACTCTGACCTCGAGCTCTATGCAATATATAATATACACAATAAAAACCACATGACGATGATATTGGCGTTTGTAATGAGATAGAATTATACATATAGTCATTTCTTAAAAACATGTCTAAACGATCATCGAGAGGGAACAGTCCATAAGAGTCAAAATATTCCACAGGGTCTTTATCATAATACACTGCCACCCAATGTTCTCCTGGTTCATCTTGATCGTCTGTGTTGATCACATAGGCGCCGCGTTGTAAAGACGGTAACTGGTCCATGGCAAACACACCTTGAAATAAGTCTTTGGTCATGACATCACGACTCAATATGGCATCAATCTGCTTCGTGTTCATGACTGGTAGTCGAATTGGATGCTGCGATTGGCACTGATCTCAATAATGTTGTCAAATTCAGCATAGACAATGACATTTATTGTAGGTTGCAAAGCCCTAGCAAAGTTCATTTCTAGCCGCAAATTCCCATGCTTGATCAGGGGGAAATGATCATCACCATCATAATCCGGTGTTAAGTCAAACGAAAATAAAGCATAACCTCTAGGCCAATCTTCCCGTTTTATAATGGAACTTTTCTCACCATTCAACCGATCAAACGATTTGTAAAGCGTTTCAAAAGCGTTCAGGTATTTGTTCTGTGTAATGTCAAGCTTGAGAGGTTTGGATAGAACTGGTTCACCATCCGTGTACAGTTGCATATAGTCCAGATTAAAATGATCAAAATTGTATGGATTCCTCAATACTGATCCACCAAAAGCTTCATTATGAACCAGACCAATGACAATACGATTTGGTAATTGACCCAAAAAGATGTTATCTTTCACAAAAGACTGAAATCCTGCTGGAATGGCCAAGACTTTACATTCTTTTCTAGTGATGATGATCTTGGCAGGACTTTTCATCAATGCATCTGTATGTCCTAACTGAATACCTGGACTCACCCTCACTTTGCGAATGGTTAAAAATGCCTCTTTCACTTCTACCTTATAGGTATTATCTGCAGCCATCAATACATAGTCATCTTTTTGTCTATGGAAACGTAATTTCAAACTGATGCCATTCGGAAGATAACGATCCTGCTCAAACAAATCTATCCTTAAACCACCTGCGAGCATAACATCACGGCTAAGACGAGTATGTAAATAACGATGATGTAAGCCATTATTGCCTTGCTCAGCCAAGTCACCACCGTCGGCATTGACATGAAACCCGGATACATATTGTTCATGATTAGGTCTTTTCACCTCATGACTATTCATTGACCCAGCAGTATCCTTGTACATGAGACGCATAGAGCGCTCCGAATGCAGACTTTCTTCCGAATCATGGATGAGATGAGAGATAATGCTGGTATAACCATGAGTATTGTTGCTATGCGAAACCAAACGATCATTCAGAAACAATTCAATATTAGACCATAACCCATTAAACACATCATTGATGCAAGAGACATTATCATCTGCGCCACACTCTGTTCCATCAGCCTTTAGAATGCGACATACAATATGAAGTTTGCTGTTCTTTAAATCTAGATATTCTTCTGTACTCGCAGGAATGTAGAATTCTATTGGAGCGCCTTCTCTAATACTTGTAAGTGGTTGATAGTCAACATTATAACTTTTCTCTACAGCAGTTTGCGTTGGTGGTACGTGAAACCATTCCAATGGAGAAAGACTACATTCACACGAATGATTATGAATGAGAGACATGATTTCAAAAGATATCTTTGCGATATTTTGATGTTATCCGTCTGGCTGTTTTTCGTCTTCTGGCACGTTTCGTCGGTTGCACTCTCTTTTTATGTACATCACCACCACCAAACACACGCTGTGCTACTCGGCCCGTCACATCTTTCGCGACATTCTTTGCAGCCTTCTTAAGATGTGGCGCAACGATCTTAGCCCCAGCCTTAAGTAATGGAATAGCTTTGCGAGCCAATGATCCCAGTATTGAACCAATACCATCGCCATATTGGATTCGCGCTCCTTTGAATCCTGGTAATTCCCCGCCCACTTGACGAAGAAAATGGTTGCGATATGCAGACGGATCGTGTGTATAAGCTTTCATATTGCTTTTGGTCGAAAATGAAGTTTACAGATCACCTTTCCAGTTTGAAATGGAACATTATGGCCTGTGTCGTCCTTAATATTCATTTCTATCATGTCAAATTTGGATGTGTTTACAGGAACATAATGTGGTTCGCCATACGTTTTCATGATAATATCTCCATCATGACCTTGTATGCCAACAGAACGTAGTAACGGAACATAATAATCACCAACAACTTGTGGTTCACAAATGCTACAATACACATACAGTGTATAAAACCCCTGTTTCACATCCGCTTTATGGTCAGCTGTACATGTTTCAGTATACCATTGATCTGGGATAAATCCTAAAATCTCAGCTAATCCAGCGGAAAAGGACACTTCATAACCATAATCGAGAAATAGAAACACACGTCGTCTAATCTTATCATACTTTATTCGAATAGCTTCTGTAAGTTTCAGAGCATTAGTCGCTTCTTCATTGACTGCCTCACATAGTTCTTGTATGGTTCTATAGTACCCATAAGGAATATTGAGAGTGCTAAGAATAGGATCATCGAATAGTTCTTGTCGATACTGAATAGAGTAGTCCATGCCCTGTCTCATCGTTGTCCATGTATGTGGATATTGAATTTCAGCTAAAGCCACTTCATATTTTCCATTCAGATAAATGGTTCGAGGCATACGAATTTGATAATTCGAAGCCTTGTTGTTGGGATAATAGGTCATACTCGCATTGCTAGGCAAAGTGATGTAAAAGCTTGTCGACTCCATGATGGGAACTAAATGGTATAGGTGCGTTGACGTTGTCTATATACTTCACGATAGCGCGCGTCATTCAACCAAGTATGCCAAATCTCATCCTCATTCACATGGTCTTTTATTTCTCCTTCACAACACGCGCTTGTACATCTTATTTTTACAGGAATAGTTGGTTTATCTTCTTGGCAACAACAACATAGCTCTTTCAGCCATGTTAAAAATTTTCCCATCCTTCAGGAAACTGTCTTTGTTGACGTTGTTTCATTTCTGTTGTAATGTCGTCACGAGTGGTCTTTTTACTAAACATTGTTTTTGGAATATTCGCATCTACAATTTCCTGGATAAACGGATGCCAGCCATATGGTGGTATGGCTCGTTCTTTTCTTCTTGTCGCCACCAATGCTTCTTTCATCAAATCAACCATGTTGGAATTTGCTATAATATCGCCCGTTTTCAACACAAGTTCATTCTTCTCTGACCATGTCGTACCATATTTCTTCAGTTCTGCTAAAAGTTGTGTTATTTTTCCATGATAGATAGGTTGAAAATGACTTAAAAATAACTTTTCTGGCTTTTCAGGTGGTGATGATGATGATGAGGGCTTTTGCTGCCTAGACTGACTTGTTCGTAGATGACGGCCAAGAAGTTGAGACATTTCTATAGCCTTTTCACGTGTTCGTTTCCCACGTAAAAGTGTATTCACTTTCGTTTTGATATCATTTTTCTTTTCTAGCAACATTTTATATTCATATTCAGGAATGAGGACCATTTTCATCGTATGTTTCATTTTAGCAGTAGTTTGGCTAACAAGGGCAATGCCAATCTAGCAATAACTCCAATGAATCCTCCTTTCTGATTAATCAACTTCTTTTTTCGTCGAAGGGATATCTTCTTATCTGCTAGAGTACGTAGCGTATGACGTTCACGTTTAAATTCCTTAAACCGTTTTGAGCTTAAGGGTAAATGTCCTTGCAATATATTCAAACAAATTTCAAACAAGCTTGTTAATTCCTCTTTTGTAGCTTGCTGTAGCAAGGATTTACGTCGTTTAGGCCCACTGCGTGCAAGCAAATGAAGAAACGGCTGGTTCGCTCGAATACGTTTAGACATCTTGACTGCGAATGGTTAAATGAGTTGGTTCTTGTTCATACACTGCTTTATCAATATAGACAAAATGTGTATCTTTTGGTAAAATGCCTGTACGAATACGTAGTTGATCATTTGTCTTTGGTTTTAAATCAATGAATAAATAACCATGAGGTTTGCTAGTAGCATCTTGATAGGCTTCTATGAGAAATTGAGATCTTCCAGGATACATTTGTCGTGCTAATGTACTAATTTGTTGACTGTCTCTCGGATTTTTCAACAGAATGATATAATGTGTATTCAAACTAATATTTCGCATCTCTTTCCCATGATGAAATAAATTATGTACAATAAAGATAATGCTTAGATTTTGATGACTGCTGCTAACACTAAAGAGACGTGTCATACGCTCATCACTATGACATTTGGTCATTAAGTCATCAATGATAAGTAAGTTTGGTTTCTTCGGGTTAAAACGCTCTTCAATGTCATCTGGAATGCCTTGGTAAAATTCCACGCCTTTCATTCCCTTGTACAAAGGCTGATCTGCTGCATAAAGCCATAAAATGTTTTTCGGAGAGGGTTGAATCAACTTTTGTTCTAGAATTTCCTTCACCAGAGACGTTTTGCCACTGCCTGTAGGTCCAGAGACCAAACATGTAAATGGATGCTTCATTGTTGAATGTCTGTTTCTTTCACCCAACTGTTAAACTTGTTTGGCCAACCTAACCACTTGACAAATAATTCTTTCACACCTCCTCCTCGTCTTTTACGTGTTTTCAAGACTTTTTCAATTCTATACACAGATTCAATATCTTTGGTCACTTTCTGTAGTTCTTCTTCATAGAAATCGCCATCAATATCTTCGTCTAAAAAGTCTTTCACACGATACAAATGTATTCCTTGCTTCTTACAACGATGTGTGACAATGAAGACTTCTTGCGTCCATTTGATGTGATAATCGCGTTGAAACACATATTTAATGTGGGAAATGCGAACATGATTGCCAATGTTAAATTTATACTTCTTCTTCTTCGGTTTCAATTTCAGTTTGTCGACATACATATACTTCCACACTTTTGATTCGTTGTCTTTACGAATCTCGGCTGGAGCATATTTATTAGGAAGAGAACCATGAGGTCTATGGTTGTAATTGTACACCAAGTCTGGAAGAATGTCTAAGTAACGGTAAGTTTGATTATGTAGAAAATACCGATACATCATTCCCTTCAGAGTACGAATGACTCTTTCAGCAAAGTTGGCTTTGGTTTCATTCTTTGTGGTATAAGCATGAATGCCTTCTTTCTTCAAAAATGCTTTTACCCATCTGTTTTTAAATTCTGTTCCTTTATCAGACCTTAGAGTTCGCGGTCTTCGTCGTGTGTCATGAAAAATCTTTTGGAAAGCTTGTATGACGCTGGTATGTGATTTATTAGGGATTGGCTGTACCCAGACATATTTGGAAAACACATCAATGACAATGAGTAAAAAGCGTATGTCATCATTATAGGGAGCTATGTTTCCCATGTCTGCCAAATCAATATCCCACATATCATCAATGCCACGTGTAATCACACGTTGTCTTTTGAACCTGTATTTGACAGGTTGGAGTAAACTGAAAGCATCTTGATCCTGTAGCCATTTCTTCACTTGTGAATGTGTGACTGGTTGATTATGTTTTCGTAAGATGTGATACAGTTTGTAAGGACCAGCAAATGCTCCAGGCTGTCCAGGTTTGAAGTAAATATTGGTCAAGTAGTCTTTCCACGTCGACATGGTCACACCGAATGAAAACCACCTTCTCAACAGAACAGCTTTTATTTTATAACTCAACCAACATCACTTAACTAATATAGTAACTTAACTAACATGTATTTATAACTAACATGTATTTATAACTAACATATATTTACAGATCAAGTATGGATACAATGGTATGAATCACTGGAGACCATTGGTCTTCAATGAACATTAACCAATGACTGAGTTCATCCAATGTAATAGCATCTACACCATATTTCTCACAACGTTGATTTGCATTATCTAACACTTTATCTAAATGAATATAATATTTAGCTTCATTCCAATATGTATAAACACATGCAGTATGACAAGTATGTTCTGAACACTCTTCAAGTTGGCAAGCAGGACAGACTAAATAAGCAAACTTTTTTACAGCGGATAACATTTCTTCACAATAAGCTTTTTGCACAATATATTGTCTCAGTGTCATGTCCGCCATTATGCAGTCTTGTGGGTCTTGCAGCACAAGTCTGTCAGGTTTAGCAAGTTATGCTGCTCCGGCAATGTAGCACAAGTCTGTCAAGTTCAGCAAGTTTTTTCCAGTTGCTGTTCACTTAACACACTTCTCCATGTTCACACGTCTGCACATAAAGTCTCACACAACAGTTCTAACAACTTTCCCATAATATTCTGACCAGGATATCCAGATGACACTTGTTTCACACCAGCTCCCCACCAATGATCATACGTTGCTTCAACTAAAGTTTTGTCTTTACATTCTTTCAACTTGTTGCGAAACAATACACACTGATTCCATTTGACTTGTAAAACATCTTGCATTTTGCTTCTCTTCACTGTATGCCATAACGGACATGGCTTTATCACTTTAGCAATACGTTTTGCTTCATATCCATTTCTACATGAAGCAATGGCTGAAGCAATATCTTGACGGTGATGAAACACTGCTTTCTCATATTGATACAAAGCTTCACTTGAGTTGAACATATGTCCATACTTTTCAAGTCGTGTTGGAAACATGTTTGAAAGAACGTCCTTATGACCGCTGAATAGCACAAGATTCTCCATGTTGACTTTGTTTCTGTTGTTTTATTCTGACATGTCGGTTTCTTCCTGTAATAATATATCTTTTAATATAGTTGCTGCCTCTTCTATCATGTTCTTTCTTTGTTTACGTTGAAACCACTCACATAAAACTAAATTTGCTAGTAAGAAAAACATTGTTATCAATTCACTATGTTGTTACAAAGATGATTAAAAGGTTCTCTTACCTGATAAAGCTGCTCGGTTTCCTCTTCTTCTTTACAACAATCTCTCAAATGATCCACTACGGTGAAATATACTTCAACATCAGTACGAGCAGAATAAAGTGCAGAATCAAAGTCAAAGTCAGGATCTTCTTCTATTCCAATTTTATGACATTCTCCAAGAAATCTTGAATGTAGTTCAATCACATCAAGACTATGATGTACAACATCCCAAAAAGCATCCAAATGATAAAGTTGATAGTCTGGAGTGCCATAGCAAGCAAGTTTAGCAATCATCAAGTCAATATAAGCATTTTTAAAACATGCGTCCATCTTGTTTCAGTGTCTTGTGGGCTTTTTACTTTGCTTCACTGACTTTAAGTACTCCACACTTGCCGCAGAAGTTGTTTGGTTCACACAACTTGCAATTATACATGTGGCAATGGCAATGATAATCTTCCACATATCCACAAGCACCGCAATAGTCGCAGGTAAGTCCAAGTTGATTTTGCACGTTCATGTTCTCCAACTGAACTTCAGTCAGCCTTTTCTTGGATAGCTTTGACACCTTCATCCGACCATCCTTTTGCAGCTTGATGATTGTTTTCTTGTCATGACATTCCTCACATGGTGATAGGGCTGAGTTGATGTTGTCCATCTCCTGAAGCAGTGTCTCCCATTCACCATCATTCATGTTGATGTGATGTGTGTATTCTTTCCCTTCAAACCGTGACGTGCGCACAAAACTCACATAACGCATATCCAAGTATGAAATGACTTCAAGCCACTTCGTTTGCGTTAAGTATAGTTTGAAGCCAATGTCGCGTAAATTTTTCAAGCTCTGGCACACAATCTTCCACAAAGATGGTGAATAAGCACACCATCTCTCTCCACGTGTGATGCGTAGAAATGGCCCATATTCTCCATGCTCCACAGTAATGGTTAAGTAAGCACTAATTTTAAAGCTGCTGCTGCGCTGCGTTGCGTTGCTTGTCTTGTTCTCCATGGCTGCAACAATGTATTGATGATCCACTCCCTCCAACTGTCTGCTGAGAAATGACTTCACTCTGCTGAGTTCACTCCCTTTTATACCCAACTATCTGCTGAATCAAGCTTTTCAAACTTCTTGCAAACGTTTGAATTCACTTCAACTCGTCCATGGTTGAACCGAACAAGGTCTGATACATTATTTGGAACATCATCATCATAAAGTAAAATGATTCTTGCAGCTACAACTAACATGAGCTCAACTGCCCAAATTGTATTCGCGTTGATAAATGCTGAATCAATGTCATAAGTTGATATGATAAATGTTAAATCAATGTTATAAGTTGATAGTATATGTAGATCTTCACAGTCACGTAGAAACGAGTCGATGAAATCACTTGGAATAGTCTTTCCGACAGCTTCCCAATGCAGATGTAAATTCTTCACTTGCTGCATCCAATCCCATTCAAAAGTAGGAAGCTTTGAAAACACATAGTTAGTATAATTCACTTTGAAGACGTCGTCCATAGTCATACATCTGTCAAGAAGTAATGCTGACATTGTGAAGTCTTTTCTCGTCACACAATGTATTACTAGTTGACTAGTTGACATGTTTCACTCATGCTTTTATACTACTTCCATGTAATCAAAATATGGTGTGTAACTTTGTTCAAAAATTGTTGACTCAGCAGAATTTTACTTATGTATATGAATGTCTCACTTGCAGTTGTACTGCTGAGTTCAGAATCGTCTGAAACGGATAAATATGCAAAAATCACAATTTCGAGGGGGGGGGGGGGTCGGTCGACCCAAAAAATGAAAAATGTTCAGAATCGTCTGAAACGGATAAATATGCAAAAATCACAATTTCGAGGGGGGGGGGGGGGGTCGGTCGACCCAAAAAATGAAAAAATGTTCAGAATCGTCTAAAACGGATAAATATGCAAAAATCACAATTTCGAGGGGGGGGGGGGGGTCGGTCGACCCAAAAAATGAAAAATGTTCAGAATCGTCTGAAACGGATAAATATGCAAAAATTACAATTTCGAGGGGAGGGGGGGGGGGGGGTCGGTCGACCCAAAAAATGAAAAATGTTCAGAATCGTCTGAAACGGATAAATATGCAAAAATTACAATTTCGAGGGGGGGGGGGGTGGTCGACCTTTTTAGGGTCTGTTGCCATGGTTACACTGATTGACAGGTGGAGTGCGTTGACTTCATGATGATTGACTCGGCCAACACTTTCAAGCAACTTTCGCTCCAGACTTTCGCTCCAGACTTTCGCTCCAGACAGTATGACGTCATCATGACGTCATTATAACCTCATGGATGGCCGCGCCTATCCTAACGCTTATCGTGACTTCCGCTCCAGACAACACTTCCAGACAACACTTCCGCTCCAGACACCACTTCCGGTCCAGACGCTATGACGTCACTTCCAGACAGTATGACGTCACAAAGTGTGGTGGAACCGGCGTCACTTCCAGACAGTATGACGTCACAAAGTGTGGTGGAACTGTCATTTCCCTACTACTAAGGAGGTATTTCGCCGAGCCTCTTTTTGGCAAGTATAGGCACCAACGGCTTATAGCCAGTGACTAACGTGAAATCTAAGCTTAAGACATACTCAGCAAATTTTTCACAACCCCAGATCAAGGCCAAAACCTCTTTTTCAATTTGTACATATCGTCGCCCACAGTCTGATAGACTTCTACTCGCGTATGAGACTAAACTCACCTGTGCTTGGGTGTTATTGCAGAAGGACTGCACTAAGCCCGAATGATGAGCTGTCAGCCATGAATTTGGTTGACAATGTACTTCTTCAGAGTGTTTGGAGAACTGAGTTCTTTTTTGATTTTCTCAGAGCTTTTTGTTGTTTTACTGTTGTTTATCCCACGACCAAGCATTTTCCTTTTTGAAGAGTTCACGCAATGGCTGTGTCATGTTGGCAAAATCTGGGATAAACTAAGATAACTGGTTGGCCATTCCTAAAAAAAGACGTAGCTTTGTTATATTTGTGGGTGCAGGCATATGGGTGATAGCCTTTATTTTGCTGTCATCCAGCAAAACACCACTAGGGAAAATCTTATGCCCAACAAAATTTACCTCTGTTTTGACCAATTCACATTTGCCTGGGTTTATGCTTGGTGATTATGTCATTTTGTAACTTCTCCAAAACCGAAAAAGAGCTTGTTGATGTGGCGCAATGTCTTTGCTGTCCACCAATATGTCGTCAATTTGAATATTGACATGTGGTTGTTGTCCCACAATATTGTGTATAACCTCCTGGAATACCTGTGACCCACTCGAAATACCAAATGGAAGGCTCAAAAGCATGAATGAATTGAGTTAGATTCTGCAATTCTTCAGCAAGTTTGATCTGATAAAAGGAGCTACTGTATTTACTGTAGTTTCGTAGAATATTTTGGCATCCTGTAACTTAGCGAGTGTTGATTTAACTGTGAGAAATTGATATCGGGGACGTATTACGTGCGTGTTTAGCTGAGTTAAATCGACGCAAATGTGTGCTTCTCCTGTTTTTGGTTTTGGAATCAATACCATCCCAGCGCATGAGGGTGAAGTCTCGTTTGGTTTCAGACGTCTATTTACTCTTTGCTGTACCAAGTCATCTAACGCTGTTTTAACCTTGGGCAACAATGGGTGAGCAACCCTTCTTGGTGTATTTATAGCAAATGGCTGTGCATCCGGTTCGATTTGTATTTTGTACTTGAAATCTCTTATCATCCCTAAGCCTGAAAGTAATTTTGGGAACTTTTCCAGGACATTTTGTTTAAAATCGGATGAACTTATTGTACTCGCAATGATAACAAGTTGCAATTTACTGATGGTAGGTTTGTTCAGTAAGGGTGTGGCCAAGTTTTTGATGACATAAATTTTTCTGAACAATCCTTGTTTGATTTAGTGACACATCGCGCATTGAACTGACCAAATACTTGTATGGGCTCCGAATTTGCACCTATTAGAACCTTTTCTGGAGGTTTAAGGGGAACCTGTTTAGCTATGCGATTGTATAAATCAAAACTGATTACCGATACATCTGCTCCGGTGTCTATTTTGAACAAAACCGGATGTTGATTTACCGCTACATCCAGCATAAACTTATCGTCCTTGTTCTTGATATGAACAGGCCCTAAGAACTGCTCTTCACTGCCCTGTACACGGAATGGAACTGGATCGATGTCCTGATAGTGGTCTTCATCCTCACTTCGTGAATGCGTTTCTTTTGCTTGGTCCTGCAGTGCCCCTTTTTCTTGCAGAAGCTGAACGCAGAATATTTCGTGGGACGATCTTGTTTGGAATGTTTGTTTTTACCACACCAGCGGAATGGCGGTTGGCTCTTGGCTCTTTTATGGCTCCATAGTTACACTTTTCACTCTGAATCCACAAGTCTTTTATGAAGTTGTCTACCGTTTCATCAATGCCTTGACAACGATTACTAAATTTGACACGTTCAAACACCAGGTTTTTCTTCCTACTTAAGTGGGATTCAGATCTGTTTTCACTGTCTGGTACGATTTCATCTCATCACTGGATAACTGAAAACTGGTTAAAATGTCTTCCGCTTCGATATCCATGCAGTACACTAGGGCGTTTACTTTTTCTTCATCATCAGTTATTTTGGCAGTAGCTAGATGCCGCTCAAAACGAGCATGCCATCGGCCCCACTCCTCCGGCTTCTTGAAATCGATCGTTTGAGGGGCGTGAATTCTTCTGTTTGTTACGTTGAGTGAACTGAATCACTAGTCATACATATCTCTTTTAGCGTGGTCCCCGCTGCCACCATGTTGTGTTATGGAGTGATAAGACTCGATTTATGTTGAAGTCTTTATTTACATCCAAGCCATCTTGTTTATTACGTCACATGTTTACATGACCGGATAGAACATATTCAGTAAACAATACCCAAGGGTGGACAGTTGTGGCACTTTCAATAATATTACAGTTGAAAGAGAGTCTGAAATGAAGGAATAATGAAAATTTAGCCAAATTTCTGCGGATTAATCGTTCCAAAATACCGCACAGTTATTATGTGACATGATAATAATAGATGTGAAATAAAAACTCGGCTTGACCGTATGAAATGTAACGTAAAAGAAACGAAAACACCAAAGATGCATCGGACGATCAAATTTGGCAGATACATGATGTAGTATGTCTAGTTGGTCAACCTCTTGTTTTTCATAAATGCAAAAATGGACATTGAACTTTTGCCATTGGAGTCCACGTATAAGGCTATGATAGCCGTCAGCACACTATACTGGCCTCTCAACAACCAATGAGCAAATATTGCATGTGTGTGCTATGGGTTATGTCTTGCCGTCTTGCCGGGTTATGTCTTATTTTTTTAATGAAATTAATTTATTTATGTCTTATTTTTATTATGATTATTGTTATTGGCTTTATTTCTAAAGGGGCTAAAATGTGTTGTAATGTGAATTCTATACTTTTGTTTCTTTCCTTTTTCCATTTCCTGCTTCCGTAACTGCCAACAATAATATTAATAATAATAATAATAATAATAATAATAATAATAATAATAATAATAATAATAATAAACGTTTCCTTACGCGAAGAGTGATCCGTCCATTTGTCACAATGTTACAGTATAATGTGACAGTAATGTTAACGACGTTATTTAGGTTTATTACTTTTTTGACATTTCACGTTCATGAATTTCAGGTTTTCCTTGAACACGAAAGCCTATAAGGTAAAAATCCGGGTATGGTAAAAATTGATCAGGGGATCTGAGAGGGATATTTTGCCTAAATTTCTTTGCGATATCGATGCTTCAACGTCGGCATAAATCGTCGATTTTCCGAAATTTGATCAACGTTGCATCAAACATGTTAATTAAGTGTTGAATCTTTTGGTATGAAAAGCCACGTCACGTCAAAAACAGTGTTTTTTATGTTAAATACGTCGTGTAAACGTTGATTTATTGTTGCAATAAATCACAAACAAATAAAAACCAGTTTAATGTTGCGAAAGTGTTTCTTTGCTAGAGTAATCAGCTTCGATATCTATCCGATGTCTGTTCAACACTTTGTCAGAGATATTGTTCTATGGTACCTTAATTCGAACATATGTTTGTTACAGTTAAACTTCCGAATCAGCCACAATGCAATCTGGCTGAAAGTTTCAGGCAGATTACAAAGTGCTGGTTCGATCAGCTACATTGAAATCTGACTAAAACACTCAGCAACATTGTGCCTGATTTTAGAGTTTGAAAATTTGACAGTTTACATTTAATGACGTGCTGTGATTAATAGCCAGACACACAGTCAGAGTTACCCGACTATCTTTAGATCAATCTCAATGTAGATCAGTCTCTCTCTCTCTCTCTCTCTCTCTCTCTCTCTCTCTCTCTCTCTCTCTCCCTCTCTGAGGTGTCCTATTTAGACATTATCATTAGAGATTTAACAAATTTATCACTTTTTTCTTGATTAGCTACTTCACCTCAGCAGATGGAAAGACCCTCTTTTTCCTTGACCTCCCAACTCACGCCGGACATCAAGCAAAAAAGCAAACAAGCGAAAAAAGGTGTATTCTGTTGTCAGAAAATCAAGAGTTGTACAGCAACGATGGCTTTATATTTATGACAACAGAATAAACTATTGTGATTCGTTTTACTGACTTAAAACAGAGTGCTATTGAAAAAATTTCTGAGCTATGAAAGCACGCTCAATTTTTTTCGAATTCACACTAAATATAACCATAGAATTGCTTATTATGTGTCACAGCAAACTGCACATGCTATGCCACTTATTTCACAACTACATTGTTCTCAGTATTGTTCTCAGAATATGTCATAAGCTGTCAAAAGATTAAGGAACATTGGTTGCTGGTTTCTGTGCATTAAAACCAAAGACAAATCAGAAGCAATTAATTGTCAACACCACAGTTGTCAGGGCTGTTTTGGACATGATCCTCTAATGCCCTGTATTGTAATGTGGTGTAATGGTTAAAGGCGCAACTACAAAAACTTATTTTATCCTGAAAAGTGGGAGAAGGCTATTTTCCACAGGTGCCGGTGTATCATAAATGACTCCCTGAATTTAAATGAGAATGTCACTTTGAAATAAACATGTTTGGTTATGGGTTGCGGTTATTTGTCATAAGACCATAAGACCCGACGCAAAAATTGTCCAAAATTTATTCACAGTTAAAGGAGGTCATGTGCTGTCCAGAGGTTGTGATTTAGGATAAAAAATTAGGAATTTAGCTACTCTGATCAGGATACTAATTAGCAAAGAAAAATTGCAAATGAATTCATTAACATGAGACCGCTGTTTCTGAAAGCGCTAATCAGTGTTGCTTGATATATTTTAAAATATAACAAAATAGGATGTTTTACTGCTTTTTTAAACCTAAACCCCTACTGTTTTTCACAAAATTACAATTTTTCTATATGTGCCTTGTTGTATTTAGGGCATTATTTTGTTTTTATTTAAGAGGATTATTTGTTTAGTAGTTATTATTAGTAGTAGTAGTATTACTATTAAGTATTCTTGTATGGCGCCATTTCTAATTAAAGCCCTAAGGAATGTGAAAATAATATGAAAACCTCAACTTCGCTTCAAAACTTATAGAGAAAATTGTCGCAAACATTTAAGTGAGCCATTTCAGTCCGTATGCAAAAGATTTCACCGAACAGAATTATTTTTTATTTCAATCTATCCACGAGGGAGTTTGTTACCTCAAAGTGTCAAAATGCCATTATCAACCTTAGACCAAAATTCACAAATATCTTGACTACGATACTACCCGAACACTAATGCAAGCATTGTTTATCTCCAAACTAGAATATGCCAACAGTTTGTTATTTGGAGTGAACAAATGCCTCCTTCAGAAACCCCAAAGAATACGAAATTCTGTATCGCGTGTTACTGCTGAACTAAAGCGATCCGATCACATAACACCGACATTAATATCTCTACATTGGTTGCCGGTTGAAGCTCGTGTCTGGTTTAAGATGTTACTAATGTGTTTTAAATGTGAAGCACCACAGTATCTCTGCGATCTTCTAGTGGCATATGAACCATCTTCGTTCATCTAGTCAAATGCTATGGAAAGGTCCCCGGTCACGTTCTCGTTTTTGTGATTGCAGTTTTGCTGTTTACGCGCCTAAACTTTGGAATGATCTTCCGCTCGAAATTCGTCAGAATACACCACGAATGACTTTTAGATCTCAACTCAAAACCCATCTTTTTAAATTGTGTTATTAATATTATATTGCACTTTTATCTCTTTTGTATATTTATACATTATATTCACTATTTATTATTGCCACGTTATGTTATATGTTAGTTATTTTCATATTATTTTCACATTCCTTAGGGCTTTAATTAGAAATGGCGCCATACAAGAATACTTAATAGTAATACTACTACTACTAATAATAACTACTAAACAAATAATCCTCTTAAATAAAAACAAAATAATGCCCTAAATACAACAAGGCACATATAGAAAAATTGTAATTTTGTGAAAAACAGTAGGGGTTTAGGTTTAAAAAAGCAGTAAAACATCCTATTTTGTTATATTTTAAAATATATCAAGCAACACTGATTAGCGCTTTCAGAAACAGCGGTCTCATGTTAATGAATTCATTTGCAATTTTTCTTTGCTAATTAGTATCCTGATCAGAGTAGCTAAATTCCTAATTTTTTATCCTAAATCACAACCTCTGGACAGCACATGACCTCCTTTAACTGTGAATAAATTTTGGACAATTTTTGCGTCGGGTCTTATGGTCTTATGACAAATAACCGCAACCCATAACCAAACATGTTTATTTCAAAGTGACATTCTCATTTAAATTCAGGGAGTCATTTATGATACACCGGCACCTGTGGAAAATAGCCTTCTCCCACTTTTCAGGATAAAATAAGTTTTTGTAGTTGCGCCTTTAACCATTACACCACATTACAATACAGGGCATTAGAGGATCATGTCCAAAACAGCCCTGACAACTGTGGTGTTGACAATTAATTGCTTCTGATTTGTCTTTGGTTTTAATGCACAGAAACCAGCAACCAATGTTCCTTAATCTTTTGACAGCTTATGACATATTCTGAGAACAATACTGAGAACAATGTAGTTGTGAAATAAGTGGCATAGCATGTGCAGTTTGCTGTGACACATAATAAGCAATTCTATGGTTATATTTAGTGTGAATTCGAAAAAAATTGAGCGTGCTTTCATAGCTCAGAAATTTTTTCAATAGCACTCTGTTTTAAGTCAGTAAAACGAATCACAATAGTTTATTCTGTTGTCATAAATATAAAGCCATCGTTGCTGTACAACTCTTGATTTTCTGACAACAGAATACACCTTTTTTCGCTTGTTTGCTTTTTTGCTTGATGTCCGGCGTGAGTTGGGAGGTCAAGGAAAAAGAGGGTCTTTCCATCTGCTGAGGTGAAGTAGCTAATCAAGAAAAAAGTGATAAATTTGTTAAATCTCTAATGATAATGTCTAAATAGGACACCTCAGAGAGGGAGAGAGAGAGAGAGAGAGAGAGAGAGAGAGAGAGAGAGAGAGAGAGAGAGAGAGAGAGAGAGAGAGAGAGAGAGAGAGAGAGAGAGAGAGAGAGAGAGACTGATCTACATTGAGATTGATCTAAAGATAGTCGGGTAACTCTGACTGTGTGTCTGGCTATTAATCACAGCACGTCATTAAATGTAAACTGTCAAATTTTCAAACTCTATAGCATTTGACTAGATGAACGAAGATGGTTCATATGCCACTAGAAGATCGCAGAGATACTGTGGTGCTTCACATTTAAAACACATTAGTAACATCTTAAACCAGACACGAGCTTCAACCGGCAACCAATGTAGAGATATTAATGTCGGTGTTATGTGATCGGATCGCTTTAGTTCAGCAGTAACACGCGATACAGAATTTCGTATTCTTTGGGGTTTCTGAAGGAGGCATTTGTTCACTCCAAATAACAAACTGTTGGCATATTCTAGTTTGGAGATAAACAATGCTTGCATTAGTGTTCGGGTAGTATCGTAGTCAAGATATTTGTGAATTTTGGTCTAAGGTTGATAATGGCATTTTGACACTTTGAGGTAACAAACTCCCTCGTGGATAGATTGAAATAAAAAATAATTCTGTTCGGTGAAATCTTTTGCATACGGACTGAAATGGCTCACTTAAATGTTTGCGACAATTTTCTCTATAAGTTTTGAAGCGAAGTTGAGGTTGGAGACCGGGCGGTAATTTTTAGGATTATTTCTCTCCAAATTTGCCTTTTTCAATAGCGGTTTAGCAACTGCATTTTTCATCAATGTTGGAACGGTACCACTGGCTAAGGAGAGATTGACGATGTGCAATAATGAGGAAACGGTTATGTCCTTGCACGATTTAATACGATTAATTGGAATAGGATCTAGTTCTGACATCGCTGAGGACGAGTCGGATATTGCCTTGTCAGTTTCTTCTTAAGTAGTCGGTTGAAATTCACTGAGATTGTATGTCACGTCACAGATAGTTTCTGTTATTTCTTTGACAGTTTGGTTTGCTGCGGCACTGGCACTGGTTTTAACAATTTTGTCCACAAAATAGTTAGTGAAAGTAGATGGCAACTTCTCCGTTGTGATATTGTCCGGCTCCAATTTCCAGTTTATATTTGTTTTGCTGTTTGAAATAATCGTTTGATATCGGATTTAGAGTCCAAAACTCGCTTTTGCAAAACATCTTTTTTTTTGGCGTTCTTGATTAGAACATCAACAAACTTACATTGATCCAGATACGTCTTTTTGTCTCGGGGTAAACGGCATTTATGGTATTTTCCTTCCAGTCTCCGTCGTATAACTTTAGCTTTCCTGATACTGTCATTGAACCATTTTGTGTTGGGTCTGACGGTGACTGTTTTTGTCTTTAGTGATTCAAAAATTGCACTTCACACAGCATGATAAGCTTTTGTAGCCTCCGAGACAACGGTGATAGTTGAAATAGCCAAATCATTTGAAATGTCACCTTTTAATAGCTCGAAATCAATATCCTTGAGAGTCCTGGTCGAAATAGTTTTACGAATCGGGCCTGGCTTTTCTGTATTCAAAACACATTTGATAAGGTAGTGATCCGATATACCGATGTCAGATACGCGATGTTTAGTCTTAAACAAACTATCTTGCCTGGAAACGACGACGTCTAGTCTGTGGCTGGCACAAGGTGCAGAGAAGATAAAATGTTATTAAACTCAATGGTCTCAGTTAGACTTGTGTTATCTAAGTGCATATTTAAATCGCCTAGAAGAAAAAGTTCAACAGCAGAGACCTCAGCCTAAGAAACTAAATATGGTAGGTCTTAATTCCACAGAAAAGGGTGAAAAGCTGATAAACAAACTTTGTAAAGCAACTAATGAAGCCTTAGCGGATGACATGGATGCTGAGTCAGCATGGATGGAATACTAGTCAGCACGCCGCTCTGAAGTACTCAGCTTCGTCAAACGGAAGCACCAAGACTGCATTGATGAGAACGCCACGGAAATCTCCAAGGTGCTGGACGGCATGCACCGTGTATACCTGCAGTACCTGAGTGACAAGAAGGAGAAGTGAATATTGTCAAATAAACGCTCAAGTACAAAGCATCTACGAGTCATGAAAACTAAGTGGTGGGATGATAAAGCTAAAGAACTACAATTAACTGCAGACAAGCACGATTCAAAGGTGCTTCACGATGGTTTTAAATTTTTTTACCTCGCGCAAGTGGCACATTATATTATCTTTAACGCTGACGGTACAAATGCACTCACCGAAAAAAGACATCATGTATAGATGGGCTAAACACTTCAGTTTACTACTCAACCGTCTTCCTAAAACATCCGAGGAAGTTGTCAGCCCTGTCAAATCTGAACTTACTTTCTACATGTGATAATGCATCGAAAGCGATTAAGCAGTTGTTCTCATGAAAAACATTCAGATGGTATTCCTTCCTTGGTTTACAAGAATGGAGGTGCACATATGACAACCAAACTAACAAAATTATTCCAGTGTTTCTGTTCTTAGCCTTAAAGCTATACAGATCATTACAGACAGAGTTGCTGATGTAGGAGAGAAGTGCGGCCTTAACACAAGCCTGATAGTTAGTTAATTAGTTAGTTAGTTAGTTCGGGCGGCAGTTCGACTCGAAGCAGGTTATAGGATTATAGGATTTGATATTTTCAAGTGTTCTATTGATTCTAGAACTGACATGTAGTCAACGCAAAACATAAAATTTTTGTAACGACTAATTTTGACAATTTTCATGCCTAGCTGGAGAGCTCTGACTTCGGCGGTAAAAATTGAAGACTCTCTGGGAGTCTGGTTTTCAAAATATTGTTCTCTGTGACAATTGATGCCGCAGCTTTATCGTCAAGTTTAGAACCGTCAGTATGCATAAAGTGGTAGTCTTGGTAAACTTCCTTGAGTTCTGCGAAATTCGATCGGAATACAGGGAGTATAGAAGACACTTATGTCAACTAGAATCCTTCCACAGTAGATGTCTCAGTCGAATATGTGGTTTCAAGTGGCAAGAAAATATATCTTGGGACACTCGGTAGGGAAGGTGTAGACGCCAAACTCGTTCGCGGTCAGCTGCGGTAGGTAGAACACGTCAGGCGCATTGACGACTCTCGCATTCCGAAAGTCGTGTTCTATGGCCAGCTGAAAGAGGTATGTTATCGTACCGGCCGTCTTCGATACAAAGGCATGGTGAAGTTCAATCTGAAGTCGTGCCATATAGACACACTGCTATTGGTATACAGGTAGAAAAAAGTGATAATTTTGGGAGACTTTAACATCTACACTGGGACAATATTTGCAATACAGAATTTACAATTTACTGATCTTGTATCTTATCTCACAGAATGCAGTGCTTACCTTTATTTAGTTCATTTATAATTATACAATGCATACAGGTACTGTCTGATTCTAGGGACGATCTACTAGATTTGAGACAACCCTCTATTAAAGGTTTCCACTGCAGAGTCAGCAAAATATCATGACGGATTTAGGCATTCAAAGAAAGGAGGTAGATGATAGACAAATACCTGTTATCCTAGGAAACAGGCCTTTTATGAAAAATTTAGAGCAGAGAGCTAAAGAGCAAATTCAAGTTAACGTAAGTGAGAATGATGACTGTATAATGCAAATTCTAGTCCTTAATACTTCAGTTACAAGAAATCTCAGGCAAACAAATCGCAGCCAGAATGAAGAAAACTTGACTCAGATTCATCTTAATAGCCGTAATTCACACAAATCACTTCGAATAGCCAAACTGAACACTAGATCAGCTCGTAACAAAACTGGATACTTACGTGATTTTATAATTGATCAAAATTTAGATATTTTAGGTGTAACCGAATCATGGCTGAGACCTGATGAAGATCATATTACTGGTGACATTTTACCTTATATAAGAGTGTGTCGCGAACAATTTGAAATGGTAGTGGTGAATTACTAGATCGAGCTTTAACGTTAGATTTGGGTGCTACAATTTTTCGTCTTTTGAGCAAATATGCTGTTCCATTTTGCTTAAGAACAAAAAAGGTAATTTTTCCTTTTATATCGTCCTCCACCAAATCAGAAAAATGAACAAGAGTTCATGAGTTCTTTACGGAATTTTGTGCTATAACGAGTGAAATAGTGGCTTTTGCGAGTCACATGGTGATTGCTGGGGATTTGAATTTGACATGGACAAACCAGATGAGCCATCCGTACGAGAATACAATTTCATTCTCCAATCAAGTGGTTTGAGGCAGTTTGTAACAGTTCCAATGCATGATGCTGGACGTTGTTTGGGTGTGGTTACAGCGAGAGACCAAGAGCCGTGTGTCGTTGAGAATCTTCTTGTGCATGACACTGGGGTACAGGTACAGAAAACGGTGATAATTTGTCCGAATACACGCTGGTATACAGGATATATTCGTCGACAAAATGTTATCAAGAGGCGACTTGAGCATAAGTTTGGAAAGAGTGGCTGAGGTGACGACAAAAAGGCCTACAAAAAGCAATGCGACTATATTTCTTTTCTGATCGATGAAGCAAAGACAAAATTTTTCTGTAACAAAATTTGTGAATCAAAATCAGATAAAAAGCAGTTGTTTGACACAGCAAAAGAATTATTACATTTGAAAAGTGAACCAAAGTACCCATTAGTGATCGTCTACCTTTTGATTTAGCCACTTACTTTTCGGATAAAATTGTTAGAATAAAGCAACAAATTAAGTCGGATTCCATACAGTTGCTTGCAAGTGAATTCGAAGAATACGTGCAGATTGAAAGTGAGCTATTGTTCTTTCAATCTACTGATGCGGAAGAAATACAACGCATCATTGCAAGTTCAGTCTCCTGCGATTCAGACCCCATCCATACAAGCCTCATTTAAGCATCTAGGGTCGAAATTGCTCCGTCACTCTCACAGATAGTTTACTTCTCACTTGTAGGTGCGGAGGATCCAGATTCCTTGAAAAATGCTTGCATTCGTCCACTCCTTAAAAAAGACACTCTAGATCCAAACAGTTTCAAAAATTACCACAATAAGAGAACGCAGCGGGTCTCTGTTCTGGGCGTTACATCCGAATCAGTAACTCTACAGTTGGGTGGACCACAGGGCTCCCTAATGGATGCTGGATACTATGAGGTTTATACCTTATCTGTATGATACATCATCAAGAAACATGGTTTTCGTTTCAAGATATATGCTGACGATACCGAGATACATGTGTCTTCCAACATACAGGATAACTCTGATCTCAGTGAAGTAACTAGACGCATAGAACTATGTGTGTCAGAGATTAAGAACTGGATGTGGTTAAAACCGGTAAAAGCTGAAAGCTGAGAAGACTGCAGTCATGATAATGACACCCCTCACTATCTGGAAAAAGTCGAAAACAAGAACACTAGTTATTGATAGTTCTGCTGTGTATCCTTCATAGAGCGCGCGAAATATTGGTGTAATTTTTGAACATTCGAAATTACAGAGCTATATTTTGAATGTTTGTAAGACGTGTACATATCACCCTCGCAATATCTGCGCTATTAGACGTTTTATTACGGTGCAGGCATGTGAATCACTAGTGCATGCTCTGATAAGCTCCATGTTGGATTACGCCAATGCACCTCTATACGGATTGCCAAAATATGAAATTAACCGCCTGCAGCGAATCCAGAACATGGCTGCACAAGTAATAGTTCAATCACAAAAATTCTAAAGTGTAACACCAATCCTATATTCCCTACACTGGCTAGCAGTTCAGCAAAGGTACATTAAGGACTGCTTACAAATTAGCAAACCGACGAGCGCACTACGATCCGGGTCTGCTGGACCCACTCTCAACATACCAAGATACAACACGGAACGATATGGCAAGCGATGTAAGGAGACTTCATTTGTCATCTCCAAAAAAGAACTGAATACCCATCTTTTTAGAACAGCATTTTATAGTTTTTCTAGTCAAAGTGTTTGTAAATATGCCTAGTCACTTTAGCTAGTCAGTTTTCGCGTACTTCGTTGTAAACTGTGTTTTCAGTTGTTGAATTGTATTTTTAACTTTATATGGTGTCGTTGAATATTTGTTTTAGTTAGTTACTGGCACCGTAAATCTTTTTTACAGTTGCAGTTACACAAAGGCCTTGGGAACGAGGGTCTCAGTCCAGAGGTTTGCAGAGATATAAATGCTCTGTAGCACCTCTGAAAAGCTTCGAACAGATGATCTAGCAGAGAAGCGTAGACTAGGAAGAACTCCCTCCGACATACGGTTATAAGTGCTTTACGTGCTGGAAGGTGTGTGCAATCAGATAAGTCTGCCGTCACATCACCGAGTTCACAAGACTAATGATCTTGTAATCTTTTTTGCCGTTCACGAGATGGAATACGTACTGATCTAAAAATGCTGCTGGCCACAAATGTTTCTTAAGATGCATTTCAGTTGTGATGTTTTTCTGGAATCCTTTGAGTGCCGAAATTAGTGTTACCGGGTATTTTTGACAATTTCCTTTTAATGCAGTATATAGATGTGACACATTTTATAACAGAAGCTAAACCATATTTTTTGCATTTGTGTAAGGTTTTAATTTTAGGTAAAAAGTTGATAAGTAACGAATAAACAGGGGGTCAGGGTGCAGGAAAGTATCTGACAGCGTATCAGTACTTCAATTTTTGCCACCTAAGACACGATTGTGTACTTTTGTAATTATAATAGCAATAAGCTGCATTTTTTGTTTCACAGGCCATTCGTGCCTGAAGGGATGATAACATCTCATTCAAACATATTGCGAATCAGAGAAATTTATTTTTGGAGGCACAGTTTCGTTTAGATTTAAATACATGTTATAGGGGTATTGTCAAACTAATACTTGGTTTCAATTGTGAGAATTCACAGTTTAACGGTGTCTTTTTTAAATATGGCCCATTTGAGTCATTTTTTATTTCTCTCACTAAGTGGTGGAAATTTTAAAGCTAATTATCCTCACCCAACAACGGCTAAGAGTAGATGACAGCAATCAAGGGTGGGATTATAAGTGACAGTGCTTGAATAGTATAGTATTGTATTGTTCTTTAGATTCCTTTCAACTGCTATGGTCATGTTGGGATAACCCTGCCATTTTTAGTGAAATAGGGCATTCCAGCCCTCCTCCTAACCCTTAAATGTAGAGTACCTCACAGGGTAGCAAGGAGTATCCTCGGTTGTGGATAGCCGGGTAAAATGGACTCTACTGAATTATAGACACTTTCTTCCACTGAACTTTGGAGTGTCATTGGATTCGGTGCTATTCTGTGTTGTAGCGATTCAGGACAGCACCATGGATACTTTTCTGCCAATGCCTTGTAATTGACCCCGCAAAAACGAACACCTCAGTTGACAACTCAGTTTTAATTTATAAATTGTTTGGTTTCAATTATTTTCTTTATTTAAAGGAAACTTTAAAGGGTAAAAACTTATTCAATTAACAATTGCATGAAAGTTATTTGATTGACGAAATGCAATTAGCCTCAATTGTGCATAGTAATTTCGACAACTCTTCTCTGGATTTCCTCAAAAGAAAATAGCTAAAAATCTTGGGATCACAAAAGTTCAGTTATACCGAGGATGTTCGGAACAATTGTAATTTTAATCCCGAGAGAATTGTCTTTGGCTAGGCGTATGTTTGAAGAAATAAGTCAACTTTAAAGATTCAGTTTAGTGAGTGTGGTATTTATTCCGGAGGTGGGATTGGGTAACCGGGTGGCATTTCAACCTACTTGTTGAATAAGTGTGGCATTTTTTCAAGTGGCAGTTGGTACGGCTTCAAGTCTTTGTATGTTGGATAGGTTAGTAATAATACAGATAAAGAACCAGATTTATTCTCGTGATTTATTTATTATTTATTTATTTATTTATTTATTATTATCCAGACCCCGGCCATTCCGGCGGTATATTCGCCCCAAAAATCTAAGCATACATTCTGTATGTTTGATTTTCTGTCTCGCAATCATTCTCACTTGCAAATAATATTTGCAAATGGGCATGCTTTGTCAGACATTCCGAAAGTTTATTCTTTTTGTGCTTTTTTTCGTTTTTTTATTTTTTTCGCCTCGGGATGGCTTCCAGAAAACTCATCCTAGGCTGTTTGACGTCGGAAGATGAATTTGGCACAGACAGAGGATGATGACACGTCATGAAATCGTAATTTTTTACGTTGACCTTCGAAATCCGGGTCAAACTGAGGTCAAAGTTTATATCTCGAAAATAGTTTCCGAAAAAAGCTCACGCCACCTTTGTATCTAGAAAAGCTGTAGAGAAAGATTGACCATTATCTCATAATGGGGAGAAATTGTGAGGTTAATTTCAATCCTTTTGGATACAAAAGACGTCATAAAAGAGATACCTCAATGATCTTGACCTGTGTGGTCAAGGTCAAGGCCAAAAACCGGAAGTTGATCGTTATCTTAAAGCGGTTGGAGACAGAGCTATTTTCAAAGCTTATTTTCGACCCTTTGGGCCTGAAAGGCATTATGTAAGAATTTCCTCTGTGACCTTGACCTTCACGGTCCTGGTCAAGGTCAAAAACCTGAAGTTGATCATTATCTCGCAAAGCTATGTAAATGTTTCATTGGTAACCTTGACCTCTTCTGTCATGGTCCACAGGAATCTTGCCCTTGTCTCTAAAACAGTTACAGAATCTTGACTGTTTTGCCCTAAAACACGTCACTTAGAGGTGTCTCTGTGACTGCCGACCTTATCGGGCATCATGTCCAACATACCCTTTCTCTTGTGCTTTCTGTAAGTTGGTCTTTCCGCTATGTAGCGGAATTCAAACTAGTTGAAATGGTCATGGAAATTTTTGTTGTCACCCATTTATATTTATATTTCACACATTATACTTATTTATCAGCACTCTTTTACTCTGTCATAGTTTTACTTTACGGTTCGTTCACAGACCTTCCATGCATGTCTGAATTCAATACAAATCACCCATTCTCATATTCTGTTTCTATACTAGTGAAAAGCAATTTGACATTGAACAAAAGTGACCAATTCTAAAACAACGCCTTTTTGTAAAGAGGAGCATCCTATTTCTGAAAAGCCGCATCGAAAAGAAAGCTTCCAATGTGAACGCTAATAACTAACTCAAACCAATGCCATACAGTGAAGATCGTGAAAATGGGGACCAATATTTTAAAAAATGTAAAAAAAAAGAAATTTCAAATCAGTCGATTGCTTTAGTTTTAGAGACCAGACCTGCAACATGCTTTTCTGCAAATGCCAAAAACAATTCAGGATTTGAAGACGTTAGTTTTGTATGTTTGATCCGATTGGACTAAATATGTTATCGATAACAACAACCTATCTATTGAATTGTAGCGTATAGAGACCGATTTTGAAAAAAAATGAAAACGGAAGGATGAAATTAGTCGGTCTCAGCCTGTTCACGAAAAAATTCAAGGAAGTTACTCGCAGCCCATTGTAGAAATGACGCGTCTATAATCCCGACATTCACTGTAATTAACTGCGATATTTTCCCATGAATGTTGAGTAATGAAGGTAACGACGCGGGGCAATTAAAATTGATGGCAAAATTTGAAAAATGCGACTACAGGATTCGAACCCACATTTTTGCTTGTTCTAACTCAGTGCTCCAAGAACTCAGCTGAAGTCGCACAACAACGCAGACTATGCATTGAAGCTGATCTCTATGAATGTCTCGTAAATAAACACAAAAAATAATAAACATCAAAATAATTTATCGAACTTTATTTCTAAAGCAGCGCATGGTTAACTGCATCGTTTGTAACGTCAAAGGAGGCTATATTGCGATAAACTTGCTAAAAGAAGATGTGGGAAAAAAGGGGAAGAATAAAACAGAATCGATGGATCACGCCCTATTTCAGAAAAAGCGTGCGCCAATTGATCATTTTACGAATGGATGGCGTAGTAGCAGCAATTTTGCAAGCCTGTACAACTGTGGTATAATTGTGGTGCGAATAGCTGTTGTGCAATAGTGAGTTTGATGGTACATATGGTCAGTGTCATTCAGTGGGGCGAATAGTCATTGTGCAATAGTGTGATGGCGCAAGTGATCATTCTGCACCTGTGTTTGGTAGTGAAAGTAGCCATAGAACACCCCTGCCAGCAAAGTGGAGTGGGCATTGTGTCCGTGTGTATGCCTTAAGTGATGGAGAGCTAATGTACACTAGTGTAAGTGTTGATGGTGCGATCAGCCATTGCATATTAGTGTAGGTATTGCATGGTGCGGGAGGCCATTCCCCCAGTATTTGAAAGTGGCACAATGGCAACTCAGCCGCGTGTAGCGAACAATTGCTCATCACATTAATAGTGTTATAAAGTAGTGTGTACAAAGTAGCTTTGTACTAGTAGCATTTGTTAAATTCGCAAATATTCGAACAGGGTAGCACTCTTTGAACTCGACTAGTGGGCAAGGACTTCTGTAGTCGTTCAGCTGTTTAAATTGTGGCTCGTGCCAGTACCATTGTTCACCATTGCGTTAGAGACAAGCAGACTTTGCGTGAACAAGTGTTTGAATGAAGGTGTGAATAGCCTTTATGGGCTTTGTTAACACGACGGCGGTTGTGCATAGTGTAAGTTACGTGGTAAGACTGGCCATTATGCATAAGTATAGATAGTGTACACTGATTAGCCATACTATACTCGCGCAAGTCTGGCGAGACTAGCCATTGTGTTGGATGGAGTATGGAACACCTAGCCTGACTTTCGACCTTCCCTGCTTCCGATCTTCCAGTGACCATCTTTTCCTCAGCTGTGTCCCATCACTTCCCCAGCAGTTTGCATAGTGAAATCCTTGAAGTTTTGAAGGCATTTATGGTCCTGATGTAAACAAAAGTCTTGCGCATATAGAACATGCTGTAAAGTAGAACAGATTTATTTATTTACGCAGAATCTTTATAAGCAAAATGCCTATACAGGCAGACGAGTTGGGCGGCCGCTTAGGTTGGCGGCTAGGGCGGCGATAAAGGGGTTTTTATCCTAAATAATCACAACTTGCGATATTTCTATTCCCGGTGCAACCTAGGTGGGATCTAGGTGTGAGCATGTCCATCTATCTGTCAGACTATCTAGGCCATAACTATTGGATATTTTAAACTTGGTGTTATTTTTTCTTGTTCATTTTACAGTATACCCCAAAATTACTCGTAGGAAATCAGCCTCGTGTGGAAAATAAACAGGATCCAGTTAAGTGCTGGGGAAGTGAGGATGATATGCTGAGGAAGTCTTGGGAGTTATTCCCCCAACGCTGCTGAGAAAGTGCAGAGGCAGTTTGTCACCCAGAGCTGGGAAGCTCGTAAATTAGTAAACATCTATCGTAGTAAGTTGAGGAGGAGAAGGAGGCAGAGGCAGAGATAGTGCAGAATAGTGTGAGCAGTCATACTGTACTTGTACACGTCTGGCTCTTGTGCACTATAAGCACTAGTATAAGTTGGGGGCCAAAGGTAGAGATTCAGCACTCATGTAGGATAGAGAGTAACCATACTATACTCGCACGAGTCGAGTGCTTATTTTGGAGCACAACAGTCAAAGTTGAGTGGCAAGGTTAGCCATGCTGCACACGTGTAGCACAGTGCGAGTAGCCATACCGAACTCATGCACGCTTGGCCCTTGTGCACTAAAAGATCTGATGCAAGCTGGGTTTTAAGGATAGATATTCTGCACATGTGTGACCCAGTTTGAGCACCCATACTGTACTGTGCAAACGACCAGACTAGCCACTGTGCACTATAATGAACACTAGTGCAAGTTTAGTAGTGAGGTTAGCCATTCTGCATACGCACAGGATGGTAGAAGTAGCGATACGGTGCTTGAACAAGCCTCGCCCTTACGCACTATAAACATTAGTGCAAGCTGTGCTAACTGTGCCCATTCTGCATTAGTGTAGGATAGCGGGAATAGCCATACTGTACTATAATTACTACCATTGCGCACTGTTATCACTAGTGCAAGTTGGATGGTAAACATTGCTATTCAGCAAGTTTGGCCCTTGTGCACCAGAAGCACTAACGTAAACTCGCACAAGGGTAGCCATGCTGCATTCGTGTAGGATGGTGTGAGTAAACGTACTCTACTAGTGTTGGGCAATGTGAGCACCCATACTGTACTCGTGCAAGTCTGGGCCGACTTGCCCTTGTGCACTATGACTACTAATGCAATTTGGGTGGTAAGGTTAGCCATTCTACACACGTGTGGGACCATGTCAGCACCAATACTGTACTCGTGCAAGCCTGGGGAGACCAGCCTTTAAACACTATAATGAACACCAGTGTAATTACTGGGAACGGTGACCATTCTGCACACGTATAGGATAGTGGATGTAGCGATACCGAACTCTTATAAGTTTGGGGACACTTGCCTGTGTGTACTGTAACAAGCACCACTGTAAGTTGGGTAAGAAGACTAACTAGTCTACACGATAGTGCAAGACTGGTCCGCGTGCACTACAAGGTGGCAAGGGTAGCCATTCTACATGCGCGAAGGATAGAGGAAAAGCCATGCCGTACTTCTGCAAGCCAGGGGTGGCCAGTTCAAACCACGTGTGGGACAGGGGAATAGCCATACTGTACTCTTGCGCATCTACATTGTCTCATTGTCTTAAAACGGTTGGAGACAGAGCTGTTTTCAAAGCTTATTTTCGACCCTTTGGGCCTAAAAGGCATTATGTAAGAAGTTCCTCTGTGACTTTGTCCTTCTCTGTCCTGGTCGAGGTCAAAAACCTGAAGTTGACCATTATCTCGAAAAGCTATATAAATGTTTCATGGTAACCTTGACCTCTTCTGTCATGGTCCACAGGAATCTTACCCTTGTCTCTACAACAGTTACAGAATCTCGACTGTTTTGCCCTAAAACACGTCACTTAGAGGTGTCTCTGTGACTGCCGACCTTATCAGGCATCATGTGCAACATACCCTTACTCTTGTGTCTCTGTGACTGCCGACCTTATCGGGCATCATGTGCAACATACTCTTTCTCTTGTGTCTCTGTGACTGCCGACCTTATCGGGCATCATGTCCAACATACCCTTTCTCTTGTGCTTTCTGTAAATCGGTCCTTCCGCTATGTAGCGGAATTCAAACTAGTTGAAATGGTCGTGCAAATTTTTGTTGTCACCCATTTATATTTATATTTCACACATTATACTTATTTATCAGCACTCTTTTACTCTGTCATAGTTTTACTTTACGGTTCGTTCACAGACCTTCCATGCATGTCTGAATTCAATACAAATCACCCATTCTCATATTCTGTTTCTATACTAGTGAAAAGCAATTTGATATTGAACAAAAGTGACCAATTCTAAAACAACGCCATTTTTGAAAAGAGGAGCATCCTATTTCTGAAAAGCCGCATCGAAAAGAAAGCTTTCAATGTGAACGCTAATAACTAACTTAAACCAATGCCATACAGCGAAGATCGTGACAATTGGGACCAATATTTTAAAAAATGTAAAAAAAAAGAAATTTCAAATCAGTCGATTGCTTTAGTTTTAGAGACCAGACCTGCAACATGCTTTTCTGCAAATGCCAAAAAAAATTCAGGATTTGAAGACGTTAGTTTTGTATGTTTGATCCGATTGGACTAAATATGTTATCGATAACAACAACCTATCTATTGAATTGTAGCGTATAGAGACCGATTTTGAAAAAAAAAATGAAAACGGAAGGATGAAATTAGTCGGCTATATTGCGATAAACTTGCTAAAAGAAGATGTGGGAAAAAAGGGGAAGAATAAAACAGAATCGATGGATCACGCCCTATTTCAGAAAAAGCGTGCGCCAATTGATCATTTTACGAATGGATGGCGTAGTAGCAGCAATTTTGCAAGCCTGTACAACTGTGGTATAATTGTGGTGCGAATAGCTGTTGTGCAATAGTGTGTTTGATGGTACATATGGTCAGTGTCATTCAGTGGGGCGAATAGTCATTGTGCAATAGTGTGATGGCGCAAGTGATCATTCTGCACCTGTGTTTGGTAGTGAAAGTAGCCATAGAACACCCCTGCCAGCAAAGTGGAGTGGGCATTGTGTCCGTGTGTATGCCTTAAGTGATGGAGAGCTAATGTACACTAGTGTAAGTGTTGATGGTGCGATCAGCCATTGCATATTAGTGTAGGTGTTGCATGGTGCGGGAGGCCATTCCCCCAGTATTTGAAAGTGGTACAATGGCAACTCAGCCGCGTGTAGCGGACAATTGCTCATCACATTAATAGTGTTATAAAGTAGTGTGTACAAAGTAGCTTTGTACTAGTAGCATTTGTTAAATTCGCAAATATTCGAACAGGGTAGCACTCTTTGAACTCGACTAGTGGGCAAGGACTTCTGTAGTCGTTCAGCTGTTTAAATTGTGGCTCGGGCCAGTACCATTGTTCACCATTACGCTAGACACAAGCAGACTTTGCGTGAACAAGTGTTTGAATGAAGGTGCGAATAGCCTTTGTGGGCTTTGTTAACACGAGCGACGGTTGTGCATAGTGTAAGTTACGTGGTAACACTGGCCATTATGCATAAGTGTAGATGGTTTACACTGAGTAGCCATACTATACTCGCGCAAGTCTGGCGAGACTAGCCATTGTGTTGGATGGAGTATGGAACACCTAGCGTGACTTTCGACCTTCCCTGCTTCCGATCTTCCAGTGACCATCTTTTCCTCAGCAGTATCCCATCACTTCCCCAGCAGTTTGCATAGTGAAATCCTTGAAGTTTTGAAGGCATTTATGGTCCTGATGTAAACAAAAGTCTTGCGCATATAGAACATGCTGTAAAGTAGAACAGATTTATTTATTAACGCAGAATCTTTATAAGCAAAATGCCTGTACAGGCAGACGAGTTGGGCGGCCGCTTAGGTTGGCGGCTAGGGCGGCGATAAAGGGGTTTTTATCCTAAATAATCACAACTTGCGATATTTCTATTCCCAGTGCAACCTAGGTGGGATCTAGGTGTGAGCATGTCCATCTATCTGTCCGACTATCTAGGCCATAACTATTGGATATTTTAAACTTGGTGTTATTTCTTCTTGTTCATTTTACAGCATACCCTAAAATTACTCGTAGGAAATCAGCCTCGTGTGAAAATAAACAGGATCCAGTTAAGTGCTGGGGAAGTGAGGATGATATGCTGAGGAAGTCTTGGGAGTTATTCCCCCAACGCTGCTGAGAAAGTGCAGAGGCAGTTTGTCACCCAGAGCTGGGAAGCTCGTAAATTAGTAAACATCTATCGTAGTAAGTTGGGGAGGAGAAGGAGGCAGAGGCAGAGATAGTGCAGAATAGTGTGGGCAGTCATACTGTACTTGTACACGTCTGGCTCTTGTGCACTTTAAGCACTAGTGTAAGTTGGGGGCCAACGGCCCAGACTTGCACGAGCACCCATACTGTACTGTGCAAATGACCAGACTAGCCACTGTGCACTATAATGAACACTAGCGCAAGTTTGGTAGTGAGGTTAGCCATTCTGCATACGTACAGGACGGTAGAAGTAGCGATACGGTGCTTGAACAAGCCTCGCCCTTACGCGCTATAAGCATTAGTGCAAGTTGTGCTAAGTGTGCCCATTCTGCATTAGTGTAGGATAGCGGGAATAGCCATACAGTACTTTAATTACTACTATTACGCACTGTTATCACTAGTGCAAGTTGGGTGGTAAGCGTTGCTATTCAGCAAGTTTGGCCCTTGTGCACCAGAAGCACTAACGTAAACTCGCACAAGGGTAGGCCATGCTGCATTCGTGTAGGATGGTGTGAGTAAACGTACTCTACTAGTGTTGGGCAATGTGAGCACCCATACTGTACTCGTGCAAGTCTGGGCCGACTTGCCCTTGTGCACTATGACTACTAATGCAATTTGGATGGTAAGGTTGGCCATTCTGCACACGTGTGGGACCATGTCAGCACCCATACTGTACTCGTGCAAGCCTGGGGAGACCAGCCCTTATACACTATAATGAACACCAGTGTAATTACTGGGAACGGTGGCCATTCTGCACACGTATAGGATAGTGGAAGTAGCGATATCGTACTCTTATAAGTCTAGGGACACTTGCCTGTGTGTACTGTAACAAGCACCACTGTAAGTTGGGTAAGAAGACTAACTAGTCTGCACGATAGTGCAAGACTGGCCCGCGTGCACTACAAGGTGGCAAGGGTAGCCATTCTACACGCGTGAAGGATAGAGGAATAGCCATGCCGTACTCCTGCAAGCCAGGGGTGGTCAGTTCAAACCACGTGTGGGACATTAGTCTCGCTGTTGCGCACTAAAAGCACTCGCGGAAGGTGAGCGAGAAGGGCAGCTATTCTGCACCCGTGACCAAGTACACACTGTACTCGTGCAAGTCGACCCATTGTGCACTAAGAGCTAATGCACAGGGAGCAACCATACTGTACTCGTGCAAGCCTGCCCATGTCGGGCCGTAAGCACTAGTGTAGTGAAGTGCAGAATGACTACCCCGAGTATCCTGACACGGGTAGAATAGCGAGCGTGGGCAGAGTGTACTCTTGCCAGCCTGGTGAGACTACGGCTCGTTACAGTGCACACTGGCTAGCACAAGTTGGGTCTCATGACTAACAATTCTGCACATGTGTGGGACACTGCAAATAGCCATATCGTACTCTTGCAAATTTGGCCTTTCTGCACTGAAGTATAGTGCAAGTTGGTCAGTAGGGTACCCAGTCTACAGCCTGAGAATATAGCCAGTGTGCATTGTGATACGCAGCAATGTAACTTGGGTGGGAAGGCTAGCCATTCTGCACAGGTGTAGGAAAGGATACTAGCCATATGGTACTAGCACAAGTCTGGAGACACTAACCATTGTGCATTAGTGTAAGCCTCGCGTATAGCATCGAACTCGTGCAAGTCTTGAGACACTAGCCAGTGCACATAACAAACCTCAGTGCAAGTTGTGTAGCCGAGCCAGCTATTTTGCACACGTGTAAAACGGCACCCATACTGTATTCATAGTGCAGATCTGGCACTTCTGCACTACACGTGTGCACAACGGCTACCTTTACAACCCAGAGTAATTCTGCATACGTTTAATATGGTACGAATAGGTAGTTTAAGTGAGATGCCCAGCAGTAGTGTTGGATGTTGCGTAACCGTACTGTACTCTTGCAATTCTAGGCAGTATGGCCATTGTGCACACATTTTGCACAGCGAGTAACCAGAGTGTACTAGTGCAAGTGGCTGTACTAGTTTAACATGCTGTACTCTTGTAAATCTGGCCATTGTGAACTACAAGTAATTGTAGTCATTCTGCACACGTGTAGGATAGGGCACTAGTAATACTGTACCAGCACAAGTCTGGAGACACTAATCATTGTGCACTAGTGTAAGCCCCCCTTGTAACACCACACTTGTGCAAGTCTGTGGAGACACTAATAAGTGTATATAATAAAAAAACCCATTGTAAATTGTGTAGCAGAGACAGCTATTCCGCACACGTGTAAAACAGCACCAATACTGTATACATAGTACAGATCTGGCACTTCCGCTCTACACAATGGCTACCTTTACAACCCAGAGCAATTCTGCGCACGTATAACACGAATAGATCGTTTTAGTAAGATGTCAAACAGCATTCGATTTGGATAGTGCGTAACCGTGCTCTGTTCTTGCAAGCCTAGGCAGAGTCGGCATTGTGCACACGCTTTGCACAGCAAGTAACCCAAGGGTACTGGTGCAAGTGGCTGTACTAGTTTAACATACTGTACTCGTGCAAGTCTGGCCATTGTGCACTACAAGCATAAGTGAAAGGTATGTAGTAACTGTCGTCATACTGCACACGTGTAGTATAGGGCACTAGCCATACTGTACTAGCACAAGTCTGGAGACACTAATCATTGTGCACTAGTGAAAGCCCACCCCCCCCCCTGTAGCACCGTACTCTTGTGAGTCTGGCTATTGTGCACTACTACTATAAGTGAAGGGGTATGCAGTAAATGTAGTCATTCTGAACACGTATAGGATAGGCTACTAGCCATACTATACTAGCACAAGCCTGGATACACCAGTTATTGTGCAATAGTGTAACCACCCCCCCCCCCTCCGACTTGTAGCACCGTGCTCGTGTAAGCCTGGCCATTGTGCACTACAAGCATACGTGAAAGGTATTTAGTAAATGTAGTCATTCTGCACACGTGTAGGACGGGGCACTAGCCATACTGTACTAGTAGAAGTCTGTAAACACTAATCACTGTGCACTAGTGTAAGCTCCCTCTTTGTAGCACCGTACTCTTGTTAGTCTGGCCACTGTGCACTACAAGCATAAGTGAAAGTCATGTAGTAAATGTAGTTATTCTGCACACGTGTAGGATATGGTAGTAATCATTGTGCACTAGTGTTCAACCCCCCCCCCCCCCCACTTTTAGGATCAGATTCGTGTAACTCTGGCCATTGTGCACTACAGGCATAAGTAAAAAGCATCTAGTAAATGTCATTCTACACACGTGTAGGATAGGGCACTAGCCATACTCTACTAGTACAAGTCTGAAGACACTAATCATTGTGCACTGGTGTAAGCCCCCCCCCCCCTTTGTACCACCGTACTCGTCTAAGTCTGGCCATTGTGCACTTCAAGCATAAGTGAAAGGAATGTAGTAAATGCAGTCATTTTGCATACGTATAGAATGGGTAATAGCCATACTGTACTAGTACGAGTCTGTAGACACTAAGCATTGTGCACTAGTGTAAGCCCCCCCCCCTTTCCAGCACCGTACTCGTGTTAGTCTGGCCACTGTGCACTACAAAGATAAGTGAAAGAAATGTAGTAAATGTAGTCATTCTGCACACGTGTAGGACGGGGCACTAGCCATACTGTACTAGTAGAAGTCTGTAAACACTAATCACTGTGCACTAGTGTAAGCTCCCTCTTTGTAGCACCGTACTCTTGTTAGTCTGGCCACTGTGCACTACAAGCATAAGTGAAAGTCATGTAGTAAATGTAGTTATTCTGCACACGTGTAGGATATGGTAGTAATCATTGTGCACTAGTGTTCAACCCCCCCCCCCCACTTTTAGGATCAGATTCGTGTAACTCTGGCCATTGTGCACTACAGGCATAAGTAAAAAGCATCTAGTAAATGTCATTCTACACACGTGTAGGATAGGGCACTAGCCATACTCTACTAGTACAAGTCTGAAGACACTAATCATTGTGCACTGGTGTAAGCCCCCCCCCCCCCTTTGTACCACCGTACTCGTCTAAGTCTGGCCATTGTGCACTTCAAGCATAAGTGAAAGGAATGTAGTAAATGCAGTCATTTTGCATACGTATAGAATGGGTAATAGCCATACTGTACTAGTACGAGTCTGTAGACACTAAGCATTGTGCACTAGTGTAAGCCCCCCCCTTTCCAGCACCGTACTCGTGTTAGTCTGGCCACTGTGCACTACAAAGATAAGTGAAAGAAATGTAGTAAATGTAGTCATTCTGCACACGTGTAGGACGGGGCACTAGCCATACTGTACTAGTAGAAGTCTGTAAACACTAATCACTGTGCACTAGTGTAAGCTCCCTCTTTGTAGCACCGTACTCTTGTTAGTCTGGCCACTGTGCACTACAAGCATAAGTGAAAGTCATGTAGTAAATGTAGTTATTCTGCACACGTGTAGGATATGGTAGTAATCATTGTGCACCAGTGTTCAACCCCCCCCCCCACTTTTAGGATCAGATTCGTGTAACTCTGGCCATTGTGCACTACAGGCATAAGTAAAAAGCATCTAGTAAATGTCATTCTACACACGTGTAGGATAGGGCACTAGCCATACTCTACTAGTACAAGTCTGAAGACACTAATCATTGTGCACTGGTGTAAGCCCCCCCCCCCCTTTGTACCACCGTACTCGTCTAAGTCTGGCCATTGTGCACTTCAAGCATAAGTGAAAGGAATGTAGTAAATGCAGTCATTTTGCATACGTATAGAATGGGTAATAGCCATACTGTACTAGTACGAGTCTGTAGACACTAAGCATTGTGCACTAGTGTAAGCCCCCCCCCCCCCTTTCCAGCACCGTACTCGTGTTAGTCTGGCCACTGTGCACTACAAAGATAAGTGAAAGAAATGTAGTAAATGTAGTCATTCTGCACACGTGTAGGACGGGGCACTAGCCATACTGTACTAGTAGAAGTCTGTAAACACTAATCACTGTGCACTAGTGTAAGCTCCCTCTTTGTAGCACCGTACTCTTGTTAGTCTGGCCACTGTGCACTACAAGCATAAGTGAAAGTCATGTAGTAAATGTAGTTATTCTGCACACGTGTAGGATATGGTAGTAATCATTGTGCACTAGTGTTCAACCCCCCCCCCCCCACTTTTAGGATCAGATTCGTGTAACTCTGGCCATTGTGCACTACAGGCATAAGTAAAAAGCATCTAGTAAATGTCATTCTACACACGTGTAGGATAGGGCACTAGCCATACTCTACTAGTACAAGTCTGAAGACACTAATCATTGTGCACTGGTGTAAGCCCCCCCCCCCCCCTTTGTACCACCGTACTCGTCTAAGTCTGGCCATTGTGCACTTCAAGCATAAGTGAAAGGAATGTAGTAAATGCAGTCATTTTGCATACGTATAGAATGGGTAATAGCCATACTGTACTAGTACGAGTCTGTAGACACTAAGCATTGTGCACTAGTGTAAGCCCCCCCCCCCCCTTTCCAGCACCGTACTCGTGTTAGTCTGGCCACTGTGCACTACAAAGATAAGTGAAAGAAATGTAGTAAATGTAGTCATTCTGCACACGTGTAGGACGGGGCACTAGCCATACTGTACTAGTAGAAGTCTGTAAACACTAATCACTGTGCACTAGTGTAAGCTCCCTCTTTGTAGCACCGTACTCTTGTTAGTCTGGCCACTGTGCACTACAAGCATAAGTGAAAGTCATGTAGTAAATGTAGTTATTCTGCACACGTGTAGGATATGGTAGTAATCATTGTGCACTAGTGTTCAACCCCCCCCCCCCCCCCACTTTTAGGATCAGATTCGTGTAACTCTGGCCATTGTGCACTACAGGCATAAGTAAAAAGCATCTAGTAAATGTCATTCTACACACGTGTAGGATAGGGCACTAGCCATACTCTACTAGTACAAGTCTGAAGACACTAATCATTGTGCACTGGTGTAAGCCCCCCCCCCCTTTGTACCACCGTACTCGTCTAAGTCTGGCCATTGTGCACTTCAAGCATAAGTGAAAGGAATGTAGTAAATGCAGTCATTTTGCATACGTATAGAATGGGTAATAGCCATACTGTACTAGTACGAGTCTGTAGACACTAAGCATTGTGCACTAGTGTAAGCCCCCCCCCCCCTTTCCAGCACCGTACTCGTGTTAGTCTGGCCACTGTGCACTACAAAGATAAGTGAAAGAAATGTAGTAAATGTAGTCATTCTGCACACGTGTAGGACGGGGCACTAGCCATACTGTACTAGTAGAAGTCTGTAAACACTAATCACTGTGCACTAGTGTAAGCTCCCTCTTTGTAGCACCGTACTCTTGTTAGTCTGGCCACTGTGCACTACAAGCATAAGTGAAAGTCATGTAGTAAATGTAGTTATTCTGCACACGTGTAGGATATGGTAGTAATCATTGTGCACTAGTGTTCAACCCCCCCCCCCCACTTTTAGGATCAGATTCGTGTAACTCTGGCCATTGTGCACTACAGGCATAAGTAAAAAGCATCTAGTAAATGTCATTCTACACACGTGTAGGATAGGGCACTAGCCATACTCTACTAGTACAAGTCTGAAGACACTAATCATTGTGCACTGGTGTAAGCCCCCCCCCCCCTTTGTACCACCGTACTCGTCTAAGTCTGGCCATTGTGCACTTCAAGCATAAGTGAAAGGAATGTAGTAAATGCAGTCATTTTGCATACGTATAGAATGGGTAATAGCCATACTGTACTAGTACGAGTCTGTAGACACTAAGCATTGTGCACTAGTGTAAGCCCCCCCCCCCCCTTTCCAGCACCGTACTCGTGTTAGTCTGGCCACTGTGCACTACAAAGATAAGTGAAAGAAATGTAGTAAATGTAGTCATTCTGCACACGTGTAGGACGGGGCACTAGCCATACTGTACTAGTAGAAGTCTGTAAACACTAATCACTGTGCACTAGTGTAAGCTCCCTCTTTGTAGCACCGTACTCTTGTTAGTCTGGCCACTGTGCACTACAAGCATAAGTGAAAGTCATGTAGTAAATGTAGTTATTCTGCACACGTGTAGGATATGGTAGTAATCATTGTGCACTAGTGTTCAACCCCCCCCCCCCCCACTTTTAGGATCAGATTCGTGTAACTCTGGCCATTGTGCACTACAGGCATAAGTAAAAAGCATCTAGTAAATGTCATTCTACACACGTGTAGGATAGGGCACTAGCCATACTCTACTAGTACAAGTCTGAAGACACTAATCATTGTGCACTGGTGTAAGCCCCCCCCCCCCTTTGTACCACCGTACTCGTCTAAGTCTGGCCATTGTGCACTTCAAGCATAAGTGAAAGGAATGTAGTAAATGCAGTCATTTTGCATACGTATAGAATGGGTAATAGCCATACTGTACTAGTACGAGTCTGTAGACACTAAGCATTGTGCACTAGTGTAAGCCCCCCCCCTTTCCAGCACCGTACTCGTGTTAGTCTGGCCACTGTGCACTACAAAGATAAGTGAAAGAAATGTAGTAAATGTAGTCATTCTGCACACGTGTAGGACGGGGCACTAGCCATACTGTACTAGTAGAAGTCTGTAAACACTAATCACTGTGCACTAGTGTAAGCTCCCTCTTTGTAGCACCGTACTCTTGTTAGTCTGGCCACTGTGCACTACAAGCATAAGTGAAAGTCATGTAGTAAATGTAGTTATTCTGCACACGTGTAGGATATGGTAGTAATCATTGTGCACTAGTGTTCAACCCCCCCCCCCCCCCCCCCCCACTTTTAGGATCAGATTCGTGTAACTCTGGCCATTGTGCACTACAGGCATAAGTAAAAAGCATCTAGTAAATGTCATTCTACACACGTGTAGGATAGGGCACTAGCCATACTCTACTAGTACAAGTCTGAAGACACTAATCATTGTGCACTGGTGTAAGCCCCCCCCCCCCCCCCCCTTTGTACCACCGTACTCGTCTAAGTCTGGCCATTGTGCACTTCAAGCATAAGTGAAAGGAATGTAGTAAATGCAGTCATTTTGCATACGTATAGAATGGGTAATAGCCATACTGTACTAGTACGAGTCTGTAGACACTAAGCATTGTGCACTAGTGTAAGCCCCCCTCCCCCTTTCCAGCACCGTACTCGTGTTAGTCTGGCCACTGTGCACTACAAAGATAAGTGAAAGAAATGTAGTAAATGTAGTCATTCTGCACACGTGTAGGACGGGGCACTAGCCATACTGTACTAGTAGAAGTCTGTAAACACTAATCACTGTGCACTAGTGTAAGCTCCCTCTTTGTAGCACCGTACTCTTGTTAGTCTGGCCACTGTGCACTACAAGCATAAGTGAAAGTCATGTAGTAAATGTAGTTATTCTGCACACGTGTAGGATATGGTAGTAATCATTGTGCACTAGTGTTCAACCCCCCCCCCCCACTTTTAGGATCAGATTCGTGTAACTCTGGCCATTGTGCACTACAGGCATAAGTAAAAAGCATCTAGTAAATGTCATTCTACACACGTGTAGGATAGGGCACTAGCCATACTCTACTAGTACAAGTCTGAAGACACTAATCATTGTGCACTGGTGTAAGCCCCCCCCCCCCTTTGTACCACCGTACTCGTCTAAGTCTGGCCATTGTGCACTTCAAGCATAAGTGAAAGGAATGTAGTAAATGCAGTCATTTTGCATACGTATAGAATGGGTAATAGCCATACTGTACTAGTACGAGTCTGTAGACACTAAGCATTGTGCACTAGTGTAAGCCCCCCCCTTTCCAGCACCGTACTCGTGTTAGTCTGGCCACTGTGCACTACAAAGATAAGTGAAAGAAATGTAGTAAATGTAGTCATTCTGCACACGTGTAGGACGGGGCACTAGCCATACTGTACTAGTAGAAGTCTGTAAACACTAATCACTGTGCACTAGTGTAAGCTCCCTCTTTGTAGCACCGTACTCTTGTTAGTCTGGCCACTGTGCACTACAAGCATAAGTGAAAGTCATGTAGTAAATGTAGTTATTCTGCACACGTGTAGGATATGGTAGTAATCATTGTGCACCAGTGTTCAACCCCCCCCCCCCCCCCCCCCCACTTTTAGGATCAGATTCGTGTAACTCTGGCCATTGTGCACTACAGGCATAAGTAAAAAGCATCTAGTAAATGTCATTCTACACACGTGTAGGATAGGGCACTAGCCATACTCTACTAGTACAAGTCTGAAGACACTAATCATTGTGCACTGGTGTAAGCCCCCCCCCCCCCTTTGTACCACCGTACTCGTCTAAGTCTGGCCATTGTGCACTTCAAGCATAAGTGAAAGGAATGTAGTAAATGCAGTCATTTTGCATACGTATAGAATGGGTAATAGCCATACTGTACTAGTACGAGTCTGTAGACACTAAGCAGTGTGCACTAGTGTAAGCCCCCCCCCCCTTTCCAGCACCGTACTCGTGTTAGTCTGGCCACTGTGCACTACAAAGATAAGTGAAAGAAATGTAGTAAATGTAGTCATTCTGCACACGTGTAGGACGGGGCACTAGCCATACTGTACTAGTAGAAGTCTGTAAACACTAATCACTGTGCACTAGTGTAAGCTCCCTCTTTGTAGCACCGTACTCTTGTTAGTCTGGCCACTGTGCACTACAAGCATAAGTGAAAGTCATGTAGTAAATGTAGTTATTCTGCACACGTGTAGGATATGGTAGTAATCATTGTGCACTAGTGTTCAACCCCCCCCCCCCCCCCCCCACTTTTAGGATCAGATTCGTGTAACTCTGGCCATTGTGCACTACAGGCATAAGTAAAAAGCATCTAGTAAATGTCATTCTACACACGTGTAGGATAGGGCACTAGCCATACTCTACTAGTACAAGTCTGAAGACACTAATCATTGTGCACTGGTGTAAGCCCCCCCCCCCCCCCCCCTTTGTACCACCGTACTCGTCTAAGTCTGGCCATTGTGCACTTCAAGCATAAGTGAAAGGAATGTAGTAAATGCAGTCATTTTGCATACGTATAGAATGGGTAATAGCCATACTGTACTAGTACGAGTCTGTAGACACTAAGCATTGTGCACTAGTGTAAGCCCCCCCCCCCCCTTTCCAGCACCGTACTCGTGTTAGTCTGGCCACTGTGCACTACAAAGATAAAAGAAATGTAGTAAATGTAGTCATTCTGCACACGTGTAGGACGGGGCACTAGCCATACTGTACTAGTAGAAGTCTGTAAACACTAATCACTGTGCACTAGTGTAAGCTCCCTCTTTGTAGCACCGTACTCTTGTTAGTCTGGCCACTGTGCACTACAAGCATAAGTGAAAGTCGTGTAGTAAATGTAGTTATTCTGCACACGTGTAGGATATGGTAGTAATCATTGTGCACTAGTGTTCAACCCCCCCCCCCCCCCCCACTTTTAGGATCAGATTCGTGTAACTCTGGCCATTGTGCACTACAGGCATAAGTAAAAAGCATCTAGTAAATGTCATTCTACACACGTGTAGGATAGGGCACTAGCCATACTCTACTAGTACAAGTCTGAAGACACTAATCATTGTGCACTGGTGTAAGCCCCCCCCCCCCCCCCTTTGTACCACCGTACTCGTCTAAGTCTGGCCATTGTGCACTTCAAGCATAAGTGAAAGGAATGTAGTAAATGCAGTCATTTTGCATACGTATAGAATGGGTAATAGCCATACTGTACTAGTACGAGTCTGTAGACACTAAGCATTGTGCACTAGTGTAAGCCCCCCCCCCTTTCCAGCACCGTACTCGTGTTAGTCTGGCCACTGTGCACTACAAAGATAAGTGAAAGAAATGTAGTAAATGTAGTCATTCTGCACACGTGTAGGACGGGGCACTAGCCATACTGTACTAGTAGAAGTCTGTAAACACTAATCACTGTGCACTAGTGTAAGCTCCCTCTTTGTAGCACCGTACTCTTGTTAGTCTGGCCACTGTGCACTACAAGCATAAGTGAAAGTCATGTAGTAAATGTAGTTATTCTGCACACGTGTAGGATATGGTAGTAATCATTGTGCACTAGTGTTCAACCCCCCCCCCCCCCCCCCCACTTTTAGGATCAGATTCGTGTAACTCTGGCCATTGTGCACTACAGGCATAAGTAAAAAGCATCTAGTAAATGTCATTCTACACACGTGTAGGATAGGGCACTAGCCATACTCTACTAGTACAAGTCTGAAGACACTAATCATTGTGCACTGGTGTAAGCCCCCCCCCCCCCTTTGTACCACCGTACTCGTCTAAGTCTGGCCATTGTGCACTTCAAGCATAAGTGAAAGGAATGTAGTAAATGCAGTCATTTTGCATACGTATAGAATGGGTAATAGCCATACTGTACTAGTACGAGTCTGTAGACACTAAGCATTGTGCACTAGTGTAAGCCCCCCCCCCCCTTTCCAGCACCGTACTCGTGTTAGTCTGGCCACTGTGCACTACAAAGATAAGTGAAAGAAATGTAGTCATTCTGCACACGTGTAGGATGGGGCAATAACCATACTGTACTAGCAAAAGTCTAGAGACGCTAATCATTGTGCACTAGTGTCACCCCTCCCCCCCCCCCAACCTTCTAGCACCGTACTCTTTTGTGAGTCTGGCCATTGTGCACTACAACTTTAAGTGAAAGGTATGTAGTTATTCTGCACATGTGTAGGATAGGGTACTAATCATTGTGCACTAGTGTACGACCCCCCCCCCCCTTTTAGAATCCGATTCGTGCAACTCTGGCCATTGTGCACTACAAACACAAGTGAAAGAAATGCAATTCTGCACACGTGTAGGATGCGGCAATAGCCATACTGTGCTAGTACAGGTCTGTACACACTAATCATTGTGCACTAGTGTAAGCCCCCCCCCCCCCTTTGTAGCACCGTTCTCGTGCAAGTCTGGCCATTGTGCACTACAAGCAGAAGTGAAAGGAATGTAGTAAATGCCGTCATTTTGCATGCGTATAGAATGGGTACTAGCCATACTGTACTAGTACAGTTCTGTAGACACTAATCATTGTGCACTAGTGTAAGCTCCTCCCCCTATTGTAGCACCGTACTCTAGTAAGTCTGGCCATTGGGCACTACAAGCATAAGCGAAAGGTATGTAGTGGGTGTAGTCATTGTGTACACGTGTAGGATGGGGCAATAACCATACTGTACTAGCAAAAGTCTAGAGACGCTAATCATTGTGCACTATAGTAAGCCCCCCACCCTTTTAGCATCGTACTCGTGCAAGTCTGGCCATTGTGCACGAGAAGCATAAGTGAAAGGTATGCAGTAGGTGTAGTCATTCTGCACACGTGTAGGATGGGGCACTAGCCATACTGTACTAGTGAAAGTCTGTAGACACTATTGTGCACTACTGTAAGCCCCCCCCCCTCCCCCTTGTAGCACCATACTCGTGTAAGTCTGGCCATTGGGCACTACAAGCGTAAGTGAAAGGTATGTAGTCATTCTACACACGTATAATATAGTTCGAGGAGCCATATTGTGCTCTTGTAAATCTGGAATAAGCACCAGTGCGATTATCCATTGCGCAGGCGAGTAGCTCTTGTGATTGAAGAGGTTTGAAGGAAGCTCCGCACTAGCTTCTCCTGCAGCCAATTCCCATACGGCCCCTTTACTTGCACTGGTGTGGTATGGCACTTGTACGCTATGCTGCAATGGTGCGCGGTAGGAAAAAATTACTGCGCAAATGGTGCGTGGTAGAAGAAACTATTGCGCAATCGTGTAAGTGTGGTGACAGGAACCACTGATCATTAACATTAATGTTATGATGACGGCATACTTTACCAAAGCTTGGATTGCGCCTTTTATTAAATTACCAGGCTTTGGTAAAATGCCGAAACTTTCAGTACTACATACACACGTTAGAAATGTTTACAGCACAGAGTATTGCAATAAGTAATGTTAAATAAGTTTTGTTTTTGTTATTTTAAAATTTGTCCAATTATTGTTCAATTTTCCAATCACTCATTAGTGGACACTCGGCTCACTGGTGACACCCGGCTGACTGGTGACACCCGGCTCACTGGTGAAGTACATGGAACTGCGCTCAATAGTGACCTCATTTGCTACCTCAGCACCTGTGAAAATAAACATATGTGAATTAGAATAGAGGCAATGGAAACCCCATATTCGGATTAACGGTGCGGACCCTATGTGACCGATCACTTATACACATTTTAAAACAAACAAGCATGTCCAAGGACATGACCCAGCCGAGATACCAAACAAGGAAAGAGAGAAAAACTCGGAAATGAATACTGTTAGGTCAAAAAATGAAGTATATAAAATGCATTTAATTCGAATTTGTAAGCTGCCCGAAAACGGATGTTGGAGAGGTTGGGTTTTCACGATTCACGTATTTATCGACATTTACACAATTTTACAAAAAAAAATTAAATTCCACCATTTCGGCATTTTTTTGTCCTTTGCGAAAAAAAGTCCAGGTGGAGAAGGCTAACAAACTTTCGATTAAAATTTTATAACTATTTGAAAAAGACAGAGAAATGAACGGTTTGACAATTCATTTATTTACTACCATTTATTCCAGTTTTTGCAAAACTTCAAAGTTCCGCCATTTCGGCAGTTTTTGGCGAACCGCGAAAAAAGTAATAGCCTGGTAGGCGAACCCCTGGGGAACATCGAGTAAAACTGTAGACGGAGTAGCATTTTAAAATGGGTCAAAACGGACGCAAAAAGTGCCGCCATTTTGTCAGTTCAATCGTAAAAAAAGTAATAGTCAGGTGGGGTACCACCCAGGATTCCTGCGTAATATCAAAATGATTGGAGCAAACCTGTAGGAGGAGTAGCGCTTTAAAGAAAAAGTTTAAAATAAGCACATACATTCAAGCCCCCTATAGTGATACGACTAACCCAGTCCGACAAAGTCGGCTGGATTAAAAAGCCAGGTGGACCATACTCTTGGCGGCAGGAAAGAGTTCGATTTGGGGAATAATCTTTAACAATTTCTTTCCAATTTTTGAACGAACATATGGAAAAAGACATTTGCGTTTTTCACATTTATCAGGGAATTATTTAACCACTTGATTTTTAGAGATGCAATAAACGATTGAGCTCGAAACATACTTGCATCTCCAAATAACTTTTTGGAAAGAAAAAAATCAGCATAAGAGGATTTTTTACTGAGCAAAATAGTAGCTTTAAGAGACGAAAGCCTGCATTAAAGAAAGCCTGCAGAACTGGAAGGTAATCATTTTGAAAACTGGCTGCCAAAACAATTCCATGGCCCACCACACGACCAAATTTTCGCGGATTGTGACCGTTAATGTTGCCTTATCAGAACAACGGGTTTTGAAAACATTGCATCTTTACTTAAGGCCATGGACTTTAGAATACATTTTTTCAACAAGTATTTGAGAAAACGGTATTTGAGAACAGAAGAATGAAATCAATTAACTTTTCAACCGTGTGTCAAGAAACAACACATGGGCTAATTGGCAAATAATGATGAAATTCCAGGTGACAAATTTGATTTTGATATGATATTTACACATATAAAATATTATTTATTTATTTATTATACTGTTTATTTGTTTTTGAGAAGGTAACAGAAAATTTTAGGAAAATCCAATAAAATTTATTGGAACAGCCTGTTAACCGGGATATTGTACGTTAAAGGGCCGCGACCACTGACCACAGGCAGGGGAACATGCGCCCACTGTAAGGGGGGAAGAAAGGGGAAAAGATTTTAGTAGTCTCTAGAGTAGTGTGCAGAGTGTAGGACTTCATTTGTAACTGCAAGCGGAATCCACACTCACTTTTAAAGTTCTAGTTCTTACTGTAGATATTTGTTCATTTCTAATGCTGCTCTATTACTTACATATTTTTTTTCATTTAAAATGCAGTTTTCTTAATTAAGTTTTAATGTTTTTTATTATTTAATGTATTATTTTGCGAGGTTTCCATTGCGGACCAGTACGCAGATTTGTTTAACTTGCGTCGACGCGTGGTTTCTATTTCGGACTAGTGCGCATGTTTGTTGAACTTGACGTTGTGCTGTGTTCGCATTTCGGACCAGTGCACATGTTTATTTAGTTTGCGTTAATGCGCGGTTCGCATTTCGAACTAGTTCGCATGTTTATTTAACTTGTGCTGATGCGTGGTTTGAAGTTCGGACCGGTGCGCATGTTTATTCAAGTTCTTTTGATGAGTGGTTCGCATTTTGGATCAGTGTGCGTGTTTATTTAACTTGCATCGATGCGCGGTTCCTTTTTCGGACCAGTGCGCATGTTTATTTAACTTGCGTCGATGCGCGGTTTCTTTTTCGGACCAGTGCGCATGTTTATTTAACTTGCACTAAAAATACCCCATTATTTAACTTGCACTAAAAATACCCCTAAAATACAAAAACTTGTTCCATCGACTAAAAAAGCATAAGCCGTATGCACAACCTCTTGGGGGTGCCTCATCCAGAAAATAAATGACATCGGATAAAAAAATGTAGGAGATACAGCTCAAATTGTTTTGTTCAAAACTTTACCCAAAATTAAAAAAAAAAAGTCACTCGATCGACTGAAAAAAGAAGCCACCGTCGAAGGCGCAGACCCCAACAGGACACAACAAGTCGCCATTTTGGCAATTTTTGGCAGATTTGAAAAAGAACATGACGTTGCACAATTTCAAAATATATTTTCCCTGTGCAAGGTTGCAAATGCCTAGGGTAAACAGTTTCGGAGAACTCACGTGGAAACCACTCTAGTCTGACATTAGAGTTATCTATTAAATTGACAAGTTTTGACAAGTCATTTTGGCAATTTTTGGCCGATATGAAAAATAACACGACGTTGCACAACTTCAATATATATATATATATATATATATATATATATATATATATATATATATATATATATATATATATATATATATATTTTCACTGTGCAAGGTTGCATATGCCTAGGATAAATAGTTTGAAGAACTGGTGTGGAAAGCACCCAAGTGTTATATTGTAGTTATCTCAAGAGATCACAATTTTTGACAAGTCGCCATTTTGGCAATTTTGGTCAGATTTGAAAAACAACATAACGTTGCACAACTTCAATATATATATTTTCACTGTGCACGGTTGCATATGCCTACGGTAAATAGTTTCGGAGAATTTGCGTGGATACAAAACAGCATTCAAAGTATGACACACGGACGGACAGACGGACGAACGGACAGAGGGTAATCCTATAGACCCCCCCCCCCCTGGCTCGCCCGGTTGGGGTCTAATAAACAACTAACTAATGGACGCGGTCTGCAAACTGATAGGTAAACCCCAGCTTACGTGTAACGTACTTGGTTAAAAAGTAGCTTTTCAAGAGAAGAAAGCGAGGTGAACATTTATCCAAAATTTTTCAAGAGAGGCCCTTCCTAGTAAATTTGACAATCCAATCAAGTTTGTGGGATAAGAAGCATTTGAAAATTGGAAACAAAAAATTGTTTGCCAAAAAAAATCAAAAGAGGACCATCTCGGGAACAGCCACAGAAAATTGGAAAGGAATGCATTTTGATAAGAGGACAGGCTAATGAATATTTATGCAAAATTTGAAGGCAACCCGATCAAAATTGTGGATAACGCGAGACAAAATTGTGTACAAACTTCACCAACTGGTGAAGAAAGTGAAATAGGAGCACATTGTGATTTTTGTGCAATTTGACTCTTTTACCAATATTTTGCAAGATCAAACAAAATATAACCCTAAAACAGGAAATGTAAAATTTCAACGTAATCGGACCGGATTTGTGGGAAGAATAACGTTTTTTTTTTTACAAAAATAGGCTGGGCTAATATATAGCCTGTAGTATGTATCAGGGTACAGATATTCCACTTCTTATATGCTTGACACAATCGCAACGCCCCTACGCCGAATGCATAAAGGTAATTACCTTGTAGACTCCTGTAGCGGACGGATGGGCATGACGTTCCTTTGACTCATTCATTTAGTCGTGCGGGTGAAACCGATTAAGATCGATTTATTGGTAAAGCTGCAAAGTATGAGAAAAATAACAATTAAAAAACGGCTTGTATACTTTAAAATTAGTGAGTATACTTTGAAATTAGTGAATAAATTCGTTGTATAGAGCACGGCCCTCAACCGAAAAGGATTCCTGCTACGGATAGCACACCGGCCTGTAAACGGAAATTTAATTTAATCCCAAGCCAGTATGAAGTGTGTGATTTTCTGATGACTCATGTTAGAAATTGTGGGAAAAATTGAAGATGGCCGCCGGCGGCCATTTTGAGCTAAAGCCTCAGAGAGACACGATTCCCAGTGAAAGGCGGATGACCAGTGAAATTAGTTTGCAAATTGCCAACTACCGCCACTTCCATCACGTTTTATTTATAATTCCGACCAAACCTAATGATGTCTGTTTTCTCCGTCTGTTTTACCAAATTTCAACATTGTCATTTTTATATTTTTCATGATTCAAACAAAAATACAACGTTGCACATCTTCAATATGTGCTCTATCGGCATGTGAAATTTATATATATTTATACAGATATATCCCGGATACCACATGCCATTATGTAGGCAAAATTGCATCAATGCTATTTTTTTTTACCAAATTTCAAAATACTGTGAAATTTCATTGCAATCCAATTAATAGTTTTTGAGATCTAGGCGGACACAAGATAGAAAGTTCCACTTGTCATGGTTTCGAACTAAAACATGATTATCCATGGACGATGCCCCAATATCTGCCTCAAGAAAATTGTTTCTGGCTAATATTTCCACCAATTTTACGCGAATCACAAAAAAAAAAACGCAAAAGCCAGGTGGTACACCAAAGCCTTCCACCCTTAATCAGAATTTCAAGAGATTAAGACCAAATACCATGAGATTTTACTAAAATAATCCCGTTTAGATTTTACGAAAAAAACGTAAAAAAGCGAATAGACCCCCCCCCCCCGCACCAAAAAAATAATAACAACAATAGCCAGATCGACACTTATGTGCACGTTTCCGCTGAAACCAGAGGATATACGTTTTAACTGCGTTTCGACCAGTATTTCCGCCAATTTTTCTGAATTACTAAAAGTATTAAAGCCAGTAAAGTCCCTGTAGTGGCCATCTCTAAAATTCAAAGACAGCAATAGCCAGTTAGGTAGTAGTGTCTGCTACTGTTACTTAAAATTACAACGCAGTGAGGCTATTATTTTCCTGCAGTTCGTTATGCTTTTACTGAAAATTTTTTGGTTGGCAGATGTTCACCAAAATAACAAGTATACCAGTGAAATGGTAAAGTCCCCCGCCGCACCTCCGTTTTTGAAATAAAACAGTTCGAGTGACCTTGAACTTTGACCTAAGGTCACCAAAACCTAATCAGGTCAAGCTCCTTAGCTTCCCAACCCAGCTGCCAATTTTAGTTGTAATCCATCCAGCCGAACTTGACATATCATGTCCACAACAGCGTGTACATGATGCACAAACCGAGACATTGTGTCCCCAAGACAAAAATTTAAAAGTTTCATTGACCTTAAAAAAGTTACCTTGACCTTTGACCCAAGGTCACCAAAACCTAATCAGGTCAAGTGCCTTTGCCCATAACTCTACCTACCAATTTTGGTTGAAATCTGTATAGCTAAACTCGAGGTACCCGCCTTATACCACCAGTCATCCAACTGCCGGCTCTGCTGCTCTCGATCAATATCGATCAATAGCTAATGAGAGCACATTTCAAAGCTGACATTTGCACTTTTTCAAAAATCTGGCAATTATTTAATTTTTGACAAAAATAAAAAACAACCACGTAGCACACCTCCAATATACGCACTCTGTGTGCAATAGAAAAATAAAATCCCTTTAATAGTGACTGAGATCTGGGGCGTACAAACTTGCCACTTATCGGGGCAATTTTTACAACCTTTCAAAAATCTGGCAATTTTTCGTTTTTGGGGAAAAATAAAAAATAACCACGCGTTGCACACATCCAATATACACTCTCTCTCTCTCTTTGCAAGAGAAAAATAAAAACTCATTAATAGTGACTGAGATCTAGCTCGTACAAACTTACACTATACATAAGGGTAATTGCGCGGTCTCGGGGAACTAATAATAGTAAGGTAATATTGCCTGCCACCTTTCCTTTGTCTTACTGTCTTGGAGGCAAATCTTAACTTACTGGCTATACTTTGAGATTTAACACAAAAAATACATTTTTCGCAAGTATTTCCGCCATTTTTTGGGAATCGCCTAACCAAGTTACAGATAGGTGGTTACCTACGCACCATACCTTCTACCAAAATTGTAGAATGTTTTCATGAAAACCCTAGAGATACGGTTTTAAATAAAATTGTTTTTGTCAAGTTTTAAGAAAATTGGTTTTTGGCCTGTATTTGCACCAAGTTTTGGCGAATCGGCGAAAAACTAAAAAGAATTTCCGTAAAATCTTAACTCCAATAAAATTTCAGGCTGATCACAAAAAATTGTTCCCGCGCGGTATACAAGAAGGCCTACTACCGGTACCTTTACATAAAATGTCAAGATTAATATTATTTTCCTGCAGTTAGTTTAGATTACTTTTTTTTTTTTTTGCCATTTCCTGGCCAATCACCAAAAAACGTAATAACCAGGTAGGTAGTAATGCTTGCTACTCTCACGTAAATTTCAAGACAGTAAGACTATTTTCCTGGAGACAGTTAAGATTTTACGAAAAATGTTTTTCGTCAATATTTTCGCCAATTTTTGGCTAGTCGTCAAAAAGTAATAGCCAGTAAAAACGCATATACGCACACTTTCAACGTCTGCTACCACTCCAACCTAAAGTTTCCAAGATCTAGTCCGAACACACATGGGGACAGATAGAAATGTCATTCCGACTAAAAACATGACGCCGCACAACGCCCCTATTTATTCTGTATGTGTGTAAAATTTCAAAACAATCTGACCCATACTTCTGGGGATATAGTCCGGACACAACGTTCCGACAAAACTTTATTCTTTTGACAATTGTTAGGATTCCTGAAAAAATTTTCGATTTTTGGCACTTTTTCCACAATTATTGATCAGATTGTGTTGAAATCTTAAAATGATTGTCTACCTTCAACATGTGCTCTATTTGTCAGGAATCGACACTGCGCACCTTCAATATATGCTCTCTCCGTATGTGAAATTTCAAAACAATCCGGCCTATAGTTTCAGATATAGCCCAGATCGCATGCGGATATAAGGACGGACAGACAGACAAGCTCATAACTTCGTTAAACGATGGATCATAACGTGCGCCTGCCTGCTGCCCACTTGAAGGTTTAATAAAAACTAGGCATGGAAAGTCCCTCAGTGACGTTAAACAACGACCTAACGTCACCAAATTATTAGCTCTAGAATATCATATACAACAGCTACATACAAAAGCTATGAACCAGGTATGATTGAAATCCGATCGGTAGAACATGAGATATGGTGTTCAGAATCATAGCGTAACGCACAGAATGACGGACGGATGGACGGACCGGTGAAAAACAGGTCAGTAAGTTCAGGCGTTCAGGTCGAGGCACAAAGTTGAGGCATGAGGCAAATTTTCGGAGATCTATAAAAATTAACTTTTAAGAAACGAATTTGAAAGGCAGAACCACCCAGAACATTAAAAATTTGAAAGGAATCCGATCAAAACTGTGGGACAAGAAGCATTTTAAGTGTAAGTTGACATATGTAAATACAGACAACGGATGCCACCCCTTTCCCCACAGGTGTAATAACAAGCGACTGGTTTAAAAACACGTGACTATAGCATTTCAAATATAGGGCCTTCTAATGCAATGTTCGCTACAGCCAACTCAAATCAATCCACGAGAACTAAAAATGAACATTAAATGAGCATTAAATTCCATAACTACTTGAAGCTTTAAATGAAAAAAGTTTGGCATCCAGATTGTGGACATTTCTAACATTGCGTCACACAATGCCAGTCCCGGATGTCTCTCTCTCCCTTACCGTGTCCTTGGCCGTCCCCCGATGCTCGGGCTCCCTGCTCTGATTTCGATCGTTTTACCGAGATCTCTTTTTGTATCAAACTAATCTGCAAAAACAAACATTCCAAGGAAGCATGTTCGAAACAAATGATTTTCAGTCAATTCCTTAAACCATGTAAGCATTCAACAGAATACCAAACATTTATAATTAACAAGTAGACCAGTGAACTCGGTTAAGACCCCCCCCCCCTTCCCTTACCAATTGAAATAATCAGTATTCTGTGACCAAACTGGTGTAGGACTAACCAGGTTCATTCTGGTAACACTGGTTATTTCAACTGAAAGAGTAGTTCAAGATATACAAAATGTGTGAAGCTCATAGCTGTGATGGCATTTTTTTCCCAAATATTTAGCTTTTTTTATTTTTTACAAAAATCTCACGTCACGCAGCTCCAACAGACTGGACTCATCACCGTCATTCAGCGGCCCCTGAAACAACAAGATATTGGTGCTGTGAGGAGCTACGGGGCTGCAGTTTTCTAGAAATAACGTAAATTGATAAACACTTGAAGAATATCGGCACAGGGTCACAGCACCAAACAGGAACCATCAACCTGTCAATGAAGACAAAATAGAATTAATCCGTTTGATTCCAGAAATTGTCTGGTTGCCCTTTCATGAAACAATGCTAGCCCTTCCTGTCAGGCAATTTCTGGAATTACGGTAAAAATAAAGCTGAAGGATTAAAGAAGGACTGGTCGGTGATTTCCGCAGAGTTCAAAAGCGCCATTTATGAATGAGCCTCAAAGATCGCAGTTCAGCTGTGGGGCACCTGTATACATAGGCTTCCCTGGCGCATGTGGGGTCTGCTCATCTCTCTGCCTGGAATATTTACGGTGCAATGCTAATGGGTGGGCTACAATAAGTCACCCCTGAACTCACCATGTATCCCATTCCCGCACCCCCTTAGGCCACGTGCCTTCCGCCCACCGGTGATCGATAAATGGGAGCTGAAAAGTCCAATCCTCCTGTCCTGGTGTAGTCATTGGCGGGAAGAAACAGTGAGGACTAAACAAGACGTACGCTATGCTGAATGCCGAAGTGCACACAGCCTAGCTCAGTGGTGTGAAAAAGCCGGTGCTGGACACTCGTTTTAAGTCCATATGATCCTACGGATGCTAGAACGGCCGAAACAACCTGGACACAGCAACAAGATGCAGGCTGCCAGTCGCCAGGGCAGCCAGTGCCCACAGGTAGTCTCCGCGGAGACGGCAGGTACAGTTACGTTGGGGTAAGGGGGTCCAGAATGCATCCACAAGTAAGTCTCCGAGGCACAGCAAGAGTCTGCAGGTAATCTGGGGAGAGGGGGGCCATGCCTCTGCAGGTGATGTTTCCAGGGTCCGGGCGACAGCAACGATCCCCGGATAGTCTCCAGGGAAGGATCCCGACATTGTCACAACAACTATGGAAACTAGGAGGCTGCATCAAGGGTGTAGAGGTGCACATCTGTGATGCTGAGGGGTGTTGCTAGTGCCGAGGTGTTGTCATACGACTTGCCATGTGGGACGAGATGTCGTCATAAGACTTTTGCCGTATGGGGCGAGATGTCGTCATAAGACTACACTGTGTCGAGAACCGATCTTTACGTCATAAAACCGTTGCCATGCGTCCTCACGTCATGTGATCTCGTACTCGGCGATAGGTCTTCTTGTTATCCATCCATCTCAGTGCACGTTGCCATACGTGCATGTGAACCAGATGACGCATAAAGTTTACCCCTGTTTCAAAACCGGCAACCTTTTTAAGTTTTTTATTCATTCCATATACAACACACTTTACGTTTCTTTTAGATATACTGAAAAGTAAGGACATTTTTATTTGTACTTCCCACCTTGGGCACTAAAAGAACGTTTGCTTAAGCAGCTGATTAGCGAAGAGCTCACGAATGCTTATACATGCGATGGAGCAGCACAATAGCATCAGCGTTATTGCATCGAGTAATAACCACAGATTGCAATTCAGTAACTAATGTATACAATTATTATAAATACAAACAAAAACGAACTTTTTTCGTAGAGAATAAATGTTGCTCACAGCTACATTAATTTTTCTCGTCAGAATAACCGTGCCTGTGTTACAAACAAAATGCTTCAAATTTTTACATATAAAGACAGCCAGATCATTACATTAAATGGTATCACAAGATAAGGTTGTAGATAACATGAATTCATAGAACAAACTAATCAGATTAAAATTATATCTCACTAAAGTCTCAACACATATCTTTTCAGACATCGGACTCATTTATACAGTTCAAAAGCATTTGATCATCAAGAATGCTATTATTTAATCATTTCATAGTAATAATAGAAACTAACCACAGAATAAGTTTTAGATAACATGATATCATAGATAACAAACTAATCAGATTGAAAACTTACCTTATCAAAATCTTAACATATCTTTTCAGACTTCTGACATTGATGTGTTTCAAACAAACTTAACAATCACCAAGAATGCTAATATTGATCATTTCATATTAACAATAGAAAAGACCTAACTATGGACCGCTCTCCGTATACAGGTTGTCTGACTGTTTTTCTGTTTCAGAGCAAAGTTATTACAGCAAATGAAAGGGTTGTTACGTGACCTTGATACTTAAGGTCACGGTTCATGTTACAAAGGGAAGACACTCGTTATAATAACGAAGTTCACCAGATGCCCCTCAGGTTAACTTAAGTATTGGTTCTTGTAAGTTTTTGACTGTGCGCCGCGATACTGCAGGTCACGGTCTAGGCTATATCTTGGAAGATAACGGGACACTGGAAATCGCGAGGGCATGGGACCGTGACCTTCATAATGCACCCCTCTTTCCCATCAATGTCATGAAGCCATTGTCACATTCGATATTTTAACACATTTCACGATTTCATTGGCAAAGACAAGTTTCTTTCAGCACACTAACTTTTAAATTGCAATTGCAACCACCATATCCTTATCTTATTAGAAAGGCTCTGGTTATTAAATTACTTACAAGAATTAGATACATGACTTATTAACACTAGTATGACCGGCACAGAATAATAGACAGGACAGTCGGTCAAGTTCGAAAAATAAAATACACCACACCCCACACCCCCGACTGGAGTATAACGGGGCTTAAAAGATTCGGATGCTTCGCTGCAGTGTCATTCAATGCATCATGGCTACGCCCCCACTCCACATCAACCTTCCTCCCCTTCGCTCATGAAAAGAGACAGACTTATTCTGGAGACTAAAGACTTCAAAGTTAAGCGTTTCTATGTGATTGCCCCTCGTTATTTAATATTGTGGATGTTTTGAGCCACTTAACGCACATCAGACATCGACATATTTAAAATATCGCAGAAGAGCAGGAACAATTTCAGGGTTGTGCAAAGTTATGCGCTAAAAACAGTGAAATGCGATTGTAAAATGAACAGGTTGAACGCGCAAGCCACCCTTTCACAGGCCTATCACTTCGGTACCCACGAACATGCTGATCTCGTTTGTTTGACCTTTCAGCGGTTTCCACCATCAAGCTCATAAAATGAATATATTTCAAAGAGCATTTCACTGTGCAAACATGCCACTGATCTTGCTCTGTTTTTGGCTTTCAGCGCTCACACCACCTCCCTCTCTGAGTTTTATGCTGCGCTGTCAGCCAAGAGCTCATATGCGAATGTCCCTGAAATATTTCATTCCATATACGAGCATTAATGTTGCCACCTCATTTTCCTTTGTAGCTTTTGCGAGTCAAATTAAAATCACTCGCATCCCAAATATGGGAAATAAAACAAAACGTTTTTGTAACTATCGACTTTACAAACGCACTGCGCCTGCCCATAGCACAACACTTGTCTCATTCCCCTACTATTTCTTCTCTCTGTCACCATCTAGGGGCACATTTAGTTTAATCTTTTTTGTGATATTAATCAATAAATTTACTGCACTGCTGAATTCGACGGAGTACAGAAACGCAATGATGGGGATGGGGCAAAGTGAGAGTGGGTAGGAATGCCATGGGGCCACGTGAATGAACCCGGCGAACACATCATCACATTCTGCTCTGGCGCTACTTCCAGGCTGGAAAAAAATTCCCCGAGATCACAAAAAAATGAAATAATAAAGTATCCTCAGTCATAAAAATGGTTGAGTATCAATAATCACACGATCGTGATAGATATTGAATGAACCACATCATAGACTTAATCGTCTCATCAGTAACAAGCCGATCGGTTGATATTGTGAGATCAGCCTGTTCTAATGCTTAGTATGCAAGTTAAATGTTCGCAGATCTCCAGAGCTATAACAAAATTTATAACTGGGACGAAAAGAAATTCAGCAGTCATTCCTAGAAAGCAGCATATCTCCAAGGCTGATATCACTGCAAATAGTAATGCTGAGATTATTACTTCTTCACGAGAAAGATAAAAAAAAATCACGGCCAGTTTTAAGGCTACAGAAGAAATTGCCACAGATCAACGAAATGGAACACTGGCTTCATGACTATTGACGAGACCACGCTAATTCTCAACAGCTGGGTAGGTACAACCCTTGAAAAGTAAAAGGATTGTAGTTTTTAAAGTAATGCATGGGGTTGTTTTAGAAAAGACTTGTTTTTAATTACACTGAAATTAAGCTGAAACTTTAGGCGTTTCGCACCTGTGCTGATAGTATTGACGTGTAGAAGAGGGAGACATGGTCGTTCAGCTGCGAAGCAACTGCTTTTTATGGTGAGTAATGTCATTCAAAGTTGTCGAAATTTAACAAGGTCAAATAACGTTAATGGAGCAGTCATTCTAATGAAAATATCACCGCAAATGGGAAAAGAGCCAACAACTGTGTTCGACGAGCAGTCTACAAAAACAAAACCTGACATGTTACTTGGAAGCTAAATACAATACATTTCAGCGCAGATGCTTTCTTACTTTCACTACGGCTGTTCTGGCTCGCCGCAGCGGCTAAGATGCGTTTTATACACACGCAGTTTTTATACCGCCTGATATTATAACATTGCAATACACAAATGTCGCCAGATTTTCGAGATATTATGATCAACTTGCCACTGTTGCAGTTTCAATTTATATAGTCTACGGAACAACAAATTTGTAAATAGATTACTCTACACGATGGTGACAAGCGGTGGTGACCAAATCAACTGTTCTTTAAGTTTCAAATGCATTATTAAGTCACAATTATATAAATTACAGTGCTGCCACGGAGTTATCAAGAAAAAAGGATAAAAAAGGATAAACAAGGATAAATTTGAGAAAAAAAGTATGAAAAAAGGATAATTCATATTTTGCTGAAAATTGAGAAAACCTTAATGTTAATCATATTTTTGTAATTTATAATGCTCGTTTTCACAGCGATTAAAAATATTTGCATACCTGATTGTACTTAACAAATTTATAAAGGAATCCGATCAAATTGTGCCAAAAGAACCGTTTGGAAATTGGCTACTAAATTATTTTTAAATGCCTCCATTTAGCCAATTTTTAGCGGATCGCCAAAAAAAGTAATTTTTCAAGAAAGGCCTCCCTAGAGAATAAATGTTAAAATTGGAAAGAAATCCGATCAAAGTTGTGGGACAAGAAGTATTTTGAAAATTAGGCACCAAAAAAATTTTAAAAAATGCCCCCCCCCCTCCCCCATTTGGCCAATTTTTGGCGGATCGCCAAAATGAGTAATTTTTCAAAGGAGGCCTCTTACACATAACTCTTAATCTCTAAAAGCTACGGCACCGAAACTTAAATTGCAATCAGGACCATAGTCATGTCTTCTCAAGGCCTCCCCCTTTCACTCCCTAACATACTCAAACACAATCTCTCGTGCATGTTTGCGTATTTGGTAAGAGGATAAATGGCTTGGTAAGAGATACACCCCTTTCGCTATTACTTCGTTATGAATAGCAAAATATTTTGCCAAGACTGCATTCACAGACAGTTAAATAAATTAAACATCAATTCAAACAAAATTTTAAGTGAAAGTTCACAGACGTACATACTTATATACAGACGACGGATATCCGTCTATTGGCGTGGTAAGATCAGCCCAACATAGTCGTGTGTACTTTATCGCTGGTCACTAGGGACATGCAACTCAAAAATATAGATTGAAGTTATTGAAAATCATTCAAGAAATAACAAGTTTGTCCAAAGACAAAGTCCCAGCTTACGAAAAGCAATAAGACCCATTCCAGCGTGCATGAGCGAAGGAATTTCCCTGAAATATTGGGCTTCAAAAGATGAGACGGCAAAGAGCTAGCTCAATAATTAATTTAGCACCAGACCAGAACATAGACCGATAAATGCATACAAAGATTTCTTTACGTGAAAAATGGGGAACAGATTTTTTGTATCTCTGGTAGACTGGATAGTCTGCCCTAGATTCCTTCAAAGAACGCTCGCATTTCGGACCAGTGCGCATATTTATGTAACTTGCCTCGATGCGCGGTTCTTATTCAGACAAGTACGCATGTTTATTTAATTTGCGTTGATGCGCGGCTCTCATTTTGGAACCGTGCACATGTTCATTTAACTTAATAAAGATTAATGCGCGGTTCTTATTCCAGACCAATGCGCATGTTTATTTTACTTTCGTTGATGAGCGGTACTTATTTTGGACAAGTGCACAAGTTTCCTTAGGTTGTCTTGATACGCGGTTCGCATTTCGGAAGAGTTTCAATGTTTATCTAACTTGCACGGTGCGCATGTTTATTTAACTTGCGTTGACGCGCGGTTCGAATATCGGACCAGTGCGCATGTTTATTTAACTTGCATTGATGCGCGGTGCTTATTCTGGACCAGTACAAATGTTTATTTAACTTGCGTTGGAGCGTGGTTCACATTTCGAACCACTCCACACGTTTATTTAAGTGGCGTTGATGCGCGGTTCGAATTTCGGACCAGTGCGCATGTTTATTTAACTTGCGTTGATGCGCGGTGCTTATTTTGGACCAGTGCACATGTTTATTTACTTGTGTTGATGTGCGGTTGGCATTTCGGACCAGCGCCCATGTTTTTTTTTACCTTGTGTTGATGTGCGGTTCTTATTTCGGATCAGTGCGCATGTTTATTTACCTTGTGTTGATGTGCGGTTCTTCTTTCGGATCAATGCGCATGTTTATTTACTTGTGTTGATGTGCGGTTCTTATTTCGGATGAGTGCGCATGTTTATTTTACTTGCGTTGATGAGCGGTACTTATTTTGGACAAGTGTACAAGTTTCCTTAGGTTGCCTTGATGCGCGGTTCGCATTTCGGAACAGTTTGCATGTTTATCTATCTTGCGTTGATGCACGGTGCTTATTTTGGACGTGTGCATATGTTAATCTAACTTGCGTTGGTGCGCGGTTTGCATTTTGGACCAGTGCGCATGTTTATTTAACTTGCGTTGATGAGCAGTTCGAATTTCGGACCAGTGCGCATGTTTATTTAGCTTGCGTTGATGCGCGGTGCTTATTTTGGACCAGTGCAAATATTTATTTAACTTCCGTTGGCGCGTGGTTCGCATTTCGAACCACTGCGCATGTTTATTTAACGTGTGTCGATGTGCGGTTCTTATTTCAGGCCAATGCGCATATTTCTTTAATTTGAGTTGATGCGCGGTTCTTATTCTGGACCAGTGCGCATGTTTATTTAAGTTGCGTTGATACGCAGTTCTTATTTTGAATAGTGCGCACGTTATTTAACTTGCGTTAATGCGCAGTTCGGTTCGCATTTCTAACCAGTGCGCATGTTTATTTAACTTGCGTTAATGCTCGGTTCCCATTTCTGACCAGTGTGTTTGTTTATTTAGCTTGCGTTAATGAACGTTTCGCATTTTCCACCAGTGCGCACGTTTATTTAACTTGTGTTGATGCGTGGTTCGCATTTTGGACCAGTGCGCATATTTATTTAACTTGTGTTGGTGCTCGGTACTTATTTTAGATCAGTGCAAATGTGTATTTAACTTGCGCTGAGGAGCAGTTCGGAATTCGGACCAGTGTACCTATTTCTTTAGGTTGCGTTCATGCGAGGTTCGCATTTCGGACCAGTGCGTAGGTTCACTTAACTTGCGTTGACAAGCGAATTGCATTTCGGACCAGAACGCATGTTTATTTCAGTCCCGTCGATGCCCGACTCTTATGTCTATTCAACTTGCGTCGATTCGTGGTTCTTTCTTCGGACCACTGCGAATGTTTATTTAACTTGCGTTGATGCGAGGTTCTCATTTCAGACCACTGCGCATGTCTATTCAACTTTCGCCAATGTGTGGTTCTTTTTTCGGACAAGTGCGCATGTTTGTTTAACTTGCGTTGATGTGCGGTGCTTATTTTGGACCGGATCGCATGTTTATTTAACATCCGTCGATGCGCGGTTCGCATTTCCGACCATTGCCCATGTTTATTTAAATTGCGTTGATGCGTGGTTCTCATTTCAGACCAGTGCGCATGTTTCTTTGGGTTGCGCTGATGCGCGGTTCTTTTTTTCGGACCAGTGTGCATATTTATTTAACTTGCGTTGATGCGCGGTTCGCATTTCGGACCAGTGCGCATGTTTCTTTAGGTTGCGTTGATGCTCGATCCGCATTTCGGACCACTGCGCATGTCTATTCAATTTGCGTCGACGCGTAGTTCTTTTTTCGGACCATTGCGCATGTTTATTTAACTTGCGTTGATGCGCGGTGCTTATTTTGGACCAGTTTGCATGTTTATCTTCCGTCAATGTTTCACATTTCGGACCAATGCGAATGTTTATTTAACTTGCGTCGATGTGCGGTTGTTAAATCTGACTACTGCGCAAGTTCATTTAACTTGCGTTTATGCGCTGCAGGAGAAGATTCATTTATTTTTTTTTTAAATTCCGAAAAAAATCCAAAAGTTTTCAAATTTACTCAAAAAGCACAAGCCGTATGCATGACCCCCCTAAAGTCGGCTTGTATCAAAAATAAATGAAATCTGATAAAAACAGTAGGAGGAAATGCATTTTGAAGTTTTTTTATTCAAAAATTCTGATCGACTCGAAAAGCACAGGCCGTATTCACGACACCCTAAGCATGCCTCAGCCCCAAAATAAATGATGTCTGATCAAAACTGCAGGAGAAGATGCATTTTGAGGTATTTTCATCAAAAATTCCCTATCGAAATCAAGAATTCCCAAGTCGAGTCAAATAGCACAAGCCGTATGCCTGACCCACCTAAGGATGCCTCACACCAAAAATAAATGAAATCGGATTAAAACTGTAGGAGGAAATGCATTTGAAGTTTTTCTTCAAAAATTCCCTAAAAATACAGAAATTATCGGATCGACTAAAAAGCGCAAGCCGTATGCTCAACCCCTTAGGGATGCCTCAAACCAAAAAAAAAAAAAAAAAAAAAAGAGAGAGAGAAGGATCAAAACTGTAGGGGAAAATGCATTTTGAAGTTTTTTTCTTCAAAAGCTCCCTAAAAATACAAAAATTGTCCGATCGACTAAAAAGCACAAGCCGTATGCACGACCTTTTAGGGTCATCGGATCTTTGAGAGGTTTCGGATCAAAAATGTAGGACGAGATACATTTTAAATTTTTTTTCTTCAAAAATTCCCCAAAAATTAAAAAATCACCCGATCGACTAAAAAAGCACAAGCCGTATGCACGACCCTTTAGGGGTGCCTCATACCAAAAATAAATCACACCCGGTCAAAAATGTAGGAGATACATTTTAAATTTTTTTCTTTAAAAATTCCCCAAAAATTAAAAAATCACCCCATCGACTAAAAAAGCACAAGCCGTATGCACGACTCGAATTGTAGGAGTAGATGCATTTTGAATTATTTTCTAAAATTTTGCTTAAAAAATTCCCCAAAAATACAAAAATTGCCCGATCGACTAAAAAAGCACAAGCCCGTATGCACGACACTTTAGGGGTGCCTCATACCAAAAATAAATCACATCCGGTCAAAAATGTAGGAGGAGATACATTTTAAAATTTTTTCTTTAAAAATTCGCCAAAAATTCAAAAATCACCCGATCGACTAGAAAAGCACAAGTCGTATGCACGACCCCTTAGGGATGCCTCACACCAAAAATAAATGACATCGAATCAAAATTGTAGGAGGAGATGCATTTTGAACCAAAGTTTACTAAATAAACAACTAACTAACTAACTAACTAACTAACTAACGGACACCGCCCGCAAACCGATAGGAATACCCCAGCTTACGTGTAACGTAAGCTGGGCTAAAAACTACTTAACATCATTTTGAATACTGGATATTTTACAGTGTGATAAGATACTGATTACGATTACGGAATATATGTTTCAATTCCATGAAAAAAAAAACGCTTTTCTACATATGTATTGATTTTAACAATAGACGCTGCAAAAAAGTTGGAAATGACATATACACACAGAGTAAGAGCGGTTAATATTATGGCCTAATCAAGGGTTATGACTAGGGTGAGAAAAAAATCTAGCAGACAAAAAAACATAACTAATTAGGAAAAAATAGTATAAAAAAGATGAAAAGTGAAAAAAAGTATTAAAAAGGATGAAAATTTAAAAAAAAAGTATAAAAAAGTATTTAAGGATAAAAAAGATAAAATGGGGCATTTTTTTAAAAAAAGGATAATCCTTTTAAAAAAGGATGATGTGGCAACGCTGCAATTATTTAGTTGGTACCAGTTCCGATACAATCTTTACAACAAAATTAGACTTTCAGTGTTACATTCGTTACCTATTCTGGGCTGAGGTATAAACTAGTTCACTGAACACTGAACTACCTTCGGCAGAAAACCCAAGCATCTATTGCCAAAGTTTACATGTACTTATTATTGAACTGTTATTTTAAGAATACAACCCTAGTTTGAGTGTTTTTAATCAGGATTAGATACTCCCTGTCCAAAAAGGACAGGGAGCATATCTGTGCGCATCCACTAACAATCAAATTACAGATCTACTCGCCAAACGGAAGTATCGAACAATATCAACGCGTTATTTCTACTCGCCAAATGGAAGTATCCAACAATATCAACGTGTTATTTGTTGCAATTCTCTGCTAACCAGAATAAATTTCTATATTTAACAAGAAATGGGTCCGTTGGAACACAGATGCCTCGACTGAACTGCCATATGGTTTTGGGAATATAATTCCTAGAAGAGCAATTGTCTAGATATACTTTTCAACTGCAAAAATGATTAACGTATTAGGCCTCTCGCATGAAGGCTTAAAAAGTTATCAGTGAAACTGATGAATGTCTTCCGCCACGAACTATGGTCGAATCGAAAAATAATGCGACGTCGCACAACTTCAATATATATATTTTTACTGCAGCAAAAATCAAAAGCAAGGGTTGAATAGCGGCTGAGATATCGCTTGCACAAAGTTGCACTGTAGGCAACAGAAATACTAAAACATTACCTATTTTCAACAAGTCGCCATTTCGTCATTTTTTGGTCGAATCGAAAAATAATGCGACGTCACACAACTTAATATATATATTCACTGTAGCAACAATTAAAAGCCAGGGTTGAATAGCGGCTGAGATATAGCATGCACAAAGTTGCAACGTAGGCAACAGAAATACTAAAACATTGGCTATTTTCAACAAGTCGCCATTTCGTCATTTTTTGGTCGAATCGAAAAATAATGTAACATCCTACAACTTCAATATATATATTCAATGTAGCAAAAATCAAAACCCAGGGTTGTATAGCGGCTGAGATATCGCGTGAACAAAAATTTGTGCTACCATGTGTCGCCAGACAAACGGACGGATGGACGGACAGACAGACGGACGGCAAGACGGCCACACCCGAATACTATAGTCCCCCGCTCCGCGCTACGCGGCGGAGGGGGACTAACAAAAATCGGCATTGGAAATCCCATGTGGGAAATCCCAACGCAAGGTACATAAATCCTGATCGGCACAAGAACATTATACATAAAAGCTCCGTAACAGGTTTGAATTCCGATTGGTAGAATTCGAGATATGGTGTTCACAAACCACTTGGTACGGGACATCCCGACGGACGGACCAGTGAAAAAATAATGCCCCTCCTGATCCTGGTCAGGTCGGGGCATAAAAATGTGAGAGAAGAAGCATATTGAGTAGAAGTTTACATACGATCTTATAAACGACGAGGATTTGTCTCGTTGAACTGACATTTTCGGGTTTTTTTTCACTGCGTTCACGTCTACACAACTCTGATGCTTCAGTCACTGCATTACACCCTCCCACGCTTCCATCCTGCCAAGTCTAGCCACCACTAGTCCACACCAGCTGATGCTCAAGCTGCTTCCGTAATGGCATCCAGCGCGTACGTAGATGAAAGTCGTCGCTGTCTCCTCCCAACACCACCCCCAATACCAGAACAGTCGGAGAAGACTTAACGGCTACCATATATCGATAACCTCAACCCTCAGCACGCGACCTCCCCTATCTTCCCCTCCCCTCCATTTTCCCTTCCTTAACATTGTTCCACTAACCACCGTATATTCCTTGAAATCACCAACCGAAAAGAGCCGATAGAGAAAGACAGGATAGAAAAGGGGAAAACTTCGGAACAAATCAATTTTAAATTTTTGGCTGGACAATTGTAAAACTGTCGACCAAAAAAAAAAAACACACACAAAACAAATTTCTCCACCCAAACCCAAAGAGAAAACAAGCATGTCCACGGACATGGTGACCAGCCGTGACCTACAGAATATATATCCAAGAATCACAGACAAAATCATGATCAAATTGGCAGACAGCGGTTACGAAAAAAGCCGTAACTGAATGGAGAAAATATTCGCTCACTTGCTCGGTGTAGTTGTGGCTGATGAGGAGTCATTCTTTCAATTCTTTCATAAGGGGACAAGAATACCAAGCGTGTGGTGAAAAGACCAAATACAGGGAATAATTTCGGGAAACGCAGTGGTAGAAGAGGCAAATGCAAGATCTAAGTCGTGTTAAGAGTGTGTGGTGGGATTACATACAATCTGATTAGTTGAAGGAAAATACTCTAATGTCTGAACACTCAAAGAAAATTACTTTGAAAATTACTCTAATGTGTAAACACTCAAAGAGTGCAGTTGAAATGAACTCCTTGGACAACACTTCATGTATGTTTTTTAGATCAAAAGCAAAGCCATGCGGAGGTCGTCGACATTCTGTTGAAACGAACTGGTCACATCTCAGTATGGGATGAAAGCCATCTATTAAAAATTTTTTGTTATCATCGTCGGCTGTTAAACGGCTTTCAGCCAATGCAATAATGTCACACGCAAGATAGTTGTCATCACAGCGTACCAAATCAAAATAAGCGGCCATACTCAAAATTGTATGAGAAGAAGCAATTTGAAAATTAGACACAAATAAATAAAAAATGTCCCCCATTTGGTCAATTTTTTTCGGATCGCCAAAATGAGTAAATTTTCAAAAGAGGCCTGCATAGGGAGTATTCGTGAAAAATTTGAAGAAAATTTGATCAAAACTGTGGGAGAAGAAGCATTTTGAAAATTGACAACCACAAAATTACAAATGTCCCCCATTCGGCAAAAATTTTTGGCGGATCGCCAAAAAAAAAAAACCAATTTTTCAAGAGAGGTCTACCTTGAGAACAACTATCAAACATTGGAAAGGAATCCGATCAAAATTGTGGGAGATAAAGCAATTTGAAACTTTGACACCAAAAAATTAAAAAATGTCCCCCATTTGGCCAATTTTTGGCGGATCGCCAAAATAAGTAATTTTTCAAGAGAGATCTACCTTGAGAACAACTATCAAAAATTGGAAAGGAATCCGATCAAAATTGTGCGAGAAGAAGCAATTTGAAAATTGTAGACCAAAAAATTTGAAAATGTCCCCCATTTGGCCAATTTTTGGCGGATCGCCAAAATAAGTAATTTTTCAAAATAGGTCTACCTAGGGAATATGGGTGCAAAATTTGAAGAAAATCTGATCAAAATTGTGGGAGAAGAAGCATTTTGAAAATTGGCAACCACAAAATTACAAATGTCCCCCATTTGGCCAATTTTTGGCGGATCGCCAAAAAGAATAATTTTTCACGACAGGTCTACCTTGAGAACAACTATCCAAAATTGGAAAGGAATCCGATCAAAATTGTGGGAGAAGAAGCAATTTGAAAATTTGACACCAAAAAATTAAAAAATGTCCCCTATTTGGCCAATTTTAGGCGCATCGCCAAAATGAGTATTTTTTCAAAAGAGGTCTACCTAGGGCATATTCGGGTAAAATTTGAGAGGAATCCGATCAAAACTGAATGAGTAAAAGCATTTTGAAAATTGGCAACCGAAAAATTTGAAATGCCCCCCCCATTTGGCCAATTTTTTGCGGAGCGCCAAAAAAAAAATTTTTTTAAAGAGAGGTATACCTAGAGAACATTCGTGTAAAATTTGGTGAAAATCTGATCAAAATTGTGGGAGAAGAAGCATTTTGAAAATTGGCAAACACAAAAATTACAAATGTCCCCCATTTGGCCAATTTTAGGCGGATTGCCAAAAAAAAGTAATTTTTCAAGAGAGATCTACCTTGAAAACAACTATCAAAAATTGGAAAGGAATCCGATCAAAATTGTGCGAGAAGAAGCAATTTGAAAATTGTAGACCAAAAAATTTGAAAATGTCCCCCATTTGGCCAATTTTTGGCGGATCACCAAAATAAGTAATTTTATAAAATGGGTCTACCTTGGGGATATGGGTGCAAAATTTGAAGAAAATCTGATCAAAATTGTGGGAGAAGAAGCATTTTGAAAATTGGCAACCACAAAATTACAAATGTCCCCCATTTGGCCAATTTTTGTCGGATCGCCAAAAAGAGTAATTTTTCAAGAGAGATCTACCTTGAGAACAACTATCAAAAATTGGAAAGGAATCCGATCAAAATTGTGCGAGAAGAAGCAATTTGAAAATTGTAGACCAAAAAATTTGAAAATGTCCCCCATTTGGCCAATTTTTGGCGGATCACCAAAATAAGTGATTTTTCAAAATGGGTCTACCTTGGGGATATGGGTGCAAAATTTGAAGAAAATCTGATCAAAATTGTGGGAGAAGAAGCATTTTGAAAATTGGCAACCACAAAATTACAAAAGTCCCCCATTTGGGCAATTTTTGGCCGATCGTCAAATAAAGTTATTTTTCAAGATAGGTTTACCTTGAGAACAACTATCCAAAATTGGAAAGGAATCCGATCAAAATTGTGGGAGAAGAAGCAATTTGAAAATTTGACACCAAAAAATTGAAAAATGTCCCCTATTTGGCCAATTTTTCGCGGATCGCCAAAATGAGTAAATTTTTCAAAAGAGGTCTACCTAGGGCATATTCGGGTAAAATTTGAGAGGAATCCGATCAAAACTGAAGGAGAAGACGCATTTTGAAAATTGGCAACCGAAAAATTTGAAATGCCCCCCATTTGGCCAATTTTTTGCGGAGCGCCAAAAAAAATAATTTTTAAAGAGAGGTATACCTAGAGAACATTCGTGTAAAATTTGGTGAAAATCTGATCAAAATTGTGGGAGAAGAAGCATTTTGAAAATTGGCAACCACAAAATTACAAATGTCCCCCATTTGGCCAATTTTGGGCGGATTGCCAAAAAAAGTAATTTTAAAGAGAGATCTACCTTGAGAACAACTATCAAAAATTGGAAAGGAATCCGATCAAAATTGTGCGAGAAGAAGCAATTTAAAAATTGTAGACCAAAAAATTTAAAAATGTCCCCCATTTGGCCAATTTTTGGCGGATCGCCAAAATAAATAATTTTTCAAAATAGGTCTACCTATGGAATATGGGTGCAAAATTTGAAGAAAATCTGATCAAAATTGTGGGAGAAGAAGCATTTTGAAAATTGGCAACCACAAAATTACAAATGTCCCCCATTTGGCCAATTTTTGGCGGATCGCCAAAAAGAGTAATTTTTCAAGACAGGTCTACCTTGAAAACAACTATCCAAAATGGGAAAGGAATCCGATTAAAATTGTGGGAGAAGCAATTTGAAAATTTGACACCAAAAAATTAAAAAATGTCCCCCATTTGGCCAATTTTTGGCGGATCGCCAAAATGAGTAATTTTTCAAAAGAAGTCTACCTAGGGCATATTCGTGTAAAATTTGAGAGGAATCCGATCAAAACTGAAGGAGAAGAAGCATTTTGCAAATTGGCAACCGAAAAATTTGAAATGCCCCCCATTTGGCCAATTTTTGGCAGAGCGCCAAAAAAAATAATTTTTAAAGAGAGGTATACCTAGAGAACATTCGTGTAAAATTTGAGAGGAATCCAATCAAAACTGAAGGAGAAGAAGCATTTTAAGTAAAAGTTTACACACGTACATACATACGTACATACGTACATACGGACGATGGATACCCCTCTATTGATAAGGTAAGACCAGCCCGACATAGTCGGCTGGTCTAAAAAGCAAGTCCAACAAAAATAAACCCGAACTGAGTCCGAAGTTTTCCCGGTCCTCCGGACAACAGCGTGACTTGGACCATGTGGTATAATGCAAAATACACCAAAAGAGTTCAAGAGTAAATTTTATAATTTTTTGTTCGGTTTTCAATTTAGGCATGGTCCAGAGGCCTCGCCGTTTTCAGGAGTGGCATTGCCCATTCAAATACAACACACACATGTGCACACATTTAACGGCCAGTGATATCCTCAGCGTGGTGCTTTCCTGAAGAAAAAAATAAATTCAAGATCTATCACTTTCACTGTACTTTGGCCATCCCCTCTTGGCTGGTTCTAAAAACAACAAAAATCACAGTTAGCAAAGAAATGGGCAATACCGGTTACACGGATTACTCAGTGATTGCGCGCTGACTATACTTTTGAGCAGGCTTCTGTTTCTATTCCCCAATCACGTGAGTAAAACGTGAAGCAGGGATCATCTCAAACTGCTTTCCGAATTTCTCAATTGCAAATTTGCTTCTCATCCGGAAATGCATAAAAATGAAATCCAGATTTATGAAGAAATTTCCTTTTGCTTACATTAGATTTTTAAAACACATCATATTTGAGGAACCGAAAAGCACTTGGAAATGATTCCTACATTCAGAATGAAAGAAGGAAGAAGAAAAGTAGAGTGTAGACAATGATCAAGTTTCTGTGATAATATGACAACAAGTATCTATGACTCGTTCTATGAAATCGTTCTAGAAACTCTCACATTGATTTGGCGTGCTTGTACCAGCAACCACAGGAATCTATAAAATGAAATATTCCGCCAAAAATTTCCTGAATTTGAGGCGCAAGAAAAGCAAAAGTAGGGTCATAGAGGGACGTAAAAATACCGCACCCATTCACGTTTTCCCCGCCCTTAAGATTTTGCCCCTGCTAATAACCTCCTTCAAACTGTCGCGAAAGAATACAGTTTACAAAAGTAAATAAATACAAGATGCAAACTAATTAAACATATAAAACTGATAATAAAACAAGAGTTGAAAGAAAACTCAATAAGAATGCCCTTGGGCGTTGTGCCCAGCCGTAAACACTCAGCAATGTTTGTGCTCTGTTCTGAGATTTACCCGTTATTGCCAATATTTTGGCCTAGCCCATCAGAAGAAATATTAGTCCCGCTGAAGAACCATCTGGGATCATTCACATTCAATTTGAAAACGACTGAACCATAAGTACTATAGGAATAATTCTTTTTGTGTTTTTATGACTCTGGCCATTTTGGTAAAAATTTGCCAAATTCATAAAAACAAAAAGAATTACTTTGGAACATCCTGTGAAATTTAAAAGCAATGGATTTGTAGAAACGGTGGCATTTTTTTGTGCTTTCTGAAATTTGGTCTGTTTTGGAAAATATTTAGTCCAATTCGCCAAGTAAAATACAAGATAGGTTGAGACCTAGCTAGGGAGCATTCCTACCAGATTTTAAAACAATCAAAAAGGGGTAGTATTTTGAAAAATTGTTTACACACACAAACATAACAGACGACGGATAACCCATTAAGTGCTGGAAAAGCCCACCGACGAAAGTCAGCTCGGCTAGAAATCAAACAGTCAACAACAAACATTTAAAATTCACTTTTCAATTCATATTGACCGATTTTTTCATCTATGCTGACAAAACCATTGTACTTAAATGAAAAATTTCTCACATAGAAAGTGAAAAAGTTTGAATAAAGAGGAAGTAAAAGTAATACGTTTCCGTGTCTCGGCTTGTCCGGAATTCTGTTCTCCCTGAAATAAAGCAAAATACAAATTAAAAATGTATCAGTCTGAAATAATGAAATAAATTCTTGATATCAATATATAGAAAATCAATTAGTGAGCTCAAAATTAATATTTTGCTCTCAAATATTTCATTTTTGCTATCAAGAATTGACTTTTTGATCTCAGCAAATCAATTTTGGATATCATTAAATCATTTTTGATATCAATAAATATTTCTTGATATCTCTAAATATTTATTGATATCAAAAATTATTTTTTGAGATCAAGAATACATTTAGAGATATCAAGAATACAATTACAGATAGCAAAAATGAATTCTTGATATCAAAATATGAATTTATTGAGATCAAAAATTAATTCTTGGTATCAAAAAATCAATTTTTGAGATCAAAAATTAATTCTTGATATCAATAATTCACTAATAAATGTGAAAACGGCATTCCATAGAATCTTTATTTTAATTTTTTACTGTACAAAAAAGAAGCAATTCTTGAGATCAAAAATTATGTTGTTATTATTAATCTCAATAATTCAAATTTTCATCTCCAAAATTTAATTGACGATTCGTTATATTTTATGTGAATGTGTGTCTCCCGTAAGATTTTTTAGGTTTGTAAAATTGATTTTTTGATCTCAAAAATAAATTTTTGCCATCTAAAATGCAATTATTGATAGAAAAATATAAATTAATGAGATCTAAATTGATTAATTGATATCTCTAAATATATTTTGATATCAAAAATAAGCATTAAATGCTAAAATGGCATTCCATAGAATACCAGATATTTTACAGTGTGATAAGATATTGATTACGTTTACGAAGAATACGTTTCAGTTCCATGAAAAAATACCCTTTTTCTACAGATGTATTGATTTTAACAATAGACGCTGCAAAAAAGTTGGAAATTACATATACATACAGTGTAAGAGCGGTTAATATTATGGCCTAATCAAGGATTATGACTAGAGTGAGAAAAATTCTAGCAGAAAAAAAACATATATCTAACTAGGAAAAAATAGTATTTTGAACGAAAAAAAATGAAAAAAGTATCAAAATAAAAAAAAAGGATGAAAAGCGAAAAAAAAAAGATAAAAAAGGATGAAAATTTTAAAAAAAAGTCTACAAAAGTATTTAAGGATAAAAAAAGGATAAAATCGGGCTTTTTTTTTTTTAAAAAAGGATAATCCTTTTTAAAAAGGATGATGTGGCAACACTGATATCGCATAAAAAGCTAAAAATCAAAAATTTAAAAATTCGTCAAAAGTACATTTTCAACGGAAATGAAGAAAAACTTCGCAGTAAACATTTACACTTTTTGTAAGTTCTTCTTGCCAAGTTTCAGCCTAATCCAACAGACCGTTTCGGAGATACCGCAACAATATGGCCATAAAAGTTCAAAATCAAAAATTAAAAAATTCGCAAAAAATACATTTTCAGCGGAAATGAACAAAAACTTCGCAGTAAACATTTGCACTATATATGTGTTGTTCTTGCCATGTTTCAGCCTAATCCATCAAACTGTTTCGGAGATATTGCAAAAGTTAAAAACCAAAAATTAAAAATTTCGCCAAAAATACATTTTCTGCGGAAATGAAGAAAAGCTTGGCACTATACATTTGCGCTACATGTGTGTATTTCTTGCGACATCTGAGCCTTATCCAACGAACTGGTTTGGTGATATAGCCTGCCAAAGTGAAAACATAGGCATCAGAGTTGCAGAGCCCTCAGCCAGCCGGAACATTCGAAACAAGGAAAATAGTAGGTTTGAGCCCGGTCACAGGCTCATTTCAATTCTTAGCACCGAAAAGAAAAAAGGGTGGCAGTGGTTTAAGATGAAATTTCGAAGTCCAGCTGTGCCACTGTCCTTGGTCGGATATTGCTCATATACAATAGGGATCTTCATTGCTCCATACAGTAGCAATATCCGAAATATCTTAGTAATTGGTAAAGAATTGTATGCTGGAGAGTGTTCACAAGCCACATGTTAAGCAAACTTGATAATGGTACAAATAAGAAAATTGCCAAGTTCAGTTGAGCCACTGTCCTTGGCCGGTAATTGCTCATATATAATAGGGATCTTCATTCCTCCATACAGTAGCCATACCCGAAATATCTTAGTAATTGGTAAAGAATTGTATGCTGGAGAGTGTTCACAAGCCACATGTTAAGCAAACTTGATGGTGGCACAAATAAGAAAATTGCCAAGTCCAGCTGAGCCACTGTCCTTAGTCGGGTATTGCTCATATACAATACGGATCTTCACTGCTCCATACAGTAGCTATATCCATAATATCTTAGTAATTGGTAAAGAATTGTAGGCTAGAGAGTGTTCACAAGCCACATATTAAAAAAACGTGATAATGGTACAAATAAGAAAATTTCAAAGTCCAGCTGAGCCGCTGTTCTTAGTCAAATATAACTCATAAACAACAGGAATTTTCATTAGTCTATATACTAGCTATATCTAAAATATCTTAGTAATTGATAAAGAATTGTAGGCTAGCGAGTGTTCACAAGCCACATGTCACCAAAACTGATATTGGTAGAAATGTGCAAATTTCAAAGTCCAGTTGAGCCACTGTCCTTGGTCGGATATGGCTCATATACAATAGGGATCTTCATTGCTCCATATAGTAGCTATATCCGCCATATCTTAGTAATTGGTAAATAACTGTAGGCTAGAGAGTGTTCACAAGCCACATGTTAAGCCAACTTGATAATGGTACAAATAAGAAAATTTCCAGCTGAGCCACTGTCCTTGGTCGGATATGGCTCCAAAACAATAGGGATCTTCATTGGTCCATATACAAGCTATATTTAAAATATCTAAGCGATTGGCAAAAATTGTAGGCTAGAGCGTGTTCACAAGGCAAGTGTTAACGGACGGACAGACGGCTCGACAGACAGACGGACCGACGGACGGACACGGTCATAGCAATAGCCTTCAGCCAATATTGGCTGAGGGCTAAAAAATGCACGAACCCCCCCCCCCCCCCCCCCTATGTTCAATATGTTCAAAAATTTGCCAAAAAGGCGTGATTAGTATGTTACAAGGTTACTTCGTGATAAAAACGCTACTTTTGGAGCCTCCTCCCCCCTCCCTTCCCAGCAACCCGCCGAAGGATAAACAATCTGCATACGCTAATAAGATGCACGTCATAAGTGGACATTATGCACAAAGCAGTTTTATCAGCCAAGCAAACACAGTAGAAACACATCAACCTACTGAAGCAGGTCAATTCGATGTGATGCGTTGGTTTGATACGATGTGATGCGTTGGATTGTGATGGCCGTCCAACAGATTGAGCAATTCCAAAGAAGGGTTTTCTTTGCGTCGAACACGTCTCAATGCCATTCCGCGAGCGGCCGGACAGGGTCATTAACCTAATTCGAAAACGAAAAAAAGGAAAAAGTAACTTTTTTCCTTTTTTTAAACGGTATCACAGAATGATGACTTTGTAAAAATTAACAGCAGACATCACTCAGGAAAATTCTTAGTTGAACAAACGGCCGACAATGGGACTAATTGCAAGTACGGACAACGTCTAACAAGAAAATATTTAGGAAATACACATGGACCCAACCCTTACAAAATATAATTCGCAGACAGAATTTGAAAGAAATCCGATCAAAACTGTGACAGGAGTGGTACTTAGAAAAAAATGTTAACATACGCGCACGGACGACGTAAAAAATGTCGGCTGGGCTAAAAAGTCCTGACATAAGAAAAAGATGTCCTTCAACTGAAAATAATGGTAAACGGTCATCTGCCCCCCCGCGGTCAACTGCCCCCCCCCCAGTCAACTGCCCCCCCCCCCTTTTTGCAACCCGGTCGACTGCCCCCCTGCAATTTGACGGGGTGGTCATCTGCCCTCCTCCTCTTTTAGTGGAAAAAAAAATTCTTTAAAAAATTAGGCAATTGTGATGTCCCCGTCTACTTCGTCTCTGAAACAATTGATCTTCATTGATCTATTCAGCAATATTGATCTTAGGAGAGACTGATCCTTACACTAATTGCAATTCTAACTGCAATTAGTTTCCTATTGGTGAATTGCAATTTACCGAGGTGCAATACATTAAATAAAATAAATATAATTTTATTTATTGTGTCTTTGTAAGCCAAGAACCGAAGAAAAAATAGTATATAGAGGGGGCAAGCGACCACCTCTCCACTTTGAGGGGGGGGGGGGGGGCAGTCGACTGGGTTGCAAAAAAGGGGGGCAGTTGACCGAGGGGGGCAGATGACCGGATGATGAATAATACATAATACATAATGAAAATAATTTGTCAAGTTTTAATAAGTCCTAATTTGGTCAATTTTGGCCGATTTCAACAATAATATGAAAAGGCACAGCTGCAATATATATATATATATATATATATATATATATATATATATATATATATATATATATATATATATATATATATATCTCCACTGTTATGGAGATATCGCAACAATATGGCCCAAAAAAGTTAAAAATAAAAAAAATAAAAATTGGCTAAAAATAAATTTTCAGCGGAAATGAAGAAAATCTTTGCCCAATACATTTGCGCTGTATGTGTGTTCTTCTTGCGACGTCCGAGCCTTATCAAACGAACTGTATTGGAGATATAGCCTGCCAAAGTGAAAAAAATTCATGAACCCCCCCCCCCCCCCCCTATGTTCATAAAATTTGCCAAAAATGGAATTTTTGAAGGAACGAAAAAAAAATAATACGGGCATCATCTAGACATGCACCCCAATATGTATGTATGTTTTGAGAAAAATCGACTTATTAATTTCATAAGAACTCACTGCGGACGAAAGGACGGACGGACACACCAAATGCTATATGTCTCCCTTAGGGGGAGACATATAATTAACAAATAATTTCAAAGCAACATTATCAACCATTAGCGGTAGAGAGAAACACATTGGCACTTTGAAATTTGTTTACTTTTTATTTTGCCCTTATGACGTAAAAATGGACAAATTTTTATGCATTGTTACGTAATAACTAATATTAACAGGCGTGAACTGGTAAAAGCTGTCGCAACCTTTCTACTTTTTATTTTCTATTTTTTAGCACTTGACAAGCCTTAACTTGCAAGGGCTATACGAATTTGTGCGAGCAGCCGTTTATATCTTTTTTTTTTTTTGACAGTGATTGGTTTCTTGTGTCATCTCCTCCACTGGCACTACGGACCTTAGGGCCACGAAGCTTGGGACTTAGGTAGAACTTGATATGAACGTGTGCCGGACACTTAATTTTCGCCTTCGATTTCGTTTTCTTGCTTAAAACGCCATGTGAAAAGAGTGTATTTTTTGCAAGTTGTGTGAGCTCTCACTGCGTAAATAGATAACACGGCGTATGTCTGATCAGTCAATAAAACCTTAAAGGGAAATGCGGGTATCTCACCCACAACTGTCATTTCCTCCAAACTTTCACAGTTCAATGCTTTGAGGATACATATTAAAAAATTGAAAAGAAAAAGAGGGGTCACCGGTGTTATAAGATAAATAAAGACACTGAAAGGTCGCGTACTTTTACTATAAAAACCATTGGGAAAACCAAGAAATTTCAATCAAAATGCAAAATTCACACATAATTACAATTGAAAGTTGCCTCATTTTTACCCTGTTTGAAGAACACGTCATACAAAATGTTTTAAGCAAATAACAAATGTATGTCACCGCAGCAATACGAGAATTATACAGCCTTTTTGACGAAACCAATTGACTCAATGGTTAAAAGGTGAAAACAGTGTAATATGATTTTAATGGGCAAGATATCAACACAGGCCATTCTAGGAACAAAAATACCAACACAGACCATTTCTGGACACGATCCTATTTGTCTTTAAAAAGAATTTTTCGATTTAGATGGATTTCGTAGTTATTTATACTGTGTCAACATGGATTCAAACTCAGCCATGTTCTTTGTTATGCGTATTTCGGTCGCTAGATGGTGCAGAGATACCCGCATTTTCCTTGAAGTCAACAAAAGCCAAACACTGCTCTGCTTATAATACGTATTCAAGCTGTGTTGTTTGCAATATATTATTCAAGAAATAACCCATTGAAGGAAGTATTTTTGCGTTTTAATTTTTGTCAAGTGTTTAGCATTTCACTAGCAAAATGAGGTTCTATTTTAAACATAGAATTTGTTACTTTTAGCATCGTTGTTAGTAATTTTGTTCTTTCTCACCCTTAGTGCCAAAGCGTTCAACTGTTTGAATGAAATGCGAGATCTCGACCAGCTGCTTACAAATAACCCCCCCCCCCACCCCCATCCACACACACACCACCCGTACCAGGAGCGAAAATTCAAAATCTGAATTCTGGGAAAAAAAGATTAAAATAGGAGCAGCTTGGAAGGGCCCTAAATTCCGCGGCGTTGGGCCAATACAAACTTATCAACCCAAATACAGCAGGGGTGCACATAAGACCATCGCATTTCGCCATGGCGAAGGTGAAATCCATTTGGCGAAGGTGAACAGATTCACCTTCGCCAAACTGGCGAAGGTGAATTTTAGACAAAAATTATTATTATGAAATCAAAATATGTTTTGATTTAGGTGAACATGAAATGAATGCACAGCTATCCTATTGACAAACGCAAACAATGACGACATTTGTTCAACTTGTCCATTTTTACACACCATGATTCTGCGTTTAGAAATGTATGCTTAATGATAGATTACCATATTTGAAATTAGAGCGGCCAGATCACACAAATCCCACAAGGTTTCAACTTTCTTCGATTTTCAGTGGCTGAGAAATTTCGTACACAAAATTTTAACGCTATGACGTCATGCGTCTACCCTAATCACGTAACATGCGACAAAATGGATAGAACCGTCCGACTAACCCATATAAAATTTGAAATCGATAACACTTTGCCTTATCGAGATATTTTGCACACAAGATCTTGTTCAAAATATATTCATATTTTACGCGATGACGACATAGGTCGCATTCGTTCGTTCTACTCGCGAAAAAATTTTATAGACTCTTTCGGACCTACAAAGCAACAATCCCACCAAGCTTAAATTTTCTCCGATGTTTAACGGCCGAGAAATTTCGCACACAAGATTTTTACGCAATGATGTCATACCCCTGTTTTAATGCGTGAACAGTTGACAGAACCGTCCGACTGACCCAAGAAATACTCATGTAAAATTTGAAGTCGACTGGACTTTCCGTTATCGAGATATCTGTACACATGATGACGGCGGTAGCAAGGATGATGATGACGAAGTCTCCGAGCAAGACGTTGAGACTTTCATAATCAAGCTTGGTGAAAAGCTAAACGCTTTAGATGAAAGTTACAAATCGGTCAGCACTGAGTAACTACCGATGTAGCTCTATAAAGATATAAAATGGACGATATAGTTAAGAATATGTGTAGTTTAGATTCAATAAACAACTAAGTCACAGTTTTACTGAGAGAGTTAATTTAGCGAAGGTGAATTCGACTTGGCGAAGGTGAGCTGAACATCCTTCGCCAAATTGGCGAAGGTAAAAAAATCCTTATGTGCACCCCTGAATACACTAAATTAAGCGATTTCTGCAAAATGAGTTAGTTAGTTAGTTAGTTAGTTATTTGATTGGTTTAACGACACCGCCAACCTATTGCAGGTCATATTGTGTCATTCCTGGTAACTTGATTACATTTATACTTTACTGATTAAAAGTCGCTGCAAACTGAAAATTATTATTTATTTCAACTGTCATTCTGACTGATTTTTTAAACCGACCAGATCAAAGGTAGTCATTCCGCCTAGAAGTGTTAATACACATAAGGAAGCCCTAACAATGTACGAATTTGTAGCACATCCTTTGCACTTATCGCAGCTACACTGACAACGTTTCTGGCTTATCTATGCCATCTCTTTAACACTATTTTTATCTATAAGGGCAATCTCTAGTTAAACTTGCACAGACATACAGAAAAGCGTTCTATATTTCACTTCTCAAGTGCCAATTCTAAAGGCTGATTTCCTGAAAAAACATCTCTTTGATATTCTCGACTACAGTTTGTCCACTTCCGGGTGTTTTAAACCTGCACAGTGAATAAACACTGTCATGCCAGCGTACACTCTTCCCCCTGACAACAGAGCCCTGGTATACTGTCACGGTCACCAAAGCCACTCTCACGGTCACCAAAGCCACTCTCCTCACAGTTGTCTTGACGCACACTTCTCTCTTTGATTACCCATAACCCTATTCCGACCATTCTCCTCGCAGCCTTGCCATCACCTCTATCAAAACTCTTAGCAGCCCCGAAATTAAAATTACCAGTCTTCTCGCAGCCCTGTCATTATTCGGACCAGTCTCCTTGCAGCCCCGACACTCCAACACCACCCTCAGCGCAGTCCTATCACCATCTCGACCAGTCTCCTCACAGACTTATCACCCGTGTTAAAACAAGGTAAGTGCGTTTAAAACTTTGCCCAAGTCTTGAATTATACACACTACAGCATACAAGTCTTGAATTATACACACTACAGCACACAAGTCTTGAATTATACACACTACAGCATACAAGTCTTGAATTATACACGTAGCAGCACAGAATCAAGACATGTGCACTACAACAACTGAACTCAGCAAAAACGTGTACCAGCTCCACTTCGAATTGACTAATACGTGGGAGAAAAGGGTGTAATGTCAAACTGCTACACATGTCCAGAAAGCAAGACAATCTTTCATCACTGGTGGCGAAAATACAGCTATGCACTGGCCCCCCGAACCTGCCCTGACTTCACAGCTGCTACCGGACGTTTACACAACAACACTTTTCCTTGACCTTAGCTTCCAGTACACAAGGCCAATAGAAGTGCCTCCTTGATCTTATTACAGAAAACACAAGTAGGTCAGTGAAACTGACTATGTTACGTTTGACTACAACCCTCAAGCAATTCGTATCATATTCAGGAATATATGTTAACAAACTCACTCCAGTGCTTAAAGACTATGTGAATTTTCAAAGTCCAGCTGGGCCGATGTCCTCGGGCAGACGTGGCTCATTTACAATACCAATTCTTGTTAGAATCCATACAACCTATATGTAAAATATTTTGATCAAGAAATGTAAGCTTGAGTGTGTTAACAAAGTGCTTTTTAAGTCAACCTGTGTCAATGTCCTAGGGGCGACCTATCTCATTTATAAGACTAACCCTTGTTATCACCCACACTACGTATATGTAAAATATTTCGACAATCGATTAAAAAATGGCTTCATGGTGCTAAACTCACTCAAGTGCTCGAAGACTGTAAATTTTTAAAGTCCAGCTGGGCCAATGTCCTCCGGCCGACATGGCTCATTTATAATACCAAACCTTGTTGGTTCTAATACTAGTTGTAGTTAAGATATCTTATAAATCGATGCAGAAATGTAGGCTTGAGTGTGTTAAACTCATTCCAGTATGTAAGGGTTGTGAAAATTTCTGAAGTTCAGCTGGACCAATGTCCTTGGGCCAATAGGGCTCATTTACAATACCGACCTTTGTTGGTTCCAATACTAGTAAATCGTCACACTCGCAAACATTACAAAGCCCGGTCCAGTTACCGCCTACCATCAAGCCCCTCGCACTGGGAAAACCGAGAAGTACATGAACTAAGTTCTTATTTCCTGACCGGACAGTTGTTTTGTCAACATCGACCCCCGTCCTGCCTAACATGCGGGCGTAAAGCGGCTGCAGGGGTCGGCACTTTTCCAGGTTGTACTTACACGGAGAGATGCCCTGGTTCACAAGTTCCGGTACGGATCGCCGCATCAGAAGCTTCCTCTTCAACGCTGCAACACGTACCGACCATATACCGCACATAAAATACCCCAACTATATCGCACATAAAATACACCAACATAGTACAGCATCTTTATTCGTGTGTGCTAAATATCAAAATAAAATTTTGAAAAATTCTTATCGAAAACAACTGGTCCTATGGATCACTATTTCAGTGTTGCCACGGAGTCATCAAGAAAAAAAAGGATAAAAAAAGGATAAAAAAGGATAAATTTGGGGGAAAAAAGTATGAAAAAAAGGATAATTCATATTTTGCTGAAAATCGAGAAAACATTAATGTTAATCATATTGTATCATTTTTTTGTAATTTATAATGCTCGTTTTCACAGCGATTAAAAATATTTGCATACCTGATTGTACTTCTACATCGTCACGAATATTTCCAAAAGAGCTGTCTCGCATTTTTTCCCATCATTTTAATTCGTACAAATTTATAAAGGAATCCGGTCAAATTGTGCCAAAAGAAAGTCTTGAAAATTGGCAACTAATTTTTTTTTAAATGTCTCCATTTCGCCAATTTTTAGCGGATCGCCACAATAAGTAATTTTTCCAAAGAGGCCTACCTAGAGAATATTCGTACAAAATTTTGAAGAAAATCTGATCAAAATTGTAAGAGAAGCATTTTAAAAAATGGCAAACGAAAAATTTTAAATGCTATCCCCCCCCCCCCCCCCCCCCCATTTAGCCAATTTTTGGCGGATCACCAAAAAACTTTTTCAAAGAGAGGCCTACCTAGAGAACATTCGCATAAAATTTGAGAGGAATCCGATCAAAACTGAAGGAGAAGAAGCATTTTAAGTAAAAGTTCACACACGTACATACGTACATAGAGACGACGGATACCCCTCTATTTATGTGATAAGAGCAGCCCGAACATAGTCGGGTGGTCTAAAAAAGGTGCGTAAGTACTTTATCGATGGTCCCTGGGGACATGCAACTCAAAATTATAGATTGAAGTTATTGAAAATCATTCAAGAAATAAAAACTACTTAACATCATTTAGAATACTGGATATTTTACAGTGTGATAAGATATTGATTACGTTTACGAAGAATACGTTTCAGTGCCACGAAAAAATACCCTTTTTCTACAGATGTATTGATTTTAACAATAGACGCTGCAAAAAAAGTTGATATACATACAGTGTAAGAGCGGTTAATATTATGGCCTAATCAAGGATTATGACTAGAGTGAGAAAAAATTCTAGCAGAAAAAAACATATATCTAATTAGGAAAAAATAGTATTTTGAACGAAAAAAACTGAAAAAAGTATCAAAATAAAAAAGGATGAAAAGCGAAAAAAAGATAAAAAAAAGGATGAAAATTTTAAAAAAGTATAAAAAAAGTATTTAAGGATAAAAAAGGATAAGATCGGGCTTTTTTAAAAAAAAAGGATAATCCTTTTAAAAAAGGATGATGTGGCAACACTGCAATATTCAATCAAGAGCTGAAATTTTCCAAGTCCAGTTGGTGCATTTTCCTTGGACGAACCGGACCCATTTACAATACTGATCTCTGTTTGTTTCCATACAAGCTACATACAAGGTTTCATTAAAATCCATGCAGTTGTTCTTGAGATATCGTGTTAACAAACTCATTCCGATGCTGCATAATTTCCAGGCTTTGGTAAACTTCAAAGCGAATTTGGCTCTTTTTCCCTGGGCCAACCTAACCCATTGACAATACCGATCCTTGGTAGTGCGCACAGAATATACACACCAAGTTTCATTAAAATCCTTGCAGTTGTTCTTGAGATATCGTATTAACAATAGTCAATGAAGAGCTGAAATTTTCTAAGTCCAGCTGGTACATTTTGCTTGGACGAACCTGGCCCATTTACCATACCGATCTGTGTTTGCTCTCATAGAAGGTACATGCCAAGTTTCATAAAAATCCTTGCAGGAGTTTTTAAGTTATCGTGTTAACAAGGTCACACAATAGTCAATGAAGATCTGAAACTTTCCAAGTCCAGCTGGTCCATTTTCCTTGGACGAACCTGGCCCATTTACCATACCGATCTGTGTTTGCTCCCATAGAAGACACATGCCAAGTTTCATGAAAATCCTTGCAGGAGTTTTTAAGTTATCGTTAACAAGCTCTTGATGACAGACCGACCGACCGACCGACAGATAGACACGCGGTCAATAGCATATATTCCCCACAGGTTCTACGTGTGGGAATAAACCACCATCAAACAAAAAATCCAAGCTAAATAGACAAATCTAGGGATATTATATACCAGAGTTGCTTTAAAAACCATCTATTCTTGCAAAACAGCTTGCTTATCAAACATATATTTGACACTGCCAGGCATGTTTTAAGAACCTCCATGGAAGAAAATTTAGTAACTTTTACGCACTAGAAAAAAATTTCCCTCAGACGTTTTTCAGTCATGCCCAGTTGTCGGATCCAACAAACTTATTCATGAGCCTGCTGAACTTTGGTTTTGGAGCCTAATTAATGACAAGGTTTTACACACTAACCATTTTAAAATGACAATAATGTTCTCAAAATGGGCAGGTGGGTGAAAAAAAAATAGCCCGAAGTCAAGAAGTCGAGTGACGAGTAAATGGGTGTCAAAATCCTACAAGTAATGCTGAAAACGAAACATGCTCCAGCGAGAAAAAAACTCAAAAGCACAGTCTTACAGTGATATTCAGATATCAACATGTTTTGGAATGTGTGACGGTGTTTCGTGTTACTGAATCCGCACAGCGAATCGGACCCCACTTGGAAGGTCAAAAATTTTTATCAGGTGCACTACTTCAGATGACCCTCTATTCATGTGCCAAGTTTGATTGGTCTAGCTTCAGCTGTCTTGGAGGATATGTCTGGAAACCGATTGCTCTATCTCTTACCGTTTTCGAGATAAGGGCCAACTTACGGTTTGGGGTTCGAAAGTGACCTGGAGATCAAGGACACCGAAAGTTATACTTTACGTATCGTCGTATAGGGGGTGGAGATCGAAAATGAGGTCAAAATTGCTCTATCTCTTACCTTTTAAGTTTTTATAGATAAGGGCCAACATCCAGTTTGGGGTTCGAAACTGACCTCGAGGTCAAGGACACCGGAAGTTATACCTCACGTATGGTCGTATAGGGGTGGAGGTCGAAAATGAGGTCAAAATTGCTCTAACTCTTACCGTTTTCGAGATACGGGCCAACTTCCGGTTTGGGGTACGAAAGTGACCTGGAGGTCAAGGACGCTGGAAATTATACCTTACGTGTAGTCGCATAGGAGGTGAGGGCAAAATTGCTCTATCTCCTGCCGTTTTCGAGATAATGGTCAACTTCCGGTTTGAAGCTCGAAAGTAACCTGGGTCAAGGACACCGGAAGTTATACCTTACGTGTAGTCGCATAGGAGGTGAGGGCAAAATTGCTCTATCTCCTGCCGTTTTCAAGATAAAACTTTTTTTCTTAAATAACGTTTTTCGCGATTTGACCTTGACCGTCAAGGTCAAAAATTTTCAACGGGTGCGTCAGATCACATCGTCCTTCAAATATGTACCAAGTTTGGCTTTTCTAGCTTCAACGGTCTTGCTTTACGTATCGTCGTATAGGGGGTGGAGATCGAAAATGAGGTCAAAATTGCTCTATCTCTTACCTTTTTATAGATAAGGGCCAACTTCCAGTTTGGGGCTCGAAACTGACCTCGAGGTCAAGGACACCGGAAGTTATACCTCACGTTTGGTCGTATAGGGGGTGGAGATCGAAAATGGGGTCAAAATTGCTCTATATCTTACCTTTTTATAGATAATTTTTATCAGGTGCACTACTTCAGATGACCCTCTATTCATGTGCCAAGTTTGATTGGTCTAGCTTCAGCAGTCTTGGAGGATATGTCTGGAAACCGATTGCTCTATCTCTTACCGTTTTCGAGATAAGGACCAACTTCCGGTTTTGAGCTCGAAAGTAACCTGGGTCAAGGACACCGGAAGTTATAATACCTTACGTGTAGTCGCATAGGAGGTGAGGGCGAAATTGCTCTATTTCCTACCGTTTTCGAGATAAAACTTTTTTTTTTCTTAAATAACGTTTTTCGCGATTTGACCTTGACCGTCAAAGTCAAAAATTTTCAACGGGTGCGTCAGATCACATCGTCCTTCATATATGTACCAATTTTGGCTTTTCTAGCTTCAACGGTCTTGCTGTAGATGTCTGGAAACCGATTGATTTTTTTGGCGATTTGACCTTGACCAGTAAAAATTTCAAAAATTTTTATCAGGTGCACCACTTCAGATGACCCTCCATACATGTGTCAAGTTTGGTTGGTCTAGCTTCAGCGGTCCTGGAGGAGATGTCTGGAAACCGATTCGGCGGAAGAAGAAAAAAATAAAAAAAAGGGATGAAAAAAAAAAAAACAAGAATCACGAGATCTAAGGAATCTATGAATAAGCTTGTCTGGTTGCCAAAAGTGGTAGTCACATTGTACAAGTTTGTCCAAGGACAAAGCCCCAGCTCACGAAAAGCGATGACCAAATCCGGCGTGCTTGAACAAGGGAATTGCCCTGAAAATTGGGCTTCAAAGACGAGATGGCAATGAGATGAACAGGCCCAAACCCCCCCGACCGAAACCCCCGCGGCCCTAACCCCCCCGTCAAACCACCCCCCCCCCCCCGACTAAAACCCCCCGGCGGCCTAAACCCCCCCACCCCGACCCATAACCCCCCGGTTCTCAGGTCTATTTTATATTTTGTAATTGCGATACATCCACGTTGTTAGTTACACTTCAAATGCCCATTGAAGAGACCACACGGCGTTTAAAATTGCAATTTCCGAACCACTGAAGGAATTGATCATCATTATAAAAGAAACTTCGTACATCCATTGATGATAGCACTCAGTTTTTGAAATTGCAATTGCTCTTACGATTGATGACTGTGTTCACATTGAAAATTGCAATTCATATGCCGGTTGCGAGATCAGTCGAGTTTACAAATTACAATTTCTCTTGCGGTAGATGTGACTTACATCCATTTGATTCACTTGAATTTGTAATTTAGTGACCAAGATTGCTGTGAAAAATCATGCTACCATCATGGAATACATCACATCCTGCTAAAGGGAATCCAAAGATATTGTACCAAGGGCATTTGTACGTAAAGCAAAAAAATCTAGCAAATGGCGATGTTTCGTACGAGTGCGAAAAGAGGCGCCATAACAAATTATCATTACACATTTTCTTTTGAGAACGGGGGGGGGGGGGTTGGGTCGGGGGGGGGGGGGTTTAGGCCGCCGGGGGGTTTTAGTCGGGGGGGGGGGGGGTTTGACAGGGGGGTTAGGGCCGGGGGGGGGGGGTTTCGGTCGGGGGGGTTTGGGCCTAGACTCGGCAATGAGCTAGCTAAATAATTAATTTAGCAACGGACCCGAACACTGACCGGTAAATAAATACAAAGATTTGTTTCCCGGAAAAATAACTTCGAACAACGTATCGAAATTGTATCCACACATGTATACTGTTGACATGTACTGTCGGGCATACACAATTAGTTACAAGCAGCAGAAACGACCAGAAACGACCAAACACATGTGCCTTTTGAAAAGAAGAAAACGCCGCGTCTAAAATATCATTACTTAAGTTTAATGTTTTGGTCTGTACTATTTTGCGGTGTTTGCACTTCCGACCAGTGCGCATGTTTATTTAACTTGCGTTGATGTGCGGTTTGCATTTCGGAATAATGCGCATGTTTGTTTAACTTGCCGTTATGCTCTGTTCGCATTTCGGACCAGTGCGCACGTTTATTTAGCTTGCGTTGATGTGCGGTTCACAAGCGATCCAGTGCACATGTTTATTTAATACGCATTGCTGCGCATGTGTACTTAACTTGCGTTGATACGTGGCGTGCATTTCAGACCAGTGAGCAGGTTTATTCAACTTACGTGAACATATAACTCATAACATATATATTTTCACCATGCAAGGTTTCAGGTTCCTACGACAATTTCTTCCATGAGAATTCCGCCGGACAAAACATCGTCTCACAGCTAAGTTCAAGCCAAACATTCACTATTTTTAACAATTTTCCACGACGTCAATTTTTAGCTGATTTTGACAATAATGCCACGCCAAACATTCACCATTTTTAACAATTTTCCACGACGTCAATTTTTAGCTGATTTTGACAATAATGCCACGCCAAACATTCACCATTTTTAACAATTTTCCACGACGTCAATTTTTGGCTGATTTTGACAATAATGCCACGTTGCACATCTTCAATACATATATTTTCACCATGCAAGGTTTCAGGTTCCTACGACAATTCCTTCCATGAGAATTCCGCCGGACAAAACATCGTCTCACAACTAAGTTCAAGCCAAACATTCACCATTTTTAACAATTTTCCACGACGTCAATTTTTGGCTGATTTTGACAATAATGCCACGTTGCACATCTTCAATATATATATTTTCACCATGTAAGATTTCAGGTTTCTACGACAATTCCGTCTATGAAAAGTCGGCCGGACAAAAACTTAGTACTTTTTGTGGACAGACAGACGAACGGACGGACAAGCTCATAACTATATCCATCCGTTTTACGGGGACAAATAGGTCAGGAAGGAGAGATCGGCACTCTAGCTCTATCCACTCTAGCTCGAGTCACTCCTGAGATATAATCACAAGCTGTTCACCCAAAGGTGAAACACCACAACTGATTTACACAGCTTTTGAGCAGCCCCCATTGCAAACCCATTCCTTGCCCCTTCCTCCTACCCCAAATGATATAACACTGCGGTGTGGAGCGTCGGTGTATAACGTCATATTTTCGCCCCCAATAGAACCTTCACCCCGGGTGATAATTTTCAGATTTTCATCCCCTTCCAGGAATCAGCCAACCTCTAAAACCAACACGGGTCTAATCATTATGCGTGTTTTTCATGAATTATTTCGAGCAAATTTATGGATTTATTGGTATTTTTAGACATTAAAAAAATAATGGCAAAATAGATACATTGGTAATTTTTTTGCACTTTATTTCTCATGCCTACTCAAAGTATCCTAAAGCATAAAAACTACATTGGCCAGTGTTTTAGTTAAAACAAAAACGGATATGTCTACCCCGCCCCCAATCAGTCACGCCAAAAAAATTCCTTGCTTAAAAGTACAACATTGGCAAGCCCAAAAAAAACTGAAAAAATCGCCTAAAACACACTTTTACAGAAAATGAAGAAAAACTTCTCAGTAAGCATTTCCACTATATATGGGTTCTTCTCGTTACGTTTCAGCCTAATCCAACAAACAGTTTCGGAGATATCGCAACAATCTGGCCAAAAAATTAAAATCAAAATTTAAAAAAAAATCGCCAAAAATACATTTTCAATGGAAATGAAGAAAAACTTCGCAGTAAACATTTACACTATATGTGGGTTCTTCTTGACAGGTTTCAGCCTAATCCAACACACCATTTTGGAGATATCTTAACAATATGGCCAAAAAAAGTTAAAAAATCAAAAATTCGCCAAAAAAAACATTTTCAGCGGATATGAAGAAAAACTTCGCACTAAACATTGGCACTATATGTGGGTTCTTCTTGCCACGTTTCAGCCTAATCCAACAAACTGTTGCGGAAATACCGCAACAATATGGCCCAAAAAAAAAAAAGATAAAAATCAAAAATTTAAAAATTCGACAAAAAATACATTTTCAGCGGAAATGAAGAAAAACTGCGCACTATACATTTGCTCTATATATGTGTTCGTCTTGCGACGTCTGAGCCTTATCCAACAAACTGTTTTGGAGATATAGATGCACGAACCCCCCCCCCCCTCCCTATTTTCAAAAATTTGCCAAAAATAGAATTTTTGGAGGAACAGAAAAAAATAACACGGGCATCATCTAGATATGCACCCTAATATGTATGTATGTTTTGAGAAAAATTGGCACATTAATTTCATAAGAACTCACTGCGGACGGACGGACACACCAAATGCTATATATGTCTCCCTTAGGGGGAGACATATAATCATCTGTTAAGTACCCACAATTACCTACAAGTATCACCGGTATCAAAAAGCATCTTCCGGGGATAATATTAAATACTCAATTTTAACCGCAAGTGAAGATTCAATGGGTGTGAAATGTGATGTTACATTGGTTTGTGATGGTTGCCATACCATACTCGTGACGCTGGACTATGGTTGGCGGTTGGGGTTTCTTCCATTTCTCCAACCAGGGAGGTCCGCCTGTGGTGCAACAGTTCTTACTGCAACATAAAAATAACACAACAAAAGAATGAATTAATCCTCTGAAAATATCCACGATCATTACCCAAAAAATGACAGTCATTCTTCTTAAACTGAGCAAAACAAGCCATCGTCGGAGGCGCAGATGCCAACCGGACACAACAGTCGCCGTCTTGGCAATTTTTTACCAATTAGAACAATAACACAACCTTGCACAACTTCAATATATATATTCACTGTGCAAGGTAGCATATGCCTAGGATAAATAGTTTCGGAGGACTCGCGTGGAAAGCACCCAAGTCTTCCAGTGCAGTTATCTAAAACAATCACATTATTTGACAAGTCGCCATTTTGGCAATTTTTGGTGGATTTTAGAAATAACACAACGTTGCACAATTTCAATATATACATTTTCACTGTGCAAGGTAGCATAAGCCTGGGATGAATAGCTTCGGAGATCTCGCGTGGAAAGCGCCCAAGTCTTACATTGCAGTTATCTAAAGAGATCACAATTTTTGACAAGTCGCCATTTTGACAATTTTTGGCTGATTTGAAAAATAACACGACGTTGCACAACTTCATTATATATATTTTCACTGTGCAAGGGAGCACATGCTTAGGGTGAAAAATACACAATCAAAATATGACTCGTATGACTTTCCTTTATTTTTTAAACGCATTAACCATATTTATGATAGCACCAAATGGCAACTACTTTTGGCAATTGATTCGCGTGGAATTTTAATTGTACTGCCATGAGTCCAGTCTTTAACGCATATTAAGCCTAGAGTCACAACTTCAAATTGTTTATACGCATAGCACCTTTCAGTGGCCAGGGAAAAACACGTTTTTTTTTCTTTTTCCCCTTTATTTATTTTTCTTGTAACACAAAGCAAAACTTCAGGTCAGTTTTAAAGAGGTGCTATAGTTTATATTGAAATCACTTACACAAAAGGTTTGTAAATGTACACAAGCGAGGCGCGAAGTGCCGACATATAATGATCTAATGCCGCGTAACTAAATTATTTGCATGGAGGCTGGTCTGAAATATCTCACCCAGCTTCCAGCATTTTGTGGAATTTCTCTGGTTTCTATAGTTTCTTTCCCAGAAACTAAGAATCAAACTTAAATACGAGCGGGGACCGGAGGATGAAGAAGGGGCGAAGGGGCAAACAGGGGTGCTACCAGAGCCGTATTCAAGTCAGTCCCCCCCCCCCCCCAGTCCAATCGACGGAAGGCAGGACTGTGGCATGGATGACACACCACAGCCCTCGGTACAAACGCAGACGCAGCAGACTGACGTCCGCAAGCATGCCCAACCAGAGCTGCCACAGGAATGTGGCATGGATGACACACCGCAGCCCTCGGCACAAACGCAGAGGCAGCAGACTGACGTCCGCAAGCATGTCCACCCAGAGCTGCCACAGGAATGTGGCATGGATGACACACCGCAGCCCTCAACACAAACACAGAGGCAGCAGACTGACGTCCGCAAGCACGCCCACCTAGAGCTGCCACGAGAGCGAGAAAACACACACGAGCTTAAAACCTCAGACCACAAGACGAATAGCATTTACATGGATTCCCTACAGGCCACGATGTGGGCCGGAGCGATCGCAGCGAATCTCATCCATGCCTGTCGGACGGGGGCATGCCTATATACTTGCTTTGAAATCCACCACAGACTCTTCTTCCCCACCCCCCCCCCCCCCCCCACAGCATGAACACGAGTCAATAATTTACCAAGTCCCATCCTTCCATTCAATTACCGACTGCCAACACAATGTTTTCTATTATTTAATAATCCTATCCGAATTCATTTCTTCTTAATAACGAATCTTTAACTAGAGCGGCCAATGTACACAAAACACAAGAGTACAGGTTTATATTAGACACTTTCAATCGGTACCCACTTAGTTTCTATTTTTGTAAACAAAAACGAATGTCTCCCCGACTAAACCCATATCCCCCCCCCCCCCCTCCCTCGCCAAAAAAAATCCTTTTTCTTTAATTACTCAAATAAAATATTCATTTCTGCAAATATAACCATAATTCATTGTAAAAATTTCAAAATAAACAAAACAGATTGTGGTCACTAAAACAGACATAAATGAACGTCTTTTTTCATCTGGACGGTGGTCGCAAAAACGGGTTTTACTGTAGGCCCTTCTTATCCAGATCTGAAGTTGGCCACTACAGTAGTTTTACCATACGTTACATTTTTATCCAGGTCTGGAAGTTGGTCAAGACAGGCAAGTTTACCGTACGTCTTTTTACCCGAATCTGGAAGGGGTCACCACAAACGGGTCTTACTTTACATCTTTTTATCCAAGTATTGAATGTGGTCTATATTTTTTTTTTTTTGCTAACCATCATCCTCCACCCCTCCCCACCCCCGACTGTAAACGCAACTATATATATATATATTTTTTACTGCGTGTCTGCCAACAAATTTCCTGAAATACAAGTCGTGTTTTTTGAGGATTTTTGGCTGATTTCAGAAACAAGCATGTCCAGGGACACGGTGACCAGCCGTGACCTACAAAATATATATCCAAGAATCAGAGACAAAATCATGATCAAATTGGCAGACAGCAGTTACGAAAAAAAAACCGTACCTGAATGGAGAAAATATTCGCTCACTTACTCGGTGTAGTTGTGGCTGATGAGGAGTCATTCTTTCAATTCTTTCATAAGGGGACAAAATAAAAAAATGTCCCCCATTTTGCCAATTTTTGGTGAATCACCAAAATGAGTAATTTTTCAAAAGAGGCCTACCCAGGGAGTATTCGTGCAAAATTTGAAGAAAATCTGATCAAAATTGTGGGAGAAGAAGCATTTTGAAAATTGGCAACGACAAAATTACAAATGTCCCCCATTTGGCCAATTTTTGCCGGATCGCCAAAAAGAGTAATTTTTCAAGAGAGGTCTACCCAGAGAACAAGTATCCAAAATTGGAAAAGAATCCGATCAAAATTGTAGGAGAAGAAGCAATTTGAAAATTTGACACCAAAAAATTAAAAAATGTCCCCCATTTGGCCAATTTTTGGCGCATCACCAAAATGAGCAATTTTTCAAAAGAGGTCAACTTTGAGAACAACTATCAAAAATTGAAAAGGAATCCGATCAAAATTGTAGGAGAAGAAGCAATTTGAAAATTGTAAACCAACAAATTTGAAAATACCCCCCCCCCCCCCCAATTTGGTTAATTTTTGGCGGATCGCCAAAATAAGTAATTTTTCAAAAGAAGTCAGCGTAGGGAATATGGCTGCAAAATTTGATGAAAATCTGATCAAAATTGTGGGAGAAGAAGCATTTTGAAAATTGGCAACCACAAAATTACAAATGCCCCCCATTTGGCCAATTTTTGGCGGATCGCCAAAAAGAGTAATTTTTCAAGAGAGGTCTACCTAGAGAACAAGTATCCAAAATCGGAAAAGAATCCGATCAAAATTGTGGGAGAAAAAGCAATTTGAAAATTTCACATCAAAAATTTAAAAAATGTCCCCCATTTGGCCAATTTTTGGCGGATCGCCCAAGTTAGTAATTTTTCAAAAGAGGTCAGCCTAGGAAATATTCTTGCAAAATTTGAACAAAATCTGATCAAAATTGTGGGAGAAGAAGCATTTTGAAAATTGGCACCCACAAAATTACGAATGTCCCCCATTTGGCCAAGTTTTGGCGGATCGCCAAAAAATGTAATTTTTCAAGTGAGATCTATCTTGAGAACAGCTATCACAAATTGAAAAGGAATCCGATCAAAATTGTGCGAGAAGAAGCAATTTGAAAATTGGAAACCACAAAATTTGAAAATGTCCCCCATTTGGCCAATTTTTGGCGGATCGCCAAAATAAGTAAATTTTCAAGAGAGGTCTACCTTGAGAACAACCAAAAAAAATTGAAAAGGAATCCGATTAAAATTGTGCGAGAAGAAACAATTCGACACCAAAAAATTAAAAAAAATGTCCCCCATTTGGCCAATTTTTGGCGGATCGCCAAAATGAGTCAATATTCAAAAGAGGCTTACTTAAGGAATATTCTTGCAAAATTTGAAGAAAATCTGATCAAAATTGTGGGAGAAGAAGCATTTTGAAAATTGGCAACCACAAAATTACAAATGTCCCCCATTTACCCAATTTTTGGCGGATCGCCAAAAAGAGTAATTTTTCAAGATAGGTCAACCTAGAGAACAACTATCCAAGATTCGAAAGGAATCCGATCAAAATTGTGGGAGAAGAAGCAATTTGAAAATTGGACACCAAAAAATAAAAAATGTCCCCCATTTGGCCAATTTTTGGCAAATCGCCAAAATGAGTAATTTTTCAAAAGAGGCCTACCTAGGGAATATTCGTGCAAAATTTGAAGAAAATCTGATCAAAATTGTGGGAGAAGAAGCATTTTGAAAATTGGCAACCGAAAAATTTGAAATGCCCCCTATTTAGCCAATTTTTGGCGGATCGCCAAAAAAAATAATTTTTACAGAGAGGCCTACCTAGAGAACATTCGTGTATAATTTGAGAGGAATCCGATCAAAACTGAAGGAGAAGAAGGATTTTAAGTAAAAGTTTACACACGTACATACATACGTACATACAGACGACGGATACCCCTCTATTGCTAAGATAAGACCAGCCCGACATAGTCGGCTGGTCTAAAAATGTCCCCTATTCAGCCAATTTTTGGCGGATCGCCAAAATGAGTAATTTTTCAAAAGAGGTCTATACACAAAAGTGGCCTACAACAACAGTATGACTAGAACTCAGGCCAAAGACAAAGGAGGGTGCCTCAAAACCGGCACTCACTGTGACGTCAATGGGCGGCTGCCACCAGGTGTCCCTCGTGATGTGAACACAATTCTGAAATGTAAAGAAAAGTTATATTCGTGCTGTTCACTATTTGAAACGAAACTCTCCTGAGAGAATAACTTTGTCCGCTTTTTTTCAGCCTTCTGAGAACATTTTTTGATGAGTACGCTTTTTACTGAGTATTTTTTTAATGAGCACGTTTTCTCCAACCAATCAGTAGATTTTTTTGCAAGTCACTTTTTTATAATCTTGGCACAGCTCAGGGCAAACCCCATTTGCTGAATTTCTGGCAAATAACCAAACACAGTTCATTGCAACAGACGCTAATGACACAACCGGGCTACTAAACAGAAGGCTACTAACATTATGTATGGGTCAGAGCCAGCGTTCGTTTTGGAGGGGAGGTAGCCGGGACAACAGGTCAAATTTTCTTTTCCGGAAACCGAAAAACCTGAGCATGGCTTAGGAACTGACAGCGTTCAAGCTGGAAGGGTTTATACGGTTTTATGTCCATGAAAACTTTCACGTGAAATGATTTTTGGCAACTCACCTTGCTGTCGGTAGGCATCTGCCTCGGGCTCCTCCCAAGTTGCCGCCGGGTGTCGCTGCTCACGTGATTCCCAAATGCTGAAATGCAAACAGAAAATAAAATGCAGCATTTACAATGTTTTTATCGTCGATCCGAAGCATACGGGAGGAAAACAACGGAACAGAGGGAAATCCATGAGTGAAGAGATTTATGCCTGTGTTGGTGCTCATATGTAACAGTGCGACTAAAACCATCTCTTTTTATATTTTGCTTGACACCCGGGTCATTTGTACATCATTTTAAAATAAACGGTGCTTTTGAAAAGCAAAATAACCTTTTCGTTTCTTCTGCGGGATTCCTCATCTCACCCACCGGAAAAGGACTAATGACAGACAGACAAGACTCACCCAGAGTTGTGCCGTAACTCAATAAGTGTGGCAACTTATCGCCGAGGACGCCTTCATGCGGTGGTCGATCTGTCTGCAATAAAAAGCAAAGGCGATATGAATCTAACCAGGCGGCCTCTTCTACATCAGTGAGGCAGGATCCCCTGTGTAACACGTCACCGGCGGACATAGTACAATAATCCAACCAAACCGCCTCTAGTGTTTTTGTGTCTACCCACCCTGCAATCAGTCCCTATGAACAGAAAACAGAACATAAAAGTAGCCGCATAATGTATTTTGTGCCGAAGCTATAGGTGCGTAAGTTTTCGAGTTATTGAGGTTGAAAACATAAATGACGTCATAACTCGTAATTGATGACATCATAGGTACAACGTTGGCATGCAAAAAAAAAAATCCTTGCATAAAAGTAGTCTCATAACGTGTTTTGTGCCGAAGCCCTAGATGCGTAAGTTTTCGAGTTATTGAGCTTTCAAACATAAATAACATCAAAACTCGTAAAAAATGACGCCATAGGTACAACGTTCGCATGTCAAAAAATCCCTTGCTTAAAAGTAGTCTCATAATGTATTTTTGCGCTAAGTTCATTAGTTTTCGAGCTATTGAGCTTTAAAACATATATACCGCCATATTACTCGTAATGAATGACGTCATAGGCAGAAAAATTAAAACTTCGGAACCGTTCCAAAAAAAAATCAACGAAATGCCGTATTTGCAGTGAGCCGGAAGAACTATCTTGGATATTGAAATCGATCTCTCGCCTCAACCATTGTAGGAGGTACACTTTGAACACTTTTTTTTGCTTCATGTACATAAGTATATTTTTTTTCAAATTTAAAAAATTTGTGAACAATTTAAAAATAAAAAAAATCGATAAAAATAACTAGAGCAGTGTACATAGCTCACATTGTCCCCACAGCCCCCCCCCCCACCCCCATCAGCTAAACACGGCCATCAATAAAAATTTTCCAAGGTCAGCTGGCGCATTTTCCTTGGCCCATTTACAATACAGATCTGTGCTTGTTCCCATAGAAGCTACATACCAAGTTTCATTGAAATCCTTGCAGCAGTTTTAAGTTATCGTGTTAATAAGTTCACACAATACTCAATCAAAAGCTGAAAGTCCAGCTGGTCCATTTTCCTTGGACGAACCTGGCCGATTTACAATACTGATCTATATTTGTTCCCATAGAAGCTACATACCAAGTTTAATTAAAATCCTTGCACCAGTTTTAAGTGAGCGTGTTAACAAGCTCTTGATGACAGACCGACAGACCGAACGACCTGCGGGGAATAAAAAAGTGACATACAGGACCACCAAGGGATGTTTTCTGCCAAATATCAATTCAATCCGGCAAAAAACAAATATTTAGTGCCCAATTCGGGAATCGAACTCACAACCTCTCGATTTAAAGTCACCATGACGCCACGGGTATGTTGTCTTCACTCATTTTTTGTTGTTTCAAAATATTGCCAGAAATTGAAAATTTACTCCAATAAAAACCATAAATAGACTGCACACCTCCAATATATATTCTATTACTGTATAGTGAAGATCCGACACGCCGTCTTTTAATTATGACTCAAACTTAATGAAGCATAAATAAAAAATTTCGAAAAATCGCAAAAAAATCCATTTTTTATTCAAGAAACAAACAATAGCCCCTCAGTGTACAATTGCACTCTATGGTCGTTCTTCTTAGAAGTTTTGAGCAAAATCCATTGAATAGTTTTTCGGAGATATCAAATACATTAAGTCGAAAACACACAAGTCAAAAATTAAAAAAATCGCCAAAAATACATTTTTAACGAAAATTAAAAATAAAATAGCACTGAACATTTGCACTACATGTGTGTTCTTCTAGCAACGTTTAAGCAAAATCCAACCAACTGTTGCGGATATATCGCCTGTACATAGTAAAACTTGCAAGAAACTCGCCCCTTAAATTAAAAAAATCGCCAAAAATAGGACTTTTAGAAGATCGACAACAAAATAACATGGGCATCATCTGGACATGTGGCCCCAAACACGGATGCAAGTTTTGAGACAATCGGCCCGTTAGAAATCCCTGCAGACAGACAGACGGACACAAAAAATCTATATGTCTCCCTTGGGGCAGACATATAATAACCCATCCAGGCGGCTTCCTGTACAATAATCCAACACGGGGGGGGGGGGGGGGGGGCTCCTGAACAATAGAAGACGGCTTTCTGTAGAATTGGGGCTTAGTCAGATCGGGTGCAAAAGTAAGACAAAAAAAAAAAAAACAATTTCGAATAATCTGACACATGATAAACAAATTATTTGCAATGACTTGTTACATGTCACAGGCAATCTCACGAGACTCGCACCTTGATGAAATCGATGTTCTTTTATATTACTATCATCCCCTAGTTGAACTTTCTGCCCTCGCATTTGGGATTTAGGAATAAAAAAATAGCCAACAGCTTACCCCTCAGTCTTCCTTGGCGTGTCCTTCGTGACGTCGTCTTCCTGGTGCAATCCTCGTTCCAGCTGCCGGTGTGGTAGGTGCAGAAACGACATGGCGTGGGAGGACAGGAAAGAGGACAGCAACGAGAGGAAAGCGAAGAGCAAAAAAGGGGGAAAACAAGGAAAGACGAGAACGATGATAATAATAGTATCAAGTTACTATGGCCGAAACGGCAGGACTGATTTCATTAGTCGATTGTTCCTTTGTTCGTTCTTCTGACCGTAGCGGTGAATACGACATTTGAAATTTAGCTTAATTTACCTTAGTCTCAATAAATCAGTCTCAATCCCAATCCAGCAATGTTTTATTACAGGTCGTCCCGGACATTACTTACGGAGAGCAGTTAACGCCAAACGGAAGCAATGATTTCATATAGTTGGCTCTTCCTTTTTTCGCTCTACTGATCGTTTTGCACAATATGCCATTTAAAATTTACCTTTAAGGAGGAAAAGTGGCAAAAATGCTAGAGTCTAGAACAGTTCCCGACACATTAACTCCCGACAAGACAATTTCCGACTTTTACAAACAAAATAACAATGCTTCTAAATTTATCAACCAATGTGAGCTAAATTCGACAAATCTGCTAATTTTGCTACATTGCAAGCACTATTTTACTACTTTACAAGTCCTATTAATGTATCTTACAAGACTCTTTTTTTTCTCTTACAGTTCTCCTCTGTATATCAATATATATAAAATCAAATTACTGTTATTAATTAGCTAATCAATTTATTTATTTATCTATTTTACTTTACATTACTCATTAATTTAATTTGCAATCTTTTCTTCTAAACAAGAATGTCCAGGGACATTGTGACCAGCCCGACGAAGTCGGCTAGTTTAAAAATCGGACATTGTCCTAGTCGTCAAATATCGGAGTCCTGCTGCCTAAAATAATACCGGCAAAGTTAACTACAGATATCATCAAGCTCCTTATGGTTTGGTGAATGAGGAGTATTTTATGAAGTTACATAAACCACACTACCCAAAACATGCCCTTATGTGTGCGCATTCCCGCTCATGTTCCCGGCACGAAGCGAGGGATAAGAGCGAATGTGGAAATATTGCACTGAGGTTTGTGTGACTTATGCGACAAAACACTTTCCTTTCTGCCCTCCCCATGCCCGCCCTCTCCACCCAGCCGCGTCTCCGCCTTCCTCCTCTGGTCCCGCTCCTCATAGGACGTCTCCTGGTGGTGGCGTCTCCTGGTGGTGTCGTCTCCTGGTGGTGGCATCTCCTGGTGGTGGCCTCTCCTGGTGGTGGCGTCTCCTGGTGGTGGCGTGTACTGGTGGTGGCGTCTACTGGTAGTAGCGTCCCCTGGTGGTGGCATCTCCTGGTAGTGGCGTCTCCTGCGCCAAAAACAAATACAAAATTTTAAAGGGAAATGCCATAATTTTAATCTGCAACAATTTTATTTTAATACTTCGCATGTGCAACCATGTGTCACAGTGCTATAATAATAGGATATAAAAAGCAATGGTCACCGGGCTTTTATGAGAAATAAAACAGACTAAAACGACTCAGGATTTCTTTCGGTTTGTATTGCTAAGAATATAACACTTTATAGCACAAAATTTTACATTTCAGTTTATACACAATTTGAAAATTCTGATCCTGATTCTAAATTCACTCACTAGATGGCTCAGAGATAGCCGCATTCCTCTTTAAGGCTGAAAGATTCTAACCCTAGCGTTAGCTTAGATTGTAGTACGAAACTGGTTTTTCGCCGATATTTCCGTCAAATTAAAATAAAGAAAAAAGTTACGGTCAGGCGAGTACAAATGGAGTTATCTTTGAGCAAAAATTTCAAGAGTGAGGCTACTTAGCTGCCGTTGGTTGACATTTTAACGAAACAGTTGGTTTTTCGCCGATATTTTCACTATTTTTTCGTGAATCATCAATGAAAGAAGTAGCCAGGTAGGGAGAAATACCTGCTACCTTATTTGGCATTCAAAAATAGTAGAATATTTCTCTGGCGACAGTCAAAAATTTACAAAAATAAATTGGGTTTTTGCCAATGTTTTCGGCAATTTTTGGCAAAAACGCAAGAATGTTCAGGGATATTTTGACCAGCCGAGATCTAGTACATCATCTAGCAATAGGCTTGCACGGTCGCCTTGCACGGTCGCTAAAACCTCCATTACTGAACACCTTCTATAATGAACGAGTTATTTCTGTCTGTTATTCCCGCAATCACTTTTTCACCTATTTTAAAAATAATTAGACGATTCACACTTAATATATTTACATATCTTTTCACTGTGCAAGGTTGCAAGTCCCCTCGACAAATGGCTATAGGCGAAGTGGTGCGGAGAAAACATCACACAATTGCTAAGCCCAGTGTAAATTTTGGCAATTTTCGTCAATTTGTCATTTTCTGAAAGCTTAATCAGGCGTTAATTTAGGTTGTCATGTTTTTTTTAGCTTTGGAACGTTTTGGCCTTAATTCATTTGGGGACCTTACGGCCGGGTTCTTCATGGCCGGGGACCGTATGGCCGAGGTAAAGCTTAATACATTGTTAATTTAAGTTATCATAATTTTTTGGCTTTCGGGAGGTTTGGCTCTAATTTCATTTGTGGACCTTATGGCAGGGGACATAATGCCGGTGTAAAGTTTAATAAAGCGTTAATTTAGGTTATCATACGTTTTTTATCCATGGGGACGTTTTGGCTCTTAACTGATTTGGGGACTTTATGATCGGAGACGTCTTGTCCTGAATTCCACCATGACAAATTTTGCTTTTGGGACGTTATGGGCCCAAAAATTTTTCGAAACCTTATGGTCGCCGACATTACGACCGGCTAGTTTATGGCCGGGGTAAAGCTTAATAAAGCATTAATTGAGGTAATCATACATTTGTTTTCCTTCGCAGAGACTTTGGCCGTAAATTTATTTGTGAACCTAATAGCCGGGCACATAAGGGCTGGTTATAAAGATTAATAAAGCGTTAATTGAGGTTATACGTTTTTTTCCATTCGGGACGTTTTGGCCCTAAATTCATTTGGAAACATTATGGCTGGAGACTTTATGGCCGAAGTCTTTTACTCTATTCCACTGCGACAATTTTTTTGCTACGGGGACATTTTGGCCGAGCCAAATTGTGGGAGATGAAGTATTTTGAAAACTGGTTATCAGGAAATGAAAAAAATGTGCCCCATTTAGCCAATTGTTTGCAGATAGCAAAAATAGTACTTTTTTTAAAGAGGCCTCCATGAGAACAAAAATTACAAACGAATCTAATCAGAATCGTGGGAGAGTTATTGCATTTTGAAAATTGGCAACCACAAATTTAAAATTCCCCCCCCCCCCCACATTTTTCGGAGGATCGCCAAAAAAGCAAATTTTGAAGAGACTCCTAACTAGAGCACAAGCATACAAAATTGGAAAGGAATCTAATCAAAATTGTGGGAGAGGAAGCATCTTGAAAACTGGTAAAGAAAAAAAATTAAGCAAATTTTTTTTCAAAATGTGTGGGAACCGTGGTGCACGTTGTATCTGTACTTTGTGCCTAGGCATATGGGAATTAAGAAAAAAAGATCTACAGCTTACATCTCAGTCTTCCTTGGCGCTCACGTTTTGGCGTGCCCTTCGTGACGTTGTCTTCCTGGCGCAGTCCTCATCAGGCAGTCTCCTTCCAGATGTAAGGTGGATAATACAAAAGCACAATTTGAAAAACTGCATCCTCCAAAACATTATACACCGATATTACGCAAATTTCTAGAGGTTCGCTGAAAAAACTACTTAAAAAAATGTTTATCTGGTGAATTTTAAATGAAGAAATTCATTTAAAATGCAGGAGACAAAAACGCATTTTGGAGAATGGCTTCCACAGGGTTGCTGCGCTTTTTGCTCAACAGAATTCCAGGACTTGAGATAAATCTTCAGCGTTCACGTTGGTTTACATACTCATAACGTTCCAGTGAATGTGAAGGAAAAATAGTCTACAGCTTACTCCTCAGTCTTCCTTGACGTTCACATTTTGGCGTGTCCTTCGTGCCGTCGTCTTCCTGGTGAAGTCCTTATCAGACAGTCGTCCTTCAGATGCCGGTGTGGGAGGCGCTACGACAAAAACAAATACTATTAGGAAGACCGTAAAAAGCACGACGAGTTACAATAGTTTTATGTGAAAACTTGTTCATAAAGCACGTTGATGCAAGCATAAAACCCTAACCCTGAAACTAGACAGATGGACTTCTCCCCCCAGTTCGGTGAAAAAAGGACAACCCCTATACCTACAAGCAAATCAACACCTTAACCTACAAACAAATCAACACCCTCTATACCTACAAACAAATCAACACCCTTTCTACCTACAAACAAATCAACACCCTCTCCACCTACAAACAAATGTATACCCTCTCTACCTACAAACAAATCAGCACCCTCTCTACCTGCAAGCAAATCAACACCCTCTCTACCTATAAACAAACCAATACCCACTCTACCTACAAACAAATCAACACCTTCTATACCTACAAACAAATCAACACCTTCTATACCTACAAACAAATCAACACCCTCTCTACCTACAAACAAATCAACACCTTTTCTACCTACAAACAAATCAACACCCTCTCTACCTACAAACAAATGTATACACTCTCTACCTACAAAAAAATCAGCACCCTCTCTACCTACAAACAAATCTACACCCTCTCTACCTACAAACAAATCAACACCCTTTCTACCTACAAACAAATGTATACCCTCTCTACCAACAATCAAATCAGCACCCTTTCTACCTACAAACAAATCAGCACCCTCTCTACCTATAAACAAATCAACACCCTCTCTACCTACAAACAAATCAACACCCTTTCTACCTACAAACAAATGTATACCCTCTCTACCAACAATCAAATCAACACCCTTTCTACCTACAAACAAATTAGCACCCTCTCTACCTATAAACAAACCAATACCCATTCTACCTACAAACAAATCAACACCCTCTATACCTATAAACAAATCAACACCCACTATGCCTACAAACAAATCAACACCCACTATACCTACAAACAAATCAACACCCTTTCTACCTACAAACAAATCAACACCCTCTCTACCTACAAACAAATCAACATCTTTTCTACCCACAAAAAAATCAACACCCTCTCTACCCACAAACAAATCAACACCCTCTCTACCTACAAACAAATCAACACCCTTTCTACCCACAAAAATTGATTGATTGATTGATTGATTTGTTTAACGACACCGGCAACCCGTTAGGGTCATATTGTGTCGGTTCTGTTGCTATATCAAGAGTCAGTTGAAACTAAAATCAATTAAAGTAGACATAACAAGTAGTGTACCCACAAAAAAAATCAACACCCTCTCTACCCACAAACAAATCAACACCCTCTCTACCTACAAACAAATCAACACCCTCTCTACCTACAAACAAATCAACACAGTTTTCTCATACATGGCATAGATTAACATATCGTAGCAGCAAGATCTGATCATCAGCGTCGTGGCAGCAACTGCATCTCCTAAAATACAATAAAATCCCGTTCCACTTCAGAAATTGGTTTGGTCCGCCCCACCCCCTACAACCCACCCACCAATCCCCTCCCCTCCCCACCACCCCTCTATTCGATGAAGCACTACTAACCAAGCAAATTTCTGAGTGAACGGTAGATGAAAAACAAAGGTATGGAAGAAGGAGTCGGTTGGTGATTTCTGCAGGGTATGCGCCATATTGAGGTTTTGAGCCGTGAGACATCGTGCATAGGCTACCAGGCGCGCGTGGGTCCTGCTCTACTCCCTGCTTGGAATTATTCGGTGCCAGTACTGAAAATGTGAGCTGCCACCCGGCAGCTAAAAAAATTATTAAACCCCCCTTGTGGCCAGATGCCTCCCTCCTCACGTGACCGATACATGGCAACTGTAAAGTCCAATCCTCCCGTCCTGGTGCATTCATTGGCGAGGAGAAACAGCGAAGACATCCTAATGCGTAGGCCAAATGCTGAGTACGAGTGAAAAAACGTCAGAAATGACCTGAACACATCAGCAGGGAAGGCACGGGCTGGGTTAGGGGGAACGGAAGCGAGGGGAGAAAACTATGTACAACTATTTACAACATTGTACAGCTATATACAACTATGTTCAACCATATACACCTATGTACAACTATGCACATTGTGTACAACTATATACATCCATGTAAAACTGTATACAAATAGGCACAACTATGTACAACTATGTGCAACCATGTACAACTATGTACAGCTGTGATAGTGGGAAAAAAAGAGGGAAGAATGAAGAAATAGTATAAGAAGAGTTAGAAAATAAAGAAATTCCGATTAGTCGCCTTTTACGCCATGCACAGAACAGAACGCAGTGGGTGTATTCTTAAGATTCCCCCCACCCCACAGGGGGATGCACTGCTGTATACAAATATGCACAACTATATACAACCATGTACAACTATGTACATCTATGCACAACCATGTATAACTATGCACAACTATGCACAACCATATACAACTATATACATATACAACCTGATTGTCTGTGTCAGACAATCAGGTTTTTAATTTTGAAGATCTACCCTGGACGCCACGAAAATAAAGTTCTAATAGTCGAAAAAATACTGTAATTTTAACAATTTTTCATGAATGCCAACACAAATACGACATTACACATCTTCAATATGTACACTATCAACGTGTAAACAATCTGACCTATAGTTTCGGAGATTTAGCCCGGACCGCATACGTACAGACGGACAGATAGGCGGAGGGACAAACTCATAAATACATCTCTCTGTTAAACGAGGTATAACTAACAAGCATGTCCAGGGACATGGTGACCAGCCGTGACCTACAGAATATATATCCAAGAATCATGATCAAATTCGCAGACAGCGGTTACGAAAAAAGCCGTAACTGAATGGAGAAAATATTCGCTCACTTGATCGGTGTAGTTGTGGCTGATGAGGAGTCATTCTTTCAATTCTTTCATAAGGGGAAAAAATTAAAAAATGATCCCCATTTGGCCAATTTTCGGCGGATCGCCAAAATTACTCATTTTTCAAAAGAGGCCTACCTAGGGAGTATTCGTGCAAAATTTGAAGAAAATCTGATCAAAATTGTGGGAGAAGAAGCATTTTGAAAATTGGCAACCATAAAATTACAAATGACCCCCATTTGGCCAATTTTGGGCGGATCACCAAAAAGAGCAAACTTTCAAGAGAGGTCTACCCACAGAACAAGTATCCAAAATCGGAAAAGAATCCGATCAAAATTGTGGGAGGAAAAGGAATTTGAAAATTTGACACCAAAAAATTAAAAAATGTCCATTTAGCCAATTTTTGGCGGATCGCCAAAACGAGTAATTTTTCAAAAGAGGTTTACCTAGAGAACAAGTATCCTAAATTGGAAAATAATCCGATCAAAACTGTGGGAGAAGCAATTTAAAAATTGTAAATAAAAAAAATTGAAAATGTCCCCGATTTGGCCAATTTTTGGCAGATCGCCAAAATAAGTAATTTTTCAAAAGAAGTCTACCTAGGGAATATGGGTGCGAAATTTGAAGAAAATCTGATCAAAATTGTGGGAGAAAAAGCATTTTGAAATGAGCAACCACAAACTTACAAATTTCCCCCATTTGGCCAATTTTTGCCGGATCGCCAAAAAAAGTAATTTTTCAAGAGAAGTCTACTTTGGGAATATTCGTACAAAATTTGAAGAAAATCTAACCAAAATTGTGGGCGAAGAAGCATTTTGAAAATTCGCAACCACAAAATTACAAATGTCTCCCATTTGGCCAATTTTTAGTGGATAGCCAAAAATAGTAATTTTTCAAGAGAGGTCTACCTAGAAAACAACTATCCAAAATTGGAAAGGAATCCGATCAAAATTGTGCGAGAAGAAGCAATTTGAAAATTTGACACCAAAAAATTAAAAAAATGACCCCATTTGGCCAATTTTTGTTGGATCGCCAAAATGAGTTATTTTTCAGAGAGGTATACCTAAGGAATATTCGTGCAAAATTTTAAGAAAATCTGACCAAAATTGTGGGATAAGAAGCATTTTGAAAATTGGCAACCACAAAATTACAAATGTCCTCCATTTAGCCAATTTTTGGTGGATCGCCAAAAAGAGTAATTTTTCAAGAGAGGTCTACCTAGAGAACAACTATCCGAAATTGGAAAGGAATCCGATCAAACTTGTGGGAGAAGAAGCAATTTGAAAATTTGACACCAAAAAATTAAAAAATGTCCCCCATTTGGCCAATTTTTGGCGGATCGCCAAAATGAGTAATTTTTCAAAAGAGGCCTACATAGGGAATATTCGTGCAAAATTTGAAGAAAATCTGATCAAAATTGTCGGAGAAGAAGCATTTTGAAAATTGGCACCCGAAAAATTTCAAATGTCCCCCATTTAGCCAATTTTTGGCCGATCGACATAGTCGGCTGGTCTAAAAACTTAAGCTGGAAATTCCTCATGAATGTGCATACACATACTTTCTTTCTACTGAACAAACACAGATTCGATTTATTTTAAGGCTTGGATTCTGACTGAAATTACCTCACGCTGGAAATAGGAATATAACGTAATCTCATTCATAATTCGTTTGTAAAAGACGGTGACTAATCATTTTCACTGACGGTAAATTTTGCTTTTTATAAAAAGACTTTTCGTGCAAAGCTTTTACTTCATTTCAAAAGTCTTTTCAGAAGTGAAAATGGAAAATTTAACTTTCTGCAAAAGGTCTCTAATATCAATTCTTATCTTCTTGCGAAGGAAAATTTTTAAAAATTCGAGAACTGAATTCAAATTTTATTGTTCACGAAGATGTCAGCAGTTCAGTATCCAAAACCGAATCAAGATTTCAAGCTTTTCCAACTGAGAAACTCTATTTCAAAATGAAAATATATTTTTCGTTATACTGGAAGTTTCCGCTTCTATTTTTACTTTTCTTCTGTTAAGTTAGCGGGTTACATCGCGTCAATCAATACATCCCAAAGAGGAGTAGAAAACAATATTGTCGTAGTAGTTAACCCAGGTTAGCTAAACCGTGCATTAATACGTTTCACTGTGTTACGTTCCTGACACCCGACAAATTCACATGCAGGTTTCCCTCTTAAAAGATCTTTAACTAATATAGCCCCACAGTGACCTTGAACAACGACGCAAGGTCACCAATGCCTGATCAGATGTGGAACATTACATATAAAAGCTACATGCCAGGCTTGATTTAAATACAATTCGCACAACTTGAAATATCGTGCTCACAATCCACTTGATATGGCAAATCCCATAAAATTTTGAAGACACACAATGACCTTAAACAACGACGACGCAAGGCCACCAAAACTTAATCAGCTCTAGAACATTACATATTGAAGCCATATAACATGTTTGTCTGCAATCCGATTGGTAGAACTTGACATGTAATGTTCACAATCAGAGCTTGACGCACAGAATGACGGACGGACCAGTCAAAAACATAATGCTCATAAAAATTAGAGACTTAAGAAGTAATATAAAAGCGTACATCTTGACCTCGTCGTTTAAGATAAAGGTCAAAAACTGGAAGTTAAAAATTATTTTAGAAACGGGCCTTAAAGACTTCATAAAAATATAACTCGATCACAATGACCTCATCGTATGAGGTACAATATGGCTGCCATTTGGAATTGTTTTATTCAATCAATAAGTAGTCTCGAGTGATTTTCAGATGGTACGTATTAAATGTGATGGCGATCCATTGTTTTGCAAGATTTGCAAACTTTGGCTAAATCATGAAAAAATACAAGCTGTGTCAAGTATTACCCAGGGAACATTCCTGACAAATTTTCGAAACATTGCTTATACAAACGCACACATAAAAGACGACGGATTCACCACAACTGATGCGTACAGCCCACCGATCATAGTCGGCTGGGATGAAAAAAATTGTTTTGACAACATTAAACTGTTATACACGTGCGTAAAATTAAAAAAAATTCTATGAATAGTTCTGGAGATACAGCCTCGACGACATTTATTTAAACGGACTAAATTATACCAAAACGCGCAACTTCATCAAATTTCACAACACTCATTTTGACCACTTTTATAAATCCGAACAAATTACGACGATGTACCAAAGGAATATATATTCTGTCCGTGTGTCAAGCAATCCAATTGATAGTTTTGAAGATCTACCCTGGACGCGACCGAAATGAAGTTCTGATAGTCGAAAAATCTGTAATTTTAACTATTTTTCATGAATCTTCATACAAGTACGACGTTACACATCTTCAATATGTGCTCTATCAACGTGTGAACAATCTGAAGTATACTTTCGGAGATTTAGCCCGGACCGCATGCGAACAGACGGACAGATAGGCGGAGGGACAAGCTCATAAATACATCCCCTGTTAAACGAGGTATAATTACAAACTTAAGTTGGAAATTCCTCATGAATGTGCATACACATACTTTCTTTCTACTGAATAAACACAGCTTCCATTTATGTTGGGGATTTGGATTCTGATTGAAATTATCTCACGCTGGAAATAGGAATATAATGTAATATTATTCATACTTCGTTTGTAAAAGACGGTGACTAATCATTTTCACTGACGGTGAATTTTGCTTTTTATAAAAAGACTTTTCGTGCAAAGCTTTTACTTCATTTCAAAAGTCTTTTCAGAAGTGAAAATGGAAATTTAACTTTCTGCAAAAGGTCTCTAATATCAATTCTTATCTTCTTGCGAAGGAAAATTTTTAAAAATTCGAGAACTGGATTTAAATTTGATTGTTCATGAAAATGTCAGCAGTGCAGTAACTAAAAACCGAATCAAAACATAAAGCTTTTCCAACTGAGAAACTCTATTTCAAAATGAAAATATGTTTTTCGTTATACTGGAAGTTTCTGCTTATATTTTTACTTTTCTTCAGTTCGTTAGCGGGTTACATCGCGTCAATCAATACATCCCAAAGAGGAGAAAACAATATTATTGCAGTTGTTAATCTAGGTTAGCTAAACCGTGCATATAATACGTTATACTGTGTTACGTTCCTGACACGAAACAAATTAAGGTGCAGGTTTCCCTCTTAAAAGATCTTTTAACTAAAATAGCCCCACAGTGACCTTGAACAACGACGCAAGGTCACCAAAGGCTAATCAGATCTGGAACATTACAGATAAAAGCTACATACCAGGCTTGATTTAAATACAATTCGCACAACTTGAAATATCGTGCTCACAATCCACTTGATATGGCAAATCCCATAAAATTTTGAAGACACACAATGACCTTAAACAACGCCGCAAGGCCACCAAAACTTAATCAGCTCTAGAACATTACATATTAAAGCCATATAACATGTTTGTTTGAAATCCGATTGGTAGAATTTGACATGTGATGTTCACAATCAGAGCGCTTGACGCACAAAATGACCTACGGACCAGTCAAAAACATAATGCTCATAAAAAATAAGTCCCAAATTCGATCCTGAGCCCAAAGAAGTAATATAAAAGCGCTTAAGATTAAGGTAAAAAAACAGGAAGTTCTTCACTGTTTTGAAAACGGGCCTTAAAGACTTTAAATAAAACGTACCTCGATCACAATGACCTCATCGTATGAAGCACAAAATGGCAGCTATTTTGACTTCTTTTATGCAATCAATAAGTGGTCTCGAGAGTAATTTTCAGATGGTACGTATTAAATGTGATGACGATCCTTTGTTTGCAAGATTTGGAAAACTTGGGCTAAATCGTGAACAAAAACCAGCTGTGTTCAGGATTACCCAGGGAATATTCCTGACAAATTTCAAAACAAGTGGATCAGAAATGTAGGAAAAGTAGCATTTTGAAACATTGCTTACACAGACGCACACATAAAAGACGACGGATTCACCACAACTGATGCGTACAGCCCACCGACCATAGTCGGCTGGGATGAAAAAAAAGTGTTTTGACAATTTTCAATCTCTTATACACGTGCGTGAAATTAAAAAAAAAATCTTATGAATAGTTCTTGAGATACAGCCTCGACGACAATTACTTACATGGACTAAATTATACAAAAACGCGCAGCTTTACCATATTTTACAACACTCATTTTGACCCCTTATATAAATCCGAACAAAGTACGACGATGCACACCTGCAATATGTGTTCTGTCCGTGTGTCAGACAATCCGATTGATAGTTTTGAAGATCTACCCCGGGCGCGACCGAAATGAAGTTCTGATAGTCGAAAAAAATACTGTAATTTTAACAATTGTTCATGAATCCTGATATAAGTACGACGTTACACATCTTCAATATGTGCTCTATCAACGTGTGAACAATCTGAAGTATACTTTCGGAGATTTAGCCCGGACCGCATGCGAACAGACGGACAGATAGGCGGAGGGACAAGCTCATAACTACATCCCCCTGTTAAACGAGGTATAATTACAAACTTAAGCTGGAAATTCCTCACGAATGTGCATACACATACTTTCTTTCTACTGAACAAACAGCTTTGAATTATGTTTAGGGTTTGGATTCTGATTGAAATTATCTCACGCTGAAAATAGGAATATAACCTAATCTTATTCATACTTCCTACAAAAAAAATTTTTGTCCAAAGCTTTTACTTCATTTCGAAAGTCTTCAGACGTGAAAATGGAAAATTTAACTTTCTGCAAAAGGTCTCCAATATACATTTTTTTATCTTCTTGCGAAGGAAAATTTTTAAAAATTCGAGAACTCGATTCAAATTTGATTGTTCATGAAAATGTCAGCAGTTCAATATCTAAAAACCGAATCAAAATTTGGGGCCTTTCCGACTGAGAAACTCTATTTCAAAATGAAAATACGTTTTTCGTTATTCTAGAACTTTCTGCTTCTATTTTTACTTTTCTTCAGTTAGTTATATGGCTTGCTTCACGACACGCTCGACACTTAACGGGTTACATCGCGTCAATCAATACATCTCAAAGAGGCGAAGTTTTTTCTTTTTGATTGCATTTGTGTTTCTTTTTTGGTTAACCGCCAAAAAAAAGAAAAAAAAAAAACAAGTTGGGCACTTGCGCTCCTTACTTCAATCAAACTTTTAAGACGTTTCTAACAGAAAACACGCTTAAGACAATTTTCTCTTGGTCAATAATTTTTGGTGGATTTGGTGAATTTCTAAAAAGAAACACTAACGTAGGTACCAATGCAAGCTTCACTGGACAGGATTCGTACAAAGTTGAGAAGCTAATTTCCAGGACTTTAAAGGACCATTTTCCAGAACATTTCCTGAACTTTTTACCAGATTATATATTATATATATATATATATATGTATATGGATAGAGATATATGCATTGATTCTAAAGATTATATACAGCCAAATAAAAAAAACGTTTTATTGAATGGCCTCGCACTCGCCCCTAAAGCCATTGTATCCACCCATTTTATTAAAATCAAATATCAGCGCAAACAAATTATTCTATTTTTGACACTAAATAAGTCTAAAACAATTTTCGGCGAATTTACAATTTCCAGGACTTTTCAGGACTTTCTCGTCGTTTTCAAAGACTTTTCAGGACTTGCTTCGGCCCTTTCGTTTGCCAGCAAGCGAAACAAGTTTATGTGGATTCCACTTAATAAAAACGGTTTATCACCAATATCTACCAATCTTGGGCAAACTGGAAAATAATAAGCAACATTCTAATAATTTATATAAAAAAGTAATGAATAAGGCTAGTACGAGCCAAAAGGACAATGATAAAAAGTTTTAAGACGTTTCAAATAAGCTCCTTTGAGTAGATATTTTCTGACAAAATTGTGTTTTTCTCCACAAATTGTTGCTTCATGTTTAGCGTCCCGTTCAGCGACTATGCATGTTATATTGAGATGCACTTGCTAAAAGAACGAGTGGGACATGGATGGAACTGGCAGCAGTTGGTCTATTCTCAAGATTCTCCCAAACCCACAAGGCGACACAGATCATGTGACCTTCGACCTTGAAAATGAGTCATAGTTCAGATCGCCATTCCGAAAATTACTCTCTCGTGATTTTCGGCGAAGTTACTCTCTCGTGATTTTCGGCGAATTTCAAATAAGTAATAAATAATAAAATAATAATTTCTAATATAAAAATAAAATAGAAAGTAATAAAAGATAGTATCGAAATTTTCAGATCTTTCATTTTGTATTGATGTGAAGCAAAAAAAAATTCTTGGTAGGCTATTCCGCAATAGACTAGCGAGAATTCGAGAAGTGGAAGAAAAAAGAACGAAGAATAAAGAAACAGTAAAGGAGTTAGAACTTCCGATTAGTCACCTCTTACGCCATGCACGGAACAGAAAGCAGGTGGCGTATTCACAAGATTCCCTCAACCCACAGGAGGAACATCAATGTTTTATTTCCTTCATATTAAAGTGTGAAAACAAGCTGAAGAATGTAACTTCTAGTCTTAATGTGAAAGAAAATTGAAAATATTACAAAATTGAATTAAAATTCGGTTTTTATTAAAATGTCAGTTGTTAAGTACTGGGTAATCCATCGAAATTTGAAATTTTTAAAAATTATTTTTATTCTTCAATAATTTTAACATCATTCTATTAGATCACCAAAAAATATCTCACTTCTTCTATGCCTCAGAATTCTTACTTTCAATAATACCATGCTTCAAATATAATTGGTAGTATTAGAAATATGATCTTCACAAACCACTTAAGTATCTGATTTCTTTAGGTTAGATTACATCCCTCAGCAATTCGTATCATATTGCTAGGATCGATTCTACCTACAAGCGAAATATCTCGCCAATTTATAGAGAAATGTGGGCTTGAGTGTGTTAAACTCACTCAAATGCTCAAGGAATGTGCATATTTTTCAAGTCCAGCTATGCGGTGGCGGGCAACTACAGATGAAATCACTTAATCGCATACCGGTTAAACGCATAAATCGGTTAACTGCATATTATTCGCAAATCCCAAACCATTTCCAATGCTATCTATTGGAAATTTAACCGGATTATTGCATACCGCTTAATCGCATAAACTGGATAATCACATAGCTTTTTCACGTTAAAATGGGAAGCACACCGGTTAATTGCATAATTCTAGGTGACTGCCCAAACAGTGCCACACCTAAAGCAAACTAAGGGAGAGAGCTGCTCCTCGTTTATTTATCTAATGCACTGTTTTCTGTTTGCTTGACCCATTGTGTACATGTACCAACCCCATTCGCGGTTGTTAACAGTGAGTCTCGAACTCTTAATCACCGCACTGTCTCAGCTCTCACTAGATAATGACCTTTATCCTAAATCCCCGCACTGCCTTAGCTGACGCCAGATAATGGCCTGCAACTCCTAATCCCCACCCTGCCCGAGCTCTCACTAAGTAATGGCCTGAAACCCTTAATCCCCACGTTGCCTCAGATAACCGTGAGCGCAAAGTCATCATTTAAGAACGCAGCCAAGAAGAAATTTTACCATTTACAGTTCAAAACTGTGTCGGTTATGGTTAATTCGTCAAAATGGCAGAAAGTAATTCAAAACGAAAAGACCTAGGTCTCTCGGATAAAATACCAGTAATAAAAGAACTGGATAAGAAAGTTTCTCAAATGCGGGGGATGAGGAGGGGCGAGGTCTAAAAACCACCGCAAATGAAAAAAAAAAATAAGCACGGCAAAAGTACTCCGGATAAACGCATATATCGGATAAACGCATAACAGGGCTTGGCAAATTGGCTATGCGATTAACCGGTTTTGTCTGTAATAAGCTTTTGTAGTTCAAATGAGAAATCGTAAAAATTACTAACCATTTTTTTTTTTTTGCACTCGAGAACGAATTACAATTCGGTTTCTATTAAAATGTCAGCTGTTAAGTACTGGATAATCTATCGAAATTTTAATATTCTATTAGATCACCAAAAAATATCTCGCTTCTTCCATGCCTCAGAATTCTTACTTTCAATAATACCATGCGTCAAATATAATTGGTAGTACTTGAGATATGATCTTCACAAGCCACTTAGCATGGGAAATTGCACCTAAAATTTCAAGGTACCACAGTGACCTTGAACAACGACACAAGGTCATTGATTGGCGCTGTCAGAAGCAGAAGGATCATGTTAGTGAAGCATTAGTTTTCTTTATATGCTAATCTGCATTTTGATGAGAGTAGAAAAACTGCTTAATTACAATTCACATTCACGTGGAGAGCACCATGGCATCATCTTCATATATGAAAAGATTTTAAAAAGCTTTTGTCGAAAGGTGTCAAGCCTTTTGGAAAGTAACAGACACCCACAATCAAAACGAAAATATGTTTTTCGTTATTTTAGAAGTTTCTGCTTCTATTTTTACTTTTCTTCAGTTAGTTATATGACTTGCTTCACGACATGGTCGACCCTTAGTGGGCTATATCGCGTCAATCAATACATGTAAAAGAGGAGTAGAAGACAATAGAAGACATTATATATAAAAGCTACATACCAGGTTTGATTTAAATACAATTCACAAAATTTTAAATATCGTGCTCAAAAATCAACTCGTCGCAAATTCCATGGAAAATTTTGAAGTCATACAATGATCTACTGAACAAACACAGCTTTGGTTTAACTTTAGGGCTTGGATTCTGATTGAAATTACTTCAAGCTTCAAACTTCTGAAAAACGGACATGGTATCCCTGTGACTGGGGCCTGGAAAACAGACACGGTATCCCTGTGATTGGGGTGCTCGGATCACAGAAAGCAGCTGTTTTCCAACCATTAGTCGAAAAAACTGATGAAAACGCAACCCCACTCACCCCTAACTGGGCTCACCTTACTCAGCCAAATCATTGCTGATCCTTAGGCGAGCGCAAAACAAGTTATGAAAGACAAGAATGGAGGACACGTTTATAAATATAATGGTCAGGGCACAACGAGCAGTGAAAGTGGAAACGTTTAAACGGTTGCCGAGCAGTCGTGTCTACACGTGGTGAAAACGATTAAACGTTCCCGAGCAGTCGTGTCTACACCTGAAGGTGGAACGTACGTTTAAACAGTTGCCGTGCATTCGAGTCTATTCGTGACGATGGAACGTACGTTTAAACAGGTTGCCGAGCAGTCGAGTACGTGAAGGTGGAACGTACATTTAAACGATTGCCGAGCAGTTGCGTACGTGGAGGTGGAACGCACGTTTAAACGATTGCCGAGCAGTCGAGTACGAGAAGGTGGAACGTACGTTTCAACGGTTGCCGAGCAGCCGAGCCTTCACGTGAGGCTGGAACGTCCTGAATTAAAAATAAAGCAAAGTCACTGCTCCCCTCCGCCCTCCCTCTTCGTATTTCTGAGTGCAACGTAAACTAATAAATTTATCACAGTATTATTTTACAGTATCACAAGCTCCTGCCTATTTCTGAACTGAAATTTCTCGACTAAAACCAAACCATAAGTCTTTTATTTTTTCATAAAATAGAGAATATTAACTGCTGTGCTATTTCTGTACAATCCAAAAGAAACGCACAGATTGTCATATGGCGTCAGGTTGTCATAGGGTGGGCATTCCGACTTAAAGTGGCAAACGAACCAAATTATCCCGTCCAGTAATCAGACTAGAATAACGTTTGTAACAGCTACTTAAACAATCCCATTCGTTCTTTTTACAACTCTTACAGTATCTACTCACTGCAGTTTTTTTCTGCATAACGCCGAAGACCATTGTTCACTACAACTTGACATGAATAAGAATGAATAACCAAATTATTTCAAGCGTACTTGAATACGATAAATAGCATAAAAAGGTCCATGACAACCAATAAAACTTCCATTAACCATGGCCATATTATAAACAGGTTGTTTCATTTTGCCAGAAACCTACTAAAGGTGCAAACGATTAATAGTTTTGCATGTAAACCTCTCCAATCTGGTCATTTGACGTCTTTGTCCAGACGGGTGGATGTTTCGCGCTAAGCTGCGGAAAAATCATTACTTGGAATATTTTGTGTCTGAGCGGCATTTAATTACTGAAATGCGTAAAAATTTTGTTGTGATCCAAACTCCACACAAACAAAGAACGTTAACCAAATTTGGCATTGTTCCAAACGCGACATCAATGAAGAAAGTTAACGAAATTTGGCACCGATCCAATCGCCACACAAATGAAGAAGGTTAACGAAATTTGGCACCTATCGAAACGCCACACAAATGAAGAACGTTAACGAAATTTGGCACCGATCCAAACGTCAACATTTCGAGCAAGCCGTAAAAAGGAGTTACTTTTCATAGCCTGAAATATAGATCGTAACTGTGCTGCGGTATATAACTTTTAGAAAAGAATACGATGTGGCAAAACGTAAATTCGATATTGTTGCATTAACATGAATTAACATAAATCTTCAGGGACAAGTCTTCAATTCCTGAGCTGGATTCTCTTGGGATATAAATGCTTCCTGAAGCCTTCAGGATGTAAATAGGCATATCCAGTTGGGGAAGGGGGGGAGGGGACAGTATTGAGATAGGCAACGACATATCACATAGACTAGTTCGTCTATTCTATTTTGTGAGTTTGTAGTCATACGAGGCGCGATGAAGCACAAACAATACAGAGCTAAGCCAATCGTAGCTCTTGTTGCATCTACATGACTAAGCTGACACAATGACTACTTGAAGACTAAAAAAAAATCTAATTTGCTGAAGGCATTCTGCAGCATTCATGCTTATAAAAATTGGCCATGTTTCTCCTAAATTTATAGTGTTTCTGTCAACAGGAACAGGGCTGCTACGCCCCAAAATAAAAAAAAAACAGGAGGTAAAATGAGCAAAAAGCAGGATTTGCGGTTGAAACAGAAGGTTTTTGAAATACTTTTGAAAATATTGAACCAACATGCATACCATTTGCTTTCTGAAATGTACAATGAACAATATTAATGTGCAAGTATAATAAAGATATGAGATTAAAGAAAATTGTAAGACTCATAATAAATAAATAAGACAACCAATATTTACTCGTAATTCTTCCATATATTGTTAGGGCGCAAAAGAATGTACATTCTTTACTTGAAATTTAAAGAAAGAAAATAGGAGAGTTCGTCACTTGGGGCCAAAAACAAGTTTCTGAAAAAAAAAACAGGAGAAAGTGGCACCCCTGTGGGAAGTAAAATTTTACGCATCCCCCAGCTCCCAATAAAATAAATGTGTCTTAAACGTATGCCATTTGGAAAATTGAACTATATCAAAGGCGGTCTTTAGTCTACCCTTATAACGAAAAAGCTGGATTCTCTACTTGGTTTATATGTACGCAATAAAACACAGGGTTGCTGTTCTGCACTACTTGCAGTGCAGAGTGGATGCCGAAAGAGCCAAAGTATGGGGTTTGTTTGGTATTTAACGTCCTGTTCTACAAGCTACAATGGCTATGGCAGGACAAACTTGCTGAAGAAACAAATTCAACAAAAAGAAGGAACAGAAAGCAGTGCGCGTATTCTGAAGATCCCCCCTTCCCCCAACCCCCAGAAAGACCTAACTATGTGGATAACTACAGATATACATATTTTTTTCTGGATTCGATTAAGACCGAGAGACTCATGAACAACTGTTGCTTCTTGGCCAATTGTCTCGCTCCGCCCACCGATCACGTGACTCGCTTTCTTCCCGCCACTGCAGTCACAATCCATTGAGGCCTTCTCGTTTTGCTATGGAATCTTCGCTTTCCGCAGATTCTCGTTCTGCCGCGGACTTCTCGCTTTGCTCGAGATTTCTCTCTTTCGCGGAATGCGCATTTGACGTATACTTCTCCACAGCTTACGGGCTTTTAAGCCGCGCCAGAGGCCTTCAAAGAAGCACTACTTCTCCATCATCAGCGTCAATTCCGTCTCCAAATTTCTCTTGGTTTACGGGTTTTGTTTCTTATGCCATGAACCTTTTTCCACAGCTGACGGTTTTTTCACAACGCGCCAGGACTGAGGAAAGCATGGCTTCACCCGCGCAACATTCTATTAGGCAATCATATTGACTGATAACTGGGTGATGGCAGGGGAGAAGCCCATCCTCAATTTCGGACAGTACAGAGGTCAGATGACCGTGCGCGGAATGATTTTATGTCCTCAAAGCGAAAGTGGTCCAGATGTCGCACGGACAATGCGGTTTTATATCGCGCATATGCATGTTCTTCCACATTATTACCGACAACTGTAATTCTGGCTCAATGGCTAACGTACGCTTCACTACCGTTCAGTTTAACGGTTGTTACAATAACAGCCGCTTTGCTATGTTTCTTCCCTTGCAAATTTAGAATCATGGATGCTTAGTTTTAGAAGTTCAATATTAACTATATTGTACTGTTCGACTTAATGGCTATTGTAAATTATAGGATCATGCCTTTTGTGGTGTGCACCCCTATGAGTATTGCGTATTATAAACTATTGTAACGGATCTTCTGAAAATAAACAATTGACTTAACTGGGTTTTTTGCAGTTCAGCAATAGCCGACTATATGCCAGAAACAGTCGAAGAGCAAATGGAAATACGAACGAGATTCTTGAAGGAAGTGATTGCTTCGTTTAATTCTAGAATATTTACAAAAAAACTGAAATTTTGCAACGACCCAAGCTTTACACAAATGGCGAACTCCGTCAACGAAATTTTGTAACGATCCACGTTTTACACAAATGGTGAACTGCGTCAGCGAAATTTTGCACCGACCCAAGCTTTACACAAATGGCCAACTGCGTCAGCGAAATTTTGCAACGATCCAAGCTTTACACAAATGGCGAACTCCGTCAACGAAATTTTGCAACGATCCAAGCTTTACACAAATGGCGAATTCCGTCAACGAAATTTTGTAACGATCCACGTTTTAAACAAATGGTGAACTGCGTCAGCGAAATTTTGTACCGACCCAAGCTTTACACAAATGGCGAACTGCGTCAGCGAAATTTTGCAACGACCCAAGCTTTACACAAATAGCGAACTCCGTCAACGAAATTTTGCAACGATCCAAGCTTTACACAAATGGCGAACTCCGTCAACGAAATTTTGTAACGATCCAACTTTTACACAAATGGTGAACTGCGTCAGCGAAATTTGCAACGTCCAAGCTTTACACAAATGGCGAACTCCGTCAACGAAATTTTGCAATGATCCAAGTTTTACACAAAAAGTGAACTGCGTCAGCGAAATTTTGCAACGAACCAAGCTTGACACAAATGGTGAATTCCGTCAACGAAATTTTGCAACGATCCAAGTTTTACACAAATGGTGAACTGCGTCGACGAAATGTTGTAACAATCCACGCTTTACACAAATGGTGAACTGCGTCAAAGAGATTTTGCAACGACTAAAACGTTACATAAATGACGAACGTTAACGAAAGTTTCTATACACGAATATGGAACCGCAATGTGTAGAGATTTTGACATTACATCACTCTGAAAGCGTACTGCAGTAGGTACGAAACAAGTTTATCGCTCTCAGTTTAATGAAACAACCTGTTAAAACCAGTCCCTTGAACGAATACATGTCATACCTAATGGCTAACAATGTTAACCGCTTCTGTAATGCCCTTCACCAACCCCAATATCAGGCGGGGCGTAATGGCGAGCAAAAAAATCTCGACGCTTACTTTTATCATGGTATCAAAAGGGGAGAGGGGTGGCGTTCAATGGATCTACTGCTGTATTACCTGGATATCATTTGACAACCTGCTGTCACGATTTTGTTTAAAGTTACCTAAAATTCCCAGCTTTGCAGTACACATCTATTATCACATGTTGTAGTAATAAATCAACTAAAACAAGGTTCTTCTGTTTGTCACAAGGAACCTGTGTAATCAGCAGGTATGAAATCATGAAATCCCAGCAATTTCTTATACTGAGTAATTTCTTTGCGTACTTTGGCCCTTTTAAGTAATATTAAACAATTGATGACCTATTACGATACAGATTCGGCTGTTCCAGAGAACTTGATCGGTTGTTTAATATCGAAAGACATATCAGGCGTGAGTTCTTGTTCAGTGTTTCGATACAGATTCGGCGTGCTCTTGAACGATTTAATATCGACAGATTCGGCATTCTGCCTACATGTGAAATATTTCGCCAATTTATTGTGAAATGTAGGCTTGAGTGTGTTAAACTCACTCAAGTGCTCAAGGAATGTGCATATTTTTCAAGTTCAGCTATGCGGCGGCGGGCAACTAATAAGCGTTTGTAGTTCAAATAAGAAATCGTAAAAATTACTAACCATTTTTTTTTTTCACTCGTGCATATCTGCTTTTTCGAGAACGAATTAAAATTCGGTTTTTTGTTAAAATGTCAGTTGTTAAGTACTGGATAATCTATCGAAATTTTCACATTCTATTAGATCACCAAAAAATATCTCGCTTCTTCTATGCCTTAGAATTCTTACTTTCAATAATACCATGCTTCATATATAATTGGTAGTACTTGAAATATGATCTTCACAAACCACTTAGCATGGGAAATTGCACCTAAAATTGAACAACGACAGGTCATTGATTGGCGCAGAAGGATCATGTAAATGAAACATTAGTTTTCTTAATATGCTAATCTGCATTATGACGAGAGTAGAAAAACTGCTTAATTACAATTCACATTCACATGGAGACCATCATGGCATCAGCTTCATATATGAAAAGATTTTAAAAAGCTTTTGTCGAAAGGTGTCAAGCCTTTTGGAGAGTAACAGACACCCACAATCAAAATATTTCGTTTCCAATGGAAATGTGTCATCATCATGTAAATTTAGGGAGCGATTTATGCTTGTCCCATTTATCCAGGGATAAAACAAGTGAAACAGACTTACTTGCAACTGACTATGTCCCCCGCAGGCGTACAATCAAAGTATCTCATTTCGTTAGGTTGGATTACATCCCTCAACAATTCGCATCATATTGTTAGGATCCGAAAAACTGTACCAGTTATACCGCTAAACTGATACCCAACTTTAGTACAAGGTGGCAGCAGATAACAATACTTAAATTCCAACACCGCATTCTTCCAACACAAACAGTTGACAGCTTACCGCGCTCATACCGATTATTGCGACCACGCCGTTGTCACAAGCATCCATACCAGCTAAACGGCGACGCCAACGCCACTGGTTTCAGTAGGATGCAGGTCTGGAAACAAGTATTGATTTATTGGCCATCACTTAAGAAAAGCGCACAAAAACTGTACCAGTTATGAAGCTAAACTGATATTTACGTCTTGTGCGAAGCACCATTGTGGTGGTCAACGCATAACAATACTTTAATCAATTCACTGCATTCTTCCAATGCCAACAGCTGACGGCTTACCGCGCTAATACCGATGATTGCAACTATGCCGTTGTCACAATCATCGATACTAGCTGAACGGCGAAGCTAACGCCACTGGTTTCAGTAGGATGCAGGTCTGAAATCAAGTATCGAATTATTGGCTGTCACTTGAAGAAAAGTGCACAAAAACTGTACCAGTTATAAAGCTAAACTGTTACCCATGTTTAGTGCGAAACACCATTATGGTGGATAACACCAAACAATACTTAAATCCCTGCACTACATTCTTCTGACACCAACAGTTGACGGCTTACCTCACTAATACCAATGATTGCGACTATGCCGTTGTCACAATCACCGATACCAGCTGAACGGCGACGCCAACACCACTGGTTTCAATAGGATGCATGTCTGGAATCAAGTGTTGATTTAATGGCCATCATTTGAGGAAAAACGCACAAAAACTGTAAAAGTTATGAAGCTAAACTGATACTTACGCCTCGTGCAAAACACCATTATGGTGGGCAACATAGATCCATACTTAATCAATGCACTGTATTCTTATAACACCAAGAGTTGACGGCTTACCGCGCTAATACCGATGACTGCAAATATGTCGTTGTCACAATCATCGGCACTAGCTGAATGGTGACGCCAACGCCACTGGTTTCAGTAGGATGCAGGTCTGAATTCAAGTATTGATTTATTGGCCGTCACTAGAGGAAAAGCGCACAAAAAACTCCCGTTTAGTGACGATGGAGCTTATAGTGGGACGCACTTGCTAAAAGAACAAGTGGAAAAAAGAAAGAATCAAGAAATAGTAAAACAAGAGCTAGAAACAAAGAAATTCCAATTAGTCGAAAAGGACATGCACGCAACAGACAGCAGCAGATCTGCTCTTAAAATTCGTCCAACCAACAGGATGACACAGGCTATGTGACCTTAGACCTTGAAAATTAAAGTCCAGATCGCCATTCCGAAAATGAAATCAAATCACTCTCTCCCTTTACCAGGTCTGAGATAACACAGATCACGTGACAAAAAAGGTGTAGCGTCAGAAAATAAGAAAGACTTGCAAGAAATGAAGGTATTGTATTGTATTGTTCTTTAGATCCCTTTCAACTGCTATGGTCATATCGGGATCCCCCTGCCACATTATACTGAAATGGGGCATTCCAGCCCTCCTTCTAACCTATACATGTGGAGTGCCTCACAGGTTAGCAAGGAGGAGTCCCAATTTTTCAAGTCTTAGGTATGACCCGACCGGGTTTTGAACCCACGATCTTCCAGTCTCGAGGCGGACACTCTAACCACTAGGCCACCGAGGCTGGTGTCTCCAATATAAATTCTTATCTTCTTGCGAAGGAAAATTTTTAAAAATTCGAGAACTGGATTCAAATTTGATTGTTGATGAAAATGTCTGCAGTTCAATATCTAAAAAGAGAATCGAAATTTGGAGCCTTTCCAACTGAGAAACTATTTCAAAACAAAAATATGTTTTTCGTTATTTTAGAAGTTTTAGAACTTGCTTCACGACATGGTCGACCCTTAGTGGGCTATATCGCGTCAATCAATACATGTCAAAGAGGAGTAGAAGATAATAGTATCGCAGTTGTTAATCCAGGTTAGCTAAACCGTGCATATATGTTAAAATGTTTCATTGTGTAACGTTCCTGACACCCGAAAAAGTCAGGTGCAGGTTTCCCTCTTTAAATATAATTAACTAACATAGTCCCACGTGACCTTGAAAAACAGCGTAAGGTCCCTCAAGCCTAATCAGATCTGGAACATTATATATAAAAGCTACATACCAGGTTTGATTTAAAAACAACTCGCACAACTTTAAATATCGTGCTCAAAAATCAACTCGTCGCAAATTCCATGGAAACTTTTGAAGTCATACAATGATCTACTGAACAAACACAGCTTCGGTTTAACTTTAGGGCTTGGATTCTGATTGAAATTACTTCAAGCTTCAAACTTCTGAAAAACGGACATGGTATCCCTGTGACTGGGGCCTGGAAAACAGACACGGAATCCCTGTGATTGGGGTGCTCGGATCACAGAAACCAGCTGTTTTCCAACCATTAGTAGAAACAACGGATGAAAACGCCACCCCACTCACCCCTAACTGGGCTCACCTTACTCAGCCAAATCACTGCTGATCCTTAGGCGAGCGCAAAAAAAATTATGAAAGACAAGAATGGAGGACACGTTTATAAATATAATGGTCAGGGCACAACGAGCAGTGAAAGTGGAAACGTTTAAGCAGTTGCCGAGCAGTCGTGTCTACACGTGAAGATGAAAACGATTAAACGTTCCCGAGCAGTCGTGTCTACACCTGAAGGTGGAACGTACGTTTAAACAGTTGTCGTGCATTCGAGTCTATTCGTGATGATGGAACGTACGTTTAAACAGGTTGCCGAGCAGTCGAGTACGTGAAGGTGGAACGTACATTTAAACGATTGCCGAGCAGTCGAGTACGAGAAGGTGGAACGTACGTTTCAACGGTTGCCGAGCAGCCGAGCCTTCACGTGAGGGTGGAACGTCCTGAATTAAAAATAAAGCAAAGTCACTGCTCCCCTCCCCCCTCCCCTTTCGTATTTCTGAGTTCAACGTAAACTAATAAATTTATCACAGTATTATTTTACAGTATCACAAGCTCCTGCCTATTTCTGAACTGAAATTTCTCGACTAAAACCAAACCATAAGCCTTTTATTTTTTCATAAAATAGAGAATATTAACTGCTGTGCTATTTTTGTACACTCCAAAAGAAATGCACAGATTGTCATATGGCGTCAGGTTGTCATAGGGTGGGCATTCCGACTTAAAGTGGCAAACGAACCAAATTATCCCGTCAACTAATCAGACTAGAATAACGTTTGTAACAGCTACTTAAACAATCCCATTCGTTCTTTTTACAACTCCTACAGTATCTACTCACTGCAGTTTTTTTCTGCATAACGCCGAAGACCATTGTTCACTACAACTTGACATGAATAAGAATGAATAACCAAATTATTTCAAAACGTACTTGAATAAGATAAATAGCATAAAAAGGTCCATGACAACCAATAAAACTTCCATTAACCATGGCCATATTATAAACAGGTTGTTTCGTTTTGCCAGAAACCTACTAAAGGTGCAAACGATTAATAGTTTTGCATGTAAACCTTTCCAATCTGGTCATTTGACGTCTTTGTCCAGACGGGTGAATGTTTCGCGCTAAGCTGCGGAAAAATCATTACTTGGAATATATTGTGTCTGAGCGGCATTTAATTACTGAAATGCGTAAAAATTTTGTTGTGATCCAAACTCCACACAAACAAAGAACGTTAACGAAATTTGGCATTTATCCAAACGCGACATCAATGAAGAAAGTTAACGAAATTTGGCACCGATCCAATCGCCACACAAATGAAGAAGGTTAACGAAATTTGGCACATATCAAAACGCCACACAAATGAAGAACGTTAACGAAATTTGGCACCGATCCAAACGTCAACACTTCGAGCAAGCCGTAAAAAGGAGTTACTTTTCATAGCCTGAAATATAGATCGTAACTGTGCTGCGGTATATAACTTTTAGAAAAAAATACGATGTGGCAAAACGTAAATTCGATATTGTTGCATTAACATGAATTAACATAAATCTTCAGGGACAAGTCTTCAATTCCTGAGCTGGATTCTCTTGGGATATAAATGCTTCCTGAAGCCTTCAGGATGTAAATAGGCATATCCAGTTAGGGGGGGGGGGGGGGGGAGGGGGCAGTATTGAGATAGGCAAACGACATATCACATAGACTAGTTCTTCTATTCTATTTTGTGAGTTTGTAGTCATACGAGGCGCGATGAAGCACAAACAATACAGAGCTAAGCCAATCGTAGCTCTTGTTGCATCTACATGACTAAGCTGACACAATGACTACTTGAAGACTAAAAAAAATCTAATTTGCTGAAGGCATTCTGCAGCATTCATGCTTATAAAAATTGGCCATGTTTCTCCTAAATTTATAGTGTTTCTGTCAACAGGAACAGGGCTGCCACGCCCCAAAATAAAAAAAAAAAACAGGAGGTAAAATGAGCAAAAAGCAGGATTTTCTGTTAAAACAGAAGGTTTTTGAAATACTTGAACCAAAACAGAAGGTTTTTGAAAATATTGAACCAACATGCATACCATTTGCTTTCTGAAATGTACAATGAACAATATTAATGTGCAAGTATAATAAAGATATGAGATTAAAGAAAATTGTAAGACTCATAAAAAATAAATAAATAAGACAACCAATATTTACTCGTAATTCTTCCATATATTGTTAGGGCGCAAAAGAATTCACATTCTTTACTTGAAATTTAAAGAAAGAAAATAGGAGAGTTCGTCATTTAGGGCCAAAAACAGGTTTCTGAAAAAAATAACAGGAGAAAGTGGCACCCCTGTGGGAAGTAAAATTTTACGCATCTCCCAGCTCCCAATAAAATAAATGTGTCTTAAACGTATGCCATTTTGAAAATTGAACTATATAAAAGGCGGTCTTCAGTCTACCCTTATAACGAAAAAGCTGGATTCTCTACTTGGTTTATATGCAGTGCAGAGTGGATGCCGAAAGAGCCAAAGTATGGGGTTTGTTTGGTATTTAACGTCCTGTTCAACAGCTACAATGGCTATGGCAGGACAAACTTGCTTTAGAAACAAATTCAACAAAAAGAAGGAACAGAAAGCAGTGGGCGCATTCTGAAGATCCCTTCCCCAAACCCCCAGAAAGACCTAACTATGTGGATAACTACAGATATACATATTTTTTTCTGGATTCGATTAAGACCGAGAGACTCATGAACAACTGTTGCTTCTTGGCCAATTGTCTCGCTCCGCCCACTGATCACGTGACTCGCTTTCTTCCCGCCACTGCAGTCACAATCCATTGAGGCCTTCTCGTTTTGCAATGGAATCTTCGCTTTCAGCAGTCTCGTTATGTCGCGGACTTCTCGCTTTGCTCGAGATTTCTCTCTTTCGCGGAATGCGCATTTGACGTATACTTCTCCACAGCTTACGGGCTTTTAAGCCGCGCCAGAGGCCTTCAAAGAAGCACTACTTCTCCATCATCAGCGTCAATTCCGTCTCCAAATTTCTCTTGGTTTACGGGTTTTGTTTCTTATGCCATGAACCTTTTTCCACAGCTGACGGTTTTTTCACAACGCGCCAGGACTGAGGAAAGCATGGCTTCACCCGCGCAACATTCTAATAGGCAATCATATTGACTGATAACTGGGTGATGGCAGGGGAGAAGCCCATCCTCAATTTCGGACAGTACAGAGGTCAGATGACCGTGCGCGGAATGATTTCATGTCCTCAAAGCGAAAGTGGTCCAGATGTCGCACGGACAAAGCGGTTTTATATCGCGCATATTGCGCATGTGCATGTTCTTCCACATTATTACCGACAACTGTAATTCTGGCTCAATGGCTAATGTACGCTTCACTACCGTTCAGTTTAACGGTTGTTACAATAACAGCCGCTTTGCTATGTTTCTTCCCTTGCAAATTTAGAATCATGGATGCTTAGTTTTAGAGGTTCAATATTAGCTATATTGTACTGTTCGACTTAATGGCTATTGTAAATTATAGGATCATGCCTTTTGTGGTGTGCACCCCTATGAGTATTGCGTATTATAAACTATTGTAACGGATCCTTCAAAACGGGTCTTCTGAAAATAAACAATTGACTTAACTGGGTTTGTTGCAGTTCAGCAATAGCCGACTATATGCCGGAAACAGTCGAAGAGCAAATGGAAATACGAACGAGATTCTTGAAGGAAGTGATTGCTTCGTTTAATTCTAGAATATTTACAAAAAAACTGAAATTTTGCAACGACCCAAGCTTTACACAAATGGCGAACAACGTCAACGAAATTTTGTAACGATCCACGTTTTACACAAATGGTGAACTGCGTCAGCGAAATTTTGCACCGACCCAAGCTTTACACAAATGGCGAACTGCGTCAGCGAAATTTTGCAACGACCCAAGCATTTCATAAATGGTGAACTCCGTCAACAAAATTTTGCAACGATCCAAGCTTTACACAAATGGCGAACTGCGTCAGCGAAATTTTGCAACGACCCAAGCTTTACAGAAATGGCGAACTCCGTCAACGAAATTTTGCAACGATCCAAGCTTTACACAAATGGCGAACTCCGTCAACGAAATTTTATAACGATCCAACTTTTACACAAATGGTGAACTGCGTCAGCGAAATTTGCAACGTCCAAGCTTTACACAAATGGCGAACTCCGTCAACGAAATTTTGCAACGATCCAAGTTTTACACAAATAGTGAACTGCGTCAGCGAAATTTTGCGACGAACCTAGCTTGACACAAATGGTGAACTCCGTCAACGAAATTTTGCAACGATCAAGTTTTACACAAATGGTGAACTGCGTCAACGAAATGTTGTAACAATCCACGCTTTACACAAATGGTGAACTGCGTCAAAGAGATTTTGCAACGACTAAAACGTTACATAAATGACGAACGTTAACGAAAGTTTCTATACACGAATATGGAACCGCAATGTGTAGAGATTTTGACATTACATCACTCTGAAAGCGTACTGCAGTAGGTACAAAACAATTTTATCGCTCCCAGTTTAATGAAACAACCTGTTTAAGCAAGTCCCTTGAACGAACACATGTCATACCTAATGGCTAACAATGTTAACCGCTTCTGAAATGCCTTTCACCAACCCCAATATCAGGCGGGGCGTAATGGCGAGCAAAAAAATCTCGACGCTTACTTTTATCATGTATCAAAAGGGGAGAGGGGTGGCGTTCAATGGATCTACTGCTGTATTACCTGGATATCATTTGACAACCTGCTGTCACGATTTTTTTTAAAATTCCCAGCTTTGCAGTACACATCTATTATCACATGTTGTAGTAATAAATCAACTAAAACAACAAGGTTCTTCTGTTTGTCACAAGGAACCTGTGTAATCAGCAGTTTCATGAAATCATGAAATCCCAGCAATTTCTTATACTGAGTAATTTCTTTGCGTACTTTGGCCCTTTTAAGAAATATTAAACAATTGATGACCTATTACGATACAGATTTGGCTGTTCCAGAGAACTTGATCGGTTGTTTAATATCGAAAGACATATCTGGCGTGAGTTCTTGTTCAGTGTTTCGATATAGATTCGGCGTGCTCTTGAACGATTTAATGTCGACAGATTCGGCATTCTGCCTACATGTGAAATATTTCGCCAATTTATTGTGAAATGTAGGCTTGAGTGTGTTAAACTCACTCAAGTGCTCAAGGAATGTGCATATTTTTCAAGTCCAGCTATGCGGCGGCGGGCAACTAATAAGCGTTTGTAGTTCAAATAAGAAATCGTAAAAATTACTAACCATTTTTTTTTCACTCGTGCATATCTGCTTTTTCGAGAACGAATTAAAATTCGGTTTTTTTGTTAAAATGTCAGTTGTTAAGTACTGGATAATCTATCGAAATTTTCACATTCTATAAGATCACCAAAAAATATCTCGCTTCTTCTATGCCTTATAATTCTTACTTTCAATAATACCATGCTTCATATATAATTGGTTGTACTTGAAATATGATCTTCACAAACCACTTAGCATGGGAAATTGCACCTAAAATTTCAAGGTCACACAGTGACCTTGAACAACGACAGGTCATTGATTGGCGCAGAAGGATCATGTAAATGAAACATTAGTTTTCTTAATATGCTAATCTGCATTATGATGAGAGTAGAAAAACTGCTTAATTACAATTCACATTCACATGGAGACCATCATGGCATCAGCTTCATATATGAAAAGATTTTAAAAAGCTTTTGTCGAAAGGTGTCAAGCCTTTTGGAGAGTAACAGACACCCACAATCAAAATATTTCGTTTCCAATGAAAATGTGTCATGGTCATGTAAATTTAGGGAGCGATTTATGCTTGTCCCGTTTATCCAGGGATAAAACAAGTGAAACAGAATTACTTGCAACTGACTATGTCCCCCACAGGCGTACAATCAAAGTATCTCATTTCGTTAGGTTGGGATTACATCCCTCAGCAATTCGCATCATATTGTTAGGATCCAAAAAACTGTACCAGTTATACCGCTAAACTGATACCCAACTTTAGTACATAACACCTTTAAGGTGGCAACAGATAACAATACTTAAATTCCTGCATTCTTCCAACACCAACAGTTGACAGCTTACCGCGCTAATACCGATTATTGCGACTATGCCGTTGTCACAATCATCCATACCAGCTAAACGGCGACGCCAACGCCACTGGTTTCAGTAGGATGCAGGTCTGGAAACAAGTATTGATTTATTGGCCATCACTTAAGAAAAGCGCACAAAAACTGTACCAGCTATGACGCTAAACTGATACTTACGCCTCGTGCGAAAGAAACACCATTATGGTGGGCAACATAGAACCATACTTAATTAATTCACTGCATTCTTCCAACACCAAGAGTTGACGGCTAACCCCGCTAATACCGATGATTGCACCTATGCCGTTGTCACAATCATCGATACTAGCTGAACGGCGACGCCAACGCCACTGGTTTCAGTTGGGTACAGGTCTGGAAACAAGTATTGATTTAATGGCCATCATTTGAGGAAAAGCGCACAAAAACTGTACCAGTTATGAAGCTAAACTGATATTTACGCCTCGTGCGAAACACCATTATGGTGGGCAACATAGAACCATACTTCATCAATGCACTGCATTCTTCCGACACCAAGAGTTGAGGGCGTACCCCGCTAATACCGATGACTGCACCTATGCCGTTGTCACAATCACCGATACCAGCTGAAAGGCGACGCCAACGCCACTGGTTTCAGTAGGATGCAGGTCTGAAATCAAGTATTGAATTACTGGCCATCACTTGAAGAAAAGTGCACAAAAAACTGTACAAGTTATACAGCTCAACTGATAATCACGTCTAGTGCGAAACACCATTGTGGTGGTCAACGCATAACAATACTTCAATCAATTCACTGCATTCTTCCAATGCCAACAGCTGACGGCTTACCGCGCTAATACCGGTGATTGCAACTATGCCGTTGTCACAATCATCGATACTAGCTGAAAGGCGACGCCAACGCCACTGGTTTCAGTAGGATTCAGGTCTGAAATCAAGTATCGAATTATTGGCTATCACTTGAAGAAAAGTGCACAAAAACTGTACCAGTTATAAAGCTAAACTGTTACCCATGTTTAGTGCGAAACACCATTATGGTGGATAACGCAAAACAATACTTAAATCCCTGCACTACATTCTTCTGACACCAACAGTTGACGGCTTACCTCACTAATACCGATGATTGCGACTATGCCGTTGTCACAATCACCGATACCAGCTGAACGGCGACGCCAACACCACTGGTTACCATAGGATGCATGTCTGGAATCAAGTGTTGATTTAATGGCCATCATTTGAGGAAAAACGCACAAAAACTGTAAAAGTTATGAAGCTAAACTGATACTTACGCCTCGTGCAAAACACCATTATGGTGGGCAACATAGATCCATACTTAATCAATGCACTGCATTCTTATAACACCAAGAGTTCACGGCTTACCGCGCTAATACCGATGACTGGAAATATGTCGTTGTCACAATCATCGATACTAGCTGAACGGTGACGCCAACGCCACTGGTTTCAGTAGGATGCAGGTCTGAATTCAAGTATTGATTTATTGGCCGTCACTTGAGGAAAAGCGCACAAAAACTCCCGTTTAGTGACGATGGAGGTTATATTGGGACGCACTTGCTAAAAGAACAAGTGGAAAAAAGAAAGAATCAAGAAATAGTAAAACAAGAGCTAGAAACAAAGAAATTCCAATTAGTCGAAAAGGACATGCACGCAACAGACAGCAGCAGATCTGCTCTTAAAATTCGTCCAACCAACAGGATGACACAGGCTATGCGACCTTAGACCTTGAAAATTAAAGTCCAGATCGCCATTCCGAAAATGAAATCAAATCACTCTCTCCCTTTACCAGGTCTGAGATAACACAGATCACGTGACAAAAAAAGGTGTAGCGTCAGAAAATAAGAAAGACTTGCCAAGAAATGAAGGTATTGTATTGTATTGTTCTTTAGATCCCTTTCAACTGCTATGGTCATATCGGGATCCCCCTGCCACATTATACTGAAACGGGGCATTCCAGGCCTCCTTCTAACCATTACATGTGGAATGCCTCACAGGGTAGCAAGGAGGAGTCTCAATTTTTCAAGTCTTAGGTATGACCCGACCGGGGTTTGAACCCATGATTTTCCAGTCTCGAGGCGGACACTCTAACCACTAGGCCACCGAGGCTGGTGTCTCCAATATAAATTCTTATCTTCTTGCGAAGGAAAATTTTTAAAAATTCGAGAACTGGATTCAAATTTGATTGTTGATGAAAATGTCTGCAGTTCAATATCTAAAAAGAGAATCAAAATTTGGAGCCTTTCCAACTTTATTTTAGAAGTTTCTGCTTCTATTTTTACTTTTCTTCAGTTAGTTATATGACTTGCTTCACGACATGGTCGACCCTTAGTGGGCTATATCGCGTCAATCAATACATGTCAAAGAGGAGTAGAAGACAATAGTATCGCAGTTGTTAATCCAGGTTAGCTAAACCGTGCATATATGTTAAAATGTTTCATTGTGTAACGTTCCTGACACCCGACAAAGTCAGGTGCAGGTTTCCCTCTTAAAATATAATGAACTAACATAGTCCCACGTGACCTTGAACAACAGCGTAAGGTCCCTCAAGCCTAATCAGATCTGGAACATTACATGTAAAAGCTACATACCAGGTTTGCTTTAAATACAACTCGCACAACTTTAAATATCGTGCTCAAAAATCAACTCGTCGCAAATTCCATGGAAAATTTTGAAGTCATACAATGATCTACTGAACAAACACAGCTTCGGTTAACTTTAGGCCTTGGATTCTGATTGAAATTACTTCAAGCTTCAAACTTCTGAAAAACGGACATGGTATCCCTGTGACTGGGGCCTGGAAAACAGACACGGAATCCCTGTGATTGGGGTGCTCGGATCACAGAAACCAGCTGTTTTCCAACCATTAGTAGAAACAACTGATGAAAACGCCACCCCACTCACCCGTAACTGGGCTCACCTTACTCAGCCAAATCACTGCTGATCCTTAGGCGAGCGCAAAAAAAATTATGAAAGACAAGAATGGAGGACACGTTTATAAATATAATGGTCAGGGCACAACGAGCAGTGAAAGTGGAAACGGTTAAGCAGTTGCCGAGCAGTCGTGTCTACACGTGAAGGTGAAAACGATTAAACGTTCCCGAGCAGTCGTGTCTACACCTGAAGGTGGAACGTACGTTTAAACAGTTGCCGTGCATTCGAGTCTATTCGTGATGATGGAACGTACGTTTAAACAGGTTGCCGAGCAGTCGAGTACGTGAAGGTGGAACGTACATTTAAACGATTGCCGAGCAGTTGAGTACGTGGAGGTGGAACGCACGTTTAAACGATTGCCGAGCAGTCGAGTACGAGAAGGTGGAACGTACGTTTCAACGGTTGCCGAGCAGCCGAGCCTTCACGTGAGGCTGGAACGTCCTGAATTAAAAATCAAGCAAAGTCACTGCTCCCCTCCCCCCTCCCCTTTCGTATTTCTGAGTGCAACGTAAACTAATAAATTTATCACAGTATTATTTTACAGTATCACAAGCTCCTGCCTATTTCTGAACTGAAATTTCTCGACTAAAACCAAACCATAAGCCTTTTATTTTTTCATAAAATAGAGAATATTAACTGCTGTGCTATTTCTGTACACTCCAAAAGAAACGCACAGATTGTCATATGGCGTCAGGTTGTCATTGGGTGGGCATTCCGACTTTAAGTGGCAAACGAACCAAATTATCCCGTCCAGTAATCAGACTAGAATAACGTTTGTAACAGCTACTTAAACAATCCCATTCGTTCTTTTTACAACTCCTACAGTATCTACTCACTGCAGTTTTTTTCTGAATAACGCCGAAGACCATTGTTCACTACAACTTGACATGAATAAGAATGAATAACAAAATTATTTCAAAACGTACTTGAATAAGATAAATAGCATAAAAAGGTCCATGACAACCAATAAAACTTCCATTAACCATGGCCATATTATAAACAGGTTGTTTCATTTTGCCAGAAACCTACTAAAGGTGCAAACGATTAATAGTTTTGCATGTAAACCTCTCCAATCTGGTCATTTGACGTCTTTGTCCAGACGGGTGAATGTTTCGCGCTAAGCTGCGGAAAAATCATTACTTGGAATATATTGTGTCTGAGCGGCATTTAATTACTGAAATGCGTAAAAATTTTGTTGTGATCCAAACTCCACACAAACAAAGAACGTTAACCAAATTTGGCATTGTTCCAAACGCGACATCAATGAAGAAAGTTAACGAAATTTGGCATCGATCCAATCGCCACACAAATGAAGAAGGCTAACGAAATTTGGCATCGATCCAATCGCCACACAAATGAAGAAGGTTAACGAAATTTGGCACCTATCGAAACGCCACACAAATGAAGAACGTTAACGAAATTTGGCACCGATCCAAACGTCAACACTTCGAGCAAGCCGTAAAAAGGAGTTACTTTTCATAGCCTGAAATATAGATCGTAACTGTGCTGCGGTATATAACTTTTAGAAAAAAATACGATGTGGCAAAACGTAAATTCGATATTGTTGCATTAACATGAATTAACATAAATCTTCAGGGACAAGTCTTCAATTCCTGAGCTGGATTCTCTTGGGATATAAATGCTTCCTGAAGCCTTCAGGATGTAAATAGGCATATCCAGCTGGGGGGGGGGGGGGCGGGGGAGGGAGGGGGGCAGTATTGAGATAGGTAACGACATATCACATAGACTAGTTCGTCTATTTTATTTTGTGAGTTTGCAGTCATACGAGGCGCGATGAAGCACAAACAATACAGAGCTAAGCCAATCGTAGCTCTTGTTGCATCTACATGACTAAGCTGACACAATGACTACTTGAAGACTTAAAAAAAACTAATTTGCTGAAGGCATTCTGCAGCATTCATGCTTATAAAAATTGGCCATGTTTCTCCTAAATTTATAGTGTTTCTGTCAACAGGAACAGGGCTGCCACGCCCAAAAATAAAAAAAAAAAAACAGGAGGTAAAATGAGCAAAAAGCAGGATTTTCGGTTAAAACAGAAGGTTTTTGAAAAACTTTTGAAAATATTGAACCAACATGCATACCATTTGCTTTCTGAAATGTACAATGAACAATATTAATGTGCAAGTATAATAAAGATATGAGATTAAAGAAAATTGTAAGACTCATAATAAATAAATAAGACAACCAATATTTACTCGTTATTCTTCCATATATTGTTAGGGCGCAAAAGAATTTACATTCTTTACTTGAAATTTAAAGAAAGAAAATAGGAGAGTTCGTCATTTGGGGCCAAAATAGGTTTCTGAAAAAAAATAACAGGAGAAAGTGGCACCCCTGTGGAAAGTAAAATTTTACGCATCCCCCAGCTCCCAATAAAATAAATGTGTCTTAAACGTATGCCATTTTGAAAATTGAAGTATATCAAAGGCGGTCTTCAGTCTACCCTAATAACGAAAAAGCTGGATTCTCCACTTGGTTTATATGTACGCAATAAAACACAGGGTTGCTGTTCTGCACTACTTGCAGTGCAGAGTGGATGCCGAAAGAGCCAAAGTATGGGGTTTGTTTGGTATTTAACGTCCTGTTCAACAGCTACAATGGCTATGGCAGGACAAACTTGCTGAAGAAACAAATTCAACAAAAAGATTTAATTGTATTTTTCTTTAGATCCCTTTCAACTGCTGTGGTCATACCGGGATCCCCCTGCCACATTATACTGAAATGGGGCATTCCAGCCCTCCTTCTAACCCTTACATGTGGAGTGCCTCACAGGGTAGCAAGGAGGAGGCCCAATTTTAAAGTCTTAGGTATGACCCGACCGGGGTTTGAACCCACGATCTTCCAGTCTCGAGGCGGACACTCTAACCACCAGGCCACCGAGGCTGGTCCTCAACAAAAAGAAGGAACAGAAAGCAGTGGGCGTATTCTGAAGATCCCCACTTCCCCCAACCCCCAGAAAGACCTAACTATGTGGATAACTACAGATATACATATTTTTTTCTGGATTCGATTAAGACCGAGAGACTCATGAACAACTGTTGCTTCTTGGCCAATTGTCTCGCTCCGCCCACCGATCACGTGACTCGCTTTCTTCCCGCCACTGCAGTCACAATCCATTGAGGCCTTCTCGTTTTGCAATGGAATCTTCGCTTTCAGCAGATTCTCGTTCTGCCGCGGACTTCTCGCTTTGCTCGAGATTTCTCTTTTTCGCGGAATGCGCATTTGACGTATACTTCTCCACAGCTTACGGGCTTTTAAGCCGCGCCAGAGGCCTTCAAAGAAGCACTACTTCTCCATCATCAGCGTCAATTCCGTCTCCAAATTACTCTTGGTTTACGGGTTTTGTTTCTTATGCCATGAACCTTTTTCCACAGCTGACGGTTTTTTCACAACGCGCCAGGACTGAGGAAAGCATGGCTTCACCCGCGCAAAATTCTATTAGGCAATCATATTGACTGATAACTGGGTGATGGCAGGGGAGAAGCCCATCCTCAATTTCGGACAGTACAGAGGTCAGATGACCGTGCGCGGAATGATTTCATGTCCTCAAAGCGAAAGTGGTCCAGATGTCGCACGGACAATGCGGTTTTATATCGCGCATATTGCGCATATGCATGTTCTTCCACATTATTATCGTAACTGTAATTCTGGCTCAATGGCTAACGTACGCTTCACTACCGTTCAGTTTAACGGTTGTTACAATAACAGCCGCTTTGCTATGTTTCCTCCCTTGCAAATTTAGAATCACGGATGCTTAGTTTTAGAGGTTCAATATTAGCTATATTGTACTGTTCGACTTAATGGCTATTGTAAATTATAGGATCATGCCTTTTGTGGTGTGCACCCCTATGAGTATTGCGTATTATAAACTATTGTAACGGATCCTTCAAAACGGGTCTTCTGAAAATAAACAATTGACTTCACTGGGTTTGTTGCAGTTCAGCAATAGCCGACTATATGCCGGAACTAGTCGAAGAGCAAATGGAAATACGAACGAGATTCTTGAAGGAAGTGATTGCTTCGTTTAATTCTAGAATATTTACAAAAAAAACTGAAATTTTGCAACGACCCAAACTTTACACAAATGGCGAACTCCGTCAATGAAATTTTGTAACGATCCACGTTTTTCACAAATGGTGAACTGCGTCAGCATTACACAAATGGCGAACTCTTATGCAACGACCCAAGCTTTACAGAAATGGCGAACTCCGTCAACGAAATTTTGAAACGATCCACGTTTTACACAAATGGTAAACTGCGTCAGCGAAATTTTGCAACGACCCAAGCTTCACACAAATGGCGAACTCCGTCAGCGAAATTTTGCAACGATCCAAGCTTTACACAAATGGCAAACTCCGCCAATGAATTTTTGCAACGATCCAAGTTTTACACAAATGGTGAACTGCGTCAGCGAAATTTTGCAACGATCCAACCTTTACACAAATGGCAAACTCCGTCAACGAAATTTTGCACCGATCCAAGTTTTACACAAATGGTGAACTGCGTCAACGAAATGTTGTAACAATCCACGCTTTACACAAATGGTGAACTGCGTCAAAGAGATTTTGCAACGACTAACTTACATAAATGACGAACGTTAACGAAAGTTTCTATACACGAATATGGAACCGCAATGTGTAGAGATTTTGACATTACATCACTCTGAAAGCGTACTGCAGTAGGTACGAAACAATTTTATCGCTCCCAGTTTAATGAAACAACCTGTTTAAGCCAGTCCCTTGAACGAACACATGTCATACCTAATGGCTAACAATGTTAACCGCTTCTGTAATGCCCTTCACCAACCCCAATATCAGGCGGGGCGTAATGGCGAGCAAAAAAATCTCGACGCTTACTTTTATCATGTATCAAAAGGGGAGAGGGGTGGCGTTCAATGGATCTACTGCTGTATTACCTGGATATCATTTGACAACCTGCTGTCACGATTTTTTTTAAAGTTACCTAAAATTCCCAGCTCTGCAGTACACATCTATTATCACATGTTGTAGTAATAAATGAACTAAAACAACAAGGTTCTTCTGTTTGTCACAAGGAACCTGTGTAATCAGCAGTTTCATGAAATCCCAGCAATTTCTTATACTGAGTAATTTCTTTGCGTACTTTGGCCCTTTTAAGAAATATTAAACAATTGATGACCTATTACGATATAAATTCGGCTGTTCCATAGAACTTGATCGGTTGTTAATATCGAAAGACATATTTGGCGTGAGTTCTTGTTCAGTGTTTCGATACCGATTCGGCGTGCTCTTGAACGATTTGATGTCGACAGATTCGGCATTCTGCCTACATGTGAAATATTTCGCCAATTTATTGTGAAATGTAGGCTTGAGTGTGTTAAACTCACTCATGTGCTCAAGGAATGTGCATATTTTTCAAGTCCAGCTATGCGGCGGCGGGCAACTAATAAGCTTTTGTAGTTCAAATGAGAAATCGTAAAAATTACTAACCATTTTTTTTCACTCGTGCATATCTGCTTTTTCGAGAACGAATTAAAATTCGGTTTTTGTTAAAATGTCAGTTGTTAAGTACTGGATAATCTATCGAAATTTTAACATTCTATTAGATCACCAAAAATATCTCGCTTCTTCTATGCCTTAGAATTCTTACTTTCAATAATACCATGCTTCATATATAATTGGTAGTACTTGAAATACAATCTTCACAAGCCACTTAGCAAGGGAAATTGCACCTAAAATTTCAAGGTCACACAGTGACCTTGAACAACGACAGGTCATTGATTGGCGCTGTCACAAGCAAGCAGAAGGATCATGTAAATGAAACATTAGTTTTCTTAATATGCTAATCTGCATTATGATGAGAGTAGAAAAACTGCTTAATAACAATTCACATTCACATGGAGACCACCATGGCATCAGCTTCATATATGAACAGATTTTGAAAGGCTTTTGTCGAAAGGTGTCAAGCCTTTTGGAAAGTAACAGACACCCACAATCAAAATATTTCGTTTCCAATGGAAATGTAGCGTGGTCATGTAAATTTAAGGAGCGATTTATGCTTGTTCCGCTTATCCAGGGATAAAACAAGTAGGTCAGTGAAACTGACTTACTTGAAACTGACTATGTCCCCCGCAGGCGTACAATCAAAGTATCTCATTTCGTTAGGTTGGATTACATCCCTCAGCAATTTGCATCATATTGTTAGGATCCAGAAAACTGTACCAGTTATACCGCTAAACTGATACCCAAGTTTAGTACAAAACACCGTTAAGGTGGCAACAGATAACAATACTTAAATCCCTGCATCGCATTCTTACAACACCAACAGTTGACAGCTTACCGCGCTCATACCGATGATTGCGACTATGCCGTTGTCACAATCATCCATACCAGCTAAACGGCGACGCCAACGCCACTGGTTTCAGTAGGATGCAGGTCTGGAAACAAGTACTGATTTATTGGCCATCACTTGAAGAAAAGCGCACAAAAACTGTACCAGTTATGAAGCTAAACTGATACTTACGCCTCGTGCGAAACACTATTATGGTGGGCAACATAGAACCATGCTTAATCAATGCACTGCATTTCTTCTAACACCAACAGTTGACGGCTTACCTCGCTAATACTGATGATTGCAACTATGCCTTTGTCACAATCATCGATACTAGCTGAACGGCGACGCCAACGTCACTGGTTTCAGTAGGATGCAGGTCTGGAATCAGGTATTGATTTTTTGGCCATCACTTGCGGAAAAGTGCACAAGAACTGTACTAGTTATACAGCTCAACTAATTATCACGTCTAGTATTGATGAAAGGCCGCCATTTCCTAAACCTAAGGCATATCCTAAAAAACATCAAATGTCTCGCTTACCCAAACCCTGGATTGCGCCTACGGTTCCACAGTCAATATAAAAGGTCACGAATACTTATGTCAGGACTTACGTCATACAATTATAACAGTAAACTAAATTTCCAAGACAGTATATCTTTGGTCACATTCAAGGCTATTATACACAAAAAAGGGTTTGTCTCCAATATCTTCGCCAATTTTGGGCGAATTGAAAACAGTTAATAGTCACATAGGAACTTATGTCCGATATCTTAAAAGAAAAGTTAAGATAGTAACAAGACCATATTCCTGCGTCAGTTAAGATCTTAAGAAAAATAAAATTGGTTTGTCGCCAAAATTTCTATTATTTTTTTTTGTTACGCCCCCCAAACATAATTCCGACTTGATCAATTGTGCTCCCTCTCTTCCATATTTTAAAATGTATCTCGTGGGAAGAAATACGTGTAAGACCATTTTATTTTGATGAATAATTTCGCTAAGCACCAAAAAGTAACAGCATCTTAGGCACTAAATCTCGCTACATTTGAAATAAATTTTATGACAGCTAAGCTTCATTCCTGGCTTTTGTTCTTAAATTTGTTAAAAGACCGCCATTTCCTTAATCTAAGGCGGATCCCAAAATATCGAATTTTTCTAGGATCCTTAAAAGATATTCTCTTTAAATTGGTTTGTGGTCAACATTTCCGCAAATTGATGGATGATGTTTAATGTCCCGTTTAGCGAGAATGGAGGTTATATTGGGACGCACTTGTTAAAGGAACAAGTGGGAAAAAAACTAATCAAGAAATAGTAAAACAAGAGCTAGAAATAGGCTATGTGACCTTCGACCTTTGAAATCAAATTCCAGATCGCCATTCCGTAAATGAAATAAAATCACTCTCTCCCTTTACCAGGTCTGAGATAACACAGATCACGTGACACAAACGGTGTAGAGTCAGAAAATAACGAAGATTTACCAAGAAATGAAGGTAAGTCTTCAGATTACGAAGAAGATGGCTTCATGTGGTGTTTCAGCTGGAAAACATCCACAATTAGTTCTATTAGATATTACCCTGTATTTGACCTCACAAAGTGGCTGGTGTCCCAAAATTGGATCAAAATTGCTCTTTCCCTAAGAAAGTAAAAAATAACACGGTTACCATCATCCTTGACCTTGAAACGAAAGTTCAAGTTCACCTCTTAAAAGTGCCAATCTTTGGTGCTAGATTGTGGTCACGTCACCTCAGACTCGAACACCAATGTTCCGAGCATGAAGTTCCAACTCGTGTAACTCCAACAGCAGTGTCGTGTAAAAAAACTGAAGAACCGACAATGTTCCCTTCCACCTCGAAAAAATAGTTCAGAAAAAGATAAGAGTAGCTAACCTGGAAACACTGGGCACGTAGGTTCGAACACACAACATATATTTACATACAGATCTAAAATAGACGTAAGAATACAGGGTTCTTCTGATGTTTAAAGAGCCTAGCCACATGCAAGTTAACGTTTAAACACAGTAAAGAACGCGACATATCTCAGAACATGACTGTAATTTGAAGGATTACATTATGAAATAGTAGAAACTGTGGGTTTGTGTACAAATTCTGAATTTGGGAAACGTTATTTTTGTGTGGTTGCGACTTAATTCCCATTTTGCGAAATAAAAGAAGTAAACGTTACTCATATATTACAATTTTATCTTTCATACAAATCATGAACCTTTTAAGAAACCTACTGCTGCTGATTGAGACTATTTTTGCACAGCAAATACGTATAAAAATGATTTAATCCGGCATAATTTGCTCTTTTCCCTCGGTGACTAAAAGTGACATCGGCCTGGTGGTAGATGTCAGATGCTTTCGTCTGTAAGTGAAGGTTTGTTTTTTTTTTTTTTTTTTTTTTTTTTTTTTTTTTTTTTTTTTTTGTTTACAGTCCCATTCACAAACTAGAATGGGTATAATAGGACGCACTTGCTAAAGAAACAAGTGGGAAAAAAAGAAGGAAGAATGAGGACATAGTTAAAAGAAGAGTTAGAAAGAAAGAAATTCCGATTAGCCGCCTCTTACGTCTTGCACGGAATAGAACGCAGTGGATGTATTCTTAACATTACCCCACCCCACAGGGGGAGTTAGTGAAGGTACGGTCGCGACTTAATTCCTATTTTGCGAAGTAAAAGAAGCAAAATGCTACATTACATCCCCTTCCGACTGAATTGATTACTCGATGCTATGAACGAGTTCCGAGGAAACAGTTAACGTGACCTTTGACTTTGGAATGAAGGTCAAGTTCAGCACAGAAAAGTGCCAGATTGTAGTGCTAGATTCTGAACTGTTTCATAGCACACGAAGCTGTGCCTTATTACCAACCCGCACGTGCTGATATCCTAAGACGAGCTCAAAATTGCTCTTATCTGAAAGGCCTCGTAAATAACACAGGTTACGCCACCTTGAGCATAACAGCATGAAGTTACATTCATATTTCTCCGTAAACAGTGCAGCGTTAAAAACAAGAATGTCCAGGGACATTGTAACCAGCCGACATCTCACAAAGCAAGCATCAAAAGGTTTGTTCGGTTGCCAAAAAGTGGTAGCAGCAGTTTAAAAACCTTTACTGAAATTTGATGCAAGGCCGCCATTTTCTAAATCTAAGGCATATCCCAAAAAAACATCAAATTTATCGCAAACCCTAACCCTGGATTACGCCTGTGGTTCCATGTTCAAAAAAAAAAAGGTCACGAATAGTGATGTCAGGACTTACGTCATACAATTATAACCGTAAACTAAATTTTCAAGACAGTATATCCTTGGTCACAGTCAAGGCTATTAAACACAAAAGGGTTTGTCTCTTTTATTATCGCCAATTTTGGGCGACTTGCCAAAGTTAATAGTCACATAGGAACTTATGTTCGATACCTTAAAGAAGTTAAGGTAGTAACAACACCATATTCCTGCGTCAGTTAAGACCTTAAAAATAAAATTGGTTTTCGCAAAAATTTCTATTATTTTTTTGTTACGCCCCCAAACATAATGCCCACTTTGTCAATTGTGCTCCCTCCCTTCATTCAATACTTTAAAATGTATCTCTTGGGAAGAAATACGTTAAAGAACATTTTGATCAATAATTTCGCTAAATCACCAAAAAGTAACAGCATCTTAGGCACTAAATCAAGCTACATTTGAACTAAATTTTATGACAGCTAAGCTTCATTCCTGACTTTTGTTCACATTTTAATAAAAATGGTTTTTCGCCAATATCTGACGACATGGAAAAATAAGTAAGAAATTAAAAATTAATAAAATAATAATCAAATAGTAAGTAATAAATAGTAGTAATACATAATAGAAACAAAGACACTGTGATCAAACTTTTAAGACGCTTCCACTAGGATCCTTCAAAGATATGTCTTTAAGTTACATTCATGTTTCTCCGAAAACAGTGCAGCGTAAAAACAAAACTGTAAAGGGACATTGTAACCAGCCCACATCTCACAAATCAAGCATCAAAATCCTTATACGGCTGCCAAAAAGTGATAGCAGCAGTTTAAAAACTTAAATTGTTGAAAGGCCGCCATTTTCTAAATCTAAGGCGGATCCCAAAACATCGAATTTCTCTAGGATCCTTAAAAGATATTCTCTTTAAATTGGTTTGTGATCAACATTTCCGCCAATTTATGGCTGATGTTTAATGTCCCGTTTAGCGAGAATGGAGGTTATATTGGGACGCACTTGCTAAAGGAACAAGTAATAAAAAAAAAGAAAGAATCAAGAAATAGTAAAACAAGAGCTAGAAATAGGCTATGTGACCTTCGACCTTTGAAATTAAATTCCAGATCGCCATTCCGAAAATGAAATAAAATCACTCTCTCCCTTTACCAGGTCTGAGATAACACAGATCACGTGACACAAACGGTGTAGAGTCAGAAAATAACGAAGATTTACCAAGAAATGAAGGTAAGTCTTCAGATTACGAAGAAGATGGCTTTATGTGGTGTTTCAGGTGGAAAACATCCACAATTAGTTCTATTAGATATTAATAATACGCGGATCTGCCCTGTATTTGACCTCACAAAGTGGCTGGTGTCCCAAAATTGGATCAAAATTGCTCTTTCCCTAAGAAAGTAAAAAATAACACGGTTACCATTATCCTTGACCTTGAAACGAAAGTTCAAGTTCACCTCTTAAAAGTGCCAATCTTTGGTGCTAGATTGTGGTCACGTCACCTACGACTCGAACACCAATGTTCCGAAATTTGATGAAAGGCCGCCATTTCCTAAACCTAAGGCATATCCTAAAAAACATCAAATTTCTCGCAAACCCAAACCCTGGATTGCGCCTACGGTTCCATAGTCAATATAAAAGGTCACGAATACTAATGTCAGGACTTGCGTCATACAATTATAACAGTAAACTAAATTTTCAAGACAGTATATCTTTGGTCACATTCAAGGCAAGGGTTTGTCTCCAATATCTTCGCCAATTTTGGGCGAATTACCAAAGAGTAATAGTTACATAGGAACTTATATCCGATACCTTAAAGAAGTTAAGGTAGTAACAACACCATATTCCTGCGTCAGTTAAGATCTTAAAAATAAAATTGGTTTCTCGCCAAAATTTCTACTATTTTTTTTTGTTACGCCCCCAAACACAATGCCCACTTGGTCAATTGTGCTCCCTCCCTTTAGTCAATATTTTAAAATGTATCTCTTGGGAAGAAATACGTTTAAGAAAATTTCATTTTGATCAATAGTTTCGCTAAATCACCAAAAAGTAACAGCATCTTAGGCATTAAATCCCGTTACATTTGAACTAAATTTTATAACAGCTAAGCTTCATTCCTGGATTTTAATAAAAATGGTTTTTCGCCAATATCTCCGCCAATATTTTGCGACATGGAAAAATAAGTAAGAAATGAAAAATTAATAAAACAATAATCTAATAGTAAGTAATAAATGGTAGTAATACATAATAGCTAAAAAGACACTGTAATCAAACTTTTAAGACGCTTCCACTATGATCCTTCGAAGATATATTTTTCCACTAGTATCCTTCGAAGATATGTTTTTAAGTTTAACCAGCCCACATCTCACAAATCAAGCATCAAAAGGTTTGTACGGTTGCCAAAAAGTGGTAGCAGCAGTTTGTAAACCTGTTACTTAAATTTGTTGAAATGCAGCCGAATCCCAAAACATCGAATTTCTCTACGATCCTTAAAAGATACGTTTCTTTAAATTGGATTGTGGTCAACATTTCCGCCAATTCATGGCTGATGCTTAACGTCCCGTTTAGCGAAGATGGAGATTATATTGGGACGCACTTGCTAAAGGAACAAGTGGGAAAAAAGAAAGAACGACAACGGTGTAAAAAACTGAGGAATACGACAATGTTCCCTTCCACCTCGAAAAATTGGTTGAGATAAAGACAGAGAAGCTAACCTGGACATACTAGACACGCAGGTTCGAACACACAACACATATTTACATGCAGATCTAAAATAGACGTGAAACTGCAGGATTGTTCTGATGTTTAAAGAGCCTAGCCACATGCAAGTTAACGCTTAAACACATGAAAACTAAACAGAGTAAAGAACGCGACACATCTCGGAATATGACTGTAATTTGAAGGATTACACCATGAAATAGTAGAAACTGCACTTGTGTACAAATTCTGATTTTAGAAAATGTTATTTTTTGTGTGGTTGCGACTTAAATCCCACTTTGCGAAGTAAAAGAACTAAACGTTATTTATTATATAACAGTACTTAAGTCCGCTGCCACCACCCAAAATTTTAAAGACATCCAGGCTAAAAACCTAGAAGGAGATACGATTTTTCCAACTTAAAAGCGTAGATACGCACATTCTTGTAACGATTGCTATAGCCCCTCCTTCTGAAAGAAGGCTAAAAACAGTCAATTTGACTATTTTTCATAAATTCGAGCAAAACTTCGACGTTCTAAAAGTAATCAAACCTGCAATAACATAAAGTGACCATCCATAAATTACATATACACCGGGCAAGTGGGGTCGGTGGTAGTTGGTTGCGAACTTAAAAGTCAAATTCCATAAAGACATCACAGTTTAGTGCAAACAATTAGGGTAGTCTGAAATTTAAGAAAAAATATGCGTACGTACTTTAGCGATGGTCCCTAGGGACATGCAACTCAAAATCATAGATTAAAATTATTTAAAATAATTCAAGAAATAATAACTAAGTAATATCATTTAGAATAATATTTTTATACAATGGGATAAGATATTGATGAAATTTTTTAAAAAGTATAAAAAAAGTATTTAAGGATAAAAAAGGATAAAATCGTTTTTTTTTTAAAGAAAGGACAATCCTTTAAAAAAAGAATGATGTGACAACACTGAACTATATGCAACTATGTACAACCATGCAAAATGTGATACGATATTGATGAACATTTTTAAAAATTATAAAAAAGCATTTAAGGATAAAAAAGGATAAACTCGTGCTTTCTTTAAGAAAAGGATGATGTGGCAAAACTGAACTGCATAAAACTATCTACAACCATGTACAACTGTTTAAAACTATGTACAACCATGTACAACTATGTAAAACTGTGTTCAACTATGTAAAACTATGTACATCTATGTACAACCATGTAGATCTATGTAGAAGTATGCACAACTATGTACAACTGTGTATACAAATATGCACAACTATGTACATCTATGCACAACTATGTATAACTATGTACAACTATGCACAACTGTATACATATATGCACATCTATGCACAACTTTGTATAACTATGTACAACTATGCACAACCATATACAACTATGTACAAGCATGTACAAAAGTATATAAATATGCACACCTATGTACAACTATGTACATCTATGCACAACTACATATAACTGTAAAACTATGCACAAAGATATACAACTATGTGCAAGCTTGTACAACAGTATACAAATATGGACAACTATGTACAACTATGCACAACTGTGTACAACTATGTACAGCCATGCACAACTGTATACATATATGCACATCTATGCACAACTAGGTATAACTATGTACAACTATGCACAACCATATACAACTATGTACAAGCATGTACAACAGTACACAAATATGCACAACTATGTACATCTATGCACAACTATGTATAACCATGCACAACCACATACAACTATGTACAAGCATTTACTACAGTATACAAATATGCACAACTATACATAACTGTGTACAACTATGTACAACCATGCACAACTGTATACAAATATGCACATCTATGCACAACTATGCATAACTATGTACACCTATGCACAAACATATAAAACTATGTACATACATGTACAACAGCATAGAAATATGCACAACTATGCACAACTGTGTACAACTATGTACAACCATGCACAACTGTATACATACATGCACATCTATGCAAAACTATGTATAACTATGTACAACTATGCACAACCATATACAACTATGTACAAGCATGTACAACAGTATACAAATATGCACAACTATGTATAACTATGCACAACCACATACAACTATGTCCAAGCATGTACAGCAGTATACAAATATGCACAACTATGCACAACTGTGTACAACCATGCACACCTGTAGACATATATGCACATCTATGTACAACTATGTATAACTGTGTACAACTATGCACAACCATATACAACTATGTACAAGCATGTACAACAGCATACAAATATGCACAACTATATACAACTATGCACAACTGTGTACAACTATGCACAACTGTATACACACATGCACATCTATGCACAAGTATGTGTAACTAGGTACAACTATGCACAAACAGATACAACTATGTACAAGCATGTACAACAGTATACAAATATGCACAACTATGTACAACTAAGTACAACCATGCACAACTGTATACACACATGCACATCTATGCACAACTATGTATAACTATGTACAACTATGCACAACCATATACAACTATGTACAAGCATGTACAACAGTACACAAATATGCACAACTATGTACATCTATGCACAACTGTGTATAACTATGCACAACCATATACAACTATGTACAAGCATGTACAACAGTATACAAATATGCACAACTATGTACAACTAAGTACAACCATGCACAACTGTATACACACATGCACATCTATGCACAACTATGTATAACTATGTACAACTATGCACAACCATATACAACTATGTACAAGCATGTACAACAGTACACAAATATGCACAACTATGTACATCTATGCACAACTGTGTATAACTATGCACAACCATATACAACTATGTACAAGCATGTACAACAGTATACAAATATGCACAACTATATACAACTATGCACAACTGTGTACAACTATGTACAACCATGCACAACTGTATACATATATGCACATCTATGCACAAATATGTATAACTATGTACAACTATGCACAACCATATACAACTATGTACAAGCATGTACAACAGTATACAAATATCCACAACTATGTACAACCATGTACAACTGTATACATATATGCACCTCTATGTGCAACTATGTATAACTATGTACAACAATGTACAACTATGTACAACCATATGCAACTATGTACAACTATGTAAAAATGTACATCTATGTACAACTATGCACAACTCTGTACAACAATGTACAACTATATACAACCATATACAACTATTAACAAGTATGTACAACCATGTACATCTATGTACAACTATTTACAACTATGTACAACAGGTGCAACCGTTCCGCCGACTCCAGTCTGTCCCATTGGCCATCCTGAAATCTGAGGGCTTGGCGCAAGAAGATAATTAATGAGGAAGAGATTAGAAGAAGGCGCTAAATGGAAGACCTTAGGAAGAAAGTGCCAAGTGTCACAATGGCAAATTCTCCAAAAGGTGTTTTCATTTGGTGACTTCTTCAAAGACTTCCCCACTAGGCGTCGTCTTGCTCCAAGTCCCCAAGATGGCCTCGCTGCCCTGCCGAGTGTCCAAGGCCATGTCCGGCATTTCTTCAGCCGCAGTCGGCATTCAGCACGTACGCAAAAGGGTGTCGTCACCATTTCTCCAGCGCCAACTCCTGCACTAGAACGGTCGGAGAGAACTTCACAGCCACCACATACCGGCCACTTATCCGCCCGCGGCACCTGACCACACCCCCCTAAATTCCCTTAAAATACCTTTGTCTCAAATCACCGCTTATTCCAAGAAATCACCACACCAAAGTAGAGCAAAGGAAAATAGTACAGAAAGGGGGAAAACCTCGGCTCCTTCATTTCATCAATTAGTATTTTGGTTTTTGAATCCCCACACCCAGAAATGTTCCCAAACTGACGCGTTAATTTTGTAGGTCCGAAGTTTTCCAGCTCTTGATCACGGCAGGACATGAACCAAAAAAAATAAAATCCAAACACTGAAATGGTGAGAAACAAAGGAATTGCAAAGAAATAAGCAAATTTTTGCAATCTGAATTTTATTCGGTTCAGAGGTCACGCTGTATTCAAGAGCGATATTGCCCATTCATTTTCTAGAAATACATCTGCTGCTGACTCGTCCCACCAGGTGCAGAGCTGCAAAAAAAGACAAACTTCTGCTGAAAAGGAAAAAACAATTAGTCTCCCACCTTGGCGCGTCCGAGATCGCTGCGGGAAATATCCTGGCATGCAAACGGTCCTTGACAAAAACAAAGGTTTTTTTTCAAGGTTTCTTTTTAAAGTTAAATTATCACATGTTTTTTAAAGATATTTTTATACAACATATGGAAATAGTGGGAATGGGAATAAGCACATTATATATCGTCCAAAAAACATTATGCCTAGAAAACTTAATAAAAATCAAGTCCAGCATATTTTATGCAAAAATTGAAATAAGGTGTTGCATGCATGCATAAATTTAGCAATTCAAAATTTTTTATAACAACTGAATAAAAAAAATAATAAGGTATTTTAGAACATCGACCAAAGTAAAGGCGTTTTTTTTTTTCAAAAGTTTTAAAGGTCTTTTTTAAGAAAAATAAAGGTTTGGGATAAAAAAAAAAGATTTTTAAAGGTTTTAAAGGTTTGTTTACATGCCTGAATACCGGGCCGATTCGAAGCAATCCTACAAAATAAACTGAAAGAATGAGAAAATGGGCAATAACTTTTACACGAATTACCCGACTTCTTGAGCAGGACCCGTTTCAGTGTCGGACTGTCCGATCACTATAATCCGATAACTTGGGTAAAGCGTGTAGCAGGGACCATCACCAACTGCCCTTCCCACTCCGCTTCGCGAAATGTTCAAGGTACTTGAAGATGATTCCAGCGTGAAGAATGAAAGGAGAATAAAAGTAGAGCGAAGACAATGGTCAAGTCTCTGGTTAAATATGCCAAATCACTCGGAGAACTACTTTTTAAACTCGTGATATTTCGAAAGCAAAGATCTAAGGAGATTTTGCAGAAACTATCGCATTGAATTTGTGTGTCAGAACGAACAAACGCAGCCGTGAAGACAGCAGAATCCAGACCACGAATGCTCGTTGTGACGGACAAACACGAGAAAAGCAGAAAGTAGGGCCACAGAGAATGGGAGTGAAGGAATCGAACAATACCGGACCCATTCGTGACCACCCCACCAAATGTTTTGCCTCCCCGCTACCCCCCCCCCCCCCCCCCCCGATATATTTTTTTCAAATGTTACAAATGGGCACAGTTTACAATAGCGAAAAAAAAAACCAAACACAAATTAAACCATTACATTCTGAAACATAGATATATATTGTAAAGACATACGGCGAAGCATTTTATCCCATCGACGAATATTCACAATATATCAAGCAATCCACTAGAGAACTTTACCATATAACCTAACATTATACAAGGATTCTACGAAATTGGCTGAAATGTTTTCATCAGAAAGTTGCCTTTTTATATACATATACACGCGTGTTGCAGACTGATCAAAGAAAAATCCTAATACAAGTTTACAAAACCAATAAATTACGCTAACTGTGCGTTTTGAGTCTATCTATCTCATCTCACGGACCGACCGACTCCGGTCCAAGGGGAGGTGCACAACTAGGTCCCATAACCTTTCAATCCATATAGGTTTCAGATTGATCGAAGCAAAACCCTAGGACACGTTCATCCTACAAAACGCACAACAAAACTTTTCCTCAAAATCACCTTATTTCATCATAGAAACACGTTTCCAGGCATTACCTGAAATTTCGATTTTGGTAACGCACGCACGGACAAGTCAATTACTACATCGTCCTCCTACTAAAATAGACAAGTACACTCTGGTCCACCACAGCATGTATTGAGAAAGCAAACACGAATCACAAACACGGAACTTGCAAACAACAATGACTTATAAACAAGAAAAACAATGAAAACTACAGACCTCCCGGGCAGTCATAAAACTAGAGACCTCCCGGGCGGTCATAAAACCATAAAACAATACTCATCTTTGTCTTGGTCTGTCTTGAAATGCTGTTCTTGTCGAATTGATGGCTACTCGCATCTTCACAGTTGTAAGATTCTTCGCCCTGCAATAATGAACAAAGCTTGAATTCAATTTGCTAAAGAATATCATACACGTGGTCATTGAGCCAGGCATGACCATGCAGGGTTCCTTAGTCCATGAAAAAAAAAAAAACAAAAAAAATTCTCATTTTCAAGGCCAGTGGCTACTTCGCAGTTTTTTTTTCACCTCGAATTCACAGGCGACAGATCACTTCATTTATCTTTTGCGTTCAGCTACCCGACCGGGCATCAGACAAAAGGATTTTCAACTTATTGCAAAGCCCACCTTCCACTGTTGTTCCAAGGCATGTTGTTCCCTCCAGCCGCGCCCAGCGACAACTGCTCCCCTATAAGTCACAACATTTAGACACCTTTTAAATTTTCTATCACATAAAAAAATCTTATCAAGAAAAGACCTTGTTACAATGAGTGTTCATGACTTTGTTGCGAGTGTTCATGACTTTGTTACAATGAGTGTTCGTGACTTTTTAAAATGACCCTTAAACCAGGAGTGCTCAGCCTGAAATAACACTAACTTTTTAACCAAACGCGGAGTGCAGTTCTGAAGAGAAATTTCCTTTTTGTAAAAAAAAAAAAAAAAACAAAAAACAAAAAAAAAAAAAAAACACGGAGCATGAGTACGAGAATGAAAATGCTGTTAGGCCAAAAATGAAGAAGTTTGTTTCTGAACGTACCTTTTCACAATTTTAATATTTTAATACACAAAAATGAGTTTTCCCGGGTAAAAAAAAAACAAACAAACAAACAAAATGAAAAAAACACAAACACGTCCAGGAATATGGAGAGCAGCCCACGAACGTTCACACGTACTATTGAAAAGATTCAATAAAAAAATCACATAAAGAAAACATAGGCATCAGAGATGCATAGCCCTCAGCAAGCCGAAACATTCGAAACTAAGAAAATAGTAGGTTTGAGGCCGGTCACAGGCTCATTTCAATCCTTAGCACCGAAAAGAAAAAAGGGGGGCAGCACTTTAAGATGAACAAAAACAAAAACATTTACCATGAGAAAGTCCAGCTGAGCCACTGGCCTTGGTCGGATATGGCTGATAAGCAATACGAATCTTTAATAGTCCATATACTAGCTATACCTGAAATATCTTGGTAATTGGTATAGATTTGTAGGCTATACAGTGTTCACAAACCACATGTCACCAAGCCTGATAATAATAGAAGTGTGCAAATTTCAAAGTCCAGTTGAGCCACTGTCCTTGGTCGGATATGGCTCATACACCATAGGAATCTTCATTACTCATACACTAGATATATCCGAAATATCTTAGTAATTGGTAAAGCATTGTAGGCTAGAGAGTGTTCACAAGCCACATGTTGAGCAAACTTAATAATGGTACAAATAAGAAAATTTCAAAGTCCAGCTCAGCCACTGTTCTTGGTCGGATATGGCTCATTAACAATAGGGATCTTCACTGGTGTATATAGTAGCTATATCCGAAATATCATAGCAACTGATAAAGAATTGTAGGCTAGAGAGTGTTCACAAGCCACATGTTAAGCAAACTTGATAATGGTACAAATAAGAAAATTTCAAAGTCCAGCTGAGCCACTGTCCTTGGTCGGATATGGCTCAAAAACAATGGAGATCTTCATTAGTCCATATACAAGCTATATTTAAAATATCTAAGCGATTGGCAAAAAATTGTAGTCTGGAGCGTGTTCACAAGGTAAGTGTTGACGGACGGACAGACGGACGGACACGGCCACAGCAATAGCCTTCAGCCAATATTGGCTGATTGCTAAAAATGTAAAAACGTCGAAATTTTCACTTTTTACAAAATCGAAAAATAACCTGCCGTTGCACAACTTCACTATATATGTTACAGCGGATCTGTAAAATATGTGAATCTGTAGATCCGCTGAAAATTTCAGCGAATCTGTAGATCCGCTGGTTCGACCAGCGGATCTAACAGATCCGCTGATTTTGGGCCGCGAAAATTCTACAGATCCGCTGAAATGATTGACGAAGCTAAAGTACTGTTGATATTGAGTAGTATGGCCGAAATATACGGTATCAATGTGTAAACGGTGCTGTTATTACAGATTCTACAGATCCGCTGTAACATATATACTTTCTTTCTGTAACATTTGGTTTGCTTCCGATGTATAGTAACAGAGATATCCGCCGAACAAAAAAATGCGGACAGACAGACGGATACTGGGAATTTGACAAATAGAATAGGAACGCCAAGAAAGTCTGTAAAATGTCGCTCGATTGAGTGTCGGGATACAATCAAAATGCAACTCCGATGAAGTAAAACATTCACAATTGGACGAGGGACCCGTTAATAGACCTCTTTTATTACTCGTACCCGTCGGGGTGCCTGATGGTCTCTGCTGTATCTAACTGGAACCATTATGCGTTTCACCAAAACATCAAACCGCTGGCACACGGTCGACGAATGAAAAATTCGCGTACCTGCCGAGTATCGTCAACATCCTGCACCGTGAAACTGCCAGTCGGCAAAATCCCAAGTCACATTCACACGATTTACTGCCACTTTCCTCCTTATCAAGCAACCAGTCCATAGCTAAAAGATAACAGACAATATACCTCTATAATTTCCACATATAACTGTCACAGTAGAAAAAGAAAATTTATCACATTTTAAAGTTCTTCTTCCAAATTTTCCTATCTCCACATTTTCCTTTGAACTTCCACATTTGATTTGTTTCAAAATGAGGCCGGCAAGACTGATGTCACAGGACTATCCGACCAGTGAACAAAAACAGAAGGCGGTAAAGACAGAGGCACCCCAACACTATCGCTGTCAAAAAAGTGTCTTTGAATTGACATTTTGTAAACATCTTCACATTTTATCCTCCATAATTATATGTCTCCCCCTAAAGGAGACATATATAGCATTTGGTGTGTCCGCCCGTCCGTCTGTCCGCAGTGAGTTCATATGAAATTAGTGAGTCGATTCTCAAAACATACACACATATTGGAGTACATGTCTAGATGATGCCCGTATTATTATTATTTTTTTTTCGTTCCTTCAAAAATTCTATTTTTTGCAAATTTGTGAACATAGGGGGGGGGGGGGGGGGTTCGTGCATTTTTTCACTTTGGCAGGCTAAATCTCCAGAACAGTTCGCTGGATAAGGTTCAGACGTCGCAAGAAGAACACCGATATAGCGCAAATATATACTGCAAACTTTTTCTTCATTTCCGTTGAAAATGTATTTTTGGCGATTTTTTTTTTAAATTCCTGATTTATTAAGTTTTTTGGCCATATTGTTGCGATATCTCAGACACAGTTTGTTGTATTAGGTTGAAACGAGGAAAGAGGAACCCACATATAGTGCAGATGTTACTGCGGGGATTTTATTCATTTTCTACAAAAATGCATTTTTGGCGATTTTTTCAATTTTCTGGCTTGCCAGTGTTGTACTTTTAAGCAAGGAATTTTTTCCACGCGACTGATTGGGGCGGGGAGACAGAAACGTTTTTGTTTAACAAAAACACTGGCCAGTTTAGTTTTAGTTATCTTTGTTTTCTTAATGATAATTTGTTGCTGAAATTTAGCATAGAATTTAGTTGTTTTTTTTTTTTTTTGTTTTTTTTTATGTTTTTTTTTTTGTTTTTTTGTTTTTTTTTTTAATAGATTTCAGTTCGTTTAATCTCAAGTTTGCTGCTGTTTCCGTGGGTGGTGATGTGGTGGGGGTGGGGGGGGGGGGTAATAAGTAGCGGTGCGATCTCGGGGTGCGGGGCCCAGGGCAGGGAAGTGATGCGAAATTCTGGAAGGGAGCAGACGTGCAAAACAAAGTGGCATATATTTTTAAGCCTGTTCTTATAAAAGTCATTTCAGACCTTAAGGCGTTGAACTTAAAATGCCTCAGGGCATTTTCTTGCTTCGTAAGTAAAAGCCTAAAGCCTAGCCTTTTGTCATAAAAAGTAGTATATAAGAAACGTCATAGGTTCAGTTCCATCCTGCTTTCCACTTTGATATTCATTTATATATTTTTTTTTTTTAATTTATTTGATTCTGTCTTCTTGGAATTGATGGTGGTCGGATGGGGGGGGGGGGGGGAGGAGTGGGGGACAGTAGGAAGAGGGGTAGAGCTGAAAGCATATCCAAGTGTACACGATACTATGTCGTCTCCTACTATTATACGGATCCATACCTATTACGCGATATACGAAATGCAATGTATGCCCACGCTGAAACGAGCCTCTGTGACACTCGGTTACTGTGCCCTGTTGATTATTGATCCGACCAAACTACGCTATTGAAGTGTAACGGTGTGTTTAATTATAAAACCATGAGCGGATCCGATCCGGATCCGATCCGAAAACCCTCTCGTAGCCTCTAGCACCGGTATCACAAGTCTGAAAGGCGTGTGTGAACAGTGAGCAAAGTTAAGGGAGGGTTTTCGGATCAGTCCACAAACGCTAATGTGTGTTTATTGTTATTTCTTATTTTTTTAACGCGCAGTTACAGTGTTATGACGATGTGAAGTACACACTTTCAGTAATGCGACACTGGAAGAGCGATGAGTACGGCTGAACGTACCTACCGGGCGTACATCTCACACAAAATACTGCGTTCCTTTGTACTGTTACTGGCAACCATAAATACTGGGTCAGTAAAGTTGCCTGTCTACACATCTGTTCACAGTGGGATCCCAGAGTTAAAAACGTTTGTGTGTTTGAGATTTCTTTGGAAAAGAAGGGGGAAAATGGAAATGTAAACTTTCCGAGATTTCTGGACACTAGTTCACTTCTGTATTTTATATTACTCGGTTTACGAGGAGTTCCAATTTCGTTAAGTATTACTTCAGGCATGAGTGCAAAACCTTTTTCTTTTTTGCCAGCGTAAGCATCGCATACACGCGTATATACGTTGATAATGGGCGGAATGCGAAACAACTAACTGGTCTTTGAGTCTTTGTTTTTTTTTTTTTTTTCTTGGCATATTATTTTTCCGCGTGATGCTTGTGAAATTATTTATGTGCCATAGCTGGTCTGTACTGATGAATATATAATTTGATGAAAAGGCGTTATATATATACAGTATATATACTGTATATATATTTGAAACCACGCGTTTAAACGAGTGTCCCCTCCTCCTCTAACCCCAATCTGACCAAATGTGCCAAAAGACACATGTACAGGTCGAGACCTTTCAGTTGAGCCTATTCTCAATGTTCTACGACTAAAAGAACCGAAGATATAACGTGTACAAGCTTTTGGTCAATTTCACCACTTCTGGATGACCGAATCTGACCAAAAGTACCAGAACGCACATCTACAGGTCGAGATCTTTCATTTAAGCTAACTATCAATGCTCTGCGACCAATAGAACCGAAGATATAGCGTGTACAAGCTTATTTCCCTACAACCCTAATTGTCGCCCATTTTGGTCAATTTGACCACTTCCGGAGGACCGAATCTGACCAAAAGTACCATTGGCACATCTACAGGTCGAGACCTTTCATTTAAGCTAACTATCACAGGGCAAACAGTTTACGGGGTCCCGGGGACCCCTAATAATCGGATCGGGACCCCGAGAATTTGACCCTGTTGTCCCGCGGGACCCCAGAAAAAAAGACGTTGTTCTCTTGCAACTGTTCAGTATCACCGGTAAGATCGAAAATGATTGATTTTTTTTTTCATTGTTTAGTGTAGCATCATTCAGTGTTTCCTTTTTTGTGGTGAGAAGTAGTAGTTTTGTGATTTGCATATCACTAATCGTATTTATTTTTGTTGCAATAAAATTGATTTTATAGCATTTAACTTTTTTTACTGCCCAAAAATGTCGGGACCCCATCACTTTACCTCGGGACCCCGGGTTTCAGAGGTCGGGTCGTGTGGGACCGCGAGCTGAAAAGTAAACTTTCTGCCCTGTATCAATGCTCTACGACCAATAGAACCAGAGATATGGCGTGTACAAAAAAGCGGACGGACGGACACCCCAAACCTATAGGCCCCAATCCGAAGGGTTGGGGCCTAATTAACGATCAGAAGTGATGAAAGAGTGATTTAAGTGGTCAGTCACCATCTTGACAGCAATTAGAAGCGAAATGCAATTAACGATCAGAGAACTTATGACAGAGTGAATGAACTCATCATTACAAGTGCAAATTACGATAACAAGCCCATAACAGGGGTGACTGAACTAGGTAAATATAGTAAAGATTGTAATTGAAGTCGTATCACAATTTTGCTCAAGTTAAAAGAACTAGCGATTACAATAATTATTAGATTTCGTAACAATTGCATCATAGTGCGCTTTTATGTCAATTTGTTTTGAAAGTCTGAATATTTAGGAAAATAGTTGTTAAACTCATAAAATCATCAAAAATTACCTAAGTTAACAAATTAATAAAAAATGTTTCGCAGTTTGATCACGTTGCGGCCGGATTCTCCTACGTGTTGGGGCCGGGTTCTCCTACGTGTTCGGGCCGGATTCTCCTACGTGTTGGGACCGGATTCTCCTACGTGTTCGGGCCGGATTCTCCTACGTGTTGGGACCGGATTCTCCTACGTGTTCAAGCCGGATTCTCCTACGTGTTCGGGCCCGGGTTCTCCTGAAATTTGATACCGCGTTCGTTTGATGCCGGGTTCTGTGGGGCCGAGTTCGCGTGGGGCCGGATTCTCTTGTATTCTTTTGCGCACGGACTTACAGTAAATATTTGAATAATGGGAACTAGTATGCAGGATTCGTGGCTCAAAACATATGAAGCTGATCACTATTAGCGGAACAATGTAAGGCTTCTAAGCTCTGACAGACAGTTATACGAAGTTATTTACAATAAGAGGAACATAAAATTGAACAGCACATCGTAATTGCCAAACTGAAAATGTTTTCTTTTGATGTGAGAACAGCGATTGCGCCCGTTATTCCATGGATATTTACATCAAATAGCCACGCCATTCTTATGACAATCTTCCACAGACTAAATAAATTGTAATTTAACTTATTGCGATGCGTTGTTCAATTTGAATAAGCGGATTCTTACTTAGACTTTCGCAGAAAATTTTTGCGTTTCGTCTGAATTCAGATGGGATAAGGATATCAAGAAATGAAAAAAAAAAAAAACCTGGGAAAATAACAAAATTCAATTTTGCCAGAAGCACATTCACATGTTTGCTATTAAGGGAATTTAATAATGTTTGAAATAGTTTTTAAAAATCGTATAATGGCTTTTAAATTCGAAAGTGTGCACATTGAAAGAAAATTCGAATTTTTGAGTTTTCCCCTCATCATTTCTCTATAATTTAAACTACACAAATTGCAGTCGAAACGACAACTCCAACGGAAAGACCCGAAAGTATGAATGGCTTAATGTTCTTTGCAACGTAAATCCGAGCTGATTCGGAGCTAAGAACAATCCAACCTATGGTGAGGGGTGATCATTTTTCAGCAATGACATTTGTTTATTGGCTGTGTATGTGTTACATAATAAAGCATTTACCGCGGCACTGATTTCTTAATTCCTAATATGTTTATGCTCTACTAGGAAATCTAATTGTGATCCATGGCCACTCTCGCCAGTAGATGGTGTCAAACTTTACCTTGAATTATTGAGTTCCAGTCTGATAGCTTTACCAAGTTCTGGCTTTTAGCATCTAGAACCGACACAAGATGCAATGGTGTTCTCATGCACAGAAGACACACAAATAAAACAATACAGAAACGCATCAGAATCAGGGTTGGCAAAAATGCGGCCAAATCTAGATTTTGCCTTGCCGGTGGCCCAATCTGGCAAAATTTAAATTAATGAATTATCGCCAGGTTTTTTTATAATTGGGGAATCGAGTATCGAGCTTTGATAGGTATAATAAAAAGGTATTCAGTTAAACTTCTGATTACTAAACATCATAACACTGTATTCAACCGGAGATTAAGAATGCTCGAGGGGATTAATTTGTCGTGAAGCCACACACGAAGAGATTATCGCAGGGTTGGCAAAAAAAGCGGCCAAATCTAGATTTTGCCTTGCCGGCGGCAAAATCTGGCAATTGCCGGGAAAATCTGGCCAAATCTGGCAAAATTTAAAATCATAAATTATCGCCAGGTTTTTATAATTGGGGAAACGGAGTTTCTAATTTTGATAGGTATAATAAAAAGTTATTCAGTTACACTTCTGATTACTATATATCAAAACACTGCATTCAACCAGAGAATAAGAATGCTCGAGGGATTAATTTGTCGTAAAGTCACATACAAAGAGAGTATCGCCGGGTTTTTATAATAAGGGAAACGGAGTTTCTAACTTTTATCGATATAATAAAATGGTGTTTAGTTAATCTTATGATTGTTAAACGTCAAAACAGTGAAAACACTGTATGAAACCGGAGATTAAGAATGCTCGAGGGGATTAATTTGTCGTGAAGCCACATACAAAGAGATGTAATTACCCGAGATGCAACTATTCCAAATTACTGCTCAAATTTATTATTCCGAACTACTACTCCAAAGTACTCATGAGTAAATCGACAGGGTAGTATATAACATGCATCATCTGCAGAGACATTCATTGCAGAATTGCGAATTAGACTTTTTAACAAAAAAATCCCCTTTTTATGTGCTTAAATACTCTACTATGTGCTATTGAATTTATAGGAAAGTGCATTATTTATGTAAGTAAAGGCGTGCTTGGGTGAATAAAACTAGTTTTACTACATTTCAAGAAAAATAAATATTAAAATTAAATAAACAAAAAAATTGTTAAAAAAATTGGGCCAAAAAAACCAGATTCTGCCAGATTTGACCAGATTGAGCTGCTTTAAGAGATTTTGCCTTGCCGGCAATTGCCGGCCAAATCTGGCCGGCCAAATCTTGCCAACCCTGGATTATCACCAGGTTTTTATAATTAGGGAAAATGGAGTTTTTAACTTTGATCGGTATAATAAAATGGTGCTTACGTAATCTTGTGATTGTTAAGAGTGTTTTCTAACTTTGGGTTCCTTCAGTCTAAACTAAGGAACCGACTTGGGATCCAGGAAGCAGCCAAGATGGTTGTGTGTTGTAGATTTCTTAGAGGCAACCATGAAGTAGATTGGTAGTTATACGTCTCCCCCTAGCATTTATAGGACAGGACACGGCAGAAGCTCTGATTGCATTTGAGATCAAATCTCGTCAGATAATATGAATACAATTATGTACCTTTTATGCCTTTATAAAAGCGGGGAGGGGGGGGGGGGGTTTGGTCCTCTCCATATGGTGGGGGGGGGGGGGGGGGATTGGCATGGGGGGGTTATGCGCGCGGGGGGTTCGGTCCTGGGGTTGGGTCGGGGGGTTCGGTCCCGGGGGGTTCTGTCCGGAAACCCTCCAAAACAGATCGTTGGATAAGGCAGGGTTGAGACTTCGTGAAATTTTCTGGTCGCCCGGCACAAAAATTAGTCGCCCGGCGCAATTTTCGCAAAATTTGTCCAGCCCGCCTCACATGAAAAAACAACAAAATGGTGTTTAAAATAATCAACAGTATTATCTGTCGCCCGGCACAAAAGTAAGTCGCCCGGCGCAATTTTTGCAAAATTTGTCTAGCCCGCCTCACATAAAAAAACAAGAACAAAATGGTGCTTAAAATAATCAACAGTATTTACCTGAAAATACTCCGAAAAAAAATAAGTCGCCATTCCGGTGTAAGGAAACATTTTGACCCCCAAAATAAATCGACCTCCCGGTCGATTTGTTTTAAAACAAACAGACCCCCCGGTCGATTTGTTTTAAAACAAACAGACCCTCCCTGAAATATTTTAACCCTCTTATTTTTTGTTGATTTCTTTATTTCTTTCCACATATGGCCACCTTATTAGTTTCTTTAATTGAAATAAAAACTATATCCACGAATAACAATTTATCTAGCAACTAACATCTACATTTTCAAACACGAAAACACTTCCAACACCACTAACATACAGTCACCAAAAAATCTGTCCAAACTCAATAATGGCATTTCAAAAAGCTCAAAATAATAATTTTCTACATCAAGAGGTAGAAAATGCTTAAAATATTATTTAAAAACCATATGCACCTTTTTTACTTCCATTTTATATTTAAACATGATTATTTGGAGGGGGTCATTTTATTATGGGGGAGGTCTGTTTGTTATGGCGGGCTTTCCCAAAACAATTCGACCGGGGGGTCTGTTTGTTTTAAAACAAATCGACCGGGGGGTCGATTTGTTTGGGGGTCAAAACGTTTCATTACACCGGGGACCAACTCAAAAAAAGTTGGTCGCCCGAGCCAAAAATTCCCGACCGCGAAATCTCAACCCTGTAAGGCTCAGACGTCGCAAGATGAACATACATATAGCGCAAATGTATACTGCAAAATTTTTTAACAAAAATACTGGCCAGTCTAGTTGTAAATAAACTAGACAATAGACATTTGTTATCATATCGACATGCTATAGTCTGGATGGGGAGTGATTTTAGTGCCAGATAATTTGTAGAAGTAAAGTGAAGTACGTGTACCTTAGTATTAGATAGAATTGCGGATTAGACTTTTTAACAAAAAATTGCTAACCAAATTTTAACCAATATATATATATATATATATATATATATATATATATATATACAGACGAAACCGGTTAACCGCATAGCCAATTTGTCCAGCCCTGTTATGCGTTTATCCGATATATGCGTTTATCCGGAGTACTCTTGTCGTGCCTATGTGTTTCATTTGCGGCAGTTATTAGACGTGCACCCCCGCCGCTCCTCATCCCCGCATTTCATTTCTCCAACAGAAAAGAAAAATAACGTTTGCTTAGGTCTTTTCATTTCGATTTACTTTCTGCCATTTTGAAATGGTAAGATTTATTTTTGGCTGCGTATTTAAATGGTGACTTCGCGCTCACGGTTATCTGAGGCAACGTGGGGATTAAGGGTTTCAGGGCATTATTAGTGAGAGCTCAGGCAGCGCGGGGATTAGGAGTTGCAGGCCATTATCTAGCGCAGCTAAGGCAGTGCGGGAATTAAGGATAAAGGCCACTATCTAGTGACATCTGAGAGACTGCGGTGTTTAAGAGTTCGAGACTCACTGTTAACAGCCGCGAGTGGGGTTGGTAATGTATATGTTACAGCGAATCTGTAAAACCAGCGAAATTTTCAGCGAATCTACAGATTCGCTGGTTTTTAACCTTTAAAATTATACAGATTCACTGAAATTGTCTGACCAGTCATCTTTACCGACAGGATTACTTGTGTTGGGTGATGTTTGAAATTTAATTGCTTTTATGTGACTTCTTTACTCCAGAGGTGTTTTACATACCTTTTTCTTGTTTTTTTTTTTTTTTTGGGGGGGGGGGGGGAGTGAGATATATTGCAATCGGAACATTTAAAGTTACACATATTTTATTTAACCAGCTTTAAAATGCACTGTTGAAATGCGAATTTCTAGTTTCAAATGAAAAACGATATTAGATAGCGTTCGACAATATTTGCTATCAATATTCCCAAAGACTGAAATTAAGTTTCTCTCTTTGTCTTATCGTCTTTCATAAAAGTGATCACAGCAAATCTACTATTGTTCCTAAATAAATTTCAATCATAACTCCCCTTCGGAGTATCATTCAAATCGCTATTGGTCAAATTGCAATTATTTTTGCGTCAGTGCAATACAAAAATCTCTTCAACTCCGGGTGATATAAATTGCAATTGAATTACGGTACGCTAATCTAATCAGTGTTAATTTTCGGTGCTCCGCATACTCATAGTTTAATGTAACAGAAACTTATAGGACAAGGATTTCAACGAATGGAAACTTTATTCCGGTGTGAAAGCATATAATTGCTGTATTTTCATCAAATGACCAAAAAACCTCAGCTACATGAAATGAGTTAATAGCAATGGAAACAGAGAATGAAGCCCGATTTTATCGTATTTCCTTCACACAAACCAAGAAAAAAGGTGTGTAAAATACATCTGGAGCAACGAAATCACACAAAAGCAATTAAATGTCAAATATTAGCAAAAACAAGTGATTATGTCGGTAGAAATGGCCTATCAGGCAATTTCAGCGAATCTGTATATTTTTTTAGGTAAAAAACCAGCGAATCTGCAGATTCGCTGAAAGTTTACAGCGAATCTACAGATTCGCTGTAACATATATAATGGGTCAAGCAAACAGAAGACAATGCATTAGATAAATAAACGAGGAGCAACTCAATCCCTTGGTTCGCTTAAGTGTGGCACTGTTTGGATAGTCGCCCAGAATTATGCAATTAACCGGTGTGCTTCCATTTTTAACGTGAAAAAGCTATGCGTTTATCCAGTTTATGCGATTAAGCGGTATGCAATTATCCGGTTAAATTTCCAATAGATAGCATTGGAAATGGTTTGGGATTTGCCAATGATATGCGGTTAACCGATTTATGCGTTTAACCGGTATGCAATTAAGTGATTTCATCTGTATATATATATATATATATATATATATATATATATATATATATATATATATATATATATATAATGCTTTTTCCTATAAATTCAATACCACAAGATATATATATATCTTGTGGTATTGAATTTATAGGAAAAAGCATTATTTATGTAAATAAACGCGTGCTTGGGTGAATAAAACTAGTTTTACTACATTTCAAGATAAACAAATATTAAAATTAAATTTAAAAACAAAATGTTTTAAAAAATTGGGCAAAAAAAACACATTCTACCAGGTTTGGCCGGATTGGGCCACTTTAAGAGATATTGCCTTGCCGGCAATTGCCGCGCAAATCTGGCCGACCAAATCATGCCAATTATGATTCATGTTAAATTTTCAGCATGTACCACTCGTAAAAAAGTCAAAACAATGCAAATTATCGACTCTGACCTGTTTTCTTTAGTCACAGCTGAGTTAGGCACTGGACTGCGGCGGACGTCTTCTCGTCCATGTGCTTCTACACTAGACGACTGTTCCCTTGTGGTCTCTGACGACCTTGTTTTTCCTCACTGGGAGAATAGTTGCTTCCTTTAGCGCTATTTTCGCGGGGAATTGTATCCTCTTTAAAATCTTCTTGAATCTTGTTCAAATTTTACTTATTGCGTAATCAATCAGTTCAAGCGTTTCCTTTCTCATTCCATGTTGAAATGAGTCGAATTTTTCATCAAGAACCGTAAGAAATTGCTGTAGTTTGGGGGCTGCGAACGTAAGATGGCCGTCAACAAAACACGGTAGGAACATCCGCTAGATGGCGGATGTTACATATCGACAAATATTAAAGACAGTTTTGTAACTTAAGTTTTCGGTAAACTTTTTACATTATATATATATCTATGTATAAATACCTTCTTCTCTTTCAGCTAAATTCGGTATTCTTTCATCTGAAATTTAATGGCCAGACCTCCTCTTTATGTGCAGAACACACATTTATTATATGAAGAGCATTACCGTGTCTTTTTCTTGATAGATAGATAGATAGATAGATAGACAGACAGACAGACAGACAGACAGAGAGATAGATAGATAGATAGATAGATAGATAGATAGATAGATAGATAGATAGATAGATAGATAGATAGATATGTTACAGACTATTCTGACTACTTTCTTTTGCAATTTAACAATTGAATTAGTGATACATTTACTTGCAACACCCCGAATTTCGCAACAGTGTGTGATATAAGGCAAGAAAAGAGTACAATATAAAGAATGAAGAGCGCTTACGTTTAAAATATAACTGGCCTTGTAAATTATGGAACAACATTTAGATAACTTTTGACTGGTAAATGATACATGATCTCGCCACGTAAGTTTACTGTCAATTAATACCCCAAGAAATTTTGTTACACATACTCGTTCAATACGACAACCGCTAATCTCAGAACTTGTAGTAACACTTGCACTGGTATTTGAAAATATCATATAATTGGTCCTTTTGACATTAAGTGACAGTTTGTTTACCTTAAACCAAATTTTTAATTTTTCAAGTTCACCATTTATTTTGCTACACAAAACAGCAACATCACGACCAGAGAAAAACAAGTTTGTATCGTCTGCAAACAAAATAAACATTAACATTTTTTAAACATTACATATGTCATTAATATAAAGTATAAATAAAAGAGGACCCAATTAAGAGCTCTGGGTACTCCACATTTGACCAGAAGTATTTCGGATTCTGTATCTTTGAATTTTACACATTGAAGAATTATACAAGTAATTGCTTATCCAATTTAATGCTACACCCCTAATACCATAACGTTCAAGTTTTTATAACAGTTCGTGTCGAATGCCTTTTTTAGGTCGATGAAAACACCAACAGTTGACAGTCTGTTATCTAAAGAATTTGTAATTTTTTCTAACAATTCGACTGACATTCTGTTAATAAATTATTTACATTTATAAATTTGTTTACTCTGACATAAAATAATTTTTCAAGGACCTTAGAAAATTGGGGCAAAAGTGATACAGGCCGGTAATTATTAAAGGATTCTTTGTCACCAGACCACTACTTTAGCAATTTTCATTTGCTATGGAAACAGCCCACTAGTAAACGAAAGATTGCAAATATATACAAAGATTTAGCAATAACTCAATAATCTGTTTAATCATCGTCCATAGGCGTTTTATTCTTAAATTTATCGACTATACTAATTACTTCAGACTCATCGACATAAACATAGAATTAATATTAGAAGAATTCAGGAAATCATAAATGCATTTTTCAGACACAGATTCAATATTTTCAGCTAATTTGGGCCCGATATCAACAAAAAAATTAAAATTGTTAGCAACTTCTTGACGATCTGCTACATTACAGCCCTTGGCGTCTACAAAATTATCTGGTAGGGAAGAACCTGATTTTCTCTTATTAATTGCTTCATTTAATACACGCCACGTTTGTTTAGTATTGGAGATTTGTTTTCTAACGTATGACTGTAGTACCGCTTCTCGGCAAAACGTCTAATACAAGTTAGTTTATTCCTGTAAGTTTTATCCTTACGTTCATTGTCTTGAGTTGTTCATACCCACCATGAATGTGTCCTGGGTGGATTGCACGCCTTAATTTAGAAATATTGAGATTTTTTTTATGTTTTATCGATTTGCTACAATCTTTTATTTTCTCGTTAGCAGGTTAAAAAGCCATCTGACCTTATGTTTCATTCATAAACGAAATCACAGCATATCATCTACATTCGGGTGTTTTGACTGGCTTTGACAGCTTTCACACGGTGTTTGTCTCAGGTGGATTGCAAGGCATAACATCAAAACGTCACATGCTTTCCCGCCTTTTGTTGTGTTTTTACAATGGCCTACTGGTGCTCTTGTTATAGCCTGGTTCACTGCCAGAAACAAGCAAGTGTTGTGTGAAAGCCAGAGAAATTTTATTTCAAATATGACCATATTGGAAATGTGTGTCTCAGGTGGATGTCGGTTTATACCTTCTTCTCTTTCAACTAAATTCGGTATTTTTTCATCTGAACTTTAATGGCCAGAGCTCCTCTTTATGTGTAGGACACACATTTATTATGTGTAGAGCATTACCGTGTCTTTTTCTTGGTTTGTCCACACCAACCATGAGTGTGTCCTGGGTGGATTGCACGCCATGATTTAGAAATTTTAGGACTTTACTTATATTTTATCGATTTGTTACAATATCCCATTCTCGCTTTAGCAAATTAAAGAGGTTTGACCTTGTGTTTAATTGATATACTAGACAGAATTCCGCTATATAAGGGAATAGACTCACTTGCAAAAGCCACTGCAAGACGGCCTGTTGTTAACGACACATGAAGTCACGTGGCTTTTGACCTTGACACTAAAGGTAAAGATTTTGGAAGAAAAATTACTCCCTATTCAGTACGGTTTGTACTGCTAAGACTGTGATTTGAGCACTATTTATGGCCACTTTTCGTGAGTAATAGGCATTTTGGAAAATATTTTGACCTGACTTTGAAACTGACTTTTGGGGTCAACATAAAAAATATTTGCGATCTCAGAGAAAACTGATGATTGTTTTTAAGTGTACCGCATATGTAGCTTCTCTGGCAACCATTTTTGGAAAAAATAACTTTGACCTCTATTTGACTTTGACCTTTGAGTTAAAAAAAAATTGGAAATTCATCTAGACTTCATCACCTCCTACATGTGTGCCAAATTTTATCTCCTGTCAAAAACTGTAGGAGAATGTTTCTGGAAACCATCATAAAACGAAAAGAAAAAAAACGAAAAAAGGCAGAAACTTACAGAAAACTATACACTTGTAGTAGTTGGAAACAATGTTTGTAAGTGGTAATGATGAACTCACAGGATTTCCTGCCCATTAGGTGTATGTATATACTGTAAAACTATATTGCACATAACGGAGTGTCATATAATTGCTTAAGAAGTCGTACTTCTAGCACCTCGTTGCTGTGCAATGGTTATAAATAAACTTCAAGACAAGGAACGTTTTTTATTAGTAAAAAAACACACACACCCAACCCAAGCTTCGGCAAGTATATCTTGAAAACAAGTTATGTACTTACCACGCTGTGCTACCACCGGAGAGCACCATTTCATTGCATAAGAAATCGCTAAGCAAGTACCCTGTGAGAGTAGAACCCACAATAGCAAATACCGCAAGCATCAGAATAACAAGCCGTCGTCGAACGCGCAGACCCCAACCGGACACAATAACTAGCCAAGCGCAAAACATTTCAGTTTCCGCATTTTTTAAAATTTTTCATAAAATCCAAAAATGACGCTTCATCGCACAGCTCTATTACTCGGTCCTTCTATGTGCAATAGGAAATTTAGATCGGTTGAATGATGCCGAGATATGGCGAGCACAAACTGCATATAATGAGGTCAGGCGCTAAAAAATTTAAGTTTCCGCATTTTTTAAATTTTTTTCGAGAAATCCAAAAAATAACGCATCATCACACAGCTCTACTACTTGGTCTTTCTGTGTGCAAAAGGAAATTAAAATCGGTTGAACGGTACCAGAGATATAGCGGGTACAAAAATCGTACGTAGGGACAGACGGACAGACTGACAGAGGTCATTCCTATAGACCCCTCCGGTTTCACCCGATTCAGTCTAAAAACAATGTTTTTATACTTTTTACACTGCTTTAATTTTATCTGGTATTTTCTTGTCTTTAACAATGCTTAAGAAGAATGTCCGCAGCCACTGTACCCAGCTTTAAAAGCGAAGACATCAGAAATGTGAAAGGAGAAATCGATCAATTCTTAAAACATTTAGATTTAGTTTGACCTTGCGTTTAATTGACCAACTAGACAGAATTCCGCTAGACTGGAATAGGGCGTGTGTTTTAGTCACTCATTTTGATCTCAAAAAATCTCTTCCAAAATTGGTTCGAGTTGAAAAACTGCGAGTTAATCGGGAATTTATAAAACGTATATAGGTAAAAAAAAGTGGGGACTTGAAAAAGTGTTCCAGTTAACAGGGAATTCGAGTTAACCGTGTTCGAATAAACGATGTTGTACTGTATTACCACAAAATTGGCCACTTAGTGTAAACTGAAAGAGGAGTAGCAAAGAGCAGTACCAATAAACAAAAGTTTACAGACGGACGGACATCTTTTTTCATTGCGTCATAACAAAAATTTCAGAGCATACGTTTACTTTCAGACGAAAGGTGGCTGTACAATTTTTGAGTTGATTTTGTCAAAACTCTATGAGTTACTGCAAAAAGAAGTTTCAAATTTACTTTTCGCACTTTTTGTTAAAAAATAAGCGGAAAATTGGACTTGAGACAAAATAGCGCAAAAATCACGAAGAGTACACAAACCGCTCTGGCTAGACTTTCTGTGAAGTTTAGGATCACTCAGGTCATCATTTTGTCGTTATGATCCCCCGCCGCCCTAGTCGGGGGCGGGGGATATAGAAACGCCTCGTGTCCGTCCATCTGTCCGTCCGTCTGCAATCCTCTTTGTCCAAGCTTATATCTTTGTTATTATTCCTCAGAGATTAAGACAACCGTATAGCAAGAAAGTATATAACGCGTAGTTGTGCAAAGATTATTTTTTCTATTTTTTACAAAATGTGATTTTGGCGATTTTTTTTAAATTTGGACTTTGCCGTTTTTCAGAACAAGTTTGTCCAGGCTGTATCCTTGTTACTATTCACCATAGACCAATAAAACCCTACAGATGGAAAGTAAATAACGTGTATTTGTGCAAAGTCAAGTTATTTTTCTATTTCTTAAAAAATGTAATTATGGCGACTTTTCAGAATTTGGACTTTGTCGTTTACTATACCGTAAGGGAAGAAAACATATATAGTGTAGATGAACGCGGCGGAGGATGTACAATCTAGGATTGTCTTGTTTATCGTTTTTTTGGATGGACAGACAAGAGGACCCATACGATAGGTATAGCCAAGATGTATCATGTATCTCGCAAATCAGTCTTGCACAAGTGTATCAAGAGGGTGGATTTCAAAAAAATCGACTAAAACTACCCTTTTGAAATCCTCTAATATTTTTGTCCGTGGTTGACATTTAGATTATCTTGTGGCATCCTGTGGCCCAGTATGGTTATCACGTGGTGACAGCTGAGGAAAGTCATCCGGTACCAGTTATGGGTATAAGATGGATAAATAGGGTGGATTTCAAAAATCGACTCAAATGCAGTTTCGGAATTTTAAGATATCTTCTTCCATGGTGACATTTGGATTGTCCTTGACATCCTCTGGTCCATATGGTTGTCATATGGAGACAGCTTAGGAAACTGATTCGTTCCAGTTATGGGTATTAGATGGCTAAATAGGGTGGATTTCAAAAATCGGCTAGAAATACAATTTTGGAACTGCCGGATACTTTTTCTTCGTGTGTGACATTCTGATTGTGTTGTGAATCCTCTGGCTCATATGGCAGTCATACTGTGACAGACGCGAAAACTACTCCGGTACCAGTTTTGTATATAAGATCGATAAATAGGGGTGGTTTCAAAAATCGACTGAAAATATAATTTTGAAAATACTGGATATCTTTGTCCTTGCGTGACATTTCAATTGTCTTGTGGCATCCTCTGCCCCATTTGGTTGTCATACGGTGACAACTGAGGAAATTGACCCGGTACCAGTTTTGTGTATAAGATGGACAAATATGGCAAATTTAAAAAATCGACTAAAAATACAATATGGGAACTGTCGGATGTCTTTCTTCGTGAGTGAAATTTCAATAATTTTATGACATAGTCTTGCCCATATGGTTGTCATATGATGACAGTTGAGGATCTTACTCGCTACCAGTTATTGGTTAGGATGGATTACAAAAATAGACTAAAATACAATTTTGGAAAAGCTCGATATCTTCTTCCATTATCGACATTTGGATTGTTTTGTCACATCCTCTGGCCCATATGTTTATCATATGGTGATAGCTGAGGAAACTGACCCAGTTCCAGTTATGGGTATGAGATGGATAAATCAGACGGATTTCAAAAATCGACTAAAATATAATTTTGGAATTTTCGGATAATTTTTTCCGCGGGTTATAGTTGAATTGTCTAATGACATTCTCTGGCAAATATGGTTGTGATATGTTGACAGTTGATGGAACTGGCACTGTACAAGTTACTCGTATGTGTATAAGATGGATTAATCCGGTGGATATGAAAAATCGACTAAAATAGAATTTTGAATTGCCGGATATCCCCTTCCATTGTTTACATATTGATTGTCTTGTGAAATCATCTGGCTATTCCGGCTGTCCTATGGAGACAGCTGAGGAAACTCACCAGGTATCAGTTATGTATATAAGATGAATAAATAGGTTGAATTGCAGAAATCGACCAAAAATACAATTTTGGAATATTAGGCTATCTCTTAGGGATGAATAGGGATGATTTCAGAATTCGATTAAAAATACAATTTTAGAATTGCCTGATATTGTCCTCCATGATTGACATTTGAATGTTCTTGTGACATCCTCTAGGACCATATGGTGACAGCTGAGGAAACAGTTATGGGTATAAGATAGATAAATGGGATAAATTTCAAAAATGGACTAAAATAGAATTTTGAAATTACAGATATCTTCTCCCATAGCTTACATTTTGATTGTCTCGTGATATCCCCTGGCCCACATGGCTGTCAGGGAACTTTCACTATACAAGTTTCTCGTATGTGTATAAGATGGCTAAATAGGGTGGATTTCAAAAATCGACTAAAATACAGTTTTGAAAATGCCGACTATTTCGTCCATAGGCATTTTCCACGAACATGAAATCACATAGTTTGGTTCTTAAGAAGTCTAGAAATAACTAGAAAAATGGGGAGCTTTCGATTCGATTCTTAGATATTTTTAGATAATTTCCCATCGTTACCTGACCTTATGCGAATTTTCCCCTTTTTCACAAATTCATAACCATAGCACTAAAATATAGCACTAAATATCACATTCAATTTTTTCTCAGCAAATTTAATCTATACCTATTTGTTTTGTACCATTACTTTCTCTTTCAATGACAAAAATACTTATTATAGTCACAGTTTCTGCGTTGCCACCTTTTCCGTAACTCTTTGCTTGTTAATCTTCTACCAGGAAGTGTAATTTGCGGTCCATGGCCGTTTGGACCTCAGGTGGACGTCACAATAAAATCTAAATTTAACCCCATAAACAATTTTCGCGTGTACAGAGGTGGATTGCAAAACTTGTCAGCCAAAAAAAGTAAATGACATCACATGACGAAAGTCAAAAACGATTTATGCATTCTGCAGAAATTTATAATGCAGAAAAAAACGTCTAAATTTTTTAAGAATGTATAAAGACGTTATTTGAGTCAGAAAGAAACGCACCCAAAATACACATGACCAAATGGCTACGCGTACAGTTTCTGTATCTATTGAGAAGATGCATAAACAGGACGATGATCGATTCAATTCAATTAAATGGTTTATTTCTGAAGAGAATCACAAAAACAAAGTTTGCACAATTATAGTATGTTATGATAAAAAAAGACAAATTCAGCTTCACATTCAGAAAGGGACAAAGCGCAAGTGAGCTTATTTACTGCTTGTCCAATACAATTTTTATATGTATACGTAAACCACCTCTGAAAGAACGAAAAAAAGTTTGCCGTTACTGTTTTTAGTTCACAGTTTTTAGTTTTATATGCTAAAGGATAACACCCCGAAGGAACGTACTCAACCGAAAAATCAAAAGACATATGCAATACATCTATCAACAAAAAATTTGCTCACCGATAAAAAAAGACATCATGGAAAGGTGGGCTGAACATTTCAATTTGCTACTCAACCGCCCCTCAAACACATCCGAGGAACCTATTGAAAGCATGCCGCAGCTATCCAGTCTGCTAAATCTGGAGTATCTTCCTACATATGATGAAGCAGGGAAATGAATAAGCAGTTGTTCTCTGAGAAAGAACCAGGGCCTGATGGCATTCTTCTGATATCTACTAGAATGGAGGCGCACATATGGTAACAAAATCTTGCAAAATTAATTCCAGTGTTTCTGGAAGAAGGGAAAGGTTCCACAAAACATAAAAATGCCTAAGTAATACATCTGTACAAAAGAAAATGAAGTAAATAAAACCGAGATTATCAATAGCTGGTAAAATACTGAATACTGAATAGTGAACCTCAATGCGATCTTCACCGCGGACGCAGCACAACTGATATGATCTTTGCTATGAGACAGCTGCAGGAAAATACAGCGAGAATAATATTGGGCTCTACACAGAACAGTAGATAGTGAATAGCAATTTGCAGAAGCTGTGCAACAATGACTTTAGGCTGTACTTAACAAAATCAAAGCGCTTAGAAGTGATTACGTACTACGACTACGTGTTATGTCAACTTTGTACACGTCTGTCACTTTAAAATAAAGACGATACCTGTAACAGCAACTTCAATGAAGATGAATGGACAACGCTGCTGGAGGCAATGTCACAAATAAATAGTGTTATTTAATAAGCTTGCAGCATCAGCATCAAGTCTTTTGATTGATGAAGCGTGTACGGAATGTCATGGTTGGGTGACATCGGTCCAGTTAACTGAGGATAATCATAATGAAAACAACAAATCTGACCAAGGAAAAACTATTTGAAGTGAAGTTATATAATGCAAATGTATACAACCAGCTTTGACTTATATATGCATATTGCAGTGCTGAAGGATGTGTGGAAGATGATGATTGCTACTGCTACAGATATGATTGTAAATTATGTAAGCCTGAAAACTTTTGCGGTAAATGTGAAGTTTTAAAGTTTGGCGAAATGCATATAGAGGAATAGCCAATATATTGAGAAGAGTGACACTATAAAAAAGAACTCTTAGATAAGGTACATAATCATATATTCTGTAGAGACCAAGCAATAAAGACGTGTTTATTGTGAACATGGATGTTATTTTCAAACGGATTTATGTAGACTTTATGATTGATGAATTAACTCGCTTTGGATTTAAGAAAGAAGGGCTTTGGCACTTGGATGCCTTTTGAGACTTGGCGCACTACAACCTCAAGAGAATTGAATTACACATATGTTAATTGAACAGTGTTACGAAGCTGGCCACAGAAATTTGATAGTTTGGTAAAAGAATCTGATATTTAACCACCATGAAGTATCCGCTTACATGTCTGGTTTCTGGACCAACAGTTAGTGGAAAAACATCTCTTATGAAATTACTCATTGAACAAAAAGTCATTCAACTATTTCCAATTAAAATTTTATGGCTCTCGGCTGCGGATCAAGCTTTGTATAAAGGCATGAAAGCAATGACATTTCATCAAGATATTTTAGGGGATACTGAAAAGCGTTTCGATCCAAAACAAAATAAAATACTTACTATTGATAGTCTCATGACCAAACTGTCATAGTGACGAACTTATGACCAGATTATTTAATGTTGGAAGTTGTCATAAAAATCTAAATATTGTTTTCATCACACACAATCTATTTCACCATGGAAAGGAAATGCATAATGTTAGTTTAAATACACATTACATTATTCTCTTGAATAATCCAACGGATAGTCAACAGATTAGTACATTGGCTCGGCAAAGGTAACCAGGGAAATCTCAGTTTCTCATTGAGGCATATCAAGATTCTACGAGTAAATCTCATGTATATTTATTCATTGCTTTAAAACCAAACACAGAAGATAAGTTACGTATTCGCACAGGTATTCTACCAAATGATACACATTATGTTTATGTAAATAAAATAGTGAACGTCAAGATGTCTAGACGAATTCGAGTGAATTAACCATTTCTTCATTAGTAGTGCTAAACAACGTAAATCTTTATTGAAGCAAGCTACAAAAGATGACTTAGCCAGTTTGTTTGAAATTTGTTTCAATATATTGCATGGACACTTACCACTGAAGCCACATATGTATCAAAATTTAAAGCGTGAACAATAACCATTCGACAATTCCCTTAACCGTGAAAAGAATTTGATTAATCAAAAAGGTTGATTTATTGGAACAATTGCAGGAATTGCACTTTCATTATTAGCTCAATTGTTATTAAGATGAAGCATGCATTGAAAATGGTTCTTATTCCTGAATTAGATTTTGGAAAATTATTATCAAGTCAACCTTCAAATGAAGTTTTAAAGCTGAAGTGAATAAACTTTTAAAAAAGAAATGAAATCGGGAAACAATCGTGAAACAATCGTGGAACAATTCAATCACAACAACAGCAAAAGTCTGCTGTAACATCTGTTGGCAAAAATCAGATAGGTCACAATAGTTAAGATTTTTAAACCATTTTCAACCTACATATCATGTGAGAGTAACAATCTTCTAGCAGAACTAAAGAAATATGGTACGAGATGAACAGATAAGAATGAACTTTTGTTGAGAACTGGAGATGTAATTGAAAATTCCAACATTATTGATTTACTAAATGAGGCATTACTTGCTACAAGAAGAAAAGAATGACAAGTACTACCTCGAGGATGGAAGCAGTTTATTTAGGAAATTGTAGATGGTAATATTCCAAAAAAAATTTTTATGCAAAAAGACCACTCGTGAAGTTACTAGAAAAGAAATGAAAGAGCATCAAGAAATTTCCAGAAAGATGGAAAATTTTTTTATATGGTTTAAAGTAGCCTGTTGTTCTTGTCAAGAAAACGAAGGTACAACTCGTATTCCTGTAAAAATAAGGTGTGTAAGTGCCTGTTGTCAAGGTGAAGTCATACGCAGCAGCAATATGGACCATGCAAGCAACAAACGTAATACCGGCAACGTGCGTAATGTCAGCAACGTTCGCAGTGTATTATTGTAAATGGTACGCACCATGCACGTAATGTATACCGCATTCAGTCCGTCAACGTGCATATACAATTTAGTCATCATGGAGTCAACAAGAGTTATATATTTCTTGCCTAGTAATGTTAGAATGGCCTACTATCCTACTAATAAAGCCTCTAATTATCAAATTCATTTGCCTCGTACATTATATTTGAAAGACAAATATGAAGTATCCTTGGCTGAAATTCAATGCCCACATACATGGACGACAAAGAGAGAAGGAATAGATTATACTCTTGATTATCGATTATCATTAGATGAAACGTTACATGAAGTTACAATTCCATATGGTCGACATGGATCTATACCTGAAATGTGTACTGCAGTAAATGGTGATCATGATGATTATTTCAATAGGAGCGATTAACCTCAACCTTTGACAGTTTTTTATTTTAATTTATATTAAGTAATAGTCATTAAAGTTTGATATCGGCAAGCTTCAAGCACAGAAACGCAACTAAATTATAAAGTTCCGTATAAAAACATTGTTTTCGGTCCCGGTAAGTGCCAGTATAGACAATATGGATATCAAAGAATCGTTAAGCAACATTCAAACCAACTAAAAAAACTGGACCCTATGCAAGCTAATCTTTCAGCCCTTAGGGAATCTTTAGCCAAACAAGATGAACTATTTCAAATATTAGCAAACAAAATTGTAACATTAGAAAAAGTAAACGAAAAGAAAACTGAAACAACATCAAAAATTGAGAAGGAAAAACCGGAACTGAAGCTAATCTATCAGCCCTTAAGGAATCTTTCGCCAAACAAGATGAACTATTTCAAATATTAGCAAGCAAAATTGTAACATTAGAAAAAGTAAGCGAAAAGAAAACTGAAACAACATCAAAAACCGGAACTGAACAAAAAAATTAGAGTTTTGGAAGAAAAGTGTGATGACTTTGAACGGTAAAGTAAGGTCGGTAATGTGATTATGTCAGGACTTAAATCCCAATCGTGCGCAGGCGTAGCAGATAATAGCGATAATCGCGACCAAACGCAATTTTATCTGAAAATGTACACGATATTCTAGACTTGTTTAACAAAGACTTAGAGTTGAACGCAACCAAAAATGACATTTCAGCGGAACATTACGTTGAGCGAAAAACCAATTATCGGGATATCGTAGTTCAATTTGTGTCGATAAACCAAGGACAGTGTGATTAAAAGTCGGAAAAAAACTAGAAGATCGCTTACAACCGGTATACACCAACGAACATTACACCGAAAAAAAACGTCAAAATTGGCTTTCCAGGCAAGAAAACTAGCAAAGCATGGACTAGTGGAAAATCCATGGACAGAAAACTGCGAGATTTTCGTTAAAACTGTAGGGAGGAACAGTATTACTCATCAAGAGTATGAGTGATATAGTTAAACTGCACCACAACCAAGCGCAAAGTGATTAATGAACTATGTGAGAGGGGAGCAAAGTACGGCTGTATTCAATGTGACTCATGTTTGTTCTGGGTTCATAGAAAATGTGCAAAATTGTCTGTTGAACTGTTTATTAATTTAAATAAGTCTTTACCGTTTTTAAATTAAAAAAATGAGAACTGTTTCCTTCCCTTGAAGGCATTAATACCAACAATGTTTTTGAAATATATGCAAAGTGTAAGAGTATTAATTCTGAACTATTCGCGTTTGAAGACAATAATAGCTACTTTGATAACGATACAGACCCTGACAATAATTTTTACAATAAATTATGAATAAATGTTATTATCTTGATGATCATTTCAAAGTGAATATAAATAAAACTGGACTGAGTCTCATCAATTTTAATTCAGGAAGTTTTTGTGCCAATTTCGACCACATAACTAATTATTCAAAATTATTATCATATGATTTTGATGTTTTTACATTTTCTGAAACTTAAAATGAAATCAGATGTCTTAAAAAGGTACAGGGTCTATGGAATTAAACTCATTTATGTTCTTAGGTTTCAGAAAAAAAATAGCAATATATTGCAATTGCATAAAATGATATTATAAAAAAGTGGCAAGTGATAAATAAGTGTATAAAAAGGGTGTCATTTACTTCAAATTTTCCTGATGTATTTCACAGTGGTGACAAGGTATTAAGTGATCATAAAAATATCAAATGGTTTTAATAATTTTTTCTCGACTATTGGCTCTAACTTTGCAAAACATATACCCAAGTGTAGTTCGCACACTTTTTCTGATTTCATTAAGTTCAATTCATCACGATCTATGTTTCTACAAGCCACTTGTCAAGAAGAAATATTAAATGTTATTAATAATTTCAAAAATAAACTTTCTAGTGATAATGATGATTTTACCATAAAAATTGTTAAAATGATAGGTCCTCAAATAGTTAAGCCACTCAAATATATACTGAAGGACAAAAGAAAGTTCGCATTTTTGTCATGCGGGTGTGGTTATTTCTTAGGGGTTTGTAGGCATTCAAACACGGTACCATATTAGTCCACATAAGTCAGTACCGGCTCAATGTTGAAATATTATGAATTTCTACACGTGGTCAACCATCATAACCATATATGTAAATGTAGTAAATCGATGAAAACAACGGAGACCCGAGATGGCTCGAATACCGGAAAACTGTCACGACTTGGCCATTGGCATGCTTGAAGCTGGTACTCGTTGCCATACGTTTTTGGTGCAGTAAAAGAGTAGTAGAAAAACTCCGAAGACGGTGTCGGGACACTGTATCAACCAAAGAACGACCACGTAGTGGCAAACCGAGTGTGACCACACCTAACCAGGATAGCCGGATCCTCATGATCTACCTCCTGGATCGCTTCAGACCAACCACAATAACAGCAACGGAGATCCGTGGACAGACGAATAACCGCATAAGCCAAAAACCGTTATAAGGCTCCTACGCGAACATGGGATCCGCGCTTGTCGAGTCCACATTGGAGTGGTGCTAAATCGTGAGAGACGGCGAAATCGAGTGCCTTGGGCCAACAACCACAACCATGGTGAATGGAAACATAACAATTGGCGGCGTGGTGTGTTTTCGGATGAGTCGTGATACAAACTTTTCCTCGCAGATGGACGCCAACGCATATACAGGAGACCCGGAGAACGCTATGCGCCATATTGCATAAAATAAGTTAACAGGCACGGTGGTGGCTAAGTCATGGTTTGGGGCGCAATACGCTTTGGATGGAGGTCCCAACTGCTCATTATTGATGGAATTTTGACGGCAAACCGTTATATGGATACTGTTTTGAGCAACCATGTAATTTCCTTTGTGCTGCAACGTCAGGACACCATTTTTATGCAGGACAATGCCCGTCCATACGTTGCTCGGGTGTGTAGAGATTATTTAGCGGCTAATAATGTGGATGTGGTCCCATGGCCTACATATAGTCCGGATATGAATCCCAAAGAACATCCATGGGATCATTTGGATTGCCAAGTTCGAGTCCGTAACCCACCGCCTCAAAATCTCGCGGAATTGACTCAAGCATTGATTGAGGAGTGGCACAGATATCCTCAGCACAAAGTTAACAGGTTGATAACTTCAATGCATTGTCGAATCCAGGCCCTACTGCATAAGAATGGGTACCACACACGGTATAAGTGGTGGTTATAAACATTATAAATCGAAGAAAACTCAAAACGGCATTTTCACTGACTTTGACGCTTTGTGACCTTCCACTAAAATTTCTTCAGAAGCTCCATTTTTCGATTATATTGTGGCACTATCGAAGAGGTATCTTTGGTACAAATTGGAAGCCAATGGAGCAATTAAGTGAGTCACAATACAATTTTTTATTATATGCGAACTTTCTTTTGTCCTTCAGTATATTTATAATAAATCATTTGAGCAGGGCATATTTCCTAATTCTCTGAAAGTAGCTAAAATTGCTCCATTATTTAAATCTTGGGATTCAAAAGCATTTAGCAATTAACAACTACAGACCAGTGTCGTTTTTGCCTCAGTTCTTCTTGAGTATTCTAGAACTAAGTTAAAATCTCACTTTACATCTGTACTTGGCGTTAAGTTATGGATTAGTTTTGACCTATGTCTCCATGCATGTAAATCAGTCGACTACTTCAAATTAAGTCATAAAATATTTTACTGCAGTGTTGTCAAAATCATACATGAAGTGGTGATAGCTTATATTTTGATAAAATTAGTTTTTACTCGATAAAACAAATATTTCTCGTTGTTAATTATTGTCCTTCTACAGCTCGTTTTAACTCGTTTATTGTGTAGTGTTTACTTATATCTATCTATCTATCTATCTATCTATCTATCTATCTATCTATCTATCTATCTATCTATCTATCTATCTATCTATCTGTCTATCTATCTATCTATCTATCTATCTATCTATCTATCTATCTATCTATCTATCTATCTATCTATCTATCTATCTCTCTCTCTCTCTCTCTCTCTCTCTCTCTCTCTATATATATATATATATATATATATATATATATATATATAGCTTAATGCTTGAGGAGACCTCACGTGCTGATTTATAAGGTTTAGAGAGACCGAAAACATTCGGAGACCAGAACCAGGTCTCCTTATTTATAAGGCCTCCAGAAAACTCAGAAGTAGCCAATTCTTCTTACATTTTTAAGACGGACACTAAACTTAAGCATAATGTGTATAAGACATTACCAAAATGAAAAATTATGACTGAAAGACAAATTCGAAAAGCCGCCCCAAAGTCTACCCCTTGTATATTTCACAACCATATCAAATACCACTCAGGGAGACCATTTGTAATTGTCATTTTTGAACAAAATCGGCTGTATATGGGCAAACTAAAATTTTCCCCATATTTAGAGAAGTCTACTCTATCACATGGCAAAGTTTCATGAAGGATAAACAAAAAAAGTCCTTTTTTTTAATTCTTGGCCTGTAAACTCAACCTTTCTGAAAAATAGCACGTGCTTCGATTTGATTTGTCGAAAATCAAAACAAAAATACAAAATCAAAACAAAAACATTCTGAAGGCGCATGCGCGAAATATCTGTCGAAATTTGAATTGCAAATCTCACTCATTACAACAGGTCATAAATCATTATTCCTCATATTAAACAAGCACATTGTCCCATGTTATGTATTATCTTTAATAAATGGCTATCTTAGTTGTGTAATGTGGAATAAGTGAAAATACCATATTATCGCTCACAACACGATAGGCACTATGAGGCAAAAACTGCTCATTTTTATTTGTTCTGCCTATTTTGGCAACAGTTGGCACTTGATAGTTTGTGCTGTTGTAGGTTCGACTTCTACAGAGTGCTCGCACAACGATGTCTTGTGCAATAAATGGACGGTGTCCGGTGGTAGCACAACAATAAGCCAATTCGCAGTTTCGGATCTTACCGATGGGTGTCGTTTCGACTACAAATTGATAAGCCAATTCGCACTTTCGGATTATTCCGGTGGAGGTGTTGTTTCGACTGAAAATGCTGGGGGATAAATTATAAAGAAATGATAAGGGAAAAACATCAAAATTCTAATTTTCTTTCAACATGCACACTTTCAAATTTATAAAGCCAGCATATGATCTTTTAAATATTATTTTACATATTATTCAGTTCCTTTAATAAACAACATGTGAATATGTTTCTAGCAAAATGGAATTTTGTTGATTTTTGCCGTTTTTTTTCCTATCATTTCTTTATATCCTTATCCCACCTGAATTCAGCCGTAACGAAAAAACTTTTCGGCAAAAGTCAAAAGTGCGAATTGGCTTATTGGGATAGATTATAATGACATCTTAAGGGAAAAACATCAAAATTCTAATTTTCTTTCAACATTCACACTTTCAAATTTATAAAGATATCATATGATCTTTTAAAAACTGTTTTACATATTATTTAGTCCCATTAATAACCAACATGTGAATATGTTTCTGGCAAAATACGAGGGAGAGGAGATAGAATTGGCTAGAATAGATCATAATTGGTGACAACAAAATGCTAAATTCCAACTCCCCTAAATAAGGCAATTGCAAGTTTTACAACCCTGTCGACTTAAATATATATCATTTTGTGATATTTGTCAAAATAAATTTGTTTTGAACCACGGAAGATGTTGTTTTTCATTTCACCAATTTGGATCTACTGTAGCCATTCGTTCTCCTCCCCCTCGTAGGATTTTGTTGATTTTTGCCGTTTTTCTTCTATTATTTCTTTATATGATCCTTATCCCAACTAAATCCAGCTGAAACGCAAAAACTTTCCGACAAAAGTCGAAGTGCGATTTGGCTTATATAAGTACTCTCATGCAAAACCACAATAACTGTTAAATTTTTATGTCAATGGTCATTGCTTATTGCTGTTTGCTATTGTGGGTTCGACTCCCACAGAGCATTTGCATAACGATTTATTATGCATTAAACTTGTACTCACCGGTGGCAGCACAACCAGATGAGCATGAAACTAGAATAAGTAAGAAATAAAACTGGTTGGGACCCCCACCCGAGCAAATCCTCACAGGATATAATTATTTTCAACAGAAGCTGTATGTTGACAATGTGTTAGATGGATAAGAGGTCTGAAATTGTTACAAAAAGAGTGTTTTGGAAAATTTTATACATGAAGTTCCACCTGTAGTTTAGATCATGACAGAGAAAAAAGAACGAAATGATTATAACTACAGTAGCCTCCATTTAAGTCAAAATCGGTTTAGTCAAATTTTCGCTTTACTCAAATTAATTTAAAAGTCCCGATATATTTTACTATGTAAGTCTTTTAAATTCACCGCTTAAGTTAAAATTTTTAACTCAAAGTAATTTTTTTGAACCCTCAATTTTTTTTTGCAAGAAAATCCTTGTATTTTCACCAAAATAACACGGAAACTCATGTCTCAGTTGTTTGCATATGCCAACCCCCTTTGTGTAGAATTAGTGTGACTTTGCCTCTACACATTATGACAGTGTTGCTAGAAGTAAACGGTGGCGTAAAATCATATATATTTCAGAAGGTCGCTGTAAATGAAATATAAAAAAGATTTGTAGTACTGTTATAAATAGTAAGTATTAATATGATAAATTATTTGTGTCACAGCCGAATATTATTCATCATATAAAACAATCGCCATACCATAAAACAACAAACACTTTATGCGAGACCATGATAGTCACGTGACCACTCGACAGGGCCAATCTCGGATAATTCAAATTTCGGTTAACTCAAAGTATTTTGCTTGGTCCCAACCACTTTGACTGATCGAGAGTTTACTGTAATAGATGTACAACTATAAATAACTATAGATAAACTACTTTAATATCTTAAGCAAACGGTTTTTACACTTGAACCAAACAGTCACACCTAAATCGCTGTACTACCACCGGAGAGTGCTTGTTCGTTGCATAAGAAATCGTTATGCCAGCACCCTGTGGGAGTCGAACCCACAATAGCAAAAAGCGATAAGTTTATAATAATAGAAAACTTTTTTCCTGATGTATTTCACAGTGGTGACAAGGTATTAAGTGATCATAAAAATATCAAATGGTTTTAATAATTTTTTCTCGACTATTGGCTCTAACTTTGCAAAACATATACCCAAGTGTAGTTCGCACACTTTTTCTGATTTCATTAAGTTCAATTCATCACGATCTATGTTTCTACAAGCCACTTGTCAAGAAGAAATATTAAATGTTATTAATAATTTCAAAAATAAACTTTCTAGTGATAATGATGATTTTACCATAAAAATTGTTAAAATGATAGGTCCTCAAATAGTTAAGCCACTCAAATATATACTGAAGGACAAAAGAAAGTTCGCATTTTTGTCATGCGGGTGTGGTTATTTCTTAGGGGTTTGTAGGCATTCAAACACGGTACCATATTAGTCCACATAAGTCAGTACCGGCTCAATGTTGAAATATTATGAATTTCTACACGTGGTCAACCATCATAACCATATATGTAAATGTAGTAAATCGATGAAAACAACGGAGACCCGAGATGGCTCGAATACCGGAAAACTGTCACGACTTGGCCATTGGCATGCTTGAAGCTGGTACTCGTTGCCATACGTTTTTGGTGCAGTAAAAGAGTAGTAGAAAAACTCCGAAGACGGTGTCGGGACACTGTATCAACCAAAGAACGACCACGTAGTGGCAAACCGAGTGTGACCACACCTAACCAGGATAGCCGGATCCTCATGATCTACCTCCTGGATCGCTTCAGACCAACCACAATAACAGCAACGGAGATCCGTGGACAGACGAATAACCGCATAAGCTCAAAAACCGTTATAAGGCTCCTACGCGAACATGGGATCCGCGCTTGTCGAGTCCACATTGGAGTGGTGCTAAATCGTGAGAGACGGCGAAATCGAGTGCCTTGGGCCAACAACCACAACCATGGTGAATGGAAACATAACAATTGGCGGCGTGGTGTGTTTTCGGATGAGTCGTGATACAAACTTTTCCTCGCAGATGGACGCCAACGCATATACAGGAGACCCGGAGAACGCTATGCGCCATATTGCATAAAATAAGTTAACAGGCACGGTGGTGGCTAAGTCATGGTTTGGGGCGCAATACGCTTTGGATGGAGGTCCCAACTGCTCATTATTGATGGAATTTTGACGGCAAACCGTTATATGGATACTGTTTTGAGCAACCATGTAATTTCCTTTGTGCTGCAACGTCAGGACACCATTTTTATGCAGGACAATGCCCGTCCATACGTTGCTCGGGTGTGTAGAGATTATTTAGCGGCTAATAATGTGGATGTGGTCCCATGGCCTACATATAGTCCGGATATGAATCCCAAAGAACATCCATGGGATCATTTGGATTGCCAAGCTCGAGTCCGTAACCCACCGCCTCAAAATCTCGCGGAATTGACTCAAGCAGTAGGTAGAAAAGGTTGGTTCCACCACACTTTGTGACGTCATACTGTCTGGAAGTGACGTCATCATGTCTGGAGCGGATTTCTGCGCCACTTTGTGACGTCATACTGTCTGGAAGTGACGTCATAGCGTCTGGAGCGGAAGTGTTGTCTGGACCGGAAGTCATGATAAGCGTTAGGATAGGCGCGGCCATCCATGAGGTCATAATGAGGTCATAATGAGGTCATAATGAGGTCATACTGTCTGGAAGTGACGTCATCATGTCTGGACCGGAAGTGTTGTCTGGACAGGAAGTGTTGTCTGGACCGGAAGTGTTGTCTGGAGCGGAAGTGTTGTCTGGAGCGGAAGTCATGATAAGCGTTAGGATAGGCGCGGCCATCCGTGAGGTCATAATGACGTCATGATGACGTCATACTGTCTGGAAGTGCTGTCATACTGTCTGGACCGGAAGTGTTGTCTGGACCGGAAGTGTTGTCTGGACCGGAAGTGACGTCATAGGCGTTGTCATGGTAACGAATTGAAACTTTGTAAACAAAAGTGAACTTTGTGAACAAACTGTGTAAACAAACTTTATAAACAAAATTTGTAAATAAACTTTATAAACAAAATTTGTAAACAAACTTTGTAAACAAACTTTGTAAACAACATTTGTAAACAACATTTGTAAACAAACTTTGGTTATTTACATAATTGAAACTCATTGAAACTTTGTAGACAAACTTTGTAAACAAACTTTGTAAACAAACTTTGTAAACACAATTTGTAAACAAACTTTGTAAACAAACTTTGTAAACAAAATTTGTAAACAAAATTTGTAACAAACTTTGGTTATTTGCATAATTAAAACTCATTGAAACTTTGTAAACACAATTTGTAAACAAACTGTATAAACAAACTTTGTAAACAAAATTTGTAAACAAACTTTGTAAACAAAATTTGTAAACAAACTTTGGTTATTTACATAATTGAAACTCATTGAAACTTTGTAAACAAACTTAGTAAACAAACTTTTTTTTTTTTTTCATTTCCCACACTCACTCTCTCCACACACACACACACCACGACTGAGCATTTCATTTCATAAGCCGCATAGGTATTTCAACCTTCTGATGGCAACTTTTTCCCCCACACTCTCTCTCCACACACACACACACACACACCACGACTGAGCGTTTCATTTTATAAGCCACATAGGTATTTGAACCTTCTAATGGTAACTTTTTCCCCCCACACTCTCATGCATACATACCAACACCATGATAAAATGTTTTGCTTATGTTGCTCTTTATACTCCATTATTTGTTTGTTTGTTTTTTTTTGTTTGAAATGCAGTGTTTACTTAGAGAAAAAATGGCGTCCTACAACCTGCAATCATCAGCAGCAGCATTTCGTCATCAGTGTAATCAGACTGCGTCATCTATAGCCAGCGTAATCAGACTGCGTAATCAGACTTCGTCATAAACAACGTAGACAGCGGTGTCTGGCTTTATTGTTTTTCTGAGGCAGCAGTGTCTAGCTGCTTGGAGTTGCAGTGTGACCCTAAGTGTTATACTTAACCGATTTGCATGAAACGTTCACTGTTTGATTCAGTTTTATCTCTAGTTTTCACATAGTCATGGACTGGTTGCGTAGCTAGCTGTATGCATCATGAATTCACCTTAAAAATGACAAGTTAAAAGTGGAATAACTTTTGTTATGATTGACCGATTTACATGAAACTTTCACTGTTTAATTCAGTTTTATATCTAGTTTTAATATTAAGTGGTTATAGGCTATTTGCGCAGCTGGCTGTGTGCATATTTACCACCATGTTAATTTTGTAAAAAGTGGAATGACTTTTGTTATGATTGACGGATTTGCATGAAACTTTCACTGTTTGATTCAGTTTTATATCTAGTTTCAACATTAAGTGGTTATAGGCTATTTGCGCAGCTGGCTGTGTTGATATTTACCACAATTTTTAATTTTGTAAAAAGTGGGATAACTTCCGCTATAGTTGACGGATTTGCATGAAAATTTCACCGTTGGATTCAGGTTGATGTTTTAGTTTACAGTAGTTTGTGCATAGGTGGGTTATTGGAATAGCCCCACCATTCAAACATGTGTTTGAATTATTTTTACGTCAAACTATGGTTCAACAAGTTGTTTAGCAATTGTACAACAATTCTTCAACAAGCTGTTGTTCAACATGTTCAACAACATGTTCAACATGTTCAACAACATGTTCAACAAGTTGAACATGTTCAACATGTTCAACAACATGTTCAACATGTTCAACAAGTTGAACATGTTCAACATGTTCAACAAGTTGAACATGTTCAACATGTTCAACAACATGTTCAACTTGTTATTGAATACGTTCAACATGTTCAACATGTTGTTGCACAAGTTTAACATGTTGAACATGTTGAACATGTTGAACATGTTCAACACTTGCTGTTTAACAAGTTGTTCAACAAGTTGTAGTTCAAGCAAAGAAAAAATAAGACATATGTTGAATAGGTTTATTAATACATTTAAATACACTTAAATACACTTAAATACACTTAAATATATACAGCTTAAATCTACAACAATATTATAACATTTATTGATTTACAAAGTCTTTATTATAAATGTTTAGTCAAGTAAGTCTATTTTTCTTCATCTGCTTCACCCTGTTCACTGGCATCCATATCACTTTCTTCGTCACTGCTTTCATCTTCCTCCTCCTCATCTAGAAGCTCTTCAAAGAATGCATCGTTTCTTCTTATAGCCGCCTTTAGTGCCTTTGAATACTCGTAATGTTTTTCATCAACAAAGTTATTAAAGTCTTCTAAAATGGTTTCATAATGTTCGTTTTGTTGTAGGCGTTGGGCATATTTGAATAGTCTCATAAACAGTTGTTTAAGTCGACGCTTATAAATGGGTCGAAAGTCATCACTTGCTATGTCACGCGCATCTTCAAGCCCTTGTTCTTCATATTCTGAAACCTTTTCTTGAAATTTGGTATCATATTCATCGTAGACTTCTTGAACCATATCATACCAAACAGAGTCTGTTTCTGACTCACTTTCAGAGTCTGTTTCTGACTCACTTTCAGAGCTGCCGTCATTATCACCCTCAACACAATGTTCCATATGTTTGAACAAAGCTTCTTGACTGTTGTATAACGAACCACATTCTGTACAAGCATGTGCATTCTTTTCAGTCATGTTGACGCTTTGACTTTCCATAGAAGACTCATCTAAAATTTCAGTGATAGGTCGTTTCACAGGGTTTTCAATATCTATCTCCAATTCTTCTTCTTCTGAAGTGTGAGCATTCTTTAAGTGTCTTTTAAGACTTTGTGGCCAATTGTAAGATTTCAGACAAATGTTGCATTTATACATCCTTTCGGTTCAACATACACTTTTCAAGTGATGAAAAAGCCTTTAAACATAGCCTTATATACAACTTGTTGAACAACATGTTGAACATGTTCAACATGTTGTTGAACATGTTGTTGAACATGTTGTTGAACATGTTGTCTACGCCTAGGGGAGTTTAACGTCATAACGTCATTATGACGTCATAATTATGACGTCATTATGACGTCATCATTATGACGTCATAATGACGTCATTGGAACAGGCGCGTGCTTAATCAAAAACTGTTTCAGCAGAATTTATTGCTGTTTGATATGAATGAAATGCATGTCTCACTCTTCCTTTTATGCTACTTAGATGTAATCAAAATATGGTGTGTAACTCGTCAAAAATGTCAAACTTGCTAAAATTGCTAAAATTGTTGAGTCAAAATTGCTGACGTCATGATGACGTCATAATGACGTTATGACGTTAAACTCCCCTAGGCGTAGACAACATGTTCAATAACATGTTCAACAACATGTTCAACAACATGTTGAACATTTGCATACAGCTATTGCATACAGCTAGCTACGCAACCAGTCCATGACTATGTGAAAACTAGAGATAAAACTGAATCAAACAGTGAACGTTTCATGCAAATCGGTTAAGTATAACACTTAGGGTCACACTGCAACTCCAAGCAGCTAGACACTGCTGCCTCAGAAAAACAATAAAGCCAGACACCGCTGTCTACGTTGTTTATGACGAAGTCTGATTACGCAGTCTGATTACGCTGGCTATAGATGACGCAGTCTGATTACACTGATGACGAAATGCTGCTGCTGATGATTGCAGGTTGTAGGACGCCATTTTTTCTCTAAGTAAACACTGCATTTCAAACAAAAAAAAACAAACAAACAAATAATGGAGTATAAAGAGCAACATAAGCAAAACATTTTATCATGGTGTTGGTATGTATGCATGAGAGTGTGGGGGGAAAAAGTTACCATTAGAAGGTTCAAATACCTATGTGGCTTATAAAATGAAACGCTCAGTCGTGGTGTGTGTGTGTGTGTGTGTGGAGAGAGAGTGTGGGGGAAAAAGTTGCCATCAGAAGGTTGAAATACCTATGCGGCTTATGAAATGAAATGCTCAGTCGTGGTGTGTGTGTGTGTGGAGAGAGTGAGTGTGGGAAATGAAAAAAAAAAGTTTGTTTACTAAGTTTGTTTACAAAGTTTCAATGAGTTTCAATTATGTAAATAACCAAAGTTTGTTTACAAATTTTGTTTACAAAGTTTGTTTACAAATTTTGTCTACAAAGTTTGTTTATACAGTTTGTTTACAAATTGTGTTTACAAAGTTTCAATGAGTTTTAATTATGCAAATAACCAAAGTTTGTTACAAATTTTGTTTACAAATTTTGTTTACAAAGTTTGTTTACAAAGTTTGTTTACAAATTGTGTTTACAAAGTTTGTTTACAAAGTTTGTTTACAAAGTTTGTCTACAAAGTTTCAATGAGTTTCAATTATGTAAATAACCAAAGTTTGTTTACAAATGTTGTTTACAAATGTTGTTTACAAAGTTTGTTTACAAAGTTTGTTTACAAATTTTGTTTATAAAGTTTATTTACAAATTTTGTTTATAAAGTTTGTTTACACAGTTTGTTCACAAAGTTCACTTTTGTTTACAAAGTTTCAATTCGTTACCATGACAACGCCTATGACGTCACTTCCGGTCCAGACAACACTTCCGGTCCAGACAACACTTCCGGTCCAGACAGTATGACAGCACTTCCAGACAGTATGACGTCATCATGACGTCATTATGACCTCATGGATGGCCGCGCCTATCCTAACGCTTATCATGACTTCCGCTCCAGACAACACTTCCGCTCCAGACAACACTTCCGGTCCAGACAACACTTCCGGTCCAGACAACACTTCCGGTCCAGACATGATGACGTCACTTCCAGACAGTATGACCTCATTATGACCTCATTATGACCTCATGGATGGCCGCGCCTATCCTAACGCTTATCATGACTTCCGGTCCAGACAACACTTCCGCTCCAGACGCTATGACGTCACTTCCAGACAGTATGACGTCACAAAGTGGCGCAGAAATCCGCTCCAGACATGATGACGTCACTTCCAGACAGTATGACGTCACAAAGTGTGGTGGAACCAACCTTTTCTACCTACTTCAAGCATTGATTGAGGAGTGGCACAGATATCCTCAGCACAAAGTTAACAGGTTGATAACTTCAATGCATTGTCGAATCCAGGCCCTACTGCATAAGAATGGGTACCACACACGGTATAAGTGGTGGTTATAAACATTATAAATCGAAGAAAACTCAAAACGGCATTTTCACTGACTTTGACGCTTTGTGACCTTCCACTAAAATTTCTTCAGAAGCTCCATTTTTCGATTATATTGTGGCACTATCGAAGAGGTATCTTTGGTACAAATTGGAAGCCAATGGAGCAATTAAGTGAGTCACAATACAATTTTTTATTATATGCGAACTTTCTTTTGTCCTTCAGTATATTTATAATAAATCATTTGAGCAGGGTATATTTCCTAATTCTCTGAAAGTAGCTAAAATTGCTCCATTATTTAAATCTTGGGATTCAAAAGCATTTAGCAATTAACAACTACAGACCAGTGTCGCTTTTGCCTCAGTTCTTCTTGAGTATTCTAGAACTAAGTTAAAATCTCACTTTACATCTGTACTTGGCGTTAAGTTATGGATTAGTTTTGACCTATGTCTCCATGCATGTAAATCAGTCGACTACTTCAAATTAAGTCATAAAATCATAAAACATTTTACTGCAGTGTTGTCAAAATCATACATGAAGTGGTGATAGCTTATATTTTGATAAAATTAGTTTTTACTCGATAAAACAAATATTTCTCGTTGTTAATTATTGTCCTTCTACAGCTCGTTTTAACTCGTTTATTGTGTAGTGTTTACTAATATCTATCTATCTATCTATCTATCTATCTATCTATCTATCTATCTATCTATCTATCTATCTATCTATCTATCTATCTATCTATCTATCTATCTATCTATCTATCTATCTATCTATCTATCTGTCTATCTATCTATCTATCTATCTATCTATCTCTCTCTCTCTCTCTCTCTCTCTCTCTCTCTCTCTCTCTCTCTCTCTCTCTGTCTCTCTGTCTCTCTCTCTCTCTCTCTCTCTCTCTCTCTCTCTCTCTCTCTCTCTCTCTCTCTATATATATATATATATATATATATATATATATATATATATATATATATATATATATATATATATATAGCTTAATGCTTGAGGAGACCTCACGTGCTGATTTATAAGGTTTAGAGAGACCGAAAACATTCGGAGACCAGAACCAGGTCTCCTTATTTATAAGGCCTCCAGAAAACTCAGAAGTAGCCAATTCTTCTTACATTTTTAAGACGGACACTAAACTTAAGCATAATGTGTATAAGACATTACCAAAATGAAAAATTATGACTGAAAGACAAATTCGAAAAGCCGCCCCAAAGTCTACCCCTTGTATATTTCACAACCATATCAAATACCACTCAGGGAGACCATTTGTAATTGTCATTTTTGAACAAAATCGGCTGTATATGGGCAAACTAAAATTTTCCCCATATTTAAAGAAGTCTACTCTATCACATGGCAAAGTTTCATGAAGGATAAACAAAAAAAGTCCTTTTTTTTAATTCTTGGCCTGTAAACTCAACCTTTCTGAAAAATAGCACGTGCTTCGATTTGATTTGTCGAAAATCAAAACAAAAATACAAAATCAAAACAAAAACATTCTGAAGGCGCATGCGCGAAATATCTGTCGAAATTTGAATTGCAAATCTCACTCATTACAACAGGTCATAAATCATTATTCCTCATATTAAACAAGCATATTGTCCCATGTTATGTATTATCTTTAATAAATGGCTATATTAGTTGTGTAATGTGGAATAAGTGAAAATACCACATTATCGCTCACAACACGATAGGCACTATGAGGCAAAAACTGCTCATTTTTATTTGTTCTGCCTATTTTGGCAACAGTTGGCACTTGATAGTTTGTGCTGTTGTAGGTTCGACTTCTACAGAGTGCTCGCACAACGATGTCTTGTGCAATAAATGGACGGTGTCCGGTGGTAGCACAACAATAAGCCAATTCGCAGTTTCGGATCTTACCGATGGGTGTCGTTTCGACTACAAATTGATAAGCCAATTCGCACTTTCGGATTTTTCCGGTGGAGGTGTTGTTTCGACTGAAAATGCTGGGGGATAAATTATAAAGAAATGATAAGGGAAAAACATCAAAATTCTAATTTTCTTTCAACATGCACACTTTCAAATTTATAAAGCCAGCATATGATCTTTTAAAAATTATTTTACATATTATTCAGTTCCTTTAATAAACAACATGTGAATATGTTTCTAGCAAAATGGAATTTTGTTGATTTTTGCCGTTTTTTTCCCTATCATTTCTTTATATCCTTATCCCACCTGAATTCAGCCGTAACGAAAAAACTTTTCGGCAAAAGTCAAAAGTGCGAATTGGCTTATTGGGATAGATTATAATGACATCTTAAGGGAAAAACATCAAAATTCTAATTTTCTTTCAACATTCACACTTTCAAATTTATAAAGATATCATATGATCTTTTAAAAACTGTTTTACATATTATTTAGTCCCATTAATAACCAACATGTGAATATGTTTCTGGCAAAATACGAGGGAGAGGAGATAGAATTGGCTAGAATAGATCATAATTGGTGACAACAAAATGCTAAATTCCAACTCCCCTAAATAAGGCAATTGCAAGTTTTACAACCCTGTCGACTTAAATATATATCATTTTGTGATATTTGTCAAAATAAATTTGTTTTGAACCACGGAAGATGTTGTTTTTCATTTCACCAATTTGGATCTACTGTAGCCATTCGTTCTCCTCCCCCTCGTAGGATTTTGTTGATTTTTGCCGTTTTTCTTCTATTATTTCTTTATATGATCCTTATCCCAACTAAATCCAGCTGAAACGCAAAAACTTTCCGACAAAAGTCGAAGTGCGATTTGGCTTATATAAGTACTCTCATGCAAAACCATAATAACTGTTAAATTTTTATGTCAATGGTCATTGCTTATTGCTGTTTGCTATTGTGGGTTCGACTCCCACAGAGCATTTGCATAACGATTTATTATGCATTAAACTTGTACTCACCGGTGGCAGCACAACCAGATGAGCATGAAACTAGAATAAGTAAGAAATAAAACTGGTTGGGACCCCCACCCGAACAAATCCTCACAGGATATAATTATTTTCAACAGAAGCTGTATGTTGACAATGTGTTAGATGGATAAGAGGTCTGAAATTGTTACAAAAAGAGTGTTTTGGAAAATTTTATACATGAAGTGCCACCTGTAGTTTAGATCATGACAGAGAAAAAAGAACGAAATGATTATAACTACAGTAGCCTCCATTTAAGTCAAAATCGGTTTAGTCAAATTTTCGCTTTACTCAAATTAATTTAAAAGTCCCGATATATTTTACTATGTAAGTCTTTTAAATTCACCGCTTAAGTTAAAATTTTTAACTCAAAGTAATTTTTTTGAACCCTCAATTTTTTTTTGCAAGAAAATCCTTGTATTTTCACCAAAATAACACGGAAACTCATGTCTCAGTTGTTTGCATATGCCAACCCCCTTTGTGTATAATTAGTGTGACTTTGCCTCTACACATTATGACAGTGTTGCTAGAAGTAAACGGTGGCGTAAAATCATATATATTTCAGAAGGTCGCTGTAAATGAAATATAAAAAAGATTTGTAGTACTGTTATAAATAGTAAGTATTAATATGATAAATGATTTGTGTCACAGCCGAATATTATTCATCATATAAAACAATCGCCATACCATAAAAACAACAAACACTTTATGCGAGACCATGATAGTCACGTGACCACTCGACAGGGCCAATCTCGGATAATTCAAATTTCGGTTAACTCAAAGTATTTTGCTTGGTCCCAACCACTTTGACTGATCGAGAGTTTACTGTAATAGATGTACAACTATAAATAACTATAGATAAACTACTTTAATATCTTAAGCAAACGGTTTTTACACTTGAACCAAACAGTCACACCTAAATCGCTGTACTACCACCGGAGAGTGCTTGTTCGTTGCATAAGAAATCGTTATGCCAGCACCCTGTGGGAGTCGAACCCACAATAGCAAAAAGCGATAAGTTTATAATAATAGAAAACTTTTTTCTTGTATTCTTTTAACTACATATCTTTAATGGCATGTTTGGCAATTTTCCCAAGTATTATGCATATGATGTATTATACTTTTGAGCCCATAATCATGCTTCCATTTTTTACCCATAATATTGAACATGACAATTTTATTCTTAATTAAAGTAACTTGGCAAAAAACAAATAAACAGTCATGAGTAGAGTTAGATATGGTAGTGAAAAATGGATATCCCTAGATAAATTTTTTCAGGATAATCAAAGTTAAAAGTCGAATACATTAATTTTGTTATTATTATGTATTGTTTCCAATCGTCCTGCTGTTGCTCGAAATGGAAATTTTAAGAATTCTTCCGACCCCCCCTTATCCCTCCACTCCCCCCTTCCCGCCTCTTTTTTCTTTATTTCTACTCTTTACAACAATGACAAGTAAGAACCTATAATTGATTTCAGTGTCCGGTCATCCTGGCCAAACTTTTTAATGGCTTAACAGCACATAGAGAGCGGTAAAAGGGCATAAAATTGTTAATAGTGTTCGCCTGTAACTGGGTTTGGTTTGCTTCAAGACATGCCACAACAGGCCAATTCGCACTTTAACTTTTGGCGAAAAGTTTTTGCGTTTCGGCTGAATTCATTTGGGATAGGATCATATAAAGAAATGATTAAAGAAAAAAACCGGCAAAAATCAACAAAAAAATTCCATTTTGTCAGAAACATATTCACATGGTTGTTAAAGTGACTGAATAATATGTAAAATAGTTTTTAAAAGATCATGCGATGGCTTTATAAATTTGAAAGTGTGCATGTTGAAAAACAATTAGAATTTTGATATTTTTCCCCTATCATTTCTTTATAATCTATCAGAAAAATTGCAGTCGAAACAACACCTCCACCGGAAAGACCCGAAAGTGTGATTTGGCTTATGCATTGCGGCTTCGGAACTCTGAAGTGGTTTATACTGACCTTTAGTTACTTCTATTCATCAAGATTCTTGTGAAATATGTATAAACATGCTATATACAACAAAATATATCGTAACATTCATATCCTAAACGATAACACTGAAATATGTACTGTGAATAACAAATCAAACATACAAATTACACGGAATTATTTGACAGCGATTTGTTTACCCGAGTGATAATATGGTAAAATTACAATTTGAACGACTTTAACAAATGGCTTTAGAATACGAATGCATATTTAAAACCAGGGGCCATTGTTTTTTTCAATATTACAAGGAGGGTGTTCAGTACTTCATTTTGTTACCATTTTCTAATTATTTCTCAGATGCCAATTTTATTCGCTTCCCACGAGAGCTCACTCGAAGATACCGCGACAAGTCTGGAGAGTGTGATTTGGCTTATTTTGTCGCGTGCTTCAAAAAAACTTAAAAGACCTCCAGGAATGCAAAAAACAATGAACCTGTCTACGATAAAGCACGATCTACAAAATAAATGCATCTACTCAATTTCACAAGCCCAAAAATTAGCACATAACCGAATTAGGTGGAGAGACTTGTATAGAAACGCACAGAGCTTTGCTATGTAAAGTATCGACGACCGCGTGTTTCAGTAAGTATAAGCTATACTATTAAAAATTTACGGGTCGTTTTTTTTTCTATTCATGTCTTTATATCCTTATCCCAACTGAATGAAGTCGAAACGCAAAACTTATGAGCAAAAGTGTAAAGTGCCAATTGGTGTTTTGGTTGATTAACATCATTTGCTCATCATAATCAGTAATTATCTATGTTCTAACCTTACTGTTTTAGCATAGATAAACAAGCCAAATCACACTTTGAGTGTTTCGAGTAAATTACATGTAACTTAGGTTAAATCCGCCTGTGCCTGTAGTGTCGCCACCTCCCGAAAACAACAATTATCCCGCAAACGATATTTTTGCCGAACCTTCCGACAACTGTCACTGGTTCTCTAATACAAAATACTCAGCTGCTATAAGTAAACCGTCAGTATACAATATGAAATCAGGTTTATGCTCACAAGTAATCCTTATAGCTCTTAGCGAAGCGATAGTCTTACAGTTTCCACTTAAAATTTATATTTCCGGATGATAGAATAAAGTGGCGAGTTACAGCTCAAAATTCCTGCCCGAAAAAATACATCGGCCTTGCATTTCCGTAAATCATAACATTTTACTTCGTACATAACAGAAAGCTTGTGTAAAATCCTATATTTGCTACATACAAAAGCATATCACGATCGCGTCTAAAATACGAACGTTATTGCGCAAAAACCATTGAAAAGTGGCAGACGGTCCTAGGTTACTGGTAGAAAAATATAGAAGAAATATTGCAAACACATAGAAGAAACTGAACTTGAAACCATTTGTTAAAATCTTAAATAAGTTTCTTTCATTCATTTTTTACAGGGTTATTTTTATTCGAAACGCAGAATTTTTGCGCATTTTTATGGGAACGCCTAAACTGTGATTTGGCTTATTTTGACGTAGTATTTTGACTTTTTCCGATATTGAGTTGTCATGCTAGTGAAAAACCTGTCACTGCATGTATCTAGCTCCAAGTCAGCTCTTCTTTATTTATACTTGATATATTTCTTTGGAGCTCCGCATGTGTCAAGTATGACAGAAAAAACTTTTGTTGAATATTTAATGTGAAGAGTTGAAGCAGTCTAAATATGATAAATTCCCGGGAGATTCGAGAGGTATGGTAACTTGTTACTTTAGCTGCAGCCTCGCAGACTCGCAGTGTGGTACTCTTGACTACGGAAAACAAATGCAACCTTAGCGAATCAGGTCCAAGGAACGTCATCAATAAATAGGTTTTGTAATGAAAGTGAGGGTTATTCGACAGAATCACGAGACATGTAAAGTTATGTGAAGGATGTAAATATAAACACCTGTGAAGAAGATATCAGCACCTGGCGGTGTGTTCCTGGTAGCCGTGGAGGCAATGCTGTGGGAGTCTTGATGTAGTTTCCTGTCTGGAATCCGTCCGCCTGTTCGTGATGACACGTCAAATGCATTGAACCAGTAACAACGCGTCTCATATCGCAGTGCGCTATTGGTTTTGAACAGTTCCTGGCCAAGCGGAGTGATCGTTACAAATTAGCGTGCTACGAGCCTGCGTGTCAAGGTACTTTGCGTGTCTGGGACGCTGTGTGCGTTCTTCTCTGGTGAATCAGCATTTCACGGTACTATACTACATCCTTGTCACCGTGAAGTTTCGCATCAAAGTACTGTATTTGCTGTATTTAGCCCCCAACCCTTCGGATTGGGGCCTATAGGTTTGGGGTGTCAATCCGTCCGTCCGTCCGTCTATCCGTCATCGCTTTATACCCCTATGAATTTGGGGCGCGGTTGGGACCTGCGTGTGTTTCACAAATACTTACTTGTTAAATGAGAGTTGCATTTCCCTTCAGTCAGTGTGTTTAGGGATCGATTCACAGCAAAGGTGTATCCCAGTGTAGGGTAGATATGTTAGGTCGCCTTGTTTTATGAGAAAAAAAACAAGACAGTTGCTTGGTGGTGCGTTAGGTGTGGTGGGGTCGGGTAAATTGTTTTTTTTTTTGCATTAAACTAAAGCGGCAAGTGGCCGTATCGCCTTCTTATAAAAACATTTAGAGGTTACTACCTGTTGATCAAATTTAATTACATGTTGACCTGAGTGTCAGTGTGAACCCCCTCCCTAGTTATTGTTATTTTTTAATGTAAGCTAGAGTTATTTCAGTTATTTAAATGAATTGGGTGAAGCAATGGGCTGATATACAAGAGGCGTTGCCAAGTAAAATCAATCCGTGAAACCTGTGGTTTTAAGTAACGGCCGATTGGAAGCTGCGTCTATCCTCAGTCAATGTGTAAAGCTGTGTTCATGCTGGGTTGACTCCATTTAAAAAAATGAAACAAAAAATTCAAAAGTTACTGCCTGTTGATCAAACGTAACTGGATTTTGACCGTAAGGTCAGTCGTAAACCCCCCTCTTCTCGTTATCGTTTTTTTTTGGGGGGGGGCGTAAGCTAGTGATTTCAGTGAACAGATAGTAAAATATACGCTGAAGTGAGGAGGCATTATTATTTTTTCTTTGGTTTCTGTGAAGTGTGGAAGTGAAGTGAAACGCAAACAGTAGCAGGTTGTTTTACGGTAAAGTGTACGTGTGCGAGTACTTTCATGATAACGGTGCCACCGAAATAAATGTGTGCTTTTTCTTACTTTACCATTGTTAGGATTTAAAAGTGAGATCAATACGAGAGTTTAAATCATTATTTATCATAATTAATAACCAGGTGCACTGAAAAGGTTTAAAGTGGAGGAATATACGTGCTCCACAAAAAACATAGCCCCTTTGTTTGAATATTTGGTCACTTTACTTTGGCCACGTAACATTTAAAGGCCAGAATGTAAACAGGTGGATGCGGAAGCTAACTTTTCTGCACTTTTATGAACAAATAAATGATATACAACTCACTAAAAATTGTGCCTGTTTTACAAAAGGGTGTATGGGCATGAACTTTCTGTAACTGTTTGAACAGTAGGGACTGGTATGCATGATTCGTGCCTCAGTGCATATGAAGTTGACCCCTGTTAGTGGAACAATGAAATGCTTCGTAGCTCTGACAGACAGATATACGACTATTTGCTACCTCCCAAAAGAATTAATTTCAAGCCCTGCTTAAGATAAAAAAGCTCTCCCTATGTTGGCATGTTCTGTTTATGGTCTCCTAAAGTCGTATTTTAGGGTTATATATATGAGTGAATGTATATGATGGTTTTCTTCCGGGAAGAAAGGTATTTCTTCCCTTCACTGAAAAAAATAGGGAAGAAACTGAAAGAAATACCTTTCTTCCCGGAAGAAAAGGAAGAAAGTGGGAAGAAAATTGGAAGAAACCTACTTTGTAAAGAAAACATCAATGCGACATACTATCTATTTATTGATTTTACAGAACCAATATTTACTGTGTTCTATTGTACTATCATACAAAATAACGAAAAAAAAACAAACGAAAAAAAAATACATGGTAACACCAAAACACAATGAAGAAATAATGACCTTATACCATGTGCTTTACAAATGTGCTTCCGCAAGACCCTTTTCTTATCACCCCCGTTTAATCTTAATACTTAACCCCCCATTTAAGGTAAACACAGCCTTTGTCTTTTGTTTTCACTGGCACATTAAGAGCAAACAAAATGATACACTTATTCTCAGACACAAACACTTGACCAAAAGTACTCAGACTATATTGCAGCCTCCCCAGCTTTCCAACACACATTGAAACACGACCGTTTATCTAATCCCTATTGATCCAATTTATCACACAGAAGTTTGATGTGTGAATTCGCACCTATTTAAGAATTACTCTGAGTGCAGTTCAAGCAAATTATTTGAAACAAATTCCAAATATTACACCTTTTAAGGTTACTTCCATTTCTTCCCTGAAATTGGAGGGAAGAAAGTATTTCTTCCCTATGGGGAAAAACCTGGAAAAAACCATGGTTTTTCCCTCCATGGAAGAAACATGCCAACCCTGCATTTCGTCTCCCCATTTATCCTTTTTTCATGTATGGTCTCGCTAAGTGTTAACTTCAGTGTCTTTTAAGATATACGAAAGGTCTATCTATGTTGGCATATTCTGAGTATGGTTTCCCAAAGTCGTATTTTAGGGTTATATACGAGCAAAAATAGCCGATGAACATTTGGTCCCCCTGTTTACTTACTTTTATATTAGGTCTCTCTTAGTGGTATCTTTGTATCTTTTCAACGGAAATTTTTGTCATATTCACTTTGTTTTATAACAATGGGTTCTTGAGGTCTGTTGGAAGCTTCATATCGATCTTTACTGGATTGCTCTCGTTCAGCCAAGAAACGGAATACTGAAATTTGCCTTTCAAGGTTACGAGGCGGTGAACTTTACCTTGTTTCTGCTCTTTCCATGCCATTCCCCTCTCTACACAAACTTAAAGATATGACGTTGTCGTTTTATTGGAAATAAACCATGTCAATGTCGCTGCGAAGAATCACTTTTTCATTCTTTTGCCTTTGCTTTGGGTGCTGTGACCTCTCAGATTGGGATTTTCACGATGTTAACATTGTCAATAAACACATCAGCACATTTTTACCCAATTTGCATTGGAAACAAACGTTTTGAGTCTTAAATACTGCGACCGGGGTTCAAACGAGGGACTCCAAACTGCCCAGAACGACAAAATAACAACATCTGTAAACTCTCTGTTGAATGTTGACAAAAAAAGATCGCACACAAAATGTACCAATATTACGGAGTCTTCCTGGCCTTACGAGTCGAGTATTAATTAACACTTGACAAGCCTTTGGCTTGCAAGTGTTATATGAATTTGTGTGAGCAAAATTCGTCCTTTTTTTCTTCTTGACACTTTTTCCGATTTTTTGTGTCTTCTTCTTCTCTGAGACTATGGGCCCTACGACCATGAAACTTGGAACTTATGAAGAGCTTGATCTGAACATGTGCATGTCACTTTTTATTTTCGTCTTTGATTTCGTTTTCTTTGTTAAAACGCCATGTGAAAAGAGTGTATTTTTTGCAAGCATATGCGTAGCATTTAACGACAGCACAAATTACACATTTGCTTAGTGAGCTTTGTGCGAGCTCTCACTGCGTAAATAGAAAGCAAGGCGTATGCCTGCCTGATCAGTCAATAAAACTTCCATCAGTCAACAACAACCAAACACTACTCGGCTTATAAGACGTATTCAAGCTATGTTGTTTGCAATATGTTATTCAAGAAATAACCAATCGAAGGAAGTATTTTTGCGTTTTAATTTTTGTCAAGTGTTTAACATTTCGCTAGTGGAATGAGCTTCTAGTTGATATTGATTGTTACGGTGCAGTTGTGACACTGATTTGATACTACACCAGCGGTCTCGAACAAAATTTTGTGCTAGATAGCACAACAAATTTACTCCTCTCAAAAACCACTAAAACCGGAAGTTTCAAACCGAAATTGCAACCACCATCCCAATCTCAATGAGTTCTTTCATATCATATATAAAACTTGTAAATCCAGAGCCTGGTTCCTGAGATATATCTCTGTACTTAAAACAAGCAAATTTTTAAATGTAAAATCTATCAAAAACATTTCAAACAAACTCGAAACCAATCTCACGGTGCTCCTCATGACAAGATCCCTCTAGATCCAAAGCTGCTCGTCGTGATCCTATCGCGCTTTGTAATAAATCCATCACATCACTAGTTTCGCACAAAGTTTGCTCGTGCCAAAAGCTAATTCTCTACTTAATACATAAGAAAGGGAAGAGACTGCTCTCGGTATTCTGACAACGCACACATATTTAAGATATTAGAATTGAACACAGTGGTGCGTAAACTACGTGAAACACACACTCTATCATCTTTCAACCACTATACCACATCACCCAGTAATACAATAACACAAGTGGGCTCCAAGTGTCCTTTTGGCGAACATCAAGTTACTTAAACAGACACATAAGTTATCGAAAGAACATATGGATTGAGTTACCCTATTGTTACAGAACTGACACAATATTACCTTAACGGGGTGAGAGAGACGTTAAACTACTCAGTCAATCAAGCAATCATGACGGTGATATATATTTCTCATCGATTTTCTGTAGTCCTTCACTATCAAATGAGTGATTTTTAACATGTTTTTTTTAATTATTATTTTTAGAAGATGATTACCCATCCTAAGTAGGCTACATCATGTATATAAATGAAAAAACAATTTTCAGGCCACCTTATCCTTTTGCCAGTCTTTTGGCCTTGAGATCCAAAGTTATGTCTGTGACGATAAGAAAGGAATTTTGTTTTTCTGCGAAGTAGATTTTCTGAAAGCTTTAGGATGGGTAAACAAGAGATTTTATGTGCGGTATCACTCATTTTGAAAGGTAGCCATATAATTAAGGAGACTAAGACTTGGTTTTTAAAACCTAAAATTTATTGCACTAACACGAACGAATGCTATCGTGTTCCTTAACATGTATGTGTTATTTTATTTAAAATCTTTTCTGTTGCAAGATCTCGTCAGTTAAAACTCAGCTAAGTCTGTAAGACTGTACTACAGTTCCGTTGTTAAAAATCAGTTGCAGAAAGTTGTTTACGGAGCTTCTAAAATAGATTTTTGTAATTTGCAAAAAAAAAAAAAAACTAAGTGAAAGAAAACATGATTGAATATACCTTGGACTTCTTTGTGTATCAAAATCAGCTTGTTGTATGTTGTGATGACTGTTACTTTTGTGACAGAATAATATGGCTATTGGTTGAAACAAGAAATATGTTTTCGTAGCCATCGTTAGGACGCACGCAAAAAATTTGCCAATTTTCTAAACCTTACCCAGGTACGCCAAAAGTTACGTTAATATGGGGTTGAACATTAGCTCACGCACTGGCCTAGACACACCCCACCCTCTTTAAATACATCTGAAATGTATGATCCCTTAGGCATATAATAAAAGTAATGTCATTAGACGTATCTGGGTTGAAGTATTACTATTTTATCGTTCCAGAAGTTGGACGAGATTGCGTTTCGGACTCGGGCTCAGTGTATGGTGCGTTATTTATTATTATTTAAGAAGTACCTGTGCTTTTTTCTTCACATAGACAACTTTATACTGGATTTTGAGGCGTATAAATGAAGCTGGGTGTGAAAGCTGCCAATCAGAGGTCTCCTTTTATTCTTCGTACATAACAAATATGTATATACTTTCATAAGACACTAGAACGTGCCACTTTGAGAGACTTTTGCTAATTTATAAGTGTTGGTGAGACCTAAAATTTTGGTAGACCTAAATTATGTTAACTTCGATGAGGAGGTGAGATAAGATTAAAAAAATCTTAAAATATTAAATTAGACAAATTGATCGTGTATTTTTCTGCATAATTTTCAGCTTCTTGCTGCCAGAGAAAAGTCTGCTGGAAATGTGCAGGTAAGCTGAATACTGCTATTCAGAAATTGATCGTCGTTTACAGCTGCGTATAGGCGGGTATATTTACTTAACTTTTGATTTTTTTTATTAATTTAACTGGTTCATTATAGGGATTAACAGTAAGACAAACATCTAGTTCAATATTTCATGAAAGAGGTTACTCTATAAATTTTGAACAGCTTTCAAGTTTTGGAAGGGCAATTTGCATCTTACTTTTATTGTACTCTACCTATTTCTACCCTTTCAGAGAACTCCGATGGAAGAAACACAATTCTACTGCCAGCTCGGGATAGATAGAGACGGCTTTCAAATTAAATTCATAAACTCGAAAATAGGTAAGTCTGATACAATTTCAACATTGGTAAATGCTAAAATGACTAACATGAAGGTTATGGTTCCACGGTTAGTCGAGCTGTCTTATTTGATTTTGACTTAAATGAAAAGCCCCTGCACATTATCAAGCGTCATTTAGTGGAATGATACTATATTTTTAAATAGGAAGAAAATAGAAAGAAAAGTTGGATTTTGTGAAGTAAAATAAACGTTTTTAAAGGGCATGGGAATTGTCAATGAGAGTAAATTGAGAAACTAGTTATAGTAAACGTGTTGCTTTGTACGATAACAAAATGTAAGACATTCTAAATTGCGATGTATTTATGTCAGGAAAAGGTGTTTTTGCAACGTAGAAATTCCTTAAGGGGGATTTTCTTTTGCAATACCGTGGCGAGTACCTCAGTAGTCGCCAGTATCGCGACAGAGAACGCCAATACACAATAGACGGACAGTCTGGGTCCTATATATTTGAATTTCATCATGGCGGAGAGAAACGATAGTTCGTATTCATATACCTCTAATTAAGTTGTTTAGTTAGGTTAGCTCTGATGACGAGCAGTACCAATGTGGTTTTTTGTCCACTACCGACATATATTAGCATAAGTAGCATAATTGCAATGATATGCTTTGAACCAAAGACGCTTTTCATCTAGCAAGTAGGCAGAATCCTCTCATCATCATCATCATCATCATCATCATCATCATCATCATCATCATCATCATCATCATCATCATCATCATCATCATCATCATCATCATCAACATCATCATCATCATCATCATCATCATCATCAAATGTGAAATGCTAATGATTACGTGCCTTTAATTGAAGTTTTATGCAGTGTGTGCGCGAGAGGGACTGTTGAAATTAACTTGAAATAAATCAGTTATATGATTTGCACGAAATACTGCAGTGTTAGATGAAAAACAAAAACAGGTGCGGGGGGAGGTCAGAATTTCACAGGGGGTCCAAATTTCATAATGCCATTCGAACCGGGATGTCCGCGGGATGGGTATGCCTCGGAACCCATGACAGCTCTAGTAAATAGAATGGATTACTAAGATGTACTCACCCGACAGAGTAACAAAACGTCCTGACGTAGTACAGAATGTGACTGACTGACTGTGTGTGTTGCTTTTATGTGGGTTGCTTTTATGTACTGTTGCTTCAAGTTGCAACCTTGAATGGTTTTATGTCCCTCAATTTTGTCCATTTTCTTGTTTGCTAACTAAGAAGTACTTGTTGACTTTTACTGACATGTGTTTTTGTTCTTCTTGTGTGGATCTTATTTGACAAATTTGACGCTTACTTTGAAAAAAATTGTTACTACGGCGAGCTATTTCTGAGTAGGAAAAACCTAGCCTCGTCGTTTTACTTTTTCGTTTGTGCGAAAGTACATATTCTCGCTGTTAAGTTTTAATGAATGCACCAACCGCTTATGTCGCTGGTTATTTATTTTAAGATTATTTAAAATTTATACCGAAAGATATACGATTGCATGCAAAAATCCTTGCTGTAATGAAACTGGAGAAGACACACTTTTTTCAAGTAATAAGGTCAAATATTAAAGATATAGCCGATACTATTCGGCAACTTTTTCAGCACCACAATATGTGCAAACGTGTTTTAAACGATGAGTTTTGCTTTTATTTCAGCATTGATGGGACGAACAACCAGTGTCCAGCACACTACTTGAATGATAGATGCGCCCCTAATTCAAATGCAGAGGTCATAAAGGTAGTCGTAAGAGACAAGCCCTATGTAGCGTTTTTTGCGTCGAAAGACATAAATGTGGGAGATGAAATTCGGTATGACTATGGCGTCCAAGGTCTTGAATGGTGCAAAAAGGCCAAGGCTCCCGGTGTTGAGGAAACGAATACTGACGAGGACTGGCACTTTGACAATAACACGAGCAGTGGCGATGACTGGCACTCTGACAATAACGCGAGCAGTGGCGATGACTGGCACTCTGACAATAACGCGAGCAGTGGCGATGACTGGCACTCTGACAATAACGCGAGCAGTGGCGATGACTGGCACTCTGACAATAACGCGAGCAGTGGCGATGACTGGCACTCTGACAATAACACGAGCAGTGGCGATGACTGGCACTCTGACAATAACGCGAGCAGTGGCGATGACTGGCACTCTGACAATAACACGAGCAGTGGCGATGACTGGCACTCTGACAATAACGCGAGCAGTGACGAAAAATCGCGCTTTGACACTGCCACGACTACCAACGAGGAGGCGCACGTGGACACAGCCATGTCTACTATGGAGGGGGCGCACGTTCAAACGGCCACATCCCCTGCCGACGACATTCACGTTGGCCCGGCCCCAGCTCCAGTCGAGGACGTGCACAGTGACACGGCCACGTCCACTGTAGAGGTCAATGAGGTCAATCACGTCGACACGGCCATACGTCCTGCCAAGGAGGCGCACGTCGACATGGCCTCACCCTCTGTCGAGGACGCGCACGTCGACATGACCTCACCCCCTGTAGAGAACATGCAGGTTCACACAGCCACACCCCCTGTCGAGGAGTCGATCACCGACATGGCCGTACCATCTGTCGAGGACGCGCACGTGGACATGACCTCACCCCCTGTAGAGAACATGCAGGTTCACACAGCCACACCCCCTGTCGAGGAGTCGATCACCGACATGGCCGTACCATCTGTCGAGGACGCGCACGTGGACATTACCTCACCCCCTGTAGAGAACATGCAGGTTTTTCAGGCTCATGAAAATCCTTTTGAAATCTTAATTAACTAGACATTCTTTTTAATTTGCTTCAGGAGAGCAATGCAACAGACCATGAACGACTTATGCGGTGGAGCACACCAGAGCGCGACAACACATTACCGCCACCATTAACTGTTATTCCATTGCAGCCAATGAGTAAGTTATGATATCAATAAACAACAATACTTTATGCAATGGACACCTCTGGGACCTGGTAAATCTGTTTATTACATAAAGCTGTTCATAATGAGAAGTGAATTTCATCATAGCAGTTCAAAATTCCGAGGAAATAGTGTTGACTAAGTGCAGTTGTTTGCTAACGGAGATTTTACTGTAATGTAATTTATTTTTATTGTTCGTTTCCTTCATTATTTTTGTTGAAATGCTGAAATAAAGAGGTTTCCCGACATGTATTTTTCAGGTCCAGTACTCCCTGAAGAGCCCGAAGAACCTTTGTTTATATCCGATTTGAACGCTGGGATTAAACAGCTAGGGGCCAGCTCGCATACGTTGATTGACGAGAATGACGTTCAGTGGTATCCCCCCGTGGCTTTTTATCCCCAGTAGAACGGAGGGATATAGTTTTGAACTTTTCGGTCTGTCCGTCCGTCCGTCCGTCCGTCTTTCACGCTTCAGTCTCACGCGCCTACAGGCCACATTAATAGATGGATTCCTTTCAAATGTTGTACACGGCTTCTCTGCACCCTTCCGCAGTGCACTAACAAAGAATTTTGGGACTTAAATTGACAAATTGGCTAATGTTTCAAAATCGGCGCTGTACTTAGAGTACCTATGGCAGTCTCAGGTCCCTACTGGTTATTGGATTGACTCATTTAAATGTTAGACACTATATCTACCCTTCCCCCACTTTTAAATTTTGGGTAGTCAACATGCAACAGCCTTACACACACCACGGGGCATAGGCCTACTCCTCGAGACGTAGTCAGGTTAATATAAATTTTAAAAATGTATGACTAAATAGTTGGACATTTTACAAGCCTCAGTGTAATGTTGTCACCCATTGAGGTAAAAAGAAAAGAGGATTTTTAATTCATTTACATCTTTACAGGTAATGGTTGTATATTTTTTGCATAGATTGAATTTCCAATTAGATAGACAAAATCTCTAGCTCATGCATATTTACACTGATGTCATCATATGCACTCTTCAGGCTTATTGACGACGTGCACAGAGATATAGCTTTGCTAGCAGCTACTCAATCCGAAGAAAAAGAAAATGGAGGTGCCAACTCCATCGAAGAAATCGACAATGCTTTTATTGTATGCAGTAATGAAGCATTTTTTATCGGCTTATAATTTTATCTGTAATTACAGCATCAATTGAAATGTGAAATATTTAAATTTACCATAGATATACTAAGCTCAATGTGTTAAAAAAAATATGATTCGATTCTTGTGTTACAGATTCCTCGCTGCAAATTGCAATTGGTTAGGGGCGACACACAAGCAGAACCACAACGTGAAGGTAAGTCTACTTGCATGATCTTGTACTACATTCACATACTCCGTATGGCGTTTGCATCAATGCGAGAAAAACTTGAACTATATATACACCAAATTGACGACTTTGAGAGACCAAACATGGAGGTAGGGAAATAGGTGTACCAAATACGCATCCATTGTTTTTTCAATTTCAACACTCAAATGTCACTTCTCATGATGGCGGTTGTGAGATACAGGCGGTGACAGGTGAATGCCCCCTCCCTTTCTGTATCTTGAAAACATTGTGTCCTTAAGGGAGCTGTCAGCCCGTTTTTCCACGTCTCCCGCGTCTTCCCGCGTCTGCTGTGGTGTTATGTGTATGTGTAAAGAGACAGAGCAAACGTGAAAGTGAGGGGGAAAAAGACAACAAGTTTGAAAGAGAGAGAGAAAGAGAAACTGGGCGAAAAAAAAGAGTGGCTCCTTGGTTGCGTTTGCCGTCGTGTGTTTCGAGAGAGAGTGAAAGTGAAAGCAAAAAAAAAAAAGACTGCTCGTTTGGTCATTTAGTTGGTTGCGTGTGAAGAGAGAGCTCTCAGTCAGTATGTATGACGTCATAGCTGGGTCAAAATACCTAATAGGCGAGCTCTAACCATGTCTCTATGAGTCCTCTGCTTTAAAAAACAGTTAGAGAGCTTACAGGGAGCTGTCTACCCGTTTTTACACGTCTCCCGCGTCTTTCCGCGTCTGCTGTGGTGTTATGTGTGTGTGTAAAGAGACAGAGCAAAAGAGAAAGTGAACGAAAAAACACGACCCATTTGAAAGAGAGAGAGAAAGAGAAACTGGGCGAAAAAAGAGTGGCTCCTTGGTTGCGTTTGCCGTTGTGTTATGTGTAGAGAGCGAAAGAGAAAGCAAAAGAAAAGGATTGCCCGTTTACCCTGCTGCCGTGATGTGTATGTGTGTGAAGAGAGAGCTCTCAGTCAATATGTATGACGTCATTGCTGGGTCAAAATACCTAATAGGCGAGCTCTAACCATGTCTCTATGAGTCCACTGCTTAAAAAAACAGTTGGAGAGCTTACAGGGAGCTGTCTACCCGTTTTTCCACGTCTCCCGCGTCTTCCCGCGTCTGTTGTGGTGTTATATGTGTGTGTAAAGAGACAGAGCGAAAGAGAAAGTGAGGGGAAAAAAGACGACCCGTTTGAAAGAGAGAAAGAGAAACTGGGCGAAAAAAGAGTGGATCCTTGGTTGCGTTTGCCGTCGTGTGTTTCGAGAGAGTGAAAGTGAAAGCAAAAAAAAAAAGACTGCCCGTTTGGTCAATTAGTTGGTTGCTTGCGTGTAGAGAGAGAGAGAGAGAGAGAGAGAGAGAGAGAGAGAGAGAGAGAGAGAGAGAGAGAGAGAGAGAGCTCCCTGGTGTTAAAAATAGCTTGGCTTAAGGAAACATAAGCCAATTCGCACTTTTGGCTTGTGTCGAAAAGTTTTTGCGTTTCGGCTGAATTCAGGTGGGATAAGGATATAAAGAAATGATAGGAAAAAAACGGCAAAAATCAACAAAATTCCATTTTGTCAGAAATATAGTCACATGTTGGTTATTAAAGGGACTGAATAATATGCAAAATAGTTTTTAAAAGATCATATGATGGCTTCAAAAATTCAAAAGTGTGCATGTTGAAAGAAAATTAGAATTTTGATGTTCCCCTTATCATTTCTTTATAATTTATCCCCCAACATTTTCAGTCGAAACAACATCTCCACCGGAAAAATCCGAAAGTGCGAATTGGCTTATTGGTTGCTCATTTTAATTGCTTTTACGGAGACCCATTAGTGATGGTGTGTGTGAAGAGAGAGAAAGCAGAAAAAGATTGCCCGTTTCTCCGGCTGTCCATTTGCCCGGCTGTTCGTTTGTCCGGCTGCCCGTTTGTCCGGTTGCCGTAGGTGTTATGTGTGTTTGGAGAGCGAGAAAGCCAAAAATTAGTTTTGTTGCCTGCCGTAATACATGGAGAGAGCTCTCTGTGGTTAAAAATGGCCATTTTTAATTGCTTTTACGGAGACCCATTAGTGAGTACTTATGCGTGTGGAGAAAGAGAGAATTAAAAAAATGATTGCCCGTTTGCCCCGTCTGCCGTAGGTGTTATATGTACATAGAGAGAGTGATAGAGCAAACGTGAAAGTGAGGAAAAAAAGACAACCCGTTTGCTCGTTTGAAAGAGTGAGGTACAGGCGGTGACAGGTTCACAGTCTCCCTATTTTTAGACCATACTCAAGATATCCTATTCTTTTTCAGGAGCAAAACCGTCAACAGTGCCAATCAAAGTGGTTCAACCACAAGAAAAGACAAAGAGAACTACAAGGTTTGTTGCTATTGTACATATGCTTAATGTAGATCAGTCCAAAACTTTCCATTTCACACGAAAAGTTTTCTAGTTATTCAACAATAATTGTGGAATATTGTAGGCATTATTAATTTTCGGAAAAAATCATACCTTGTTCATACTGCGTAAAACTTAATTGTGCAAAACTGCTTTTGATTAGTACACACTCATGCGGAGATTCCTGCATCGTTAATCAACAACTTGTATTACGCTTTTTTACTTCCCTTAGAAGATTTGTTATTAATGTTTCAGAAGCCCACAAGAAAAAGCCCTTTTTGTGGCAAAGTCATAACGGGTGGTAAATTGAAACGCCACATCACGAATGTGCACAAGCGTTTGCAAGAAGTGAAATCCAACATGCATGAGAATAAACTTGATAGCCAATTTGCAAACGAAAAGCGAATAGAAGGTATCAAGAAGCACAATCTAAGAGTACTCAGTGAATTGTCTTTTGATCAAGCTGACCTGATGCGCGAGCGAAGAACAAAGTCCTCACAAGATGTGATAAAAATGTGTCGCGAATGCAATAAGTTCATTGGAAGCTCAACGTTTTACAAGCATCAGTGCAAGTCAAAACCGACTGCGATAAGACCATCCACGCTTGTGACTAATTTACATCACGACCAGGAGTTCAAGGAAAGAATCCTCGACAAATTTCAAGAGGATGAAACGGGAATGTTGTGCAGAAGTAATAGCTTTCTGAAGGAAATGGGTTATCGCATTTTCAACAAAAAGCGCTATTCAAAATCCAAAGCAGCCGAATGCAGGAAGAATTCAATGACAGAAATGCGCCAGCTTGCGAATCTCTTCCTGGAATACAAGAAAGTATCTGGAGCTCCTCAAAATGCTTCCATTGAAGACATGTTCCGCAAAGGTAGAGAAAACATGCACATTCTGTATGAAGCCATAAAAAGAAGGGGACAAAGTTCTTCCTCAGCTAAAACGAAGCACGGGCTTTTGAAGAACATCAAGGCACTGCTCAGGAGATCGGCGAAACATCTCGAGGCCATTTATGACGAAAGATCCGAAAATGACAAAGTATTAGATGTGCAAGGGTTCAGAAGGCAATTCCATTTTCGAGATCCCGAAGTATTCGCTGAAGCGGAATACCTCGCAACCGAGCGCACTTTTGAAAGGCGAAGGCCTAATGAGCTACCATGTGACAAACTGGTCCAGCGCTTGCATACGTTTGTGAATGATCGAGTGAGTGCCATTGTGAACGACTTTGGTGTCGAAAAATATGCCTTGCTCAGGAATCTCGTCGTTTGTCGACTCACTCTGTACAACGCGCGTCGCGGTGAGGAAGGTGCAAGGATGCTGATCACGGAATGGGAGGATGCCAAAAATAAAGTCTGGGTTAGTGAAGAGGCCATAGATTCGGTTGTAGACCCAGCAGAAAAATTACTGGCAAATCAGTATCTATTGGCCTACTTGCATGGTAAAGGGAAAAAATTCGTTCCTATACTGATACCCAAAAATGTCGTTGGCGCATTGGACATCTTGGTCAAGTATCGCAAAGCGTACGGAATCAAAGAAAATAACAATTTCGTGTTCGCTTCAAGAGGCTCATACACTCACTGTTCTGGGTGGCATGCAATGAATCAAGTTACAAAGATGATTCCAATCACGCTAAACGCGACTATGAATCGTCATAGGATTTCGACGATTTATTCATCTTTGGATATGTCTCCCGCTGATGCCAAAATGTACTTTAATCACTTGAGCCACTCCGATGTGACGGCCAGTGAGAACTACAGATGTCCGCCAGGTTTAAAAGAGACATTAGTGATGGGCCGATTTTTGCAGAGTGTTGACGAAGGTAAACACTTTCGTTTTATCTTTATTGTCAAAATTTATTTTCAAAATATCTTAAATAAGAGCAATGTTCCATTAAAAAATTAAAATCAGTAATATCATATATAACAGCGATTTTTCCAATGGTCTAAAACAATATCCAACGGCTGTAGAATCTGGATTTTTCTACTTAACTAACTTCTCCAATGCAAGTTGATTGTTGAGTTTATTTAAACGACGACCGTGAAAAGGATAACATTGTATCTTGTGGAGTCATATCGCGTTTGTAACTTGCGTTAAAAATTCACCGATTAGATAGATTTCTAAATTTACTGTAATCGTGTAATGTTGTTAAAAGGTAAAAGTAGGCCCGGTATGGACGGCAGCGTTGCCACTTGTAGCGCGTCAGCTGCTGCTACTGCTTCAACCGGTGCTAAACCAAAGAAACATAGGTGATGTCTTTTAGGTGTGTTTTTTCCCATTTATTGACTTTTTAAATTGCCTCTCAATATGCTTTACCTATTGATTTAATAAATTAATTTATGTTTTCTTATAAGTTAAAGTGTTGATGTTGTCACTGGCATATTTTCGCAGTGATTAAACCTAACTATTCACCGGTGCTATAGGAGCACTAGGCAGTAAACACCTTGGTACTTGAGCAAATTGAAAAGCTTCATGCACAAACTAAATTACAATTAGGCTTAAATAATTCCCATGAACAGTTGCAAGAACCCTGGAAAAGCCGTGTGCAGCAACAGCCCGAAAACAATCTCGGAGCACTTGTGAGGTGTTAAGAACCAGGAATTCATCTGATAGTGATGATGATCAGGCCCCTTTAATTAGATATGTGAAAGCGTGTGAGAGAGCCCATAGCGACTCCGATTCAGACTCAGATTGGAGTGAATCGCGAGTTTCAGACGCGCCTAAGGAAGATTTCTCAGGGAATTCACACCGAAAACGGACACGAGGCTGCCTGGATACTGATAGTATGAAAAATCGGCAATATCCTGAAATGCTCCCGTTTATCTCTTTAAACGCATTAAAACATTGTATTTCACAAAAATAGGAGGAACGTTCCAGGACATATCCGTTTAAGCTTATAGACTTTTGATTTACATAAGCAATAAAGCTTGCAGTTTTATCAAATGACAACTATGCATATGTTCACCATACATCCGAGCAGCTGTAAAAACCATGTGCTCTTGGGTAAAATGAAATAAAAGCATATAATTCTGCAAAAATAATAGCAAATGCACCTCTTCTTGTAAGCAGTCCTTCTGCTTGATGATCATGAAATTGGGATAGGGGCCATTCATGTAGTGCGTACGCAGGGAGGGGGTCGCAGCCAAAACATACGCACTGCGCACAGGTGGGAAGGGGGGTCAAGCCACCAGCGTGCCTACACAATTTTCAATATACATATGAATATTGCATTTTACTAAGCGTGTGTGGGTACAGGGGAAGGGGGTATGGTCCAAAGCGTACGCACTGCGTACAACGGGTATGATTGGTTAGATTGGCTAAAAAGATGACATTGTCACTATGATATATAATAAATCTGAATTAATTTAGGCGAATATGAGCCAATGCTTGAAGAGGAAGAAGAGGGTTCTATGGCTAGAAAGCGTGTTGAGAAAGCAAAAGGTATCGAAACATTGATTTATTCATTTGAAGCTTCAGTTGCAAAGCATTTGTAAGGATTTTCGCCAGCTAAAAGAGAAATTGGTGCCACAATATGATCCCCAGTGTCAGGGCAAACCTTACAATAAACAACCCCGACATGTTAGATAAGCAGTTTCCTAATTTGTTTATGTCTTTTAACATAAAGAAAACTGTTAGAATCTCTTCTTGAAGCAGTAAATTGTGCTAATATTTTCAGATGTCGAGTTTTGGTGGGCCAATTGGTACAATTTTGGCTTCGACGTTATAATTAAGTCACTGTTTGAAGTCGTTCAAGAATACTTTTACAGCAGTTTAGGGTTTTGAAAATCAACAACTTTTTCTGGTATGTTGTTTTATTTTTATGCAGTGAGGCATTTTGTTTGATGTTTCCCTTTTAGGTACTGGATGTGCTGTCAAGTGGTCTGCAGAAGATACTCTTGCAGTGAAAACACACTTTTCTGCATTTTTGCAGAAACCAAAAGGGCCTTATCCTAGTATGTATCTCACTCCTGTCATTGAACCAAATAAAATTATAGATATTAAAAATTATAAATACTTTCAATGAGTTTTCAGGACGATCTGTTCTTAGGAATCATTACAGCTTGTAATTTATGAGGTAAAGGAAAGTTGACCTGGGCGGTTTAGTTATTCTAAAACATTGAGGTATCCATCTCTCCATTACGATGTCAATTGGTTGAATTTTAAGTGTCCATTTCTTTCCTTTAAGGCAAGGCAGAGATTCTGAAATTTCTCGGCATGAAATCCATAAAGAGTATCGAACACTTAACCCGAGAAGAACAGTACAAAAAGATACGAGCGAAAGTGATCAACGAAAGAAAGACGGTGCACATCAACATAAATAAAAATCTTAAGGTACTGTTACCAAAGAAACAGCAGGTTAACATAGCTGATAAAGTTGAAGGATGATGGAACACTTGTCTTGAAAGTACCCAGTCTTTCAAGTTTGTGACAGTTGATCTGTGATATTCTTAGCGTTCTTGCCAGTGAACTCTTGTTGGCTCTTGCTATTGATCGCTGAGTGACGTGTGTGTATGAGACACAGAAAGTTTGCATCAGAGCCGTTGTTTGCTGATGCGGCTCTCATGTATGAATAGTCAAGGGGAGGCTGTTCTTGGGGTGTGTCGGCTTGAGTTGAGCTCGGTAAGGTTCGGTTGGCAAAACGTTCGGTTCGGTTTTTTCTTTTCCACCGACCGGACTAAGGTCAAAAGGTGCATAATGTTTTTAGCTTGTCTCTGCCAGGGTTTGCGTCACGGATGACATAAGTTCCAATTGGCGGATTCAATCAAAGCTGGTATATGGCTTCTATACAATATGTTCTAGAGCTGAGTCCACGGTCACACTGATACTTTGAAATTTAATAATTTTACTTACATCTTGTTAAAAAAGCGTGACACTGGAAACGTTGGTCGGAGTATCTGTTTTCCAACGGGCACATTTCTAGTATATATATTATATATTAACGCCCATGCGGGTCCATAAGTTTATGACTGGCACATATATCGTCGCTACGCAAATGCGTAGGCAGAAGCATGTCATTTTATGGCAGTGTAACCCCTTTTTGGCAACCTGCCAACGACCACATAATTTCTTCGTCACTTTTTAAATGCCTGTCTTTGAGTAAGGTATTGAATCTAAAAAACAACCAAACCGAACTGAAATTTTGGAATTCGGTTTTTGTTCTCACCCAACAGAGAAAATTTGCTCGGATTTCGCTGTAACCGGCACACCCCTACTGTTCTCATATATGAATTTTGAGCATATTATCGACTGTGATAGCGTCCTTTAACGTTTCATTTATTTGTGAACCCCTAATACCAGAATTAAGTAGACCATGCTCGAGAAAAGAAAATAGGGAGACCTCATGTATATTCTCTAGATAAAGACATTTCTTGGCATACTCAACGGCTTGCTTGTGAACGAGTGTGACATTGTTCCTTCCTAATCTAGAGCCCCATAAGTAATTATGAAAACTGTAAAATAAAAGATAATATGTAAGTTCTCCTGATGTACCATAAATGAGTATGGCATATCTCAGTCACAACAACAGTGTATAGATTTCATAGTATTCATGCATTTCTGTTTTATCTGTGTTATTTCAGTTATTTCTATTTTTGTGTGTTATTTCAGTAAGGGGCTATCCATATATTACGTACGTGAAGAGAGGGGGTCTAGCCCTGTGCGTACGCTAATGTTGATCTCCATATTGACGTCACATTTTCAGCCCTCAGCCAATATGGCTGAAGGCTATTGTTATCGGTCTGTCCGTCCACTTTTTTGTCGGACGATATCTCAAAAAGGTAACCCGCCCACAGTGATGTAACTGCTATTGGCTGAGGGCTCTGCATCTGAGATGCCTATGCTTTTACGTACGGGGGTAGGGGTGTCAAAAGTTGGCAAATATAAGAGGCCTTCCATTTAGTACGTACGCAAAAATTTACCCATTTTTATCCCCCTTCCCTCCACGCATCAATTGTGACGTCATTTTGAAGTTTAATATTAGCGTACGCACACTATAAGACTTCCTTCCCCCTCTTTGCTTACTAAATGGATTTCTCCTGAATAGAGCTCTTCCAAACATTTTAATTGTTAAAGAGTGTCAGGTGAACGAGGGATTGTGCTTGTCTCACTACCTGACACCAGTTGCTTTTTACATTATTTTGACCTGCTGTCTGGTGACTGAGTAAACATCCCAAAACATTCTGTTGACACAGCCAGGTCATGAGAATTGCTTTATTAGCCCTCTGCCACGTAGTACGGGGCAAGTTACTACAGCTGTATTGGATTTGGGTTCGTCCGTCTGTCAACATTTGGAATGAGGAGTTGTTTCTGCTACTAATCACGAGAACTACAAGGGGATTCCATTCCAGCTTTGCATAAGGATAGAACATATGTTGTGGTTGTGCACCTGGGTATCTTGAATGCGTTTTTGGGAATGCGTCAAAAAATCATACTTTTTGCATAATAAGTGTAATACAATCTTAGGACTGGACTCCCGCGGGAGACTCACAGGCATGCATAAGGAGTTTTTGTCCATCAACAGTACCTTCGACGGCTTTTGTTACGAGATACCGGAAGAGCTGGGAAAACATAACTCCGACTTTTCATTTATTTAGCCAAAATTAAGGTTGAAACTTAGCCATTTTATTTGAAAGTAATGCATGCATACAAACTTGACTTATTAACTATGTCACACTGTGTTTATGCTATAAAACGTGCGAAGAGCGAGAGGATTTGCAGAGTTCGTGTGCTTTTGTTGTTTTTAATATTTATTGCTTATGTGCCTGTATTAGGGTTAGGGTTAAAGGTAAATAGCAACCAATGTGTCATTGCTTCATTGTTGAAAACTATCTGTGTGAAACACAAATAAAAAAGGTACATCATATTTCACTTCTTGTGTGATTAACACTCCCAAACACAGGCATCGGAGATGCAGAGCTATAAGCCAATAGCTTTTACATCATTGTGACTGGGGCGCTGATCGGGATACAAAACTTATGCTGTACCGAGCCTTGATACGGTAAATGATAATTGTATCGATATGCTCATACCAGCCTCCGATTTTAAATACCACATCAAAAGATACACAAAAAGATTGTGGCAAGAAATATGGAACAAACCAACAAACAAGCTGTATCAAACAAACCCCTTAGTCGGACAAAAAATCCCGCCACTTAACAGTGTGCGAGATGAAATGGTTTATCATAGAGCCAGTATAGGACATACATATATCACCCACAAATATCTGTTAAGAGTTGAACCGGCACCCGATTGTGTCGGCTGTCAGGAACCTTACACCGTTAAACATATCTTAATAGACTGTACCCGCTCACGTCATTTCAGAGCTGACTCCTTGAGGCAGCTCTTTGATAAAGTAGAACCTAACAAATTTATACAATTTTTAACAGAAATCAACCTGTATCAGTATTTCTAGTCGTTGTTTACTTTATGCATTTAGAATATACATGGTTTTAGCCTACTTTGATTTTGCTTGTAGCATTGTCTTCTAGTCACTGATTACTGACATGTTCTGACACAATGTAACCTGCTAAGGGTCGGTCGTGTCGTTAAACAAATCATTTAACTAACTAACTCACTGTGATCCATTTACTCTTTTGAAATACTGCCCGGACAAAAACAATATACAAGGTGCAACTTTTGGAACGACGGTCCTTGCACATCTACACTATATATACTTTCTTCTGTAAGTATGGTTAAGATCCGATGAATAGTTGAGATAACCCCCGGACAAGAAAAGTTTAAAGTTCGACTTGCGGACAGATGAATGAACGTGGGACAAATTGAATCCTCCGTTGCACATCTGCACTATATATACTCCTTCCTGCAAGGTTTTGTGAAGCTCCGACAAATGGTTTGAGATATCGACCGGACAAAAAAGTTTACGGACAGACAGACAGATGGACAGACGGACGGACAGACCGATAGCAATGCTCAGCCAGTATTGGCTGAAAGCTAAAAATATTAGTGGCTTGATCAGTTCGACATCAGGGGGTAGCACCCAGTCCATTTCAATAAATATATGGCGTCTGGCATCCAGTCAACAATTTTACTTCACTGTATTATCACTGTTACTTAATACCAAACACACACTGATGTCATTGTATGATGTCACTGAGCCAAATTGTCATAATGTACCATTGGGTAGAGAAACACAAGGTCCCAGCACTGATAACTCCTGATGGTCGAACAATACACGCTCGTCATTTCATCCCGTTCTCATGACATGTCTTCGGCACCCTCATGTTGCGATGAAGTAACTTGACGTTGTTCTTTGTCAGGCATTGCCGCCGTCTCTGGGCCGGGCCGTTTTACCTCGAAATTAGACCTACAAAATGGAAATAAACAGCCAGCAACCCCAGGAAGGTAAAAGGCCTTCCAGAGGCTGCAGTGAGTAAAGGCAAGGTCACACACAGCAGCTGTTTAACGCCATCCAACTTGTACTCGTCTCTGCCTTACTCGAAACTCTACTACAAAGCTGCTTCAAGCAAGAACAACTGGTTCACACCAAGACCTTCGTCCGATGGCTTCCAACTCTCGGAAGCCATTTTGATTGATTGATTTTGATTGATTGATTGATTGATTTGTTTAACGACACCGGCAACCCGTTAGGGCCATATTGTGTCTTTTCTGTTATTATAGGAAGACTCAGTTGAAACTAAAATCAATTAAAATAGACGTTTGGTGGACCTCCACACGTTAGGTGGAGGATGCGTCCGCTTCGTGGAAATGCAGAAAAGCGCCCGTTGGTGCAGTCGTTTCCTTTCAGGTGTTAAGAAGTGGTGAATAGTCGAGTGAACTCATTGGGAAACTGTTGACGTGTCGCATTGGGTATACTGAGTGACAGGCCCGTGCCGATCGGTTTAGAATTTGGAGGGATCGTAGTGTAGTGAACACGTTGGTACTAGTTTCAAGTTCGTTTGAAGTCCTTTCGATAGATTTTGTGCCATTTTAAAATTTACTTATATATCAAGTATATCGGGTATCTTCGGAAGTCGACGACGAAATTTTAAGCTTCACAGAGCGTTGCGTAAAGCGAGTCAAGATTGTGCATATGGCAATGTTTTTGTGTTTGGAACTTTTCATTTTGTCGGTTTTTCAGACGAGGGAAATTTTTGTGCTACCTATCACAAACTTTTCATGTAGTTTTCAAGTATTTCAAAATTCTGCAGATTAGAACCGATAGTGCAACTTTGTAAAGGACTTCGTGATCGTTTTGAAAACATCACTTTTTGGTCGCTACGTTACTTGCAAGGTATGTTTTTGGGCAGCTATTTTTTCATTGGTTCATGCATTAGGCGGGAAGCTCTTTGATTGGCTGCATTTTTAATTAGCGGCGGCTGTTCTGCCAGCAACTATATAAGGAACGTGCTGCTGCGCCACCAGCAGTCGATTTTACGAGGGCATAGAGGCCACACGTTAGGTGTGATACCTAATGGTGCACGGGGTGTTGTGCTTGTGGTGCTGGTGCAGGGAGAGTTGTTGTTACGGATAAAATGTAAATAAGGAAAATAGAAACGGATATTCAAGGGAGAGATTAGTTTACTGGGATATATAGGAAAGAAACGGAATTTGAGAAAGAATAACATAGTGTAATCAGTCTTGTGTCCGTTCATTGTGATACACCTTCGTGAAAGTCAATGACACACAACGCTTGGGCCCGAAGATACACGCGGCTAACAGTAAAATTCTTTTTAACAGATTTATATGTAAAACTATACGTATTATGTTACTGTGATATTAATTTGTTTATATGTCCAATTGATCGACAAATGGAATGAGCGATGGTTTATCTGATTGACTGGTTCGTTGATTATTCTATTGATTGCAGATGGATGACTACTGCGAGGTGCTGCTTTATTATGGACAGAGAGTTGGCCGTTGCCTCAATGAGGTGCTGATTGAAAAGGGAATCTTATTGAGCGTGGAAGCCCAAGGAAGAGCAAACTACTTGACTGCATAATGCCCACACAGGTGGAGCTAAGCAACGATCGCTCACAGATTCATAGACGCCATCAAGACGAATCTTGACCCCGAAGCCTTATCTGTCATTTACAGAAAGTGGAAAGAAACGGGATTTGGTCGATTCGGCCCAAAACCAGTTCGGCCCAAATTGAAAAATGTATGCGACAACGCCAGAGTAAGTTATTTATTGTTATTTACAGAAAGTGGAAAGTTGCAACCGCACGGACGTCGCCTTCTTGCCCAGGTGGAACTGAACAACGATAGGTCACAGATTCATTGACGCCATCAAGAGGAATCTCAATTTCAAATACAAACAAACTTATCAAATTTAATATATAGATATTCATATAGATATAACGTGTAGGGTATATAGAAGACATGATGTAGTTACATTTTAGGACAAGGAGTTCGTGTGATTGACTCGTCTGGTGGAAACGTCAAAGGAAGCGGAAAGCCAGTTCATACACAAAGTACTTCTCCGTGATAACTTTGCTAAGAAATCAGAGCCTTTTGCAGCGGGTTCCTACCAACTTGGATAAATAAGCGACCTCTATGGACCATAAAAACTGCATGGAACTACAGGTGACCGTTATTTAGGTTAATGGCCATTTATAGAAACACTCTTTCTCGTTTCTGTTATTTTCAAAATCAGTTCATGGGGGACCGTGAGACCGGCTTGCATCCAACAGCAGTGACGTAAAGCGAACTTAACAACGACAAATTACAGAAAGGGAAAAACTCACAAGCCCAAGGAAGAGCAAACTACTTGACTCCTGGATGACTCCTGGATGTGGTAAAATGGGATTTAGACACTTCGGTCCAAACCACTTCGGTCCACTTTGGACACATCGGCCCAGTTTTTTTTATTTTACCACTTCGGCCCATTACCAGTTCGGCCGACTGTGACGCTTCTGCCCAACATTTTTCAGGAATACTTTGATACTATTCCGGTATCTTTTGAGCAATAAGCATTAGTAAACGTGTCAACACACCACTTTACACATCCAAACTGGTTAATAATGTTACCCTTTATATAAGTAATAAATAGGGATGGCGGTTTTCACCGGTGCAGCGGTGCATCGCGGTTTTTACTGTGAACCGCGGTTCGCGGTTCAACATTAAAAAAACCTGTTTTTTGGCAAATATGTTGTGTTTATTTTTATACATTTTACACATCATATTCGTTGAACATCCCAAGGCTGCATAAACAGCAACATTTTCGACTGCCATAGCATTGTGTTTTAGTTTCAGAAATGCAAAACGTGGATAATTATGAAATGAATGGATAGTTATTACAAGTGCTTTTAGAAACTGGATATACTGAACAAGAATACCTAGAGCAGTGTGCATAGCCCACATATTTCCCACAGGCCCCCATCAGTTAAAAACGGCCATCAACAGTCAATTAAGAGCTGAAATTTTCCAAGTCCAGTTGGTGCATTTATCTTGAACAAACCTGACCCATTTACATAAAAGATCTGTGATTGTTTCCATAGAAGCTACATACCAAGATTCATGAAAATCCTTGCAGGAGTTTTTAAGTTATCGTGTTAACAAGCTGTTGATGACAGACCGACACGCGGTCGATCGCATATATTCCCCTTGTAAGGCGGCAACATGGAACCTTCATTTATAGACAACAAACAAGTTAAGTCGCCAATTTCGAAATATTTTGGTGTTAAGTCGTTGATGGAAAACAAGCAAAAGCTACTGTTGTGTGCAAAACGCGTCTAGCAGAAATAAAGATCGTTGGTGACACAAGTAAGTTACTTATTCACCTAAACGACATCACGCCCATGTTACATTCAGAATTTTCGAGCGCGATCAGAGAGAAACTGAAAGAAACAAAAGGCAAAGCCGAAAAGAAACCGGTACAGCAAACGTTAGAAAACATGCTACAGAGCAAGCTTCCGCCACTCAAATTACAGAGAAAAGTGCAACATTCATGTGCCGTATTCGGCGTATTGTTTCATTTTTCCAGCGTAGTGCCATTGCCTCCCAGTGTTTAGAAGAAAAAGCTGTCACGACTATCCGCAGATAACGTCGACATGCTCATTTTCCTTAACAAGAACATTGTTTTGAAAACTGACTAACATGAACTTCTGGACAGATTAATTTTATTCAAATTCTGTTTTTTTTTCTAGAAATGTGATTATAGTGAAACATGTTCCTTTGTTATTTTCATCGTGATTTTGTTTGACCTAATTCAACTGATTTATGATTTAAATTTACTTTGATCTCTTTTTGTTATTAAACAATAAAAATAAATTCCGTATGGTTAATTAAGAATAGTCAACTTAAACAGGTCAACTTAAGAGTTATTATTAATTGGCATTAATTAAACAGTCAACTAAGAGTTATTATTAATTGGCAAAAAACCGCGGTTCAAAACCGCGGTTTAAAAAAAAACCGCGGTTCGAACCGGTTCAGAAATGCTCGCGGTTCCCATCCCTAGTAATGAATTCAAATTATAGGATCCAGACTTTCCGTTCATTGTGTATTGGCGTTCTCTGTCGCGATATTGGCGACTATAGAGGTATTCGCCACGGTATTGCAAAGGATAATCCTCATTAAGGAATTTCTTCGTTGCAAAAACACCTTTTCCTGACATAAATACATTGCAATTTAGAATGTCTTACATTTTGTTAATGATGTAAGACTACTAATGGGCAAATCAATAGCTGTATTTATAATATGTATATAGGTTATCTGTCTGTCATACACTGTAAATGTACCAACAGTGCAATGACCACAAAGGGTTAGGTTATGTATATTCTATAATATGTTGTGTAGTGTTAAAATGCCCAGTAGCAATTACATGTATGGTTTGTCTAATAATAATGATTGGTTTCATACGTAGTATATTTGGACATTGTAAACTCTAGGCTAATGCATTATGTGAAGCGCTTTGGAATAAAGCGCTATATAAAAACCAGCTATTATTATTATTATTATTATTATTATTATTACTTTGTTATCGTACCAAGCAACACGTTTACTGTAACTAGTTTCTCAATTTACTCTCATTGACAATTCCCATGCCCTTTCAAACGTTTATTTTACTTCACAAAATCCAACTTTTCTTTCTATTTTCGGGAGTTTGGAAGTCTGTATTTTATTCTTAGTATTTGATACATTAACTCTGACGTGTGACGTTCGTGGTCCGTGTAACTTAGGGTTTAATTTGCAATGCTAATTGTAAAATATTGTTCGTTCTTATGGAGAAATAAATAAATTAGATAACGGTTATCTTCTTCGTTTATGCCGTAAGGCGACTAGTTGGATTCGTAGCCCACATCTACTGCACTCTCAAAATTTCCAATAACCTTCGGTTGGCGATAACGTAATGATCAACCGCAAGGTTACAACCTTATGTAATTAACGGATACTTAAGAGGCGAAAAAGGTACAGATATAGCCCAACATTTTTCCTATGTATTTTAGATCATACTGTTATAAAATATTTTAGGGTTCGAATCGAGGATTTGTCACAATGAAGGTTTATAAACAGAGTACCAATTCACACCTTGCTCGTTCAAGTGGAGCTGAACAATGATAGCTCTCAGATTCATTGACGCTGTAACAAGTGAGCTCTTATAAAGTGATTAACATTATCCAATAAAACTGCGATCCGGACAATCCGGGTACTTAGTTAGGCATCCATATTGAATCTTATGGATACGATGTAGGAAAAACCGGATATGTTATGTTATTTACGAATACTTAAGAGGCGAAAAAGGTACAGATATAGCCCAACATTTTCCCTCTGTTATAAAATATTTTAGGGTTCGAATCGAGGATTTGTCACAATGAAGGTTTATAAATAGAGTACCGATTCACACCTTGCTCGTTCAAGTGGAGCTGAACAACGATAGATCACAGATTCACTGACGCCACCAAGAAGAATCTTGACCCCCAAGCCTTATCTGTTATTTACAGAAAGTGGAAAGAGACATGTGTGCGACGACGCCAGAGCAAGTTGCAAGGACATGGACGTTGACCTACTCTACAGATGGAACTAAAAAAACAACTGAGACATACCGACGCCATCACAAAGCCGCCCTTCAAGCTCAGCGGCTACACCCAACCCTGCAGCGGTATTAAAAACTGTACTCACCTTAAGGAGCTGTGTGCTGCCGCGCTGCTACGGCTGTCACTGCCTACTTCAGGGAAACGCTGTACCAGCCAGCACACCCACTCACATCTCTATCTGAAATGTGACGTGAAACGTATGATATATAATATCCTAAAAACATTTATTCAACACTATCTTGAATCTTCATTAGCTCTGTCTTTTTATCCTTATTCCGTAAAATATATATACCACTCTTGCTTGTGTAAATACTGACATAAATGATGAATACGACTGTGCCGTCTTCGACATTGCGACCGATACCAACGTCTGTGTCGGCAACCTCTCTATAATCAGTAACATAAGGATGGTGGTATATTTAGGTGGTAGAAATATGGTATATATATGGTGGAAAAGCCAATTTGGACTTCAGGGTTCGAAATTAACGGTGGCGAGGTGGCGATTTTCCACCCAGTTTTGACATTTTGCCACCAGAAAAAATCATGGTGGTGAAATTTTGCCGCCAGAAAACCTGAGGAAAACATAGTTCACAAATTTAAACAATTTTCTTTTCATACATAACATTATTAACTGGTAAACAGGCGATCTTCAAGTTGTTAGATTAACACTGTACCAGTTTATTGATAATAAACAATGGAGCGCTTATTTGACTTGTTGTTTTCATGTTGTTGTGCGTTGGCCACTTTCTCCATGAGTCACCTCAATTTCGCCAACAGAACAAAACGTTGGCGGCGACTATCGCCACCATGTCAAAAGACCGAAGTTCAAACCCTGGACTTCTGATCCAAATAACCAGCTACACGCGGAAGATTTTCAATGGTTTGTGCAGGGTAAAAACAAAGATTTTTGGTAACAGTGATAGTGACTTGTGCGTAAAAACAAACATTCGAAAAAAAACAAAGTGCAATTTAGCTCATTGGTGTTTCCAGCTTTACCCGATTGCCAAAAAGCGGCGAAATGGGTGTGTCAAAATCCTGCATTTTCATCGACAAACTTCGAGAAAATATACAAAAATCCCCAAATTTAAGGAGACCGCTGCCTTGAGTCGCACGAATTGCTGGAACAAATCGGGACCTCCGATTTTGTTATATTTTATACGTTATTTTTGAATATTAAACGCAAAATCAATTGAAATATCTTTTCCTTAAATATAAATTTACGATTGTACCATAAATTGTGGGAAAATGTTAACGTTGGCAATTGCAGGGTTGAGACTTCGTAAAACTTTTAAGATTTAGTCACCCGGCACAAAAGTTAGTCGCCCGGAGCAATTTTTGCAACATTTGTCTAGCCCGTCTCACATGGAAAAAAACAACAACAAAGTGAAAATTTATTTATCTGAAAATACTCAGAAAAAAAGTTGGTCGCCCGAGCCAAAAGTTGGTCGCCAGGGGGCACCGCGAAATCTCAACCCTGCAATTGGGTGTAGGTGCGGTGTGGTACAAAGTCATAGAGAGACATACGATGCTATAGAAGTTAGAGATGACTCGGAGCTATCATGCCGTCACTAATCATAATCCCAAAGCTCATACACAGTCTTAATTCCCTTATCCCAAAAGTAATTGACAATTGCGGCTCGAGATAAAACATTAGCACTGATATCGAAACATAAACAAATGAAAAAAGTTATCGAAAAGAGCTAAGCAATTAAACTTATGAAATATTAGACCTTAAAAAAAATCAATGGCAAAATGGTACGGGGGTGGCGGCAAAATAGCTAGTGGCAAATAAGCCATTTCGCACTTTCGGATCTTCCTCATGGACGTGTTGTTTCGACTGCAAGTGGTAAAGTGACCAGTTGCCCTTTGATGCAAGAGAAATTTGATATTTAGGCGAAATCTTTCTATCATTTCTTTCATTTTTACCCGGTTATTTTTAACCGGGTCTTGGTTATATTTAACCGGATCCGCTTGGTCTCCCTAAATGGGTCTTTATAGCATAGTAGAACAAGAATGCTTAAACCAGCTATCTTTTTTGAAGAAAAACATACCTGTTTTCTGTGATTTTTCAATAACATTCATATTGCTGCTAGAACAAACCGTATGGCGCGAATTCTGTGACCTAGATTTTAATGCATGTGACCCAGAATTGAGGGCAGATGCCAATCGAAACAGACAGAAATTTGAACTTCAATTTTTTTCCGCATCATATCTGTTTCGACTGTTTGCGACTTGCACGAGCAGAATAAAGTTTTAATGTATTGCTGCAGGGAACAGGACTTTCCCCCCAGTCAATTCCCATAGACAATTCCTCCCTGAACAATTTCCTCGTAGGGCAATTCCCCGAGGCCGACCCCCCCCCAATTTATTTTTCTTATTTTTTCTTTTCTTTGTATTTTTTCTCTCTCTCTCTCTTCTTTTTTAAACAAATTATTGCCCTTTTATCTTCTAATTGGAGGTCGTGTAATTGTCCTTTCAACATTGTCGCAATTGCAATTAATATGCCTTATCCAGACCAATGAACTTTGAGTTAGCCAAATCAGGGCCAACAAAAACGAAATAAAGCTGGAAATTCCGGAGTCGTTGGTTTTTACGTGCACATTGGTTGGATCTGCAGTAATGCTCGCGGTGCACCTGGTCGTATTATGGGTGGCCACTTGCCCGAGCCACTACTTCGCCAGACGCCGACTCTGCGCAGTGCATTCGTCAAATAGTCCGCGACCTCGAAAACCGACGGTTTGTTGACTTTTTGCGTGGAGTTGCCCACAACATCAGGTTTTAAGTAGCAGAGAAGACTCTAGTTCCAGACAGAAGAATTTTGCTTTTTTGATTTTAAGGTATTTTACAAATAAAAAAAATGACAGATACCTGGTTTTTTTATTTTTGTTTTGGCATTCAAACGAAAATAAAAATCAAAAGACCCATTACTATTTACATGATATCAGTCAACTTAACTCTTTAGGCTACTTTCATTATCATAGTTTTAATGTCATAATTTTTCATAGGGAGACCATTGTATTTAAAAACCCACGTACGGAGACCAAGTTGATATAGCTGCACAATATTTTTGCAATAGTATGGTACTGCAGTTTAAAATAAATGTATAAAAAATAAAGAAAAATCTCGGGGATTTTAGGTATGCTTGTATTTCACTCTTTGAATGAACTGCGGCAGCGTCGCAGGCCAACATTCAATATGCAATACACAAGTGTACCTAAAATCCGAGAATTTCATTTTTGTTATTCCATAATTATATGTCTCTCCCTAAGGGAGACATATATAGCATTTGGTGTGTCCGTCCGTCCGTTTAGCCGCAGTGAGTTCTTATGAAATTAATGAGTAGATTTTTCTCAAAACATACATACATATTGCGCTACATGTATAGATGTACATGTACAGATAATGTTATTTTATTTTCGTTCCTTCAAAAAATATATTTTTGGCAAATTTGTTTGTTTGTTTTTATTACTATGTTGCATTTAAACACAATTCAGTGAATCTGTCAAATTTTGGAGGCCAAAAAACAGTGACTTTATAAAGTTACTGAAAATTCCAGGGACTTTACAAAGTCACTGAGTAAACCATTGACTTTACAAAGTCATTGAAATTTTCAGTGATTTTATAAACTAACTGATTTGACAGATAACATATATAAGTATCAGTGTACTACTTTGTTTGACCAAGCTTCTGGTGTCCAAAGGTAAAACTAGTAAAGGTAAAGCTAGTAACTGCAATATTGTCAAAATTATGTTTATATTTTCAAAGTCGTTACTAGCTAATGTACAAAATAATTTACTATACCCCATTGCAAATAAGCCTTCATATACCGTCGTTTTATAATTGTAAAACCAAGTAGCTGCAACTCATTTATAACCTTACCTTATGCATTGATATTAATTTACTCAAAACAGTAAAATGTTGGTTACTAGGTTTTATCTATAGACACCAGGCTTGTATGCATTGTAAAATTGTGTTCGATCGTTCTTTTGCATATCATGGCTTATGCTCCCTGTAGCAGCGATCTAAATATTAGCTAAGTTAAGTGCTAATTTTTCATACGGAGACCATAGTATATATATATATATATATATATATATATATATATATATATATATATATATATATATATATATATATATATATATATATATATATATATATATATATATATATATGTATGTATATAATGTATAAAATTAAGAAAATTCTCGGGGATTTTAGGTATGCTTGTGTCTTACTCTTTGAATGGCCTGCGGCGGCGTCGCAAACAGTCGAAACACATATCTTGCGGAAGAAGCTGCGGAAGTACATATTTCTGGCTGCTAAGAATAAAAAGAGTTCGAGCGTATGAATATGTGTATGATGTTGGATAAATTTGTATATATGGATACTTATTTGCAACCTCTTTTCCATAATTTTTGTGTCTTAGCAGAAATGTGATGGAATATAATTCTCTTCATATTCCACAGATTCTAGTAGTAACGTATTGCTAGAAACATTTTGCACTATTTTATTAATGGATGTGCACTACAACGACCTTGAAGAGTCTGCTTGCATAAGCATGGAGGTACAGAGCTGCTAACATTAATTTCTCATACATATGTATCGAGCAAGTTACGAGATAATTATACATCTCAGAATATCGTTTTGTAATGTAATGCCCCGCTGTGTCGGGACCAAGAGTTTGCTACATACCAGATAAATGTAAAAATGTTTATGATTTCATGTAATACCAGGGTTCGCGTTGTCCACTTTGTCCTTTATTGTTCCTTGTCCTTTTTTTAACGAAATGACTAACTTTTTCGGAACCCACGGAGTTTTTCTGGAACCAACTGAGTCACACTTTCCTTTTTTGACTCACTTTCCTGAGAACCCAGCGCAAACCCTGAATAATCTATGTATCTCCAGAGAAATCTGAAATCCATAAAAAAAATGGGACGGAGGGTGGAATAAGACATTTGACGCAGATAGGCTGAAACCTGCTTTACTCATCAGGCCACAACCCTTCGGATTGGGGCCTATAGGTTTGGGGTGTCCGTCCGTCTGTCCGTCATCGCTTTATACCCCTATGAATTTGGAGGGGGGGGGGGCGGTTGGGGCCTGCGTGTGTTTCACAAATACTTACTTGTTTTACTATTGGTTTTCCTTAGATCCTTATACTTGGGGAAAGTGTATCTCATAATATTGTAACATAAAATTGAAAGTATCATTTGTTGTTCAAGATAAAAGTTAATAAAACCAGCCAGATTGATCAGCTGTTTATTTGTTGACGTCGCCATCTTGGTCCTGGGACATCGGTTGTAACGCTGTTTGTGATTGGTTCATGTTCAGGCCGACATTTTATGTCCCAAATTTGTCTGTTGTTTACCTTAGAAACACAATTTATACTTTTGTGTATTTTAATGTCCGTATACTGGGAAGTTACTGTGTTTTGTATTAGCAATGTTTGGTTAGACCTCTTCTGTCGATGGTACGTATTTGTTCACGTGTAAGTTGAGGGATATTTCCCTAAAATCATTAAAAACCCATAATTGTGTCCCAATTACTGTCTCGTCCTTGTAGATAAACATTTAAACATCAATATATTTCGTTTTTTTTTGCCCGAAACGCCTGGAAAAATCCTGTGTTGCTAACCCGAGCTTTGTCATCGACTGAAAGTGTGACAGTTTCTACTCCATATCGTTTTATGCTCTTAGGTACAAAGCCAGATTTGCCGTGATTTAAAAGGGTTGAAGCCATGTGCCAATTGCATGGATCCACATTCGGATGCAGAATGCTCCTTTATCAACTTTAGAAGGTAAAAAGAAATGCATTTCGGCTGTTTTTATTCATGGAAATACTGATCCCATGGCCCGGTTTAGATGCCGTAGAGGCTGGTGACTGACTAGTGCTACTACTTGTTCTGAAGTAGTTTTGAATAAACCAATTCGTACTTTCATACTTTCAAGGATGGTCAATTTAAAATCCACGAGGTGGAGTGAATACATTAGAGGAAGAAAAGAAGTGAATTTGATCTAGATAGGCCAAAAGCCAACTTCAGTTGCTGCATGCAAACTTACGTTCACGGTTTACTATCAGCAACTTGTTTTTCATAATATTCCACTAGCTAGCTAGGTTAAAACTACAGAGCACATGTATTTGCTGTTGTTGATGTTGATTGAGGTCCCTACATTTCACAGATATGACGTTGTTGCCCGCACAAATGAAGGAGCAATAGTACTTGTACTAATTAAAAGGTTGTCACTCACTTCATTTTATATGTTAAAAATAATCGAACGTTTATTGGACATATTTTGTGCAGGATAGCTTCAGTCGGACCTGGCATATACGTGGCCGGAGGTTTTACCAGAATAAAAAACCAGACTCCGCAGCATACAGGTTCTGAGAAAGCTTCAACAGATGTTGTCATGTCCTCAGGAGAAGCTTCAGATGTACTTTCCCATTTGCTTGTGCCAGTATCGAATCTTGTGAACAGGTATGGAATAGTATATCTTTGCCAAGATTAATGTGGCTTGCCATGTAATATTTTATTTTCGAAGCATATAGAGATGTTTGGTATTGTACTTTCATTTGTTTTAGAATTACTTTAAAAGCGGTATGATAATGAAGTACATGGATTGATATATAAGAGATTTAAATGAGCATATTCAGGGCTTTACGTTAACTTTTTTCGGCACCTTCCCGATGGGGCAAGTAGATTTTAAATCTACCTGCCCCAACAGTACTCTTACCTGCCCCACCTTTTGTCTCTTCTGTTGGTCACCCTTCTCCCCGCCCTTCCCCCACTCCCCCATCCGCGACACTCTGAAACATTCCACTTATATAGCATGCATCAATGTATAGACGTTGTGTATCAAATATAGCAGTTCCTGAGTAAATGTCAAAACGCAGATGCCCTAAAAAGTCTTACATCTTAAGCATGTTCTTCGGCCAGGCGGCAGCTGGTAAAGGTTTTTTTTTTTCTTGCGCTGGCCTCCCATGAACAGCGCTATAGTGTTGTGTGTGCTTGATAACCTTCAAACGGCGGTCCTTCATTTGATATCAGAAATAAATCCGACAGCAGTTAAGTTTCTAAGGTGGCGCATCAGTCGCTTTTAACAAGTTTCACTGCAGAGAAATCTCGCTCACATATCGCGGTTGATATGGGTTGATACATTCTGAATGTTTTTTTTAATGTTCTGCAATTCGTTCGCGTGTTGTTGAAAAGTGGTAGCATGAAAGTCGGCGCATTTAAATTCCGGGACTTACTTAGCCCGACTGCCTAACACTTTGAACGTAGTATACCCATGAAAAAGATCCTCTTTGTCAAACTTTCTAAGCAGTGGTTCAAAATGATTTGTCAAATTGAGAGCAATTCTAAATTTGCTGTGCCGTGTTGGGTCAGGTTTTCTCTATCACCAGCCACTCAAGTGGGTCAAAATACAGCGGGACAACCTGTGTTCGTTTGAGACAAAGTGACTCGTAATATTTGAATGTCTAAAAGATTCAGTTCCAAGAACAAAGCTAGATTTTACTGTAGCCCCAGGTCCATGTTTGATACATGTATCAGGATAAAGTTTTCCATCTTTCTCAAACAGTCCAGGAAAATCAACTTTCCATCGTGAAATTGTCGTGACCGCTTGACATCGTGTTTAACGTATTTGCTACCTTTGGTATCCGATGTTCTTCTTCAGCACCTTGTTCGGAATATGTTTTCTCCTTTTCAGTCTTTGAAATAACTTTAAATCCTTATTTGTCTACAGACATTTTTAAGTTCTTAACTTTGATAATTTTTCATATTATGCTGCAATTATTGTATCACAAGTGACGCGACGCTATATCTGGTGCATGTCTAGGCACAGTCCATCATCAATATAGAAACTGGCAACGTGCGAGTGGCTAATATGTAGGTCAGGTGCAGCTAGCGGACACTAATCAATTACTACAGTGGCGTTCTTGACAAGTATGTTGTTAAGGTATTATGTCACGCAACGCCCCCCTTCCCCCCAACGGATCTATCTGCCAGGTGGAGCAGCTAACCGGGCGAGTCTGCCTGCCCCACCAGGCCTTTCACCTGCCCTGACAAATGGGGCAGTCGTTAATATAAAGCCCTGATATTAAGGCATCTTTTCCGTTTCTTAACTTCAGGGATCGCTTCTTCCTTAGCGCATGAAAGCAAATGGTGATGGCGTCATTGCCAGACTGGAAACGCCAGGAAAGACAGATGTGTGCGACAAGTGCGACCTGGGGATGTTCAATGCACACCAACTGTGTACACAATGTGGAAGAAGCCTGTGCATAAGTTGCAGCTTTGAGGACACCTGCAAGTCTGCGACCGGTCATCGTACCGAACATGTCGGTGAACCTTCAGTGGTACACAGCTCACTAACAGGTAAAGAACGTATGAAAAAATTTTGTGCCAGAATCTTTCAGGGCAGCGCGGTATAACCGGTACATCGGAATATCACACCGTCAAACTTTCAGCATTTTATAATCTGGGAATTTGCTCCCATCAGAAACAAAAAAAAACACGGCTAACTCGAAAATACGATTTACTCGATAAAATTGGAAATACCTGGCGATTTCGAGTAAACGGTGTTTCAATGTTTTTAGTAAGCATGTATAATGGGATAATGATTTCACAAATGCAATTATTTACAGCTTGTGAAGACTTCACTGACAATGCGATAGATATTGCACGAAAGTGGGGTGTTTTGGAGAAGCAGATAAGTGGCTTGGGCAAGTTGAAGCCAATACTGCTTGAGGAAATGCGTGCTCGGTATCCCGGCTTTGAGATTGGCGTCAGTGGTGAAACACTCGTCACCATCACCATTTCTGCCAACAGCACTCCGTTGTTTGAATATCTATCTGCAGAAGGTGACTACACGAACTTTGCATTGACTGTATATGATTTATAAGAGTTTCATCTATGTTATATAAATACAAGTAATGGTGTTATCGTTAAATGTATATATGCATATTGTAAAATTGTAGTCTTTTTATACGACGTTTCCTGTTTGCATTTTTTACATTTGTGTAGTATGCATTGATCTGGTTATTGAAATTAGAAACGAAATTTGTATAATATTTAGCATGGTGTCATTCGTATATGAGTGGTGGATCAGATAATGAAGAAAAACTATTATTAGGCCCCAACCCTTCGGACTGAGGCCTGTAGGTTTGGGGGTGTCCGTCCGTCTGTCCGTCATCGCTTTATACCCCTATGAATTTGGGGGGCGGTTGGGGCCTGCTTGTGTTTCACAAATACTTACTTGTTTATGTTGTTAAAGGATATCCTTTCATCGTCGAATGCCAAAAGGAGGTAAACGATGACTTTTGGCGACCTGAGTCAGTTGCAGAGAAATGCGGCGACGTTGAAGCCACTGTCAGAGTTATGGGGAATAAGAAGTCGAAGCGTATGCTGTTATCGGACTTCTTTAGGTAAATATTATTATTGCGTATAGCAGTTAATAAGTTTTGATATGGCGGTCATACGTATAGTAGCAATAGCAAAGAAATTGTTGTCAATTATATCGACACGAAACGCAATAAATTATTTTGTTATACATAAAAGACATGTGTTGTGTTACAGAGGATTAGATGAAGTTGGAGCCGAAAAGGTCAAGATATGTGACTATCCAGAAACAGACCCATGCCTCCAACTTTCTCTTCCAAGCGTTGTGGAAGAGTTCACAAAAATCCTGCCATTCAAGCGATTCTTGGCCCTAGAAGGCCCAATGAATATGGTACGTACGTAATAAAAGCACTATGAAGGAGAAAAGAGTGAAAGTAAATATTATATTTTCATGTAGACATGGTTGTAATGTCAGCCAGATTGCATTGTGGCTGATTCGGAAGTTTAACTGTAACAATTCGGAAGTTTAACTGTAACAAACATATGTGCGAATTAAGGTACCATAGAACAATATCTCTGACAAAGTGTTGAACAGACATCGGATAGATATCGAAGCTGATTACTCTAGCAAAGAAACACTTTCGCAACATTAAACTGGTTTTTATTTGTTTGTGATTTATTGCAACAATAAATCAACGTTTACACGACGTATTTAACATAAAAAACACTGTTTTTGACGTGACGTGGCTTTTCATACCAAAAGATTCAACACTTAATTAACATGTTTGATGCAACGTTGATCAAATTTCGGAAAATCGACGATTGATGCCGACGTTGAAGCATCGATATCGCAAAGAAATTTAGGCAAAATATCCCTCTCAGATCCCCTGATCAATTTTTACCATACCCGGATTTTTACCTTATAGGCTTTCGTGTTCAAGGAAAACCTGAAATTCATGAACGTGAAATGTCAAAAAAGTAATAAACCTAAATAACGTCGTTAACATTACTGTCACATTATACTGTAACATTGTGACAAATGGACGGATCACTCTTCGCGTAAGGAAACGTTTATTATTATTATTATTATTATTATTATTATTATTATTAATCTCATTATTATTATTATTATTATTATTATATGACAATTGTTACATAGTAACCAATTAATATTTTAATTTTTTGTCTTTTTAATTGAAATAATAACACGATCTTAAAATGCTTCTTGGTACTTAAACTTGTTTGTTATCAAAGTGTTTTCTTCTAAATTTCCACATTTAATCTTTGAAAATAAGAAATTAAGAGCATTTTTTCTTAAAAAATTGATGGTCACTATGTAACATTTTTTAAAAAACAGCTAGGATATTCTTTAGTTCTTTTTCATAAAGGTATTAAGCAACATGTTCAGATTACTTTGCTGATTTTCTCAAATTCCCCAAATTTCTAAAAAAAATGCTTATGATGATTTCACACTTGTCAAAATTATTAGGTTTAGTTTGGATTTTACCTCTGATCTGGAGATCTTAAGCGCAATTCTGTTTTACTCTAATATTTCATTTTTTTCTCAAATTTTTTTCTTGGGAATAGAAACTACTGGAGTATGTCTATGCATATGTTCAGTTTATATACATATACTTTGTGTTATTTGCAAAATAAAGCATACGTTTTGAAATCGACATAGTGACCATTTTAATAATATAATAATAATTTTCTATTTTTGCAACTTTTTGTATGGCTGTGTATATTTGGTGCATAAAATACGTTTATTTTGGCAACAGGCAACTTTGTAGAACTAACTTGTGTTCACGTTTTGCAGGAAATTGGGTGAACTCTCTCTCTCTCTCTCTCTCTCTTTCTCCTTTTCTCTTTGTCTCGGTATGATGTGTTTAATATTTTCCATTTCAACAAGAACGCTGATTGATCCAACATGATATTAACTTAGAACATTAAGAGGTGGTAGGCAAACTATCGTTTTATGTTAAAGCACAAAATTAAAATTTGCTATAGATATTTCTCGAAAATAGAAACATATTTTTCAATTTTCATCAATTTTTTTTTTATCTTGTCTTTATCCTTTTTTTATTTTTTCTAGATATATCAACTAAGAAAAAAGGAGAAAGCCATTCGTTAAATATGATATTTTAAAAGGTGTAATTTAAATAAAAATTATGGAATGCTAAATGTCGTGTTTTAGGTAATATATTTTAAAATTTCAACAGCTTTTTGTCGGATATGTCTAAAATACTAATTAGAAATAGAAATAGTTCTTAATCAAAGTTCTTCAAAATTTTACAACAGACAACAAAATTTTCTTACATTTAAAAATATAATTATTTTCAATTATTTTTCTGTGTAGCATCTTTGTCTAGGCTAGGGTGCAGGGCACGCTCCGAAAAATACATGTCATATTCTGTAAAGTTTTGATGTCATGGCCAAACGTTAAGTGAATGATGGTTATTTGATAATATGGCCAAATGTAACCCACGTTAATGGCTATTTTCTTGGACATTCCGATTTTTCATATTTTCTCATTTAACACGTGAAGGAAGAACTGCTGATATTTGCCAGGTTCGTAAATTTATTTAGATATTTGGTAGTTCGCCAAAATGGCCGCCAAAAAAGTAAACAAACTAGAGTTTTACAACAACCAATTACTGAGTAGCTCCATGTCAGCCCTTCATTACTTTTACTTACGCCGTACACTAATTATGCCACCCCCACCCCGGGAAACGTTGAGCCGCACTTCTGTCAACATTTTTGTGTTGGGGCAATACTACCACGTTTTCGTGTAAATGTTTCAGTCACCAAATCGGTCAAATAAACTTTCTTTTAAAATAAAATCGATCAAAATATATAGAAAATATAGACAAGTTGGTTTATCCCACGCCCCACCAAAGGGAATCGTGACTTGGGCCGGATTAATTTTTATGCCAGAAGTAGCCCTCTATGGGACCTATCTTCCGGTATAATTTCAGTTCTCTAATCGAACCCTGTGATGTTTGAGAGAATAAAATGTCTCATTTTGTCCTGCTTCCGGGTTTGGTCATAGTTCAACACTAAATGTGCCGCACCCACCCCAGGAAACGTTGAGTCGCACTTCTGTCAACATTTTTGTGTTGGGACAATACTACCATGTTTTCGTGTAAAGTTTCAGTCACCAAATCGGTCAAATAAAGCTTTTTCAAAAATAAAATCGACCCAAATATATAGAAAATATAGATCCGTTGATTTATCCAACGCCCCACCCAAGGGAATGGTCACGTGGACCGGGTTAATTTTTATGCCAGATGTAGCCCTCTATGGGACCTATCTTCCTGTATAATTTCAGTTCTCTAATCGAACCCTGTGATTTTTGAGAGAATAAAATGTCTCATTTTGTCATGGTTCTGGGTTTGGTCGAGTTCAACACTAAATGTGCCGCACCCACCATGGGGAACGTTGAGCCGCACTTCTGTCAACATTTTTGTGTTGATGCAATACTGCCACGTTTTCGTGTAAAGTTTCAGTCACCAAATCGGTCAAATAAGCTTTCTTTTAAAATAATATCGATCCAAATATATAGAAAATATAGACCCGTTGGTTTATCCAACGCTCCTCCCAAGGGAATGGTGACGTGGGCCGGGTCAACTTTGTGCCAGAAGTGGCCTCTCTATGGGATCTATCTTCCTGTATAAATTCAGTTCTCTATTCGAACCCTGTGATTTTTGAGAGAATAAAATGTGTCATTTTGCCATACTTCCGGGTTTGGCCATAGTTCAACACTAAATGTGCCGCAAACACCCCAGGAAACGTTGAGCCGCACTTCTGTCAACATTTTTGTGTTTGGGCAATACTACCACGTTTTCGTGTAAAGTTTCAGTCACCAAATCGGTCAAACAAGCTTTCTTTTAAAATAAAATCGATCCAAATATATGAAAAACATAGACCCGTTGGTTTATCCAACGCTCCACCCAAGGGAATGGTGACGTGGGCCGGGTCAACTTTGTGACAGAAGTGGTCTCTCTATGTGATCTATCTTCCTGTATAATTTCAGTTCTCTATTCGAACCCTGTGATTTTTGAGAGAATAAAATGTCTCATTTTGCCATACTTCCGGGTTTGGTCATAGTTCAACACTAAATGTGCCGCACCCACCCCGGGAAACGTTGAGCCGCACTTCTGTCAACATTTTTGTGTTGGGAAAATACTACCACGTTTTTCTACAAAGTTTTAATCACGAAATCGGTCAAATAAGCTTTTCTTTAAATAAAATCGATCCAAATATATAAAAAAACATAGACCCGCTGGTTTATCCAACGCTCCACCCAAGGGAATGGTGACGTGGGCCGGGTCAACTTTGTGCCAGAAGTGGCCCCTCTATGGGATCTATCTTCCTGTATAATTTCAGTTCTCTATTCGAACCCTGTGATTTTTTGAGAGAATAAAATGTGTCATTTTGCCATACTTCCGGGTTTGGTCATAGTTCAACACTAAATGTGCCGCACCCACCCCGGGAAACGTTGAGCCGCACTTCTGTCAACATTTTTGTGTTTGAGCAATACTACCACGTTTTCGTGTAAAGTTTCAGTCACCAAATCGGTCAAATAAGCTTTCTTTTAAAATAAAATCGATCCAAATATATAGAAAATATAGACCCGTTGGTTTATCCAACGCTCCACCCAAGGGAATGGTGACGTGGGCCGGGTCAACTTTGTGCTAGAAATGGCCTCTCTATGGGATCTATCTTCCTGTATAATTTCAGTTCTCTATTCGAACCCTGTGATTTTTGAGAGAATAAAATGTCTCATTTTGCCATACTTCCGGGTTTGGTCATAGTTCAACACTAAATGTGCCGCACCCACCCCGGGAAACGTTGAGCCGCACTTCTGTCAACATTTTTGTGTTTGGGCAATATTACCACGTTTTCGTGTAAAGTTTCAGTCACCAAATCGGTCAAACAAGCTTTCTTTTAAAATAAAATCGATCCAAATATATAGAAAATATAGACCCGTTGGTTTATCCAACGCTCCACCCAAGGGAATGGTGACGTGGGCCGGGTCAACTTTGTGCCAGAAGTGGCCCCTATGTGTGATCTATCTTCTTGTATAATTTCAGTTCTCTATTCGAATCCTGTGATTTTTGAGAGAATAAAATGTGTCATTTTGCCATACTTCCGGGTTTGGTCATAGTTCAACACTAAATGTGCCGCACCCACCCCGGGAAACGTTGAGCCGCACTTCTGTCAACATTTTTGTGTTTGAGCAATACTACCACGTTTTCGTGTAAAGTTTCAGTCACCAAATCGGTCAAATAAGCTTTCTTTTAAAATAAAATCGATCCAAATATATAGAAAATATAGACCCGTTGGTTTATCTAACGCTCCACCCAAGGGAATGGTGACGTGGGACGGGTCAACTTTGTGCTAAAAATGGCCTCTCTATGGGATCTATCTTCCTGTATAATTTCAGTTCTCTATTCGAACCCTGTGATTTTTGAGAGAATAAAATGTCTCATTTTGCCATACTTCCGGGTTTGGTCATAGTTCAACACTAAATGTGCCGCACCCACCCCGGGAAACGTTGAGCCGCACTTCTGTCAACATTTTTGTGTTGGGGCAATATTACCACGTTTTCGTGTAAAGTTTCAGTCACCAAATCGGTCAAACAAGCTTTCTTTTAAAATAAAATCGATTCAAATATATAGAAAATATAGACCCGTTGGTTTATCCAACGCTCCACCCAAGGGAATGGTGACGTGGGCCGGGTCAACTTTGTGCCAGAAGTGGCCCCTCTGTGTGATCTATCTTCTTGTATAATTGCAGTTCTCTATTCGAATCCTGTGATTTTTGAGAGAATAAAATGTGTCATTTTGCCATACTTCCGGGTTTGGTCATAGTTCAACACTAAATGTGCCGCACCCACCCCGGGAAACGTTGAGCCGCACTTCTGTCAACATTTTTGTGTTGATGCAATGCTGCCACGTTTTCGTGTAAATGTTTTAGTCACCAAATCGGTCAAATAAGCTTTCTTTTAAAATAAAATCGATCCAAATATATAGAAAATATAGACCCGTTGGTTTATCCAACGCTCCACCCAAGGGAATGGTGACGTGGGCCGGGTCAACTTTGTGCCAGAAGTGGCCCCTCTATGGGATCTATCTTCCTGTATAATTTCAGTTCTCTATTCGAACCCTGTGATTTTTGAGAGAATAAAATGTGTCATTTTGCCATACTTCCGGGTTTGGTCATAGTTCAACACTAAATGTGCCGCACCCACCCCGGGAAACGTTGAGCCGCACTTCTGTCAACATTTTTGTGTTTGAGAAATACTACCACGTTTTCCTGTAAAGTTAAAGTCACCAAAATCGGTCAAATAAGCTTTTCTTTTAATAAAATCGATCCAATCGGTCAAGTTAGGAGGCACTTGATGGCTTTTTAGGTCTCCTTGATTGCAACCCTGGCGGGCCCAAAAAAGTCACGGAGTGCTCAGGAGCACTCAAAAGTGGTTTAGAAAGTTACATAGAGTGGCATCGAGTGAGAATACGTGCTTTTTTGTGTGTTTGTCCAGAATATGTTGCTGTACAGGTCATTTTATGAGCCACTTGGTGTCTATTTATGTCTGCTTGGATGCTATCCCGGCGACATTATAAAAAGTCCCGGAGTGCTCAAGAGCACTCAAAAGTGGTTTAGAAAGATACACAGAATGACATCGAGTCAGTCTACGTGCTTTTTATGTGTTTTTGTCCAGAATATTTTGCTGTAGAGGTCAAGTTAGGAGGCACTTGATGGCTTTTTAGGTCTCCTTGATTGCAACCCTGGCGGCCCCAAAAAAAGTCTCGGAGTGCTCAAGAGCACTCAAAAGTGGTTTAAAAAGTTACATAGAGTGGCATCGAGTGAGACTACGTGCTATTTATGTGTTTTTGTCCAGAATATTTTGCTGTACAGGTCATGTTAGGAGCCACTTGGTGTCTGTTTCTGTCTGCTTGGATGCTATCCCGGCGGCCCTACAAAATGTCTCGGAATGCTCAAGAGCACTCAAGCCTTCTATAAACAGTTACAGAGAGGGATATCGAGTGAGACTACGTGCTTTTTATGTGTTTTTGTGAAGAATGTTTTGCTGTACAGGCCATGTTAGAAGCCACTTGGTGTCTATTTATGTCTGCTTGGATGCTATCCCGGCGCCCCTATAAAAAGTCTCGGAGTGCTCAAGAGCACTCAAAAGTGGTTTAGAAAGATACACAGAGTGACATCGAGTGAGTCTACGTGCTTTTTATGTGTTTTTGTCCAGAATGTTTTGCTGTAGAGGTCAAGTTAGGAGGCACTTGGTGGCTTTTTAGGTCTCCTTGATTGCAACCCTGGCGGCCCCAAAAAAAGTCTCGGAGTGCTCAAGAGCACTCAAAAGTGGTTTAGAAAGATACACAGAGTGACATCGAGTGAGTCTACGTGCTTTTTATGTGTTTTTGTCCAGAATGTTTTGCTGTAGAGGTCAAGTTAGGAGGCACTTGGTGGCTTTTTAGGTCTCCTTGATTGCAACCCTGGCGGCCCCAAAAAAAGTCTCGGAGTGCTCAAGAGCACTCAAAAGTGGTTTAGAAAGTTACATAGAGTGGCATCGAGTGAGACTACGTGCTATTTATGTGTTTTTGTCCAGAATGTTTTGCTGTAGAGGTCAAGTTAGGAGGCACTTGTTGGCTTTTCAGGTCTGCTTGATTGCAACCGCGGCGGCCCTAGAAAAAGTCACGGAGTGCTCACGAGCACTCAAAAGTGGTTTAGAAAGTAACACAGAGTGACACCGAGTGAGAATAGGTACTTGTTTGTGTTTTGTCCAAAATATTTTGCTGTACGGGTCATTTTAGGAGCAACTTGGTGTCTGTTTATGTCTGCTTGGATGCTATCCCGGCGGCCCTACAAAAAGTCTCGGAGTGCTCAAGAGCACTCAAGCCTTCTATAAACAGTTACAGAGAGGGATATCGAGTGAGACTACGTGCTTTTTATGTGTTTTTGTGAAGAATGTTTTGCTGTACAGGCCATGTTAGAAGCCACTTGGTGTCTATTTATGTCTGCTTGGATGCTATCCCGGCGCCCCTATAAAAAGTCTCGGAGTGCTCAAGAGCACTCAAAAGTGGTTTAGAAAGATACACAGAGTGACATCGAGTGAGTCTACGTGCTTTTTATGTGTTTTTGTCCAGAATGTTTTGCTGTAGAGGTCAAGTTAGGAGGCACTTGGTGGCTTTTTAGGTCTCCTTGATTGCAACCCTGGCGGCCCCAAAAAAAGTCTCGGAGTGCTCAAGAGCACTCAAAAGTGGTTTAGAAAGATACACAGAGTGACATCGAGTGAGTCTACGTGCTTTTTATGTGTTTTTGTCCAGAATGTTTTGCTGTAGAGGTCAAGTTAGGAGGCACTTGGTGGCTTTTTAGGTCTCCTTGATTGCAACCCTGGCGGCCCCAAAAAAAGTCTCGGAGTGCTCAAGAGCACTCAAAAGTGGTTTAGAAAGTTACATAGAGTGGCATCGAGTGAGACTACGTGCTATTTATGTGTTTTTGTCCAGAATGTTTTGCTGTAGAGGTCAAGTTAGGAGGCACTTGTTGGCTTTTCAGGTCTGCTTGATTGCAACCGCGGCGGCCCTAGAAAAAGTCACGGAGTGCTCACGAGCACTCAAAAGTGGTTTAGAAAGTAACACAGAGTGACACCGAGTGAGAATAGGTACTTGTTTGTGTTTTGTCCAAAATATTTTGCTGTACGGGTCATTTTAGGAGCCACTTGGTGTCTGTTTATGTCTGCTTGGATGCTATCCCGGCGGCCCTACAAAAAGTCTCGGAGTGCTCAAGAGCACTCAAACGTTCTATAAAAAGTTACAGAGTGTGATATCGAGTGAGAATACGTGCTTTTTATGTGTTTTTGTGAAGAATGTTTTGCTGTACAGGTCATGTTAGAAGCCACTTGGTGTCTATTTATGTCTGCTTTGATGCTATCCCGGCGCCCCTATAAGAAGTCTCGGAGTGCTCAAGAGCACTCAAAAATGGTTTAAAAAGATACACAGAGTGACATCGAGTAAGTCTACGTGCTTTTAATGTGTTTTTGTCCAGAATGTTTTGCTGTAGAGGTCAAGTTAGGAGGCACTTGATGGCTTTTTAATTCTCCTTGATTGCAACCCTGGCGGCCCCAAAAAAGTCACGGAGTGCTCAAGAGCACTCAAAAGTGGTTTAGAAAATTACATAGAGTGGCATCGAGTGAGACTGCGTGCTTTTTATGTGTTTTTGTCCAGAATGTTTTGCTGTAGAGGTCAAGTTAGGAGGCACCTCATGGCTTTTCAGTTCTGCTTGATTGCAACCGCGGCGGCCCTAGAAAAAGTCACGGAGTGCTCACGAGCACTCAAACGTGGTTTAGAAAGTTACACAGAGTGACACCGAGTGAGAATACGTGCTTTTTTGTGTTTTTGTCCAGAATATTTTGCTGTACAGGTCATGTTAGGAGCCACTTGGTGTCTGTTTCTGTCTGCTTGGATGCTATCCCGGCGGCCCTACAAAATGTCTCGGAATGCTCAAGAGCACTCAAGCCTTCTATAAACAGTTACAGAGAGGGATATCGAGTGAGACTACGTGCTTTTTATGTGTTTTTGTGAAGAATGTTTTGCTGTACAGGCCATGTTAGAAGCCACTTGGTGTCTATTTATGTCTGCTTGGATGCTATCCCGGCGCCCCTATAAAAAGTCTCGGAGTGCTCAAGAGCACTCAAAAGTGGTTTAGAAAGATACACAGAGTGACATCGAGTGAGTCTACGTGCTTTTTATGTGTTTTTGTCCAGAATGTTTTGCTGTAGAGGTCAAGTTAGGAGGCACTTGGTGGCTTTTTAGGTCTCCTTGATTGCAACCCTGGCGGCCCCAAAAAAAGTCTCGGAGTGCTCAAGAGCACTCAAAAGTGGTTTAGAAAGATACACAGAGTGACATCGAGTGAGTCTACGTGCTTTTTATGTGTTTTTGTCCAGAATGTTTTGCTGTAGAGGTCAAGTTAGGAGGCACTTGGTGGCTTTTTAGGTCTCCTTGATTGCAACCCTGGCGGCCCCAAAAAAAGTCTCGGAGTGCTCAAGAGCACTCAAAAGTGGTTTAGAAAGTTACATAGAGTGGCATCGAGTGAGACTACGTGCTATTTGTGTGTTTTTGTCCAGAATGTTTTGCTGTAGAGGTCAAGTTAGGAGGCACTTGTTGGCTTTTCAGGTCTGCTTGATTGCAACCGCGGCGGCCCTAGAAAAAGTCACGGAGTGCTCACGAGCACTCAAAAGTGGTTTAGAAAGTAACACAGAGTGACACCGAGTGAGAATAGGTACTTGTTTGTGTTTTGTCCAAAATATTTTGCTGTACGGGTCATTTTAGGAGCAACTTGGTGTCTGTTTATGTCTGCTTGGATGCTATCCCGGCGGCCCTACAAAAAGTCTCGGAGTGCTCAAGAGCACTCAAACGTTCTATAAAAAGTTACAGAGTGTGATATCGAGTGAGAATACGTGCTTTTTATGTGTTTTTGTGAAGAATGTTTTGCTGTACAGGTCATGTTAGAAGCCACTTGGTGTCTATTTATGTCTGCTTTGATGCTATCCCGGCGCCCCTATAAGAAGTCTCGGAGTGCTCAAGAGCACTCAAAAATGGTTTAAAAAGATACACAGAGTGACATCGAGTAAGTCTACGTGCTTTTAATGTGTTTTTGTCCAGAATGTTTTGCTGTAGAGGTCAAGTTAGGAGGCACTTGATGGCTTTTTAATTCTCCTTGATTGCAACCCTGGCGGCCCCAAAAAAGTCACGGAGTGCTCAAGAGCACTCAAAAGTGGTTTAGAAAATTACATAGAGTGGCATCGAGTGAGACTGCGTGCTTTTTATGTGTTTTTGTCCAGAATGTTTTGCTGTAGAGGTCAAGTTAGGAGGCACCTCATGGCTTTTCAGTTCTGCTTGATTGCAACCGCGGCGGCCCTAGAAAAAGTCACGGAGTGCTCACGAGCACTCAAACGTGGTTTAGAAAGTTACACAGAGTGACACCGAGTGAGAATACGTGCTTTTTTGTGTTTTTGTCCAGAATATTTTGCTGTACAGGTCATGTTAGGAGCCACTTGGTGTCTGTTTCTGTCTGCTTGGATGCTATCCCGGCGGCCCTACAAAATGTCTCGGAATGCTCAAGAGCACTCAAGCCTTCTATAAACAGTTACAGAGAGGGATATCGAGTGAGACTACGTGCTTTTTATGTGTTTTTGTGAAGAATGTTTTGCTGTACAGGCCATGTTAGAAGCCACTTGGTGTCTATTTATGTCTGCTTGGATGCTATCCCGGCGCCCCTATAAAAAGTCTCGGAGTGCTCAAGAGCACTCAAAAGTGGTTTAGAAAGATACACAGAGTGACATCGAGTGAGTCTACGTGCTTTTTATGTGTTTTTGTCCAGAATGTTTTGCTGTAGAGGTCAAGTTAGGAGGCACTTGGTGGCTTTTTAGGTCTCCTTGATTGCAACCCTGGCGGCCCCAAAAAAAGTCTCGGAGTGCTCAAGAGCACTCAAAAGTGGTTTAGAAAGATACACAGAGTGACATCGAGTGAGTCTACGTGCTTTTTATGTGTTTTTGTCCAGAATGTTTTGCTGTAGAGGTCAAGTTAGGAGGCACTTGGTGGCTTTTTAGGTCTCCTTGATTGCAACCCTGGCGGCCCCAAAAAAAGTCTCGGAGTGCTCAAGAGCACTCAAAAGTGGTTTAGAAAGTTACATAGAGTGGCATCGAGTGAGACTACGTGCTATTTATGTGTTTTTGTCCAGAATGTTTTGCTGTAGAGGTCAAGTTAGGAGGCACTTGTTGGCTTTTCAGGTCTGCTTGATTGCAACCGCGGCGGCCCTAGAAAAAGTCACGGAGTGCTCACGAGCACTCAAAAGTGGTTTAGAAAGTAACACAGAGTGACACCGAGTGAGAATAGGTACTTGTTTGTGTTTTGTCCAAAATATTTTGCTGTACGGGTCATTTTAGGAGCCACTTGGTGTCTGTTTATGTCTGCTTGGATGCTATCCCGGCGGCCCTACAAAAAGTCTCGGAGTGCTCAAGAGCACTCAAACGTTCTATAAAAAGTTACAGAGTGTGATATCGAGTGAGAATACGTGCTTTTTATGTGTTTTTGTGAAGAATGTTTTGCTGTACAAGTCATGTTAGAAGCCACTTGGTGTCTATTTATGTCTGCTTTGATGCTATCCCGGCGCCCCTATAAGAAGTCTCGGAGTGCTCAAGAGCACTCAAAAATGGTTTAAAAAGATACACAGAGTGACATCGAGTAAGTCTACGTGCTTTTAATGTGTTTTTGTCCAGAATGTTTTGCTGTAGAGGTCAAGTTAGGAGGCACTTGATGGCTTTTTAATTCTCCTTGATTGCAACCCTGGCGGCCCCAAAAAAGTCACGGAGTGCTCAAGAGCACTCAAAAGTGGTTTAGAAAATTACATAGAGTGGCATCGAGTGAGACTGCGTGCTTTTTATGTGTTTTTGTCCAGAATGTTTTGCTGTAGAGGTCAAGTTAGGAGGCACCTCATGGCTTTTCAGTTCTGCTTGATTGCAACCGCGGCGGCCCTAGAAAAAGTCACGGAGTGCTCACGAGCACTCAAACGTGGTTTAGAAAGTTACACAGAGTGACACCGAGTGAGAATACGTGCTTTTTTGTGTTTTTGGAGATTGGTGGTTGATCAGATATGAGGTACCTGGACACAAGACTGGGCTTTCCTGGATGTGAGCTTATATCACAGTGTTCAGTAGACATGCCGATATAAATGTACATAATATGCAATATTCGGTGCGCATGCGCAAGATGGAATTTTGAGTCAAAATATCAGTGTAATTCTATGCTTTACCAGCTTGCTGTCTGCCAACGTGATGGTACGTACCAAATTTGTCAGAAAAGGAGATACTTGAAAAAACTAGTACATACACAAAGGACTAGGGCAACCATCTAACAGTAATCGGTATTTATTCATTTATCAACAAGGAGCTGTGAATACGGACCAAAAATGTTGTGAGTTTTTGATATATATGCAAATAAAGAGGGGACTGAGGGTTGATCAGATGGGGGTACCTGGACACAAGACCGGGGTTTTCTGGAAGTGAGCTTATATCACAGTGCAAAGAAGACATGCTGATATACAATTTGCATAATGTGCAATATTCGGTGCACATGCGCAAGATGGAATTTTGAGTCAAAATATCAGTGTAATTCTATGCTTTACCAACTTGCTGTCTGCCAACGTGATGGTGGGTACCAAATTTGTTAGGAAAGGAGATACTCCCAAAGAACTAGTACGTACACAAAGGACTAGAGCAACCATATTACACTAATCGGTAGTCATTCATTTATCAACAAAGGGTTATGAATACGAACCAAAAATGTTGTAAGTTTGAAATATATATGCAAATAAAAATTAGATTGGGGGTTGATCAGCTGGGGTTGCCTGGACACAAGACTGGACTTTTCCGAAAGCGAGGATATATCACAGTGCAAAGTAGATAAGCCGATGTACAATGTGTATCATGTGCAATATTCGGTGCACACGCGAAAGGTGGAATTTTGAGTGAAAATGTCAATGTTATTTTGAGCTTCACTAGCTTGCTGTCTGCCAAAGTGATGGTAGGTACCAACTTGATCAGAAAAGGAGATGCTTGGCAAAAACTGGTGTCTTCAGAAAGGACTAGGGCAACCATATTAAAATAATCGGTAGTTATTTATTGATCAACAAGGGGCTATGAATACGGACCAAAAATGTTTGAGTTTTTAATATGTATATAAATAAGCAGGAGATTGGTGGTTGATCAGATATGAGGTACCTGGACACAAGACTGGGCTTTCCTGGATGTGAGCTTATATCACAGTGTTCAGTAGACATGCCGATATAAATGTACATAATATACAATATTCGGTGCGCATGCGCAAGATGGAATTTTGAGTCAAAATATCAGTGTAATTCTATGCTTTACCAGCTTGCTGTCTGCCAACGTGATGGTACGTACCAAATTTGTCAGAAAAGGAGATACTTGAAAAAAACTAGTACATACACAAAGGACTAGGGCAACCATCTAACAGTAATCGGTATTTATTCATTTATCAACAAGGAGCTGTGAATACGGACCAAAAATGTTGTGAGTTTTTGATATATATGCAAATAAAGAGGGGACTGAGGGTTGATCAGATGGGGGTACCTGGACACAAGACCGGGGTTTTCTGGAAGTGAGCTTATATCACAGTGCAAAGAAGACATGCTGATATACAATTTGCATAATGTGCAATATTCGGTGCACATGCGCAAGATGGAATTTTGAGTCAAAATATCAGTGTAATTCTATGCTTTACCAACTTGCTGTCTGCCAACGTGATGGTGGGTACCAAATTTGTTAGGAAAGGAGATACTCCCAAAGAACTAGTACGTACACAAAGGACTAGAGCAACCATATTACACTAATCGGTAGTCATTCATTTATCAACAAAGGGTTATGAATACGAACCAAAAATGTTGTAAGTTTGAAATATATATGCAAATAAAAATTAGATTAGGGGTTGATCAGCTGGGGTTGCCTGGACACAAGACTGGACTTTTCCGAAAGCGAGGATATATCACAGTGCAAAGTAGATAAGCCGATGTACAATGTGTATCATGTGCAATATTCGGTGCACACGCGAAAGGTGGAATTTTGAGTGAAAATGTCAATGTTATTTTGAGCTTCACTAGCTTGCTGTCTGCCAAAGTGATGGTAGGTACCAACTTTATCAGAAAAGGAGATGCTTGGCAAAAACTGGTGTCTTCAGAAAGGACTAGGGCAACCATATTAAAATAATCGGTAGTTATTTATTGATCAACAAGGGGCTATGAATACGGACCAAAAATGTTTGAGTTTTTAATATGTATATAAATAAGCAGGAGATTGGTGGTTGATCAGATATGAGGTACCTGGACACAAGACTGGGCTTTCCTGGATGTGAGCTTATATCACAGTGTTCAGTAGACATGCCGATATAAATGTACATAATATACAATATTCGGTGCGCATGCGCAAGATGGAATTTTGAGTCAAAATATCAGTGTAATTCTATGCTTTACCAGCTTGCTGTCTGCCAACGTGATGGTACGTACCAAATTTGTCAGAAAAGGAGATACTTGAAAAAAACTAGTACATACACAAAGGACTAGGGCAACCATCTAACAGTAATCGGTATTTATTCATTTATCAACAAGGAGCTGTGAATACGGACCAAAAATGTTGTGAGTTTTTGATATATATGCAAATAAAGAGGGGACTGAGGGTTGATCAGATGGGGGTACCTGGACACAAGACCGGGGTTTTCTGGAAGTGAGCTTATATCACAGTGCAAAGAAGACATGCTGATATACAATTTGCATAATGTGCAATATTCGGTGCGCATGCGCAAGATGGAATTTTGAGTCAAAATATCAGTGTAATTCTATGCTTTACCAACTTACTGTCTGCCAACGTGATGGTTGGTACCAAATTTGTTAGGAAAGGAGATACTCCCAAAAATCTAGTACGTACACAAAGGACTAGAGCAACCATATTACACTAATCGGTAGTCATTCATTTATCAACAAAGGGTTATGAATACGAACCAAAAATGTTGTAAGTTTGAAATATATATGCAAATAAAGATTAGATTGGGGGTTGATCAGCTGGGGGTACCTGGACACAAGACTGAACTTTTCCGGAAGTGAGGTTATATCATAGTGCAAAGTAGATAAGCCGATGTACAATGTGTATTATGTGCAATATTCGGTGCGCATGCGAAAGGTGGAATTTTGAGTGAAAATGTCAGTGTTATTTTGAGCTTCACTAGCTTGCTGTCTGCCAAAGTGATGGTAGGTACCAACTTTATCAGAAAAGGAGATGCTTGGCAAAAACTGGTGTCTTCAGAAAGGACTAGGGCAACCATATTAAAATAATCGGTAGTTATTTATTGATCAACAAGGGGCTATGAATACGGACCAAAAATGTTTGAGTTTTTAATATGTATATAAATAAGCAGGAGATTGGTGGTTGATCAGATGTGAGGTACCTGGACACAAGACTGGGCTTTCCTGGATGTGAGCTTATATCACAGTGTTCAGTAGACATGCCGATATACAATGTGCATAATATGCAATATTCGGTGCGCGTGCGCAAGATGGAATTTTGAGTCAAAATATCAGTGTAATTCTATGCTTTACCAGCTTGCTGTCTGCCAACGTGATGGTGGGTACCAAATTTGTCAGAAAAGGAGATACTTGAAAAAAACTAGTACATACACAAAGGACTAGGGCAACCATCTAACAGTAATCGGTATTTATTCATTTATCAACAAGGAGCTGTGAATACGGACCAAAAATGTTTGAGTTTTTAATATGTATATAAATAAGCAGGAGATTGGTGGTTGATCAGATATGAGGTACCTGGACACAAGACTGGGCTTTCCTGGATGTGAGCTTATATCACAGTGTTCAGTAGACATGCCGATATACAATGTGCATAATATGCAATATTCGGTGCGCGTGCGCAAGATGGAATTTTGAGTCAAAATATCAGTGTAATTCTATGCTTTACCAGCTTGCTGTCTGCCAACGTGATGGTACGTACCAAATTTGTCAGAAAAGGAGATACTCGAAAAAAAACTAGTACATACACAAAGGACTAGGGCAACCATCTAACAGTAATCGGTATTTATTCATTTATCAACAAGGAGCTGTGAATACGGACCAAAAATGTTGTGAGTTTTTGATATATATGCAAATAAAGAGGGGATTGAGGGTTGATCAGATGGGGGTACCTGGACACAAGACCGGGGTTTTCTGGAAGTGAGCTTATATCACAGTGCAAAGAAGACATGCTGATATACAATTTGCATAATGTGCAATATTCGGTGCACATGCGCAAGATGGAATTTTGAGTCAAAATATCAGTGTAATTCTATGCTTTACCAACTTGCTGTCTGCCAACGTGATGGTGGGTACCAAATTTGTTAGGAAAGGAGATACTCCCAAAAATCTAGTACGTACACAAAGGACTAGAGCAACCATATTACACTAATCGGTAGTCATTCATTTATCAACAAAGGGTTATGAATACGAACCAAAAATGTTGTAAGTTTGAAATATATATGCAAATAAAGATTAGATTGGGGGTTGATCAGCTGGGGTTACCTGGACACAAGACTGGACTTTTCCGGAAGTGAGGTTATATCACAGTGCAAAGTAGATAGGCCGATGTACAATGTGTATCATGTGCAATATTCGGTGCGCATGCGAAAGGTGGAATTTTGAGTGAAAATGTCAGTGTTATTTTGATCTTCACTAGCTTGCTGTCTGCCAAAGTGATGGTAGGTACCAACTTTATCAGAAAAGGAGATGCTTGGCAAAAACTGGTGTCTGCAGAAAGGTTATTTATTGTTGAACAAGGGGCTATGAATATGGACCAAAAATGTTTGAATTTTTAATATACTTACAAATAAAGATTAGATTGGGGGTTGATCAGATATGGGTTACCGGGACACAAGACGGGGCTTTTCTGGCAGGGAGCTTATATCTTAGTGTGCAGTAGACATGAAGATGTACAATGTGCATAATGTGCAATATTCCGTGCGCATGCCCGAGATGTAATTTGTAGTGAAAAAAGTTAGTGCTTTTTTAACTTTTACTAGTTTGCTGTCTGGCAAAGTGATGATAGGTACCTATTTTGTCAGGAATGGAGTTGCTTTGAAAAAACTGATACATACACAAAGGACTGAGGCAACCATATGGCAGTAATCGGTAGTTATTTAGTGATCAAGAAGGAGCTATGAATACGGACCAAAAATGTTGTGGGTGTTAAATATATATTCAAATATAGAGGGGATTGAGGGTTGATCAGGTGGGAGGTACCTGGACACAAGACCGGGGTTTTCCGGAAGTAAGCTTATATCACAGTGCAAGGTAGACATACTGATGTACAATGTGCATAGTGTACAATATTCGGTGCGCATGTGCAAGGTGGAATTTTGAGTTAAAATGTCAGTATTATTTGAAGCTTTACAAGGTTGCTGTCTGCCAAAGCGATGTCAGGTACCCACTTTATCAGAAAAGGAGTTGCTTGGCAAAAACTAGTGTCTACAGAAAGGACTAGGGCAACTATATTAAAATAATCGGTAGTTATTTATTTATCAACAAGCGGCTATGAATACGGAGCAAAAATATTGTGAGATTTTAATATATATGCAAATAAAGAGGGGATTGAGGGTTGATCAGATGGGGGGTAGCTGGACACAAGACCGGGCTTTTCTGGAAGTGAGCTTATATGACAGTGCAAAGTACACATGCCGATGTACAATGTGCATAATGTGCAATATTCGGTGCGCATGCGCGAGGTGGAATTTGGAGTTAAGATCTCAGTATTATTTTAAGCTTTACTAGCTTGCTGTCTGCCAATGTGATGACAGGTACCAACTTTATCAGAAAAGGAGTTGCTTGGCAAAAACTGGTGTCTACAGAAAGGACTAGGGCAACCATATTAAAATAATCGGTAGTTATGTATTGATCAACTAGGGGCTATGAATACGGACCAAAAAGTTTTTAATACTTATGTCAATAAGCAGGGGATTGGGGGTTGATCAGACATGGTGTACCTGGACACAAGACTGGGCTTTTCTTGAAGTGAGCTTATAGTACAGTGCAGAGTAGACATGCCGATGTACAATGTGCATAGTGTGCAACATTCGGTGTGCCTGCGCGATGTGGAATTTGGAGTGAAGATGTCAGTGTTTTTTTTAAGTTTTACTAGTTTGCTGTCTGCCAAAGTGATGGTAGGTACCACCACCTCGAAGGGGTGAAGTGAGCTTCATTTTTTACTACAGTTGCTTGTTTTCATATTATAAACGCAGAATATGATTAAATTTGACCGAAAATTCGGTACAACAGCACTTTTATTGCTTTTTTTTTTATTAGCCCAGCTAACGTTACACGTAAGCTGGGGTATTCCTATCGGTTTGCGGGCGGTGTCCGTTAGTTAGTTAGTTAGTTAGTTAGTTAGTTAGTTAGTTAGTTACTTAGTTCGTTGTTTATTTAGTAAACTTTGGTTCAAAATGCATCTCCTCCTACAATTTTGATCCGATGTCATTTATTTTTAGTGTGAGGCATCCCTAAGGGATCATGCATACGGCTTGTGCTTTTCTAGTCGATCGGATGATTTTTCAATTTTTGGGGAATTTTTAAAGAAAAATTTTTAAAATGTATCTCCTCCTACATTTTTGACCCGATGTCATTTATTTTTGGTATGAGGCACCCCTAAAGGGTCATGCATACGGCTTGTGCTTTTTTAGTCGATCGGGCAATTTTTGTATTTTTGGAGAATTTTTTAGGCAAAAATTTCGAATATAATTCAAAATGCATCTACTCCTACAATTTTGGATCGATATCATTTATTTTTGGTGTGAGGCATCGCTAAGGGGTTCTACATAGGGCTTGTACTTTTTTAGTTGATCGGGTGATTTTTGAATTTTTGGGGAATTTTTAAAGAAAAAATTTTAAAATGTGTCTCCTCCTACATTTTTGACCGGATGTCATTTATTTTTGGTATGAGGCACCCCTAAAGAGTCGTGCATATGGCTTGTGCTTGTTTAGTCGATCGGACAATTTTTGTATTTTTGGGGAATTTTTTAAGCAAAAATTTCAAAATATATTCAAAATGCATCTACTCCTACAAATTTGAATCGATGTCATTTATTTTTGGTGTGAGGAATCCCTATGGGGTCCTGCATGAGACTTGTGATTTTCTAGTCGATCGGGTGATTTTTGAATTTTTGGGGAATTTTTGAAGAAAAAATTTTAAAATGTATCCAGTCCTACATTTTTGATCCGATGTCCTTTTTTTTTTTTTTTTGGTATGAGGCACCTTAAAGGGTCGTGCATACGGCTTGTGCTTTTTAGTCGATTGGACAATTTTTGTATTTTTAGGGAGCTTTTGAAGAAAAAAAACTTCAAAATGCATTTCCCCCTACAGTTTTGATCTTTCTCTCTCTCTCTTTTGTTTTTGGGTTTGAGGCATCCCTAAGGGGTTGAGCATACGGCTTGCGCTTTTTAGTCGATCCGACAATTTCTGTATTTTTATGGAATTTTTGAAGAAAAACTTCAAAATGCATTTCCTCCTACAGTTCTTATCCGATTTCATTTATTTTTGGTGTGAGGCATTCTATGGGGTCGCGCATACGGCTTGCGCTTTTATAGTGGATCGGGTGATTTTTGAATTTTTGGGGAATTTTTGAAAAAAAAAAAATTTAAAATGTATCTCGTCCTACATTTTTGATCCGATGTCTGTTTTTTTTTTTCTTCTTTTTTTTTTTGGTATGAGGCACTCCTAAAGGGTCGTGCATATGGCTTGTGCTTGTTTAGTCGATCGGACAATTTTTGTATTTTTGGGGAATTTTTTAAGCAAAAATTTCAAAATATATTCAAAATGCATCTACTCCTACAAATTTGAATCGATGTCATTTATTTTTGGAGTGAGGAATCCCTATGGGGTTCTGCATGAGACTTGTGATTTTCTAGTCGATCGGGTGATTTTTGAATTTTTGGGGAATTTTTGAAGAAAAAATTTTAAAATGTATCCAGTCCTACATTTTTGATCCGATGTCCTTTTTTTTTTTTTTTTTTTTTTGGTATGAGGCACCCTAAAGGGTCGTGCATACGGCTTGTGCTTTTTAGTCGATTGGACAATTTTTGTATTTTTAGGGAGCTTTTGAAGAAAAAAAACTTCAAAATGCATTTCCCCCTACAGTTTTGATCTTTCTCTCTCTCTCTCTCTTTTGTTTTTGGGTTTGAGGCATCCCTAAGGGGTTGAGCATACGGCTTGCGCTTTTTAGTCGATCCGACAATTTCTGTATTTTTATGGAATTTTTGAAGAAAAACTTCAAAATGCATTTCCTCCTACAGTTCTTATCCGATTTCATTTATTTTTGGTGTGAGGCATCCCTATGGGGTCGCGCATACGGCTTGTGCTTTTATAGTGGATCGGGTGATTTTTGAATTTTTGGGGAATTTTTGAGAAAAAAATTTAAAATGTATCTCGTCCTACATTTTTGATCCGGTGTTTTTTTTTTTTTTTTTTTTCTTTTTTTTTTTTTTTTTTGGTATGAGGCACCCTAAAGGGTCGTGCATATTGCTTGTACTGTTTAGTCGATCGGACAATTTTTGTATTTTTAGGGAGCTTTTGAAGAGAAAAAAACTCTGTAGTGCATTTCCCCCTACAGTTTTGATCTTTCTCTCTTTTTTTATGGGTTTGAGGCATCCCTAAGGGGTTGAGCATACGGCTTGCGCATTTTAGTCGATCCGACAATTTCTGTATTTTTAGGGAATTTTCGAAGAAAAACTTCAAAATGCATTTTCTCCTACAGTTTTTATCCGATTTCATTTATTTTTGGTATGAGGCATCCTTAGGTGGGTCGGGCATACGGCTTGTGCTATTTGACTCGACTTGGAAATTTTTGATTTCGGGGGGGGGGGGGGGGGGCGGGGAGGGGGAATTTTTGATGAAAATACCTCAAAATGCATCTTCTCCTGCAGTTTTGATCAGACATCATTTGTTTTGGGGCTGAGGCATGCTTAGGGTGTCGTGAATACGGCCTGTGCTTTTCGAGTGGATCAGAATTTTTGGGGAATTTTTGAAGAAAAAAACTTCAAAATGCATTTCCTCCTACAGTTTTTATCAGATTTCATTTATTTTTTATATAAGCCGTCTTTAGGGGGTCATGCATACGGCTTGTGCTTTTTGAGTGAATTGGAAAACTTTTGAATTTTTTTTCGGAATTTTTGAAAAAAAAATTAAATTATCCTACAGCGCATAAATGCAAGTTAAATGAACTTGCGCAGTAGTCAGATTTAACAACCGCACATCGACGCAAGTTAAATAAACATTCGCAGTAGTCCAACATGCGCATTGGTCCGAAATGTGAACCGCGCATCGACGGAAGATAAACATGCGAACTGGCTCAAAATAAGCACCGCGCATCAACGCAAGTTAAATAAACATGCGCACTGGTCCAAAAAAGAACTACGCATCGACGCAGGTACACTGGTCCGAATTCCGAACCGCACATCAGCGCAAGTTAAATACACATTTGCACTGGTCCAAAATAAGTACCGAGCATCAACACAAGTTAAAAAAACATGCGCACTGGTGGAAAATGCGAAATGCTCATTAACGCAAGCTAAATAAACAAACACACTGGTCAGAAATTGGAACCGAGCATTAACGCAAGTTAAATAAACATGCGCACTGGTTAGAAATGCGAACTGCACATTAACGCAAGTTAAATAACGTGCGCACTATTCAAAATAAGAACTGCGTATCAACGCAACTTAAATAAACATGCGCACTGGTCCAGAATAAGAACCGCGCATCAACTCAAATTAAAGAAATATGCGCATTGGCCTGAAATAAGAACCGCACATCGACACACGTTAAATAAACATGCGCAGTGGTTCGAAATGCAAACCACGCGCCAACGCAAGTTAAATAAACATTTGCACTGGTTCAAAATAAGCACCGCACATCAACGCAAGTTAAATAAACATGCGCACTGGTCCGGAATTCGTACCGTGCATCAACGCAAGTTAAATAAACATGCGAACTGGTAGAAAATGCGAACGGCTTATCTACGCAAGCTAAATAAACAAACACACTGGTGAGAAATAGGAACCGAGCAATAACGCAAGTCAAATAAACATTGCACTGGTCCAAAATAAACACCGCGCATCAACGCAAGTTGAATAAACATGCGCAATGGTCCAAAATGCAAACCGCGCGCCAAGTTAGATCAACATATGCACACGTCCAAAATAGGCACCGTGCATCAACGCAAGTTAGATAAACATGCAAACTCTTCCGAAATGCGAACCGCGCATCAAGGCAACCTAAGGAAACTTGTGCACTTGTCCAAAATAAGTACCGCTCATCAACGCAAGTAAAATAAACATGCGCATTGGTCTGGAATAAGAATCGCGCATCGACGCAAGTTAAATAAAAATGCGCATTGATCCGAAATAAGAACCGCACATCAACACAAGGTAAATAAACATGCGCACTGATCCGAAATAAGAATCGCACATCAACACAGGTAAAAAACATGGGCGCTGGTCCGAAATGCCAGGCGCACATCAACGCAAGTTAAATAAACATGTGCACTGGTCCAGAATAAGCACCGCGCATCAATGCAAGTTAAATAAACATGCGCAATGGTCCGAAATTCGAACCGCGCGTCAACGCAAGTTAAATAAACATGCGCAATGGTCCGAAATTCGAACTGCTCATCAACGCAAGTTGAATAAACCTGCACACTGGTCCAAAATGCAAACCGCGCACCAACGCAAGTAAAATAAACATATGCACACGTCCAAAATAATCACCGTGCAAGTTAGATAAACATGCCTACTCTTCCGAAATGCGAACCGCACATCAAGGCAACCTAAGAAAACTTGTGCACTTGTCCAAAATAAGTACCGCTCATCAACGCAAGTAAAATAAACATGCGCATTGGTCTGGAATAAGAACCGCGCATTAACCTTTATTAAGTTAAATAAACATGTTCCAAAATGAGAGCCGCGCATCAACGCAAATTAAATAAACATGCGTAGTTGTCTGAATAAGAACCGCGCATCGAGGCAAGTTACATAAATATGCGCACTGGTCCGAAATGCGAGCGTTGTTTGAAGGTATCTATGGCAGACTATCCAGTCTACCAGAGATACAAAAAATGTGTTCCCCATTTTTCTGGGAAAGAAATCTTTGTATGCATTTATCGGTCTATGTTCTGGTCCGGTGCTAAATTAATTATTGAGCTAGCTCTTTGCCGTCTCATCTTTTGAAGCCCGATATTTCAGGGAAATTCCTTCGCTCATGCACGCTGGAATGGGTCTTATTGCTTTTCGTAAGCTGGGACTTTGTCCTTGGACAAACTTGTTTAATATGTGTTTTGTTTAATATGTGTGATATTTGGAGTGTCCTCTCCCACCCCAAAAGAATGGGTGTGTTGTCCAAACGTTTGCGGCATTAGTAGAGTACCAATAGGATCTAGCTTTGTGAAAAATAGCAGTTTTCAGATCGGCACAATTATCAGCATGGAGCCGGAAATGTATAATTTTTCTTAGTTTCAGATAGCAGGGGGGCAACTCAAATTTCACTGACCACATCACATCCGATCATATCCCCAAATTTTTAAGGTATCAGTAGGGTATCTGCATGGTCCAGCTTTATGCCAAATATCAGTTTTCAATAATAATACAATAGTACAATAAACAAAATGTATCATTTTCCCTTATTTTCAGATAGCAGGGTGGACCACCCAAAATGGGTAAGCAATTAGGAACTGCGCTCAAGTAAAGTTGCCAGGGTACCAATAAATTGGTTCCAGTGAAAGTGCTAACCATAAATAAACATTTTAGTGCGCATTTCCTGAAGACAGCATATATCACATAAGGGCGGAGTGAACACGAATGTTTAACTGGAGAACAGTCGAGTGGGGATGAAGTTTGAAGTTTCTTTCTTTCTTTCTTGGTGATTGATTAAGCATTCCCGTGAACGTTCGGGTGCAAAATTAAGTTATCCAGTAATGTTTTAGTCAGCACTTGTCGCTTGCTTTTGTGGGTTCGACTCCCACAGATGGGTAAGCAATTTGGAACTGCGCTCAAGTAAAGTTGCCAGGGTACCAATAAATTGCTTCCAGTGAAAATGCTAACCATAAATATACATTTAAGTGCACCTTGCCTGAAGACAACATATATCACATAAGGGCGGATTTGAGTGCACACGAATGTTTAACTGGAGAACAGTCGAGTGGGGATGAAGTTTGAAGTTTCTTTCTTTCTTGGTGATTGATGAAGCATTCCCATGAATGTTCGGGTGTTTTAGTCAGCACTTGTCGCTTGCTTTTGTGGGTTCGACTCCCACAGAGTGCTTGCATAACGATTTCTTATGCGACCTATTGGCGCTCTCCGGTGAAAGTATCGCAAGATAAGTGTTAGACTAGGACATTGCCCGTAAAATGGTTGCAGACCAAAATTATTGCAAATGATAGCAGTAGTATCAAGGGAAGTACTACATACTAAAGAAAGAGTGTTGAATGGATAAGGAGTCGCATATTTGTGTAGTTATAGGTGAAACACTTTTAGCCGTAAATATGGAATGCCGTTTTAACATTTAATGCTTATTTTTGATATCAAAATATATTAAGAGATATCAATAAATCAATGTAGATCTCATTAATTTATATTTTGCTATCAATAATTGAATTTTAGATGGCAAAAATGTATTTTTGAGATCAAAAAATAAATTTTACAAAACTAAAAATCTTACGGGAGACACACATTTACATAAAATATAACGAATTGTCAATAATAACGACACAAGTTTTGATCTCAAAAATTGCCTCCTTTTTGTACAGTAAAAAATTAAAATAAAGATTCCATATACAAGGATAGCCATTATTTAGTTACAGATGAGTGTTTCTGAATTTTTTATTTAAAAAGATAGACTGATATTTTGATATCAAGAATCAATTTTTGAGATCAAAAAATCGTTTGCATATTTCAAAATACAAATTAAAAAAGTATCAGTCTAAAATAATGATATCTGAAATAAATTCTTGATATCAATATATATAAAATCAATTATTGAGCTCAAAAACGATATTTTGCTATCAAATATTTCAATTTTGCTATCAAGAATTGAATTTTTGATCTCAAAAAATCAATTTTAGATATCATTAAATCATTTTTGATATGTAATATTTCTTGATATCTCTAAATATTTTTTGATATCAAATTTTTTTTTTGAGATCAAGAATACATTTAGAGATATCAAAAATACAAGTATATGCCCTTGCGGGAATGAAGTTTGAATGGGCACAGAATGTAATATGGTACAACATTCCACGACTGTGAACACATATATTATGATTTATTAATTACACTTTATGAGTAGTTCTTTTTTTTTAATTTTATGATTTATACAGGGTTATTTTCAGACTGACACATTGACCCTGCTTTTGCGGCAAAGTGACCCGTTATTTGTTACATAGCGACCAACATTTAATATTTCAAAAAATTTTCGCTTCCCTGTTCAAGTATACGTAAAATATGATTTTACACTATTACTAATAAACTTTTCCCTATTTGTATAATGCATATGTGCTCATTTATAACATTTAGGTTTTATTATTATGATTTACATAGTGTCCATTTACAAATCTACATAGTGAGCATGCTTTTGCTACATAGTGACCCATAATTTGTTACACAGTGACCAGTTTTTCAAATGTTGTTACATAGTGACCATTTTTTGCTACATAGTGACCAGTTATTTGTTACATAGTGCTTTGTCATATTATTATTATTATTATTATTATTATTATTATTATTATTATTATTATTATTATTATTATTATTGTTATTATTATAAGCATTGGCTTTTTATCATTATTATTATTATTATTATTATTGTTATTATTGTTATTATTATTATTATTATTATTATTATTATTATTATTATTATTATTATTATTATTATTATTATTATTATTATTATTATTATTATTATATGCAGATTTATACCGCGCTTATAATGGCATACACCCTAAGCCCCACAATATTATTCTAAAAATATAATCTAAAACATATAATATAAAACTTTCAACATTTATATGCTAACTTAAAAAGATGTGTTTTTAACATCTTTCTAAATACTAAAAGGTTACTTTCGGTTCTTATTTACAATGGTAATTTGTTCCAAATCCTTGGCACTATATTCTGAAAAGCTCTATCACCGTAGCGATTGTTTGTTCGTTTTTCCACTAGTAAGTGCTGGGATTCCGTTCTTGGTGCACGGCACGGGGCGTATAGTGTAAGCATATCCCTCACATATGACGGTGCCTTATTATTCAATGCTTTATGAGTGATGAGGGCTATCTTGAACTGTATCCACTCATGAACTGGCAACCAATACAAAGAATGCAGCTTCTGGATTACAGATTCATGGACTGAAAACCTGATCACACGTGCTGACCTGTTCATTATCCTTTGGCGACGATCTATTCGCTTTTTGGGAAGGTTCACTAAAATACTGTTGCAATAGTCAATACGACTGATGACAAGAGAAAGCACCAACATCTTTGCTGCATCCTCAGTAATTCTATTCCTGACATCTCGAGTCCATTTTAGGAAGTAGTAACACTTCTGAACAACCGAGCTTAGGTGTTTATCCATATTTAGCGCAAAGTCAACGTGAACTCCTAACGCACATGCAGTATCCGACCTGAGAACAACTTCGTTATCCAAACAAATAGAATTCCCTTGAATGAATTGTCATTATGTACACTTGAAATAATCATAAACTCCGTTTTATCCTTGTTCAGTTTGAGTTTGTTTGCTGTCATCCAGCATTCAATCTCATTGACAGTCTTCCCTGGCATGACGTTAAACTGCCTCACTTGGGCCCAACCCTTTATTTTTAAAGGAGCCCCTAGACCCAAAGGTAGGCCGGACTAGATATTCCGACCCCCCTCGGGGTACCATTCTTACTGGGTTTAACTCAGTTCTACTGGTATCTCGCCACCCTCCCAACCACCCCCCCTCCCACCAATTTATCATCTCACCAACATTTCCCTTTCTGCCTTCCAAAAATATCATAACTTCCTTAATAATCACTGTACCATTTTTATAGCAAGTATAAAACCTTTCCAAAAATACACATACTAAAATAAAATTAACAATACTCCTTTTCCACTTAATAATACCCTTTTTTTAATAAATATGATGTCATTAATTGAAATAAAGAAAACACTTCCTTACCTTTATTTTTAACAGTCAACCCATTTTTGGATTATCATCTGGGGTCTACTTAATTGTAGTACTCCAGACATTAGTACTGTTACACCTTTTCCAAAGACCACTAGGAACCAGCAAAGACCTGTGCTACATCGTTCCCACGCAAAGGGCTTAAAAGCGTGGCAACCTGTTGTGCGTCCACCAAGATGCCTCACAGTAGCTGGTGATAGTACCAGTCATAAGGGCGCACTCTGCCGTTGGTTGCATCCCTTAGAGGAAGGAGAGCATTTACCTGGGTATTGAGGCTTCTTGACCCTTAGGCAGACTTTTCAAACACATATTCTGCTAAGGGACTTGTTTGCCAATACATGCCTTTGGTCCTTCTCTTCGGCCCAAGAAGCGTGGTCGTGAGTTGACGATCAATAATGGCTGGTCGACTAGGTTAACCACAGTGCTTCTGTAGGGTTAATCGAGGCATGACTGGCTCTCTACGTCGCCGTCATGTAGTAGAGTATTCCAGGTGTCCTAGCCCCGAGCGGGTTAATCCCGCTGCCAAAAGGTTGGTTAGAGTATGGCCATTGGCCGTCAGACCTGGTAGAAACCTTTAATTTTTAATTTTTATGGATACAAATGAACAGCAACCAAATAAACGAAGCACAACGAGGACACCCGCAAAGCGAGCCCATATTGAAATAGAGTCACCTCCGACATCCTTCCCGGAATACGTTATCATAACGCCAAGAGAAGGACGTCTTAAGATCTCTACATTCGCAGTCGAAAAGGGGCTTAACGGTATTGTCGGCATGCGGTTCACGGTAAAACGACTTCGATCGGGTGACCTATTAGTCCATATATACGAACGACGACACAGCAAAGCCCTGCTTGAACTTACGACGTTCGTGAATGTTCCTGTACAGTGCACCAGACAGTACATTGAATACTTCAAGAGGAGTAGTCGCCCACCCTGACCACCCTGCTCCATAGACGAACTCGTCAGAGAACTGAAACCACAGGGTGTTATAGAAGCCTTGCCAGAACGAGGTGACATGGTTGACAGTCCAGAAAATTCACAACATACCACCGCAAAGCACTACGGTGACAAAACTGAGCGAGTCGCGTACTTCAGCTACTGGCTCTCAAACGCAAGGTGGTGCAAGACCAAAAGTGACTACTCCCAATCAGCAGTGTGCAAAAAAGCTCACCACCGTCAAAGAGGAATGGTGCAGTGGCGGCCGCAGACCCCACCCCTTCCCCACCAACACCACAACAAACAACAAGTCCTCCATCTAACTTATCCAAGGAGGCCAAGGCCAACCTTAAAGAGAGAGCAAAACAAGACAAGGAAAGATTGCGCTCCTCTTTACCCAGCAAGGTAGAGAAAAGGTTCTCTCCACTAATGGAAGAAGACGATAGCATACACCGTCAGAACCCCTCTCCTCCAAAACAACAAAGGAAAGTGGTCATAAAAAGAAGCAAATTTTAAGAGCTAGTGTCGGAATATAAAGGCCCCTAGGCATAACTGAATAAGACCATATGGCAATAATTCAGTGGAATATACGAGGTTTTTGGACCAACTATCACGAAATGTTAACAATCATGTCCCAAAGTGACCCAGCAATAATTTGCCTACAAGAAACCTTCTCTAAAACCAATAACCAACCAACGCTGACGAGACAAAGAACATGTTAGCAACAAAGCCTCCGGAGGAATTGCAATGTTTGTTCGAAACGATATACCTCAAAGTGAAAAAATCTAAATACCAGGCTGTCAGGGCTACCTTGAACAAAACAATCACTGTGTGCAACATCTACGTGCCACCACCTTCAAAACCACAACCACAGTAATTTTCAGATCTCATAAACCAACTGCCAAAACCCATACTATTGGTCTGTGATTTCAACGAGATCATAGAAAGATCATAGAAAACCTACTACACCACCACAACCTGTCTTTACTCAATGACAAAACACCGACATATTTTCTTATGGTAACTGGTTCAAAAACCTCTATCGACCTCTGTAAGGCCTATGCTAACTTGTACCTGGATTTTAGCTGGAAAGTTATAGACTATCTACATGGAAGCGATCATTTTCTAATTTTAATTAAACAAACCATTCCACAACCACAAGAATGAGTAGACAAGTGGAATTTTAACAAAGCAGATTGGCTACAATTCCAAGAATTATGCAATCAGTCAATTACACGAGAACACCTTGAAAGTGATAATGACCCTATTCTACTATTCACCGCTTTGATACAATCAATAATGGAAAAGGCTATCCCGAGAATATCCAGATCTCGCAAAAGACTACACAAAATCTGGCTCAACGATGAATGCAAACGGTCAATAACTGCTCAAAAACAAGCGTTAAAACAGTTTATCAATCATCCGGACACAATAAGAAGAATGGAGTGTAAAAGGCTCAATCGCCCGCAAGACTGTAAAACGTTTATGGGAGGAGTTTGTCTCCAAGCTAAACGGGAAAACTTTATTAAAGATAACGTGGGACATGGTTAGGAAAATATCCGGCAAAGACTCTCTAGGCACTGTGAGCCATTCACAAATAATAATGCTGACATTACCATAGAGTCAATAGCAAAATACAGAGTACCGAAAGTACCACAGTGGAAACTCACCAAACCTGTGGTACTAAAGAACCTTTCGATATATGCAAAGGAAAAAACTAGCCCTTTTCTATTTCAATCAAATTTTGCAGAACTCAAGGAAGAATTTAAAAACTATCATTTCGTCTACACGGACGGCTCAAAGCTCGACAACAAATCGGCTGCTTCCGTTGTAACTGAAAATAACACCTTGAAAACAAGACTTTCAAATGGATCCTCTATTTTCTCAGCCGAAATTAAAGCTCTACATCTCGCTATCTAGATAGTAAAGATCAGCCGATACATTTATGCTATGCGTGGACTCTATGTCCGTCCTGCAATCAATTGAAAACCTACAAATATCAAACCCACTTATCCTCGACCTTCTGGAAAGATATGACGAGGCCACCAAAGCTGGCAAAGACAGAGTGTTCTGCTGGTTCCAAGACACGTGGGTATCCCAGGAAGCAAGATAGCCGACAAAGCTGTAAAAGAGGCTCTAAATGATAATTGTATCGATATGCTGATACCAGCCTCCGATTTTAAAAATCACATCACAAGATACACAAAAAGATTATAGCAAGAAACAAAAAAACAACCTTTATCAAGCAAACCCCTTAGTCTGACAAAAGCTCCCGCCACTTAACAGTGTGCGAGATGAAATGGTTTACCATAGAGTCAGAATAGGACATACACATATCACCCACAAACATCTTTTAAGAGGCGAGCCGGTTCCCGACTGTGTCGGGTCTCAGGAACCTTACACCGTTAAACATATCTTAATAGACTGAGCCGATTTCCAAGACGCCCGCTCACGTCATTTCAGAGCTGACTCCTTGAGTATCAGTATTTCTAGTCGCTTTATACTTCATGATTTTAGAATATACACGGTTTTGGCTAACCTTGATTTTAGCTCCTAGTATTGTCTTCTAGTCACCTATTACTGACATGTTCTGAGACAATGTAATCCGCAAAGGGTCGGTCGTGTCGTTAAACAAATCATATAACTAACTAACTATCATTGACAGTGTCAGCTAACTGCGTCAAAGCGTATTGTTGATCTTGTTCTGATTTGGGATTGAAGCCTTTATCTAATCCCGAATCATCCACGAAGAAATGATAGTAGAACTCACGAGATCTGATTAGAGTACCAAGCGGTTTTGTGTATTGTGAATAACCACGGGGGTCTATTTCAGACTCCTGTGGTAGAGCACAGTCCAACTTAATACTATCCGACAAAATTTCACCCACTTTAACACTAGCACTACGATCACGGAGTTACGATTTCATCCAGACGTTTACCCCTCCTTGTACACCAAAGAAGTACTAAAGCCGACTGAGAAACACATCATGGTAGATCGTGTCGAAGGCCGATAAGTCGAGAAGCTTTTTCGGTACTGTGAAATTTTCTGTACGCAGACTGTAAGGCTCTTCAAGGTTGCGGGTCATTAGGTGATCTGTTAGCTGCTTGCAAGTTACATTCACCAATATTTTCGATATGAAAACCAAAATTGAGACAGGTTTTCGGTATTGTGTCAAGACCAGGCTTTTTCAAGAGTGGTCGGATAATTGCGTGCTTGTATGGAGTAGGAAATGTATGTGTAGATATTGAGAGGTTTATTATCCGAGTTAGTATGAAAGAAACTTTTTTAATAAACCTGTTGGGATAGAGTCGCTCTCACACGACTTCGGCGCAGCCGACAGTATCAGTGATTTCTAGTTTCTTTGGTATAGTTTAGCAGGACCGTTTTGGGGCTATGCAGCAATTGTGTATTTTATCGCTCCTGCAGGTCTTCAGCTACTTCTTTGGAGTTAAGAAGTATGTCGAGTCACACAAAATAAACTAAATTTTATTGCAATTCATGATAAGTTCATGGAAACTCCGTAAGTTGAATTCCAAAAGTTGGGCAGCAGGTTAAATGTATGAGGCATGTCTTGGTATGTGCTAAGTATGGAATTGATCTGTTTACCAGAAGGTAGTTTTCAAAATTTTTTCACGTCGGTCCTTTAATCACTACTTATCCATTGTTAGTCTATGGACTTTTAATACAGTGATGTCACAAATCCCCTTCCTGTAGCTTTGGTTCCAAGTAAATGTCTTTGCGCTTTGGAAAGAGAGAACGTGCAATAGTTTGATCCAGAAACCAAGTTTACAGCTCTCTGCCTACTTTCCTTGTTTTTTCGTATCCAATCTCCGTTTCTTTCATAAAATCTTTTCTGACATCAAAAACAACTTATATTAAAGATAAGGGAAACCTTTCATTTAAGACTATGTTGTTCTCAAAATATCTAAACTTATAGCACTGTAGATGTTAAGATTGAGCCAGAATAACCAATAGATCATTACACCACATTTCAATTCACTGTTAGGTTTGAAAACTGTACTTTGCATTTCCTTAAGTATAGTTTAGTAAGGCCCTTTTAGGTCCATGCAGCAATTGTGTCTTTTATTGCTCCTGTAGGTCTTCAGCTACTTCTTTGGAGTTAAGAAGTATGTCGAGTCACCAAAGCATAAGTAATTTTCATTGCAATTCATGATAAGTTCATGGACAATCCGTAAGTTGTATTCCAAAATTTGGGTAGCAGATTAAGTGTATGAGGCATTGTCTTGGCATGTGCCAAGTATGGAATTGATCTGTTTACCAGAAGGTAGTTTTCAAAATTTTTTCACGTCGGCCCTTTCATCACTACTTATCCATTGTTAGTCTATGGACTTTTAATACAGTGATGTCACAAATTCACTTCCTGTAGCTTTGTTTCGCAGTCAATGTCTCTGAAACTTTGGAAAGAGAGAACGTGGAGTAGTTTCATCCAGAAACCAAGTTTACAGCTCTCTGCCTATTTTCCTTCTATTTTTCGTATCCAGTCTCCGATTCTCTGCATTGTACAGCAGAACTCGAAGGAAAAATAATAGAGTTCCAAAAATCTTTTCTGACATCAAGAAGAACTTTTTTTAGAGATAAGAGAGACCTCTGCTGTACATCCATGTTGTTCTCAAAATATCCAAGCCTTTAGCACCGTATCCGTTAAGATATGAGCTCCAATGACCAATAGGTCATTATACCTCATTCCAATTCACTGTTAGGTTTAAGAATTTTCCCTTGCGTTTTCTTTAGTATAGTTTAGTAAGGCCGTTTTGGGGCTATGCAGCAATTGTGTATTTTATCACTCCTGCTGGTCTTCAAATACTTCTTTGGAGTTAAGAAGTATGTCGAGTCACCAAAAAATAACTAATTTTCATTGCAATTCATAATAAGTTCATGGACAATCCGTAAGTTGAATTATGTTTAAGAATTGTCTTTTTATTATTAATTTATATGGATTTATATGGATTTATATCGCGCTTACATTGGCATACACATTAAGCGCCACAATATTATTCTAAAAGTATAATGTAAAACATATAATATAAAACGTTCAACATTTATATGCTAACTTAAAAAGATGTGTTTTAACATCTTTTTAAATACTAAAATGGTACTTTCGGTTCGTATCTGCCAAAGTAATTTGTTCCAAATGCTTGGAGCTATATTCTGAAAAGCTCTATCACCGTAGTGATTGTTTGTTCGTGTTTTCACTAGTAAGTGCTAGGATTCTAAGTGCACGGCACGGGGCGTATAGCGTAAACATATCCCTCACATATGACGGTGACATATTATTCAATGCTTTTTATGGGTGATGGGGACTATCTTGAACTGTATCCTATCACGAACTGGCAAACCAATGCAAAGAATGCAGCTTCTGGATTACTGATTCATGGGTTGAAGGCTTGATCACACGTGCTGACCCATTTTATCCTTTGAAGACGATTTATTTGCTTTTTGGGAAGGTTCACTAAAATACTGTTGCAATAGTCAATACGATGATGAGAACAGAAAGCACCAACATCTTTGCTGCATCCTCAGTAATTCTATTCACTGACATCTCGAATCCATTTCAGGACGTGGACACTTCTGAACAAGCGATCTTATGTGTTTATCCATATTTAGTGCAGAGTCAACGCACATGCAGTATCCGACCTGAGCACAACTTCGTTATCCAAACAAATAGAATTCACTTGAATGAATTTTTCATTATGTACACTTGAAATAATCATAAACTCCTTGTTCAGTTTGAGCTTGTTTGCTGTCATCCAGCATTCAATCTCATTGACAGTCGTCCCTGGCATGACGTTAAACTGCCTCACTTGGGTCCGACCCTTTATTTTTAAAGGAGCCCCTAGACCCAAAGGGAGGCTGGACTAGATATTCCGACCCCCTCGGGGTAACAGTCTTACTTGGTTTACCTCAGTTCTGGTGGTATCTCGCCAACCTCCCATCTATCCCCCCTCCCACCAATTTGTCATCTCACCTAACAATCGTCGGGTAGCGGAGGAAAGGCTCGGATGTCTTAAGCGTCGGTTTGATCGTCAACCAGAACTCAAAGAAAAGTTAACAGAGTTCATGACTGAAATGCTCGATAAGAATTACGCAACCCTTGTTCCACCTTCTGATCTGGATCAAGTAGTCTGGTATCTTCCCCACCATAGGTTCATACTGCCAACAAGTTGAGGGTTGTGTTTGACTGCAGCTCCAAGTTTAAAGGAGTATCCCTCAATGATCTCTTGCTGCAAGGTCCAAAACCTAACAAACACGCTCCTCGGCGTAATGTTGAGGTTTCGACAGGAAACGGTAGCCTTTGGATGTGACATTCAAAAAATGTTTTATCAATTTAAAGTACCCGAAAAGGACCGTTTCTACATGTGTTTCCTTTGGTGGCCTTGTGGCGATACATCAAATGAGCCCTGTGTGTATGCAATGTGTGTGCATACGTTTGGACTTCGATCCTCACCTTCATGTAGCAACTTCGGCCTAAAACAAGTAGCAGATAACTTCGAGCATAAGTACGGATCAGCAGCAAGTAATTTCTTGCGAGACAACTTCTATGTAGATGATGGGATCAAGAGCGTTACTGAACCCAAGCAGGCGATTGAACTTATTCGCAAAACTTCAGACATGTGCCAATGGGGATCTCAAGTACCAATGGGGACAGTGGTTAGATAGTTTTGCGGACCTTGAAGAAGTAACAGTACTTCCTTGTTTTCGCCCACAGAGTTTCCACATAGCTGAGGTGCAACTGCATCATTTTTGCGATGCCTCAGTGGTAGGATATGGGTGCTGCAGTTATCTACGTCTTGTTGACAGCAGTGGAAATCCGCTTGTTTCCCTGGCTATGGGAAAATCAAGAGTTGCTCCGATTAAGCCTGTGACTGTTCCCAGGCTGGAGCTAACGGCAGCAGTGCTAGCTGTTAAAAAAGGATATCAGCCATGTGTTTTGGACGGACAGCCAAGTTGTACATAGGCAATACCTCCAAACGGTTTCATGTGTTCGTCTCCAACAGGGTTGGTTTTATACGTTCGCAGACCAATACGGATCAATGGCATTACATCCCTGGTTCAATCAACATTGCAGATATAGCATCACGTTGTTGCCTAGTTAAGGATTTGTGCGACTCCAGATGGTTTTTAGGACCAGGCTTTCTTTGGAAACCAGGTTTGCCATCTTTTGGTGCAAACAAAGAGATAAGTAATCCTGAAGTCAAGGAGGTACTGTCAGGTACTGTCATTCCTCACAACTTCAAAGGAATTTGAGCTCGAACGGTTCTCTCACATATCAAGCTGGCGCAAACTAAAAAGAGTAGTGGCTTTGATTCTGCTGTGGAAGGACGCCCTGAGACAGAAAAAGCGAAGGGCAACCAGAAGTGCTGTCTCAGTCTACGATTCAGTTAATCTGCAAAGCTTACAATTGACAGAGCACAAAATACTGAAGTTAACTCAGAGCTCGTTCTTTCAAGATGAGATCGAAGATACATCAAAGTCGGAGCCAGTGAAGTTATGGAGTCCATTTAATGCTTTGGACTGTTTTCTAGAGGATGGTTTGCTGAAAGTCGGAGGACGTCTGAGGAAGTCAACCCTACCTGTGTCGACTATACACCCTGTTGTAGTGCCGAAGTCTAGTCACATTGCGAAACTGATCATTGGCTACTGCCATGATTCAGTATTGCATCAAGGGAAAGGTATGACTTTAAATGCCGTGCGATCTAAGGGATTTTGGATAGTTGGTTGCCTTGGTTTGGTTACTCGGTTTATCTATCATTGCGTGATCTGCAGGAAGCTGAGGGCAGAAGCTGCCCATCAGAAGATGGCCGATTTGACTGCAGACCGTATGCAACCTAGTGCACCCTTCACCCACTGTGGTGTGGACTTGTTTGGCCCTTTTATTGTGAAGTCGGGGCGAAGAGAGGTTAAGCGATGGGGTTGCCTATTTACATGTCTTTCGTCGCGTGCTGTACATATTGAAGTGGTCAACTCGCTGACCACCAGCTCGTTTATCAATGCGCTCCGACGATTTATAGCGATTCGCGGACCTATCTCACTCCTTAGATGTGACCAAGGCACAAACTTTGTGGGCGCTTCCAAAGAGTTGAACGAATAGTTCAAGAACATCCAAGAGCCCTCAGTTAGACACTTCTTGTTGGAGAATAACTGCATATTCGAATTTCAGATGAATCCACCTGCAGCCACATGTCAGGAGCATGGGAGCGCCTCATTCGTTCTGTGCGAGCTGTTTTAGCCTCCCTTATACACCAACACGGTTCTCACTTGGGTAAGGAGTCACTTCATACCTTCATGACAGAAGTATCTGCTGTTCTGAATAGCAGACCTCTTACGCTTGAGTCCTTAACTGATTCAAACTTTTTGGAGGCACTCACTCCAAATCACCTTCTAATAGAAAAAAACGAAAGTAGTTGTCTCTCCTCCGAGTGAATTCCAACGTGACGATGTCTATTCGGTAAAGCGCTGAAGGAGGGTACAATACCTCGTTGATCAGTTTTGGTCTCGTTGGAAACAGGAGTATGTCCACTACTTGCAAAGTAGATCAAAGTGGACACGTCAGCGGCGAAATTTCGTTGTTGGAGACATAGTCTTAATTCGAGAAGATTGTGTACCAAGGAATTGAGGTCTTTAGGGAAGGTCCATGAGGTTAACAAGTCATCTGATGGTTTTGTGAGAAGTGTCACACTTGCAGTCGGTGACAGGAATCTAGATAGTAAAGGCAAACGCTTTGGTAAGGTCAATTATCTTGTTAGACCAGTGACGAAGCTAGTTCTTCTTGTGGAGAACATGGGGTAGATTCCCCGCCGAAGTGTTCGTTATTAAATGTAGTGAATGCTTAAACATGCCAATATATATTTTGATGTTTTCACTAGAAATTTGACTCATTGAAGTTCTGACAGTAGAGAGTTTGTAGACTCGTTTCATATGTATTAATGTTATATGACGTGCAAGGTACATTCGTCAAATTACTGCGTAATTTGGGGAGCCATGTAGCGGACTTGGTGTTAGATTTTTTGAGATGGTACAATTAACCTTTATATGGTCCCTAAATTTGAAACATGTGTTAAAGTCAGGTGATCCCCTGTGATTGGTCTATGACACGTGTTTTGATCAACGAACCATGTCGTCTCAAATTCGTTGTTATTTCTTCACGTGTTTGGTCAGTCTGTAAAAGTCAGTCATACTGGACAGATGGGTTTAACCTGAAATTTAAAGTCCGCCACAATTGGTAAGAGCTTGATTACAATTAGCTGTAATAAATGAAATGTTTTTATGTCAGAAATATTTCATGAGTAATATATATTAAATACTGGCTCAATTTATCTGTTAATTATCGGTATTTTGGCATTAATCTTGTGGCAATGTGATCAAATATTTTGTTGTTTATTGCAGTCCACATTGCGAGGCAGGATAGGAAATAAATTAGTAAAGAACAGCAATGGTCTTTTATTTCCCGTCCGTCACAAGTCCTCTATCTTAACTTACACAAGGAGGTAAAGGAAAATCGTAAAGAGACAGCCAAACAAGCCAAGGAAAGATTGCGCTCCTCTTTAATCAGCGAGGTAGCAAATAGGTTCTCTCCACGAATGGAAGAAGACGATAGCTTACAGAACCCTCTCCTCCAAAACAACAAAGGAAAGTGGTCATAAAAAGAAGCAAATTTCAAGACCTAGTTTCGTAATACAAAGACCACTACTCATAACTAATTAAGACCATATGGCAATAATTCACTGGAATATACGAGGTTTTTGGACCAACCATCACGAAATATTAACAATCATATCCCAAAGTGACGCAACAATAATTTGTCTACAAGAAACCTTCTCTAAAACCAATAACCAACCAACGCTGATGGGATATATCCCCTACAACAAAGACCGCGTTAGCAACAAAGCCTCCGGAGGAATTGCAACGTTTGTTCGAAACGATATACCCCAAAGTGAAATAAATCTAAATACCACCCTATAGGCCCAGGTTGTCATGGTTACGCGCCACCACCTTCAAAACCACAACCACACGAATTTTCAGATCTCATAAACCATCTGCCAAAACCCATACTATTGGTCGGTGATTTCTACGCCCACAGTACGATATGGGGAAAACATACAATATACCAAAAAGAAAAGAAAACCTACTACACCATCACAACCTGTCTTTAGTCAATGACAAAACACCGACATATTTTCTTATGGGCACTCTTTTAAAAACCTCTACCGACCTCTGTATAGCCTCTGCTAACTTGTACCTGGATTTTAGCTGGAAAGTTATAGACGACTTACATGGAAGCGATCATTTTCCAATTTTAATTAAACAAACCATTCCACAACCACAAGAAAGAGTAGACAAGTGAAATTTTAACAAAGCAAATTGGCTACAATTACAAGAATTATGCCATCAGTCAATTACACGAGAACACCTTGAAAGTGATAATGACCCTATTCTACTATTCACCGCTTTGATACAATCAAATAATGGAAAAGAGTATCCCGAAAATATCCGAATCTCGCAAAAGACTACACAAAATCTGGTTCAACGATGAATGCAAACGGTAAATAACTGCTCGAAAACAAGCGTTAAAACAGTTCATCAATCATCCGGACACCATTAGAAGAATGAAATATAAAGGACTCAATGCCACCTCCCGTAAGAAACTCTCATGGGAGGAGTTTGTTTCCAAACTAAACGGGAAAATTTCATTAACGGAAACGTGAGACATGGTTAGGAAAATATCCGGCAAAGGCTCTCTAGGCCCTGTGAACCATTTACAAACTAACAATGTCACCGTAACGGGAAGAAGGGAAATATCTGACGCTCTGGGAGAAACATTTGAACATAACTCATCCTCTAAACACTATAGCGAAGACTTTACACGGTATAAGGCACATAAAGAACGAAACAACATAAACATTTACTCGGACAACAGTGAATTCTACAACTGCGATTTCTCACTAAGTGAACTCCGACAGGCTTTGAGCAAATCTCACAATTCCGCTGCTGGCTCAGATGACATACACTACCAAACCTTTAAACACTTGCCAAATGAAATCTTGGAAAAACTATTGGGCCTCTTTAACCAAGCCTGGAAATCTTTCTGGCAACTATCCACACATATGGAGAGAAGCTATTATCATATCAGTACCAAACCCAAACAAAGACCCCATAAGCATACAAAATTACAGACCAATCTCCTTAACAAGTTCACTGTGTAAAACATTTGAACGCATGATACATGACAGACTCACCTGGTATCTAAAAAGCAATAATTTGTTTGCCGATATATAGAGCGGTTTTAGAAAATAAAGAAATACCCTGGATCACCCTGTAAAACTCGAAACGTTTATAAGAGAAGCTTTTATCAATAACGAAATAGTTTTCTTTGACTTGGAAAAGACATATGACACAGAAATGGAAACATGGAGCACTACAAGACCTCTCTAGCTTGGGGCTGCGAGACCGCCTACCTGAATTTATTAAAGCCTTTCTAGAAGATCGACGTTTTCGGGTCCGCCTTGGGGCCGTGTTCTCAGACTACTTCGAACAAGAGGAAGGTTTCCCCCAGGAACAAATCCTTTCCGTTCTTCTGTTCCTGATAAAAATAAATAGCATCCGACATACCGTAAAACAGGGGATAGACAGCTCACTCTTTGTTGACGATTTCGCAATATCTTGCAGAGGCAAAAATATGAATCTAATACAGCGACGCTTACACCAGAGCATACACTCACTGCAAACATGGGCTAACCAAAACGGTTTTAAATTTTCACAAAATTAACAGTCTGCATGCATTTCTGCAATAAACGCAAACAACACGACGATCCCGTTCTATACATTTCTGGCATTCAAATACCTGTTGTTAAAGAAAACAAATTTCTGGGTTTACTCTTCGAGTCCAAGCTAAGCTTTATCCCACACATTAAACAAATCAGACGAAAATGTCAAAAAGCAATCAATCTCCTAAAAGTAACTGAGTAACTCCTAAGACCTCCATGACTGAGGCGCTGATCGGGATACAAAACGTTTGCTTTACCGAGCCATGATACGGCTTAGATTAGACTATGGCAGCATTGCCTATGGATCAGCAAGACCTTCATACCTAAAAATGCTAGACCCGATACAAAATCAAGGTTTACGACTGTGTCTAAATGTTTTTCACCAGCAGAAAGCCTGCATATGGAGGTAAAAGAGCAGCCTCTTAACATTAGTCGAGTTAAACTCGCTATGCAGTACACAACAAAGCTTTATGCAAATAAGAATAATCCCACGTACAACTCAGTCTACGGATCAGATTTTTCTCGCTTCCTTGAAAGAGGCCCTACCGTAATACCTCCATCTGGAGCAAGGGTTCAGCCTCATCTCGATAAGGCTGACATTACCATAGAGTCAATTGCAAAATACAGAGTACCAAAAGTACCACAGTGGAAACTCACCAAACTTGTAGTACTAAAGAACCTTTCGATCTATGCAAAGGAAAAAACTAGCCCTTTTCTATTTCGATCAAGTTTTGCAGAACTCAAGGAAGAATTTAAAAACTATCATTTCGTCTACACGGACGGCTCAAAGCTGGACAACAAATCGGCTGCTTCCGTCATAACTGAAAATAACACCTTGAAAACAAGACTTGCAAATGGATCCTCTATTTTCTCAGCCGAAATTAAAGCTCTACATTTCGCTATCCAGATAGTGAAGATCAGTCGATACAAAAAGTTTATGCTATGCATGGACTCTATGTCCGTCCTGCAATCAATTGAAAACCTGCAAATATCAAACCCACTTATCCTTGACCTTCTGTAAAGATATGACGATTCCACCAAAGCTGGCAAGGACATAGTATTCTGCTGGGTTCCAAGTCACGTGGGTATCCAAGGAAGCGAGATAGCCGACAAAGCTGCAAAAGAGGCTCTAAATGATAATTGTATCGTTATGCTCATACCAGCCTCCGATTTTAAATATCACATCACAAGATACACAAAAAGATTGTGGTAACAAAGAAACAACAAAGCTTTATCAAGCAAACCCCCTTAGTCGGACAAAAGCTCCCGCCACTTAACAGTGTGCGAGATGAAATGGATTACCATAGAGTCAGAATAGGACATACACATATCGCCCACAAACATTTTTTAAGAGGCGATCCGGCACCCGACCGTGTCGGGTGTCAGGAACCCTACACCGTTAAACATATCTTAACAGACTGTACTGATTTCAAAGACACTCTCTCACGTCAATTCAGAGCTGACTCCTTGAAGCAGCTGTTTGATGAAGTAGAACCTAGCAAATTTATACAATTTTTAAAAGAAATCAACCTGCATCAGTATTTCTAGTCGCTTTTTACGTTATGATATTAGAATATACACGATTTTAGCTTACCTTGATTTTAACTAGTAGTATTGTCTTCTAGCCACCTATTACTGACATGTTCTGACACAATGTAACCCGTTAAGGATCGGTCGTGTCGTTAAGCAAATCGTATAACTAACTAACTATCATTGACAGTGTCAGCTAACTGCGTCAAAGCGTATTGTTGATCTTGTTCTGATTTGGGATTGAAACCTTTCTCTAATTCCAAGTCATCCGCGTAGAAATGATAGTCGAACTCACGAGATCTGACCAGAGTACCAAGCGGTTTTGTGTATTGTGAATAACCACGAGAGCCTATTTTAGACCCCTGTGGTAGAGCAAAGTCCAACTTAATACTATCCGACAAAATATCACCCACTTTCACACTAGCACTAGGATCAGGGAGGTACGATTTCATCCAGGCGTTTGCCCCTCTTTGTACACCAAAGGAGTACTGAAGCCGACTGAGAAATACGTCATGGTCGACCGTGTCAAAGGCCGCCGATAAGTGGAGAAACGTCAAGTATACAGCCTGACGATGGTCGAGTTGAACAAGGAGATTGTTAAACAGCCGAAGTTGTTTCGGTACTGTGAAATTATCTGAACGCAGACTGTAAGGCTCTTCAAGGTTGTGGGTCATTAGGTGATCTGTTAGCTGCTTGTAAATTACATCCTTCAATATTTTCGATATGAAAGCCAAATTTAAGACAGGCCTATAGTTTTTCGGTATCGTGTCAAGACCAGGCTTTTTCAAGAGTGGTCGGATGCTTGCATGCTTGTATGGATCAGGTAACGTATGTGTAGATATTGAGAGGTTAATTATCCGAGTTAGTACGGGCAAAATTTCATCAATGCACTTTATTAATAAACCTGTCGGGATAGGGTCGGTCTCACACGACTGCAGCCGACAGTATCAGTGATTTCCTATTTTCTTTAGTAAGGCCGTTTTGGGGCTATGCAGCAGTTGTGTATTTTATCGCTCCTGCAGGTTTTCAGCTACTTCTTTGGAGTTAAGAAGTATGTCGAGTCACCAAAAAATATCTAATTTTTATTGCAATTCATGATAAGGTTATGGACAATCTGTAAGTTAAATTCCAAAAGTTGGGTAGCAGGTTAGATGTATGAGGCATTGTCTTGTTATGTGCCAAGTATGGAATTGATCTGTTTACCAGAAGGTAGTTTTCAGAAATTTTTCAAGTCTGTCCTTTAATCACTACTTATCCATTGTTAGTCTATGGACTTTTAATACAGTGATGTCACAAATTCACTTCCTGTAGCTTTGTTTCGCAGTCAATGTCTTTGGAACTTTGGAATGAGAGAACGTGCAATAGTTTCATCCAGAAACCAAGTTTACAACTCTCTGCCTATTTTTCTTCTATTTTTCGTATCCAGTCTCCGTTTCTCTGCGTTGTACAACAGAACTCGAAGGAAAAATACAGAAGTTCAAAAAATCTTTACTGACATCAAGAACAACTTATTTTAAGGAATAGGGAAACTTTTGATGTACATCTCTGTTCTTGAAATATCCAAGATTTTAGCGCCGTAGCCGTTAAGATTGAGCCACAATGACCAATAGGTTATTTTACCACATTTCAATTCACTGTTAGGTTTAAGAATTGACTTTTGCGTTTTGTTTAGTACAGTTTAGTAAGGCCGGTTTGGGGCTATGTCGCAATGGTGTATTTTATTGCTCCTGCAGGTCTTTAGCTTCTTCTTTGGAGTTAAGAAGTATGTCGAGTCACCAAAAAATAACTAATTTTTATTGCAATTCATAATAAGTTCATGGACAATCCGTAAGTTGAATTCCAAAAGTTGTGTAGCAGGTTAAATGTATGAGGCATTGTCTTGGTATGTGCCAAGTATGGAAATGATCTGTTTATCAGAAGGTAGTGTTCCAAATTTTTTCACGTCGGTCCTTTAATCACTACTTATCCATTGTTAGTCTATGGACTTTTAATACAGTGATGTCACAAATCCCCTTTAGGTTGCTTTGTTTTTCTGTCAATTTCTTTGAAACTTTGGAAAGAGAGAACGTGCAATAGTTTCATCCAGAAACCAAGTTTACAGCTCTCTGCCTATTTTCCTTCTATTTTTCGTATCCAGTCTCCGTTTCTCTGCGTTGTACAATAGAACTCGAAGGAAAAGTATAAAAGTTCCAAAAATCTTTTCTGACATCAAGAACATCTTATTTTAGAGATAAAGGATAACTCTGGTGTACATCTTGTTGCTCTCAAAATATTCAAGCTTTTAGCACCGTAGCCGTTAAGATTGAGCAATAATGACCAATAGGTCATTATACCTCATTTCAATGCACTGTTAGGTTTAAGAATTGTCTTTTTATTATCATTATTATATACAGATTTATACCGCGCTTATATTAGCATACACGTTAAACGTCACAATATTATTCTAAGCAAATAATATAAAACATTTAATATAAAACGTTCAACATATATATGCTATATGTGTTTCTAACATTTTTTTAAATACTAAAATGCTACTTTAGGTTCGTATTTGCCATGGTATATTCTGAAAAGCTCTATCACCGTAGCGATTGTTTGTTCGTTTTTCCACTAGTAAGTGCTGGTATTCAGTTCTTTGTGCACGGCACCGGGCGTATAGCGTAAGCATATCCCTCACATATGACGGTGTCTTATTATTCAATGCTTTATGAGTGATGAGGGCTATCTTGAACTGTATCCACTCATGAACTGTCAACCAATGCAAAGAATGCAGCTTCTAGATTACTTATTCATGGATTGAAGGTCACACGTGCTGACCTATTCATTATCCTTTGAAGACGATCTGTTTGCTTTTTGGGAAGGTTCACTAAAATACTGTTGCAATAGTCAATACGATGATGACAAGAGAAAGCACCAACATCTTTGCTGCATCCTCAGTAATTCTATTCCTGACATCTCGAATCCATTTCAGGAAGTAGTAACACTTCTGAACAAGCGATTTTATTTCTTTATCCATATTTAGCGCAGAGTCAACGTGAACTCCTAACGCTCATGCAGTATCCGACCTGAGCACAACTTAGTTGTCCTAACAAATATAATTCACTTGAATGAATTTTTCATTATGTACACTTGAAATAATCATAAACTCCTTTTTCTCTTTGTTCAGTTTGAGTTTGTTTGCTTTCATCCATTGGCCCTGGCATGACGTTAAACTGGCTCACTTGGGTCCGACCCTTTATTTTTAAAGGAGCCCCATGACCCAAAGGGAGGCCGGACTAGATATTCCGACCCCCCTCGGGGTACCAGTCTTACTGGGTTTACCTCAGTTCTTCTGGTATCTCGCCCCCTCCCACCAATTCATCATCTCAACAACATTTCCTTTTCTGCCTTCCAAAAATATCATTACTACCTTAATAATCACTGTACCATTTTTATAGCTATTTTAAAACCTTTCCAAAAATACACATCCTAAAATAAAATTAACAATAATTCCTTTTTACTTAAAAATACCCTTTTATAATAAACATGATGTCATCAATTGAAATAAAGAAAACACTTCCTTACTTTTTGTTTAACCTTCAACCCCTTTTTTTGATCATCATCTGTAGTCTACTTAATTGTAGTACTCCAGACATCAGCTCTGTTACACCTTTGTCAAAGACCACTTGGAACAAGCAAACACCTGTGCTACACCGTTCCCACGCGTCCACCAAGATGCCTCACAGTAGCTGGTGATAGTACACGTCATAAGGGCGCGCTCTGCCGTGGGTTGCATCCCTTAGTGGAAGGAGAGCGGTTACCTGGGTATTGAGGCTTCTTGACCCTTAGACAGACTTTTCAAATGCGTATTCTGCTAAGGGACTTGTTTGCCAGTACATGCCTTTGGTCCTTCTCTTCGGCCCAAGAAGGGTGGTCGTGAACTGACCCATCACGATCAATAACGGCTGGTCGTCTAGGTTAACCACACTGCGGCTGTAGGGTTAATCGAGGCATGACTGGCTGTGGACGTCGCCGTCATGTAGTAGAGTATTCCAGGTGTCCTAGAACCGAGCGGGTTAATACCGCTGCCAAAAGGTTGGTTAGAGTATTTCCAGAGGCCGGCAGACCTCGAAGAAACCTATTTAATTTTTATGGATACAAATAAAGAGCAACCAAATAAATGAAGTACAACGAGGACACCCGCAGAGCGAGCCCATATTGAAATAGAGTCACCCCGTCACCCTTCCCGGAATACGTTATCATCAAATCGGAATGGTGCAGTGTCGGCCGCAGAACCCACCCCCTCTCCACCAACACCAAACAAAGAACAAGTCCTCCATCTTAACGAACCCAAGGAGGTAAAAGTCAACCTTAAAGAGTGAGCCAAACAAGCCAAGGAATGATTGTGCTCCTCTTTAATCATCGAGGTAGAGAATAGGTTCTCTCCACTAATGGAAGAAGACGATAGCATACACCGTCAGAACCCCTCTCCTCCAAAACAACATAGGAAAGTGGCCATAAAAAGAAGAAAATTTCAGGACCTAGGGTCGGAATACAAAGACCCCTGCTCATAACTAAATAAGACCATATAGCAATAATTCACTGGAATATACGAGGTTTCTGGACCAACCATCACGAAATTTTAACAATCGTAACCCAAAGTGACCAAGCAATAATTTGCCTACAAGAAACCTTCTCTAAAACCAATAACTAACCAACGCTGATGGGATATATGCCCTACAACAAAGACCGCGTTAGCAACAAAGCCTCCAGAGGAATTGCTACGTTTGTTCGAAACGATAAAGCCCAAAGTGAAATAAATCTAAATACCACCGTACAGGCCCAGGCTGTCAGGGTTACCTTGAACTAAACAATCAATGTGTGCAATATCTGCGCGCCACCACCAACCAGATAGATCTTTTAACTCTGTGCCAGCAATATAACTCGTCAGACTTTTGTCTCCAAGAAACATACGGTACTAATATTTACCCACCAAATTTAACTGGTTACACTTCTTATAGCAAAAACGAATAACCAATAAAAACCGCGCCTCGGGCGGAATCTCTACCTGAATCCGAAACAACGTTGTTCAAAGTGAACTCAAATTAAATACAAACCTGCAAGCAACTGCAGTTCGTGTTACGATGAAGAAAACTTTTTCCACTTGTAACATATACCTACCACCACCCTCCAAGCCTCAACCGGAAGAACCTAACGACTTGATTAACCAAATACCAAACCCCATCCTATTCGTAGGTGATTTTAATGCACACAGCCCTACATGGGGTAATACAAGCACCGACCACAAAGGTAAACTAATTGAAAATCTACTAAATTTTCACAATCTCTCACTTTACAATGATAAAACATACCTACACCCTGGCACTGGTTCAAAAACCTCTATCGACCTTGCAATGGCATCTAGTAATTTGTTTGTAGATTTCGAGTGGGAAGTCTTGGACGACACGTATAGCAGCGACCACTTCCCTATTTTATTAAAACAACTAGATCCACAGGAACAGAAAGGAATACCAAAATGGAAATTACACAAACCAAATTGGTCACTGTTCTAGAAACTCTGCAAAAGGGCCGTTAAAATCAATAAGTTTACACACGACGACAACCCGATTTTCTTTTTTACTGCTCTGATCCAGGTAATCATGGAAAAAACCATACCTAAAACTTCCGGAAATCCTAAAAAACAACAAAAACCTTGGTTCAACGACGATTGCAAAAAAATAGCCATGCGGAAAACAGCTCTTCGCCAATTCTACATCAGCCCGGACAATAGTACCAAACTTGAATACAAAAGGCTACGCGCCGTAGCACGCAGAACCATCAAAGCAAGCAAAAAGCAAGCCTGGGTGGAATATATCTCCAAATTGAACAAAAACAATTCAACTAAAAAGCATGGGAGATAATTCGAAAAATATCTGGTAAAAACATCTCAAAACCCATAAACCACCTCACTACAAACAACCCAAACTATCACAAAACCCGATGAAATAGCAAACACCTTTGGTAGAACCTTTCAGTTCAATTCTTCATCTGAAAATTACTGTCTTGCGTTCAGTCAAATAAAAGAAATTAAAGAACAAATACCAATAGACTTCACCTTAAATAATTTGGAACAGTACAATAGTACCTTTACCCCCAGCGGAATTGAAAGACGCTATACATAACTCACATGACTCAGCTGCCGGACCAGACGACCTGCACTACCAGGTTCTAAAACACCTACCCGAGGAAACTTGAAGTCTTCCTTGAACTACTCAACCAAATCTGGACCACAGGACACTTTCCTGAAATATGAAAAGAAGCCACTATCATACCAATTCCAAAACTTAATAATGATTCTATTAATCCCCAAAATTACCGCCCAATATCCCTGACAAGTTCATTGTGCAAAACACTAGAGCGAATGATAGCCGCAAGACTAATTTGGTATTTAGAGAAAAACCATCTGCTTACTGACATCCAAAGCGGCTTCAGAAAAGAAATAAGTACCATAGATCACCTGGTTAGACTCGAATCATTTAAAAGAGAAGGTTTTATCAATAACAAACATGTCGTCACTGTTTTCTTCGATTTAGAAAAAGCCTACGACACGGCTTGGAAACACGGGGTCATGCAAGACCTCTACGACCTTGGTGTACGAGGTGGCCTTCCTGAATTCATTCAAGCGTTTTTAAATGACAGGCGGTGTAAAGTCCGTCTCGGTTCCATTTCTCGGGTCCTCTCCTGCAAGAAGAGGGCTATCCTCAAGGCTGTATTTTATCAATTCTGTTGTTTCTAATCAAAATCAATAGTATCAAAGGCGCAACTAAACAGGGAATGGACAGCTCACTCTTTGTAGACGACTTTGCTATGTCTACCAGGGGCAAGAATATGAATCTGATCGAGCGTCGCCACCAGCAAAAATACATACTCTCTTCACAAATGGGCTGACCAAAATGATTTCTCGCAAACCAAAACAGTCTCCATGCACTTTTGCAATAAAGGGAAAGCCACACGATGATCCTATTTTATACTTATCAAACAGTCAGACACCTGTAGTGAAGGAAAACAAATTCCTTGGTGTAATTCTGGACTCGAAGCTAAATTTTATTCCCCACATTAAACAGGTGAAGAGGAAATGTCAAAAGGCACTCAACCTGCTGCGAGTCGTCTCCGTCCAAGACTGGGGAGCAGATACCAGTACTAAATTAAAACTGTATAAATCATTAATAAGATCTAGAATAGATTATGGTAGCATCGTCTACGGATCAGCAAGGCCTTCGTATTTAAAGATGCTGAACCAAATACAAAACCAAGGCCTTCGCCTCTGCATTAGCGCTTTCAGAACGTCACCTGCGGAAAGCCTTCAAGTTGAATCAAATGAACAACCATTAGATGTCCAACGAATCAAACTCTCAATGCAATATGCAATCAAACTATACGCAAATAAAGAAAACCCCACCTATAAGGCAGTGTTCGAAAAAGACCATTCAGAAATCATAAACACACGCGCCCTAGGGTTATCGTACCCTTTGACACCAGAATCCGTAAGCTCCTTAATAATGCTCTAATCAAAGTCGAGCAAATTGCAAACTTAAAAGTGTCAAATACAAAAGCCAACCATTAAAAAACCTCCAAGAAACTTTTCCAAAGACGCAACAAATGCTGAAGAATTCAAAGTTAGGTTTGCTGAGATAAAGGAAACCTACCCTCACTATTATTTAATATACACGGGCGGATCTAAACTCGATCACAAAGTTGCTGCCTCTATAGTGACGAAATCAAATACCCCGAAAACAAGATTACCAAACGGCTCCTCCATCTTTTCCGAGGAGGTTCGAGCATTCCAACTAGCCATGGAAATCGTCAAGATTAGTAGGTACAAAAAGTTCCTTATCTGTGTCGATTCCTTATCGGTCCTACAATCACAAGAAATCCGCAAGTGTCGAACACGATGATGTTAGACCTAATAGAACGATATGAAAGGGCAGTCAAACAAGGCAAATCCCTAGTGTTTTGCTGGGTGCCAAGCCACGTCGGCATAGCGTTTAATGAAGCTGCGGACCAGGCAGCAAAAGAGGCGCTGAACTACAACATATCCGACCATCTCATACCATACTCCGACTCTAAACCCCATATCTCAAGCTATGTAAAAAACCTTTGGCAACAAAAGTGGAACGAACAAAGAAATAACAAACTCTTTCAAATCCAGCCAACAGTTTGACAAAAGCAGCTAGCTTTTGGCAATACTCACGACACAACGGTTATGCATAGAGCTCGAATCGGGCATACATACATCATCCACGGATATCTTTTGAGAGGCGATGCGCCTCCACAATGTATTGGTTGTCAAGAACGTTTGACTGTAAAACATATTCTACTCAATTGCGTAGATTTTCAGAACATTCGCTCACGCTACTACAGTGTAAACTCCATGAAAGACCTTTTTACAAAGGTAGCACCAAGCAAAATTATTTCTTTTCTGAAAGAAATACACTTGTACAGTAAGTTTTAAATTGAATTTAGTTGGTTTTAGATGTATATACTACTTGTTTTGTCAATTTTAATTGATTTTAGTTTGAACTGACTCTTTCTATGGCAACAGAGCTGACACAATATAACCCTAAGGTGTTGCTGGTGGCGTTAAACCAATCAATCAATAAATTAATCAATTAAACCACCTTCAAAACCACAACCACACGAATTTTCAGATCTCATAAACCAACTGCCAAAACCTATACTATTGGTCGGTGATTTCAACGCCCATAGTACAATGTGGGGCAACCATACAACAGACCAAAAAGGAAAGGTCATCGAAAACCTACTACACCATCACAACCTGTCTTTACTCAATGACAAAATAAAGACATAGTTTCATATGGGCACTGGTTAAAACACCTCTATCGACCTCTGTATAGCCTCTGCTAACTTGTACCTGGATTTTAGCTGGAAAGTTATAGACGATCTACATGGAAGCGATCATTTTCCAATTTTAATTAAACAAACCATTCCACAACCACAAGAAAGAGTAGACAAGTGAAATTTTAACAAAGCAGATTGGTTACAATTCCAAGAATTATGCCATCAGTCAATTACACGAGAACACCTTGAAAGTGATAATGACCCTATTCTACTATTCACCGCTTTGATACAATCAGTAATGGAAAAGATTATCCAAAAATATCTTGCAAAAGACTACTCGAAATCTGGTTCACCAACGAATGCAAACGGTCAATAGCTGCTCGAAAACAAGCGTTAAAACAGTTCATCAATCATCGGGACACCATTAGAAGAATCGACTATAAAAGACTCAATGCCATCGCCCGCAAGACTGTAAAACAAAGTAAGAAACGCTCATGGTAGGAGTTTGTTTCCAGGATAAAGGGGAAAACTTCATTAAAGAAAACGTGGGACATGGTTAGGAAGATAGCCGGGACAGGGTCTCTAGGCCCTGTGAGCCATTTACAAACTAACAATACCACTGTAACGGGAAGAAGGGAAATATCTGACGTCCTGGGAGAAACATTTGAACATAATTCATCCTCTAAACACTATAATGAAGATTTTAGACGATATAAGGCACTTAAAGAACGAAACAACATAAACCTTTACTCGGACAATAGCGAATCCCACAACTGTGATTTCTCACTGAGTGAACTCCGACAGGCTTTAAGCAAATCTCACAATTCCGCTGCTGGCTCAGATGACATACACTACCAAACCTTTAAACACTTGCCAAATGAAATCTTGGAAATACTATTGGGCTTCCTTAACCAAGCCTGGAAATCTTTCTGACAACTTTCCAGATATATGGAGAGAAGCTATTATCATACCAGTACCAAAACCAAACAAAGACCCCACCAGCCCACAAAATTACAGACAAATCTCCTTAACAAGTTCACTGTTTAAAACATTTGAACGAATGATAGCTGACAGACTCACCTGGTATCTAGAAAGCAATAATTTGTTTGCCGATATACAGAGCGGTTTTCGAAAACATAGAAATACCCTGTAAGACTAGAAACGTTTATAAGAGAAGCCTTTATCAATAACGAATATGTCGTTTTGGTTTCCTTTGACTTGGAAAAGACCTATAACACAGCTCTTTGACCTCTTTGACTTGGGGCTGGGAGGCCGCCTACCTGAATTTATTAAAGCCTTGCTAGAAGACCGACGTTTTCGGGTCCGCCTTGGGGCCGTGTTCTCAGACTACTTCGAACAAGAGGAAGGTTTCCCCCAGGGATCCATCCTTTCCGTTCTTCTGTTCCTGATAAAAATAAATAGCATCCGACATAACGTAAACCAGGGGACAGACAGCTCACTCTTTGTTGACGATTTCGCAATATCTTGCAGAGGCAAAAATATGAATCTAATACAGCGACGCTTACACATACACTCACTGCAAACATGGGCTAACCAAAACGGTTTTAAATTTTCACAAACTAAACAGTCTGCATGCATTTCTGCAATAAACGCAAACAACACGACGATCCCGTTCTATACATTTCTGACATTCAAATACCTGTTGTTAAAAAAAACAAATTTCTGGGTTCACTCTTCGACTCCAAACTAAGCTTTATCCCACACATCAAAGAACTCAAACGAAAATCTCAAAAGGCATTCAATCTCCTAAGAGTAATATCGGCCCATGACTGGGGTGCTGATCGGGATACAAAAGTTATGCTTTACCGAGCCGTGATACGGTCTAGATTAGACTATGGCAGTATTTTCTGTGGAACCGATACAAAAGCAAGGTTTACGACTGTGTCTAAATGCTTTTAGAACATCACCAGCAGAAAGCCTGCATGTGGAGGCAAATGAGCAGCCTCTTAACATTCGTCGAGTTAAACTCGCTATGCAGTACACAACAAAGCTTTATGCAAATAAGAATAACCCCACGTACAACTCAGTGTTTAGATCAGATTTTTCTCGCTTCCATGAAAGAGGCCCTACCGTAATACCTCCATTTGGAGCAAGGGTTCAGCCTCACCTCGATAATACTGACATTACCATAGAGTCAATTGCAAAATACAGAGTACCAAAAGTACCACAGTGGAAACTCACCAAACCTGTGGTACTAAAGAATCTTTCAATCTATGCAAAGGAGAAAACTAGCCCTTATCTATTTCGATCAAATTTTGCAGAACTCAAGAAAGAATTTAAAAACTATCATTTCGTCAACACGGACGGCTCAAAGGGTTATGCTATGCATGGACTCTATGTTCGTCCTGCAATCAATTGAAAACCTACAAATATCAAACCTACTTACCCTTGACCTTCTAGAAAGATAAGACGAGGGCACCAAAGTTGGCAAAGACGTAGTGTTCTTCTGGGTTCCAAGTCACGTGGGTATCCGAGGAAACGAGATAGTCGAAATCTGCAAGAGAGGCTCTAAATGATAATTGCATCGATATGCTCATACCAGCCTCCGATTTTAAATATCACATCACAAGATACACAAAAAGATTGTGGCAAAAAAGAAACAACAAGCTTTATTAAGCAAACCCCTTAGTCGGACAAAAGCCCCCACCACTTAACAGTGTGCGAGATGAAATGGTTTACCATAGAGCCAGAATAGGACATACACATATCACCGACAAACATTTTTAAGAAGCAAGCCGGCACCCGGCTGTGTCGGGTGTCATTAAACCTACACCGTTAAACATATCTTAACAGACTGTACCAATTTCCAAGACACCCGCTCACGACATTTCAGAGCTGAATCCTTAAGGCAGCTGTTTGCTGAAGTAGAACCCAGAAAATTTATACAATTTTTAAAAGAAATCAACCTGCATCAGTATTTCTAGTCGCTTTTCATTCTATGATTTTAGAATATAAACAGTTTTAGCTTACCTTGATTTCAACTCGTAGTATTGTCTTCTAGTCATCTACTACTGACATGTTCTGACACAATGTAATCCGCTAAGGGTCGGTCGTGTAGTTAAACAAATCATATAACTAACTAACTATCATTGACAGTGTCAGCTAACTGCGTCAAAGCGTATTGTTGATCTTGTTCTGATTTGGGATTGAAACTTTTCTCTAATTCCAGATCATCCGCGTAGAAATGATAGTCGAACTCACGACATCTGACTAGAGTACCGAGCGGTTTTGTGTATTGTGAATAACCAACTTAATACTATCCGACAAAATATCACCCACTTTATAACTAGCACTACGATCAGGGAGGTACGATTTCATCCAGGCGCTTGCCCCTACTTGTACACCAAAGGAGTACTGAAGCCGAATAAGAAACACGTCATGGTCGATCGTGTCGAAGGCCGCCGATAAGTCGAGAAACGTCAAGTTTACAGCCTGACGATGGTTGAGTTGAACAAGGAGGTTGTTAAACAGCCGAAGCAGTGCTGTTTCGGTACTGTGAAATTTTCTGTACGCAGACTGTATGGCTCTTCAAGGTTGTGGGTCATTAGTTGATCTGTTAGCTGCTTGCAAATTAAATCCTCAAATATTTTCGATATGAAAGTCAAATTTGGAACAGATATTGAGAGGTTTATTGTCCGAGTTAGCATGGGAAAAGCTTCATCAATGCACTTTTCCAATAAACCTGTCGGGATAGGGCCGCTCTCACACGACTTCGGTTAAGCCGACAGTATCAGTGATTTGCATTTTCTTTAGTATAGTTTAGTAAGGCCGTTTTGGGGCTTTGCAGCAATTGTGTATTTCATCGCTCCTGCAGGTCTTCAGCTACTTCTTTGGAGTTACAAAATATGTCGATTCAACAAAAAATAACTGCTTCTTTTTGCAATTCATGATAGGTTCATGGACAATCCGTAATTTAAATTCCAAAAGTTGGGTAGCAGGTTAGATGTATGAGGCATTGTCTTGGTACGTGCCAAGTATGGAATTGATCTGCTTACCAGAAGGTAGTTTTCCAATTTTTTTCACGTCGGTCTTTTAATCACTACTTATCCATTGTTAGTCTATGGACTTTTAGTACAGTGATGTCACAAATCCAATTCCTGTAGCTCTGTTTTTCTGTCAATTTCTTTGGAACTTTGGAAAGAGAGAAGGTGCAATAGTTTCATCCAGAAACCAAGTTTACAGCTCTCTGCCTATTTTTTTTTTCTATTTTTCGTATCCATTCTCCGTTTCTCGGCATTCTACAATAGAACTCGAAGGAAAAATATAAAAATCCCAAAAATCTTTTCTGACATCAGGAACAACTCATTTTAGAAATAAGGGAGACCTCTGGTATTCGTATATATTGTTCACAAAATATCCAAACTTTTAGTACCGTAGCCGTTGAAACTGAGCCACAATGACCAATAGGTCATTATACCATATTTCAATTCACTGTTAGGTTTAAGAATTTTCTTTTTATTATTAATTTATATGGATTTATACCGCGCTTACATTTTCATGCAACCTAAGGCCCACAATATTATTCTAAAAATATAATATAAAACATATAATATAAAACGTTCAATATTTATATGCTAACTTAAAAAGATGTGTTTTTAACATCTTTTTAAATACTAAAATGTTACTTTAGGTTCGTATTTGCAATAGTAATTTGTTTCAAATCCTTGGAGCTATATCTGAAAAGCTCTATCACCGTAGCGATTGTTTGTTCGTTTTTCCACTAGTAAGTGCTTGGATTCAGTTCTCAGTGCATGCCACGGATGTATAGCATAAGCATATCCCTCACATTTGACGGTTCCTTATTATTCAATGTTTTATGGGTGATGAGGACTATATTGAACTGTATCCGCTCGTGGACTGGCAACAAATGCAAAGAATGCAGCTTCTGGATTACTGATTCATGGATTGAAGTGTTCATCAGACGTGCTGACCTGTTCATTATCCTTTGAAGACGATCTATTTGCTTTTTGGGAAGGTTCACTAAAATGCTGTTGCAAAAGTCCATACGACTGATGACAAGAGAAAGCAGTAACACTTCTGAACAACCGAGCTTATGTGTTTATCCATATTTAGCGCAACTCCTAACGCACATGCAGTATCCGACCTGAGCACAACTTCGTTATCCAAACAAATAGAATTCACTTGAATGAATTTTTCATTATGTACACTTGAAATAATCACAAACTCCGTTTTCTCCTTGTTCAGTTTGAGTTTGTTTGCTGTCATCCAGCATTCAATCTCATTGACAGTCGTCCCTGGTATGATGTTAAACTGCCTCACTTATGTCCGACCCTTTATTTTTAATGGAACCCCTTGAGCCAAAAGGAGGCCGGACTAGATATTCGACCCGCCTCGGGGTACCAGTGTTACTTGGTTTACCTCAGTTCTATTGGTATCTTGCCCCCTTCCACCCATCCACCCTCCCACCAATTTATCATCTCACCAACATTTCCCTTTCTGCCCTCCAAAAATATCATTACTTCCTTAATAATCACTGTACCATTTTTATAGCTACTATAAAACCTTTCCAAAAATACACATACTAAAATAAAATTAACAATAATCCTTTTCCACTTAACAATACCGTTTTTAATAACCATGATGTCATTAATTGAAACAAAGGAAACACTTCCTTACCTTTATGTTTAAACTTCAACCCATTTTTGGATTATTATCTGGAGACTACTTAATTGTAGTACTCCAGACATTAGCTCTGTTACACCTTTGTCAAAGACCACTATTAACCAGCAAAGACCTGTGCTACACCGTTCCAACGCAAAGCACATAAAAGCGTGGCAACCTGTTGTGCGTCCACCAAGATGCCTCACAGTAGCTGGTGATAGTGCCAATCATAAGGGTGCACTCTGCCGTAGGTTGCATCCCTTAGAGTAAGGAGAGCGGTTACCTGGGTATTGAGGCTTCTTGACCCTTAGACAGACTTTTCAAATACATATTGTGCTAAGAGATTTGTTTGCCAATACATGCCTTAGGTTATTCTCTTCGGCCCAAGAAGCGTGGTAGTGAACTGACCCGTCACTATCAATAACGGCTGGTCGTCTAGGTTAACCACACTGCGGCTGTAGGGTCAATCGAGGCATGACTGGCTGTGGACGTCGCCGTCATGTAGTAGAGTATTCCAGGTGTCCTAGCCCCTAGCGGGTTAATCCAGCTGCCAAAAGGTTGGTTAGAGTATTGCCAGAGGCCGGCAGACCTGGAAGAAACCTATTTAATTTTTATGGATACAAATGAACAGGAACCAAAGAAAGGAAGTACAACAAGTACACCCACAAAGCGAGCCCATATTGAAATAGAGTCACCTCCTACACCCTTCTCGGAAAACGTTATCACAACGCCAAGAGAAGGACGACTTAAGCTCTCTCCATTCGCAGTCGAAAGGGGACTTAACGGTTATGTCGGCACGCGGTTCACGGTAAAACGACTTCGATCGGGTGACCTATTAGTCCATATATACGAACGACGACACAGCAAAGCCCTGCTTGAACTATTGACGTTCGTGAATGTTCCTGTACAGTGCACCGGACCGTACATTGAATACTTCAAGAGGAGTAGTCGCCCACCCTGACCTCAAATTCTGCTCTATAGACGAACTCGTCAGAGTACAGACACCACAGGGTGTTATAGAAGCCCGATTTCGCAGGCAAAAGGGCACTGTTGTCCTTACCTTTTATAAAGCAACCTTGCGAAGCACAGTAAAAATGGGCTACCTAAACCTGCGGACCACCACCTATATACCCTACCCTATGCGGTGTCTTCACTGCCAGAGATTTGGCCACACTAATACTAAATGTAGAGCCAATCAACCATGGTGCGCCAAGTGTGGAGAGGAAGGACACATCCACGACACCTGTGCCGCTGCCACCACAAAGTGCCCAAATTGCGAAGGAAACCACACAGCGTTCTCTAGAGACTGCCCGCGCTGGAAGCTAGAAAAAAAAGGTACAAGAAATTCAATACCCACAGTGGGTCACATACCAGCAGGCCCGAAAACTGGCAACGCAACCCTTACCTGGGATTAAAGCTAGGCCAACGCGGTCAAACCGACATCACGGGACACGGCTTGCCAGGTCGAGGTGACATGGTTGACAGTCCAGAAAACTCGCAAAATACCACCCCAAAGCACCAAGGTGACAAAATTGAGCGAGTCGCGTACTTCAGCTACTGGCTCTCAAACGCAAGGTGGTGCAAGACCAAAAGTGGCTACTCCCAATCAGTAGTGTGGAAAAAGCTCACCACCATCAAAGAGGAGTGGTGCAGTGGCGTCCGCAGACCCCACCCCTCCCCACCAACACCACAACAAAGAACGAGTCCTCCACCTAACTTACCCAAGGAGGTAAAGGCCAACCTTAGAGAGAGAGCAAAACAAGCCAAGGAAAGATTGCGCTCCTCTTTAATCAGCGAGGTAGAGAATAGAATCTCTCCACTAATGGAAGAAGACAATAGCATACACCGTCAGAACCCCTCTCCTCCAAAACAACAAGGAAAAATGGTCATAAAAAGAAGCAAATTCCAAGACCTAGTGTCGGAATACAAGGCATAGCAAAAAAAGACCAACTGCCAATAATTCACTGGAATATACGAGGGTTTTTGACCAACCATCACGAAATTTTAACAATCATCCCAAAATGACCCAGCAATAATTTGCCTACAAGAAACCTTCTCTAGAACTAATAACCAACCAAGCTGAAGGGATATATCCTCTGCAACAAAGAACATGTTAGCAACAAAGCCTCCGGAGGAATTGCAACGTTTGTTTGAAAACGATATACCTCAAAGTGAAATAAATCTAAATACCAGGCTGTCAGGGCTACCTTGAACAAAACAATCACTGTGTGCAACATCTACGTGCCACCACTTTCAAAACCACAACCACACGAATTTTCAGATCTCGAAAACCAACTGCCCAAACGCATACTATTGGTCGATGATTTCAACGAGATCACAGAAAGATCACAGAAAACCTACTACACCATCACAGCCTGTCTCTACTCAATGACAAGACACTTACAAATTTTTATATGGGCACTGGTTCAAAAACCTCTATCGATCTCTGTATATCCTCTGCTAACTTGTACCTGGATTTTAGCTGGAAAGCTATAGACGATCTACATGGAAGCGATCATTTTCCAATTTTAATTAAACAAACCATTCCACAACCACAAGAAAGAGTAGACAAGTGAAATTTTAACAAAGCAGATTGGTTACAATTCCAAGAATTATGCCATCAGTCAATTACACGAGAACACCTTGAAAGTGATAATGATATTATTCTACTTTTCACTGCTTTGATACAATCAATAATGGAAAAGAGTATCCCAAAAATATCCGGATCTCGCAAAAGACTAAACAAAATCTGGTTCAACGATGAATGCAAACGATCAATAGCTGTTCGGAAACAAGCGTTAAAACAGTTCATCAATCATCCGGACACCATAAGAAGAATGGAATATAAAGACTCAATGTCATCGCCCGCAAGACTGTAAAACAAAGTAAGAAACGCTCATGGTTAGGTTAGGAAAATATCCGGCAAAGGCTCTCTAGGCCCTGTGAATCATTTATAAACTAACAATACCACCGTAACAGGAAGAAGGGAAATATCTGACGCCACATTTGAAACGTTTGAACATAACTCATCCTCTAAACACTATAGCAAAGACTTTAAACGGTAAAAGGCACATAAAGAACGAAACAACATAAACTTTTACTCGGACAACAGTGAATCCTACAACTGCGATTTCTCACTGAGTGAACGACGACAGGCTTTAAACAAATCTCACAATTCCGCTGCTGGCTCAGATGACTTACACTACCAAACACTTGCCAAATGAAATCTTGGAAATACTACTTGGCCTATTTAACCAAGCCTGAAAATCAGCCAACTTTCCAGAAATATGGAGAGAAGCTATTATCATACCAGTACCAAAACCAAACAAAGACCCCACAAGCCCACAAAATTACAGACTAATCTCCTTAACAAGTTCACTGTGTAAAACATTTGAACGCATGATAGCTGACAGACTCATCGATATACAGAGCGGTTCTAGAAAACAGAGAAATACTCTGGATCACCTTGTAAGACTATAAACGTTTATAAGAGAAGCCTTTATCAATAACGAACATGTCGTTTTGGTTTGTATCACCTTGTAAGACTAGAAACGTTTATAAGAGAAGCATTTATCAATAACGAACATGTCGCTTTGGTTTTCTTTGACTTGAAAAAGGCCAAAAACACAGCATGGAAACATGGAGTACCAAAAGACCTCTTTGACTTGAGGCTGCGAGGCCGCCTACCTGAATTTATTAAAGCCTTTCTAGAAGACCGACGTTTTCGTGTCCGCCTTGGGGCCGTGTTCTCAGACTACTTCGAACAAGAGGAAGGTTTCCCCCAGGGATCCATCCTTTCCGTTCTGATAAAAATAAATAGCATCCGACATAACGTAAAACAGGGGATAGACAGCTCACTCTTTTTACGATTTCGCAATATATTGCAGAGGCAAAAATGTGAACCTAATACAGCGGCGGTTACAGCAGAACATACACTCACTGGAAACATGTGCTAACCAAAACGGTTTTAAATTTTCACAAACTTAACAGTCTGCATGCATTTCTGCAATAAACGCAAACAACACGACGATCCCGTTCTATACATTTCTGGCATTCAAATACCTGTTGTTAAAGGAAACAACATTTCTGGGTTCACTCTTTGACTCCAAGCTAAGCTTTATCCCATACATCAAAGAACTCAAATGGAAATGTCAAAAAGCACTCAATCTCCTAAGAGTACTATCGGCCCATGACTGGGGCGCTGATCGGGATACAAAATTTATGCTTTACCGAGCCGTGATACGGTCTAGATTAGACTATGCCAGCATTGTCTATGGATCAGCAAGACCTTCATACCTAAAAATGCTAGACCCGATACAAAATCAAGGTTTACGACTGTGCCGAAATGCTTTTAGAACATCACCAGCAGAAAGTCTGCATATGGAGGCAAATGAGCAGCCTCTTATCATTCGTCGAGTTAAAGTCGCCTTGCAGAACACAACAAAGCTTTATGCAAATAAGAATAATCCCCCCTAAACTCAGTCTTTGGATCAGCTTTTTCTCGCTTCCATGAAAGAGGCCCTACCGTTATCCCTCCATTTAGAGCAAGGGTTCAGCCTCACCTCGATAATGCTGACATTACCATAGAGTCAATTGCAAAATACAGAGTACCAAAAGTACCACAATGGAAACTCACCAAACCTGTGGTACTAAAGAACCTTTCGATCTATGCAAAGGAAAAAACTGGCCCTTCTCCGTTTCGATCAAATTTTGCAGAACTCAAGGAAGAATTTCAAAACTATCATTTCGTCTACACGGACGACTCAAAGCTGGGCAACAATTCGGCTGCTTCCGTTGTAACTGAAAATAACACCTTGAAAACAAGACTTTCAAATGGATCCTCTATTTTCTCAGCCGAAATTAAAGCTCTACATCTTGCTATCCAGATAGTTAAGATCAGCAGATACAAAAAGATTATGCTATGCAGGGACTCTATGTCCGTCCTGCAATCAATTGAAAACCTACAAAAATCAAACCCACTTATCCTCGACTTTCTGGAAAGATGTGACGAGACCAAAGCTGGCAAAGACATAGTGTTCTGCTGGGTTCCAAGTCACGTGGGTATCCGAGGAAACGAGATAGCCGACAAAGCTGCAAAAGAGGCTCTAAATGATAATTGTATCGATATGCTCATACCAGCCTCCGACTGTACCGATTTCCAAGACGCCCGCTAACGTCATTTCAGAGCTGACTCTTTGAGGCAGCTGTTTGATGAAGTAGAACCTAGAAAATTTATACAATTTGTAAAAGAAATCAACCTGTATCAGTATTTCTAGTCGCTTTTTATTTATGATTTTAGAATATACACGGTTTCAGCTTACCTTGATTTTAGCTCGTCGTATTGTCTTCTAGTCATCTATTACTGACATGTTCTGACACAATGTAAACCGCTAAGGGTCGGTAGTGTCGCTAAAGAAATCATATAACTAACTAATTATCATTGACAGTATCAGCTAACTGCGTCAGAGCGTATTGTTAATCTTGTTCTGATTTGGGATTGAAACTTTCTCTAATTCCAAATCATCCGCGTAGAAAGGATAGTCGAGCTCACGAGACCTGACTAGAGTACCAAGCGGTTTTGTGTATTGTGAATAACTACAAGGGCCTATTTTAGACCCCTGTGGTAGAGCACAGTCCAACTTAATACTATCCGTCAAAATATCACCCACTTTAACACTACCACTACGATCACGGAGGTGCGATTTCATCCAGGCATTTGCCCCTCCTTGTGCACCAAAGGAATGCTGAAGCCGACTGAGAAACACGTCATGGTCGATCGTGTCGAAGGCCGCCGATAAGTGGAGAAACGTCAAGTATACATCCTGACGATGGTCGAGTTGAACAAGGAGATTGTTAAACAGCCGAAGCAGTGCTGCTTCGGTACTGTGAAATTTTCTGTAAGCAGACTGTAAGGCTCTTCAAGGTTGTGGGTCATTAGGTGATCTGTTAGCTGCTTGCAAATTACATCATCCAATATTTTCGATATGAAAGCCAAATTTGAGACAGGCCTATAGTTCTTTGGTATTGTTTCAAGACCAGGCTTTTTCAAGAGTGGTCGGATGATTGCGTGCTTGTATGGATCAGAAGACGTATGCGGTTTATTATATGAGTTAGCATGTGAAAAACTTGATCAATGCACTTTTAATAAATGCACTTTTAATAAACCTGTCGGGATAGGGTCGGTCTCACACGACTTCGGCACAGTCGACAGTATCAGTGATTTGCAATTTCTTTAGTATAGTTTAGTAAGGCCGTTTTGTGTATTTTATCGCTCCTGCAGGTCTTCTTTGTAATTAAGAAGTATTTCGAGACACCAAAACATAACTAATTTTTATTGCAATTCATGATAAGTTCATGGACAAGCCGTAATTTGAATTCCAAAAGTTGGGTAGCAGGTTAGATTATGAGGCACTGTCTTGGTATGTGCCAAGTATGGAATTGATCTGTTTACCAGAAGGTAGTTTTCACAATTTTTTTTACGTCGGTCCTTTAATCACTACTTATCCATTGTTAGTCTATGGACTTTTAGTACAGTGATGTCACAAATCCCCTTCCTGTAGCTCTGTTTTTCTGTCAATTTCTTTGAAACTTTGGAAAGAGAGCAGGTGCAATAGTTTCATCCAGAAACCAAGTTTACAGCTCTCTGTCTATTTTTCTTCTATTTTTCGTATCCAGTCTCCGTTTCTCTGCGTTGTACAACAGAACTCGAAGGAAAAATATAAAAGTTCCAAAAATCTTTTCTGACATCAAGAATAAATTATTTTAATGATAAGGGAAACTTGTAATGTAAGACTATGTTGTTCACAAAATATCCAAGCATTTAGTACCGTAGCCGTTTAGATTGAGCCACAATGACAAATAGGTCATTATACCACACTTCAATTCACTGTTAGGTTTAAGAATTGTCTTTTTACTATTAATTTATATGTATTTATACCGGGCTTACATTGGCATACACCCTAAGCATATAATATAAAACGTTCAACATTTATATGCTAACTTAAAAAAATGTGTTTTTAAAATCTTTCTAAATACTAAAATGTTACTTTCGGTTCGTATTTGCCATGGTAATTTATTTCATATGCTTGGAGCTATATTTTGAAAAGCTCTATCACTGTAGCGATTGTTTGTTCATTTTTCCACTAGTAAGTGCTGGGATTCCGTTCTTAGTGCACGGCACGGTGCGTGTAGCGTAAGCATATCCCTATTATAGGACAATGCCTTACTATTTAATGCTTTATGAGTGATGAGGGCTATCTTGAACTGTATCTGCTCATGAAGTGGCAACCAATGCAAAGAATGCAGCTTCTGGATTACTTATTCATGGATTGAAGGCTTGATCACACGTGCTGACCTGTTCATTATCCTTTGAAGACGATCTATTTAATTTTTGGGAAAGTTCACTAAAATACTGTTGCAATAGTCAATCCGACTGATGACAAGAGAAAGTACCAACATCTTTGCTGCATCCTCAGTAATTCTATTCCTGACATCTCGAATCCATTTCAAGAAGTAGTAACACTTCTGAACAACCGAGCGCAGAGTCAACTCCTAACGCACATGCAGTAATCGACCTGAGCACAACTTCGTTATCCAAACAAATAGAATTCACTTGAATGAATTTTTCATTATGTACACTTGAAATAATAATAAACTCCGCTTTCTCCTTGTTCAGTTTGAGTTTGTTTGCTGTCATCCAGCATTCAATCTTATTGACAGTCGTCCCTGGCATGACATTAAACTGCCTCACTTAGGTCCGACCCTTTATTTTTAAAGGAGCCCCTTGACCGAAAGGGAGGCCGGACTAGATATTCCAACCCCCCTCGGAGTACCAGTCTTACTTGGTTTACTTCAGTTCTACTGGTATCTCGCCCCCTCCCAACCACCCCCCCCCCTCCCACCAATTTATCATCTCACCAACATTTCCATTTCTGCCTTCCAAAAATATCATTACTTCCTTAATAATCACTGTACCATTTTTTATAGCTACTATAAAACCTTTCCAAAAATACACACACTAAAGTAAAATTAACAATAATCCTTTTCCACTTAATAATACCCTTGTTGTAATACACATGATGTCATTAATTGAAATAAAGAAAACACTTCCATAACTTTATGTTTAACCTTCAACCCATTTTTGGATTATCATCTGGGGTCTACTTAATTGTAGTACTTTAGACATTAGCTCTGTTACACCTTTGTCAAAGACCACTAGGAACCAGCAAAGACCTGTGCTACACCGTTCCCACGCAAAGTAGATTGCATCCCTTAGTGGAAGGAGAGCGGTTACCTGGGTGTTGAGGCTTCTTGACCATTAGGCAGACTTTTCACATACGTATTCTGCTAAGGAATTTGTTTGCCAATACATGCCTTTGGTCCTTCTCTTCGGCCCAAGAAGGGTGGTCATGAACTGACCCGTCATGATCAATAGTGGCTGGTCGTCCAGGTTTACCACACTGTGGCTGTAGGGTCAATCGAGGCATGACTGGCTCTGAACGTCGCCGTCATGTAGTAGAGTATTCCAGGTGTCCTAGCCCCGAGCGGGCTAATCCCGCAGCCAAAAGGTTGGTTAGAGTAGGGCCATTGTCCGGCAGACCTGGAAGAAACCTATTTAATTTTTATGGATACAAATGAAAAGCAACCAATTAAACAAAGAAGAACGAGGACACCCACAAAGCGAGCCCATATTGAAATAGAGTCACCTCCTACACCCTTCCCGGAATAGGTTATTATAACGCCAAGAGAAGGGCGCCTTACTCTCTCTATATTCGCAGTCGAAAAGGGGCTTAGCAGTATTGTCGGCACGCGGTTCACGGTAAAACGACTTCGATCGGGCGACCTATTAGTCCATATATACGAACGACGACACAGCAAAGCCCTGCTTGAACTTTTGACGTTCGTGAATGTTCCTGTACAGTGCACCGGACCGTACATTGAATACTTCAAGAGGAGTAGTCGCCCACCCTGACCTCAAATTTGACTCCATAGACGAACTCGTCAGAGAACTGAAACCACAGGGTGTTATAGAAGCCCGATTTCTCGGTCAAAACGGCACTGTTGTCCTTACCTTTTGTAAAGCAACCTTGCAAGCACAGTAAAAATGGGTTACCTATACCTGCGAACCACCATCTACATACCCAACCCCAAGCGGTGTTTTCACTGTCAGAGATTTGGCCACACTAATACTAAATGTAGAGCCAATCAACCATGGTGCGCCATGTGTGGAGAGGAAGGACACATCCACGCGACACCTGTACCGCTGCCACCACGAAGTGCACAAATTGCGAAGGAAACCACACGGCGTCCTCTAGAGACCGCCCGCGCTGGAAGCTGGAGAAAAAGGTACAAGAAATTAATACCAACAGTCGGTCACATACCAGCAGGCCCGAAAACTGGCAACGCAACCCTTACCTGGGACTAAAAGCTAGGCCAACGCGGTCAAACCGACATCACGGGACACGGCTTGTCAGACCGAGTTGACATGGTTGACAGTCCAGAAAACTCGCAACATACCACCACAAAGCACCAAGGTGACAAAACTGAGCGAGTCGCGTACTTCAGCTACTGGCTCTCTAACGAAAGGTGGTGTAAGACCAAAAGTGACTACTCCCAATCAGCAGTGTACGAAAAAGGTCACCACCATCGAAGAGGAATGGTGCAGTGGCGGCCGCAGACCCCACCCCCTCCCCACCAACACCACAACAAAGAACAAGTCCTCAATCTTAACTTATCCAAGGAGGTAAAGGCAAACCTTAAAGAGGGTACCAAACAAGCTAAGGAAAGATTGCGCTCCTCTTTAATCAGCGAGGTAGAGAATAATTTCTCTATACGAATGGAAGAAGACGATAGCATACACCGTCAGAACCCCTCTCCTCCAAAACAACAAAGGAAAGTGGTCATAAAAAGAAGCAAATTTCAAGACCTAGTGTCGGTATACAAAGACCCCTAGGCATAGCTGAATAAGACCATATGGCAATAATTCAGTGGAATATATGAGGTTTTTGGACCAACCATCACGAAATGTTAACAATTATATCCCAAAGTGACCCAGCAATAATTTGCCTACAAGAACTCTTCTCTAAAACCAATAACCAACCAACGCTGAAGGGATATATCCCCTACAACAAAGACCACGTTAGCAACAAGCCTCCAGAGGAATTGCAACGTTGGTTCGAAACGATATACCCAAAAGTGAAATAAATACCACCCTAAAGGCTCAGGCTGTCAGGGTTACCTTGAACAAAAATATCAATGTGTGCAATATCTACGTGCAACCAAATTCAAAGCCACAACCACACGAATTTTCATATCTCATAAACCAACTGCCAAAACCCATACTATTGGTTGGTGATTTCAACGCTCATAGTACAATGTGAGGCAGCTACACAACAGACCAAAAAGAAAAGATCATAGAAAACCTACTAAGCCATCACAGCCTGTCTCTACTCAATGACAAGACACTTACAAATTTTTATATGGGCACTAGTTCAAAAACCTCTATCGATCTCTGTATATCCTCTGCTAACTTGTACCTGGATTTTAGCTGGAAAGCTATAGACGATCTACATGGAAGCGATCATTTTCCAATTTTAATTAAACAAACCATTCCACAACCACAAGAAAGAGTAGACAAGTGAAATTTTAACAAAGCAGATTGGTTACAATTCCCAGTATTATGCCATCAGTCAATTACACGAGAACACCTTGAAAGTGATAATGATATTATTCTACTATTCACTGCTTTGATGCAATCAATAATGGAAAAGAGTATCCCGAAAATATCCGGATCTCGCAAAAGACTACACAAAATCTGGTTCAACGATGAATGCAAACGATCAATAGCTGTTCCAAAACAAGCGTTAAAACAGTTCATCAATCATCCGGACACCATAAGAAGAATGTAATATAAAAGACTCAATGCCATCGCCCGCAAGACTGTAAAACAAAGTAAGAAACGCTCATGGGTGGAGTTTGTTTCCAAGCTAAACGGGAAAACTTCATTAAGGAAAACGTGAGACATGGTTAGGAAAATATCCGGCAAAGGCTCTCTAGCCTGTGAGAAATTTACAAACTAACACTGCCACCGTAACAGGAAGAAGGGAAATATCTGACGCCACATTTGAAACATTTGAACATAACTCATCCTCTAAACACTATAGCGAAGACTTTAGACGGTATAAGGCACATAAAGAACGAAACAACATAAACTTTTACTCGGACAACAGTGAATCCTACAACTGCGATTTCTCACTGAGTGAACTCCAACAGGCTTTAAACAAATCTCACAATTCCGCTGCTGGCTCAGATGACTTACACTACCAAACCCTTAAACACTTGCCAAATGAAATCTTGGAAATACTTTTGGGTCTCCTTAACCAAGCCTTGAAATCTTTCTGACAACTTTCCAGACATATGGAGAGAAGCTATTATCATATCAGTACCAAAACCAAACAAAGACCCCACAAGCCCACAAAATTACAGACCAATCTCCCTAACAAGTTCACTGTGTAAAATATTTGAACGCATGATAGCTGACAGACTCATCTGGTATCTAGAAAGCAATAATTTGTTTGCCGATATACAGAGCGGTTTTAGAAAACAAAGAAATACCCTGGATCAGCTTGTAAGACTAGAAACGTTTATAAGAGAAGCCTTTATCAATAACGAATATGTCGGTTTGGTTTTCTTTGACTTGGAAAAGACCTATAACACAGCATGGAAACATGGAGTACTACAAGACCTCTTTGACTTGGGGCTGCGAGGCCGCCTACCTGAATTTATTCAAGCCTTTCTAGAAGACCGACGTTTTCGGGTCCGCCTTGGGGCCGTGTTCTCAGACTACTTTGAACAAGAGGAAGGTTCCCCCAGGGTTCCATCCTTTCCGTTCTTCTGTTCATGATAAGAATAAATAGCATCCGACATAACGTAAAAAAGCGGATAGAGAGCTCACTCGTTGTTGACGATTTCGTAATATCTTGCAGAGGCAAAAATATGAATCTAATACAGCGATGCTTACAGCAGAACATACACTCACTGGAAACATGTGCTTACCAAAACGGTTTTTAATTTTCACAAACTTAACAGTCTGCATGCATTTCTGCAATAAACGCAAACAACCGGACGATCCCGTTCTATACATTTCTGGCATTCAAATACCTGTTGTTAATGAAAACAAATTTCTGGGTTCACTCTTCGACTCCAAACTAAGCTTTATCCCACAAATCAGAGATCTCAAACGAAAATGTCAAAAAGCACTCAAACTCCTAAGAGTGATATCGGCCCATGACTGGGGCGCTGATCGGGATACAAAACTTATGCTTTACCGAGCCGTGATACGGTCTAGATTAGACTATGGCAGCATTGCCCATGGATCAGTAAGACCTTCATACCTAAAAATGCTAGACCCGATACAAAATCAAGGTTTACGACTGTGTCTAAATGCTTTTAGAACATCACCATTAGAAAGCCTACATGTGGAGGCAAATGAGCAGGCTCTGAACATTCGTCGAGTTAAACTCGCTAGCAGTACACAGCAAAGCTTTATGCAAATAAGAATAATCCCCCCTAAACTCAGTCTTTGAATCAGATTTTTCTCGCTTCCATAAAAAAGGCCCTACCGTAATAGCTCCATTTAGAGCAAGGGTTCAGCCTCACCTCGATAATGCTGACATTACCATAGAGTCAGTTGCAAAATACAAAGTACCACAGTGGATCAAATTTGGCAGAACTAAAAGAAGAATTTAAAAACTTAAAAATTGTATCATTTCGTCTACACGAACGGCTCAAAGTTCGACTACACATCGGCTGCGTCAGTTGTAATTGAAAATAACACCGACAAAGATGCAAAAGAGGCTCTAAATGAAAATTGTATCGATATGCTAATACCAGCCTCCGATTTTAAATATCACATCACAAGATACACAAAAAGATTGTGGCAGCAAAGAAACAACAAGCTTTATCAAACAAACCCTGTCAGAATATAGAATTTTGCATTTCTGGGTCGGTTTATATATGTTATTACCAGAATCGTTGTAGTGGGATTAATTGTAAAGTTTTGGTGACTTTGTAGTCATACCACTCATATATGTAACTTTTTTAAGGCTTTCGGTATGTTTGGATACCATTTTTTAACTTTTGTTCAAATTTGTGGATAAACGTGTGAATTTGGCTTTTTGTGAAGTATTTTGCATCATAGTTCCTTGCTGTGCATTGTACTTTCAATACGCACTGATTTTGTAAGGCATTAGTTTTTAAATCTTAAGATTAGTCAAGTTATAGAATATTTTAGTAAAAGGGAGCGAAATTTTCTGTCACGTGGTTCTGTGTATCCAATAGAATTGTTGAGTGTAATTCTCTTCCCGAATGTGAATATTTACCTTTACCACGGGGAGGTGTAAGTACCCAACAACGGCATGAAAACAAATGAAATGTAAACAAAAAAAGCTGTGATGTGATCCTCATGAAGGTATATGAGGCTGGCAGCCGCAGGGTTCGACGCACTCGGTTTTCACAAATTCTAGAAGAAGTTTGGATACAAAATTGGCGGGAAAATTGAAAAAGCGTACAAGTAAAAAGCATTTATAGGAAGTCTGTTTGTTGTGTGAGAACTAGATGGTATAGAGTAAATTGAATCAGATACAGGATAGAACCGAGCGAAATTGGCAAAAGGGTGATAAAGTGAAAATAAATTCAAAGTTGGAATAAATATTAAGAACAGTCAGCTGCTAAGAAGGGAATAACTGCATATTATGGATGTTGTGAATTGTATCGACAATAAAACAGAGAATGAATATCTGGATATTTATTTGATTTGCACAACCAAGATATAAAAAAGAAGTAATACGATAACTTGGAGTAAAATAGAGAACCGCATTAAACAAAATAAAATACGACCACTCCGTGATAAAAGTCAGTGACACCTTAAGCGATAACCTGTTGCTAGACTTTGACAAATTGGGGGCTCGTCCGGGATAGATCGTGACAGGGTTACAACATCATGGAGCGTGAAATGCGTGAATGGATTGCTCTAGGTCAAGCGCTTGGATACAAAGACGAAGAACTACGACAATTCGTACAGCGCAAGGAAGATAAGGCAGCTGAACGCGAACGCAACGCACGACAGCGCGAGGCCCGAACTCAAGACCGCGAAGATCGCATCCGAGAGCAGGAAATGGAGCGTGAACGACAGCGTGAACAACACGAAAGAGAGATGGAACGCATTCGCGAAGAAACACGCCTCATCGAAGCGCGAGCACAAGCAGGCGAACCACGTGCTCAAGAACGCGCAGACAGACCGGCTCAAGCCAGTCGCCCCAAACTGCCAAAGTTCGATGAGAAAGTGGATGACATCGATGCATTTATCGAAAGATTCGAACGTTTCGCACGCACACAACAATTGGCCCGAAAATGCTTGGACAATGAGTCTCAGTGCTATCCTAACTGGCAAGGCACTGGAAGTGTATAGCAGTATGCCGGTAGATGAAGCGGATAATTATGAAACGCTGAAGACCGCCATTCTCCGACGCTATCAACTTACCACAGAGGGATTTCGTACAAAGTTTCGCGAGATAAAGCCCGACAAAGAGGAACCAGTGCGTCAGTTCTGTGCACGACAGAAACGGTTTTTCACACGATGGATAGACATGTCGGATATTTAGAAGGATTACGAGCATCTGTGTGATTTACTACTGCGCGAGCAGTTTACGAATATGTGCAGTAGCGAACTCAGCATTTTCTTACGTGAACGTTCTCCACGCAACATGGAGGAGATGATGCGACTCGCGGAGCAATATATCGAAGCTCACAACATAAGTATTGGCCAAACGAGGACGAAACCCGTGCCATAATCGCGTTCGCCGCAACAGCCTAACAATCGCGCTAGCAGCCAGACGCAGTCGAATTGCTACTACTGCGGGAAATCAGGGCACTTTGCGCGCGACTGCTTAAAGGCGAAGGCAGATCACAAAGACAGTGCTCCTCGGCGACACGATTTCTCCTATGCATCGAACCGTAAACATCGCACGAATTCACCGAAGAAATGGCGCAATTTCAATCGTGATGTTCACAAGGTATCTAACGCAAAAACAGGTGCTGTAGGAACGAAACCCGTACAAGACATCTTGAGCGAGAACGTAAAAGACGGCAAGTTATGCCTCGCGAATGGTGACGTGATTCCATATACAGGCGCGATTTGCGACAAATTGGAAATTTCCGGGAGGAAAGTGATCGTCTTAAGGGATACCGGCTGTGAGAGCGCAGTGATCCGCAAGGATTTGGTACAAAAAGAAGAAATGACGAGCGAAAAGAGTAATTAAATACAACAGATTATTGGGACGGTGTAATGGGAGGGGCGGTTATATTTCTTTGCAAAAAAATATAAAAAATAATGTAAATAAAAATTCGAGAAGAACATTTATAACATTTAATTATCCACTTACCATTTTGCTTTTAACACCCACACTTAACAGCGTAATATATATTACAGTAAGGGTTGTCGTCTGCTCGGGACCTCAGTACCACTGTAGTGATACTGAGGTCCCGAAGTGGCACTGAGACCCGACAAATTTTTCATATGAACTCCCCCCCCGCCCCCATCTTTAATTGTGTCTTAAAATCACTTCTACCGCCCCCCTCCCTGCCACCCCGTTAGGCGACGCCGTCAGGGGTGGCATGGGATCTTTTCTCTTCTTGTATTGACACCGCCCAGCTCCCCCCAATATGTTCTAAATATCTTACAGTTTTTTTTCATAAAATATATATAAATACACATGTCTATTCACAAAATGTTCAAGAAAAAAAAGATACGAAATTTCTCTTTTTGGCATATTCCTGATCAGATGTGTTGTTTCTATGGATGGTGTATTCCTATGCATCTGTCTGTAGATTTGGCACATACTGATTCTATATGTGTTATTTCTGTGGGTTACAGCTATAGATGGACCCATTCTACACCCATGAACCATTAAAACAACCCATCTTGTTCACAACAAAGGGCAGCTGCCATTTTAAGGGGAGAAGAAAATATGTGCTATTCCTATAGCCAAATATGGGCTGAAACTATAGAAGCGCAAAACAGCGAAGATGGGGGTAAATCAATACCTCGCTGTAATTGGATGGGCCCATCCTACGGATGGGCTGTTTCAATACAACACTCCCGAAGACGCTGCGCGCAAAACTGATGTCGTTGGCTCACGCATCCATTGTCGGTGGACATTTAGCGGCAAAGAAAACAACGGATCGCATAACGTCGAATTTCCATTGGCCGGGAATAACTGGTGATGTCAAGCGTTTCTGCCAGTCATGCGACGTATGTCAACGAACTGTACCAAAAGGGCGCATCAGCAAAGTACCACTCGGGGAAATGCCTCTGATCCACACTTCGTTTGAAAGAGTCGCAGTTGACCTAATTGGACCAATAACGCCAATTGCAGAAAGCGGCAACCGATATATACTCACCGTCGTTGATTATGCGACACGATACCCAGAGGCACTCAAACGCATCGAAACAGTTCCAGTTGCAGAAGCGTTACTCGAAGTCTTCAGTAGAGTCGGATTTCTACGAGAAATACTCAGCGATCAAGGCACACAGTTCACTTCGGATTTAATGAAAGAAGTCGCACGGCTCATTTCGATAAAGCAACTATTCACAACGCCATACAACCCGACGTGTAATGGACTATGCGAGCGAATTAATGGCGTATTAAAGAAGATGTTGACCCGCATGTGCCAGGAGCGACCAAAAGAATGGGATCGTTACTTACCAGCTGTTTTGTTTGCTTATCGCAAAGTACCGCAAGCGTCTACTGGTTTCTCTCCATTTGAGTTACTTTACGGACGGAAAGTACGTGGCCCGTTAGACATTTTGAAAGATATTTGGCTTGAAGAAGATTCCACTGGAGAAGTCGTTAGCACGTACCAGTACATCGCTGACCTGCGAAATCGCCTCGAAGATACATGCCGCGTGGCGCGCGAAAGTTTGATGGCGAATCAAGGCATATACCGCCACCACTACGACAAAAGGGCAAAAGACGGTAGATTCGTAGTGGGTCAGAAAGTTTACCTGGTGCTTCCGACGCAAAGCAATAAATTATTATTACAGTGGAAAGGGCCCTACAAGATCAGGAAAGTCCTGAATCGTATGGATTATGAAGTGGATATTCATGGGAAAAAAATTTTTTCATGCAAATCTTCTAAAAGGGCACATCGAGCGTGAAAGTGAAGACAAAACAGAGTCTGAAACCAGCGAGAACGAATCCAGCGACAGCGAACAAAGTGTTGAAAACAAAGACGACACGAATATTGCTGCATTCACTCGCATCGCAGTCGCAGAGCTCGAAGATGACGATTGGCATTTAGTGACACTTCCCGAAACACAGCAAACAGAGACAATCGCCGATGTAAATGTCAACGTGAAACTTTCCGAATCTAAAAAGAAAGACGTCGAGAAGCTTTTACGTGAATTTAGCGATATTTTCACAGACGTTCCCGGCAGAACAAATTTAGGCGAACACAAAATCGAACTATCGACAGAAGAACCGATCCGAGTTAAACCGTATCCAATGCCATACTCGAAACGTCAAGATATCGAAGAGGAAGTGAAAAATATGCTCGATGCAGGGATCATCGAAGAATCGCAATCAGAATATAACTCACCGATCGTACTCGTTAAGAAAAAGGACGGTACCAACAGATTCTGTATCGATTATAGACAACTCAACAGTGTTACGAAATTCGATACAGAACCGATGGGGAACTATGAAGACATTTTATCTAAAGTCGGAAAAGACAAATACTTTTCGAAAATCGACTTCACGAAAGGTTACTGGCAAATCCCAATGGAAGAGTCGTCGAAGAGATATACTGCTTTCTCGACGCCCAGTGGCTGTTTTCAGTTCCGACGAAACCCATTTGGATTAGTAAATTCTGGGGCCGCATTCAACAGAGTTATGCGCAAATTACTCTCCAGCTTACAGAATGTCGATAACTACTTTGACGACTTACTACCGCATACCAGACAATGGGAACAACATTTGGGCTTACTACGTGAACTTTTCACCAGAATACGCGATGCAAATCTAACGGTGCGACCATCGAAACGTTTCATCGGTTACGACAACATTAATTTCACCGGACACGTTGTCGGCAACGGATCTTTACCAATAGAAGAGGATAAACTTCGAAACATCCAAGACGCGTGTCGACCGACGACAAAGAAACAAATACGCTCCTTCTTAGGCTTAGCAGGCTTCTACCGCAAATTCATCCCAAAATTCGCAGAAGTCACCGCGCCTCTGACGGATTTGATCAAAAAGGGTCAACCAGCAAAAGTGGAGTGGAAAGAACCACAAGAGCGCGCTTTCACCAAATTGAAAGAACTTTTGAACAGTGCACCGATTTTGCATTTCCCCGACTTCAACAGAGAGTTTTTGTTACGTACAGACGCATCGGACACCGGGCTTGGAGCAGTGCTTTTACAACAATTTAGCGACGGCCCATTCCCAATCGCTTACGCTAGTCGCAAATTGTTATCTCGCGAGAAGAGCTATTCCGTGATAGAGCGTGAATGCCTCGCAATTGTATTCGGTGTGATGCGATTCGCAAAGTACCTGTACGGTAGAGCATTTACGCTCGAAACAGACTATGCGCCGCTCGCGTATTTACGGAAGGGAAAAGTCGAAGGCGGACATCTCATGCGCTGAGCACTTTTCTTGTAAAACTACAATTTCAGCATCAAAGCCATCAAGGGAACTGATAACATCGGAGCGGATTACCTGAGCAGAATGTGACATTTTTGTGTAAACAGCTCGATTGTGACACATGTATATATAGTTGATGAACGGCATGTGTTTGTTTCATAGAGATCTGCATTCTGAAGACTTCTGCGTTTAACGATTTTAGAAGTTTTGCTACTGTTACATGTCTACGGCTTGATATGTAATTCACGCCAGGACACGCAGTTTGATACGTTTTCATGAGCAGTAAGCTTATTTATAAAAAAGAGACGTTTTAGATTGAAAACGTGCAAATTTTTTGCATGGTGTCGTCTTTAATGGTGTTTTCTAACGCCTTTAAGTAATTCTTGCATAGTTAAATAAAACCCGTTCAGCTTAAGGTTATTCTTACATTGTGAATGAAAATAACTTGAGTATTTTCTCAGAGGGGGGGGGGGGGGTTGTTGTCAGAATATAGAATTTTGCATTTTTGGGTCGATTTATTATGTCATTACCAGAATCGTTGTTGTGGGATTAATTGTAAAGTTTTGGTGACTTCGTAGTCATACCACTCATATATGTAACTTTTTAAGGCTTTCGGTATGTTTGGATACCATTTTTTAATTTTTGTTCAAATTTGTGGATAAACGTGTGAATTTGGCTTTTTGTGAAGTATTTTGCATCATAGTTCCTTGCTGTGCATTGTACTTTCAATACGCACTGACTTTGTAAGGCATTAGTTTTTAAATCTTAAGATTTGTCAAATTATAGAATATTTTAGTAAAAGGGAGCGAAATTTTCTGTCACGTGGTTCTGTGTATCCAATAGAATTGTTGAGTGTAATTCTCTTCCCGAATGTAAATATTTACCTTTACGACGGGGAGGTGTAAGTACCCAACAACGGCATGAAAACAAACGAAATGTAAACAAAAAAAGCTGTGATGTGATTGGGCAATAATTTTGGAGGGAAACGTTCCTATTGGCAAACTTTCGGCACCCTCATGAAGGTATATAAGGCAGGCAGCCACAGGGTTCGACGCAGTCGGTTTTCACAAATTCTAGAAGGCAGAAGGAGACCAGTTTGGATACAAAATTGGCGGGAAAATTGAAATAGCGTACAAGTAAAAAGCATTTATAGGCAGTCTGTTTGTTTTGTGAGAACTAGATGGTATAGAGTAAATTGAATCAGATACTGGATTGAACCGAGCGAAATTGGCAAAAGGGTGATAAAGTGAAAATAAATTTAAAGTTGGAATAAATATTAAGAACAGTCAGCTGCTAAGAAGGGAATAACTGCATATTGTGGATGTTGTGAATTGCATCGAAAATAAAACAGAGAGAATGAATATCTGGATATTTATTTGATTTGCACAACCGGACTGTGTTGGATGTCAGGAACCTTACACCGTTAAACATATCTTAATAGACTGTACCGATTTCCAAGACAGCCGCTCACGTCATTTCAGAGCTGACTGCTTGAGGCAGCTGTCTTATGAAGTAGAACCTAGCAAATCTATACAATTTTTAAAAGAAATCAACCTGTATCAGTATTTCTAGTCGCTTTTTACTTTATGATTTTAGAATATACACGGTTTTAGCTAACCTTGATTACAACTAGAAGTATTGTCTTCTAGCCACCTATTACTGACATGTTCTGACACAATGTAACCCGCTAAGGGTCGGTCGTGTCGTTAAACAAATCATATAACTAACTAACTAACTATCATTGACAGTGTCAGCTAACTGCGTCAGAGCGTATTGTTGATCTTGTTCTGATTTGGGATTGAAACCCTTTTCTAATTCCGAATCATCCGCCTAGAAATGATAGTCGAGCTCACGAGATATGATTAGAGTACCCAGCGATTTTGTGTACTGTGAATAACCACGACAGCCTATTTTAAACCCCTGTGGCCCAGCTTAATACTATCCGACAAAATATCACTCACTTTTACACTAGCACTACGATCGCGGAGGTACAATTTCATCCAGGCGTTTGCGCCTCCTTGTACACCAAAGGAGTACTGAAGACGACTGAGAAACACGTCATGGTCGACCGTGTCGAAGGCCGCCGATAAGTCGAGAAACGTCAAGTATACAGCCTGACGATGGTCGAGTTGAACAAGGAGATTGTTAAACAGTAGAAGCTGTTTCGGTACTGTGAAATCTTCTGTAAGGCTCTTCAAGGTTATGGGTCACTAGGTGATCTGCTAGCTGCTTGCAAATTACATCCTCCAATATTTTCGATATGAAAGCCAAATTTGAGACAGATATTGAGAGGTTTATTATCCGAGTTAGCATGGGCAAAGCTTCATCAATGCACTTTTCTAATAAACCTGACGGGACAGGGTCGCTCTCATACGCCTTCGGGGAAGCCTACAGTGTCAGTGATTTGCATTTTCTTCAGTATAGTTTAGTAAGGTCGTTTAGGGGCTATGCAGCAATTTTGTATTTTATTGCTCTTGCAGGTGTTCAGCTACTTCTTTGGAGTTAAAAAGTATGTCGAGTCACCAAAAAATAACTAACTTTTATTGCAATTCCTGATAAATTCATGGACAATCCGTAAGTTGAATTCCAAAAGTTGGGAAACAGGTCCGATGTATGAAGTATTTTCTTGGCCTCTGGAAAGTATGGAATTGATCTGTTTACCAGAAGGTAGTTTTCAAAATTTTTTCACGTCGGTCCTTAATCTCTACTTTAACAATCCATTGTTAGTCTATGGACTTTTAACACAGTGATGTCACAAATCCAATTCCTGTAGCTTTGTTTTTCTGTCAATTTCTTTGAAACTTTGGAAAGAGAGAACGTGCAATAGTTTCATCCAGAAACCAAGTTTGTAGCTCTCTGCCTGTTTTACTTCTATTTTTCGTATCCAGTCTCCGTTTTTCTGCGTTGTACAACAGAACTCGAAGGAAAAATAAAAAAGTTCCCAACGTCTTTTCTGACATCAAGAACAACTTATTTTACAGATAAGGGAGACAGATCTGGTGTACATCTACGTTGCTCTCTAAATATTGAAGCCTTCAGCACCGTCGCCGCTAAGATTGAGCCACAATGACCAATTAGTCATTATACCACATTTCAATTCACTATTAGGTTTAAGAATTGTCTTTTGCATTTTCTTAAGTATAGATGAGTAAGGGGGTTTTGGGCTATGCAGCTATTGTGTATTTTATCGCTGCTGCAGGTCTTCAGCTACTTCTTTGGAGTTAAGAAGTATGTCGAGTCACTAAAAAATAACTAATTTTTATTGCAATTCATGATAAGTTCATGGGCAATCCGTAAGTTGAATTACAAGAGTTGAGTAGCAGGTTAGATACCTGAGGCATGATCTTGCTATGTGCCAAGTATGAAATTGATGTGTTTACCAGAAGGTAGATTTCAAGGTAGTTTTAATACAGTGATGTCCCTGTACACTGCACACCTTACCGCACATTGAACACTTCAAGAGTAGTCGCTCACCCGGACCGAGAAATGAAATCACAGGGTGTTATAGAAGCCCGATTTCTCGGCCAAAAGACCACTGTTGTCCTTACCTTCTGCAAAGCAATAGTGCCAAGTACAGTAAAAATAGGCTACCTAACCATGCGGACCACCACCTACATACCCAACCTCATGCGGTGAATCCACTGCCAGAGATTCGGCCACACAAAAACTAAATGTAGAGCCAATCAACCAAGGTGCGTCATGTGTGGAGAGGAAGGACACGTTCACGACATCTGTACCGCTGCCATCACAAAATGCACAAATTGCGAAGGAAACCACACGGCGTCCTCCAGAAACTGCCAGCGTTGAAAGTTGGAGAAAAAAGGTACAAGAAATTAAATACCAACAGTCGATCACATACCAGCAGGCCCGAACACTGGCAACGCAACAATCACCTGGGACTAAAAGCTACGCGAACGCGGTCAAACCGATATCACGGGACACGGCTTGCCAAACGGAGGTGACATAGTTGACAGTCCAGAAAACTCGCAACATACCACCACAAAGCACCAAGGTGACAAAATTGATCGAGCCCCGTACTCCAGCTACAGGCTCTCAAGCACAAGGTGGTGCAAGGCCAAAAGCGACTACTCCCAATCAGCAGTGTGCAAAAAGTTCAAGACTCCTAAGCTCACCATTATCGAAGAGGAACGATGCAGTGGCGGCCGAAGGCCCACCCCCTCCCCACCAACACCACAACAAACAACAAGTCCTCCATCTAACTTACCCAAGGAGGTAAAGGCCAACCTTAAAGAGAGAGCCAAACAAGCCAAGGAAAGATTGCGTTCCTCTTTAACCAGCGAGAATAGGTTCTCTCCACTAATGAAAGAAAACGATAGCATACACCGTCAGAACCCCTCTCCTCCAAAACAACAAAGGAAAGTGGCCATAAAAAGAAGCATATTTCAAGGCCTAGCGTCGGAATACAAAGACCCTTAGGCATAATGAAATAAGACCATATGGCAATAATTCAGTGGAATATACGAGGGTTTTGGACCAACCATCACGAAATTTTAACAATCATATCCCAAAATGACCCTGCAATCATTTTCCTACAAGAAACCTTCTCTAAAACCAATAATCAACCAACGCTGAAGGGATATATCCCCTACAACAAAGCCCACGTTAGCAACAAAGCCTCCGGAGCAATTGCAACGTTTGTTCGAAAAGATGAACCCTAAAGTGAAATAAATCTAAATACCACCCTACAGACCCATGCCGTCAGGGTTACCTTGAACACAGCAATCACTGTGTGCATCATCTACGTGCCACCATCTTCAAAACCACAACCACACGAATTTCCAGATCTCATTGACCAACTGCCAAAACCCATACTATTGTTCGGTGATTTCAACGCTCTTAGTACAATGCGAGGCAGCCACACAACAGACCAAAAAGAAAAGATCATAGAAAACCTACTACACCAACACAGCCTGTCTCTACTCAATGACAAGACACTTACATATTTTTATATAGGCACTGGTTTAAAAACCTCTATCGATCTGTGTATATAATCTGCTAACTTGTACCTGGATTTTAGCTGCAAAGTTATAGACGATCTACATGGAAGCGATCATTTTCTAATTTTAATTAAACAAAGCATTCCACAACGACAAGAAAGAGTAGACAAGTCGAATTTTAACAAAGCAGATTGGCTACAATTCTCAGAATTATGCAATCAGTCAATTACACCAGAACTCATTGAAAGTGATAATGACCCTATTCTACTATTCACCGCTTTGATACAATCAATAATGGAAAAGACTATCCCGAAAATATCCGGATCTCGCACAAGACTACACAAAATGTGGGTCAACGATGAATGCAAACGATCAATAGCTGTTCGAAAACAAACACTAAAACAGTTCATCAATCATCCGGACACCATTGGAAGAAAGGTATATAAAAGAATCAATGCCGTCGCCCGCAAGACTGTAAAACAAAGTAAGAAACGCTCATGGGAGGAGTTTGTTTCCAAGCTAAACGGGAAAACTTCATTAAAGAAAACGTGGGACATGGTTAGGAAGATAGGCGGCAAAGGCTCTCTAGGCCCTGTGAGCCATTTACAAACTAACAATACCACTGTAAGAGAAGAAAGGAAATATCTGACGTCCTGGGAAAAACATTTGAACATAATTCATCCTCTAAACACTATAATGAAGACTTTAAACGGCATAAGGCACATTAAGAACGAAACAACATAAATTTTTACTCGGACAATAGCGAATCCTACAACTGTGATTTCTCAATGAGTGAACTCCGACAGGCTTTAAACAAATCTCACAATTCCGCTGCTGATTCAGATGACATACACTACCAAACCCTTAAACGCTTGCCAAATGAAACTATTTGGCCTATTTAACCAAGCCTGGAAATCTGGCAACTTTCCAGATATATGGAGAGAAGCTATTATCATACCAGTACCAAAACCGAACAAAGACCCCACAAAGACCCCACAAGCCCACAGACCAATCTCTTAACAAGTTCACTGTGTAAAACATTTGAACGCATGATAGCTGACAGACTCACCTGGTATCTAGAAAGCAATAATTTGTTTGCCGATATCCAAATAACTTGGAACAGTACAATAGCACCTTCACCCTGGAAGAGTTGAAAGACGCCATACAAAACTCGCATGATTCAGTTGCCGGACCAGACGACAAAATATAAACGCCCTTCAAAAATGGGCTGACCAAAACGGTTTCAAGTTTTCGCAGACCAAAACAGTCTGCATGCACTTTTGCAACAAGCGAAAGCCACACGATGATCCTATTTTATACTTTTCAAACACTCAAATACCTGTAGTAAAGGAAAACAAATTCCTTGGTCTAATTCTGGACTCGAAGCTAAATTTTATTCCCCACATAAAAGACGTGAAGAGGAAATGTCAAAAGGCACTCAACCTGCTACGAGTCGTCTCCGCCTAAGACTGGGGAGCAAATACCAGTACTAAATTAAAACTGTATAGATCATTAATAAGATCTAGAATAGATTATGGTCGCATCGTCTACGGATCGACAAGGCCCTCGTACTTAAAGATGCTGAACCCAATACAAAACCAAGGCCTTTGCCTCTGCATTAACGCTTTCAGAACGTCACCCGTGGAAAGCCTTCAGGTTGAATCAAATGAATATCCATTAGATATCCAGCGAATCAAACTCTCAATGCAATATGCAGTTAAACTATACGCAAATAAAGAAAACCCCACCCATAAGGCAGTGTTCGAAAAAGACCACACACGCCCTAGGGTTATCGTACTAGAATCCATAACCACTTTAATAATGCGGGAATCAAAGTCGTGCAAATTGCAAACTTAAAAGTTTCGAAATACCCAACATTGAAAATTCAAAGACCTACCATAAACAAAGCTCTGACAAACTTTTCCAAAGACGAAATAAATGCTGAAGAGTTGAAAGTTAGGTAAAGGAAACCTACCTCCACCATCATTTCATATACACGGACGGATCTAAAATCGATAACAAAGTTGCTGAGTCAATAGTTACAAAATCAAATACCCTGAAAACAAGATTACAAAACGGCTCCTCCATCTTTTCCGCGGAGGTTCGGGCACTCCAACTAGCCATGAAAATCGTCAAGATAAGCAGGTACAAGAAATTTGTCATCTGTGTCGATTCCTTGTCGGCCTTACAATCACTAGAAAATCTGCAAGTGTCGAACACAATAATAGAACGCTACGAAAGGGCAATCAAACAAGGCAAATCCCTAGTGTTTTGCTGGGTGCCAAGCCACGTTGGCATAGCGGGTAATGAAGCTGCGGACCAGGCAGCAAAAGAGGCGCTAAACTACAACATATCCGACCTTCTCATACCATAACTCATACCGACTTTAAACCCCATATTTCAAGTTATGTAAAAAACCTTTGGCAACAAAAATGGAGCGAACAAACAAATAACAAACTCTTCCAAATCCAACCAACAGTTGGACAGAAGCACGTAGCTCTTGGCAATATTCGCCACACAACGGTTATGCATAGAGTTCGAATCGGGCATACATACATCACCCACGGATATCTTTTGAGAGGCGATGCGCCTCCAGAATGTATTGGTTGTCAAGAACGTTTGACGGTAAAACATATTCTACTCAACTGCGTAGATTTCCGGAACATTCGTTCACGCCACTACAGTGTGAACTCCATGAAAGACCTTTTCACAAATGTAGCACCAAGCAAAATTATTTATTTTTTTAAAAGAAATACACTTGTACACAAAGTTTTAGATGGAATTTAGTTGGTTTTAGATGTATACACTACTTGTATTGTCTATTTTAATGGATTTTAGTTTCAACTCAGCTTTCCTTTAGCAAGAGATCTGACACACTATGACCCTAACGGGTTGCTGGTGTCGTTAAACCATTCAATCAATCAATCAATAAAACAGAGCGGCTATAGAAAAAAAAGAAATACCCTGGATCACCTTGTAAGACTAGAAACGTTTGTCAGAGAAGCCTTTATCAATAACGAACATGTCGTTTCGGTCTTCCTTGACTTGGAAAAGGCCTATGACACAGCATGTAAACATGGAGTGCTATAAGACCTCTTTGGCTTGGGGCTGCGAGGCCGCCTACCGGAATTTATTAAAGCCTTTCTAGAAGACCCACGTTTTCGTGTTCGCCTTGGGGCCGTGTACTCAGACTACTTCGAACAAGAGGAAGGTTCCCACAGGGATCCATCCTTTCGTTCTTCTGTTCCTGATAAAGATAAATAGCATCCGACATAACATAAAACAGGGGATAAACAGCTCACTCTTTGTTGACAATTTCGGAATATCTTACAGAGGCAAGAATATGAACCTAATACAGCGACGCTTGCAGCAGAACATACACTCGATGCAAACATGGACTAACCAAAACGGTTTTAAATTATCATAAACTAAAACACTCTGCATGCATTTCTGCAATAAACGCAAACAACAAGACGATCCCGTTCTATACATTTCTGGCATTCAAATACCTGTTGTTAAAGAAAACAAATTTCCGGGTTTACTCTTCGACTCCAAGCTAAGCTTTGTCCCACACATCAAAGAACTCAAACGTAAATGTCAAAAAGCACTCAATCTCCTAAGAGTAATATCGGCCCATGATTGGGGCGCTGATCGGGTTACAAAACTTATGCTTTACCGATCCTTGATACGGTCTAGATTAGACTATGGCAGCATTGCCTATGGATCAGCAAGACCTTCGCACCTAAAAATGCTAGACCCGATACAAAATCAAGGTTTAAATGCCTTTAGAACATCACCAATAGAAAGCATCACCAATAGAAAGCCTGCATATGGAGGCAATTGAGCAGCCTCTTAACGTTCGTCGAGTTAAACTCGTTATGCAGTACACAACAAAGCTTTTTGCAAATAAGAATAATCCCACCTAAACTCAGTCTTTGGATCAGATTTTTCTCGCTTCCATGAAAGAGGCCCTACCGTTATACCTCCATTTGGAGCGAGGGTTCAGCCCCACCCTGAAAATACTGACATCACTATAGAGTCAATTGCAAAATACAGAGTACCAAAAGTACCACAGTGGAAACTCACCAAAGCTGTGGTACTAAAGAACCTACCGGTTTATGCAAATTAAACAACTGGCCCCTTTCTATTTCGATCAAATTTTGCAAAGCTCAAGGAAAATTTTAAGACTACCATTTCGTCTACACGGACGGCTCAAAGCTCGACAACAAATCTTCTGCTTCCGTTGTAACTGAAAATAACACCTTGAAAACAAGACTTTCAAATGGATCCTCTATTTTCTCAGCCGAAATTAAAGGTCTACATCTCGCTATCTAGATAGTGAAGATCAGCAGATACAAAAAGTTTATGTTATGCGTGGACTCTGTGTCCGTCCTGCAATCAATTCAAAATCTACAAATATCAAACCCACTTATCCTTGTTTTTCTGGAAAGGTATGACGAGGCCACCAAAGCTGGCAAAGACATAGTGTTCTGCTGGGTTCCATGTCATGTGGGTATCGGGAAACGAGATAGCCGACAAAGCTGAAAAGACGCTCTAAATGATAATTGTATCGATATGCTCATACCAGCCTCCGATTTTAAATATCACATCACAAAATACACAAAAAGATTGTGGCAAGAAAGAATTAACAAACAAAGAAACAACCAGATGTATCAGTCAAACCCCTTAGTCGGACAAAAGCCCCCACCACTTAACAGTGTGCGAGATGAAATGGTTTACCATAGAGCAAGAACAGGACATACACATATCACCCACAAACATCTTTTAAGCGGAGAGCCGGCACCCGAGCGTATGAAATTTTCCGTACGCAGACTGTAAGGCTCTTCAAGGTTGTGGGTCATTAGGTGATCTGTTAGCTGCTTGCAAATTACATTCTCTGATATTATCGATATGAAAGCCAAATTTGAGACAGATATTGAGAGGTTTGTTATCCGAGTTTGCATTGGCAAAGCTTCATCAATGCACTTTTTTAATAAACCTGTCGGGATAGGATCGCTCTCACACGACTTCGGGGAAGCCGACAGTATCAGTGATTTGCATTTACTTAGTTTAGTTTACTAGGGCTGTTTTGGAGCTATGCAGTAATTGTGTATTTTATCACTCCTGCAGGTCTTCAGCCACTTCTTTGGAGTTAAGAAGTATGTCGAGTCACCAAAAATAACTAATTTTTATTGCAATTCATGATAAGTTCATGGACAATCCGTAAGTTGAATTCCAAAAGTTGGGTAGCAGTTTAGATGTATGATGCATTGTCTTGGTATATGCCAAGTATTGAATTGACCTGTTTACCAAGTTGTAAAAATATTTTCTGACATTAAGAACAGCTTACTTTAGAGATAAGGGATACCTCTGCTGTAGATCAATGTTGTTCTCAAAATATCCAAGCTTTTAGCACCGTAGCCGTTAAGATCGAGCCACAATGACCAAAAGGTCATTATACCTCATTTCAATTCACTGTTAGGTTTAAGAATTGTCTTTTTATTATTATTATATACAGATTTATACCGCGCTTATATTGGCATACATCCTAAGCCCCACAATATTCTAAAATATAATATAACATATATAATATAAAACTTTCAATATTTATATGCTAACTTAAAAAGATGTGCTTTAAACATCTTTTTGAATACTAAAATGTTACTTTCGGTGCTTATTGGCAATGGTCATTTGTTCCAAATCCTTGGAGCTACATTCTGAAAAGCTCTATCACCGTATCGATTGTTTGTTCGTTTTGCAACTAGTAAGTGCTGGGATTAAGTTCTTAGTGCACGGCACGGGGCGTATAGCGTAAGCATATCCCTCACATATGCGGTGCCTTATTATTCAATGCTTTATGAGTGATGAGGGCTATCTTGAACTGTATCCGCTCATGAACTGGCAACCAATGCAAAGAATGCAGCTTATGGATTACTGATTCATGGGCTGAAGGCTTGATTACACGTGCTGACCTGTTCATTATCCTTTGAAGACGATCTATTTGCTTTTTGGGAAGGTTCACTAAAATGATGTTGCAATAGTCAATACGATGATGACAACAGAAAGCACCAACATCTCTGCTGCATCCTCAGTAATTCTATTCCTGACATCTCGAATCCATTTCAGGAAGTAGTAACACTTCTGAACAACCGAGCTTATGTGTTTATCCATATTTAGCGCAGAGTCAACGTAAACTCGTACCGCACATGCAGTATCCGACCTGAGCACAACTTCGTTATCCAAACAAATATAATTCACTTGAATGAATTTTTCATTATGTACACTTGAAATAATCATAAACTCCGTTTTCTCCTTGTTCAGCTTGAGTTTGTTTGCTGTCATCCAGCATTCAATCTCATTGACAGTCGTCCCTGTCACGACGTTAAACTGCCTCACTTGGGTCCGACCCTTTATTTTTAAAAGAGCCCCTTGACCCAAAGGGAGGTCGGACTAGATATTAAGACCCCCTCGGGGTACCAGTCTTACTGGATTTACCTCAGTCCTACTGGTATCTGGATCCCCTCCCAACCATTCCCCCTCCCACCAATTTATCATCTCACCAACATTTCCCTTTCTACCTTCCAAAAATATCATTACTTCTTTAATAATCACCATTTTTATAGCTACTATAAAACCTTTCACATACTAAAATAACATTAACAATAATCCTTTTTCACTTAATAATACCCTTTTTATAAACATGATGTCATTAGTTGAAATAAAGAAAACACTTCCTTACCTTTTTGTTTAACCTTCAACCCATTTTAGGATTATCATCTGGGGTCTGCTTAATTGTAGTACTCCAGGCATAAGCTCTGTTACACCTTTGTCAAAGACCACTAGGAACCAGCAAAGACCTGTGCTACACCGTTCCCACGCAAAGTAGATTGCATCCCTTAGTGGAAGGAGAGCGGTTACCTGGGTGTTGAGGCTTCTTGACCATTAGGCAGACTTTTCACATACGTATTCTGCTAAGGAATTTGTTTGCCAATACATGCCTTTGGTCCTTCTCTTCGGCCCAAGAAGGGTGGTCAGTTATAAGGGTGCACTCTGCCGTGGGTTGCATCCCTTAGTGGAAGGAGAGCGGATCAATCGAGGCATGACTGGCTGTAGACGTCGCCGTCATGTAGTAGAGTATTCCAGGTGTCCTAGAACCGAGCGGGTTAATCTCGCTGCCAAATGGTTTGTTAGAGTAGGGCCAGGGGCCGGCAGACCTGGAAGAAACCTATTTAATTTTTATGGATACAAATGAATAGCAACCAAATAAACGAAGTATAACGAGGACACCCACAAAGCGAGCCCATATTGAAAAAGAGTCACCTCCGACACCCTTCCCAGAAAACGTTATCATAACGTCAATAGAAGGACGCCTTAAGCTCTCTCCATTAGCAGTCAAAAAGGGGCATAACGGTATTGTCGGCACGCGGTTCACGGTAAAGCGACTTCGATCGGGCGACCTATTAGTCCATATATACCAACGGCGACACAGCAAAGCCCTGCTTGAACTTACGACGTTCGTGAATCTTCCTCTACAGTGCACCGGACCGTACATTTAATACTTCCATACGCCCATCCTGACCTCAAATTCTGTTCCATAGACGAACTCGTCAGAGAACTGAAACCACAGGGTGTTATAGAATCGAGATTTCTCGGCAAAAAGGACACTGTTGTCCTTTGCCTTTTGTAAGGAAACCTTACCAAGCACAGTAAAAATGGACTACCTAAACCTGCGGACCACCACCTATATACCCAACCCTATGCAGTGTTTTCACTGAAAGAAATTTGGCCACACTCATACTAAATGTAGAGCCAATCAACCAAGGTGCGCCATGTGTGGAGAGGAAGAACACATCCACGACACCTGTACCGCTGCCACCACAAAGTGCGCAAATTGCGAAGGAAACCACACGGCGTCCTCTAGAGACTGCCCGCGCTGGAAGCTGGAAAAAAGGTACAAGAAATTAAATACCAACAGTCGGTCACATACCAGCAGGCCCGAAAAACTGGCAACGCAACCCCTACCTGGGACTAAAAGCTACACCGACGCGGTCAAACCGACATCACGGGACACGGCTTGCCAGACCGAGGTGACATGGTTGACAGTCCAGAAAACTCGCAACATACCACCACAAAGCATCAAGTCGCGTACTTCAGCTACTGGCTCTCAAACGCAAGGTGGTGCAAGACCAAAAGTGACTACTCCCAATCAGCAATTTGCAAAAAGCTCACCACCATCAAAGAGGAATGGTGCAGTGGCGGCCGCAGACCCCACTCCCTCTCCACCAACACCACAACAAAGAACATGTCCTCCATCTTAACTTAAACAAGGCGGTAAAGGCAAACCTTAAAGAGAGAACCAAACAAGCCAAGCAAAGATTGCGCTCCTCTTTAATCAGCGAGGTAGAGAATAATTTCTCTATACGAATGGAAGAAGACGATAGCATACACCGTCGGAACCCCTCTCCTCCAAAACAACAAAGGAAAGTGGCCATAAAAAGAAGCAAATTTCAAGACCTAGTGTCGGAATACAAAGACCACTAGGCATAACTAAATAAGACCATATGGCAATAATTCACTGGAATATACGATGCTTTTGGACCAACCATCACAAAATTTTAACAATCATATCCCAAAGTGACCCAGCAATAATTTTCCTACAAGAAACCTTCTCTAAAACCAATAACCAACCAACGCTGAAGGGATATATCCCCTGCAACAAAGAACACGTGAGCAACAAAGCCTCCGGAGGAATTGCAACGTTTGTTCGAAATGATATACCTCAAAGTGTAATAAATCTAAATACCAGGCTGTCAGGGCTACCTTGAACAAAACAATCACTGCGTGCAACATCTACGCGCCACCTCCTTCAAAACCGCAACAACACGAATTTTCAGATCTCATAAACCACCTGCCAAAACCTATACTATTGGTCGGTGATTTCAACGAGATCAGAGAAAGATCATAGAAAACCTGTCTTTACTCAATGACAAAACACCGACATATTTTCATATGGGCACTGGTTCAAAAACCTCTGTATAGCCTCTGCTAACCTGTACATGGAAAGTTATAGACTATCTACATGGAAGCGATCATTTTCCAATTTTAATTAAAGAAACCATTCCGCAACCACAAGAAACAGTAGACAAGTGGAATTTTAATAAAACAGGTTGGCTACAATTCCAAGAATTATGCCATCAGTCAATTACACGAGAACACCTTGAAAGTGATAATGACCCTATTCTTCTATTGTCTGCTTTGATACAATCAATAATGGAAAAGACTATCCCGAAAATATCCGGAACTCGCACAAGACTACACAAAATCTGGTTCAACGATGAATGCCAACGGTGAATAGTTGCTCGAAAACAAGCGTTAAAACAGTTCATCAATCATCCGGACGCCTTAAGAAGAATGGAATGTAAAAGACTCAATGCCATCGCCCGCAAGTTATGGGAAAACTTCATTAAAGAAAACGTGGGACATGGTTAGGAAAATATCCGGCAAAGGCTGTCTAGGCCCTGTGAACCATTTACAAACTAACAATGCCACCCTAACGGGAAGAAGGGAAATATCTGACGCCCTGGGAGAAATATTTGAACATAACTCATCCTCTAAACACTATAGCGAAGACTTTAGACGGTATAAGGCACATAAAGAACGAAACAACATAAACTTTTACTCTGACAACAGTGAATACTACAACTGCGATTTCTCAATGAGTGAACTCCGACAGGCTTTAAACATATCTCACAATTCCGCTGCTGGCTTAGATGACATACACAACAAAACCCTTAAACACTTGACAAATGAAACGTTGGAAATACTATTGGGCCTATTTAACCAAGCCTGGAAATCTGGCAACTTTTCAGAAATATGGAGAGAAGCTATTATCATACCAGTACCAAAACCAAACAAAGACCCCACAAGCCCACAAAATTACAGACCAGTCTCCTTAACAAGTTCACTGTGTAAAACATTTGAACGCATGATAGCTGACAGAAAGCAATAATTTGTTTGCCGATACACAGAGCGGTTTGAGAAAACAGAGAAATACCCTGGATCACCTTTTAAGACTAGAAACGTTTATAAGAGAAGCCTTTATCAATAACGAACATGTCGATTTGGTTTTCTTTGACTTGGAAAATTCCTATGACACAGCATGGAAACATGGAGTACTAAAAGACCTCTTGGACTTGGGGCTGCGAGGCCGCCTACCTGAATTTATTAAAGCCTTTCTAGAAGACCGACGTTTTCGGGTCCGCCTAGGGGCCGTGCTCTCAGACTACTTCGAACAAGAGGAAGGTTTCCCCCCAGGGATCCATCCTTTCCGTTTTGCTGTTCCTGATAAAAATAAATAGCATCCGACATAATATAAAACAGGGGATAGACAGCTCACTCTTTGTTGAAGATTTCGCAATATCTTGCAGAGGCAAAAACCTAATACAGCGACGCTTGCACCCGAACATACACTCACTGCAAACATGGGCTAACCAAAACGGTTTTAAATTTTCACAAACTTAACAGTCTGCATGCATTTCTGCAATAAACGCAAACAACCGGACGATCCCGTTCTATACATTTCTGGCATTGAAATACCCGTTGCTAAAGAAACAAATTTCTGGGTTTACTCTTCGACTCCAAGCTAAGCTTTATCCAACACATCACCGAACTCAAACGAAAATGTCAAAAAGCACTCAATCTCCTAATATCGGCCCATGACTGGGGCGCTGATCGGGATACAAAACTAGTGCTTTACCGAGCCGTGATACGGTCTAGATTACACTATGGCAGCATTGTTTATGGATCAACAAAACCTTCATGCCTAAAAATGCTAAATGCTTTTAGAACATCACCAGCAGAAAGCCTGCATGTGGAGGTAAATGAGCAACCTTTTAACATTCGTCGAGTTAAACTCGCAATACACAACAAAGCTTTATGCAAATAAGAATAATCCCACGTACAACTCAGCTATTATTTCGTCTACACTTACGGCTCAAAGCTCGACTACAAATCGGCTGCTTCCGTTGTAGCTGAAAATAACACCTTCAAAACAAGACTTTCACCAGGGTCCTCTGTTTTCTCAGCCGAAATTAAAGCTCTACATCTCGCTATCCAGATAGTGAAGATCAGCAGATACAAAAAGTTTATGCTATGCGTGGACTCTGTCCGTCCTGCAATCAATTGAAAACCTACAAATATCAAACCAACTTACCCTTGACCTTCAAGAAAGATATGACGAGGCCACCAAAGCTGGCAAAGACATAGTGTTCTGCTGGGTTCCAAGTCACGTGGGTATCCGAGGAAACGAGATTGTCGACAAAGCTGCAAAAGAGGCTCTAAATGATAATTGTATCGATATTGTCATACTACCCTCCGATTTTAAATATCACATCACAAGGTACACAAAAAGACTGTGGCAACAAAGAAACAACAAGCTTTATCAAGCAAACCCCTTAGTCGGACAAAAGTCCCCACCATTTAACAGTGTGCGAGATGAAATGGTTTACCATAGGGCCAGAATAAGACATACATATATCACCCACAAACATCTTTTAAGAGGCGAGCCGGCTCCCGACTGTGTCTGGTGTCAGGAACCCTACACCGTTAAACATATCTTAACAGAGTGTACCGATTTCCAAGAAACCCGCTCACGTCATTTCAGAGATGACTCTTTGAAGAAGCCGTTTGATGAAGTAGAACCTAGTAAATTTATACAATTTTTAAAAGAAATCAACCTGTATCAGTATTTCTAGTCGTTTTTTACTTTATGATTTTACAATATACAAGCTTTTGGCTAATCTTGATCTTAACTCGTAGTATTGTCTTCTAGTCACCTATTACTGACATGTTCTGACACAATGTAACCCGCTAAGGGTCGGTCGTGTCGTTAAAAAAATCATATAACTAACTAACTAACTATCATTGACAGTGTCAGCTAACTGCGTCAGAGCGTATTGTTGATCTTGTTCTGATTTGGGATTGAAACCCTTTTCTAATTCCGAATCATCCGCCTAGAAATGATAGTCGAGCTCACGAGATATAATTAGAGTACCCAGCGGTTTTGTGTATTGTGAATAATCACGAGGGCCTATTTTAGACCAGTATGGTAGTGCACAGTCCAACTTAATACTATCCGACAAAATATCACCCACTTTAACACTAGCACTACGATCACGGAGGTACGATTTCATCCAGGCGTATGCCCCTCCTTGTACACCAAAGAAGTACTGAAGACGACTGAGAAACACGTCATGGTCGACCGTGTCGAAGGCCGCCGATAAGTCGAGAAACGTCAAGTATACTGCCTGACGATGGTCGAGTTGAACAAGGAAATTGTTAAACAGCCGAAGCTCTTTCGGTACTGTGAAATTTTCTCTACGCAGACTGTAAGGCTCTTCAAGGTTGTGGGTCATTAGGTGATCTGTTAGCTGCTTGGAAATTACATCCTCCAACATTTTCGATATGAAAGCCAAATTTGAGACAGATATTGAGAGGTTCATTATACGAGTTAGCATGCGCAAAGCTTCATCAATGCACTTTTCTAATAAACCTGTCGGGATAGGGTCGCTCTCACACGACTTCGGGGAAGCCGAAAGTATCAGTGATTTGCATTTTCTTTAGTATAGTTTAGTAAGGCCGTTTTGGGGCTATGCAGCAATTGTGTATTTTATCGCTCCTGCAGATCTTCAGCTACTTCTTTGGAGTTAAGAAGTATGTCGAGTCACCAAAAAATAACTAATTTTTGTTGCAATTCATGATAAGTTCATGGACAATCCGTAAGTTGAATTCCAAAAGTTGGGTAGTAGGTTAGATGCATAAGGCATTGTCTTGGTATGTGCCAAGTATGGAATTGATCTGTTTACAAGAAGATAGTTTTCAAAATTTGTTCACGTCGGTCCATAAATCACTACTTATCCAATGTTAGTCTATGGACTTTTAATACAGTGATGTCACAAATCCTCTTCCTGTAGCTTTGTTTTACTCTCAATTTCTTTGAAACTTTGGAAGGAGAGAATGTGCAATAGTTTCATCCAGAAACCAAGTTTACAGCTCTCTGCCTATTTTCCTTCTATTTTTCGTATCCGGTCTCCGTTTCTCTGCGTTGTACAACAGAACTCGAAGGTAAAATATAAAGGTTCCAAAAATCTTTTCTTGCATCAAGAACAACTTATTTTAGAGATAAGAGAGACATCTGGTGTACATCTATGTTCCTCTCAAAATATCCAAGCTTTCAGCACCATAGCTGTTAAGATTGAGCCACAATGACCAATAGGTCATTATGCCACATTTCATTTCACTGTTAGGTTTAAGAATTGTCTTTTGCATTTTCTTTAATACAGTTTAGAAAGGGTTTTTTGGTCTATGCAGCAATTGTGTATTCTATCGTTCCTGTGGGTCTTCAGCTACTTCTTTGGAGTTAAGAAGTATGTCGAGTCACCAAAAATTAACTAATTTTTATTGCATGTCATGATAAATTTATGGACAGGTTGAACCTCAAAAGTTGGGTAGTAGGTTATATGCATGAGGCATTGTCTTGGTATGTGCCAAGTATGGATCTGTTTACCAAAAGGTAGCTTTCACAATTTTTTCACGTCGGTCCTTTAATCACTACTTATCCATTGTTATTCTATGGACTTTTAATACAGTGTTGTCACAAATTCCCTTCCTGTAACTTTGTTTTTCCCTCAATTTCTTTGAAACTTTGGAAAGAGAGAACGTGCAACAGTTTCATTCAGAAACCAAGTTTACAGCTCTCTGCCTATTTTTTTTCTATTTTTCGTATCCAGTCTCCGTTTCTCTGCGTTGTACAACAGAACTCGAAGGTAAAATATAAAAGTTCCAAAAATCTTTTCTGACATCAAGAACAATTTATTTTAGAGATAAGTGAAACCCCTGGTGCTCATCTATGTTGTTTTCAAAATATCCAAGCTTTTAGCGCCGTAGCCGTTAAGATTGAGCCACAATGACCATTAGGTCATTATGCTACATTTCAATTCATTGTTAGGTTTAAGAATTTTCTTTTGCATTTTCTTAAGTACAGGGGACTAAGGTCGTTTTAGAGCTATATGCAATTGTGTATTTTTAGCTTCTGCAGGTTTTCCGCTACTTCTTTGGAGTTAAGAAGTATGTCGAGTCACCAAAAATTACTAACTTTAATTGCATATTATGATAAGGTCATGGACCAGTTGCATTCCAAAAGTTGGTTAGCAGGTTAGATACATAAGGCATTATCTTAGTGTGTGCCAAGTATGGAATTGATCTGTTTACCAGAAGGTAGTTTTCAAAATTTTTTCAGGTCGGTCCTTTAATCACTACTTATCTATTGTTAGTCTATGGACTTTTAATACAGTGATGTCACAAATCCTCTTTCTTTAGCTTTGTTTTTTCCGTCAATTTCTTTGACACTTTGGAAAGAGAGAACGTGCAATAGTTTCATCCAGAAACCAAGTTTACAGCTCTCTGCCTATTTTCCTTCTATTTTTCGTATCCAGTCTCCGTTTCTCTGCATTGTACAACAGAACTGGAAGGAAAAATCTAAAAGTTCCAAAAGTCTTTTCTGACATCAAGAACAACTTATATTAGAGATAAGGGAGACATCTGGTGTACATCTATGTTCTTCTCAAAATATCTAAGCTTTCAGCATCAAAGCCGTTAAGATTGAGTCATAATGACCAATAGATCATTATTCCACATTTCAATTCACTGTTAGGTGTAAGAATTAGTTTAGTAAGGCCGTTTTGGAGCTATGCAGCCATTGTGTATTTTGTCGCTCCTGCAGGTCCTCAGCTACTTCTTTGGAGTTCAGAAGTATGTTTAGTCACCAAAAAATAACAAACTTTTATTACAATTCATGATAAGTTCATGGACAATCCGTAAGTTGAATTCCAAAAGTTGGGTAGCTGGTTAGATGCATGAGGCATTGTCTTGGTATGTGCCAAGTATGGAATTGATCTGTTTACCAGAACGCAGTTTTCAAAATTTCTCCACGTCGGTTCTTTAATCACTACTTATCGATTGCTAGTCGATGGACTTTTAATACAGTGATGTCACAAATCCTCTTCCTGTAGCTTTGTTTTTCTGTCAATTTCTTTGAAACTATGGAAAAAGAGAACATGCAATAGTTTCATCCAGAAACCAAGTTTACAGCTCTCTGCCTATTTTCCGTCTATGCTTCATATCCAGTCTCCGTTTCTCTGCGTTGTACAACAGAACTCGAAGGAAAAACATTAAAGTTCAAAAATCTTTTCTTGCATCAAGAAAACCTTATTTTAGAGGTAGTGGAAATCTCTGGTGTACATCTATGCCGTTGTCATAATATCCAATCTTTTAGCACCATAGCCGTTAAGATTGAGCCACAAAGGCCAATAGGCCATTATACCATATTTCAATTCACTGTTAGGTTTAAGAATTGTCTTTTGCATTTTTAGTGCAGTTAGTAAGGCCATTTTAGGGTTATGCAGCCATTGTGTATTTTATTGCTCTTGCAGGTCTTCAGCTACTTCTTTGGAGTTAAGAAGTATGTTTAGTCACCAAAAAATAACTAACTTTTATTACAATTCATGATAAGTTCATGGACAATCCGTAAGTTGAATTCCAAAAGTTGGGTAGCTGCTTAGATGCATGAGGCATTGTCTTGGTATGTGCCAAGTATGGAATTGATCTGTTTACCAGAAGGTAGTTTTCAAAATTTTTTCACGTCGGTCCTTTAATCACTACTTATCCATTGTTAGTCTATGGACTTTTAATACAGTGATGTCACAAATCCTCTTCCTGTAGCTTTGTTTTTTCCGTCAATTTCTTTGACACTTTGGAAAGAGAGAACGTGCAATAGTTTCATCCAGAAACCGAGTTTACAGCTCTCTGCCTACTTTCCTTCTATTTTTCATATCCAGTCTCAGTTTCTCTGCGTTGTACAACAGAACTAGAAGGAAAAACATAAAAGTTCAAAAATCTTTTCTGACATCACGAAAACCTTATTTTAGAGATAGTGGAAATTTCTGGTGTACATCTATTTCTCTGCGTTGTACAACAGAACTCGAAGGAAAAACATAAAAGTTCAAAAATCTTTTCTTGCATCAAGAAAACCTTATTTTAGAGGTAGTGGAAATCTCTGGTGTACATCTATGCCGTTTTCATAATATCCAAGCTTTTAGCACCATAGCCGTTAAGATTGAGCCACAAAGGCCAATAGGCCATTATACCATATTTCAATTCACTGTTAGGTTTAAGAATTGTCTTTTGCATTTTTAGTGCAGTTAGTAAGGCCATTTTAGGGTTATGCAGCCATTGTGTATTTTATTGCTCTTGCAGGTCTTCAGCAACTTCTTTGGAGTTAAGAAGTATGTTTAGTCACCAAAAAATAACTAACTTTTATTACAATTCATGATAAGTTCATGGACAATCCGTAAGTTGAATTCCAAAAGTTGGGTAGCTGCTTAGATGCATGAGGCATTGTCTTGGTATGTGCCAAGTATGGAATTGATCTGTTTACCAGAAGGTAGTTTTCAAAATTTTTTCACGTCGGTCCTTTAATCACTACTTATCCATTGTTAGTCTATGGACTTTTAATACAGTGATGTCACAAATCCTCTTCCTGTAGCTTTGTTTTTTCCGTCAATTTCTTTGACACTTTGGAAAGAGAGAACGTGCAATAGTTTCATCCAGAAACCAAGTTTACAGCTCTCTGCCTATTTTTCTTCTATTTTTCATATCCAGTCTCCGTTTCTCTGCGTTGTACAACAGAACTCTAAGGAAAAATATAAAATTTCCAAAAAATCATTTCTGACATCAAGAACAACTTATTTTAGAGATAAGTGAAACCTCTGGTGTTCATCTATGTTCTTCTCAAAATATCCAAGCTTTTAGCGCCGTAGCCGTTAAGATTGAGCCACAATGACCAATATGTCATTATGCAACATTTCTATTCACTGTTAGTTTTAAGAATTGTCTTTTACATTTCGTTAAGTACAGTTGACTAAGGTCGTTCTGAAGCTATATGCAATTGTGTATTTTTAGCTCCTGCAGGTTTTCAGTTACTTCTTTGGAGTTAAGAAGTATGTCGAGTCACTAAAAAATAACTAACTTTTATTGCATATTATGATAAGGTCATGGACAAATTAAATTCCAAAAGTTGGGTAGCTGGTTAGATGCATGAGGCATTGTCTTGGTATGTGCCAAGTATGGAATTGATCTGTTTACCAGAAGGTAGTTTTCAAAATTTTTTCCCGTCGGTCCTTTAATCACTACTTATCCATTGTTAGTCTATGGACTTTTAATACAGTGATGTCACAAATCCTCTTCCTGTAGCTTTGTTTTTTCCGTCAATTTCTTTGACACTTTGGAAAGAGAGAACGTGCAATAGTTTCATCCAGAAACCGAGTTTACAGCTCTCTGCCTACTTTCCTTCTATTTTTCATATCCAGTCTCAGTTTCTCTGCGTTGTACAACAGAACTCGAAGGAAAAACATAAAAGTTCAAAAATCTTTTCTGACATCACGAAAACCTTATTTTAGAGATAGTGGAAATCTCTGGTGTACATGTATTTCTCTGCGTTGTACAACAGAACTCGAAGGAAAAACATAAAAGTTCAAAAATCTTTTCTTGCATCAAGAAGACCTTATTTTAGAGGTAGTGGAAATCTCTGGTGTACATCTATGCCGTTTTCATAATATCCAAGCTTTTAGCTCCATAGCCGTTAAGATTGAGCCACAAAGGCCAATAGGCAATTATACCATATTTCAATTCACTGTTAGGTTTAAGAATTGTCTTTTGCATTTTTAGTGCAGTTAGTAAGGCCATTTTAGGGTTATGCAGCCATTGTGTATTTTATTGCTTTTGCAGGTCTTCAGCTACTTCTCTGTAGTTAAGAAGTATGTCGAGTCACCAAAAATTAACTAATTTTTATTGCATAATATGATAAGGTCATGGACAAGTTGCATTCCAAAAGTTGGTTAGCAGGTTAGATATATAAGGCATTATCTTGGTATGTGCCAAGTATGGAATTGATCTGTTTACCAGAAGGTAGTTTTCACAATTTTTTTACGTAGGTCCTTTAATCACTACTTATCCATTGTAAGTCTATGGACTTTTAATTCAGTGATGTCACAAATCCTCTTTCTTTAGCTTTGTTTTTTCCGTCAATTTCTTTGACACTTTCGAACGGGAGAACGTGCAATAGTTTCATCCAGAAACCAAGTTTACAGCTCTCTGCCTACTTTCCTTCTATTTTTCGTATCCAGTCTCCGTTTCTCTGCGTTGTACAACAGAACTCGAAGGAAAAATATAAAAGTTCCAAAAATTTTTTCTGACATCAAGAACAATTTATATTAGAGATAAGGGAGACATCTGGTGTACATCTATGTTCTTCTCAAAATATCTAAGCTTTCAGCATCATAGCCGTTAAGATTGAGTCATAATGACCAATAGATCTTTATGCCACATTTCAATTCACTGTTAGGTATAAGAATTGTGTTTTGCATTTTCTTTAGTAATAGTTTAGTAAGGCCGTTTTGGAGCTATGCAGCCATTGTGTATTTTATCGCTAATGCAGGTCTTCAGCTACTTCTTTGGAGTTAAGAAGTATGTTTAGTCACCAAAAAATAACTAACTTTTATTGCAATTCATGATAAGTTCATGGATAATCCGTAAGTTGAATTCCAAAAGTTGGGTAGCTGGTTCTTAGCTTTGTTTTTCTGTCAATTTCTTTGAAACTTGGGAAAGAGAGAACGTGCAATAGTTTCATCCAGAAATCAAGTTTACAGCTCTCTGCCTATTTTTCTTCTATTTTTCATATCCATTCTCAGTTTTTCTGCGTTGTACAACAGAACTCGAATGAAAAACATAAAAGTTCAAAAATCTTTTCTGACATCACGAAAACCTTATTTTAGAGATAGTGGAAATCTCTGGTGTACATCTATTTCTCTGCGTTGTACAACAGAACTCGAAGGAAAAACATAAAAGTTCAAAAAATTTTTCTGACATCACGAAAACCTTATTTTAGATATAGTGGAACTCTCTGGAGTACATCTATACCGTTCTCATAATATCCAAGCTTTTAGCACCATAGCCGTTAAGATTGAGCCGCAAAGGCCAATAGGCCATTATACCATATTTCAATTCACTGTTAGGTTTAAGAATTGTCTTTTGCATTTTTAGTGCAGTTAGTAAGGCCATTTTAGGGTTATGCAGCCATTGTGTATTTTATTGCTTTTTGCAGGTCTTCAGCTACTTCTTTGTAGTTAAGAAGTATGTCGAGTCACCAAAAATTAACTAATTTTTATTGCATATTATGATAAGGTCATGGACAAGTTGCATTCCAAAAGTTGGTTAGCAGGTTAGATATATAAGGCATTGTCTTGGTATGTGCCAAGTATGGAATTGATCTGTTTACCAAAAGGTAGTTTTAACAATTTTTTTTACGTCGGTCCTTTAATCACTACTTATCCATTGTTAGTCTATGGACTTTTAATTCAGTGATGTCACAAATCCTCTTTCTTTAGCTTTGTTTTTTCCGTCAATTTCTTTGACACTTTGGAAAGAGAGAACGTGCAATAGTTTCATCCAGAAACCAAGTTTACAGCTCTCTGCCTACTTCCCTTCTATTTTTCTTATCCAGTCTCCGTTTCTCTGCGTTGTACAACAGAACTCGAAGGAAAAATATAAAATTTCCAAAAAATCATTTCTGACATCAAGAACAACTTATTTTAGAGATAAGTGAAACCTCTGGTGTTCATCTATGTTCTTCTCAAAACATCCAAGCTTTTATCACCGTAGCCGTTAAGATTGAGCCACAATGACCAACATGTCAGTATGCCATATTTCAATTCACTGTTAGTTTTAAGAATTGACTTTTAGATTTGGTTAAGTACAGTTGACTAAGGTCGTTTTGAAGCTATATGCAATTGTGTATTTTTAGCTCCTGCAGGTTTTCAGTTACTTCTTTGGAGTTAAGAAGTATGTCGAGTCGCTAAAAAATAACTAATTTTTATTGCATATTATGATAAGGTCATGGACAAATTAAATTCCAGAAAGTTGGGTAGCTGGTTAGATGCATGAGGCATTGTCTTGGTATGTGCCAAGTATGGAATTGATCTGTTTACCAGAAGGTAGTTTTAACAATTTTTTCACGTCGGTCCTTTAATCACTACTTATCCATTGTTAGTCTATGGACTTTTAATACAGTGATGTCACAAATCCTCTTCCTGTAGCTTTGTTTTTCTGTCAATTTCTATGAAACTTTGGAAAGAGAGAACGTGCAATAGTTTCATCCAGAAACCAAGTTTACAGCTCTCTGCCTACTTTCCTTCTACTTTTCGTATCCAGTCTCCGTTTCTCTGCATTGTACAACAGAACTCGAAGGAAAAATATAAAAGTTACAAAAATCTTTTCTGACATCAAGAACAACTTATATTAGAGATAAGGGAGACATCTGGTGTACATCTATGTTCTTCTCAAAATATCTAAGCTTTCAGCATCATAGCCGTTAAGATTGAGTCATAATGACCAATAGATCATTATGCCACATTTCAATTCACTGTTAGGTGTAAGAATTGTGTTTTGCATTTTCTTTAGTAATAGTTTAGTAAGGCCGTTTTGGAGCTATGCAGCCATTGTGTATTTTATCGCTCCTGCAGGTCCTCAGCTACTTCTTTGGAGTTAAGAAGTATGTTTATTCACCGAAAAATAACTAACTTTTATTGCAATTCATGATAAGTTCATGGATAATCCGTAAGTTGAATTCCAAAAGTTGGGTAGCTGGTTAGTAGCTTTGTTTTTCTGTCAATTTCTTTGAGACTTTAGAAAGAGAGAACTTGCAATAGTTTCATCCAGAAACCAAGTTTTCAGCTCTCCGCCTACTTTCCTTCTATTTTTCGTATCCAGTCTCCGTTTCTCTGCGTTGTACAACAGTACTCGAAGGAAAACTATAAAAGTTCCAAAAATCTTTTCTGACATCAAGAACAACTTGTATTAGAGATAAGGGAGACATCTGGTGTACATCTATGTTCTTCTCAAAATATCTAAGCTTTCAGCATCATAGCCGTTAAGATTGAGTCATAATGACCAATAGATCATTATGCCACATTTCAATTCACTGTTAGGTGTAAGAATTGTGTTTTGCATTTTCTTTAGTAATAGTTTAGTAAGGCCGTTTTGGAGCTATGCAGCCATTGTGTATTTTATCGCTCCTGCAGGTCCTCAGCTACTTCTTTGGAGTTAAGAAGTATGTTTACTCACCGAAAAATAACTAACTTTTATTGCAATTCATGATAAGTTCATGGATAATCCGTAAGTTGAACTCCAAAAGTTGGGTAGCTGGTTAGATGCATGAGGCATTGTCTTGGTATGTGCCAAGTATGGAATTGATCTGTTTACCAGAAGGTAGTTTTTAAAATTTTTTCACGTCGGTCCTTTAATCACTACTTATCCATTGTTAGTCTATGGACTTTTAATACAGTGATGTCACAAATCCTCTTCCCGTAGCTTTGTTTTTTCCGTCAATTTCTTTGACACTTTGGAACGAGAGAACGTGCAATAGTTTCATCCAGAAACCAAGTTTTCAGCTCTCTGCCTACTTTCCTTCTATTTTTCGTATCCAGTCTCCGTTTCTCTGCGTTGTACAACAGAACTCGAAGGAAAAACATAAAATTTCAAAAATCTTTTCTGACATCACGAAAACCTTATTTTAGAGATAGTGGAAATCTCTGGTGTACATCTGTGCCGTTCTCATAATATCCAAACTTTTAGCACCATAGCCGTTAAATTGAGCCACAAAGACCAATAGGTCATTATACCATATTTCAATTCACTGTTAGGTTTAAGAATTGTCTTTTGCATTTTTAGTGCCGTTGGTAAGGCCATTTTAGGGTTATGCAGCCATTGTGTATTTTATTGCTCTTGCAGGTCTGCAGCTACTTCTTTGTAGTTAAGAAGTATGTCGAGTCACCAAAAAATAACTAATTTTTATTGCAATTCATGATAAGTTCATGGACAATCCGTAAGTTGATTTCCAAAAGTTGGTTAGCAGGTCAGATGCATGAGGCACTGTGTTGGTATGTGCCAAGTCTGGATCTGTTAACCAGAAGGTAGTTTTCAAAATTTTTTCACGTCGGTCCTTTAATCACTACTTATCCATTGTTAGCCTATGGACTTTTAATACACTGATGTCACAAATCCTCTTCCTGTAGCTTTGTTTTTCCCTCAATTTCTTTGAAACTTTGGAAAAAAGAGAACGTGAATAGTTTCATCCAGAAACCAAGTTTACAGCTCTCTGCCTATTTTCCTTCTATTTTTCGTATCCAGTTTCCGTTTCTCTGCGTTGTACAGCAGAACTCGAAGGAAAAACATAAAAGTTCAAAAATCTTTTCTGACATCAAGAACAACTTATTTAAGAGATAAGGGAGACCTCTGGTGTACATCTATGTTGTTCTCAAAATATCCAAGCTTTTAGCACCGTAGCCGTTAAGACTGAGCCACAATGACCAATAGGTCATTATACCTCATTCCAATTCACTGTTAGTTCTAAGAATTGTTTTTTTATATTATTATTATTATTATTATTATTATTATTATTATTATTATTATTATTATTATTATTACTATATGCAGATTTATACCGTGATTGTATTGGTATACACCCTAAGCGTCACAATATTATTCTTTAAATATAATTTCAAACATATAATATAAAACTTTCAACTGCTATATGCTAACTTAAAAAGATGTGTTTTTAACATCTTTTTAAATACTAAAATGTTACTTTCAGTTCTTATTTGCAATGTTAATTTATTCCAAATCCTTGTAGCTACATTCTGAAAAGCTCTATCACCGTATCGATTGTTTTTTCGTTTTGCCAATAGTAAGTGCTGGGATTCCGTTCTTAGTGCACGGCACGGGGCGTATAGCGTAAGCATATCCCTCACACATGACGTAGCCTTATTATTCAATGCTTTATGAGTGATGACGGATATCTTGAGCTGTATCCACTCATGAACTGGCAACCAATGCAAAGAATGCAGCTTCTAGATTACTTATTCATGGATTGAAGGCTTAATCACACGTGCTGACCTGTTCATTATCCTTTGAAGACGATCTATTTGCTTTCTGGGAAGGTTCACTAAAATACTTTCGCAGTAGTCAATACAACAGATGACAAGAGAAAGCACCAATATCTCAGTAATTCTATTCCTGAGATGTATATCTCGAATCCATTTCAGGAAATAGTAACACTTCTGAACAATCGAACTTATGTGTTTATCCATATTTATCGCAGAGTCAACGTGAACTTCTAAAGTACATGCAGTATCCGACCTGAGCACATCTTCGTTAGGTTATAAAAACAAACAGAATTCACTTGAATGAATTTTTCATCATGTACACTTGAAATAATCACAAACTCCGTTTTCTCCTTGTTCAGTTTGAGTTTGTTTGCTGTCATCCAGCATTTAATCTCATTGACAGTGTCAGCTAACTGCGTCAGAGCTTATTTTTGATCTTGTTCTGATTTGGGATTGAAACCTTTCTCTAATCCGAATCATCCGTGTAGAAATGATAGTCGAGCTCACGAGATCTGACTAGAGTACCCGGCGGTTTTGTGCATTGTGAATAACCACGAGGGCCTATTTTAGACCCATGTGGTAGAGCATAGTCCAACTTAATATTATATCACAAAATATCATCAACTTTAACACTAGCACCACGATCAGGGAGGTACGGTTTCACCCAGGCGTTTGCCCCTCCTTGTATACCAACGGAGTATTGAAGACGACTGAGAAACACGTCATGGTCGATCGTGTGGAAAGCCGCCGATAAGTCGAGAAACGTCAAGTATACAGCCTGATGATGGTCGAGTTGAACAAGGAGATTGTTAAACAGCCGAAGTTGTTTCGGTACTGTGAAATGTTCTGTACGCAGACTGTAAGGCTCTTAAAGGTTGTTAGTCATTAGGTGATCTGTTAGCTGCTTGAAAAGTACATCCTTCAATACTTTCGATATGAAAGCCAAATTTGAGACATTCCTATAGTTTTTCGGTATTGTGTCAAGACCGGGCTTTTTCAAGAGTGGTTGGATGATTGCCTGCTTATGTGGAGTAGGAAACGTATGTGTAGATATTGAGAGGTTTATTATCCGAGACAGTAATGGAAAAACTTCATCAATGCACTTTTTTAATAAACCTATCGGGATAGGGTCGTTTTCACACCAGTTCGGCGCAGCCGACAGTATCAGTGATTTGCATTTTCTTTAGTATAGTTTAGTAAGGCCGTCTTGGGGCTATGCAGCAATTGTGTATTTTATCGCTCCTGCAGGTCTTCAGCTACTTCTTTGCAGTTAAGAAGTATGTCGAGTCACCAAAAAATAACTAATTTTTATTGCATATCATGACAAATTCATGGACAGGTTGAATTCCAAAAGTTGGGTAGCAGTTTAGATATATGAGGCATTATCTTGGTATGTGCCAAGTATTGAATTGATCTGTTTACCAGAAGGTACTTTTCAATTCTTTTTCACGTCGGTCCTTTAATCACTCCATTGTTAGTCTATGGACTTTTAATACAGTGATGTCCCTGTACAGTGCACACCGGACCGCACATTGAACACTTCAAGAGGAGTAGTCGCTCACCCAGACCTCAAGTTTTGTGCCATAGACGAACTCGTCACAGAACTGAAATCACAGGGTATTATAGAAGCCCGATTTCTCGGCCAAAAGGGCACTGTTGTTCTGACCTTCTGCAAAGCAACAGTGCCAAGTACAGTAAAAATAGGCTACCTAAAGCTGCAGACCACCACCTATATACCCAACCCCACAGGGTGTTTCCACTGCCAGAGATTCAGCCACACCAAAACTAAATGTAGAGCCAATCAACCCAGGTGCGCCAAGTGTGGAGAGGAAGGACACGTTCACGACATCTGTACCGCTGCCACCACAAAATGCACAAATTGCGAAGGAAACCACACGGCGTCCTCTAGAGACTGCTCGCGTTGGAAGTTGGAGAAAAAGGTACAAGAAATTAAATATCAACAGTCGGTCACATACCAGCAGGCCCGAACACTGGCAACGCAACCCTCACCTGGGACTAAAAGCTACGCCAACGCAGTCAAACCGATATCACGAGACACGGCTTGACAAACGGAGGTGACATGGTTGACAGTCCAGAAAGCTCGCAACATACCACTACAAAGCACCAAGGTGAGAAAATTTATCGAGCCCCGTACTCCAGCTACAGGCTCTCAAGCACAAGGTGGTGCAAGACCAAAAGCGACTACGCCCAATCAGCAGTGTGCAAAAAGTCCAAAAGTCCTAAGCTCACCACCATCGAAGAGGAACGGTGCAGCGGCGACCGCAGGCCCCACTCCCTCCCCACCAACACCACAACAAACAACAAGTCCTCCATCTAACTTACCCAAGGAGGTAAAGGCCAACTTTAAAGAGAGAGCCAAACAAACCAAGGAAAGATTGCGCTCTTCTTTAACCAGCGAGGCAGAGAATAGGTTATCTCCACTAATGAAAGAAGACGATAGCATACACCGTCAGAACCCCTCTCCTCCAAAACAACAAAGGAAAGTGACCATAAAAAGAAGCAAATTTCAAGACCTAGTGTCGGAATACAAAGACCCTTAGGCATAATGAAATAAGACCATATGGCAATAATTCAGTTGAATATACGAGGTTTTTGGACCAACCATCACGAAATTTTAACAATCATATCCCAAAATGACCCAGTAATAATTTGCCTACAAGAACCATTCTCTAAAACCAATAATCAACCAATGCTGAAGGGATATATCCCCTACAACAAAGACCATGTTAGCAACAAATTCTCCGGAGGAATTTCAACGTTTGTTCGAAAAGATATACCCCAAAGTGAAATAAACCTAAATACCACCCTACAGACCCATGACATCAGGGTTACCTTGAACAAAGCAATCACTGTGTGCAACATCTACGTGCCATCATCTTCAAAACCACAAACCACAGATCTCATAAACCAACTGCCAAAACCCATACTAGTCGGTGATTTCAACGCTCATAGCACAACGTGGGGCAACTGCACATTAGACTAAAAAGGAAAGATCATAGAAAACCTACTACACCATCACAGCCTGTCTCTACTCAGCGACAAAACACCTACATATGTTCATATGGGGACTCGCTCAAAAACCTCTATCGACCTCTGTATATCCTCTGCTAACTTGTACCTGGATTTTAGCTGGAAAGTTATAGACGATCTACATTGAAGCGATCATTTTCCAATTCTAATTAAACAAACCATTCCACAACGAAAAGAAAAGTAGACAAGTGGAATTTTAACAAAGCAGATTGGCTACAATTCTAAGAATTATGCCATCAGTCAATTACACGAGAACACATTGAAAGTGATAATGACTGTATTCTACTATTCACCGCTTTGATACAATCAATGGAAAAGACTATCCAAAAAAATCCAGATCTCGAAAAAGACTACACAAAATCTGCTTCAACGATGAATGCAAACGGTCAATAGCTGTTCGAAAACAAGCACTAAAACAGTTAATCAATCATCCGGACACCATTAGAAGAATGGAATATAAAAGACTCGATGCCATCGCCCCCAAGACTGTAAAACAAAGTAAGAAATGTTTCCAAGCCAGACCTTAAAACTTCATTAAAGAAAACGTGGGACATGGTTAGGAAGATAGCCGGAAAAGGCTCTCTAGGCCCTGTGAGCCATTTACAAATTAACAATGCCACTGTAACGAGAAGAAAGGAAATATCTGACGTCCTGGAAGAAACATTTGAACATAATTCATCCTCTAAGCACTATAATGAAGACTTTAGACGGTACAAGGCACTTAAAGAACGAAACAATATAAAGTTTTACTCGGAAATCAGCGAATCCTACAACTGCGATTTCTCACTGAGTGAATTCCGACAGGCTATAAGCAAATATCACAATTCCGCTGCTGGCTCAGATGACATACACTACCAAATCCTTAAACACTTGCCAAATGAAACGTTGGAAATACTATTGGGCCTATTTAACCAAGCCTGGAAATCTGGCAACTTTCCAGAAATATGGAGTGAAGCTATTATCATACCAGTACCAAAACCAAACAAAGACCCCACAAGCCCACATAATTACAGACCAATCTCCTTAACAAGTTCACTGTGTAAAACATTTGAACGCATGATAGCTGACAGACTTACCTGGTATCTAGAAAGCAATAATTTGTTAGCCGATATACAGAGCGGCTTCAGAAAACAAAGAAATACCCTTGATCACGTTGTAAGACTAGAAACGTTTATAAGGGAAGCCTCTATCAATAGCGAATATGTCGTTTCGATTTTCTTTGACTTGGAAAATTCCTATGACACAGCATGGAAACATGGAGTACTACAAGACCTCTTTGACTTGGGGCTGCGAGACCGCCTACCTGAATTTATTAAAGCCTATCTAGAAGACCGACGTTTTCGGGTCCGCCTTCGGGCCGTGTTCTCAGACTACTTCGAACAAGAGGAAGGTTTCCTCCAGAGATCCATCCTTTCCGTTCTTCTCTTCCTGATAAAGATAAAAAGCATCCGACATAACATAAAACAGGTGTTAGACAACTCACTCTTTGTTGACGATTTCGCAATATCTTACAGAGGAAAGAATATGAACCTAATACAGCAACGCTTGCAGCAGAACATACACTTACAGCAAACATGGGCTAACCAAAACGTTTTTAAATTCTCCCAAACTAAAACAGTCTGCATTCATTTCTGCAATTAAAAAACAACACGACGATCCCGTTCTATACATTTCTGGCATTCAAATACCTGTTGTTAAAGGAAACAAATTTCTGGGTTTACTCATCGATTCCAAGCTAAGCTTTATTCCACGCATCAAACGAAAATGTCAAAAAGCACTCAATCGCCCAAGAGTAATATCGGCCCATGACTGGGGCGCTGATCGGCATACAAACTTATGCTTTACCGAGCCGTGATACGGTCTACATTAGACTATGGCAGCATTGTCTATGGATCAGCAAAACATCACCAGCAGAAAACCTCCATGTGGAAGCAAATGAGTAGCCTCTTAACATTCGTCGAGTTAAACTCGCTATGCAGTACACAACAATGCTTTATGCAAATAAGAATAATCCCACGTACAACTTGGATCAGATTTTTCTCGCTTCCACGAAAGAGGCCCTACCGTAACACCTCCATTTGAGGCGAGGGTTCAGCCTCATCTTGATAATGCTCACATCACCATAGAGTCAATTGCAAAAGACAGATTATCAAAACTACCACACTGGAAACTCACCAAACCTGTGGTACTAAAGAACCTTTCGGTCTATGCAAATGAAACAACTAGCACCTTTCTATTTCGATCAAACTTTGCAGAGCTCAAGGAAGAATTTAAAGACTACCATTTCGTCTACACGGACGGCTCAAAGCTCTACAACAAATCGGCTGCTTCCGTTGTAACAGAAAAGAACTTCTTGAAAACAAGACTTCCAAACGGTTCCTCTATTTTCTCAGCTGAAATTAAATTCTACATCTCGCTATCTAGATAGTGAAGATCAGCAGATACAAAAAGTTTATGTCATGCGTGGACTCTATATTCGTCCTGCAATCAATTGAAAACCCACAAATATCAAACCCCACTTGACCTTCTGGAAAGGTATGACGAGGCCACCAAAGCTGGCAAAGACATAGTGTTATGCTGGGTTCCACGTCACGTGGGTATCCGAGGAAACGAGATAGCCGACAAAGCTGCAAAAGAGGCTCTAAATGATAATTGTATCGATATGTTCATACTAGACTCCGATTTCAAATATCACATCACAAAAATCACAAAAAGATTGTGGCAAGAAAGATGAAAAAACAAAGAAACAACAAGCTGTATCAAACAAATCCCTTAGTAAGACAAAAGCCCCCGCCACTTAACAGTGCGCGAGATGAAATGGTTTACCATAGAGCCAGAATAGGACATACGTATATCACCCACAAACATCTTTCAAGAGGCGAGCCGGCACCCGACTGTGTCGGTTGTCAGGAACCCTACACCGTTAAACATATGTTAATAGACTGAACCGATTTCCAAGACGCCCGCTCACGTCATTTCAGAGCTGACTCCTTGAGGCAGCTCTTTGACGAAGTAGAACCTAGCAAATTTATACAATTTTTGAAAGAAATCAACCTGTATCAGTACTTCTAGTCGCTTTTTACTTTATGATTTTAGAATATGCACGGTTTTAGCTTACCTTAATTTTAACTCGTTGTATTGTCTTCTAGTCACCTATTACTGAAATTATCTGACACAATGTAACCCGCTATGGGTCGGTCGTGTCGTTAAACAAATCATATAACCAACTAATCTAACTAACTAGCATTGACAGTGTCAGCTAACTGAGTCAGAGCGTATCGTTGATCTTGTTCTGATTTGGGATTGAAACCTTTCTCTAATTGGGAATCATCCGCGTAGAAATGATACTCGAGCTCACGAGACCTGACTAGAGTACCAAGCGGTTTTGTGTATTGTGAATAACTACGATTGCCTATTTTAGACCCCTGTGGTAGAGCACAGTCCAACTTAATACTATCCGACAAAATATCACCCACTTTAACACTAGCACTACGATCACGGAGGTATGATTTCATCCAGGCGTTTACCCCTCTTTGTACTCCAAAGGAGTACTGAAGCCGACTGAGAAACACGTCATTGTCGATGGTGTCGAAGATGACGATAAGTCTAGAAACGTCAAGAATACAGCCTGACGATGGTCGAGTTGAACAAGGAGATTGCTGTTTCGGTACTGTGAAATTTTCTGTACGCAGACTGTAAGGCTCTTCAAGGTTGTGGGTCATTAGGTGATCTGTTAGCTGCTTGGAAATTACATCCTCCAATATTTTCGATATGAAATTTGAGACAGGCCTATACCTTTTCGGTATTGTGTGAAGACCAGGCTTTTTTAAGAATGGTCGGATGATTGCGTGCTTGTATGGAGTACGAAACGTATGTATAGATATTGAGGTGTTGATTATCCGAGTTAGTATAGGAAAAACTTCAATGCACTTTTTTAATAAACCTGTCGAGATAGGGTCACTCTCACACGATTTCGGCGCAGCCGACATAATCAGTGATTTGCAATTTCTTTAGCACAGTTTAGTTGGGCCATTTTGGGGCTATGTAGCATTTGTGTATTTTATTGCTTCTGCAAGTCTTCAGCTACTTCTTTGGAGTTAAGAAGTATGTCGAGTCACCAAAAAATAAACTAAATTTTATTGCAATTCATGATAAATTGATGGAAAATTCGTAAGTTGAATTCCAAAAGTTGGGTAACAGGTTAGATGTATGAGGCATTGTCTTGGTATGTGCCAAGTATGGAATTGATTGTTTACCAGAAGGTAGTTTTCAAAATTTTTTCACGTCGGTCCTTTAATCACTACTTATCTATTGTTAGTCTATGGACTTTTAATACAGTGATGTCACAAATCCCCTTCCTGTAGCTTTGTTTTCTGTCAATTTCTTTAATACTTTGAAAAGAGGGAAAGTGCAATAGTTTAATCCAGAAACCATGTTTACAGCTCTCTGCCTATTTTCCTTCTATTTTGTGTATCCAGTCTACGTTTCTCTGCGTTGTACAACAGAACTCGAAGGTAAAATATAAAAGCTCTAAATATCTTTTCTGACATCAAGAACAACTTATTTTAGAAGTAGGGGAAACCTTAGATGTACATCTATGTTGTTCTCAAAGTATCAAAGCTTTAAGCACTCTAGCCGTTAAGATTGAGCCACAATAATAAATTGGTCATTATACCACATTTCAATTCACTGTTATTTTTAAAAATTGTCTTTTGTATTACCTTTAGTAGACTTTAGTAGGGCCGTTTTGCTGCTATGCAGCAATTGTGTATTTTATTGCTCCTGCAGGTCTTCAGCTACTTCTTTGGAGTTAAGAAGTATGTCGAGTCACCAAAAAATAACTACTTTTTTTCAATTCATGATAAGTTCATGGGCAAGCCGTAAGTTGAATTCCAAAACTTGGGTATCAGTTTAAATGGATGAGGCATTGTCTTGGTATGTGCCAAGTATGGAATTGATCTGTTTACCAGAAGGTAGTTTTCAATTTTTTTTACGTCGGTCCTTTAATCACTACTTATCCATTGTTAGTCTATGGGCTTTTAATACAGTGGTGTCACAAACCCCCTTCCTGTAGCTTTGTTTTTCTGTCAATTTCTTTGAAACGTTGAAAAGAGAGAATGTGCAATAGTTCCATCCAGAAACCAAGTTTACAGCTCTCTGCCTATTTTCATTCTATTTTTCGTATCCAGTCTCCGTTTCTCTGCGTTATACAACAGAACTCGAAGGAAAAATATAAAAGTTCCAAAAATTTTTTCTGACATCAAGAACAACTTATATTAGAGATAAGGAAAACCTCTGGTGTATATCTATGATGTTCTCAAAATAGCTTTTAGCACCGTAGCCGTTAAGTTTGAGCCACACTGACCAATAGGTCATTATACCACATTTCAATTCACTGTTAGGTTTAAGAATTGTCTTTTATTATTAATTTATGTGGATTTATACCACGATTACATTGGCGTACACCCTAGGTGCCACAATATTATTCTAAAAATATAATATAAAACATATAACATAAAATGTTCAACATTTAAACGCTAACTCAAAAAGATGTGTTTTTAACATCTTTTTAAATACTCAAATGTTACTTTCGGTTCGTATTTGCCATGGTAATTTGTTCCAAATCCTTGGAGCTACATTCTGAAAAGCTCTATCACCGTAGCGATTGTTTGCTCGTTTTCTCACAAGTAAGTGCTGGGATTCCGTTCTCAGTGCACGGCACGGGGCGTATAGCGTAAGGATATCCCTCACATATGACGGTGCCTTATTATTCAATGCTTTATGAGTGATGAGGGCTATCTTAAACTATATCCGCTCATAAACTGGCAACCAATGCAAAGAATGCAGCTTCTGGATTACTGATGTATGGGTTGAAGGCTTGATCACACGTGCTGACCTGTTCATTATCCTTTGAAGACGATCTATTTGCTTTTTGGGAAGGTTCACTAAAATACTGTTGCAATAGTCAATACAACTGATGAGAAGAGAAAGCACCAACATCTTTGCTGCATCCTCAGTAATTCTATTCCTGCCATCTCGAATCCATTTCAGGAAGTAGTATCACTTCTGAACAACCGAGCTTATGTGTTTATCCTGATTCAGTGCAGAGTCAACGTGAACTCCTAACTCACATGCAGTATCCGACCTGAACACAACTTCGTTAGGTTATAAAACAAATAGAATTCGCTTGAATGAATTTTTCATTATGTACACTTGAAACAATCATAAACTCCGTTTTCTCCTTGTTCAGTTTGAGTTTGTTTGCTGTCATCCAGCATTCGCTGCATCACTTGGATCCGACCCTTTATTTTTAAAGGCACCCCTTGACAAAAAGGGAGGCCTGACTAGATATTCCGAACCCCCTCGGGGTACCAGTCTCACTGGGTTTACCTCAGTTCTACATGTATCTCGCCCCCTCCCAACCATCCCCCCTGCCACGAATTTATCATCTCACCAACATTTCCCTTTCTACCTTATAAAAATATCATTACTTCCTTAATAATCACTGTACCATTTTTATAGCTACTATAAAACCTTCCCAAAAATACACATACTAAAATAAAATTAACAATAATCCTTTTCCACTTAATAATACCCTTTTTGTAATAAACATGATGTCATCAATTGAAATAAAGAAACACTTCCTCACCTTTATGTTTAACCTTCAACCCATTTTTGGATTATCATCTGGGGTCTACTTTAGCTCTGTTACACCTTTGTCAAAGACCACTAGGAACCAGCAAAGACCTGTGCTACACGTTCCCACACAAAGCGCATAAAAGTGTGGCAGCCTGTTGTGCGTCCACCAAGATGTCTCACAGTAGCTAGTGATAGACCAGTCATAAGTGCGCACTCTGCCGTCGATTGCATCCCTTAGTGGAAGGAGAGCGGTTACCCGGGTATTGAGGCTTCTTGACCCTTAGACAGACTTTTCAAATACATATTCTGCTAAGAGACTTGTTTGCCAATACATGCCTTTGGTCCTTCTTTTCGGCCCAAGAAGGGTGGTCGTGAACTGACCCGTCACGATCAATAACGGCTGGTCGTCTAGGTTAACCACACTGCGGCTGTAGGGTCAATTGAAGCATGACTGGCTGTGGACGTCGCCGTCATGTAGTAGAGTATTCCAGGTGTCCTAGACCGAGCGGGTTAATCCCGCTGCCAAAAGGTTGGTTAGAGTAGGGCCAGGTGCCGGCAGACCTGGAAGAAACCTATTTAATTTTTACGGATACAAATGAAGAGCAACCAAATAAACGAAATACAGCGAGGACATCCGCAAAGCGAGCCCCTATTGAAAAAGAGTCACCTCCGATACCCTTCCCAGAAAACGTTATCATAACGCCAATAGAAGGACGAGTTAAGCTCTCTCCATTAGCAGTCAAAAAGGGGATTAACGGTAAAACGACTTCGATCGGGCGACCTATTAGTCCATATATACGAACGACGACACAGCAAAGCAATGCTTGCACTTACGACGTTCGTGAATGTTCCTCTACAATGCACCGGACCGTACATTGAATACTTCAAGAGGAGTAGTCGCCCACCCTGACCTCAAATTCTGCTCCATAGACGAACTCGTCAAGGAACTGAAACCACAGGGTGTTATAGAAGTCCGATTTCTCTGCCAAAAGGGCACTGTTATCCTTACCTTTTGTAAAGCTTCCTTGCCAAGCACAGTAAAAATGGGCTACCTAAACCTGCGGACCACCACATATATACCCAACCCCATGCAGTGTTTTCACTGCCAGAGATTTGGCCACACTAATACTAAATGTAGAGCCAATCAACCAAGGTGCGCCAAGTGTGCAGAGGAAGGACACATCTACGACACCTGTACCGCTGCCACCACAAAGTGCACAAATTGCGAAGGAAACCACACGGCGTCCTCTAGAGACTACCCACGCTGGAAGCTGGAAAAAAAGGTACAAGAAATTAAATACCAACAGGGACACGGCTTGCCAGACCGAGGTGACATGGTTCAGAATCAGCAGTGTGCAAAAATCGCACCACTATCAAAGAGGAATGGTGCAGTGGCGGCCGCAGACCCCACCCCCTCCCCACCAACACCACGACAAAGAACAAGTCCTCCATCTAACTTACCCAAGGAAGTAAAGGCCAACCTTAAAGAGAGAGCAAAACAAGACAAGGAAAGATTGCGCTCTTCTTTAACCAGCGAGGCAGAGAATAGGTTCTCTCCACTAATGGAAGAAGACGCTAGCATACACCGTCAGAACCCCTCTCCTCCAAAACAACAAAGGAAAGTGGCCATGAAAAGAAGCAAATTTCAAGACCTAGTGTCGGAATACAAGGGCCCCTAGGCATAATTAAATAAGACCATATGGCAGTAATTCACTGGAATATAGGAGGTCTTTGAACCAACCATCACGAAATTTTAACAATCATACCCCAAAGTTACCCAGCAATAATTTGCCTGCAAGAAACCTTCTCTAAAACCAACAATCAACCAACACTGAAGGAATATATCCCCTACAACAAAGACCACGTTAGCAACAAAGCCTCCGGAGGAATTGCAACGTTTGTTCGAAACGATTTACCCCAAAGTGAAATAAATCTAAATACCACCCTACAGGCCTAGGCTGTCAGGGTTACCTTGAACAAAACAATCACTGTGTGCAACATCTACGCGCCACCACCTTTAAAACCACAACCACGCGAATTTTCAGATCTCATAAACCAACTGCTAAAACCCATACTATTGGTCGGTGATTTCAACGCCCATACTACAATGTGGGGCAAACATACAACATACCAAAAAGGAAAGATCATAGAAAACCTAATACACCACCATAACCTGTCTTTACTCAATGACAAAACACCGACATATTTTCATATGGGCACTGGTTCAAAAACCTCTATCGACCTCTGTATATCTTCTGCTAACTTGTACCTGGATTTCAACTGGAAAGTTATAGACGATCTACATGGAAGCGATCATTTTCCAATTTTAATTAAACAAACCATTCCACAACGACAAGTAAGAGTTGGAAATACTATTGGGCCTCCTTAACCAAGCTTGGAAATCTTTCTGGCAACTTTTCAGAAATATGGAGAGAAGCTATTATCATACCAGTACCAAAACCAAACAAAGACCCCACAAGCCCACAAAATTACAGACAAATCTCCTTAACAAGTTCACCGTCTAAAACATTTGAACGCATGATAGCTGACAGACTCACCTCGTATCTAGAAAGCAATAATTTGTTTGCCGATATACAGAGCGGTTTTAGAAAATAAAGAAATACCTTGGATCACCTTGTCAGACTAGAAACGTTTATAAGAGAAGCCTTTATCAATAACGAACATGTCGTTTCGGTTTTCTTTGACTTGGAAAAGGCCTATGACACGGCATGGAAACATGGAGCACTACAAGACCTCTTTGACTTGGGGCTGCGAGGCCGGCTACCTGAATTTATTAAAGCCTTCCTAGAAGACCGACATTTTCAGGTCCGCCTTCTCAGACTACTTCGAACAAGAGGAAGGTTTCCCCCATGGATCCATCCTTTACGTTCTTCTGTTCCTGATAAAACTAAATAGCATCCGACATGATGTAAAACAGGGAATAGACAGCTCACTCTTTGTTCACGATTTCGCAATATCTTGCAGAGGCAAAAATTTGAATCTAATACAGCGACGCTTACACCAGAACATACACAAACATGAGCTAACCAAAACGGTTTTAAATTTTCACAAAATAAACGGTCTGCATGCATTTCTGCAATAAACGCAAACAACACGACGATCCCGTTCTATACATTTCTGGCATTCAAATACCTGTTGTTAAAGAAAACAAATTTCTAGGTTTACTCTTCGACTCCAAGCTAAGCTTTATCCCACACATCAAAGAACTCAAACGAAAATGTCAAAAAGCACTCAATCTCCTAAGAGTAACTGAATAACTTCTCAGAGCCCCATGACTGGGGCGCTGATCGGGATCCAAACGTATGCTTTACCGAGCCGTGATACGGTCTAGATTAGACTATGGCAGCATTGTCTATGGATCAGCAAGACCTTCATACCTAAAAATGCTAGACCCGATACAAAATCAAGGTTTACGACTGTGTCTAAATGTTTTTCACCAGCAGAAAGCCTGCATATGGGAGCAAATGAGCAGGCTCTTAACATTCGTCGAGTTAAACTCGCTATGCAGTACACAACAAAGCTTTATGCAAATAAGAATAATCCCACGTACAACTCAGTTTTTGGATCAGATTTTTCTCGCTTCCGTGAAAAAGGCCCTACCGTAATTCCTCCATTTGAAGCAAGCTTTCAGCCTCACCTCGATAATGCTGACATTACCATAGAATCAACTGCAAAATACAGAGTACCAAAAGTACCACAGTGGAAACTCACCAAACCTGTGGTACTAAAGAACTTTTCGAACTATGCAAAGAAAAAAACTAGCCCTTAACTATTTCGATCAAATTTTGCAGAACTCAAAGAAGAATTTAAAAACTATCATTTCGTCTACACGGACCAATCAAAGCTCGACTACAAATTGGCTGCTTCCGTTGTAACTGAAAATAACACCTTGAAAACAAGACTTTCAAATGGATCCTCTATTTTCTCAGCTGAAATTAAAGCTCTACATCTCGCTATCTAGATAGTGAAGATCAGCAGATACAAAAAGTTTATGTTATGCGTGGACTCTATGTCCGTCCTGCAATCAATTGAAAACTCACAAATATCAAACCCACTTATCCTTGACCTTCTGGAAATATATGATGAGGTCATCAAAGCTGGCAAAGACATAGTGTTCTGCTGGGTTCCACGTCACGTGGGTATCCGAGGAAACAAGATAGCCGACAAAGCTGCAAAAGAGGCTCTAAATGATAATTGTATCGATATGCTCATACTAGACTCCGATTTCAAATATCACATCACAAAATTCACAAAAAGATTGTGGCAAGAAAGATGAAAAAACAAAGAAACAACAAGCTGTATCAAACAAATCCCTTAGTCGGACAAAAGCCCCCGCCACTTAACAGTGCGCGAGATGAAATGGTTTACCATAGAGCCAGAATAGGACATACATATATCACCCACAAACATCTTTCAAGAGGCGAGCCGGCACCCGACTGTGTCGGGTGTCAGAAACACTACACCGTTAAATATATCTTAACAGACTGTACCGATTTCCACGACACCCGCTCACGTCATTTCAGAGCTGACTCTTTGAAGCAGTTCTCTGATGAAGTAGAACCCAGCAAATTTATACCATTTTTAAAAGAAATCAACCTGTATCAGTATTTCTAGTCGCTTTTTACTTTATGATTTTAGAATATACAGGTTTTAGCTTACCTTGATTTTAACTCGTAGTATTGTCTTCTAGCCACCTATTACTGACATGTTCTGACACAATGTAAACCGCTCAGGGTCGGTCATGTCGTTAAACAAATATTATAGCTAACTAACTAATTGTTATTGACAGTGTCAAATAACTGCGTCAGAGCGTATTGTTGATCTTGTTCTGATTTGGGATAGCATTCTTTTTCTAATCCCGAATCATCCGCGTAGAAATGATACTCCAGCTCAGAAGACCTGACTACAGCGGTTTTGTATATTGTGAATAACTACAATCGCCTAATTTAGACCCTTGTGGTAGAGCACAGTCCAACTTAATACTATCCGACAAAATATCACCCACTTTAACACTAGCACTACGATCACGGAGGTACAATTTCATCCAGGCGTTTGCCCCTCTTTGTACACCAAAGGAGTACTGAAGGCGACTGAAAAACACGTCATGGTGGACCGTGTCAAAGGCCGCCGATAAGTCGAGAAACGTCAAGTATACAGCCTGACAATGCTCGAGTTGAACAAGGAGAATGTTAAAGAGCCGAAGCTGTTTCTGTACTGTGAAATTTTCTGTAAGCAGACTGTAAGGCTCTTTGAGGTTGTGGGTCATTAGGTGGTCTGTTAACTGCTTCCAAATTACATCGGCGAATATTTTCGATATGAGAGCCAAATTTGAGACAGGCCTATAGTTTCTTGGTATTGTGTCAAGACCAGGCTTTTTCAAGATTGGTCGGATGATTGCGTGCTTGTATGGAACAGGAAACGTATGTGTAGATATTGAGAGGATTATTATCCGATTTAAACTTCATCAATGCACTTTATTAATAAACCTGTCGGGATACAGTCGGTCTCATACGACTTCGGCGCAGACGGCAGTATCAGTGATTTGCATTTTCCTAAGTAAGGCCGATTTAGGGATATGCAGCAATGGTGTATTTTATCACAGGTCTTCAGCTACTTGTTTGGAGTTAAGAAGTATGTCGAGTCACCAAAAAATAACTAATTTTTATTGCAATTCATGATAAGTTCATGGACAATCCGTAAGTTGAATTCCAAAAGTTGGGTAGCAGATTAGATGTATGAGGCATTGTCTTGGTATGTGCCAAGTATGGAATTGATCTGTTTACCAGAAGGTGGTTTTCAAAATTTTTCACGTCGGTCCTTTAATCACTACTTATCTATTGTTAGTCTATGGGCTTGTAATACAGTGATGTCACAAACCCTCTTCCTGTAGCTTTGTTTTTCTGTCAATTTCTTTGAAACTATGGAAATAGAGAACGTGCAATAGTTTCATCCAGAAACCAAGTTTACAGCTCTCTGCCTTTTTTCCTTCTATTTTTCGTATCCAATCTCCGTTTCTCTGCGTTGTACAACAGAACTCGAAGGAAAAAAACAAAAGTTCCAAAATTCTTTTCTGACATCAAGAACAACTTATTTTAGAGATAAGGGAGACCTCTATTGTACATCTATGCCGTTCTCAAAATATCCAAGCTCTTATCACCGTACCCGTTAAAATTGAGCCACAATGACCAATAGGTCATTATACCTCATTTCAATTCACTGCTAGGTTTAAGAATTGTCTTTTTATTATTATTATAGATGAAATCAATTAATCGCATACCGGTTAAACACATAAATCGGTTAACTGCATATTCTTCGCAAATCCCAAACCATTTCCAATGCTATCTTTTGGAAATTTAATCGGATAATTACACACCGCTTAATCGCATAAACTGGGTAAACGCATAGCTTTTTCACGTTAAAATGGGAAGCACACCGGTTAATTGCATAATTCTGGTTAACTATCCAAACAGTGCCACACTTAGAGCAAACTAAGGGAGTGGGCTGCTCCTCGTTTATTTATCTAATGCATTGTTTCCTGTTTGCTTGAGCCATCGTGTACATGTATCAACCCTATTTGCGGTTGTTAACAGTAAATCTCGAACTCTTAGTCACCGCACTCTCTCAGCTCTCACTAGATAATGACCTTTATCCTTAATCCCCGCACTGCCTTAGCTGATGCTAGATAATGGCCTGCAACTCCTGATTCCCACCCTGCCTGAGCTCTCACTAAATAATGACCTGAAACCCTTAATCCCCAGGTTGCCTAGATAACCTGAGCGCAAAGTCATTATTTAAGTGCGCGACCAAGAAGAAATTTTACCATTTATAGCTCGAAGCTGTGTCGGTTATGGTGAATTCGTCAAAATGGCAGAAAGTAAATCAAAGCAAAAAGTCTCTCGGATATAACACTAGTAATAAAAGAACTGGATAACAAAGTTTCGTAAATGCCGAGATGAGGATAACTGCCGCAAATGAAAAAATAGGCACGGCAAGAGTACTCTGGATAAACGCATATATCGGATAAACGCATAACAGGGCGTGCAAAATTGGCTATGCGATTAACCGGTTTCGTCTGTATTATATACAGATTTATACCGCGCTTATATTGGCATACACCATAAACGCCACAACATTATTCTAAAAATATAATATAAAACATATAATATTAAACTTTCAACATTTATATGCTAACTTAGAAAGATGTACTTTTAACATCTTTTTAAATACTAAAATGTAACTTTTGGTTCTTATTTGCAATGGTAATTTGTTCCAAATCCTTGGAGCTACATTCTGAAAAGCTCTATCACCGTATCGATTGCTTGTTCGTTTTTCCACTTGTAAGTGCTCGGATTCCGTTCTTAGTGCACGGCACGGGGCGTATAGATTGTAATTCTATTCTTGACATCTTGACTGTAATTCTATTCTTGACATCTCGAATCCATTTCAGGAAGTAGTAACACTTCTGAACAACCGAGCTTATGTGTTTATCCATATTTAGCGCAGAGTCAACGTTAACTCCTAACGCACATGCAGTATCCGACCTGAACACAACTTCGTTAGGTTATAAAAACAAATAGAATTCACTTGAATGAATTTTTCATTATGTACACTTGAAATAATCATAAACTCCGTTTCTCCTTGTTCAGTTTGAGTTTGTTTGCTGTCATCCAGCATTCAGTCTCATTGACAGCGTCAAAAAACTGCGGACCACCACCTCTATACCCAACCAAATGCGGTGTTTCCACTGCCAGAGATTCATCCACACCAAAACTAAATGTAGAGCCAATCAACCCAGGTGCGCCAAGTGTGGAGAGGAAGGACACGTTCACGACATCTTTACTGCTGCCACCACAAAATTCACAAATTGCGAAGCAAACCACGCGGCGTTCTTTAGAGACTGCTCGCGTTGGAAGTTGGAGAAAAAGGTACAAGAAATTAAATACCAACAGTCGGTCACATACCAGCAGCTCCGAAAACTGGCAACGCAACCCTCACCTGGGACGAAAAGCTACGCCAACGCAGTCAAGCCGATATCACTTGACACGGCTTGCGAAACAGAAGTGACATGGTTGACAGTCCAGAAAACTCGCAACATACCACCACCCAGCACCAAGGTGACAAAATTGATCGAGGCCCGTACTCCAGCTACAGGCTCTCAAGCACAAGGTGGTGCAAGACCAAAAGCGACTACTCCCAATCAGCAGTGTGCATAAAGTTCAACACTCCTAAGCTCACCACCATCGAAGAGGAACGGTACAGCGGCGACCGCAAGACCCACTTCCTCCCCACCAACACCACAGCAAACAACAAGTCCTCCATCTCACTTATCCAAGGAGGTAAAGGCCAGCTTTAAAGAGAGCCAAACAAGCCAAGGAAAGATTGCGCTCCTCTTTAACCAGCGAGGCAGAGAATATGTTCTCTCTACTAATGGAAGAAGACGATAACATACACCGTCAGAACCCCTCTCCTCCAAAACAACAAAGGAAAGTGTTCATAAAAAGAAGCAAATTTCAAGACCTAGTGTCGGAATACAAAGACCCTTAGGCGTAATGAAATAAGACCATATGGCAATAATTCATTGGAATATACGAGGTTTTTGGACCAACCATCACGAAATTTTAACAGTTATATCCCAAAATGACCCAGCAATAATTTGCCCACAAGAAACCTTCTCTAAAGCCAATAATCAACCAACGCTGAAGGGATATATCCCCTACAACAAAGACCACGTTAGCAACAAAGCCTCTGGAGGAATTGCAACGTTTGTTCGACACGATAAAGTCCAAAGTGAAATAAATCTAAATACCACCCTACAGGCCCAGGTTGTCATTGTTACCTTGAACAAAACAATCACTGTGTGCAAAACCACAACCACACGAATTTTCAGATCTCATAAACCAACTGCCAAAACCCATACTATTAGTCGGTGATTTCTGCGCCCACAGTACAATGTGGGGTAAACATACAACATACCAAAAAGAAAAGATCATAGGAAACCTACTACACCATCACAACCTGTCTTTACTCAATGACAAAACACCGACATATTTTCATATGGGCACTGGTTCAAAAACCTCTGTCGACCTCTGTATATCCTCTGCTAACTTGTACCTGGATTTTAACTGGAAAGTTATAGACGATCTACATGGAATCGATCATTATCTAATTTTAATGAAACAAACCATTCCACAACCACAAGAAAGAGTACACAAGTGGAATTTTAACACAGCAGGCTACAATTGTAAGAATTATGCCATCAGTCAATTACACGAAAACACCTTGAAAGTGATAATGACCCTATTCTACTATTCACCGCTTTGATACAATCAATAATGGAAAAGACTATCCCGAAAATATTCGGATCTCGCACAAGACTACACAAAATCTGGTTCAACGATGAATGCAAACGGTCAATAGCGAAAACAAGCACTAAATCAGTTCATCAATCATCCGGACACCATAAGAAGCATGGAATATAAAAGACCCAATGCCATCGCCCACAAGACTCTAAAACAAAGTAGGAAAGGATCTTGGGAGGAGTTTGTTTCCAAGCCAAACCTGAAAACTTCATTAAAGAAAACGTGGGACATGGTTAGGAATATAGCCGGCAAAGGCTCTCTAGGCCCTGTGAGCCATTTACAAATTAACAATACCACTGTAACGGGAAGAAAGGAAATATCTGACGTCCTGGGAGAAACATTTGAACATAATTCATCCTCTAAACACTATAATGAAGACTTTAGACAGTACAATGCACTTAAAGAACGAAACAACATAAACTTTTACTCGGACAATAGCGAAATCTGCAACTGCGATTTCTCACTGAGTGAACTCCGACAGGCTTTAAACAAATCTCACAATTTCGCTGTTGGTTCAGATGACATACACTACCAAACCCTTAAACACTTGCCAAATGAAACCTTGGAAATACTATTGGGCCTATTTAACCAAACCTGGAAATCTGGCAACTTTCCAGAAATATGGAGAGAAGCTATTATCATACCAGTACCAAAACCAAACAAAGACCCCACAAGACCACATAATTACAGACCAATCTCCTTAACAAGTTCACTGTGTAAAATTTGAACGCATGATAGCTGACAAACTCACTTGGTATCTAGAAAGCAATAATTTGTTAGCCGATATACAGAGCGGCTTCAGAAAACAAAGAAATACCGTGTAAGACTAGAAACGTTTATAAGAGAAGCCTTTATAAATAACGAATATGTCGTTTTGGTTTTCTTTGACTTGGAAAAGACTTATGATTCAGCATGGAAGCATGGAGCACTACAAGACCTCTTTGACTTGGTTCTGCGGGACCGCCTACCTGAATTTATTAAACCTTTCTAGAAGACCGACGTTTTCAGGTCCGCCTTCGGGCCGTGTTCTTAGACTACTTCGAACAAGAGGAATGTTTCCCCCTGGGATCCATCCTTTCCGTTCTTTTCTTCCTGATAAAGATAAATAGCATCCGACATAACGTAAAACAGGGTATAGACAGCTCACTCTTTGTTGACGATTTCGCAATATCTTACAGAGGAAAGAATATGAACCTAATACAGCCACGCTTGCAGCAGAACATACACTCACTGCAAACATGGGCTAACCAAAACGGTTTTAAATTCTCACAAACTAAAACAGTCTGCATCCATTTCTGCAATAAAAGAAAACACCACGACGATCCCGTTCTATACATTTTTGGCATTCAAATACCCGTTGTTAAAGAAAACAAATTTCTAGGTTTACTCTTCGACTCCAAGCTTAGCTTTGTTCCACACATCAAACAACGCAAACGTAAATGTTAAAAAGCATTCAATCTCCTAAGAGTAATATCGGCCCATGACTGGGGCGATGATCGGGATAAAAACTTACGCTTTACCGAGCCATGATACGGTCTACATTAGAATATGGCAGCATTGTCTATGGATCAGCAAAACATCACCAGCAGAAAGCCTCCATGTGGAGGCAAATGAGCAGCCTCTTAACATTCGTCGAGTTAAACTCGCTATGCAGACCACAACAAAGCTTTATGCAACTTTGAAAGAGGCCCTACCGTAAAACCTTCATTTGGAGCGAGAGTTCAGCCTCACCTTGATAATGCTGACATCAACATAGCGTCAATTGCAAAATACAGATTACCAAATCAACCACAGTGGAAACTCGCCAAACCTGTGGTACTAAAGAACCTTTCGGTCTATGCAAAGGAAACAACTAAGAATTTAAAGACTACCATTTCGTCTACACGGACGGTTCAAAGCTCGACAACAAATTGGCTGCTTCCGTAGTGACTGAAAATAACACCTTGAAAACAAGACTTCCAAATGGTACCTCTATTTTCTCAGCCCAAATTAAAGCTCTACATCGCGCTATCCAGATAGTGCAGATCAGCAGATACAAAAAGTTTATATTATGCGTGGACTCTATGTCCGTCCTGCAATCAATTGAAAACCCACAAATATCAAACCCACTTGACCTTCTGGAAAGGTATGACGAGGCCACCAAAACTGGCAAAGACATAGTGTTCTGCTGGGTTCCACGTCACGTGGGTATCCGAGGAAACGAGATAGCAAAGCTGCAAAAGAGGCTCTAAATGGTAATTGTATCGATATGTTCATACCAGCCTTCGATTTTAAATATCACATCACAAAATTCACAAAAAGATTGTGGCAAGAAAGATGGAACAAACAAAGAAACAACAAGCTGTACCAAACAAATCCCTTAGTCGGAAAAAAGCCCCCGCCACTTAACAGTGTGCGAGATGAAATGGCTTATCATAGAGCCAGAATAGGACATACATATATCACCCACAAACATCTTTCAAGAGGCGAGCCGGCACCCGACTGTGTCGGGTTTCAGGAACCCTACACCGTTAAACATATCTTAAAAGACTGAACCGATTTCCAAGACGCCCGCTCACGTCATTTCAGAGCTGACTCCTTGAAGCAGCTCTTTGATGAAGTAGAACCTAGCGAATTTATACAATTTTTAAAAGAAATCAACCTGTGTCAGTATTTCTAGTCGCTTTTTACTTTATGATTTTAGAATATGCACGGTTTTAGCTTACCTTGATTTTAACTCGTAGTATTTTCTTCTAATCACCTATTACTGAAATGATCTGACACAATGACTCCTGTAGCTTTGTTTTTCTGTCAATTTCTTTAATACTTTGAAAAGAGGGAAGGTGCAATAGTTTCATCCAGAAACCAAGTTTACAGCTCTCTGCCTATTTTGATTCTATTTTTCGCATCCAGTCTCCGTTTCTCTGCGTTGTACAACAGAACTCGATGGAAAAATATAAAAGGTGCAAAAATCGTTTCTGACATCAACTTATTTTAGAGATAAGTAAGATCTGCCATGTAAGACTATGTTGTTCTCAAAATATCTAAGCTTTTAGCACCGTAGCCGTTAAGATTGAGTCACAATAACCAATAGGCCATCATACCACATTTCAGTTAAAAATTGTGTTTTGCATTTTCTTTAGTAAAGTTTAGTAAGGCCGTTTTGGTGCTATGCAGCAATTGTGTATTTTATCGCTCCTTCAGGTCTTCAGCTACTTCTTTGGAGTTAGGAGGTATGTCGAGTCACCAAAAAATTACTAATTTTACTGCAATTCATGATAAGTTCATTGACAATGCGTCAGTTGAATTCTAAAATTTGAGTAGTAGGTTAGATGTATGATGCATTGTCTTGGTATGTGAGAAGTATAAAACTGATCTGTTTAATAGAAGGTAGTTTTCAAATTTTTTCATGTCCATCCTTTAATCACTACTTATCCATTGTTAGTCTATGGACTTTAATACAGTGATGTCACAAATCCCCTTCATGTAGCTTTGTTTTTCTGTCAATTTCTTTGAAAGTTTGAAAAAAGAGAACGTGCAATAGTTTCATCCAGAAACCAAGTATACAGCTCTCTGCCTATTTTCCTTTTATTTTTCGTATCCAGTCTCCGTTTCTCTGCGTTGTACAACAGAACTCGAAGGGAAAATATAAGAGTTCCAAAAATCTTTTCTGACATCATGAACAACTCATTTTAAGATAAGGGAGACCTCTGGTATTTGTCTATAATGTTCACAAAGTATCCAATGTTTTAGCACCGCAGCCGTTAAGATTGAGCCACAATGACCAATAGGTCATTATATCACATTTCAATTCACTGTTTAGTTTCAAAATTGTCTTTTTATTATTAATTTATATAGATTTATATCGCGCTTACATTGCATACACCCTAAGCACTACAATGTTATTCTAAAAATATAATAAAAAAATATAATATCAAACGTTCAACATCTATGTGCTAACTTGAAAAGATGTGTTTTTGACATCTTTTTAAATACTAAGATGTTACTTTCGGTTCGTATTTGCAATGGTAATTTGTTCCAAATCCTTGGAGCTACTTTCTGAAAAGATTTATCACCGTAGGGATTATTTGTTCGTTTTGGCACTTGTAAGTGCTGGGATTCCGTTCTTAGTGCATGGCAAGAGGCGTATATCGTAAGCATATCCCTGACATATGACGGTGCCTTATTATTCAATGCTTCATGGGTGATGAGTGCTAACTTGAACTGTATCCCCTCATGAACCGACAAAATATCACCCACTTTAACACTAGCACCACGATCAGGGAGGTTCGATTTCATCCAGGCGTTTGCCCCTCCTTGTACACCAAAGGAGTACTGAAGACGACTGAGAAACACGTCATTGTCGACCGTGTCGAAGGCCGCCGATAAGTCGAGAAACGTCAAGTATACAGCCTGACCATGGTCGAGTTGAACAAGGAGATTGTTAAACAGCCGAAGCTATTTCGGTACTGTGAAATTTGTTTTACGGATACTGTAAGGCTCTTCAAGGTTGTGGGTCATTAGGAGATCTGTTAGCTGCTTGCAAATTACATCAAGCAATATTTTCGATATGAAAGCCAAATTTGAGACAGGCCTATAGTTTTTTGGTATTGTGCCAACACCAGGCTTTTTCAAGAGTGGTCGGATGATTGCGTGCATGTATGGATCAGGAAACGTATGTGTAGATATTGAGAGGTTTATTATCCGATTTAGTACACACAAAACTTTATCATTGCACTTTATTAATAAACCTGTCGGGATAGGGTAGGTCTCACACGACTTCAGCGCAGCCGACAGTATCAGTGATTTGCATTTTCTTTAGTAAGGCCGTTTTGGAGATATGCAAGGTAGTTTTCAAAATTTTTTCACGTCGGTCCTTTAATCACTACTTATCCATTGTTAGTCTGTGGACTTTTAATACTTTGATGTCACAAAATCTCTTGTTTTAGCTTTCTTTTCTCTTAATTTCTTTAAAGCTTTGGAAAGAAAGAACGCGCAATAGGTTCAAACAGAAACCAAGTTTACAGCTCTATGCCTATTTTCCTTCTATTTTTCGTACCCAGTCTCAGTTTCTCTTCGTTGTACAACAAAACTCGAAGGAAAAATATAAAAGTTCGAAAAATCTTTTCTGACATCAAGAACAACTTATTTTAGAGATAAGGGTAACCTCTGGTGAATATCTCTGTTGTTCTTAAAATATACAAGCTTTTAGCACCGTAGATCTCAAGATTGTGGCACAACGACCAATAGGTCATTATACCACATTTTAATTCACTGTTAGGTTTAAGAATTGTCTTTTGCATTTTACTTAGCATAGTTTAGTAAGGCCATTTTGAGGCTATGCAGCAATTCTATTTTTCGTATCCAGTCTCCGTTCCTCTGCGGTGTACAACAGAACTCGAAGGAAAAACATAAAACTTCCAAATATCTTTTCTGACGTCAAGAACAACTTATTTTAGGGATAAGGGAGACCTCTGGTGTACATCTATGTTGTTCTCAAAATATCCAAGCTTTTAGTTCCGTAGCCGTTAAGATTGAGCCACAGTGACCAATAGGTCATTATACCTCATTTCAATTCACTGCTAGGTTTAAGAATTGTCTTTTTATTGTATTATAGATTAAATCAATTAATCGCATACCGGTTAAACACATAAATCGGTAAACTGCATATTATTCGCAAATCCCAAACTATTTCCAATGCTATCTATTGGAAATTCAACCGGAAAACTACATACCGCTTAATCGCATTAATTGAATAAGCGCATAGCTTTTTCACGTTAAAAAGCACACCGGTTAATTGCATAATTCTGGTTAACTATCCAAACAGTGCCACACTTAAAGCAAACTAAAGGAGTGGGCTGCTCCTCGTTTATTTATCTAATGCATTCTTTCCTGTCTGCTTGAGCCATTGTGTTCATGTTCCAACCCTATTCGCGGTTGTTAACAGTAAGTCTTGAACTCTTAATCACCGCACTCTCTCAGCTCTCACTAGATAATGACCTGTATGCTTAATCCCCGCACTGCCTTAGAAAATGGCCTGCAACTTCTGATCCCCACCCTGCCTGAGCTCTCACTAAATAATGGCTTGAAACCCTTAATCCCCAGGTTGCCTCAGATAACCTGAGCGCAAAGTCATCATTTAAGTGCGTGACCAAGAAGAAATGTTGCCATTTATAGTTCGAAACTATGTCGGTCATGGCGAATTCGCCAAAATCGCAGAAAGTAAATCAAAGCGAAAAGACCTAAGTCTCTCGGACATAATACTAGTAATAAAAGAAATGGATAACAAAGTTTCTCAAATGCGGGGATGAGGAGTGGCGAGGGTGCACATCTAATAACTACCGCAAATGAAAAAAAAGACACGGCAACAGTACTCCGGATAAACCCACATATCGGATAAACGCATAACAGGGCTTGGCAAAATGGCTATGCGAATAACCCGTTTCGTCTGTATTATATACAGATTTATACCGCACCTATATTGGCATACACCCTAAACGCCACAATATTATTCTAAAAATATAATATAAAACATATAATATAAAACTTTCAACATTTAAATGTTTACTTAAAAATATGTGTTTTTAACATCTTTCTAAATACTAAAATGTTACTTTCGGCTCTTATTTGCAAAGGTAATTTGTTCCAAATTCTTGGAGCTACATTCTGAAAAGCTCTATCACCGTAGCGATTGTTTGTTCGTTTTTACACTAGTAAGTGCTGGGATTCCGTTCTTAGTGCACGGCACGGGGCGTATAACGTAAGCATATCCCTCATATATGACGGTGCCTTATTATTCAATGCTTTATGAGTGATGAGGGCTATCTTGAACTGTATCCACTCATGAACTGGCAACCAATGCAAAGAATGCAGCTTCTGGATTACTGATTCATGGATTGAAGGCTTGATCACACGTTCTGACCTGTTCATTATCCTTTGAAGACGATCTATTTGCTTTTTGGGAAGGTTCACTAAAATACTGTTGCAATAGTCAGTATGACTGATGACAAGAGAAAGCACCAACATCTTTGCTGCATCCTCTGTAATTCTATTCTTGACATCTCGAATCCCTTTCAGGAAGTAGTAACACTTCTGAAAAACCGAGCTTATGTGTTTATCCATATTTAGCGCAGAGTCAACGTGAACTCCTAACGCACTTGCAGTATCCGACCTGAGCACAACTTCGTTAGGTTATAAAAGTAAACAGAATTCACTTGAATGAATGTTCATTATGTACACTTGAAATAATCATAAAATCCGTTTTCTCCTTGTTCAGTTTGACTTTGTTTGCTGTCATCCAGCATTCAACCTCAATGACAGAGTCAGCTAGCTGCGTCAAAGAGCATTGTTGATCTTGTTCTGATTTGGGATTGAAACCTTTCTCTAATCCCGAATCATCCGCGTAGAAATGATAGTCGAGCTCACGAGATCTGACTAGAGTACCCAGCGGTTTTGTGTATTGTGAATAACCACGAGGGCCTATTTTAGACCCCTGTGGTAGAGCACAGTCCAACTTAATACTATCCGACAAAATATCACCCACTTTAACACTAGCACTACGATCAGGGAGGTACGATTTCATCCAGGCGTTTGCCCCTCCTTGTACATCAAAGGAGTACTGAAGACGACTGAGAAACACGTCATTGTCGACCGTGTCGAAAGCCGCCGATAAGTCGAGAAACGTCAAGTATACAGCCTGACGATGGTCGAGTTGAACAAGGAGATTGTTAAACAGCCGAAGCTCTTTCGGTACTGTGAAATTTTCTGTACGCAGACTGTAAGGCTCTTCAAGTTTGTGGGTCATTAGGTGATCTGTTAGCTGCTTGCAAATTACATCCTCCAATATTTTCGATATGAAAGTCAAATTTGAGACAGATATTGAGAGGTTTATTATCCGAGTTAGCATGGGCAAAGCTTCATCACTCTCACGACGTCGGGGAAGCCGACAGTATGAGTGATTTGCATTTTCTTTAGTATGGATTAGTAAGTCCGTTTCGGGCCTATGCAGTACTTGTGTATTTTATTGCTCCTGCAGGTCTTCAGCTACTTCTTTGGAGTTAAGAAGTATGTCGAGTCACCAAAAATAACTAACTTTTATTGCAATTCATGATAAGTTCATGGACAATCCGTAAGTTGACTTCCAAAAGTTGGGTAGCAGATTAGATGCATGAGGCATTGTCTTGGTATGTGCCAAGTATGGAATTGATCTATTTACCAGAAGGTAGTTTTCAAAATTTATTCACGTCGGTACTTTATCCATTGTTAGTCTATGGATTTTTAATACAGTTATGTCACAAATCCCCTTCCTGTAGCTTTGTTTTTCTCTCAATTTCTTTGAAACTTTGGAAAGAGAGAAGTGCAATAGTTTCATCCAGAAACCAAGTTTACAGCTCTCTGCCTATTTTCATTCTATTTTACGTATCCAGTCTCCTTTTCTCAGCCTTGTACAATAGAACCCTAAGGAAAAATATAAAAGTTCCAAAAACCTTTTCTTACATCTAGAACAAATTATTTTGGAGATAAGGGATATCTCTGGTGTACATCTATGTTGTTCTCAAAATATCCAAGCTTTTAGCACCGTAGCCGTTAGGATTGAGCAAAAATGACCAAGGGGTCATTATACCTCATTTCAATTCACTGTTAGGTTTAAGAATTGTCTTTTTATTGTTATTATTATATCTAGATTTATATCGCGCTTATATTGGCATACATCCTAAACGCAACAATATTATTCTAAAAATATAATATAAAACATATAATATAAAACTTTCAACATTTAAATGTTTACTTAAAAATATGTGTTTTTAACATCTTTCTAAATACTAAAATGTTACTTTCGGCTCTTATTTGCAAAGGTAATTTGTTTCAAATTCTTGGAGCTACATTCTGAAAAGCTCTATCACCGTAGCGATTGTTTGTTCGTTTTTACACTAGTATGTGCTGGGATTCCGTTCTTAGTGCACGGCACGGGGCGTATAACGTAAGCATATCCCTAATATATGGCGGTGCCTTATTATTCAATGCTTTATGAGTGATGAGGGCTATCTTGAACTGTATCCACTCATGAACTGGCAACCAATGCAAAGAATGCAGCTTCTGGATTACTGATTCATGGATTGAAGGCTTGATCACACGTTCTGACCTGTTCATTATCCTTTGAAGACGATCTATTTGCTTTTTGGGAAGGTTCACTAAAATACTGTTGCAATAGTCAGTATGACTGATGACAAGAGAAAGCACCAACATCTTTGCTGCATCCTCTGTAATTCTATTCTTGACATCTCGAATCCCTTTCAGGAAGTAGTAACACTTCTGAAAAACCGAGCTTATGTGTTTATCCATATTTAGCGCAGAGTCAACGTGAACTCCTAACGCACTTGCAGTATCCGACCTGAGCACAACTTCGTTAGGTTATAAAAGTAAACAGAATTCACTTGAATGAATGTTCATTATGTACACTTGAAATAATCATAAAATCCGTTTTCTCCTTGTTCAGTTTGACTTTGTTTGCTGTCATCCAGCATTCAACCTCAATGACAGAGTCAGCTAGCTGCGTCAAAGAGCATTGTTGATCTTGATCTGATTCGGGATTGAAACCTTTCTCTAATCCCGAATCATCCGCGTAGAAATGATAGTCGAGCTCACGAGATCTGACTAGAGTACCCAGCGGTTTTGTGTATTGTGAATAACCACGAGGGCCTATTTTAGACCCCTGTGGTAGAGCACAGTCCAACTTAATACTATCCGACAAAATATCACCCACTTTAACACTAGCACTACGATCAGGGAGGTACGATTTCATCCAGGCGTTTGCCCCTCCTTGTACACCAAAGGAGTACTGAAGACGACTGAGAAACACGTCATTGTCGACCGTGTCGAAAGCCGCCGATAAGTCGAGAAACGTCAAGTATACAGCCTGACGATGGTCGAGTTGAACAAGGAGATTGTTAAACAGCCGAAGCTCTTTCGGTACTGTGAAATTTTCTGTACGCAGACTGTAAGGCTCTTCAAGTTTGTGGGTCATTAGGTGATCTGTTAGCTGCTTGCAAATTACATCCTCCAATATTTTCGATATGAAAGCCAAATTTGAGACAGATATTGAGAGGTTTATTATCCGAGTTAGCATGGGCAAAGCTTCATCAATGCACTTTTCTAATAAACCTGTCGGGATAGGGTCGCTCTCTCACGACGTCGGGGAAGCCGACAGTATGAGTGATTTGCATTTTCTTTAGTATGGGTTAGTAAGTCCGTTTCGGGCCTATGCAGTAATTGTGTATTTTATTGCTCCTGCAGGTCTTCAGCTACTTCTTTGGAGTTAAGAAGTATGTCGAGTCACCAAAAATAACTAACTTTTATTGCAATTCATGATAAGTTCATGGACAATCCGTAAGTTGACTTCCAAAAGTTGGGTAGCAGGTTAGATGCATGAGGCATTGTCTTGGTATGTGCCAAGTATGGAATTGATCTATTTACCAGAAGGTAGTTTTCAAAATTTATTCACGTCGGTACTTTATCCATTGTTAGTCTATGGATTTTTAATACAGTGATGTCACAAATCCCCTTCCTGTAGCTTTGTTTTTTCTCTCAATTTCTTTGAAACTTTGGAAAGAGAGAAGTTCAATAGTTTCATCCAGAAACCAAGTTTACAGCTCTCTGCCTATTTTCATTCTATTTTTCGTATCCAGTCTCCTTTTCTCAGCCTTGTACAATGGAACCCTAAGGAAAAATATAAAAGTTCCAAAAATCTTTTCTTACATCTAGAACAAATTATTTTGGAGATAAGGGATATCTCTGGTGTACATCTATGTTGTTCTCAAAATATCAAAGCTTTTAGCACCGTAGCCGTTAGGATTGAGCAACAATAACGAAGGGGTCATTATACCTCATTTCAATTCACTGTTAGGTTTAAGAATTGTCTTTTTATTGTTATTATTATATCTAGATTTATATCGCGCTTATATTGGCATACGTCCTAAACGCAACAACATTATTCTAAAAATATAATATAAAACATATAATATAAAACTTTCAACATTTATATGCTAACTTAAAAAGATGTGTTTTTAACATCTTTCTAAATACTAAAATGTTACTTTCGGCTCTTATTTGCAAAGGTAATTTGTTTCAAATTCTTGGAGCTACATTCTGAAAAGCTCTATCACCGTAGCGATTGTTTGTTCGTTTTTTCCACTAGTAAGTGCTGGGACTCCGTTCTTAGTGCACGGCACGGGGCGTATAACGTAAGCATATCCCTAATATATGACGATGCCTTATTATTCAATGCTTTATGAGTGATGAGGGCTATCTTGAACTGTATCCACTCATGAACTGGCAACCAATGCAACGAATGCAGTTTCTGGATTACGGATTCATGGATTGAAGGCTTGATCACACGTTCTGACCTGTTCATTATCCTTTGAAGACGATCTATTTGCTTTTTGGGAAGGTTCACTAAAATACTGTTGCAATAGTCAGTATGACTGATGACAAGAGAAAGCACCAACATCTTTGCTGCATCCTCTGTAATTCTATTGTTGACATCTCGAATCCATTTCAGGAAGTAGTAACACTTCTGAACAATCGAGCTTATGTGTTTATCCTTATTTAGCGCAAAGTCAACGTGAACTCCTAACGCACATGCAGTATCCGACCTCAGCACAACTTTGCTTTCCAAAGTTGTAGAATTCACTTGAATGAATTTTTCATTATGTACACTTGAAATAATCATAAACTCCGTTTTCATCCAGCATTCAATCTCATTGACAGTCGTCCATTGAACTGCCTCATTTGGGTCCGACCCTTTATTTTTAAAGGAGCCCCTTGACCCAAAGGGAGGCCGGACTAGATATTCCGATCCCCGTCGGGGTACCAGTCTTACTGGGTTTACCTCAGTTCTACTGGTATCTCGCCCCCTCCCAAGCATCCCCCCTCACACCAATTTATCCTCTCACCAACATTTCCCTTTCTGCCTTCCAAAAATTTCATTACTTCCTTAATAATCACTGTACCATTTTTATAGCTACTATGAAACCTTTCCAAAAATACACATGCTAAAATAAAATTAACAATAATCCTTTATAACTTAATAATAATACCCTTTTCTTATTAAGCATGATGTCAATAATTGAAATAAAGAAAACACTTCCTTAGCTTTTTGTTTAACCTTCAACCCGTTTTTGGATTATAATCTGGGGTCTACTTAATTGTAGTACTCCAGACATTAGCTCTGTTACACCTTTGTCAAGGACTAATAGGAACAGCAAAGACCTGTGCTACACCGTTCCCACGCAAAGCGCATAAATGCGTGGCAACCTGTTGTGCGTCCACCAAGATGCCTCACAGTAGCTGGTAACAGTACCAGTCATAAGGGCGTACTTTGAAGTGGGTTGCATCCCTTAGAGGAAGGAGAGCGGTTACCTGGGCAATGAGTCTTCTTGACCCTTAGACAGACTTTTCAAATACATATTCTGCTAACTGACTTGTTTGCCAATACATGCCTTTGGTCCTTCTCTTCGGCCCATGAAGAGTGGTTGTGAACTGACCGTCACGATCAATAACGGCTGGTCGTCTAGGTTAGCCACACTGCGGCTGTAGGGTCAATCGAGGCATGACTAGCTGTGGACGTCGCCGTCATGTAGTAGAGTATTCCAGGTATCCTAGAACCGAGCGGGTTAATTCCGCTGCCAAAAGGTTGGTTAGAGTAGGGCCAGGGGCCGACAGACCTGGAAGAAACCTATTTAATTTTTATGGATACAAATGAAAAGCAACCAAATAAACGAAATACAACGAGGACAGCCGCAAAGCGAGCCCATATTGAAATAGAGTCACCTCCGACACCCTTCCCAGAATACGTTATCATAACGCCAAGAGAAGGACGCCTTAAGCTCTCTTCATTCGCAGTCGAAAAGGGCCTTAAAGGTATTGTCGGCACGCGGTTCACGGTAAAACGACTTCGATCGGGCGACCTATTAGCCCATATATACGAACGACGGTACAGCAAAGCCCTGCTTGAACTTACGACGTTAATGTTCCTGTACAGTGAACCGGACCGTACATTAAATACTTCAAGAGGAATAGTCGCCCATCCTGACCCCAAATTCTGCTCCATAGACAAACTCGTCAGAGAACTGAAGCCACAGGGTGTTTTAGAAGCCCGATGTCTCGGGCAAAAGGGCACTGTTGTCCTTACCTTTTCTAAAGCAACCTTGCGAAGCACAGTAAAAATGGGCTACCTAAATCTGCGGACCACCACCTATATACTCAACCCCAAGCGGTGTCTTCACTGCCAGAGATTTGGCCTCACTAGTACTAAATGTAGAGCCAATCAACCCAGGTGCGCTAAGTGTGGAGAGGAAGGACACATTCACGACACCTATACCGCTGCCACCAGAAAGTGCACAAATTGCGAAGGAAACCACACGGCGTAGTCTAGAGACTGCCCGCGCTGGAAGCTGGGAAAAAGGTACAAGAAATTAAATACCAACAGTCGGTCACATACCAGCAGGCACGAAAACTGGCAACGCAACCCTTACCCGGGACTAAAAGCTACGCCATCGCGGTCAAACTGACATCACGGGACACGGCTTGCCAGACCGAGGTGACATGGTTGACAGTCCAGAAAACTCGTAACATACCACCACAAAGCACCAAGGTGACAAAATTGAGCGAGTCGCGTACTTCAGCTACTGGCTCTCAAACGCAAGATGGTGCAAGACCAAAAGTGACTACTCCCAATTAGCAGTGTGCAAAAAGCTCACCACCATCAAAGAGGAATGGTGCAGTGGCGGTCGCAGACCCCACCCCCTCCCCACCAACACCACAACAAAGAACAAGTCCTCCATCTAACTTACCCAAGGAGGTAAAGGCCAACCTTAAAGAGAAAGCCAAACAAGACAAGGAAAGATTGCGCTCCTCTTTAACCTGCGAGGTAGAGAATAGGTTCTCTCCACTAATGGAAGAAGACGATAGCATACACCGTCAGAACCCCTCTCCTCCAAAACAACAAAGGAAAGTTGCCATAAAAAACCAAATTTCAAGACCTTGTGTCGGAATACAAAGACCCCTACTCATAACTAAATAAGACCATATAGCAATGATTCACTGGAAATTTTAAAAATCATATCCCAAAGTGACCCAGCAATAATTTGCCTGCAAGAAACCTTCTCTAAAACCAATAACCAACCAACTGAAGGGATATATCCCCTATAACAAAGAACACGTTAGCAACAAAGCCTCCGGAGGAATTGCAACGTTTGTTCGAAAACATATACCCCCAAAGTGAAATAAACCTAAAGACCACCATACAGGCCCATGCCGTCAGGGTTAAATTGAACAAAGCAATCACTGTGTGCAACATCTTCGTGCCACCATCTTCAAAACTACAACCACACGAATTTTCAGATCTCATAAACCAACTGCCAAAACCCATACTATTGGTCGGTGATTTCAACGCCCACAGTACAATGTGGGGCAACCATACAACAAACCAAAAAGGAAAGATCATAGAAAACCTAATACACCATTACAACGTCTTTACTCAATGACAAGACACCGACATATTTTCATATGGGCACTGGTTCAAACACCTCTATCGACCTCAGTATAGCCTCTGCTAACTTGTACCTGGATTTTAGCTGGAAAATTATAGACTATCTACATGGAAACGATCATTTTCCAATTTTAATTAAACAAACCATTATACAACGACAAGAAAGAGTAGACAAGTGGAATTTAAACAAAGCAGATTGTCTACAATTTCAAGAATTATGCCATCAATCAATTACACGAGAACACCTTGAAAGTGATGATGACCCTATTTTACTATTCACCGCTTTGATACAATCAATAACGGGAAAGACTATCCCGAAAATATCCGGATCTCGCAAAAGACTACACAAAATCTGGTTCAACGATGAATGCAAACGGTCAATAGCTGCTCGAAAACAAGCGTTAAAACAGTTCATCAATCATCCGGACACCATTAGAAGAATGGAATGTAAAAGACTCAATGCCATCGCACGCAAGACTGTAAAACAAAGTAAGAAACGCTCATGGGAGGAGTTTGTTTCAGGCTAAACGGGAAAACTTCATTAAAGAAAACGCGGAATATGGTTAGGAAAATATCCGGCAAAGACTCTCAAGGCCCAATGAGCCATTTACAAACTAACAATGCCACAGTAACGGGAAGAAGGGTAATATCTGATGCCCTGGGAGAAACATTTGAACATAACTCATCCTCTAAACACTATAGCGAAGACTTTAGACGGTATAAGGCACATAAAGAACGAAATAACATAAACTTTTGCTCGGACAATAGCGAATCCTACAACTGCGATTTCTCACTGAGTGAACTCCGACAGGCTTTAAACAAATCTCACAATTCTGCAGCTGGCTCAGATGACCTACACTACCAAACTCTTGAACACATGCCAAATGAAACCTTGGAAATACTATTTGGCCTCCTTAACCAAACCTGGAAATCCGGCAACTTTCCAGAAATATGGAGAGAAGCTATTATCATACCAGTAGCAAAACCAAACAAAGATCCCACAAGCCCACAAAACTACAGACCAATCTCCTTAACAAGTTTACTGTGTCAAATATTTGAACGCATGAAAGCTGACAGACTCACCTGGTATCTAGAAAACAATAATTTGTTTGCTGATATACAGAGCGGTTTTAGAAAACAAAGAAATACCCTGGATCACTTTATAAGACTAGAAACGTTTATAAGAGAAGCCTTAATCAATAACGAACATGTCGTTTTTGTTTTCTTTGACTTGGAAAAGGCTTATAACACAGCATGAAAACATGGAGTACTAAAAGACCTCTTTGACTTGGGGCTGCGAGGCCGCCTACCTGAATTTATTAAAGCCTTTCTAGAAGACCGACGTTTTCGGGTCCGCCTCGGGGCCGTGTTCTCAGACTACTTCGAACAAGAGGAAGGTTCAACTCAGGGATCCATCCTTTCCGTTCTTCTGTTCCTGATAAAAATAAATAGCATTCGACATAATATAAAACAGGGGATAGACAGCTCACTCTTTGCTGACGATTTCGCAATATCTTACAGAGGCAACAATATGAACCTAATATAGCGACGCTTACAGCACAACATACACTCACTGCAAACATGGGCTAACCAAAACGGTTTTAAATTTTCACAAACTAAAACAGTCTGCGTGCATTTCTGCAATAAACGCAAACAACACGATGATCCCGTGCTATACATTTCTGGCATTCAAATACCTGTTGTTAAAGAAAACAAATTTCTGGGTTTACTCTTCGATTCCAAGCTAAGCTTTATCCCACACATCAAAGAACTCAAATAAAAATGTCAAAAAGCACTCAATCTCCCAAGAGTAATATCGGCCCATGACTGGGGCGCTGATCGGGATACAGACTTACGCTTTAACGAGCCGTGATGCGGTCTAGATTAGATTATGGCAGCGTTGTCTCTGGATCAGCAAAACATCACCAGCAGAGAGCCTCCATGTGGAGGCAAATGAGCAGCCTCTTTACATTCGTCGAGTTAAACTCGCTATGCAGTACACAACAAAGCTTTATGCAAATAAGAATAATCCCATGTACAACTCAGTCTTTGGATCAGATTTTTCTCGCTATACCGCAGTACCTCCATTTGGAGCGAGGGTTCAGCCTCATCTTGATAATGCTGACATCACCATAGAGTCAATTGCAAAATACACAGTACCAAAACTACCACAGTGAAAACTCACCAAACCTGTGGTACTAAAGAACATTTCAGTCTATGCAAAGGAAACAACTAGCACCTTTCTATTTCGATCAAACTTTGCAGAGCTCAAGGAAGAATTTAAAGACTACCATTTCGTCTACACGGACGGCTCAAAGCTCGACAACAAATCGGCTGCTTCCGTTGTAACTGAAAATAACATCTTGAAAACAAGACTTCTAAATGGTTCCTCTATTTTCTCAGCCGAAATTACAGCTCTACATCTCGCTATCTAGATAGTGAAGATCAGCAGATACAAAAAGTTTATGTTATGCGTGGACTCTATGCCCGCCCTGCAATCAATTGAAAACCCACAAATATCAAACCCATTTGACCTTCTGGAAAGGTATGACGAGGCCACCAAAGCTGGCAAAGACATAGTGTTTTGCTGGGTTCCACGTGGGTAGCCGACAAAGCCGCAAAAGAGGCTCTAAATGATAATTGTATCGATATGCTCATACCAGCCTCCGATTTTAAATATCACATCACAAAATTCACAAAAAGACTGTGGCAAGAAAGATGGAACAAACAAAGAAACAACAAGCTGTATCAAACAAACCCCTTAGTCTTACAAAAGCAACCGCCACTTAACAGTGTGCGAGATGAAATGTTTTAACATAGAGCCAGAATAGGACATGCATATATCACATACAAACATCTTTCAAGAGGCGAGCCGGCTCCCGACTGTGTCGGGTGTCAGGAATCTTACACCGTTAAACATATCTTAATAAACTGTACCGATTTCCAAGACGCCCACTCACGTCATTTCAGAGCTGACTCCTTGAGGCAGCTCTTTGATGAAGTAAAACCTAACAAATTTATACAATTTTTAAAAGAAATCAACCTGTATCAGTATTTCTAGTCGCTTTTTACTTTATGATTTTACAATATACACGGTTTCAGCTTACCTTGATTGTTAGGGTATGCAAAAGTGATTTTCTGGGTATGCATGTGTTATTGTCGCGTTGTGTGTGAATATGTAGTATTATGGGTGTTCTGAGGGCGTTTGTGATTGATTTTGTTCTTTACTGTGTTTGTTGTGGTGGAGGATGCGTCCGATTCGTGGAAATGGAGAAAAGCGCCCGTTGGTGCAGTCGTTTTCCTTCGGGTATTAAGAAGTGATGAATGGTCGAGCGAACTCATTGGGAAACGGTTGACATGTCGCATTGGGTATACAACGCGACATGACCGCGCCGAACGGTTTACGATTTGCAAGGATCTTGGTGTCGTGAACACTTCGGTGCTAGTTTCAAGTTTGTTTGAAGTCCTTTTGTTAGATTTAGCGCCATTTAAAAATTTACTTATATACCAAGTATATCGGGTATCTTCACAAGTCGATGACGAAATTTAACGTTTCACATGGCATTAAGTAGAACGCGTCGCGATTGTGTATATGGCTATATTTTTGTGTTTGGAGCTTTTCATTTTGTCGTGTTTTGAGACGAGAGAAATGTTTGTGCTACCTAGGACGTTACTTGTAAGGTATGTTTTTGGGTAGCTATTTTCTCATTGGTTCATGGTTTAGGCGGAAAGCTCTTTCATTGGCTACATTTTTAATTAGCAGCGGTTGTTCTGCCAGCAACTATATAAGGAACGCGCTTGCTGCGCCATCAGCAGTCGATTTTGAGAAAGCAGAGAGGCCACACGTCAGGTGTGTGTCCAAGCGGTGCACAGGGTGTTGTTACATGTAGTGCTGGTGCACGGAGAATTGTTATCTTGGAAAAAGTGTAAAGTCAGGAAAATAAAAATGGATATTCAAGAAACAGATTAGTTTTCTTTCGCAGCAGTTTTACTTGGATACAAAGGAAAAAAAACGGAATCTTAGAAATCGTAAGATATTACAATCAGACTTGTGTCCGTTCGTCGCCATACCTCTTCATGAAAGTCAAAGACGCACAACGCTGGGATCCGAAGATTACAAACACCTAACATTTTGGAGGGCTCGTCCGGGATCTGACAGCAAAGTGTATCAGTCATCATGGAGAAAATGCGAGAATGGATACAAATCGGTCAGGCGTTGGGATATAAAGACGCAGAGCTCCGACAGTTTGTGCAGAACCAGGAGGAAAAAGCAGCTGAGCGAGAACGCGTTGCAAGAGAACGTGAGATACGTACACAGGAACGCGAGGACAGGATTAGACAGCAGGAACTGGGACAGGCGGATCGAGTCAGGCAGCAAGAATTGGAACAACAGGAGAGGGATCATGCACGGGAACACGAACTAGCCCGTTTCCGTGAGGAAACGCGACAGCTGGAACTGCGCAACCAGAACCATGATCAAGATGGTGATGGAGCGGAGCGTCACAACGCTCAGTACTGAGCTTCTCGCCCAAAACTTCCGAAGTTTGACGAGAAGGTAGACGACATCGATGCCTTCCTTGAGAGGTTTGAGCGCTTCGCCAGGATCAAGGTTGGGCTGAAGACACATGGGCGGTTAGTCTTAGCCCACTTCTTACAGGGAAGGCACTCGAAGTCTACATTAGTATGCGGGTCGACTACGCCAACAACTACGCCCAGTTGAAAGCTGCGATCTTGCGACGTTACCAGTTGGCGGAGGAAGGATTCCGAGCCAAGTTCCGCAAGGCGAAGCCCGAAAAGGAGGAGACAGTCCGCCAATATTGTGCAAGGCAAGCCCGATTCTTTGACCTTTGGATAGAATTGGCCGGGATCGAGAAGAACTTCGAACATTTGAGAACTTGTGCTTACGTGAACAGTTCATCAACATGTGTAGCAGTGACCTGAGTCTATTTCTCCGTGAAAGAGTTCCGCCGTCCATTGATGAGGTAGTTAAGCTTGAAGAGCAGTACCTCGAGGCACAGGAAGGGAACATCTCATAGAGTCGGATCAGGACCGCGCCAAGTGGACTGAAACCAATATCTCGGTTAAATCAGTCACAACAGGGACGTAAACCTGAAACGAGGACCAGAGCCATCGTTTGCTACAACTGCAACAAGGAAGGCCATTTCGCGAGAGAGTGCAGGAAACTGAAGGCAAACGGTAGTGCGCGACAGTCCCGTGAACGTTCTCCACAGAATTGGCGGAAGAGAGAAGACCGTGGCAAAACAGGCGCGTTTGGAGTGACAGACGAAGAATGCCGACATCGGGTCGAGGGAAACGTCAAGGATGGGCATCTTTGCTTGGCGAACGGAGATGCCATCCCATATGCAGGCGCATTGTGCAGCGGGCGGAAATCGGAGAACCTGCCGCTCTACGATCCACTCGGAGGGCACGGTGTGACTGTACTACTAGATACAGGATGCGATTCCGCAGCAGTTCGCAGTAGTTTGGTGAAGGATGTCCAGATGACAGGGAAGTACAGTAGTTGTGTTCTCCTCGACGGGACAATTAAGCGGCGTCCAATGGCGCGGATAGACGTGGATACCCCCATATTTAGTGGACAACTGGACGTCATGGTGATTGACAGACCACCATTTGACCTTATTATCGGGAACGTGCCAGACCTGAAACCACAAACCATTGCGGTGCAACCACAAGACAGAGGTCAAGTACCTGCCGAGCGGAGCACCATCAGGGAACCTTCCGCCACAGGCGGTGGAGATGTGGCCGCGGTAGCACCACGGGAGCAGGAAAAGAAAGAAAGACGCCAGGTGAAGCCTCTTTTTACACCTCCCGTGAAGGTCGAAGAAGTAAACTCGGACCAGCTTATTGGGCTCGAATCCGAAGACGAGACGAGTCAGAAGTTCTTCGGCCATGCGAAAGAGAAGACGGTGTTCTCTTCAAGAACGGGAGCTACGTATCGATTTGCGATCAAGAATCGGATACTGACGCGGTATTACTATCACAAGCAGGGCGACATTGAAATTAAATTTAAGCAGATAATGGTTCCGAAACAGCTCCAAGAACGCGTCATGTCTCTCGCACACGAAGCGATTGTTGGCGGACACTTGGGGACAAAGAAAACGACCGATCGGATCACCACGAACTTTTATTGGCCCGGAATTGTTTCTGCCAATCCTGCGATGTCTGTCAACGTACCATACCGAGGGGCAGAGTACAGAAAGTGCCGCTAGGAGAGATGCCGATCATCGATGTACCTTTCGATGGCGTAGCAGTGGATTTGATTGGACCGCTCGCTCCTGTTTCGGATAGAGGACATCGATACATTCTAACCGTGGTGGATTATGCGACCAGATACCCTGAAGCTGTTCCTTTCAAGCGAATTGACACGGAGACGGTCGCGGAAGCCCTACTAAGCGTATTTTGCAGGGTCGGTTTCCCCAAAGAGGTGTTGAGCGACAGAGGTGCGCAATTCGTTTCCGACTTGATGCGAGAAGTTTCAGGGTTGATATCGGTCAAGCAGCTTTTTACCACTCCGTACAACCCTAAGTGTAACGGATTGTGCGAGAAAATCAACGGAGTACTGAAGAACATGCTGAAGAAGATGTGTCAAGAATGCCTGAAAGACTGGGACAGATATTTGCCAGCTGTTCTGTTCGCTTACCGAGAAGTGCAAGTACTGGATTCCCGCCGTTCGAGCTGCTATGCGGTCATAAGGTGTGCGGTCCGATGGACATACTCGAAGAGTTGTGGACGGACGATGACATGCCAGAAGAAGTGGTGACCACTTACCAGTATGCGGCCGAACTGCGCAACAGGCTTGAAGAGACGTGTCGTATTGCACGGGAGAGTTTGCGAGAGGCGCAAGGAGTGGCAAAACACCACTACGACAAGAAGGCCCGGGAAAGACGCTTTGCAGTTGGAGAGAAGGTGTACCTGCTTTTACCCACCGATACGAACAAGCTCCTTCTGCAATGGAAAGGCCCTTATGCTGTAACGAAAGTACTGGGCCGGATGGATTATGAAATAGCCGTCGCCGGGAAAAAGAGAGTGTACCACGCCAATCTCTTGAAAAAGTGTGTGCACCGCGCAGAAAACGAAGAGCAGGAAGATGATGAAGAAATTGACGAGTTTGTAGCGGCGCTCGCTCGTATCGCGGTCATTGACGAGGATGAACCGCCAGATGAAGATCTGGAACCACCGCTTTCCTGCCAACCACGGAGCAGCAGGAAACCTTCAGGAACGTGCACATCGGCCCGGATTTGACAGAGTCGGAAAGTTCTGAGGTTAATGCAGTACTCGAGGAGTTCCAGGACATTTTCTCTGACGTTCCCGGACTTACAAATCTTTGAGAGCATAAGATAGAGCTGACCACAACAGAACCGATCCGTGTGAGACCGCACGCTGTTCCTTTCTCAAAACGCAAAGCGATCGACGATGAGGTCGAGAAGATGCTCAAAGCCGGCATTATTGAAGAGTGCGCGTCAGAATACAATTCGCCGTTGGTTCTCGTCAAGAAGAAAGACGGATCGAATCGATTTTGCATCGATTTCAGAAGACTGAACACGATCACGAAATTTTACAATGAACCAATGCAAAATTACAAAGATATCATGGCACGGATCGGAACCGACAAGATATTCTCGAAAATTGACTTTTCCAAGGGATATTGGCAGATACCGATGGCCGAGGATTCCAAACGCTACATAGCATTTACTACGTCGAAAGGAACGTTTCAGTTCACGAGGAATCCATTTGGCCTGATCAACGCCGGGGCGAAGTTTAATCGTGTGATGCGTAAGATGTTGACGGGTCTGTCCAACGTCTACAACTATGTTGACGATCTCTTACCACACACGACGACGTGGAAGGAGCATATCGAAACGTTACGAGAGTTGTTCATTCGCATCCGTGATGCTGGTCTCACTGTACGCCCGACAAAGTGCTTCATCGGATTCTCCGACATTGGTTTCACTGGACATGTCATCGGCAATGGAAAGCTACGGATGGAGGACGAGAAAGTGGAAAGGATTCGAGATGCCCCGCGGCCCCAAACGAAGAAACAAGTGCGTTCGTTTCTTGGGATGGCCGGATTTTACAGGAAATTCATCCCGAATTTCGCTAAAGTTGCCGCGCCGCTAACTGATTTAACGCGGAAGAAACGACCATCCAAAGTGGAGTGGGGCCAGAGTCAGGAACGTGCGTTTCGCAAGCTCAAACAACTGATGACCAGCGCGCCTATACTCCGATTACCGAACATCGACAAACAGTTCATTGTGCGGACTGACGCGTCGGATAATGGTCTCGGTGCGATGTTACTCAAAGAACATGAAGATGGTGTGTTTCCCGTTGCGTTTGCCAGTCGGAAGCTGCTTCCCCGCGAGAAGAACTATTCCGTCATCGAACGAGAGTGTTTGGCAATCGTGTTTGCAGTCGAACGTTTCGCAAAGTTTCTGTACGGAACCCATTTTGTCCTCGAGACGGATCACGCGCCACTCGCATACCTCAAGAACAGTAAAAATGACAGTGCGAGGTTAATGCGATGGGCGCTGGCGCTACAAAGCTATGCCTTCACGATGGTTTTCATCAAGGGAGCAGAAAACACCGGAGCCGACTATCTGAGAAGGCAGTGACTTTTGTGAATTTTCTTTGCACTTTGTGCAAATTGTGACTATTATTGTCTTTTGTGACACTTCCTTGAACACCTACCACCCGTGACCGGAAATTGAACATTTTATGTGGTGGTTTAAGGGTTTTATGGAATGTGTTCCATTTTGAGGCTTTTCGTGAATTTTTCATATTATTGGTTAGTGATTAAAATGTGCTAAACGGGTTTGCATACCCTAGGTGATCAGAAAACTACTTTGGTGTTTTCTCGGGGTGGGGGGTTTGTTAGGGTATGCAAAAGTGATTTTCTGGGTATGCATGTGTTATTGTCGCGTTGTGTGTGAATATGTAGTGTTATGGGTGTTCTGAGGGCGTTTGTGATTGATTTTGTTCTTTACTGTGTTTATTGTGGTGGAGGATGCGTCCGGTTCGTGGAAATGGAGAAAAGCGCCCGTTGGTGCAGTCGTTTTCCTTCGGGTATTAAGAAGTGATGAATGGTCGAGCGAACTCATTGGGAAACGGTTGACGTGTCGCATTGGGTATACAACGCGACATGACCGCGCCGAACGGTTTAGGATTTGCAAGGATCTTGGTGTAGTGAACACTTCGGTGCTAGTTTCAAGTTTGTTTGAAGTCCTTTTGTTAGATTTAGCGCCATTTAAAAATTAACTTATATACCAAGTATATCGGGTATCTTCACAAGTCGATGACGAAATTTAAAGTTTCACATGGCATTAAGTAGAACGCGTCGCGATTGCGCATATGGCTATATTTTTGTGTTTGGAGCTTTTCATTGTGTCGTGTTTTGAGACGAGGGAAATTTTTGTGCTACCTAGCACAAACTTTTCATGTAGTTTTCAAGTATTTAAGGAATGCGCTTGCTGCGCCATCAGCAGTCGATTTTGAGAAAGCATAGAGGCCACACGTCAGGTGTGTGTCCAAGCGGTGCACAGGGTGTTGCTACATGTAGTGCTGGTGCACGGAGAATTGTTATCTTGAAAAAGTGTAAAGTAAGGAAAATAAAAATGGATATTCAAGAAACAGATTAGTTTTCTTTCGCAGCAGTTTTACTTGGATACAAAGGAAAAAAAGGGAATCTTAGAAATCGTAAGATATTACAATCAATCTTGTGTCCGTTCGTCGCCATACCTCTCCGTGAAAGTCAAAGACGCACAACGCTGGGATCCGAAGATTCCCTAATACCGAATCATCCGCGTAGAAATAATAGTCAAGCTCACTAGACCTGACTATAGTACCAAGCGGTTTAGTTTATTGTAAATAACTACAAGGGCTTATTTTTGACCCCTGTGGTAGAGCACAGTCCAACTTAATATTTAGGTACTTAGGTACGATTTCATCCAGGCGTTTGCCCCTCCTTGTACACCAAAGTACTGAAACCGACTGAGAAACACGTCATGGTCGATCGTGTCGAAGGCCGCAGATAAGTCGAGAAACGTCAAGTTTACAGCCTGACGATTTTCGAGTTGAACAAGGAGATCGTTAAACAGCCGAAGCAGTGCTGTTTCGGTACTGTGAAATATTCTATATGTTGACTGTAAGGCTCTTCAAAGTTGTGGGTCATTAGGTGATCTGTTAGCTGCTTGCAAATTACATCCTCCAACATTTTCGATATGAAAGCCAAATTTGAGAGAGGCCTATAGTTTTTCGGTATTGTGTCAAGACCAGGCTTTTTCAAGAGTGGTCGGATGATTGCGTGCTTGTATGGAGTAGGAAACGTATGTGTAGATATTGAGAGATTTATTATTCGAGTTAGTATAGGAAAAACTTGCACTTTTTTAATAAAAATGTCGGGAAGGGTCGCTCTAACACGACTTCGGTGCAGCCGACATAATCAATGATTTGCAATTTCTTTAGTATAGCTTAGTAGGGCCGTTTTCTATTTTTCGCATTCAGTCTCCTATTCTGTGCGTTGTACAACAGAACTCGAACGAAAAATATAAAAGCTCCAAAAATCTTTACTGACATGAAGAACAACTTAAAAATATAAAAGTTCCAAAAATCTTTTCTGACATGAAGAACAACTAATTTTAGTAATAAGGGAAACCTCTGGTGTACATCTATGTTGTTCTCAAAATATCCATGCTTTTAGCACCATAGCCGTTTAGATTGAGCCACAATGACCAATAGGTCATTATACCACATTTCAATTCACTGTTAGGTTTAAAAATTATCTTTTACATTTATTTTAGTATAGTTTAGTAGCGCCATTTTAGGGCTATGCAGCGATTATGTGTTTTATTGCTCCTGCAGGTCTTCAGCTATTTCTTTGGAGTTAAGAGATATGTCGAGTCGCCAAAAAATAACTACTTCTTTTTGCAATTCATGATAAATTCATGGACAATCAGTAAGATGAATTCCAAAAGTTGAGTAGCAAGTTAGATGGGCGAGACATTGTCTTGGTATGTGCCAAGTATGGAATTGATCTGTTTACCAGAAGGTAGTTTTCAAAAATTTTTCACGTCGGTCCTTTAATCACCACTTATCCATTGTTAGTCTATGGACTTTTAATACACTGATGTCAGAAATCCCCTTCCTATAGCTTTGTTTTTTTTTGTCAATTTCTTTGAAACTTTGGAAAGAGAGAACGTGCAACAGGTTCATCCAGAAACCAAGTTTACAGCTCTCTGCCTATTTTCATTCTATTTTTCGTATCCAGTCTCCGTTTCTCTGCGTTGTACAACAGAACTCGAAGGAAAAATATAAAAGTTCCAAAAATCTTTTCTGATATCAAGAACAACTTAATTTAGAGATAAGGGAGACCTCTGGTGTACATCTATGTTGTTCTCAAAATATCCAAGCCTTTAGCACCGTAGCCGTTAAGATTGAGCCACAATGACCAATAGGTCATTATGCCAAATTTCAATTCACTATTAGGTTTAAGAATTGTCTTTTTATTATTAATTTATATGGATTTATACCGAGCTTACTTTAGCATACACCGTATGCGCCACAATATTATTCCAAAAAAATAATATAAAACATATAATATAAAACGTTCAACATTTATATGCTAACTTAAAAAGATGTGTTTTTAGCATCTTTTTAAATACTAAAATGTTATTTTCGGTTCGTATTTTCCATGGTAACTTGTTCCAAATCCTTGTAGCTACATTCCGATAAGCTCTATCACCGTAGCGATTGTTTGTTCGTTTTTTTCACTAGTAAGTGCTGGGATTCCGGACTTAGTGCACGGTACGGGGCGTATAGCGTAAGCATATCCCTGACATATGACGGTGGCTTATTATTCAATGCTTTATGGGTGATGAGGGCTATATTAAACTGTATCCGCTCATCGACTGACAACCAATGCAAAGAATGCAGCTTCTGGATTACTGATTCATGGGCTGAAGGCTTGATCACACGTGCTGACCTGTTCATTATCCTTTGAAGATGATCTATTTGCTTTTTGGGAAGGTTCACTAAAATACTGTTGCAATAGTCAATACGACTGACGACAAGAGAAAGCACCAACATCTTTGCTGCATCCTCTGTAATTCTATTCCTGACGTGTCGAATCAATTTCAGGAAGTAGTAACTCTTCTGAACAACCGTTTATGTGTTTATCCTTATTCAGTGCAGAGTCAACGTGAACTCCTAACGCACATGCAGTATCCGACCTGAGCACAACTTGGTTATCCAAAGAAATAGAATTCACTTGAATGAATTTTTCATTATGTACACTTGAAATAATCATAAACTCCGTTTTCTCCTTGTTCAGTTTGAGTTTGTTTGCTGTCATCCAGCATTCAATCTCATTGACAGTCGTCTCTGGCACGACGTTGAACTTCTTAACTTGGGTCCGACCCTTTATTTTTAAAGGAGCCCCTTGACCCAAGGAAGGCCGGACTAGATATTCCGACCCCCGTCGGGATACCAGTCTTACCGGGTTTACCTCAGTTCTACTGGTATCTCGCCCCCTCCCAAGCATCCCCCCTCCCACCAATTTATCATCTCACCAACATTTCCCTTTCTTCCTTCCAAAAATATCATTAGTTCCTTAATAATCACTGTACCATTTTTTAGCTACTATAAAACCTTTCCAAAAATACACATACTAGAATAGAATTAACAATAATCCTTTCCACTTAATAATAAACATGATGTCATTAATTAAAATAAAGAAAACACTTCCTTAGCTTTTTGTTTAACCTTCAACCCATTTTTGGATTATCATCTGGGGTCTATTTAACTGCAGTACTCCAGACATTAGCTGTGTTACACCTTTGTCAAAGACCACTAGGGACCAGCAAAGACCTGTACGTCACCGTTCCCACGCAAAGCGCGTCAAAGTGTGGCAACCTACTGTGTGTCCACCAAGATGCCTCACAGTGGCTGGTGATAGTACCAGTCATAAGGGCGCACTCTGACTTGGATTGCATCCCTTAGAGGAAGGAGAGCGGTTACCTGGGTATTGAGGCTTCTTGACCCTTAGACAGACTTTTCAAATACATATTCTGCTAAGGGACTTGTTTGCCAATGCATGCCTTTCGTCGTTCTCTTCGACCCAAGAAGAGTGGTTGTGAACTGACCCGTCGCGATCAATAACGGCTGGTCGTCTAGGTTAACCACACTGCGGCTGTAGGGTCAGTCGAGGCATGACTTGCTGTGGACGTCGCCGTCATGTAGTAGAGTATTCCAGGTGTCCTAGAACCGAGCGGGTTAATCCCGCTGCCAAAAGGTTGGTTAGAGTAGGGCCAGGGGAGGGCAGACCTGGAAGAAACCTATTTAATTTTTATGGATACAAATGAAAAGCAACCAAATAAACGAAGTACAACGAGGACACCCGCAAAGCGAGCCCATATTGAAATAGAGTCACCTCCGACACCCTTCCCAGAATACGTTATCATAACGCCAAGAGAAGGACGCCTTAAGCTCTCTCCATTCGCAGTCGAAAAGGGGCTTAACGGTATTGTCGGCACGCGGTTCACGGTAAAACAACTTCGATCGGGCGACCTATTAGCTCATATATACGAACGACGACACAGCAAAGCCCTGCTTTAACTTACGACGTTCGTGAATATTCCTGTACAGTGCACCGGACCGTACATTGAATACTTCAAGTAGAGTAGTCGCCCACCCTGACCTCAAATTCTGCTCTATAGACGAAGTCGTCAGAGAAATGAAACCACAGGGTGTTATAGAAGCCCGATTTCTCGGCCAAAAGGGCGTCTTTTGTAAAGCAAGCTTGCCAAGCACAGTAAAAATGGGCTACCTAAACCTGCGGACCACCACCTATATACCCAACCCCATGCGGTGTTTTCACTACCAGAGATTTGGCCACACTAATACTAAATGTAGAGCCAATCAACCATGGTGCGCCAAGTGTGGAGAGGAAGGAAACATCCACGATACCTGTACCGCTGCCACCACAAAGTGCACAAATTGCGAAGGAAACCACACGGCGTCCTCTAGCAAAAGGTACAAGAAATTAAATACCAACAGTTGGGCACATACCAGCAGACCCGAAAACTGGCAACGCAACTCTTACCTGGGACTTAAAGCTACGGCAACGCGGTCAAACCGACATCACGGAACACGACTTGCCAGACCGAGGTGACATGGTTGACAGTCCAGAAAACTCGCAACATACCACCACAAAGTACCAAGGTGACAAAATTGAGCAAGCCGCGTACTTCAGCTCCTGGCTCTCAAACGCAAGATGGTGCAAGACCAAAAAGTGACTACTCCCAATTAGCAGTGTGCAAAAAGCTCACCACCATCAAAGAGGAATGGTGCAGTGGCGGCCTCAGACCCCATCCTCTCCCCACCAACCACACAACAAAGAACAAGTCCTCCATCTAACTTACACAAGGCGGTAAAGGCCAACCTTAAAGAGAGAGCCAAGCAACACAAGTCAAGATTGCGCTTCTCTTTAATCAGCGAGGTAGAGAATAGGTTCTCTCCACTAATGGAAGAAGACAATAGCACACACCGTCAGAACCCCTCTCCTCCAAAACAACAAAGGAAAGTGGCCATAAAAAGAAGCAATTTTCCTAGTGTCAGAATACAAGGCATAACTAAATGAGAGCATATGGCAATAATTCAGTGGAATATACGAGGGTTTTTGACCAACCATCACGAAATTTTAACAATCATCCCAAAATGACCCAGCAATAATTTGCCTACAAGAAACCTTCTCAAAAACCAACAACCAACCAACGCTGAAGGGATATATCCTCTGCAACAAAGAACATGTTAGCAACAAAGCCTCCGGAGGAATTGCAACGTTTGTTCGAAACGATATACCTCAAAGTAAAATAAATCTAAATACGAAGCTGTCAGGGCTACCTTGAACAAAACAATCACTCTGCGGAACATCTACGTGCCACCACCTTTATACCCAAAACCACACGAATTTTCAGATCTCAAAAACCAACTGCCAAAACCCATACTATTGGTCGGTGATTTCAACGAGATCATAGAAAGATCATAGAAAACCTACTACACCATCACAACCGGTCTTTACTCAATGACAAAACACCGACATATTTTCATATGGGCACTGGTTCATAAACCTCTATCGACCTCTGCATATCCTCTGCTAACTTGTACCTGGATTTTAGCTGTAAATTTATAGACTATCTACATGGAAGCGATCATTTTCCAATTTGAATTAAACAAACCATTATACAACCACAAGAAAGAGTAGACAAGTGGAATTTTAACAAAGCAGATTGGCTACAATTGTAAGAATTATGCCGTCAGTCAATTACACGAAAACACCTTGAAAGTGATAATGACCCTATTCTACTATTCACCGCTTTGATACAATCAATAATGGAAAAGACTATCCCGAAAATATCTGGATCCCGCACAAGACTACACAAAATTTGGTTCAACGATGAATGCAAGCGATCAATAGCTGCTCGAAAACAAGCGTTAAAACAGTTCATCAATCAACCGGACACCATTAGAAGAATGGAATATAAAAGACTCAATGCTATCGAGCGCAAGACTGTAAAACAAAGTAAGAAACGCTCATGGGAGGAGTTTGTTTCCAAGCTAAACCTGAAAACTTCATTAAAGAAAACGTAACGCATGTTTAGGAAAATATTCGGCAAAGGCTCTCTAGGCCCTGTGAGAAATTTATAAACTAACAATGCCACCGTAACGGAAAGAAGGGAAATATCTGACGCCACATTTGAAACATTTGAACGTAACTCATCCTCTAAACACTATAGCGAAGACTTTAGACGGTGTAAAGCACATAAAGAACGAAACAACATAAACTTTTACTCGGACAACAGTGAATTCTACAACTGCGATTTCTCACTTAGTGAACTCGGACAGGCTTTAAACAAATCTCACTATTGATGACATACACTACCAAACCCTTAAACACTTGCCAAATGAAACCTTGGAAAAACTATTGGGCCTCCTTAACCAAGCCCTGAAATCTGCCAACTTTCCAGAAATATGGAGAGAAGCTATTATCATACCAGTACCAAAACCAAACAAAGACCCCATAAGCCCACAAAATTACAGACCAGTCTCCTTAACAAGTTCACTGTGTCAAACATTTGAACGCATGATAACTGACAGACTCACCTGGTATCTAGAAAGCAATAATTTGTTTGCCGATATACAGAGCGGTTTTAGAAAACAGAGAAATACCCTGGATCACCTTGTAAGACTAGAAACGTTTATAAGAGAAGCCTTTATCAATAACGAACATGTCGTTTTGGTTACTAAAAGACCTCTTTGACTTGGGGCTGCGAGGCCGCCTACCTGAATTTATTAAAGCCTTTCTAGCAGACCGACGTTTTCGGGTCCGCCTTCGGGCCGTGTTCTCAGACTACTTCAAACAAGAGGAAGGTTCAACCCTCCCTCCCCCCAGGAATCCTTCCTTTCCGTTCTTCTCTTCCTGATAAAAATAAATAGCATCCGACATAACATAAAACAGGTGATAGACAGCCCACTCTTTGTTGACGATTTCGCAATATCTTGCAGAGGCAAAAATATGAACCTAATACAGCGACGCTTACAGCACAACATACACTCACTGCAAACATGGGCTAACCAAAACGGTTTTAAATTTTCACAAACTTAGCAGTCTGCATGCATTTCTGCAATAAACGCAAACAACACGACGATCCCATTCTATACATTTCTGGCATTCAAATACCAGTTGTTAAAGAAAACAGGGTTCACTCTTTGACTCCAAGCTAAGCTTTATCCCACACATCAAAGAACTCAAACGAAAATGTCAAAAGGCACTCAATCTCCCAAGAGTAATATCGGCCCATGACTGGGGCGCTGATCTGGATACAAAACTTATGCTTTACCGAGCCGTGATACGGTCTGGATTAGACTATGGCAGCATTGTCTATGGATCAGCAAGACCTTCATACCTAAAAATGCTAGACCCGATACAAAATCAAGGTTTACGACTGTGTCTAAATGCTTTTAGAACATCACCAGCAGAAAGCCTGCATGGGGAGGCAAATGTGCAGCCTCTTAACATTCGTCGAGTTAAACTCGCTATGCAGTACACAACAAAGCTTTATGCAAATAAGAATAATCCCACCTAAACTCAGTCTTTGGATCAGATTTTTCTCGCTTTCACGAAAGAGGCCCTACAGTAATACCTCCATTTAGAGCAAGGGTTCAGCCTCACTTCGATAATGCTGACATTACCATGGAGTCAATTGCAAAATACAGAGTACCAAAACTACCACAGTGGAAACTCACCACACCTGCGGTACTAAAGAACCTTTCGATCTATACAAAGGAAAAAACTAGCTCTTTTCTATTTCAATCAAATTTTGCAGAACTCAAGGAAGAATTTAAAAACTATCATTTCGTCTACACGAACGGCTCAAAGCTCGACTACAAATCGGCTGCGTCCGTTGTAACTGAAAATAACACCGACAAAGCTGCAAAAGAGGCTTTAAATGATAATTGTATCGATACGCTCATACCAGCCTCCGATTTTAAATATCACATCAAAAGATACACAAAAAGATTGTTGCAACAAAGAAACAACAAGCTTTATCAAGCAAACCCCTTAGTCGGACAAAAGCCCCCGCCACTTAACAGTATGCGAGATGAAATGGTTTACCATAGAGCCAGAATAGGACATACATATATCACCCACAAACATCTTTTAAGAGGCGAGCCGGCACCCGACTGTGTCGGGTGTCAGGAACCCTACACCGTTAAACAAATCTTAATAGACTGTACCGATTTCCAAGACGCCCGCTCACGTCATTTCAGAGCTGACTCCTTGAGGCAGCTCTTTGATGAAGTAGAACCTAGCAAATTTATACAAAAAGAAATCAACCTGTGTCAGTATTTCTAGTCGCTTTTTATTTTATGATTTTAGAATATACACGGTTTTAGCTTACCCTGATTTTAACTAGTAGTATTGTCTTCTAGCCACCTATTACTGACATGTTCAGACACATTGTAAAACGCTTAGGGTCGGTCGTGTCGTTAAACAAATCATATAACTAACTATCATGGACAGTGTCAACTAACTGCGTCAGAGCGAATTGTTGATCTTGCTCTGATTTGGGACTGAAACCTTTTCCTTATTCCAAATCATCCGCGTAGAAATGATAGTCGAGCTCACGCGATCTGACTAGAGTACCCAGCGCTTTTGTGTATTGTGAATAACCACGAGGGCCTATTTTAAACCTCTGTGGTCCAGCTTAATACTATCGACAAAATATCACCCACTTTAACACTAGCACTGCGATCACGGAGGAACGGTTTCATCCAGGCGTTTGCCCCTCATTGTGCACCAAAGGAGTACTGAAGACGACTGAGAAACACGTCATGGTCGACTGTGTCGAAGGCCGTCTATAAGTCGAGAAACGTCAAGTATACAGCCTGACCATGGTCGAGTTGAACAAGGAGATTGTTAAACAGTCGAAGCTGTTTCGGTACTGTGAAATTTTCTGTAAGCAGACTGTAAGGCTCTTCAAGGTTGTGGGTCATCTGTGGGTGATCTGTTAGCTGCTTGCAAATTACATCCTCCAATATTTTCGATATGAAAGCCAAATTTGAGACAGGCCTATAGTTTTTCGGTATTGTGTGAAGACCAGGCTTTTTCAAGAGTGGTCGGATGATTGCGTGCTTGTATGGATCAGGAAACGTATGTGTAGATATTGAGAGGTTTATTATCCAAGTTAGTACGGGCAAAACTTCATCAATGCACTTTATTAATAAACCTGTCGGGATAGGGTCGGTCTCACACGACTTCGGCACAGCCCACAGTATCAGTGATTTGCATTTTTTTAGTATAGTTTAGTAAGGCCGCTTCGGGGCTATGCAGCAATTGTGTATTTTATCGCTCTTGCAGGTCTTCAGCTACTTCTTTGGAGTTAAGAAGTATATCGAGTCACCAAAAAATAACTAACTTTTATTGCAATTCATGATAAGTTCATGGACAATCCGTAAGTTCAATTCGAAACATTGGGTAGCAGATTAGATCCATGAGGCATTGTCATGGTATGTGCCAAGTATGGAATTGATCTGTTTGCAAGAAGGTAGTTTTCGGTCCTTTAATGACTACTTATCCATTGTTAGTCTATGGACTTTTAATACAGTAGTGTCACAAATCCCTTTCCTGTGGCTTTGTTTTTCTCTCAATTTCTTTGAAACTTTGGAAAGAGAGAACGTGCAATAGTTTCATCCAGAAACCAAGTTTACAGCTCTCTGCCTATTTTCCTTCTATTTTTCGTATCCAATCTCCGTTTCTCTGCGTTGTACAACAGAACTCGAAGGAAATATATAAGAGTTCCAAAACTCTTTTCTGACATCAAGAACAACTTATTTTAGAGATAAGGGAGACCTCTGGTATACATCTATGCCGTTCTCAAAATATCCAAGCTTTTAGCACCGTAGCCGATAAGATTAAGCCACAATGACCAATGGGTCATTATATCTCATTTCAATTCACTGTTAGGTTTAAGAATTGTCTTTTTATTATTATTATAGATGAAATCATTTAATCACATACCGGTAAACACATAAATTGGTTAACTGCATATTATTCGCAAATCCCAAACCATTTTCAATTATATCTATTGGAAATTTAATTACATAATTACATAATTACATAAAGCTTAATCGCATAAACTGGATAAACGCATAGCTTTTTCGCGTTAAAATGAGAAGCACGCCGGTTAATTGCATAATTCTGGTTAACTATCCAAACAGTGCCACACTTAAAGCAAACTAGGGGAGTGGGCTGCTCCTCTTTTATTTATCTAATGCATTCTTTCCTGTCTGTTTGAGCCATTGTGTTCATGTTCCAACCCCATTCGCGGTTGTTAACAGTAGGTCTCGAACTCTTAATCACCGCACTGTTTCAGCTCTCATTAGATAATGACCTTTATCCTTAATACCCGCACTGCCTTAGCTGACGCTAGATAATGGCCTGCAACTTCTGATCCCCACCCTGCCTGAGCTCTCACTAAATAATGGCCTGAAACCCTTAATCGCCAGGTTGCCTCAGATAACCTGAGCGCAAAGTCATCATTTAAGTGCGTGACCAAGAAGAAATTTTACCATTTATAGTTCGAAACTATGCCGGTTATGGGGAATTCGTTAAAATGGCAGAAAGTAAATCAAAGCGAAAAGACCTAAGTCTCTCGGATATAATACTTGTAATAAAAGAACTGGATAACAAAGTTTCTATAATGCGGGGGGGGGGGGATGAGGAGTGGCAAGGGTGCACGTCTAATAACTACCGCAAATGAAAAAATAGCCACGGCAAGAGTACTCCGGATAAACGCATATATCGGATAAACGCATAACAGGGCTTGGAAAATTGGCTATGCGATTAACCGGTTTCGTCTGTATTATATACAGATTTATACCGCGCTTATATTGGCATACACCCTAAACGCCACAATATTATTCTAAAAATATAATATAAAACATATAATATAAAACTTTCAACATTAATATGCTAACTTAAAAAGATGTGTTTTTAACATCTTTTTAAATACTAAAATGTTACATTCGGTTCTTATTTGCAACGGTAATTTGTTCCAAATCCTTGGAGCTACATTCTGAAAAGCTCTATCACCGTAGCAACTGTTTGTTCGTTTTTTCCACTAGTAAGTGCTGGGATTCCGTTCTTACTGCACGGCACGGGGCGTATAACGTAAGAGTATGAGTGATGAGGGCTATCGTGGACTGTATCCACTCATGAACTGGCAACCAATGCAAAGAATGCAGCTTCTGGATTACTGATTCATGGATTGAAGGCTTGATCACACGTGCTGACCTGTTCATTATCTTTTGAAGACGATCTATTTGCTTTTTTTGGGAAGGCTCACTAAAATACTGTTGCAATAGTCAATACGATGATGACAAGAGAAAGCACCAACATCTCAGTAATTCTATTCCTGATATCTCGAACCCATTTCAGTAAGTAGTAACACTTCTGAACAAAGGAGCTTTTGTGTTTATCCACATTTAGCGCAGAGTCAACGTGAACTCCTAACGCACATGCAGTATCCGACCTCTATCCGACAAGTTATTTAAAAAAGGGGAGGTGAACGGCTTTGCCGTTCTCAAAATATCCAAGCTTTTAGCGCCGTAGCCGTTAAGATTGAGCCACAATGACCAATAGATCATTATACTACATTTCAATTCACTGTTAGGTTTAAGAATTCTGTTTTGCATTTTCCTTAGTGTAGTTGAGCAAGGCCGCTTCGGGGCTATGCAGCAATTGTGTATTTTATAGCGCCTGCAGGTCTTCAGCTATATTTTTGGAGTTAAGAAGTATCTCGAGTCACCAAAAAAATAACTAACTTTTATTGCAATTCATGATAACTTCATGGACAATCCGTCAGTTGAATTCCAAAATTTGGGTAGCACTTTAGATCCATGAGGCATTGTCTTAATATGTGCCAAGTATGGAATTGATCTGTTTACAAGAAGGTAGTTTTCAAAAAATTTTCACGTCGGTCCTTTAATCACTACTTATCCATTGTTAGTCTATGAACTTTAAATAAAGTGATGTCCCTGTACAGTGCACACCGGACCGCACATTGAACACTTCAAGAGGAGAAGTCGCTCAGCCGGACCTCAAATTTTGTTCCATAGACGAACTCGTCAGAGAACTGAAATCACAGGGTGTTATAGAAGTCCGATTTCTCGACCAAAAGGGTACTGTTGTTCTTACCTTCTGCAAAGCAACAGTGCCATGTACAGTAAAAATAGGCTACCTAAAGCTGCGGACCACCCCCTATATACCCAACTCCATGCGGTGTTTTCACTACCAGAGATTCGGCCGCACCAAAACTAAATGTAGAGCCAATCAATCCAGGTACGCCAGGTGTGGAGAGGAAGGACACGTTCACGACATCTGTATCGTTGCCACCACAAAATGCACAAATTGCGAAGGAAATCACGTGGCGTCCTCTAGAGACTGCCCGCGTTGGAAGTTGGAGGAAAAGGTACAAGAAATTAAATACCAACAGTCGGTCACATACCAGCAGGCCCGAACACTGGCAACGCAACCCCCACCTGGGACTAAAAGCTACGCCAACACAGTCAAACCGATATCACGGGACACGGCTGGCCAAACGTTGGTGACATGGTTGACAGTCCAGAAAACTCGCAACATACCACCAGCCAGCACCAAGGTGACAAAATTGATCGAGGCACGTACTCCAGCTACAGGCTCTCAAGCACAAGGTGGTGCAAGATCAAAAGCGACTTCTCCCAATCAGCAGCGTGCAAAAAGTTCAAGAGTCCTAAGCTCACCACCGTCGAAGAGAAACGGTGCAGCGGCGAGCGCAGGCCCCACCCCTCCCCACCAACACCACAACAAACAACAAGTCCTCCATCTAACTTACCCAAGGAGGTAAGGGCCAACCTTAAAGAGAGAGCCAAACAAGACAAGGAAAGATTACGCTCCTCTTTAACCAGCGAGGCAGAGAATAGGTTCTCTCCACTAATGGAAGAAGACGATAGCATACACTGTAAGAACCCCTCTCCTCCAAAACAACAAAGGAAAGTTGCCATAAAAAGAAGCAAATTTCAAGACCTAGTGTCGGAATACAAAGACCCTAAGGCATAATGAAATAAGACCATATGGCAATAATTCCGTGGAATATACGAGGTTTTTGGATCAACCATCACGAAATTTTAACAATCATATCCCAAAGTGACCCAGCAATAATTTGCCTACAAGAAACCTTCTCTAAAACCAATAATCAACCAACGCTGAAGGGATATATCCCGTACAACAAAGACCACGCTAGCAACAAAGGCTCCGGAGGAATTGCAACGTTTGTTCGTTAAGATATACCCCAAAGTGAAATAAACCTTAATACCGCCCTACAGACCCATGCCGTCAGGGCTACCTTGAACAAAGCAATCACTGTGTGCAACATCTACGTACCACCATCTTCAAAACCACAACCACACGAATTTTCAGATCTCATAAACCAACTGCCAAAACCCATACTATTGGTCGGTGATTTCAACGCTCATAGTTCAATGTGGATCATAGAAAACCTACTACTAAATCACAGCCTGTCTCTACTCAATGCCAAAACACCTACATATGTTCATATGGGAACTGGTTCAAAAACCTCTATCGACCTCTGTATATCCTCTGCTAACTTGTACCTGGATTTTAGCTGGAAAACTATAGACGATCTACATGGAAGCGATCATTTTCCAATTTTAATTAAACAAACCATTCCACAACCACAAGAGTAGACAAGTGGAGTTTTAACAAAGCAGATTGGCTACAATTCTAAGAATTATGCCATCAGTCAATTACACGAAAAAACCTTGAAAGTGATAATGGCCCTATTCTACTATTCACCGCTTTGATACAATCAATAATGGGAAAGGCTATCCCGAAAATATCCAGATCTCGCACAAGACTACACAACGATGAATGCCAACGGTCAATAGCTGCTCGAAAACAAGCACTAAAACAGTTCATCAATCAGAAGACTATAATATAAAAGACTCAATGCCATCGCCCGCAAGACTGTAAAACAAAGTAAGAAATGCTCATGGGAGGAGTTTGTTTCCAAGCTAAACGGGAAAACTTCATGAAAGAAAACATGGGACATGGTGAGGAAGATAGCCGGCAAAGGCTCTCTAGGCCCTGTGAGCCATTTACAAACTAACAATACCACTGTAACGGGACGAAAGGAAATATCTGACGTCCTGGGAGAAACATTTGAACATAATTCATCCTCTAAACACTATAATGAAGACTTTAGACAGTATAAGGCACATAAAGAACGAAACAACATAAACTTTTACTCGGACAATAGCGAATCCTACAACTGCGATTTCTCACTGAGTGAACTACCACAGGCTTTAAACAAATCTCACAATTCCGCTGCTGGCTCAGATGACATACACTACCAAACCCTTAAACACTTGCCAATTGAAACCTTGGAAATACTATTGGGCCTCTTTAACCAAGCAGGCAGCTTTCCAGCTGGCAGCTTTCCACAAATATGGAGAGAAGTTATCATCATAAAAGTACAAAAACTAAACAAAGACCCCACAAGCCCACATAATTACAGACCAATCTCCTTAACAAGGTCGCTGTGCAAAACATTTGAACGGATGATAGCTGACAGACTCACCTGGTATCTAGAAAGCAATAATTTGTTTGCCGATATACAGAGCGGCTTTAGAAAACAAATAAATACCCTGGATTACATTGTAAGACTAGAAACGTTTATAAGAGAAGCCTTTGTCAATAACGAACATGTCGTTTCGGTTTTCTTTGACTTCGAAAAGGCCTATGACACAGCGTGGAAACATGGAGTACTAAAAGACCTCTTTGACTTGGGGCTGCGAGGCCGCCTACCTGAATTTATTAAAGCCTTTCTAGAAGACCGACGTTTTCGGGTCCGCCTTCGGGCCGTGTTCTCAGACTACTTCGAACAAGAGGAAGGTTTCCCCCAGGGATCCATCCTTTCCGTTCTTCTCTTCCTGATAAAGATAAATAGCATCCGACATAACATAAAACAGGGTATAGACAGCTCACTCTTTGTTGACGATTTCGCAATATCTTACAAAGGCAAGAATATGAACCTAATACAGCAACGCTTGCAGCAGAACATACACTCACTGCAAACATGGGCTAACCAAAACGGTTTTAAATTCTCACAAACTAAAACAGTCTGCATGCATTTCTGCAATAAACGCAAACAACACGACGATCCCGTTCTATACATTTCTGGTATTCAAATACCTGTTGTTAAAGAAAACAAATTTCTGGGTTTACTCTTCGACTCCAAGCTAAGCCTTGCCCCACACATCAAAGAACTCAAACGAAAAAGTAAAAAAGCACTCAATCTCCTAAGAGTAATATCGGTCTATGACTGGGGCGCTTATCGGGATACAAAACTTATGCTTTACCGAGCCGAGTCTAGATTAGACTATGGAAGCATTGTCTATGGATCAGCAAAACATCACCAGCATAATGCCTCCATATGGAGGCAAATGAGCGGAATCTTAACATTCGTCGAGTTAAACTCGCTATGCAGTACACAACAAAGCTTTATGCAAATAAGAATAATCCCACCTAAACTCAGTCTTTGGATCAGATTTTTCTCGCTTCAATGAAAGATGTCTTACCGTAATACCTCCATTTGGAGCGAGGGTTCAGCCTCACCTTGATAATGCTGACATTACCATAGAGTCAATTGCAAAATACAGAGTACCAAAACTACCACAGTGGAAACTCACCAAACCTGTGGTACTAAAGAACCTTTCGGTCTATGCAAAGGAAGCAACTAGCACCTTTCTATTTCGATCAAACTTTGCAGAGCTCAAGGAAGAATTTAAAGACTACCATTTCGTCTACGCGGACGGCTCAAAGCTCGACAACAAATCGGCTGATTCCGTTGTAACAGAAAATAACACCTTGAAAACAAGACTTCCAAATGGTTCCTCTATTTTCTCATCCGAAATTAAAGCTCTACATCTCGCAATCTAGATAGTGAAGATCAGCAGATACAAAAAGTTTATGTTATGCGTGGACTCTATGTCCGTCCTGCAATCAATTGAAAACCCACAAATATCAAACCCGCTTGACATTCTGGAAAGGTATGACGAGGCCACCAAAGCTGGCAAAGACATAGTGTTCTGCTGGGTTCCACGTCACGTGGGTATCCGAGGAAACGAGAAAGCCGACAAAGCTGCAAAAGAGGCTCTAAATGATAATTGTATCGATATGCTCATACCAGCCTCCGATTTTAAATATCACATCACAAAATTTACAAAAAGATTGTGGCAAGAAAGATGGACAAACAAAGAAACAAGAAGCTGTATCAAACAAACCCCTTAGTCTTACAAAAGCCCCCGCCACTTAACAGTGTGCGAGATAAAATAGAGCCAGAATAGGACATACATATATGACCCACAAACATCTTTTAAGAGGCGAGCCGGCACCCGACTGTGTCGGGTGTCAGGAACCTTACACCATTAAATATATCTCAACAGACTGTACCGATTTCCAAGACGCCCGCTCACGTCATTTCAGACCTGACTGCTTGAGACAGCTGTTTCATGAAGAAGAACCTAGCAAATTTATACTATTTTTAAAAGAAATCAAACTGTGTCAGTTTTTCTAGTCGTTTTTTACTTTATGATTTTAGAATATACATGGTTTTATCTTAAATTGATTTTAACTTGTAGCATTATCTTCTAGTCACTGATTACTGACATGTTCTGACACAATGTAACAAGCTAAGGGTGTCCTTAAACAAATCACAACTAACAACTAACTAACATGTCACAAATTCTCTTCCTGTAGCTTTGTTTTTCCGTCAATTTCTTTGAAACTTTGGGAAGAGAGAACGTGCAATAGTTTCATCCAGAAACCAAGTATACAGCTCTCTGCCTATTTTCCTTCTATTATCCACTCTGCGTATCCAGTCTCCGTTTCTCTGCGGTGTACAACAGAACTCGAAGGAAAAATTTAAAAATTCCAAAAAACTTTTCTGACATCAAGAACAACTTATTTTTAAAAAAGGGAATCCTCTGGTGTACATCTTTGCCGTCCTCAAAATATCCAAGCTTTTAGCACCATAGCCATTAAGATTGAGCCACAATGACCAATAGATCATTATACTACATTTCAATTCACTTTTAGGTTTATGGATTCTCTTTTGCATTTTTTTTAGTGTAGCTCAGTAAGGCCGTTTTTGGGCTATGCAGTAATTGTGTATTTTATCGCTCCTGCAGGTCTTCAGCTACTTCTTTGGAGTTAAGAAGTGTGTCGAGTCACCAAAAAATAACTGACCTTTATTGCAATTCATGATAAGTTCATGGACAATCCGTAAGTTGAATTCCAAAAGTTTGGTAGCAGGTTAGATCCATGAGGCATTGTCTTGGTATGTGCCAAGTATGGAATTAATCTGTTTACCAGAAGGTAGTTTTCAAAATTTTTCACGTCGGTCCTTTAATCACTACTTATCCATTGTTAGTCTATTAACTTTTAATACAGTAATGTCACAAATCCTCTTCTTGTAGCTTTGTTTTTTTCTCAATTTCTTTCAAACTTTGGCAAGAGAGATCGTGGAAAAGTTTCATCCAGAAAGCAAGTTTACAGCTCTCTGCCTATTTTCCTTCTATTTCAGCTATCCAGTCTCCGTTTCTGTGCGTTGTACAACAGAACTCGAAGGAAAAATATAAAAATATAAAAATCTTTTCTGACATCAAGAACAACTTATTTTAGAGATAAGGAAGATCTCTGGTGTACATCTATGTTGTTCTCAAAATATCCAAGCTTTTAGCACCGTAGCCGTTAAGATTGAGCCACAATGACCAATAGGTCATTATACCTCATTTCAATTCACTGTTAGGTTTAAGAATTGTCTTTTTATTATCATTATTATTATTATTATTATTATATGCAGATTTATACCGCGCTTATATTGGTATACACCCTAAACGCAATAATATTATTCTAAAAATATAATATAAAACATATAATATAAAACTTTCAACATTTATATGCTAACTTAAAAAGATGTGTTTTTAGCATGTTTTCAAATGCTAAAATGTTACTTTCGGTTCTTACTTGCAATGTTAATTTATTCAAAATCGTTGGAGCTACATTCTGAAAAGCTCTATCACCGCAGCGATTGTTTGTTCGTTTTTCCACTAGTAAGTGCTGGGATTCCGTTCTTAGTGCACGGCACTTGGCGAATAGCGTAAGCATATCCTTCACACATGACGGTGGCTTATTATTCAATGCTCTATATGTGATGAGGGATATCTTGAGCTGTTTCCACTCTTGAACTGGCAACCAATGCAAAGAATACAGCTTCTGGATTACTGATTCATGGATTAAAGACTTGATCACACGTGGTGACCTGTTCATTATCTTTGAAGACGATCTATTTGCTTTTTGGGAAGGTTCACTAAAATACTGTTGCAATAGTCAATACGATGACGACAAGAGAAAGCACCAACATCTCAGTAATTCTATTCCTGACATCTCGAATCCATTTCAGGAAGTAGTAACACTTCTGAGCAACCGAGCTTTTGTGTTTATCTATATTTAGCACAGAATCAACGTGAACTTCTAACGCACATGCAGTATCCGACCTGAGCACAACTTCGTTAGGTTATAAAAACAAATAGAATTCACTTGAATGAATTTTTCATTATGTGCACTTGAAATAATCATAAACTCCGTTTTCTCTTTGTTCAGTTTGAGTTTGTTTGCTGTCATCCAGCATTCAACCTCATTGACAGTGTCAGCTAACTGCGTCAAACCGCTAAGTCGAGCAAAAATGATAGTCGAGCTCACGAGATCTGACGAGAGTATCCAGCGGTGTTGTGTATTGTGAATAACCATGAGGGCCTATTTTAGATCCATGTGGTAGAGCAGAGTCCAACTTAATACTATCCGACAAAATATCACCCACTTTACCACTAGTTTTATGCCCGGGTGTGGGGACATAAAAGCGCGGGGACTAATTATTCATGCGCATGCGCAATCGGATCAAGCGCGTGACGTAACACCGTAAGCGTCACTCAACACAAGGTGCTCGAGGCGCAGACTAAGTAAAAGACTTTAATTTAATCTAAATCAAGACGCCATTCGTTTATTTATTTATTCCCGTTTACTCTCCATTCTTGCATTTATTACACGATTCAATAACTGAACAAACTTTCTCCACACCGTAATAAAATCCTTAAATAGTTACGCTATAAACCTGATCATTTTACGTGTAACTGGTTACTAACCTGGCGACCCGAATAGATATCAATATAATAAGTTATCTGTTTAGGACTGGAAACTGAAGTCCTTTAACTCCTGATTCGTCGAAACCTTAGAATCCTTTTATTGCAACTCAGACTGACTTTTTAGGGTAAAACACGAATTTTTTATAGGGGAAGGGGCTGACACCAAAGTTGACGCGCGAATGACCACTCGACTCCGGACCAATAGAAGCGTGTCACTGGTTACTCACAAAATGTCATTTTATGCGCTAACCTTAGAGAACTACGGGTTAATTGCATTTAGGCACTCCCCAGATGTTGGCACAATTACCTAAGTACCTGAATAAGCCGGAGATCGAATGTCACTTTGACGCATATTTAATTAACCTTAATTGCAATGGTACAATAGGACCTCAGCATAGCTTAAGAGTTTAATTACTTTAGTGGTCGCTCATCCTATTAACTACCCGGTGGTGTTAACGCCACATATAATTAAGTTCGGATAAAAAGGGGACCGAATGTGTAATACCAAGTTACACTCTTTTATATTTTAAACCTTTTAAAAATATGAAAAGATAGAGGAATAAATTAAAGTTGTAAAATGACGCTAGAATTGGCATGACAATTTAATGAAATGGACCGATTACCAATTTAAATCTACACAAGAAGAGAACGCAAATTCTTCATACAATCACTAAAATTACTAAACACAATATACTCCCGACTGACAAAAATGTACCTCCGGTACATTATTATCAAGTTTTATGTGGTTCGCCGGGTAATTTTAATCACACATAGCAATACAATAATCTAAGAAAAACTTTGTGATGCCATGACAACCAACTAGATACACGTACAAAATGGATGTCTGCGTTATTTAGAAGTATGCTGCGAAGTTAATGAAGTTCAGGATACAGGGTTGGGTTGAGAGACTGATGTACGAGCGAATTAGATGGGAGTCTCAGCTCCGAGTTTTAATGTTACACAGGCCTGAAAATCCGGATCTGAGATAATACCTCTAGGGCGAATGCCCTTCCAGGGTGCAATCGGCACTGGGGCGAACGAGCGAAAGACTTCGAACTCACTGTCCCATTCCACACAAAGTACCGGTCTGAAAAGCGAGCCTTTTACGTCTATGTTGGCAATGGATACTGGAGTCCACGCGTTTAAAGACTTGGGACATGCAGACCATTGGTGGACGGTGAAATGGAGACAAGTATCTGGCTTAGACAAAATAATCACTAGAGCAGCGTGGGGTTTGAAACATTTCATAATACACTGATATGTAAGAACAACGAATATAACTGCAACCAGAGCGAACAAGACACATTCCTCAGTGTCAAACGCAGAAATAGCAGCATCGACCGGAGTGTTTGGAGAAGCTGAAGGTTGACGATAAATAAGTGGAGGTTGGGTAAAGGAAAGGTGTAGGTTGGCGTCCGTTGGTTGTGTCGTAGCTAACAAGGCGACAACCGATTTTTGGGCCTTTAAGCAATAAAATGATAACAACCATAAGCGTTGAGAGGAAACTAAAGATACATGAGGGTAAGATCATGATTCCCTGTAACGATGACCATGAGAGAGTGATAGGCCACTCTCTACTGTAGACGGGATCGGTGTGTGACGTATATATGACCTTATGTTCCTTAATGCGATCAGTGACATGTTTGAGATCTAAACTAATCTTCTTACCTTTACTAATTCTATCGGCAAATTCATGGACATAAAACTGAAAATCTGGAAAAGAAAAATTCCAAGGTTTATCTAGCAAGGTCTGGGCTGTAATTGTGCTAACTTGGTCTTTATCGAACATGTGTTGGAGAAAATTCAAATTGACTGGGTGGTGTACTGTAAGGGACGGTTTCGAGTGACACTGACTTCGACGGGCTGGGAGTACAAAAGGACCAGCCTTTACGGCACATCCGCATGGGATGTTCAAGACACATAACCTACAACCTTTAAGTACTTGTTGTGGGGAAGCTGTGCAGCTACTAGTTATAGCTGTAATGTTGGAATTCAGTACCGATCCCTGCTCTAATTCAAACATATTTGTCGCTAAACTAAATGGTTGAAAATGAAACTGGCAAAGAGCCTTAACAGAAACGGTATCTTCGTTGTATAGGGCGCTTGCACAAGAGGGCTCTGTAGCGTCTCTGCTAGCCAGCAGAAATGGACAATGCTTCTTGATGTTGCCCTTGCATCGATTGAAATCTGAATCGGATAGTTCAATAAAGGAGCGGGAGAAATCAGTTGCGTAATAGGGTGGTAAGTTACTAACTGTTGTAGCGTGCGTTACAGAGTGATTAATGGGAACGGGAAAGGAGCGAACCTCAAAAACTTCGAAGTGAGAGGAGGCCACTGACACTGGAAATCGTACAATGACATATAATGAGTGTCGAACAACCGACGATCTGACGAGCAATTTGGAGAGGTAGCTCATGGTTTGGTAGAGTTCTGAGGTGGTTGTTGCATAGGCTTTTTGCAAGGCTGCAAGAGCGTTGTGGTCATCGTTAATTAAAGTGTTCACATTGGCAAAGCGGTTATCCACAGCGGTTGCGAACGAGGAGAGTTCGTCATGATGGGCTTGAAAATCATGTATGATTTTATCTTGCTGTCGACGCATTGCGTTGATGTGCGCCTTCAGCTGCTCGACATCTTTTGAAGATGCCGTTCCAAACAAAGCTTTTGACCAATCCCCTACGAGGGGTAGGAGAGACCGGTGGACGCATGAAGGTTTGGTGATCTTGTGCTCTGGAATTAGCCTTTTAATCGTACTCAGAATATCTCGTATAGCATTTGCAGAGTCATTCATGAGTATGAGAATTTGTAGAACCGTTGTACAGCTGCAAGAAGTCCTTTGGTTGCGGGAGCGGCAGGTGGAAGGTATGACGCCAGGTCGATTCCGCGTTGTCGAATTGACCCACGTGTTGGAAAACCACGCCGTAGCTGATCCGCGTCTCTAGTCTTGACCACGCCATCCCACACCAGAACAGACACAGGAGCAATTGCAACATCCTCGCAGACATTTCTACAAAAATAATAGCAAAAGCTAAGAATAGGAAGGAGTTGAAAGAATGGCGATTTTGTTCCGAATGCACGAAATGTGGTACCATTTGTTTTTGAAATTTAGGGATCAAAATTTACGTGTTGCCCGGGTGTCTTCGCTCTACCTCATCTAAAACTAGAACAAATGTTATTCATTAGAAATACGAAGGTCTGCTGCACTGCTCACATCTTCACTTGACCTGCGGATTCAAGTAATAAGAAAATCGATTTGATTTTCGCCAGCAAACATAAAGAATTAGCGCTAATAGACGTTTCAGCAATATGCTGACCGCATAAGTAATAAATTGACTAAGCCTTCCTAGAAACCTTTGACGAGTTAAATCTTTTTATGTAATCTTGCTCTATACTTCTTCTGTAGCTTGATATCACGCTGGATATAATATCTCTGGATTTGTCCTAACGGTACAGTGTGCTTCGGTACCCAAATTGGAGCGATCTTACCTTTAACCTTTACTTTTACTTTGCTACCTGTCCTAGCAGGGTCGGCCACGACTTTAATAATACTGCCTGCATTGATACTTGTCGTTGCTGGCCGGTTGACCGCCGTCTGTTGGGCCGTCGTAACTGGCTGGTCATCCACGAGTTCCGGATCGTAGTTGACTTGTTTGTTCGCGAGACGGGAAGGGGGTTGGTCCGGTGCTTCTGATCGGGGTATGTAGGGCTTTAGTCTCTCTGTGGAAACGCGCGCCTTATGAGGCTTGTTATCCGCAATGACCGCAGTTTGAAGGAGTTCTTGAAACCTCTGTCACAGATGTAGTAGGGTCCACGCCACTTGAGTTGCAGTTTGATGGACAGACCTGGAGTAGTTTTGGAACAGTACAACAAGACTTTATCACCAGGCACAAACGTAGATTCTTGCGCTTTCCTATCATAATAGGATTTAGCGTCTTTGTTATGCTTGGCAATGTTCTTACGGGTGATATCCTCGTACCGTTGCCTCTGCTCAATTTTGTCTTGCACAAACTGCTGTAGCGTTTTGGACCGTGGTTGGACTGGTTGTAAGTTAACGTCCATAGGTAGCCTGCATTCACGCCAGAACAGAATAAAGTAGGGAGAGAAATGGGTTGAGTTTGACGCAGGCGTTACACGGTAAGCCATCATAACCGTCGACAGATGCTTCGGCCAGTCGGAGTGCTTGTCATTGACCAATGTCCGTAAGGATTGCTCAATGGTACTATTCATGCGTTCACAACTGGCGTTTGACTGCGGGTGGTAAGAAGATGTGTATCTGCGCTCAATGTGGAAAAATTTGCAAAGTTCTTTAATTAAGGAAGACATAAAGTTCTGACCTCTGTCTGACACCAAAACTTCGGGAGCACCGTATCGGCAGATGACTTCTCGGTAAAGAACTTCAGCAATTGGTATCGGCTTTTTTATCCTTCAGTGGGAATACTTCACACCATTTCGAGAAGGAGTCCACGATGAGCAAGATGTAAGTGCAGCCATCCGCGGGAGTTATTTTGCCAATGATATCCATGTGCCATCTGCTGAAGGTGTTAGACGGGGGAGGGGCCGAAGCGGTGTCGGTCGGCCATGGAAGGTCCGTTTGGCTTGCTGGCATTTCTGGCAGGACTGGACATACTGAGAAACATCTTTGCTCAAGGTCGCCCAGTGGTATTTCAGGAGAATGGCGTCGCAAGTCCGATGCTCTCCTTGGTGCCCCAGCTTGTCATGGTACGCCTGCATGATGTCCTGGCGAAGTAGTGGAGGAACCACTATGTGACTTGTGCTACCTGGAAGCTTGTTAAACTTTGGCAGCTTGGACCTTGGTTCCCTGTATCTGATCAAAATGCCATTTTCATCGAGACTGTATTGGTAGCTTGTTTTCGAAATTAACAAGGCAAGAGAGTTATCATCAGGCAAGGTGTTTATCGTTAAGTATGTTATCATAGGGCCACACCAGGTGGTGTCTTCCCGTTGAAGCTGAGGAAGTGATTTGGGATTGTTCGCCATAACACCTGCGGAGAAGTCGTCATAAAGCTCTGCACTATTTACACTGTACAAGTGCTTATCTTGTTGAGAATTACCGTAATCGAGGAAATGTATTTTCCAACTGCGTTTTGGAGCGACACTACCTTTAGCGATTATTGGCCTGCCATAGTCTTCTTCCGGAAGGGGTGTTTCTGGATAGGGTACCCTGGAAATCGCGTCTGCAACGGTGTTGTGTCTTCCTTTCGTGTGGCAAGTCTCGTAATCGAATTCGTTCAGTTGAGCAGCCCATCTTCCGAGTCGGCCTTTGGTGTTTTTTGGGTCCAAAATGTACCGCACTGCCAAGTTATCTGTAGAAATCTGAAACTTACGACTCAGAAGAAATTTTTGATAGTAGCGGACACCTTCTATTACTGCCAAGGCTTCTTTGTCATAGGCTCTCCAGGAAATTTCGTGTTTACGAATAGCTCGGCCACCATAGCAGACAACTCTTTCCCTGTTCTTGTCATCTTTTTGGCCCAAGATGTAGCTCATAGCTACATCCGATGCGTCTGTGTACAGAATAAAGGGTTTATTCATGTCTGGCAGGACCAAGATGGGCGCGCTCGTTAAACGTTTCTTAAGTTCCTGGAATGCAGCTTCACATTTTTCAGACCAAATAAATTGTACGTCCTTTTTAATCAAGTTGGAAATTGGGGAAGAAATATGAGCATAATTTTTAATGAATTTTCTGTAGTAATTACACATGTCTAAGAATCTTTGAACTTCCTTTACTGTCTTTGGGGCTTGATAGGATTTAATTGGAGCCGTGTTTTTCTCAGAAGTTCTGACACCGTCGGCCGAAAGAATATGCCCTAGGTATTCGATTGACCTTGTTGCGAAGACACACTTTTCAATGTTAAGTTTTAAATTATGATGTCGTAAAACTGAGAACGCTATACTAAGGTGCTGCAAATGCTCCGAAAAGGGGGGACTGAACACCAAAATATCGTCAATGTAAATTAGCAGTATCTCGAAGGCATGTTTGCCAAAATATTTTTTGCAGAATAGACTGGAAAACTCCAGGTGCCGTAGATATGCCAAAGGGGAGTCGCTTCATTTGATACAAGCCCCGATGAGTTCTAAAGGCAGGTTTATGCTTAGTTTTAGGGTCTAGAGGAATTTGCCAAAAACCGTTTTTCATGTCTAGCGAACTAAAGAATGTTGCTTTCTTATCTGCAATTTGATCAAGGATTACCTCCAAATCGGGTAGAACTTGAGTAGCAGGAGTCAGTACCTTGTTTAGCCCACGATAGTCAACAACGAACCTGTACGAGCCATTCCGTTTCTTAACGAGGACGACTGGAGCTGCCCAAGGGGAGTGGGATTCTTCACAAATGTCATCAGCGATCATTTGGTCGACTAGCTTATCGATCTCGCTCCTCATGGCAGGAGTCTTCTTGTAGGCGGGCCTCTGAACCGGAGTTGCTCCTTCGGTGTTGATGCTGTAACTGAACCCCTTACATTCCCCAAGTTCGGATGCATTAGCGGCGAACACATCTCTGTTTTTACCCAGCAAAGTTAGCAGTTGTTGCTGCTGTTCGGGTGTCAAATTAGAATTTCTAACTTGTTCCCCAAACCCAAGCTCATCGGCGACCATAATAAAAACCTCGTTTGACTGACAGCCGCCATCGCTTTGGACAACGTTGTTAACCTCTGCAACGTCGAGCATTACGAGAGACTGTACGGAGTGCTCTTCGGTTAGGGTTTCTAGCACTGCGACCGGAAAGCCTTTAGGTATGTGCGTATCTACCTCCGAGACATTGATAAGCCGGTAGTACGTTTTCTTTCCCTTAATCGACACCAAGCAATTTGCTCCGTCAAGACGTAGCTTTGACCGTAACATTTTAGTAGGAGATAGTGTACCTGTGACGTCGCTAGCTTGTACGACTTTTACCGCAATCATTGTTTCTCCGGACGCAGGAACAAGCGTTTCCTGAAGAGTTCTGGCGAAAAATGTAGATTTGTTAGGTGCTGCAGTCGGCTTGCGGTCAAGGCCATCTCTCCACTCAGGATTACACTTCATTTTCAAGTCGCGAAAATCCAACTGGACCGCATAATTTACCATAAAATCTCGCCCTAAAATCATGTTGTTGGTCATGCGAGACAAAATATAGAATTTTTGCGTGAAACAAGTACCATCCAATTTAAAGCTAAGGTCTTCAATGCCTAAAACATCAATGACATTGCCACCTACTCCTTGTATTTTAGTTAGCTGCGCCGGTTCCTTTGGTTCCTTATGGAAGACATTTCTGTAAACTTGAACGGATAGGCAGGACACAGCTGCGCCGGAGTCTATTAGCGTCTTGACCTTATGCGTTAACAGTTTTACTGTGATGCAACCGTTTATAATTTCAGAATCTGGCACATGTTCGGAACAAACCTCCTGAACTATAATTGGCTGTGATGAAGATTGCTCTGTCTCACGTTTTGAATTATCTTTACTTGAAGTTTGTTTCTTATTTACAGGCTGAGTGGTTTTATTCTTTGGTTTCCGTGAACTCCTACGATTTTTAGAGTTATCTAAATATTGCCTACCCTGTACATTAACTTTGTCAGCATACCCTTTCCTGGGTTGCCCATCTCCTTTCGAGACAGGCGCGTACCCCTATGCACTAGGCTTTTTATACGCGTTCCTTGGCGTACGACAGGACCGTTTTAAGTGACCCTTGTGGCCACATTGTCGACAAAAAGCTGTACTTACCCAACATGCGTCATTACCAGCACATCTTGTCGAGAAGCAGTGTGGACAGATGTCTTGATGGTTCGCTAGGTGGCCTTGTGGTCGAGACTGCGTTCCGCCTCCGCCCCTACCGTTGAAACCACGATGGCCTGGCGCGGTGGCGCGGTGGCTCGGGTAATAATGTTGTTTTGTCTCGCGAGCGTAGTTCGAGCACCGAGGGGGTACAATGCTGTTAGACGGCGGCGGGAACTACGCTTCTAGCTTGTCCACGTTGTTGACCTCCGTGGTGTTGCTTTCGAGGGTCATTTGGTAGAAGCGGTCTTCGTTTCGGAGATCCTTTGTTGATTTTATGGTGCGGCTATGCTCACGTACTTTCTCTTTTAAAGGCGATCAAAACGAATAGACTACCTGTTTGACGAACTCTTCGTCATCAAGCTTTAACTGCAGCGACAGGGCCTTCATACTATCAATAAAAGCATCGTTTGACTCACCATTTTGTTGTGTGCGGGTTTTGTATTCTAGGTATGCCTGGTGATAGTTATCTGTAATAAATCTTTCTTTATATGCGGCAACGAACGCTTCTTTGGAGGCTTTTTCGGTGTCTCCTAGCGTCGAAACCCACGTTTGGGCAGCGCCGTCAAAATAAGACATACAAAACCCTGCATACTCCCCATCTTCCTTATCAGTTTGGCTGAAGATAACCGTTGTAGCCATGCCTTGGCTTTCTGCTCATCACCCAAAAATAGTTCGAGCTTAGGACCCTGAGTCGCCCTTGTCTGAACCGCCATACTTCCTTGATTGTATGAACCTTGACTTACCTGACCTTCGTTGGCCTGATTACTGTTTGCACTATTTTCTTCGTGACCCAACCGAGTCCTAAGGTTATAATTGTAATTTTTGGGTGCTGGCAGAACCTAGAATCGCAACACTCAAAGAATCATTAGTGAGGGCACGGGGAGCCGTATAGCATCTCCACCATATTTTATGCCCGGGTGTGGGGACATAAAAGCGCGGGGACTAATTATTCATGCGCATGCGCAATCGGATCAAGCGCGTGAAGTAACACCGTAAGCGTCCCTCAACACAAGGTGCTCGAGGCGCAGACTAAGTAAAAGACTTTAATTTAATCTAAATCAAGACGTCATTCGTTTATTTATTTATTCCCGTTTACTCTTCATTCTTGCATTTATTACACGATTCAATAACTGAACAAACTTTCTCTACTTCGTAGTAAAATCCTTAAATAGTTACGCTATAAACCTGATCATTTTACGTGTGACTGGTTACTAACCTGGCGACCCGAATAGATATCAATATAATAAGTTATCCGTTTAGGACTGGAAAGCGAAGTCCTTTAACTCCTGATTCGTCGAAACCTTAGAATCCTTTTATTGCAAAAGTCACAGTTGTTGGTAGTTCCTAACTGGTGGTTGAGTGCAACTCAGACTGACTTTTTAGGGTAAAACACGAATTTTTTATAGGGGAAGGGGCTGACACCAAAGTTGACGCGCGAATGACCACTCGACTCCGGACCAATAGAAGCGTGTCACGGTTTACTCACAAAATGTCATTTTATGCGCTAACCTTAGAGAACTACGGGTTAATTGCATTTAGGCACTCCCCAGATGTTGGCACAATTACCTAAGTACCTGAATAAGCCGGAGATCGAATGTCACTTTGACGCATATTTAATTAACCTTAATTGCAATGGTACAATAGGACCTCCGCATAGCTTAAGAGTTTAATTACTTTAGTGGTCGCTCATCCTATTAACTACCCGGTGGTGTTAACGCCACATATAATTAAGTTCGGATAAAAAGGGGACCGAATGTGTAATACCAATTTACACTCTTTTATATTTTAAACCTTTTAAAAATATGAAAAGATAGAAGAATAAATTAAAGTTGTAATATGACGCTAGAATTAACATGACAATTTAATGAAATGGACCGATTACCAATTTAAATCTACACAAGAAGAGAACGCAAATTCTTCATAAAATCACTAAAATTACTAAACACAATGCTAGCACTACGATCACGGAGGTACGGTTTCATCCAGGCGTTTACTCCTCATTGTACACCAAAGGAGTACTGATAACGACTGAGAAACACGTCATGGTCGACCGTGTCGGAGGCGGCCGATAAGTCGAGAAACGTCAAGTATACAGCCTGACGATGGTCGAGTTGAACAAGGAGATTGTTAAACAGTCGAAGCTGTTTCGGTACTGTGAAATTTTCTGTACGCAGACTGTAAGGCTCTTCAAGGTTGTGGGTCATTAGGTGATCTGTTAGCTGCTTGCAAATTACATCCTCCAATATTTTCGACATGAAAGCCAAATTTGAGAGAGGCCTGTAGTGTTTCGGTATTGTGTCAAGACCAGGCTTTTTCAAGAGTGGTCGAATGATTTCGTGCTGGTATGGATCAGGAAACGTATGTGTAGATATTGAGAGGTTTATTATCCGAGTTAGCATAGGCAAAACTTCACCAATGCACTTTATTAATAAACCTGTCGGCATAGGGACGGTCTCACACGACTTCAGCGCAGCCGACAGTATCAGTGATTTGCATTTTCTTTAGTAAGGCCGTTTTGGGACTGTGCAGGAATTGTGTATTTTCTTGCTCCTGAAGGTCTTCAGCTAGTTTTTTGGAGTTAAGAAGTATGTCGAGTCACCAAAAAAAATTTTTTATTGCAATTCATGATAAGTTCATGAACAATCCGTAAGTTGAATTCCAAAAGTTGGGTAGCACGTTAGATGTTTGAGGCATTGTCTTGGTATGTGCCAAGTATGGAATTGATCTGTTTATCAGAAGGTAGTATTAAAATTTTTTCACGTCGGTCCTTTAATCACTACTTATCCATTGTTAGTCTATAGACTTTTAATACAGTGATGTCACAAATCCCCTTCCTGGGTCTTTGTTTTTCTGTCAATTTCTTTGACACTTTGAAAAGAGAGAAGGTGCAATAGTTTCATCCAGAAACCATGTTTACAGCTCTCTGCCCATTTTCCTTTTATTTTTGTATCCAATCTCCGTTTCTCTGCGTTGTACAATAGTTCTCGAAGGAAAAAAATAAAAGTTCTAAATATCTTTTCTGACATCAAGAACTTATTTCAGAGAAAAATGAAACCTTTGGTGTACATCTATGTTGTTCTCAAAATATCCAAGCTTTTAGCACCGTAGCCGTTAAGATTGAGCCGCAATGACCAATAGGTCATTATACCACATTTCAATTCACTTTTTGTGCACTAGATACCTCAGGTGCTATTCAACCCTGGCTTTTTATTGTTGCCACAGTGAATATATATATATTGAAGCTGTGCGACGGCAGTAGTGGGAAAATACGGGTTTGAGCACGCGGGTGCTCAAACCCGTACGGGTTTGAGCACGCGCGTGCCCAAACCCGTACGGGTTTGAGCACTAGTGTGCTCAAACCCGTACGGGTTTGGGCACGCGCGTGCTCAAACCCGTACGGGTTTGAGCACCCGCGTGCTCAAACCCGTATTTTCAGGTGTTTTGAAACCCGTACGGGTTTGAGCACAGGTGTGTTGAAACCCGTACGGGTTTGAGCACACCTGTTTTCAAACCCGCGCAGGTATGAGCACAGTTTCCGGAAGTTAATGTAAATTATTTCGCTAAAGCAGTGAGAGACGAAATGACGCATCATTTCGTCATCACATCATTTCGTCACAGCATATAAAAAGGGTAACATAATACATTCATGAAGAGTAAAAAAAAAACATGGAAGAAGACAGAGCTATGGAAAAAATATTTAAGGATTGGTACGCTACATGGATGTTTTTCACGCATTCGAGTAGAAAATCCAGCACTATGGTGGGAAGACATTAACAAAAAATGGTCAAGTGCACATGTTATAGTTTCTTCATATATTCTTTTCAATGGATTTAAGGATGAATGTGAAGAATTGAATCTTCCTTACCAACGGTTTAATATACAGGAAGCTATGCAAAAAACAGAAAATGAATGGCTTCCTGAAGTAAAAGAACTCGTTAGAAAGTGGTTCATAGCCTATTGGGGTGAGGAATCAAATATGATTGGTTAAAAATTCTGTAACGTCTTCAAGCAACTCTGATTGGTTAAAAAATTCAATAACGTCTTCAAGCAACTCATAATATAATTGGTTAACGCTTTTATGACGTCATATGGTATATGACATATAAAAGGAATGAACTCTAGTATTACTCAACAGTCACAACCATGAACGCAACCATGAACACATCATTTGAAATCAGTCATAACTTACAAGTCTGTGTAGAAGAAGGAGCATATGGAAGCTTTGCACGTCTTTTACGTGGGTCAAGATGGATTGTTCTCTCAACTCTTATGTGGGATAAAATAAGAGTCAATAGTTACCACATGCGAGATGAAGGATATGAACTCAAACTTTCTGACGATAAACATATTACAGTCATTAAGTTTGCTGAAAAGAGATATGTCAGTTTTCACTGGATTCGAGAAGTGAACAGTAAAGTGTACAACAACTACATCAACCTAAATGATGAGGAATGGAATACATTTTTAGATATTATACCAAAAGTTGCAGAGCTGTTGAAAGGAAAATGTCATGAAACATTGAAAAAAACAGCTTTTTCATCAACGTATGAAAGAAAGCGAGCTGAAGAAAGAGGATCTGAGAGAAGTGAGAAATTGTAACAAACACGCGTACAACCAACTTGCTTACATTTGTGAGTACTGTGGTGGATCTGAGTTCTTTGGAGACAAGTGTCATTGTCATAAATACAACTGTAAAGACTGTGAACCAGACAATTTCTGTAAGGTGTGTGGTGAACTTAAGGTAGAACCACATGGAATCGTATCGCATAATGGAATTTGAATTTAAAAAACGTTATGCTCATTGGATGTACATTAGTTTACAGCGAGAAAAGTCTTTTGTTTTAACACCTCATTTTTCTTTGAATGAAAAACTTGATTCTGTGTTTATATACTTTAATACATACTGGAAAAAAGCACGGCTCAACTTACCGATTCATCAAGTGTTGGTGGAATTTACACAAAAGTGTAACAGCCTTGGTGTACCACATGAACAATTTATGTTAGGACTAGCATTACAAAAGGCTGATTATGATTGGCTACTAGACATTCGTTTTTTAGTAGCAGAAATGTGTTTAGTTACGCATGCGCCAGTGGACACTTCTACACAATAAAAGGGTATAACACAGTCACTCCTCATCATTTTAAAACGAACCGCTGAGGAGTGAACGTCAACATGAATTCAGGAGAAATAAAAGTTAGTGAGGAACCAGCTACTAGACAAGAAAGTGTAAACAATATACTACAACACTTAAAACAATCCGTTCTTATCCCAACTGCACAAGGTGTGAAAGTGAGTGGTGAACCAACCTTCACGCAAGAAAGTGCTACACCACAACAACAAAACTTAAAAGTTCTCATTCCAATTGGGAATGGAAAAGGTGTGAAAGTGTGTCGATACAAGCAAAAACTCTATGTAAATATCCGCGACTATATTACCACAAAAGATGGACGTACTTATGCTAGCAAACGAGGTATACTGCTTACACCAGCTGAGTGGAAGCAACTACGGAAGAGTAGTAGGGAAATAGACAGTCTAATAAAAGAACATTTAAAGTAATATGCTTGTTATAGAAACATGAGTTATAGAAAGTCTAATAAAAGAACTTTCAAAGTAAAATGGTTGTTATAGAAACAGTTATACATATAAACATGAGTTATAGTTAAGCTGTAGTTAAGCATAGGTATAATGTTTTTAATGTTATTGTAAAATAAATGGTTTTATTGTTACTGAATGTGTTTTTATACCATGGCTAAATGGAAAGATTATTTAAATCAAATTTATTTTGATCCAAGTCATCCTGGTGCTTTTGCTGGGCCTTATAAATTATATCAACTTCTGAAGCAAACAGGAAAAGCAACTTCATATAATAACGTTAAAAAATGGATTCGTGATCAAGACGCCTTTACACTCTTACAACCCGTCAAGTACAAATTCAAACGACAGCGTATTATAACACAAGGTATAGATGACTTATGGGATACAGATTTAGCTGACGTTACCAATCTTTCTCCACACAACGAAAGCATTCGTTTTCTGCTAGTCGTCATTGATGTTTTTTCTAAATATTTGTGGATTGAACCATTACCAAATAAAAAACATGACTCTATGGTACAAGCCTTTAAAACCATTTTCCAGAAAACAGACAGACGACCTAAGTTGTTACGGTCAGATAAAGGGACAGAATTCACCAACCGGTGGGTGAAAGAATTTCTGAAAAAAACAAGGTATTCATGTCTACACAACTAAAAATGAAACCAAAGCGAATTATGCTGAACGTGTCATACGTACCGTAAAAAGTTTGATGTACCGTTATTTTCTTCAAAATCAAACATACAAGTACACTGACATCTTACAACAACTTGTAGCTAATTACAACAATAGACCTCATACCTCACTACATGGCTTATCACCTGCTGGTGTAAATAAAACAAACGAAGCCAAAGTATGGAAACGTATGTACATGGACACTATTAAATTTTCGAAAAAAGTTAAACCATATAAATTTAAAATAAAAGCTCAAGTACGTATTTCTCATATGAAATATGTATTTCAACGTGACTATCAACAGAAGTGGACTGAAGAAGTCTTTATCATTACGCATCGGTGTCGAAAACAGGGTATTAACTTGTACAGACTTAAAGACTTTATGGATGAGCCTATAGATGGTCATTTTTATGAAGAAGAATTACAATCCGTTTCAAAAGACGCTGATTCATTATTTAAAGTGGAAAAAGTTTTAAAAACACGTAAAAGAAAAGGACAAACAGAACACTTTGTGAAGTGGATGGGCTGGCCGAAAAAATTCAACAGTTGGATAAAAGACCAAGACATACAGTGGTTTTAACATGCAATTCAAACACCCGTTTACATGTTTATGTTCTGGACCCACTGGAAGTGGAAAAACATCTCTAGTGAAAGCTATTATTGAGCATAAACTCATTTATCCACCACCACAACATATTTTATGGTTATATGGTGCAGACCAACCTTTATACAAGTCTATGCGCCAGGTAATATTTCATAAAGGTATACCAGAAGACATTGAAGACCGATTTGATCCTAAAACAACTAATCTCTTGGTTATTGATGACTTAATGACACAGTGTCATAGCGATGAACGTATGACGCGTTTGTTTAGCGTGGCTAGCAGTCATAATAATTTGAGCATTCTGTTTATTGTGCACAATTTGTTTCATCAAGGAAAAGAAATGCGAAATATTAGTTTGAACTCTAATTATATTATTTTGTTTAAGAATCCAAGAGATAATCAACAAATTACAACATTAGCACGTCAAATGTATCCAGGCAAATCACAATTTTTAATTGAAGCGTTTCAAGACGCTACAACCAAACCTTTTGGTTATTTGCTTATTGACTTAAAACCAAAAACAGAAGAACACCTTCGCATTCGTACTGGTATTTTACCACATGACATACCTTTCGTTTATGTAAATAAGGCTATGTCTATAGCACAGTAGTCATTTCTAGCTTTTACATTGAATGAAGCAACATGTCAAAGCGACTAAAATCTAATCAACCATTCCTTCATTTGCTTGCACGCAGTGGACCACAGCGACGTAAAGTTTTACTTAAACAAGCGACAAAAGAAGAATTGACTAGTTTGTTTGAAATTTGTCTCAACATTTTAAAAGGGCATATACCATTAAATCTGCAAGCTTATAAAAAGCTGAAACGTCATAAACACTTGTTGAGAACACTGAGTAACAAAAAAGTATCTCTTAAACATAAAAAGAAGCTAATTAATCAAAAAGGTGGTTTTATTGGGACTTTAGCAACGTTTGCCCTACCCCTATTAGCACAGCTTATACGACGATGAAACACACAGAGAAAATGGTGTTGATTCCAGAATCTGAATATTTTATGTTGTTAGAACTTAAAAAGTCTCAGTCTAAGGAGAGTGATTTGAAAAGTAAAATAAAACATGTATTGAAAGGTGAAAGGAATCATGAATCTGCTAAAAAGATGTCACAGCTGGTAGGAGAATATATACGCTACAAACAAAAACGTGGTACACCTCCAGATAAGAAAACAAATATAGTACAGTATTTTCCACCTACATATCATCAAAAGGTGAATTTAGTATTAAAAGAATTGAAAGACAATGGAATACAGTGGACTGAACAGAAAGAACTTGTGTTAAGTACGGGTGAAGTCATTTCTAATTCAAATATTGTTGACTTATTGAAAGAAGCACTGGTGGGGTCACGAAAGAAAGAACGTGAAAGTGTACCAGTTGGATGGAAAGAGTTTATTGAGGCTATAGCAAAAAGTAACATTCCCTTAACCATTTTTACAAAACGTACAACCATACAAGATATTAAAAAAGCCCGTCAACATGAGCTGGAGTGGGAAATGTATTAAATTACCTTCATTACGTTTTATGAAAACCTTCCAAAAAGTACGGTGCTTAAGTGGGTGTTGTGGAGGTACAGTAGATGAAACTATAAGTGTAGAAATTAATGTTTTACCAAAGCACAAACGGTCATTTTCAATTTAGACGTCATGGAATCAACAAGTTTTTACATTACTTTGCCAAGCACTGCAAGCAAAGATATTTATCCAAATAATACAGCTTCCACTTTTCAAATACGTTTGCCAAAAACAATTTATTTAAGAAACAAATTTGAAGTAGCATTAGCAGAAATTCAATACCCTCATACATGGCCTACATTTAAAAAAGATGGAGATTATTCCTTTTGGTATGGTACAGAAGAGTTAATTAAAATTCATATTCCTCGAGGTCATTATAGTACAACGGAAGAATTAGTAGATATGTTGAATAGGCAGTTGCTTATAGAAACCAATACAACAGCGATTAGAGCATTGAAAATAAAATTCAAATACAACACCATCACACGACGCACCCGAATAATTGTAAAAAATGGATATCAACTCGGTCTAAGTCAAGGTTTAGCTGACGTGTTAGGATTTCGCGACACAGGTTTATTTACATCTGACGCGGACAGTGAACAAATGTACCAATCAGACTATACCTCTAATATTACACGTGGATTTTACACTTTGTATGTGTATTGTAGTATTTGTGATCCTCAAGTTGTTGGTGATTATTATGTCCCTTTATTACGTGCAGTAGCTGTTCAAGGAAAAAATGGTGACATAGTCACTAAAACTTATGGGGAACCACATTATGTTTCTGTAAATAGCAACAAGTTCGATACTATTGAAATCAATATCAAGAACGACACAGGGGAAAACGTAGCATTTGAGAGTGGTAAAGTCATTTGTAAACTTCATTTTAGACAAAAAGCGATATGAAGCCTTATATTCACAATCCAAATATTTATCGAAACCATTTTCAATACCAAGTTGGTCGGGCACTACCTGGTTTTCGAGGCACTCGAATGCAATATGGACAAGGTATTGGTTCTTTTCTGAGTGCATTGGCTAGAAAGGCTGTACCACTACTTGCATCTGGCGCAAAAATGGTTGCTCCTCATTTGAAAAAAGCATTAAGAGGAATTGCTAAAGATGTTACCGGAAAAGTAGCTCAGGAAGCGACAACACGACTCGTAGGTGCTATACCAAATGGTAAAAGGCGCAAGCACGCACGCAAACCTGTTAGTAAACGAAAAAGAGTGAAAGCGTCAACATCAAAAGATATTTTTTAAAAACATGTCACTTATTCATGATCAGTCCTGTGAATGTAGTACTTCACCTTTAGAATGGTTTCGCATTTTACCAACACAAACAGCAGTTGAAAAAACATCTGATGTAGAATACCAACCCGTTACTGCTCTTAGACCAAGTGCACCAGTAGAGTTCTACATACCAGCAACAACAGAAGAATATCTAGATTTAAAAAATTCAAAACTTCACGTTACCTTTAGAATTGTAAAGAAATCAGGAGCTGGTTGTGGACCGGATGATGAAGTGGCTCCTATTAACGATATATTTAATGCATTATGGAGCAATGTGGAACTGTTTCTGAATGATCGTCTTATTTCACATAGCAACAACACTCATGGATATACAAGCATTATTTCACACCTCATTCATGACTCAGAAGAAAGTCTCAAATCAGAGCGAACGCTACAGCTCATTTACAAAGATACAGCAGGACAAATAGATTCTTTAAATGTGAAGAAGGCTAATCCATTACAGTATATTCCCGGCTTCACCATAGGAGAGAATGGACAACCCATTGCTGATCCACCTGGGAACCATGGCTTACACACACGCTACAAATACACACGTAATAGTCAACCGGTGAGCGCCATGGGCTCATTACGCATTGATATGTTTGAGCAAGAAAGGTACCTTCCAAACGGCATCAATGTAAAACTGCGTTTCCACAGACAAAAGGATAGTTACATGTTGATGACACCGGCAGACAACTATAGAGTTGATTTGATGGAATGTTTCCTCATGGTACGAAAAGTACGAGCAAGCCCAGGTGTGCAATTAGGTCATGCTGATGCACTATTGAAAATGCCAGCTAAATTCCCTATCACACGTAAGGAATGTAAAGTGGTTGCTGTGCCGGCTGGATTTCGCACATTTGTGAAAGACAACATATTTCTAGGACAATTACCGAAGCGAGTTGTCATAAGTATGGTGGAAAGTTCAGCTTTTTCTGGAAGAGGAGATAAGAATCCTTACAATTTTCTACATAACAACATTAACTTTATTCAACTGTATACAGATGGTGAGCCTGTAGCTACCAAAGCTCTCCAACCGAATATGAGTGAAAAAGATTATTTGCAATGCTATGAAACATTGTTTCGAGGATTTGATAGGTTGGATGGAGGTAAGAGCTGTATTATTAAGCGTAAAGACTGGGATAAAGGTTATGCACTCTTTGCCTTTGACTTAACACCAGATTATGATGAAAATGACCACTATGGTATTATAAAACATGGCAATTTAAGGTTGGAAATGAATTTTGCTGAAGGATTGCAGCATCCGACAAATATTATCATTTATGCCGAGTTTGATAATATTGTTGAAATAACGGGAAGTCGAAATATTCAGTTTGACTACACATGAATACGTGGCAGATTGAAGCTATTTTAAAACATGACTGTATGACTAAGGATATTTTTCATGGTGTATTTGCTATTGATCAGTTACCCACATGGCAACCGGGGGCTTATGTTATTAACACGGATGAACAGCATAAGCCCGGACAACATTGGCTGGCGGTGTATAATAAAGAGTATTTTGATTCCTATGGTATAGCACCTACAGATAAACGTATAGTTCAATTTTTAGGAAAAAACTTTGTAATGAATAGTATACCATTACAACAACCATTGTCAAATGCATGTGGATTTTACTGTGTGTATTATATTTTACAACGGGCTCGAGGTGTGAATGTAGAAAACATTCTAGAGGTACTCAGAAACAGTGACAGTGATTTTATTGTAAAACATATGATTTATGATCGTTATAAACCTTTGTTTTATTAAGTATTTGTTTAGTAAACCTTTGTTTTATTAAGCGATGTTAGTTATGCATTTGTTAAGTATTTGTTAAGTATTGTAAAGTGAACTTTTTTTTTATTAAGTATTTGTTAAGTATTTTGTTAGTTAAGTATTAGTTAAGTATTAGTTAAATATTGTTAAAAATGAATTGTTATTCAAGTGTTTGTTGGTTAAATAAAAAAAAAAATATGGACTTTTATTTCAAACACATAAATAAAACACATTCAAATATACATTCAACTTTATTTACATTTATTGTTTAACACATGAATGAATACATTAAATACATTAAACATTAATAAGTGCGATATAGCAAAAATTACACTTCTGACACATACAAGAAAATTATGTTTGTTCTTTACAGTTTTTATCATAGCTGAGCACTTCATACAAGTTAGTTTTCACATTCTGAATAAATCACATCATCTATGAATGGTAGTGTGTTCATAAATGATGTCCACTCCTCTTCATTCAGATTGATGTATGTGCTATACACGTTATGATTGACTCGATGAATCCTGTGAAAAGTGATAATCTGTCGGTCCACATATCTAGTAGCTTTCACATTCTTCTCATTACTCAGTATGAGTTCACATCCTTCTGTTATAAGGTGTGCATGTTTTCTAATTGTTTCCCACTGCTGAAGCGAATAGGTAATACATTTAGCTCCTCGTTTTAAACATATGAAATAGTGTCCTTCTACATCCTTATCCACTGTTATAGTGATAAGCATTTTGAGTGTATGTGTATGTGTAGTTGCGTAAACAGTAGCTTATATACTTACTGCTTACGTCATCACAAAGTCACACAATTATGTCACAATGTCCATAAGCCAATGTACTTACACCATCATTCAACACATACCTCTTATCATCAAATGGAGACATTGCTACCTTTACAAGTCGTTCTGCATAAACTTGATGTTCATGACTTCGTAACGTATTGCTTGTTGCTATAGTCTGACATTTCTGAAACAGAGCTCTTTTATAGTCTTCATGCCTCATTTTTCTGATATATGCCCGACTAATACCTTTAGCAGTTTTCTTTTCTACTCCAGAATATGAAAAACTGTACATTTTGGATCGCAGACCTACAAACTCTTCTATAGGAAGACCTGCAGTTTCATCCTTCATTTTTCCAATCACTTTTTTGTTGGTAGTGGAATGAAGGAAATGGGATGTAGGGTAATCACTTGTATCAAAGTAAGACACATCTTCTAACATATCTTGATACAAGTCTCTTGTTTCAATACAGTAACACAAACTGTCTGTATCCGTGAACAACAGTTTTGCTGTGGGGTACTTAGCTTTTATGTACAAATAATGAAAGTCATACATTAACGTTTTGCTGACATCTAAGATGCTGAATCCAACATAAATCGGTTTGTTCAACAACAGTTCAGCCTGTTTCAAGTGAACTGCAGTTAAATGTTCGTTAAAAATTTTGAAACGATGGAATGTTGGTTTTGCTACGAGCTTCTTAAAGCGTTTCTCATTATTCACCAGTTCCAATTGAATACGTTTCCGCACATTTTCCATTGTTTTGCCAAATATAGAATTGTTCATAAGTTTGTAGAAATCCTTCTCAAACGGATTTTTAGCTTCTTTACGCTTTTCTGTATTCAGGGTAATGTATGGTTCTAACCATTTACTCTGAGTGAACATGATGGCTCGATGAATTTTTGTTAAGGTTAAACCTAATGATAAATACTGCTGTAAATTCCGGTAATGTAGAACATATCTTGTTTTGGAATAAAGAGTAGGGACCAGTTTCTCACATGGTTTCCCCTTCAAGTTTAATTCGTTCTTGAGTTCTTTACTGTAAGGAGACAGTTCCTCTTCTTCAACACATAGTCGCTGTACAGCTACTGGGTAGTCACTGTGAAGAGCATGAAGGTTATCTGGATAGTCTAAGTCCACTTCCAATATATACCCTATGTCTCCGTCTTTCGGTATAGACATGACATTAATAGAACCCAAGTCTTCTACCCATGTAAAATTTCCTTCTGGAAGGGGCTGACTCATTGCCCAACCGTATAAATTATTTGCATCTAGATACATAATGTAGCTGTCTGGTTGGGTGGAATCGTAAGTACTTAAATATTTATTATTTGCCTTGGCGTACTTGTGACTTATCATTGATATTCCACCACGAATGCCTTGCTCTATCATTTGATACATATCAATGTCATTGATAACAGATAATGCAACATCTGTATGTCGGAGCATAGCGTCCCATGACAGGCCGGGAGCTGTATAATAATGTGCTGGATCCAATTCGTAAGTGGTTAGACACACTTGTCGAAAATTTTCAAACACGTCAGCTAATAACATGACGTCTGTTTTTAAATACAAATCATGGTAGTCTCCTAATGTATAGCAATTAAATGTCTCCCATACATTCTGCGCATGTTTATAGTCGTCTTCACTGATACTTTCCTCAGTCAATGTACTGTAAAATACGTCCTGTGGAGGAAGGCTGCATACATGAAATTTATCAGGTCCATCCACAAAATCATATGGGTATACTCCCTTTCTCAACAACAAATCTTGTTGATGACTGTTTTCAATGGTTGATGTCATAATATGGAATTTCGTTTTACCTTCGTTTGCTAAGTTGTTCACCAGCTTTTGCAGGGAGGCTCCCATAAATTGAAAAGAGTCAATGAACCGTAAATTATCTAATGAAAAGGATATGTATTTTTCAGTGGTGTTTGGAATAACACGTAGTTTACTTTCCTTAAACTGTCCAATCTTCTCCATAATGAAATGGCTGTCATACCCACGTAAGTTGTGAAATACAACTGGTATGATGAATGAATCCTCCTGACCCTGACTCTTTTTCATTAAACGGTATTGTAAATTACAGTTGCTGTGAGCAGCACCGCGGTAGAGTCCAGTGACATGGTCATGATCTCGCACTCGGTCAGATCCTAAGGTAGCATGACAAATAAAACAAGTGGTTGCAGTTTCAAAATCATGAATGTTTTCTGGTGTCATTTCCAAAGGTTTCACATTCATCAAAATATCTGTGATCCGATCTTTTTCCTCCATCAATTTCTGTAAGAATACATCAACAACATTGTCTCCTCGATACAGTACTGGTCGTCTTGAATATTGAGCATCAGTACTAACAACAACGTAAGCAAAACTGTTTGCTTTATGATGTTGATACTTGACACCATCCTCCTCTCTTTCTGTAAAGCATTCAAAATCTGCGTATATGATAAATGGTATCTTTTGCTGCTTAGCAATGCCTTTGAATTGAATGACTAAATCTTCTTCCTTCTCAGGAAAGGTCAATCGTTGTGTTTGATTTTTCATGCAGACTGCCTTATGCTTATCCAGCAAATCTTCTCGAGTAAATGCATGGAGGCAGTTGAAACAATAATACATACGTCCTTTATATTTCGTACGTGTATGCATAAGCATATTAAAATCCCGAATCAAACAATAGTGGCTGCGCTCTCCCTTGCTGATGAGTAATAAATTAATTTGTGTCTCGTAATTATATTTACTCAAATAAATTGGTACTACATTGTTTTTGTCATACCCAAACACATTTATAGATAAGCTGTTGTTCTTCTCAAAGGTTGGTACTTCACGTATAGGTGTTGGAAAGGAGATATTGCTCACGTTGAGTTCTTTTTCATAGTTCGTATAATTATACATCCTGTTCGCATTTTTATGTTTCACATGAAGATGTGCCAAGACTGACCATAAAAAACACTTTTGGTCCTTGTTTTTAATGTTTACAATGGCTCGTGTTCTCACCAATGGTTGGGGTAATGGTAAATAAGAAGACCCTACCAGTGGATCATATGTAGCGGTATGCACTTCAATATTGTTCACTTTATCTAAATGCCAACCTGAACCCTCACGCTCAAATTCTTGAAACTTTGTATGTAGTGTTTGAAATACTTCAGGTAATGCATTTTGAATTTCCTCAGGTTGTAGTGCAGTATATGTTTTACTCCCTTGATAAATTTTATAGGTTTTTTCTAACATATTCCCTTCTTCGTTTTTCACCATTTTCCTATATACTGCGTGTAGAGTGACATACCATTTTTTCCTCCTCTTATATCTTCCTTTAAATAATGTTCAATGTCAGGTTCCAATTCCTTCAAAGCCATTAAAATATCATGATCATTTTTAGGCTGAAACACCTTTTCTCTCGCATGGTTTTGCATACTTTTTCGATACCCACGACCCACTTGTGAGACGCGTTGCTGTTTGTTCCTCATACTACATACTAATCGATGCTGTCCGAGAAGCTTGCTACTGTTAAACATTTTACCACAATCTGTGCACATTAGAGTAAGGCGTTGGTGATTAGCTTGATGATGTTGTTGTAGCTTCTGACGAGAGCTAAAATGTCGACTGCATATGCAGCAATAATGTTTCATGATACTTCTCTGCCTTGTCTTATGGTCTTGTTTTATTTCATTGTCTGTATTTTCTTGTGTTATATCATTGTCTGTATTTTCTTCCGTCATCTCATCGTCTGTATTTTCTTTGTAATGTAATAAATGTGCACGCAATTTACCTCCTGGTGCTTGATATATACGTCTTTTAGCACATGGGTCTATGTCTTCAATTGATGGAGTATCAGTTTGTGCAGCACGCTCTTTAAACTTAGTATCAGTAATTGGTAAATGCTCCTCCTGTGCTACATGCTCCATTACATCAAGTTCCTCCTCCACTACCGCACTATCCATAACATTAAGTTCCTGTTCAGTAATGGGTAAGGGAGACCAAACATACTCATCCTCCTCCTCCAGTGATGTATGCACCATTACATCAAGTTCCTGTTCAGTGATGGGTAAGGGAGACCAATCATACTCATCCTCCTCCTCCTCCTCCTGTGCTGCACGCTCCATCACATTAGTTTCCTGTTCATTGATGGATAACGGAATTTCCCTTAACTTGTTGAGAGCATTCTCAATACCGATAAAATCCACCTCTGCTGTTGCACCAATAGCAATCAATCGATTAATTTCAGCTAAATAGTCATCCATTCTAACTGTTCGTACACTTCATCCAGTTCAGCTAAAATTTGTTTTCGTTGTCTGTAACAGTGTAATTCATACACCAATATACATGGAATGATAAAAAGCATTGTCTCTCTCTAGAACTGAAGAATGTGGTCACCCCACTTTAACATTTGCTTTTGATGTAGAACTACACATTTATCTGGTGTTCGACAGTATGCACATCGTTGTACTCCATCACGTAAACATTGTACATTCCATTTATGTGCACACTCTAAGCAACAGTAGTGAAGGCATGCTATTGTATATACTCGGCTCCATCCCATAACACCATTACATATGAAACACTTTTCACTCAAGTATATCTCACACTGCTTAGCCCATTCAGGATATTCGTCTCTTTCTTGTTTACATGGTATTCCCATACCAAGAATGATATGATAAATAAAGGCGTGTCGGTACTCTCCTTTCTGTATATGTCTTAGTCTTCTCCCTAATTCTGTCCAGTTACTCATAGACTTTCTAATATATTTAAGTTTTCTATTCTTAAACTTAAGTGTAGTGTAATACGTCCGGATTGGTTGAACTTCACTCTGTCGATTAATGTAAGCTGATATTAATGCATTTTCCTCTGTAGCATTTTCCTCTGTAGCATTCTTTTCCTCTGTAGCATTATAATTTTTTTCCTCCGTTAAATCCACTACATTAATGGCGTTTTTTGGTTCTTTACGTCTCCTAATTTCTTTATTTATTAAGTCATATTCTCCATAATAATATTTTGCAACCACAATGTTATCCATAATTATCATATGCTTTGTTACATACCTTTATATATGTATGAAAGGTCAAGGTTAAAAAAATATGTGACCTTAACAAAATGAGGTCAAGGTTAAAAGTACGCGTTCACTTTAACGAAATTAAAATAAGGTTAAAAGTACATGTGTACTTTGATGAAGTGTCTTGAGGAAATGAGGTCAAGGTTAAAAGTACATGTGTCCTTGAGGAAATGGGGTTAAGGTTAAAAAGTATATGTGTATTTTGATGAAGTGTCCTTGACGAAATGGGGTCAAGGTTAAAAGTGCATGTGTACTTTAACGAAGTGTCCTTGACGAAATGGGGTCAAGATTAAAAGTATATGTGTACTTTAACGAAGTATCCTTAACGAAATGGGATGAAGGTTAAAAGTATATGTATACTTTAACAAAGTGTCCTTAACGAAATGAGGCTAAGGTTAAAAGTACATGTGTACTTTGACGGAGTGTCCTTAATGAAATGATTTTAAGGTTAAAGGTGTATGTATACTTTAATGAACTGTCCTTAGCGAAATGAGGTTAAGGTTATAGTTTTCTTAAAGAAATTAGGTTAAAATATATAAAAAATTCTAAGCATATAGACATCATGAATATAACATTCATAAATACTTGATCTTCCTGAATATTATGTTGAAAAGATGGTTGAAATTGGTTTAATAGTTTTAAAGTTATGTATGATTGAAATATTTAGGTAAATGACGTCATACATAACGTTAAACCTTAAGAGGGTTTGATGAAAATGTTTTTAAACCACTTCCAGAAAAGTGATTTTTTTTTTTTGTCTTTTCTTTTTTTTTTTTTCTTTTCAAATTTATGTTTATTTATTTATTTTTATTTTACTCATTTTATTTTATTTATTTTTTATTTATTTATTTTTTTTAATAAACATTTATTCCTCTTTTACCATAAGCCCTTTCACACATACAAAAAAACCTTTCATTCAATTTCGTAATAAGCGCTCATTTCACATATTAGGGGCCCTAAAAAGGGCCATTATGTTATTTTTCCCTATTGTTGCTGCTGCTGGAGCCAGCTTTCGAGGGTTTGAATAGCCAGCTGGTTTCCCTGCTGACTACTCCCCGCTCCAGCTGGCCCCAGATAGGTTACTGTTGGTAAATCTGGAACCTTCATTTTCTTCTCCGGCGGCTCTGCTAACAGTCGATTTAATGTCGGCTGTGCTGGTGTTGATGGTGGCGGTGACAGCGTCGGTGGGTCGGTTTGAGTACCGACCGACACCACCGATTTCTTGGCCATGAGCTGCAGCTTCTGCAGTCTAATACTTATTTTATACAGCTCACACTGGATGTTGAAAAATTCGTGTTCCATGGTTATCCGTCCCTCCTACTGTTTCGTCTTTTTATACGCTAAGTTCATACGTAAAGGCAAACCATGCTGACATGGGGTTGAACACCGTGATGAGGGTTTAGATTTGTGTTTCTCATATTTTATTTTTCACTTATAACTTAAAAGGTTTATAGTTTTTCTTATTTTTAAAAATGGAATGTGAAACAAAAAGATACTATTTATTACTACATTTATTAAAATAACTAAAAAAAAAAGTTTTTCTATATGAAATTTAACGTTATTTCATTAAAAAATTGAAAAAATTAACACTTTAACTGTTTAAATAAGCTTTTTTTTATATAATTAATTTTTTTATGTTCAGTTTTAATGAAGACTATGTATGAAACTCTAAATAATTATACATAAAAAGACAGAAAAAAAAGATGTTTTAAAGGATTTTAATATATGATATTTGTTAATGAATTAAAACAGAAATTCTGGTTTCTACTTAATTTCTTTCTAATACATTTATTCTTTCACTTTTTTAAAAAATAAAAAAAGGAAAAGATGGCAATAAAACTATAATTATGATGTAGTATGATTAAGGGTCAGTAAATGGTATGTGGTTGCTATGGTTCAACAAAGCAGACGATTGATCAAAAGAGCGCGAAGTAATTATGTTCGTATGACGAAACAGTTCAGAGAGGTAATGACAGCGTCATAAGTCCCACTCACTTTCACACAACTTTTTTTTTCTCAAACATTTACAATGACTTTCAAACTGCTTTTAAAACACTTTCACACAATTTTTTTTTCTCAAACTGTTTTTAAAACAAAATAGATAGAGTGGATGGCTCTTATAAGAGCCGGTTGGATTTTTGCTTATTTTTTTTTTTTAGAGTGCTATTCTCATTTGCCTGGTCTCAAAAATTTGAAATTTCGTGTTGGTTCGGCACATGGGGCAGGTCATTTGTCCAGTTTCATAACATCTATGGCACCATTGGTGAGTACATTCTATGCAGAGGTCATGATAACATGTTTCTGTGAAGGCTCTGCTTTGTCCCATTTTCTTAAAGCAAATGAAACACCGTGTTGTGTACTTCTCCAGCCATGCGTTGAACCAGTCTGGATATTCTTCCCTTTCTTGTGTGCAAGGCATTTTATATCCTAGCAGGAAATGGAAGTAAAATGCCATTCTGTAGTCTCCTGTTTCTATGGCTTGTAGACGAAGTCTTTTCTGGTGAAAAAACCGCATTCCTATATTCATTTCAATAAGCTCTCCATTCTCATTCAAGTAATATGTTGTCACCCACTGTCTTGATACTGCACGATCTCCCTGACTTCTTATAAAAGAAGCCATAATAGCTCTGTCAGAATCTTCTTCCTCATTGCCTGTTAAATCAATCTGGTCTCCCTCTTGACGTGCCATTTTTCTCAAACACCTCAAACAGGTTTTTTTTTATATATTCATATGGTTCCCCCCTCTCAAACCACCCTTTCCAACCTGATTCGTTCTCGTAACTACAAAACTATTGGTTCTCTGAAATAAGTATGATTCATTAGTGACCTCAACCTGTCTTAACCAGCCTTAACCTTTATTGAGCACCCCAACCCTGAAAGCAGCCTCATTTACACACGACCTCAACCCGTTCCGAGCGGCCTTGACCTTGCCTACAGTAAGTCTGAATGTAGCTGCAATTTTATTTGTCCGTGAAATGGCATGACGATTGGTTCTTAATTACGTTACGTCACTGTGCCTCTTGCTCTGTACTTTGAAATGTGCAACAATTTGTGTTAAGCAACGCTGCTCCCTTTTCTATTTTATTGATATATTCTTTCTTTTCTTAAAAAAATTGTTGTTTTTATACTTACATAACGTTTTAATACTCGTATAACTTAAAAAAAAATACTTTTATTCACTCACACATACACATACACACATACATACAATTTTTTAAAGACACATGTTGCTTATTTTGTAATAATAGAAGCCCTTAAAAGGGCTTTAATTTTTCTTCTGGATTGATTAGCAAACCCGCCCAAAGAGCTGGTTTTCTTCAATCCAGTCTTCTATACCGCCTAACGCCATCTCAATAGCGAAAAATATTTTCCATAAGTCATACGCATTCTCATCCGGCCATTCTAAAACACACTGCAAAAACACTGTGTTCCGAACACCGAGTGAAAAAAACTTATGAAACAAACCGACTCTGTCAAGGCGTAAAGACATGATTGATGCTTCACTTTCTCTTTATTTTTCCTTATATATATATTTTTTACTTATTTCATTGGTCTGTAAAAGTCTTCCTTGATTGGCTTCACTTAAAGTGTCCTTCACCTTCTATGGTCTTGAATACATGACCTGAAATGTGGGGGTGGAGAGAGAGGGAAGGAATGATTGGTTTCACTTAGTGTCCTTCACCTTCAACAATATTCAATACAAGACATGAAATGTGAGAGTGGAGAGAGGGGAAAAGTACTTGAACTGGAAGATAAAATTATACATTTTTTTTTTTTTTTCACACACACATACACACATAAAAACAGGTTTAGCTTATTTTTAAGAAATAGTGGCTCTGAAAAGAGCCGAGGGTGTTGGTTGTAGTAGTTTTTAGTAGTAGCTCTTTGAACCCTCCAAGAACTTGCATTTACATTGCCACTTGTAGTACTGATCCATGGTAAAAGGGCGGCCAACACACTTGAATGGGTGCGAGTTAAAACCACCCAAATTTTTTAGTTTAACTCCACACCAGTAGCAATCAGTGCAGTCAGCCCCCCATGCTACAGATGAGTAACTGTACCATAGGAGACCACCACACTTCCTGCAACAAAACCGGCGTGGAGCATTATGACCCACGGGACAGTTGTGTGGCTCACCCTCATACCGTAGGATAACCCAGCACTTGTAGCACTCAATGCGATTCATTTTCACTAATGCCTCACTTTCACTTTTTTCTTATATACCTCTCTTTTTCTCTCATTTCATTCGTCTATAAAAGTATTCTATGATAGGCTTAACTTTATTCTTCACATATAGTGACCTTAACCTTTACTGATGTTTAGTTATCTTAACGTTGAGTGTCCTTGACCTTCGTTTTATTTATTTTTTATTTGTTTATATATATTTTTTGTTTCTTTTATTTGTTTATTTGTTTGTTTCTTACAACTTCCAAAATTTGTGCTCATACTTGGACTGGTTAAAAAAAAAAAAAAAAAAAAAAAAAAAAAAAAAAAACACCTGTGTTCATACCCGCGCGGGTTTGAAAACAGGTGTGCTCAAACCCGTACGGGTTTCAACACACCTGTGCTCAAACCCGTACGGGTTTCAAAACACCTGAAAATACGGGTTTGAGCACGCGCGTGCCCAAACCCGTACGGGTTTGAGCACACCAGTGCTCAAACCCGTATTTTCCCACTACTGACGGCGCATTATTATTCGATTCGACCATAGTTCGTGGCGGAGGACATTCATCAGTTTTATTGATAACTTGTTTATTTTTTATTTTGGTTTTTGTTTTCTTAAGATTATTAGCAAAAATAGGAGTAGTAGTAGTAGTAGTAGTAGTAGTAGTAGTAGTAGTAGTAGTAGTAGTAGTAGTAGTAGTAGTAGTAGTAGAAGTAGCAGTAGTAGTCAGGATGTCCACGGCCTGGAAAAACCTGGAAAAACCCTGAATTTTATACATAGGTTTTCCAGACCTGGAAAACACCTGGAATTTTGAAAAATGTCCTAAAACCTGGAAAACACCTGGAAATTCAATCGCAGATACTTAATTTTTCCAGGTTCCTCCAGATTACTTTTCTCGATTTTCTGCGATCATTTTGTATTAGTTTTGCTCGTAACTGTCCTATAGAAATTTGTTTTTGTCATTGTTGAGGAGTTTTCCGCACGCGTATGTGCTATCGTATATCACATGTATTTGTTATGTGGCTTACAACTGAGGCACCTGCCGTTTTAAAGATCACTTTGTTACCCTTGAACTACACACACAGAAGATATGTTTTACCTTGCATCAGTTCATATTTTGGATTACATTTATATTTTGCAATATTATTTTTTCGTCTTTTGCAATTTTTTGTTATCAAATGGCGTTTGACAAAAAAAATTGTTTCATGCAAGTTTTCATAATTCAGTGGTCCTGGGTACGACGTTAAATGGCCTGTCCTCCCGTGAGTCGGGGACCCTTTTTACTTTGACTCACATTTTGAGTTTCTAGGTCTTTGTTATCTTTTCTGTCGACAAAATACATGTTTCTGATTTTTTATTTTTATTCATTCTATTTCCTCTTTTATATCTAATATTTTTAGGGGGCTTGAATGTATGTGCGTATGTTAAACTTTTTCGTGTGCGTATGTTAAACTTTTTCTTTTTGGGTAGCTTCCATTCGAATTAAATGCATTTTAAATACTTCATTTTTTGGCCTAACAGTATTCGTTTCAGAATTTTTCTGTCTTTCTTTGTTTGGTAACTGGGCTTGGTCATGTCCTTGTTTATGAGTGTCATTAACAAAGTGTCGTGTTTTACACAGGACACTTTACCAGACTTTTTCAGTTGCTGTTGTTTTTGTGTGTTATGTTATTTTTTGTGCGGATATCCGCAGCATGTGGCGCTCTAGTAAAAGTCTGATGGTAAATTTTTAGTTTTTAGTTTTTTCAATAAAAACTTATCAACAACCCCCCTCCCCCATCTAAAAAAATAGAAGCCCCGGGGCTCTAATTAGGAAACTATTTCCTAATAGAAGCCCCGGGGCTTCTATTTTGGTTTCTAATTGAGCGCCTGAAATTGGCCTATGCTCTCTACGCTGGGTTGTTTGTTTTCGATTTTAATGACACGGTCCGGATGATTTTTTTAATCGCTTAATCTTTTCATCGCGTCCGTCGCGTTTTGTGTGTGTGTGTGTGTGTGTGCGCATGTGTGTGTGTGCTGTGTGTGTGTGTGTGTGTGTGTGTGTGCGTGTGCTTAAACAGCACAGTGCAGAGGAACGAAACAAAGGACAGAGATTATCTTCTGTGGGACAATGACTCCGAAATCTGGCATCTAAAGACAGTGATGGGAAATAATTGAATGAGTCTTTACAATGAGTAAAACACCAACGCAGTGATTGGTACAAACAGGGATTAACCTGTGGCACAGGGCTTCACTGCTCAAGAGAGTGATGGGGAGCAATTGAAACAAAACATCAAGGCAGTTATCTTTAAGAACACAATGAAGTTTGTTTTTTTTTGCATATTATTTATTAATTATTTTATTAAATAATTAAAACTCAAAATCCTAGAAAAAATTCTCAAGGCCCTTTTGTCCAACTTTTCATTTGGGGCCGTTTTGGGAAAGGCCTTTTTGGGAAAGGCCATTTTGGGAAAGACCCTGATGTCCAAGGCCCTTTTGTCCAGCTCCTTTCTGTCCCGGATTCGTATTAACATGACACTGTTCAGCTTGTTATTTCAATCTTTTTAATGGATAATAAAAATAGAACGAGTATTTTCCACTTGCATTTATTTCTTTTATTTCTGTAAACAACAATAAGAATAAAAAGTGCATTCTGAATTTTTATTATGTACATAAAATTTCCTCACAGTTACAACTTTTGAACAGCTTGTTATTGTTATTCGACACATACACAAACACACATACAAACACACACACAAACACACACGCATACAAACACACGCACACGAACACAGACACACACACACACACACAGATATATATATATATATATATATATATATATATATATATATATATATATATATATATATATATATATATATATGTGTGTGTGTGTGTCTGTGTGTCTGTGTGTATGTGTGTGTATTCCATAACTCGAACGTCGAGGGACCCAGGGAAAGAGTTCGAGTTATCGAATATCATGACGTGCCTAGGAAATTTTTTTGCAATAATACATTCGTCCATTTATTTCACCCATTGTTATTAATGAAACTCATAATAATAAGAAACAAATAACTATTTATTACAACTGAAATACAGAATACTGTATATTGTCAATGCACAGGATTTTCAAACGCGTCTCGAGTTCATGACCTCGGAAGCCGGGTATAAAAACCAGTCATGCATTTCTGAGTAGCAGTAGCTGCTTGATTCTTTTCAAGCCAGCTCAACTACCAGCTGATACCATCGAAAGCTTCACTCGCTTGGTTCAAAGTAGAGCATCGTAGTGATGCTTCTCCAGACTATCCTGTACGGTTTACATACTACGTCTTGGTTCGGGTTCAGGTCAGCACTTCGGTACACAAGGGATTAGGAATTAAGATAAGGGCTCTTATTGCACCACTTGAAAACAATACACGCTTACAAACAATACATGATGCGTTTAGATGGAGTCGAATTGTCACCAATAATGGGGTTGTTTAAACAAGAGTGTGCTACAAATAGCATGTGTCGGTTTTATTTACAAACACGCAGATTTAAGCCCCCAAAAAGGTTCGAGTCATGGATGGGTACCCGTTATGGACAGTTCGAGTTATCGAATATGCTATAAGACTACCAGTGAAAAAAAAGAACGAGACAAAGCAAAAATATTCGAGTTACCGAACAGTTCGAGTTATCGAAGTTCGAGTTATTGAATATGGACTATATATATTACATGAGTGAAATCAAGCTATGTATACATAGCCTAGGCTATGAATACATGGCCTGATGCGACTATCTATACATAGCCTAGGCTCTTTACTCATAGCCTGAATTTGCAGTCAAAAAATTTCACTCATGGACTGAAATGTCAGATGACATTGATTGCTACCTTTAATACTTATTTGTGAGTGTTTTAATTGCAATTTGGGGTTCAAAGTAATATTATTTTCAACACTAATTGATGTCTGAGATGGACAGTCTTCAATCATGTATACATACTCATAGGTATCCGGACATAACGGCGACGGTCAAAACGGCGAATGCCATAACGGAGAAGGCCAAAACGTCGACATCCAAAACGGCGACAAGTGCAACCCCGGACAAAACGGCGACGGAGTTTTTTTTAAGTTTATGCTTTAAAACGCTTATCAAAAAACAAAAAACAAAAAAAAAAAAAACAAAAATCCACAACAAAGCCAACACAGTTTATTTAACCATCAGAGATAAATAAATTTGAACACAGTGCAGCATTTTTCCCAACGTGCTCTTCCTGCCCTCCCTAACCACCTCCTTCCTGCCACCAGTCACTGTCTCAGTAATCTGCTCAAGGAATTATTTGCTCACTTACCTTTTCTCAGGTAAAAATGAAAATTATTTTCTCAGCTAAAATAAAATTTAATCTTCTCTTTCATTAGTGTGGATTCGTATATAATTCACATAACCGATACAGATAAGGATTAGCTCAGTAAGTCGATTAAATTTCATCGGTCTTTCAGTGCCGATAATCCGAAGTCCTTTTAAAGGCATTCTTAGATGAGCCCTCTATTGATGTCGTTTCACGTGCAATAACGGATTAGTGGACACATACGCTAAATACATTGTCTTTAAAAATGTACTTATTTCCCCCCCCCCCCCCCCACACAAACACGATGGATTACCGTATAATTGCAATTAGGAATATATGAGAAAATGAGTGTTAAATTATCCATTTTATTTTGGCCTTAAAATTTAAATATTGGTTCCAATTATACTTATCTTCAAGTAGAAATGAATCGATTTATCTGGCACCACTATTCTTTATATTTTGATTTTTAACATTAAATTATTAATCTTCGTCGCCGTTTTGTTCAGGGTTGCACTTGTCGCCGTTTTGGCCATCGCCGTTTTGGCCGTCGCCGTTCTGGCCGTCGCCGTTTTGTCCGGGATTCATACTCATAGCCTAGGCTATGTATACGTAGCCTGATTTCACTCATGGCCTGTAAAATATATATATATATATATATATATATATATATATATATATATATATATATATATATATATATATATATATATATATATATATATATATATATATATATATATAAGAATATGTATAAATCATGGGTCTGGATGTTTTGTATTGGATTCGGACACGTGTGAAGGGCGGGTGTAGGAGATAATACCACCGGACAAAATAACACGAAACATAATAGTACCAAGGAAATGAAAACTAGGACAAAATACCACCACAATCTTTCATTGCTTTCTGATCACCGGAGCTATTCATAACTGAATGTAACTAAAACAAACGTAAAACTAGAAACTCATTCGGCTAGCGAAATGTTAAACACTTGACAAAAATTAGAACGCACAAATACTTCCTTCAATGGGTTATTTCTTGAATAATATATTGCAAACAACACAGCTTGAATACGTCTTATAAGCCGAGTAGTGTTTGGTTTTTGTTGACTTCAGGTTTTATTTGCTGATCAGACATACGCCGTGTTATCTATTTACGCAGTGAGAGGTCGCACAAAGCTAAGCAACTGTGTGTTCTGTAATGTGCGATAAATACTCTTTTCACATGGCGTTTCAAACAAGAAAACAAAATCGAAGCAGAAAATAAAAAAGTGTCATGTACACGTTTATATCAAGTTCTACCTAAGTCCTAAGTTTCGTGGCCCTAGGCCCGTAGTGTCAGCTGAGTAGATGACACAAAAATCCGTTCACTGTTGAGAAAAAAGACAAACCAACGGCTGCTCGCACAAATTTAGAAACACCGTGAAAGTCAAAGGCTGGTCAAGTGTTAATACATTCACTGAGGGCATTCTACTTTACTGTAACGGTTCTTAAAGTCTCTACAATTCCATAAAGAAACCTTTGAACTTACTTTCACTGAGGACAGTCTACTGTCACTGTTCTTAAATTCTGTACAAATCTACTAATACCGTACAATGAATATTTTACTTTCCGAAACGCACGTGGTGGCCTACACCGCGGAGAAATTCTTGAATATCCTTCCGGCCATGAGAGTAGTCTGCGCAGAGGTTTTGCAAATGCTTCTGCAGTTCAACGTAGGCGCGTCTCATGCGCTTTTTCGGGCGTTGGCCATTCGCGTCCTGCGTCACCAAAGTTGACACAATGTGCTGTCGTGAATCGGCTTCTGAATCGTAATGCAAGAAACGCTCCGATTCGTCACCTCACGGTTGATTCCCACTCATCAGGGATTACCAACTGGGCCAGCGTAGGCGTATCTTTCGGTAAGGTTCCTCGTTTTTGGCGACGAATGGTTCTCCGATAGCTCTAGAGGTCACCAATCTGGACCCGTACTGCGTTACTTGTGTTCTGGATTTTCCGCTAGAATCTAAGCTGGGCACGTCATGACGTTCTTGGCCTTCTCGGACATTGCACTGCAGAATTTCGCGTATGCGATGGCGTTTTCGTCAGGCTCATGACATTGCTCTTTAATTGACCACACGGCGGTTACATAAACGTTGGTCGTGACGGCGCTGCCGCATTTCAACTGATTCTTCTTACAACAGCTCCATCTGATCCAGTCTTTTTTTGCGTTCTGCTTGAGATACATATGCTAATTATGCCATAGCTTTTGCCCGCCCTTTTGGGAGATAGTTATTTCCATTTTTGTAGATCCTAGTTAGTTTATTGTCATGGTTTATTCCTGTTGATATTGAAATAGCAGGCTTTGAAACAAATCAATTAGTGAATCATAAACATTAGCATAAAATCTAATCAGGATTATTTCATAGCAAGATTATCTATTAACTTTTAATTTTTTTTTTATTTTTTAGTGCTTGAAAAATATCTTAGCCGGAAGGTTTGTCAATTATGAACGAAAAAGCACAAAAAACTCTCAAAGCGGCATCTTATGGTATTTTCCTTCTATATTTTATTTATACCTTTTATCAAACTATTATTGGTGCAATAATAATAAATTTGACAATAATGAAAACTTCACATTGCCGAAGTATTGTTAATGCAATTTTGCTTTCTTGCAGACAACATATTTTTCGAATACCAACATTGTACGTGCGAATTGCGAAATGCTCAAAAATACTTGTCAGAACTCTTTTTTCAAGAATAGGTTGAATAAGTGAGGAAAAATTCTTATGTTTGAAATCGATATTCTTCCCGAAATTTTTTTGTCTGAGTAAGAAGTTTTGTTCTTTTCTCGATGCCTTTCAGAATAGAAGCAATTTTTTAGTGTTCGGTGTATGTCTTTATTACTTGATATAAATACTTTGTAATAGACATCTTTTTACCATTTAAATCCTGCCACATCAAAAATAAATTGCATCTTTTTATAGTGATTTTTAACAAACGTCCCGTATTATCTTTAACATACTTCGGTGTTATCTTTGACTTACTTCCCGTTATTTCACATACAATGACAATAATTGTAATCAGCATTATATTTCCTTCATACTTCTCTTGCGAACTTTAGATATACGAAACAAAACGAAAATATTTACAAAACAAAAGAGAGTATACGTTAATACATGCATTTTATTTTCAATAAAAATGAGGAAATGCGAAAGATAAAATATATTTCAAGCACATAGTTTGCATAATCATTTAACTATGAAAAAAATCCCGTTGATTTTGATCTTTTAAGAGTTATCAAGTAATTTACTAAATTTGTGCTGAAACTTATTTTCGCCTTTATGGTTTAAAAAAGCTTTATTGGAGCAGCTAGATAAATATCTATTCATTTGTACAAATTTACCAAATTTCTTTAATTAAGTGTTTCTTTTATTTTCAGCGATTGCGTTCTTTCATGTTTTGTTTCGATATTTATTTAAAAAACATTCTGTTCAAAAGAACTATGTTAATTAACAACTGTTAATCTGTTATCTTAATATGAATGAAATAATCAGATAATCTGGGTCATTCAATGAAAAAGCTTCGAAATTGTGCAAAGCATTCCCGCACACAGCAACACCACGCGTAAACAATTTGGAAAGCGCTGAAAATATAAAAGAAGGTAAAAATCCAATACCATAATCGTATTTAGGATAAAGATATAAGTTCTATATTTGGTGTGTCACAAAAGTTTGACTTAGAGGAAAATTCTTCGAAGCACTTCGCGTACACCTGACTGAAAGTTGCTCATAATATCTTTATTTCGTGATGTAAATTAAAAATTTTGATATGTCCTGAAAGCAGACTAAACACTGAATATAATCATATTTACATTTTGCCTTCGCCGTTGAAATTTAGCTTGAAACACAGTATATCGCCAATCGTTACCAAAAAAAACTTTCCACGCCTACCTTGAATGATCGCTTCTAACATAAACAAGAAAGAGGTTCATTATCAAACGCCATGACTACATTCACCAAAGCCTTCCAGTAACGAGGTAAACTCCTTGTGCCGTCGTTGTACTGAACCTTGATGCGGAATTCCAGATGGCGCCATTTCTTATTCCTTTCTGGAGTTGGTTGATCCTGTCAGCGGCGGAGCACGTCAGCTCGGTAGTCTTCTGTTCGTCTTTCAATTGACGAATGAAGTACCACAGGGACAGGTGCCACCTGGCAACATCTCCGTTACACTTGTAGTGGGACTCCTCCACGTGGATGTTTGGTCAGATATCGTTCCCACGGGTGCACACATTCCACAGAACAGGTTCAAAGCTGCCGTTCAGGTAGTTGGCTTTAAAGTAGCGAATGACGTCCGCCAGTGCCGGGTGACGACGGATTCAACGGCGGGTCGACTCCGAGTTGGCGTGTAGATGGAAGGTGTTGCGGACCAGGGGAAGAGGAAGATATCCAAGGACCATGAATTTACGAATACACTTCAGCAGTTCCGCGCTCCGCTTGTACTCTGCGGAGACCTAGTTGTTCAATCTTTCTCAACAACCTCTTGCATAAGTGAAACACTTACGCTGTCCAACTCGGTTTGGACAGCCGAAATAATGGCTTGTTCGAAGTTACACACAACCTCGGTCTGTTTCAGTCGGTGGCCAGTGACGTGGCGAACGCAGTCCTTCACGTGACTCAGCAGCTGGCGATAGTGACCGATCGTCTTCCTGACTAGAAGACCCATGACAAATGGAAGAACCCATCCATGGTACAGACAGTGGATCGTCACGAATTGCTGGAAATGTCTGAGCAGGTTTTGAACGTTCCATCGATAAAAACGATTAAATCGTATTCAATGCCATACTCTAAACGTCAAGATAGCGAAGTGAAGAAGATGCTTGACGCAGGGATTATCGAAGAATCGCAATCAGAATATAATTCGCCGATCGTACTCGTCAAGAAAAGGACGGCACCAACAGATTCTGTATCGATTATAGACAACTCAACATTGTTGAGAAATTCGATGCACAACCGATGGGGAACTATGAAGACATCATGGCTAAAGTTGGAAAAGACAAATACTTTTCGAAAATCAACTTCACAAAAGTTTACTGGCTAATCCCAATGGAAGAGTCGTCACAGAAATATACTGCTTTATCGACGCCTAGTGGCTGTTTACATTTCCGACGAAACCCATTTAGACTACTGAATTCTGGGGACGCATTCAACAGAGTTATGCTCAAATTTCTTTCCGACCTACAGAATGTCGATAACTACGTTGACGACTTACTACCGCACACCAGTCAATGGGAACAACATTTGCGCTTACTACGAGAACTTTTCACCAGAATACGCGCCGCAAAACTAACTGTGCGAAGATCAAAATGTTTCATCGGCTACGACAACATTAATTTCACCGGAAACCTTGTCGGCAACGATTCTTTACAAATAGAAGAGGATAAACTTCGAAAAATCCAAGACGCTCTTCGACCGACAACAAAGAAGCAAATATGCTCCTTCTTAGGCTTTGCAGGCTTCTACCGCAAATTCATCCCAAAATTAGCAGAAGACACCGCGCCGCTGGCAGATTTGATGAAAAAGTTTCAACCAACGAAAGTGGAGTGGAAGGAACCACAAGAACGTGCATTCACCAAATTGAAAGAACTTTTGAACAGTGCATTGATTTTTGTTATGTACAGACGCATCGGACACCCTGCTTGGAGCAGTGCTTTTACAACAATTTAACGGCCGCCCATTCCCAATCGCTTACTCTGGTCGCAAACTGTTATCTCGCGAGAAGAACTTTTCCATGATAGAGCCTGAATACCTCACAGTTGTATTCGGTGTGATGCGAATCGCCAAGTACCTGTAAGGCAGAACATTTATGCTCGAAATCGACCATGCGCCGCTCGCATATTTACGAAAAGGAAAAGTCAAAGGCGAACGTTTCATGCGCTGGGCACTTTTCTTTCAAAATTACAATTTCGGCATCAAAGACATCAAGGGAACCGAAAACATCGGAGCGGATTGCCTGAGCAGAATGCGACATTTTTGTGTAAACAGCTCGATTATGGCACTTCTATATAGTTAATCATTGTAATATGTTTGTTTCGTTGAGATCTGCATTCTACCAGCTTCCGCGTTTAACGATTTTAGAAATTTTGTTACTGTTTTCTACATTTCTACGGCTTGATATGTAATTCACATCAGGTCACGTGATTTGATACGCTTTTATCGGCAGTAAGTTTATTTGTGGAAAATGGACGTTTTAGATTAAAAACGTGCCAATTTGTAATTTTTGCTTTGTTTCGTGCTAAAACGTGCTAATTTGTAATGGTGTTTTTCAACCCCTTAAAGTAATTCTTGCGTAATTTTTCATGCATATTGATAGGTGTTCTTGACCTCTCCCGTTGCATCCTCATCCGTCCAGATTTCTTTCAGGATGTCGAGTGGTCCTTTGACTTTTCGCCCGAATAAGAGCTCAAACGGGGAAAATCCTCTGCTCGCCTGAGGAACCTCTCGATACGCGAAGAGTACGGCGGGAAATATCGATTCCAGTCGTCAAGATCTTCTTTAGAACTCCATTGATCCGTTCACTAAGTCCATTACACTTTGGATTGTACGGTGTTGTGAATAATTGTCTGACGGATACCAAACGTGTCACTTTTTTCATGAGCTCCGATATAAGTTGACTGCCTGGATCACTCGAAATTTCAACAACAACAGTGTCGATCCAATTCAAAGCAACCGCTTCCGGATACCGTGTAGCGTAGTCAAAACGCAGTGGCTCTCCCAATCCAACAATTGGTTCTTCGTGATGAGATCTTTGCGGGACAGCATTGTCGTAACCCTTGTCCTTAAGTACGACCACGTTTCGCACAGACCAGCTTTCCGCAGACAGTGCCAGTATATGGTATTGTTCCTCCGTTGGCCAAATGCAGTTTTCCATCTTTCACGTTCTCAGAGAGTATGTCACTTGTCATTTGTTGGCTTCCGATCGGAGTTGTTCGTTCCGCGCCAACTCTGTGGTGCATTTCCTGGTGGTGAGCGGTTCGATCTATAGGTGAAGTCCCGCGATGATTCGTTTCGTCGTGAAGTGGTTCCTTCCAGATCATTCTTAGCTTTAAAACAATCGTGTGCAAAATGGCCAGAGCCGTTGATGCAGCTAACGACTGTTGTCTGAAATTTGGAAAGTGGTAACGTTTGGCTCTGTGGCGACGGCTTTCCTCTCGCCATTTGGCTCTGTGGCGACGGCTTTCCTCTCGCCTGTTCAATGGTTCCACCATGTGCTTTGAGATACTGCTAACTCGCTGCTACACTTATTTTATCTTTTAATATTTTACGAATTTTCCACTGATGCACAATATTGTGACGTTACCATGGTTACTTCACATACTACATACAAATGTGATAAATTTTAAGTGTAAATTGTGATAAAATTTATCACATTTGTGTGTAGTATGTGAAGTAACCATAGCAACGTCACAATTTTGTGAAATATGTACCTGAAGAAAACTGTATCAGTCGAAAATTCGCAAAATATTAAAACATAACACTTAAAAAGACTTTTTATTTCATACAATTATTGATAATTGTGAAGTAACCATAGCAACGTCACAATTTTGTGAAATATGTACCTGAAGAAAACTGTATCAGTCGAAAATTCGCAAAATATTAAAACATAACACTTAAAAAGACTTTTTATTTCATACAATTATTGATAATTGTGAAGTAACCATAGCAACGTCACAATTTTGTGAAATATGTACCTGAAGAAAACTGTATCAGTCGAAAATTCGCAAAATATTAAAACATAACACTTAAAAAGACTTTTTATTTCATACAATTATTGATAAAAGTGTGCACAGAAACATTTTTAAGCTAGTGATTGTCAGAATATTAGAATTTTACATTTTAGGGGCGATTTGTGTACCTAATTATCAAAATGATTGTTGTGGGATTAATTGTAAAGTTTTGGTGACTTTGCAGTTGTTGGGGTATGCAAAAGTGATTCTCCGGAAATGTATGTGTTGTTGTCGAGCCGTGTGTGAATATGTGGTGGCTTGAGTGTTTTGAGAGTGCTTGTGATTCAGTTTGTGCCCCACTCTGTTTGTTGTGGTGTCTGCTTTGTGAGAATGCAGGAAAGCGCCTGTTGGTGAGATCTTTTCCCTTCTGATGTTGAGAAATGATGAATGGTCGAGTGAATTTGTCGGGTAGCTGTTGATGTTTTACATTATATTATGTTGATATTAAAACATAACACTTAAAAAGACTTCTTATTTCATACAATTATTGATAAAAGTGTGTACAGAAACATGTATAAGTAAGATAATAATTGTTGCTCTGCTGCATACGGTATAAAACGTGACAGGACCGCATCGATCGGTTTATAATTTATGGGGATCTTGGTGTAGTGAACACGTTGGTACTAGTTTCAAGTTCGTTTGAAGTCCTTTTGATAGATTTCCTGCCATTTAAAAATTTACTTATATATTAAGTATGTCAGATATCTTCAGAAGTCAATACCAAAATTTCAAGTTTTTCACAGCATTATGTAGAAAACGTAAAGATTGTGCATATGGCAATATTTTAGTGTTTGGAACTTTTCATTTTGTCGATTTTTCAGACGAGGAAAATTTTTGTGCTACCCAGCACAAACTTTTTATGTAGTTTCCAAATATTCAAAAAAACTCTATAGACTGAACCCGATAGTGCCACTTTATAGACGAGGAAGTGATCGTTTCAAAAAAATCACTTTTTGGTCGCTACGTAACTTGTAAGATACGTTTTTGGTCAGCTATTTTCTCAGTGGTGCATGGTTTAAGCGGGCAGCTCTTTGATTGGTTACACTTTTAATTAGCTGCGGTTGTTCTGCCAGCAACTATATAAGGAACGCGCTTGCTACGCTATCAACAGTCGATTTTATGAAGGCATAGAGGCCACACGTCAGGTGTGGGACCTAGTGGTAACCAGGGAGTTGCTATTGTGGTGCTGGTGCACGGAGAGTTGTAGTTTCGGATAAAGTGTTAAGTAAGGAAAAAACGGATATTCAATAGAGAGATTAGTTTACTTTCACAGCCGTTTTACTTGGATATGAAAAAAACGGAATTTCAGTAATTATAAGATATTGTAATCAGTCTTGTGTTCGTTCGTTGCCATACCTCTTCGTGAAAGTCAACGACGCACAACGCTGGGACAAGAAGATACACGAGACTAACAGTAGTCATATCGCTCATATATGTAACTTTTAAGGCTTTCGGTATATTTGAATATCTTTTTTTAATTTTTATGAAGTATTTTGACTCATAGTTCCTTGCTGTGCATTGTACTTTTAACACGCATTGATATTGTTAAGCATTAGTATTTAAATCTCAAGATTTGTCAAATTATAGAAAGTTTTCAGTAAAAGAGAGCGAAATTAAAAGAGTGCCGAAATTTTCTGTCACGTGGTTCAGTGTATCCTATAGAATTGCTGAGTGTAATTCTCTTCACGAATATTTACCTTTTCGACACGGAACTGCAAGTGCCCAACAACGGCAAGTAAACAAATAAAAAGTAAATAAAAAACCTGTGATGTGATCGGACGATAATTTAGGAGGGAAACGTTCCTATTGGTAAACTTTCGGCACCCTGTAACTTTTTTGGCACTCTAACTCATAAGGCGGGCAGGTGCGGGGTTCCATACACTCGGTTTTAACAAATTCTAAGGGCAGAAAGAGACCAGTTTGGATACAAAAATTAGCATGAAAAGTGAAGTAAGTGAAATAGTAAAAAAGGATGTATGTTCGATTAAATATTAAAGTTGTACTGTTTTGAGTAATGAGAGAGAACGATCGAGTTATGTGAAAAATCATTGTGCAGATGTCATTCAAGTAAAAGGATTCACAGCAAGACTGTTCTGTGTAACAACTAGATCGTATTGAGTAAATTAAAATCAGATACTGGACAGAACTTAGCGAAATTTGCAAGAGGGTGATAAAGTGAAAATAACTTTAAAGTTGGAATAAATATTAAAAACATTCAGCTGTAAAGAAAGAAATAATTGTATATTGTGAATCTTATGAATTGTATTAACAACAAAACTGACTTCCAAGATATGTATAGAAAAAGAACTAATGCGATAACTTTGAGTAAAATAGAGAACAGCATTGAACAAAAATAAAATACGATCACTCCGTGATAAAAGTCATTGACACCTTAAGCGATAACCCGCTGCTAGACTTTAACAAATTGGGGGGCTCGTCCGGGAATAAGGTTACAACATCATGGAGCGTGAAAAGCGTGAATGGATGGCTCTAGGTCAAAGAACTACGATAATTCGAACAGCGCGAGGAATATAAGCAACGAGAACGCAACGCTCGTGAGCGCAAGGCCCGAACTCAAGAGCGTGAAGATCGCATCCGAGAGCAAGAAATGGAGCATGAACGACAGCGGGAACAACACGAAAGAGAAATGGAACGCATTCGCGAAGAAACACGCATCATAAAAGGGCGAGTACAAGCGAATACAAGGCGAATCACATGCACAAGAACGCGGAGACAGACCGGTTCAAGCCAGTCGCCCCAAACTGCCAAAGTTCGATGAAAAAGTGGATGACATTGATGCATTTATCGAAAGATTGGAACAATTCGCACGCACTCAACGATGGCCCGAAAATACTTGGACAATGAGTCTCAGTGCTATACTAACATTGGAAGGCTTTGAAAGTGTATGGCAGTATGCCGGTAGATGAAGCGGATCATTATCAAACGCTGAAGACCGCCATCCTCCGACGCCATCAACTTACCATAGAGGGATTTGGTACAAAGTTTCGCGAGATAAAGCCCGACAAAGAATTAGTACGTTAGTTTTGTGTTCCACAGAAACGATTTTTCACACGATGGATAGGCATGTCGGATATTCAAAAGGATTACGAGCATCTGTGTGACTTACTACTGTGTGAGCAGTTTACGAATATGTGCAGTAATGAACTCAGCCTCTTTTTACGTGAACTTTCTCCACGCGACATGGATGAGATGATGCGACTCGCTGAGCAATATATCGAAGCTCACAACGGAAGTATCGCCCAAACGAGGACGAAACACCACCGCCATACTCGCGTTCGCCGCAACAGCCTAATAATTGCGCTAGCAACCAAATGCAGTCGAATTGCTACTACTGTGGGAAATCCGGACTCTTTGCGCGCCACTGCATAAAGGCAAAAGCAGATCACAAAGACAGTGCTCCTCGAGGAAACGATTTCTCTTATGCATCAAAACGCCAACATCACACGAATTCACCGAAAAACTGCAATGGCAACCGTGACGTTTACAAGGCATCTAACGCAAAGACAGGTGCTGTAGGAACTAAACCCGCAAAAGACATGATGAGCGAGAACATAAAAGACAAGCTATGCCTCACGAGCGGTGACGCTATTCCATATACAGGCGCGATTTGTGAGAAATTGGAATATACGAAGCGACTGCCGCTCTGCAGAGGTCTAGTTTACGGGAGAAAAGTGATTGTCTTAAGGAATACCGGCTGTGATAGCGCAGAGATCCGCAAAGATTTGGTACAAAAGAAGAAATGACGAGCGACAAGAGTGATTGTTTTAAAGGACGGGACGATTAGGACATTCCCAATGGCTCGGATAAGTGTTGTCAATAATTCTATGAAATAAAAAGTCTTTTTAAGTGTTATGTTTTAATATTTTACGAATTTTCGACTAATACAGTCCTCTTCATTTACATATTTCACAAAATTGTGGCGTTGATATGGCTACTTCACATACTACACACAATTGTGATAAATTTTATGTGTAAATACACATGAATCCAATGTTTACTCAAAATGATAATATAATTGCAAACAAAGTTGAAATCATATCAAAAACATAGAATGATAACATTTCGACTAAAAAAAATTAATAAGATAGAATAATTCACATTCTTTCAATGTCCCAAAACACAACTTAATTTTGCAATTAATTTTTGTTCTAACAATTTTCGTTTGGGAGTGTCTTTACAAATACAAATCACAGCACAGACCGGAAGCTAGAAGAAACTACAAAAAGGGATATTGAGCAACACGTCGCTTCCGAAGTCAAATCAGCTGAACCGCTCACTGTCAACCGTTTTTGCCAGTCATGTGACGTGTGTCAACAAACTGTACCAAAAGGACACATTAACAAAGTGCAACTCGGGGAAATGCCTTTGAAAGAGTCTCAGTTGATCTAATCCAAAGGCATCCAAACAGTGCCAGTTGCAGAAGCGTTACTCGAAGTATTCAGTAGAGTCAGACTTCCACGAGAAATACTCAGCGAACAAGGCACACAGTTCACCTCGGATTTAATGAAAGAAGTCGCACGGCTCATTTCAATAAAGCAACTTTTCACAACGCCATACAGTCCGAAGTGTAATGGACTATACGAGTGAATTAATGGCGTATTAAAGAAGATGTTGTCTCGCATGTACCAGGAGCGACCAAAAGACTGATCGTTACTTGCTAGCTGTTTTGCTCGCTTATCCCGAAGTACCGCAAGCATCTACTGGTTTCTCGCCATTTGAGTTACTTTGCGGCACACAAAGTACGTGGCCCGTTAGACATTTTGAAAGATATTTTGCTTGAGGAAGATTCCACTAGAGAAGTCGTTAGCACGTACCAGTCTTGCAGCTCGATATCGCTTAAGGGGTCAATGACTTTGATCGTATTCTATGTTGTGTGCGATTTTCTATTTTTCCAGTGTTGAATGTTTGTATTTTTCTGATATCGGTTGTGCAAGTGAAACAAATATCCGGATCTTCATTCTCTCAGTTTTATTGTCACTACAATTCACAACATGCGCTAAGTTCTATCCAGTATCTGATTTCAATTCACTCAATACAATCTAGTTCTAACACAATGAACAGAACAGTGCTATAAATCCTTTTTACTTGAACGCTATCTGCACAACGATTTTTCACATAACTCGATCGTTCTCTCTTATTACTCAAAACAGTACAACTTTAATATTTATTTTAATATATATCCTCTTTTTTTACTCTTCCACTTTACTTCACTTTTCTCGTTAATTTTGTATCTAAACTGGTCTCCTTCTGCCTCTTAGAATTTTTGAAAACCGAGTGTGTCGAAACCCACGGCTGCCCACCTTATATATCCCCGTGATAGTGCCGAAAGTTTGCCAATAGAAACGTTTCCCTCGAAAAGGTAAATATTTATTTTCGTGAAGAGAATTTCACTCAACAATTCTATTGGATACACTGAACCACGTGACAGAAAATTTCGGCCCTCTTGATTTCGCTTAATTCTACTAAAAATTTCTATAATTTGACAAATCTTAAGACTTAAAAACTAATGCTTTACAATATCAATGCGCATGAAAAGCACAATGCACAGTAAGGAACTATGATGCAAAATCCTTCACAAAAATCAAAATTCACACATTTATCCACAAATTTGAACAAAAATTAAAGAATGGTATATAGATAGCCTTAAAAGTTACATATACGAGTGGTATGACTACGAAGTCACCAAAACTTTACAATTAGTCCCCCAACAACGATTCTGATCATTGCGTACACAAATCGACCAAAAATATAAAATTCTATATTCTGACAGCAACCCCCCTCTAAGAAAATACTTAAGTTATTTTCATTCACAATGTCAGAATTGCCTTAACTGAACAGTTTTAATTTAACTAAGCAAGGATTACCGAAAAGCGTTAGAAAAAACCATTAAAGACGACATAAAGTATTAATTACAAATTTACACGTTTTCAATCTAAAACGTCAATTTTCCACAAATAAACTTACTGCTGATAAAAACGTACATGATTAGTATCAACTCACGAGACCTGGTGTGAATTACATACCAAAGCAGTAGAAATGTAGAAAACAGTAGCAAAATTTCTAAAATCGTTAAACGCAGAAGTTGGTTCAATGCAGATCTCGACGAAACAACCATATTACGATGATCAACTACATACAAGTGTCATAATCGAGCTCTTTGCACAAAAATGTCACACTCTGCTCAGGTAATCCGCTCCGATGTTTTCGGTTCCTTTGATGGCTTTGATGCTGAAACTGTAATTAAAGTGCCCAGCGCATGAGACGCCCGCCTTCAACTTTTATTTTCATAACTATGAGAGCGGCACATAGTCTGTTTCGAGCGTAAATGTTCTGCCATACATTTACTTGGCGAAACGCATCACACCGAATGCAATTGCGACTCATTCACGCTCTATCACGGAATAGTTTTTCTTGTGACTAGCGTAAGCGATTTGGAATGGCCGTCGCTAAATTGTTGTAAAAGCACTGCTCCAAGCCCGGCGACCTTTGCGTCTGTAAGTAACAAAAACTCTCTGTTGACGTCGGGGAGACGCATAATCAGAGCACTGTTCAAAGGTTCTTTCAATTAGGTGAAAGCGCGCTCTTGTGGTTCCTTCCACTCCACTTTTGCTGGTTGACCCTTTTTGATCAAATCCGTCAGAGACGCGGTGACTCCTGCAAATTTTCGGATGAATTGGCGGTAGAAGCCTGCTAACCCTAAGAAGGTGCTTATTTGCTTCTTTGTTGTCGGTCGACGCGCGTCTTGGATGTTTCGAAGTTTATCGTCTTCGATTTGTAAAACACCGTTGCTGACAACGTCTCCCGGTGAAATTAATGTTGTCGTAGCCGATGAAACATTTTGATGGTCGCGCAGTTAGATTTGCGTCGCGTATTCTGGTGAAAAGTTCTCGTAGTAAGCACAAATGTTGTTCCCATTGACTGGTGTGCGGTAGTAAGTCGTCAACGTAGTTATCGACATTCTGTAAGCCGGAGAGTAATTTCAGCATAACTCTGTTAAATGCGTCCCAGTAATTCACTAATCCAAATGGGTTTCGTCAGAATTGTAAACAGCCACTGGGCGTAGAGAAAGCAGTATATTTCTTTGACGATTCTTCCATTGGGATTGGTCAGTAGCTTTTCGTGAAGTTGATTTTCGAAAAGTATTTGTCTTTTCTATGGTAAGTTGATAGCGTCGGAGGATGGCGGTCTTCAGCGTTTGATAATTATCCGCTTCATCTACCGGCATACTGCTATACACTTCCATTGCCTTGCCAGTTGGGATAGCACTGAGCCTCATTTTCCAAGTATTTTCGGGCCATCGCTGAGTGCGTGCGAAACGTTCGAATCTTTCGGTAAAAGCATCAATGTCATCCACTTTCAGTTGGCAGTTTGGTGCGACTGGCTTGAGCCGGTCTGTCTACGCCTTCTTGTGCAAGTGGTTCGCCTGCTTGTGCTTTCGCTTCGATGAGGCGTGTTTCTTCGCGAATGCGTTCCATCTCTCTTTCGTGTTGTTCACGCTGTCGTTCACGCACCATTTCTTGCTCTCGGATGCGATCTTCACGCTCTTGAGTTCGGGCCTCGCGCTGTCGTGTGTTGCGTTCGCTTTCAGCTGCCTTATCTTCCTCGCGCTGTACGAATTGTCGTAGTTCTTCGTCTTTGTTTCCAAGCGCTTGACCTAGAGCACTGCATTCACGCATTTCACGCTCCACGATATTGTAACCTTGTTGCGATCGATCCCGGACGAGCAAACAATTTGTCAAAGCCTAGCAGCGGATAATCGCTTAAGGTGCCAATGACTTTTATCACGGAGTGATCGTATTCTATTTTGCGTGCGATTTTCTATTTATCCAGTGTTGAATGTTTGTATTTTTCTGATATCGGTTGTGCAAGTCAAATAAATATCCAGATCTTCATTCTCACAGTTTTATTGTCACTACAATTCACAACATGCGCTAAGTTCTATCCAATATCTGATTTCAATTCACTCAATACAATCTAGTTCTCACACAATGAACAGAACAGTGCTATAAATCCTTTTTACTTGAACGCTATCTGCACAACGATTTTTCACATAACTCGATCGTTCTCTCTCATTACTCAAAACAGTACAACTGTTACATTTATTCTAATACATATCCTCTTTTTTACCATTCCACTTTACTTCACTTTCCCGCTTATTTTGTATCCAGACTGGTCTCCTTCTGCCTCTTAGAATTTGTGAAAACCGAATGTGTCGAACCCCGCGGCTGCCGGCCTCATATACCCCCGTGATAGTGCCGAAAGTTTGCCAATAGAAACGCTTCCCTCCAAAATTATCGCTCAATCACATCACAGCTTTTTTGTTTACATGCCGTTGTTGGGTACTTGCAGTTCCCTGTCGAAAAGGTAAGTAGTTTCATTCTTGAAGATAAATACACTGAGCCACTTGACAGAAAATTTTGGCCCTCTTTTGATTTCGCTTCCTTTTACTAAAAAGTTTCTATAGTTTGACAAATCTTAAGATTTAAAAACTAATGCTTTACAATATCAATGCGCATAAAAGCACAATGCACAGGAAGGAAATCTGATGCAAAATCCTTCACAAAAAGCCAAATTCACACATTTATCCAGACATTTAAACAAAAATTAAAGAATGGTATTCAAATATACTGCAAGAATTACTTAAAGGCGTTGGAAAATAAAACTATTAAAGACAACACAAAGCAATAATTACAACTTTGCACGTTTTCAATATTTCAAGAAAAATGCCCAGCGCCTTCGACTTTTCCTTTTCGTAAATATGCGTGCGGCGAATGGTCTGTTTCAAGCGTAAATGTTCTGCCGTACAGGTACTTGTCGAATCGCATCACATCGAATACAACTGTGAGGCATTCACGCTCTATCATGGAATAGTTCTTCTCGCGAGATAACAATTTGCGGTTAGCGTGAGCGATTCGGAATGGATCGTCGCTAAATTGTTGTAAAAGCCCTGCTATAATCCCGGTGTCCGATGCGTCTGTACGTAACAAAAACTCTCTGTTGAAGTCGGGGAGACGCAAAATTGGTGCAATATTTAAAAGTTCTTTTCGAGTATAGCATTGGATACGGTGAAAATGTCGCAAAATTCACGCAAAAGCTTCCCAACGTCTTTCCTTTCAGATTCGGAAAGTTCTGTGTTGACATTTACATCAGCGATTATCTCGGTTTGCTGTATAACCGGAAGTGTCACTAAATGCGCTTCGTTATGATAGTCATCGTCGATCTCTGCGACTGCGATGCGAGTGAATGCACCAATATTCGTGTCGTTTTCATCGTTGTTTTCAACACTTCGTTCGTTGTTGCTGGATTCGTTCTCGCTGTTTTCAGACTCAGTTTTGTCGTCGCTTTCACGCTCGATGTGTCCTTTTAGAAGATTTGCATAAAAATCTTCTTTTTCCCATGAATGTCCACTTCATAATCTATTCAAGACTTTTGTTATCTTGTAGGGTCCCCTTTCCATTGCAATAATAATTTATGGCTTTGCGTCGGAAGCAGCAGATAAAGTTTCTGACCCACTATGAATCTGCGGTCTTTTGCCCTTTTGTCGTAGTGGTGGCGGTATTTGCCTTAATTTGCCATCAACCCTGCGCGTTATTTATCTTCGAGGCGATTTTGCAGATCGGCGATGTACTGGTACGTGCTAACAACCTCTCCAGTGGAATCTTCTTCAAGCCAAATATCTTTCAAAATGCCTAATGGGCCACGTACTTTGCGTCCGTAAAGTAAGTCAAATGGCGAGAAACCAATAGGTGCTTGTGGTATTTCGCGATAAGCGAACAAACAGCTGGTAAGTAACGATCCCAGTCTTTTGGTCGCTCCTGGCACCAATAGGTGCTTGTGGTATTTCGCGATAAGCGAACAAACAGCTGGTAAGTAACGATCCCAGTCTTTTGGTCGCTCCTGGCACGAGTCAACATCTTCTTTAATACGCCATTAATTCGCTCGTATAGTCCATTACACTTCAGGTTGTATGGCGTTGTGAATAGTTGCTTCATTGAAACGAGCCATGCAAGTTCTTTCATTAAATCCGAAGTGAACTGTGTGCCTTGATCGCTAAGTATTTCTCGCGGAAATCCGACTCTGCTGAAGACTTCGAGTAACGCTTGTGCAACTGTCACTGTTTCGGTGCGTTTGAGTGCGATCGCCTCAGGGTATCGTGTCGCACAGTCAACGACGGTCAGTATATGACGGTTGCCGCTTTCTGCAATTGGCTTTACTGTTAGGATCAGATCAACTGCGACTCTTTTAAACGGCGTGTCGATCAGAGGCATTTCCCCGAGTGGCACTTTGCTAGTACGCCCTTTTGGTACAGTTCGTTGACCCACGTCGCATGACTGGCAAAAACGCTTGACATCACCAGTTATTCCCGGCCAGTGGATATTCGACGTTATGCGATCCGTTGTCTTCTTTGCCGCTAAATGTCCACCGACAATGGATGCGTGAGCAAACGACACCAAATTTGCACGCAGTGTCTTTGTGAGCACAATTTGCTTCAATTGGATGTCAACGCCATTTCTGGACTCAAAATAGTATCGAGTGAAAAATACGTGCTTTATAGCGTGTCAGAAACCTACTCTATTTCTAGCCTGATACATTGTCTTCTGTTCTGCATAAGTGTGCAGTTTGGTAAGAGTGGCATCTTCCTTCTGCAACTCTTTCAGTTCGTCACGATTCACATTCTCTAGCGTCACCTTATTTGTCACGAGAGGGGTTTTCGGTTGGTTTTCTTTGGCGATTCGTGCGCGCGTGGAAACTGCACTTGCAGTGAGCGGTTCGTTTGATTTGACTTCGGAAGCGACGTGTTGCTCAGTTTCCTTATTTGTAGTTTCTTCTCGCTTCCAGTTTGTGTTTTCTCGACGGACGGGCTTGCAACGTTACCAATAATGAGATGGTACGATGGATCTTCTACAACCATTGCGTCTGGCATCCCAATGTATGTTGGTGTGACAGCACTTGTCCAAGCCATTGGGAATGTCCTCATCGTCCCTTTCAGTAAAAAAACAATCACTCTTGTCGCTCGTCAGTTCTTCTTTGTGTACCAAATCTTTTCGGGTCACTGCGCTTTCACAGCCGGTATCCCTTAAGACGATCACTTTTCTCACGGAAACTAGACCCCTGTAGTGCGGCAGCCGTTTCGTACATTCCAATTTGTCGCAAATCGCGCCTGTATATGGAATAGCGTCACCGTTCGTGAGGCATAACTTGCCGTCTTTTACGTTCTCGCTCACCATGTCTTGTACGGGTTTCGTTTCTACAGCACCTGTCTTTGCGTTAGATGTCTTGTGAACGTCACGGTTGCCATTGCGCCAGTTCTTCGGTGGATTCGTGCGATGTTGACGGTTCGATGCATAAGAGAATATTGTGTCGTAGAGGAGCACTGTCTTTGTGATCTCCTTTCGCCTTCAAGCAGTCGCGCGCAAAGTGTCCGGGTTTCCCGCAGTAGTAGCAATTCATCTGTGTTTGTCTGCTAGCGCGATTATTAAGCTGTTGCGGACGCGAATGTATCGCGGGTTTCGTCCTCGTTTAGCCAATACTTCCCTTGTGAGCTTCAGCGAGTCACATCATCTCATCCATGTCGCGTGAAGAATGTTCACGTAAGAAGAAGCTGAGTTCATTACTGCCCATATTCGTAAACTGCTCGCGCAGTAGTAAGTCACACAGATGCTCGTAATCCTTCTGAATAACATTACATATAAATGTATAAATGTTCCTGTGCACACTTTACTCAATAATTCTATGAAATAAAAAGTTCTTTTAATTGTTATTTTTTAATATTTTACGAATTTTCGACTGATACAGTCTTCTTCAGGTACATATTTTACAAAATTGTGACGTTGCTATGGTTACTTCACATACTGCACACAATTGTGATAAATCACATTTCTTCTATGTTCTCTAAATCTATCCACTAGTCGCCTATCCATTTCTCCCACATAGAGACTGCCGCACTTTTTACATTCTATCACATAAATTACACCTTCTGAAACACATGAAAAATTATATTTATGTAAGTGTTTGGTCCCACTATTTGTGAACTCTCATTAATATGGGGGCAAGTTGCACATTTTTTTCGTTTGCAAGGAACCTTCTTCCCTTCTTTGCAGTCTTTGTAATTTTGAATGTACAAGAATATCCTTCAAAATTTTGTCTCTTTTGTAGGCCACTAAAGGCCGGCCTTCAAACATATGGCCAATAAAACTTTCATTACATAAAATATTATAATTTCTGTTAACTATATGACAAATTTCCAAATTGCTTCGATGGTATCTGATAGGAAACACGACTCTCTTTTGTCCTTTCTGACTTGACCTGTCTTTGTGTAACACGCTTTGTCTTTTCATAGCACGTACTGTGGTCATATTTCAACTTAAAAGTGATTTGGGGTAACCTTCTTGCACGAAACAGTTAAACAACATTCTTGCGTTTTTCTCATAATCACCGTCCGTGGAGCATATTCTTCGAATTCGAAGGAACTGTGAGAATGGAATACTTCTTTTGCAGGTCACTGGTTGAGAAGAACGAAAGTTGAGGTAGGCATGCGTGTCAGTCGGTTTACAGTAGAGCGTTGAATGCACTGAATTTCCTTTTATTTTACGTATATTAACTTCTTGTAAGATAGTAACCGTATACTCAAGTGCGGGGTGGTGGTTTTTGACAAAGTTAATGAACTTTTCAAGCTTATCTTTCGCCATATTTGCTGCTCCTAAATCATCGTCAATAAACCCCTTGCGAAGTGTCGGTTTTTGGTCCTCATGTTCTTCGTAAATTTTCTTCTCTTCATGTGACATAAATAGGCAAGAATATTCAACACCAAATGGAGTTCCCATCATTGTGCCACCTTTTTGTGAATAATACTTTCCATTAAACTCCATGCAGTTTTTTGTTAGCACAATTTCGGCTAGGCGCACCAATGTTTTTGTGGCGATCTTCTTGTCTTTTCTTTTATCTAAGTAATATAGTAAAGCTTCTAATCAATCACTATATTGGTATATTGGTTAAATACCTTTCACATCCATTGTAAAGAGATATTTTTCTGAATTGCCTTCAAATTCAAAACCATCCAGCGTTTGTAGTAAGTGCGTTGTATCCTTTATGTAAGCAGGACATTGTTCTACGATGGATCCCAATGTTTCACTTCAAAATTATGAGATGTTATAGGTAGGACATGAAATATTTGACACAAATGGCCTTTCTGGGATGCCTTCTTTGTGAATTTTCGGTAGTAAGTGAATTTTCGGTATTTATCGTTTGAAAAGAATCAACCGTTTTTGCTTCCGGAATGTAGCTTAGTCCTTTTTGCAACAAAGATGTTTCATTAGCAGACAATTCAAGAGTCCGGAATTTTCACCACTCAGTTTGGAATTTCACGAGCTGGCAATGGTTCACATTTTCTCTTTTTTCCGTATGTTCAATTCAGTTCCGTATTCAAGCTGTCAACCTTTGCATTAAGACTTTATCGAGTTCTATGCTGTTTGCAACGTTAAGCTGTATTATAGTTCTTGTGTCTCTACGCGCACTGATAATGATGAACGGACGACATTTTTAAACAACTGATTTGGGTACATATTTTTTCGCACATTTAAAATCTGCTTTTCTAGAACCTTTATGAGTTCAAATTTTACCTAATACATTAATACAATATTTCTGTCCACTAACAAAACTATATAAAGCTTTATATATCTTCCAAAGAAAAACACAAAACAGTAAGTAGCTGTAATAGCGAAAGGTGGTGGAGGGGAGGTGAAAGGATGCTTTTGCTGCCATTTTTCAAGCGCTTGCTTATATTTTGCTCTTTGCTGCATCATGCTGAAATTGCTAATTAGCTGGAAAAGAGGTGCTGGTGTAAAACTTCCAGAAGGAAGTAAGCTAAGCTCATGTCAATTTTAATAAATGGGCTAATGTAGAGCTGCTTTTAGAGAAACTGTTGATGGGGGCGAGAGTGAAGTTATCTTGTGGATTAATAAGAGGGCAAGTTGATTGCAATGAGCGAGTTGACAATAATCCCAGATGAGACACAACCAAAGGGGGCAAGTCGATTGCAATTAACAAGTTGGCACTAATCCCAGACGAGACACAATGTCTGGCACTGTTAACCCTTGACTGTTACGCTGCCACAAGTTGATTGCAATTAACAAGTTAACATTAAAACCCAGAAGAGACACACTCTCTGGGGAACTGTTAACCCCATGGGGCGACAATGTCTTCACACTCTGAGTTTTAACTAAAATAACAACTTACTTTACTATTAAAACTTTATCGAGTTCTATGCTGCTTTGCAACATTAAGCTGTATTATAGTTGTTGTGTCTCTAGGCGCACTGATAATGATGCAACGGACGATATAGTAAGACAACTGGTTTTGGTACATATTTATTCGCACATTTAAAATCTGCTTTTCTAGAACCTTTATGATTTCAAATTTTACATAATACATTAATACAATATTTCTGTCCAAAGTATCCAAACCACGTATCAGTAGGGTAGTTCTTTCGTGTGGATGTCTCGTGCGTGCTTCCCTAACACTTGTGAACACTGGAGGCGAAGTTCCATTGGGACCCAGTCCGAGGCCCAGTCTCAATGGCTCATGATAACCTGTGCGGGAAGTCCGCACGCCAGGGCGAACGTTGCTCCAGCTCTGCGAAGGTTATGAACAAGGCTGTGAACACGGCGCGGGAAAGTGGCGTGACTCCATTCTCGGCTTAAAAGGAAAGGAGTGGAGCTTCACAGGTTTGAAAGGGCTGCTGCAGTTTGGAAACGAGGCAGAGCTGAGATTGCGTTATCCTGTATATGGGGATCAACAGTGCGAGTGAGAAGTCACGGATTGTTTTTGTGCGCTTCACGCGTACTACAGCGCCATTGGAACAGAAGGTTACATCCTTGCGGCATAAATCAGTCCGGCAATTGTGGCTATCCTGCGTACGGGTAAGTAGGGACGATTTGCGCAGGAAGATGAAAAACCCAACCAGGCATGCAGCCCAAAAACTCAAGTCCAATGTCTGCGAAAAATCGAGCACTGTGCGGAGACTCAGCAGGATATCCAGGTTAAGTGTTAGCTTTTGCCGGGGTGCCGTTCCACGCTGTGTATCGATGCCTTTCATTAGTGATTTAGATAGTGGTTATCCTGTAGCGGATTATTGAATCCCAGTTCCAGATGGAGCAGTCTGAGGGCTGATAGGTAGCATCTAACTGACTGGGGCTTAAGCGTGCGGCTAAGGAAACATGTGTAACGTAACAAAGTTATAGTCTCGGCTTGAGCTGGACGCATGCGGAAATAATGGCAGAAGGCCAGATATGACTTGATGTGGGTTGAATACGCTGCACGGGTGTTTCTGCGAGTGCTCACCTGCGAAGGCTTGCGATTTCACTATCCAGAATCTGTGTCTGCCGTACCACTCCTGGAACAGAGATGATGTCAAATTCTAGCAGCGAGTTGTCGCTTAAGGTGCCAAAGGCTTTTATCACGGAGTGATCGTACTCTATTTTGTATGCGATTTTCTATTTATCCATTGTTGAATGTTTGTATTTTACTGGTATTGGTTGTGCAAGTCAAATAAATATCCAGATCTTCATTCTAACACTTCTACTGTCACTACAATTCACAAGATACGATAAGTTCTATCCAGTATCGGATTTCAATTTACTCAATACGATCTAGTTTTCACAGAACGAACGGTCTTGCTATAAATCCTTTTTGCTTGAACACTATCTGCACAATGATTTTTCACATAACTCGATCGTTTTCTCTCATTACTCAAAACAGTACAACTTTGATATTTATTCTAGTGTATATCCTCTTTTTTTTACTATTTCACTTCACTTCACTTTTGGCTCTAATTTTGTATCAAAACTGGTCTTCTTCTGTCTCTTAGAATATGTGAAAACCGAGTGCCTCGAACCTCGCGGCTGCCAGCCTTATATACACTCGTGAGGGTGCCGAAAGTTTGCAAATAGAATCGTTTCGCTCTTAAATTATTGCCCAATCACATCACAGCTTTTTTGTTTACATTTCGTTTGTTTTTACGCCGTTATTGTACACTTGGATTTCCCTGTCGTAAAGGTAAATCTTTACATTCGGGAAGAGAATTACACTCAACAATTCTATTGGATACACTGAACCACGTGACAGAAAACTTCGGCTCACTTTTAATTTCGCTCCTGTTTATTAAAAAGTTACTATAATTTAACAAATCTTAAGATTTAAAAACTAATGCCTTACAATGTCGATGCGTATTAAAAGTACAATGCACAGCAAGGAAATATTGTGCAAAATACTTCACTAAAAGTCAAGTTCACACGTTTATCCACAAATTTGAACAAAAATTAAAGAATGGTATTCAAATATACCGAAAGCCTTAAAAAGTACATATATGACCGGTATGAAGAAGTCACCAAAACTTTACAATTAATCCCACCAACGATTCTGATAATTACGTACACAAATCGACCCAAAAATGTCAACTTCTATATTCTGACAACAACCCCCCTCTAAGAAAATACTTAAAAGCGTTAGAAAATAACACATTAAAGACGAAACAAAGCAGGAGTTACAAATTTGCGCGTTTTCAAAAAAAATTTTCACAAATAAACTTTCTGCTGATAAAACGTACATAATTAGTATAAAATCACGTGACCTGGTGTGAATGACAACTCAAGCTGTAGAAATGCAGAAAAAAGTAACTAAATTTCTAAAATCGTTAAACGCAGAAGTTGGTAGACGAAACAACCACATTACTATGATCAACTATATACAAGTGTCATAATCGAGCTGTTTACACAAAAATGTCACATTTTGCTCAGGTAATCCGCTCCGATGTTTTCGGTTCCCTTGATGGCTTTAATGCTCAACCCGGATCGGTTCTTCTGCCGAAAGTTCAATCTAGCGTTCACCTAAATTTGTCCTGCCGTTAACGTCTGTGAAAATGTCGCTAAATTCATGCAAAAGCTTCTCAACGTCTTTCCTTTTAGATTCGGAAAGTTCCGGGTTGACATTCACATCAGCGATTGTCTCGGTTTGCTGAGTTTCCGGAAGGGTCACTAAATGCGCTTCGTTATGACAGTCATTATCGAGCTCTGCGACTGCGATGCCCGTGAATGCAGCAATATTCGTGTCGTTTTCATTGTTGTTTTCAACACTTTGTTCGTTGTCGCTGGATTCGTTCTCGCTGGTTTCAGACTCAGTTTTGTCTTCACTTCTACGCTCAATGTGTCCTTTATGACGATTTGCATGAAAAATCTTCTTTTTTCCATGAATGTCCACTTCATAATCCATACGATTCAAGACTTTCGTTATCTTGTAGGGCCCTTTCCACTGCAATAACAATTTATTGATTTGCGTCGGAAGCAGCAGGTAAACTCTCTGACCCACTACGAATCTCCGATCTTTTGCCCTTTTGTCGTAGTGATGGCGGTATTTGCCTTGATTCGCCATCAAACTTTCGCGAGCTACGCGGCATGTATTTTCGAGGCGATTTCACAGATCGGCGATGTACTGGTACGTGCTAACGACTTCTCCAGTGGAATCTTCTTCAAGCTAAATATCTTTGAAAATGTCTAATGCTTCCGTAAAATAACTCAAATGGCGAGAAACCAGTAGATGCTGGCGGTACCTGCCGATAAGCGAAAAAAAACATCTGGCAAGTAACGATCCCAGTCTTTTGGTCGCTAGTGGCACACGCGAGTCAATATTTTCTTTAATACGCCATTAATTTGCTCGCATAATCCATTACACTTCGGGTGATATGGCGTTGTGAATAGTTGCTTCATTGAAAGAAGGACTGCGACTTCTTTCATTAAATCCGAAGTGAACTGAATGCCTTGATCGCTGAGTATTTCTCGTGGAAATCCAACTCTACTAAAGACTTGGAGCAACGCTTCTACAACTGACACTGTTTTGATGCGTTTGAGTGCGATCGCCTCAGGATATCGTGTCGCATAATCAACGACGGTCAGTATATAACGGTTGGCGCCTTCTGCAATTGGAGTTATTGGTCCGATTAGGTCAACTGCGACTCTTTCAAACGGCGTGTCGATAAGAGGCATTTCCTCGAGTCGCACTTTGCTAATGCACCCTTTTGGTACAGTTCGCTGACACACATCGCATGACTGGCAAAAACGCTTGACATCACCAGTTTATTCCCGGCCAGTAGAAATTCGACGTTATGCAATCCGTTGTCTTCTTGTCCACCGAGAACGGATTCGTGAGCCAACGACATCACCTTTGCACGCAGCGTCTTCGGGAGCACAATTTGCTTCAATTTTATGTCAACACCATTTCTAGACTCAAAATAGTATCGAGTGAGTAATCCGTCCTTTATATCGTATCGAAAGGTTCCTCTCTTTCTAGCTTGAAACACTGTCTTCGATTCTGCATCAATGTGCAATTTTGTGAGAGTGGCATCTTTCTTCTGCAACTCTTTCAGTTCGTCACGCTTCACATTCTCTAACGTCCCTTCTTGTGTCACGAGAGGGGTTTTCGGTTGTTTTTCCTTAGCAATTTGTGCGCACGGGGAAACTGCACTTGCAGTGAGCGGTTAAGCTGATTTAACTTTGGAAGCGACGTGTTGCTCAGTTTCCTTATTTTTAGTTTCTTCTAGCTTCCAGTTTGTGTTTTCCTCGACGGACGGGCTTGCAACATTGCCAATAATGAGATCGGACGGTGGATCTTCTACAACCATTGCGTCTAGCACCCCAGTGTATATCGGTGTGATAATACTTATCCGAGCCATTGGGAATGTTCTCACCGTTCCGTCCATTAAAACACACTCGCTCTTGTCGCTCGTCATTTCTTCTTTTTGTACCAAATCTTTGCGGATCACTGCGCTATCACAGCCGGTATCCCTTAAGACGATCACTTTTCTCACGGAAACTAGACCTCTGTAGAGCGGAAGTCGTTTCGTATATTCACAAATCGCGCCTGTATATGGAATAGCGCCACCGTTCGTGAGGCATAACTTACCGTCTTTTACGTTCTCGCTCACCATGTCTTGTGCGGGTTTCGTTCCTACAGCACCTGTCTTTGCGTTAGATGCCTTGTGAATGTCACGGTTGCCATTGCGCCAGTTCTTCGGTGATTTGGTGCGATGTTGACGGTTCGATGCATGAGAAATCGTATCGTAGAGGAGCACTGTCTTTGTGATCTACTTTCGCCTTTAAGCAGAGTGTCCGAGTTTCTCGCAGTAGTAGCAATTCGGCTGTGTTTGACTCTAGCGCGATTATTAGGCTGTTGCGACGGACGCGTGTGTGGCGCGGGTTTCGTCCTCGTTTGGCCAATACTTCCGTTGTGAGTTTCGATATATTGCTCAGCGAGTCGCATCATCACATCCATGTCGCGTGGAGAACGTTCAAGTAAAAAGAGGCTGAGTTCATTACTACACATATTTGTAAACTGCTGGCGCAGTAGCAAGTCACACAGATGCTCGCAATCCTTCTGAATATCCGACATCTCTATCCATAGTGTGAAAAATCGTTTCAGTCGAGCACAAAACTGACGTACTGATTCCTCTTTGTCGGGCCTTATCTCGCGAAACTTTGTACGAAATCCGTCTGTGGTAAGTTGATAACATCGGTGAATGGCGGTTTGCAGCGTTTGATAATTATCCGCTTCATCTACCGGTATACTGCTATACACTTCCAATGCCTTGCCAGTTAGGATAGCACTGAGCCTCATTGTTCAAGTATTTTCGGGCCATCGTTGTATGTGTGCGAAACGTTCGAATCTTTCGGAAAATGCATCGATGTCATCCATTATCTCATCGAACTTTGGCAGTTTGGTGCGACTGGCTTGAGCCGGTCTGTCTGCGCGTTCTTGAGCACGTGGTTCGCCTGCTTGTGCTCACGTTTTGATGAGGCGTGTTTCTTTGCGAATGCGTTCCATCTATCTTTCGTGTTGTTCACGCTGTCGTTCACTCTCCATTTCTTGCTCTCGGATGCAACCTTCACGCTCTTGAATTCAGGCCTCGCGTTCTCGTGCGTTCCATTCGCGTTCAGCTGCCTTATCTTCCTCGCGCTGTACGAATTGTCGCAGTTCTTCGTCTTTGTATCCCAGGGCTTGACCTAGAGCAATGCATTCACGCATTTTACGCTCCATGATGTTGTAGCCATGTTGCGATCGATCAGGCCTTGGCCCCCAAATTCTAGCAGCGGGTTATCGCTTAAGGTGTCATTGACTTTTATCACGGAGTGATCGTATTCTATTTTGCGTGCGATTTTCTATTTATCCAGTGTTGAATGTTTGTATTTTTCTGATATCGGTTGTGCAAGTCAAATAAATATCCAGATCTTCATTCTCACAGTTTTATTGTCACTACAATTCACAACATGCGCTAAGTTCTATCCAATATCTGATTTCAATTCACTCAATACAATCTAGTTCTCACACAATGAACAGAACAGTGCTATAAATCCTTTTTACTTGAACGCTATCTGCACAACGATTTTTCACATAACTCGATCGTTCTCTCTCATTACTCAAAACAGTACAACTTTTACATTTATTCTAATACATATCCTCTTTTTTACCATTTCACTTTACTTCACTTTCCCGCTTATTTTGTATCCAGACTGGTCTCCTTCTGCCTCTTAGAATTTGTGAAAACCGAATGTGTCGAACCCCGCGGCTGCCGGCCTCATATACCCCCGTGATAGTGCCGAAAGTTTGCCAATAGAAACGCTTCCCTCCAAAATTATCGCTCAATCACATCACAGCTTTTTTGTTTACATGCCGTTGTTGGGTACTTGCAGTTCCCTGTCGAAAAGGTAAGTAGTTTCATTCTTGAAGATAAATACACTGAGCCACTTGACAGAAAATTTTGGCCCTCTTTTGATTTCGCTTCCTTTTACTAAAAAGTTTCTATAGTTTGACAAATCTTAAGATTTAAAAACTAATGCTTTACAATATCAATGCGCATAAAAGCACAATGCACAGGAAGGAAATCTGATGCAAAATCCTTCACAAAAAGCCAAATTCACACATTTATCCAGACATTTAAACAAAAATTAAAGAATGGTATTCAAATATACTGCAAGAATTACTTAAAGGCGTTGGAAAATAAAACTATTAAAGACAACACAAAGCAATAATTACAACTTTGCACGTTTTCAATATTTCAAGAAAAATGCCCAGCGCCTTCGACTTTTCCTTTTCGTAAATATGCGTGCGGCGAATGGTCTGTTTCAAGCGTAAATGTTCTGCCGTACAGGTACTTGTCGAATCGCATCACATCGAATACAACTGTGAGGCATTCACGCTCTATCATGGAATAGTTCTTCTCGCGAGATAACAATTTGCGGTTAGCGTGAGCGATTCGGAATGGATCGTCGCTAAATTGTTGTAAAAGCCCTGCTATAATCCCGGTGTCCGATGCGTCTGTACGTAACAAAAACTCTCTGTTGAAGTCGGGGAGACGCAAAATTGGTGCAATATTTAAAAGTTCTTTTCGAGTATAGCATTGGATACGGTGAAAATGTCGCAAAATTCACGCAAAAGCTTCCCAACGTCTTTCCTTTCAGATTCGGAAAGTTCTGTGTTGACATTTACATCAGCGATTATCTCGGTTTGCTGTATAACCGGAAGTGTCACTAAATGCGCTTCGTTATGATAGTCATCGTCGATCTCTGCGACTGCGATGCGAGTGAATGCACCAATATTCGTGTCGTTTTCATCGTTGTTTTCAACACTTCGTTCGTTGTTGCTGGATTCGTTCTCGCTGTTTTCAGACTCAGTTTTGTCGTCGCTTTCACGCTCGATGTGTCCTTTTAGAAGATTTGCATAAAAATCTTCTTTTTCCCATGAATGTCCACTTCATAATCTATTCAAGACTTTTGTTATCTTGTAGGGTCCCCTTTCCATTGCAATAATAATTTATGGCTTTGCGTCGGAAGCAGCAGATAAAGTTTCTGACCCACTATGAATCTGCGGTCTTTTGCCCTTTTGTCGTAGTGGTGGCGGTATTTGCCTTAATTTGCCATCAACCCTGCGCGTTATTTATCTTCGAGGCGATTTTGCAGATCGGCGATGTACTGGTACGTGCTAACAACCTCTCCAGTGGAATCTTCTTCAAGCCAAATATCTTTCAAAATGCCTAATGGGCCACGTACTTTGCGTCCGTAAAGTAAGTCAAATGGCGAGAAACCAATAGGTGCTTGTGGTATTTCGCGATAAGCGAACAAACAGCTGGTAAGTAACGATCCCAGTCTTTTGGTCGCTCCTGGCACCAATAGGTGCTTGTGGTATTTCGCGATAAGCGAACAAACAGCTGGTAAGTAACGATCCCAGTCTTTTGGTCGCTCCTGGCACGAGTCAACATCTTCTTTAATACGCCATTAATTCGCTCGTATAGTCCATTACACTTCAGGTTGTATGGCGTTGTGAATAGTTGCTTCATTGAAACGAGCCATGCAAGTTCTTTCATTAAATCCGAAGTGAACTGTGTGCCTTGATCGCTAAGTATTTCTCGCGGAAATCCGACTCTGCTGAAGACTTCGAGTAACGCTTGTGCAACTGTCACTGTTTCGGTGCGTTTGAGTGCGATCGCCTCAGGGTATCGTGTCGCACAGTCAACGACGGTCAGTATATGACGGTTGCCGCTTTCTGCAATTGGCTTTACTGTTAGGATCAGATCAACTGCGACTCTTTTAAACGGCGTGTCGATCAGAGGCATTTCCCCGAGTGGCACTTTGCTAGTACGCCCTTTTGGTACAGTTCGTTGACCCACGTCGCATGACTGGCAAAAACGCTTGACATCACCAGTTATTCCCGGCCAGTGGATATTCGACGTTATGCGATCCGTTGTCTTCTTTGCCGCTAAATGTCCACCGACAATGGATGCGTGAGCAAACGACACCAAATTTGCACGCAGTGTCTTTGTGAGCACAATTTGCTTCAATTGGATGTCAACGCCATTTCTGGACTCAAAATAGTATCGAGTGAAAAATACGTGCTTTATAGCGTGTCAGAAACCTACTCTATTTCTAGCCTGATACATTGTCTTCTGTTCTGCATAAGTGTGCAGTTTGGTAAGAGTGGCATCTTCCTTCTGCAACTCTTTCAGTTCGTCACGATTCACATTCTCTAGCGTCACCTTATTTGTCACGAGAGGGGTTTTCGGTTGGTTTTCTTTGGCGATTCGTGCGCGCGTGGAAACTGCACTTGCAGTGAGCGGTTCGTTTGATTTGACTTCGGAAGCGACGTGTTGCTCAGTTTCCTTATTTGTAGTTTCTTCTCGCTTCCAGTTTGTGTTTTCTCGACGGACGGGCTTGCAACGTTACCAATAATGAGATGGTACGATGGATCTTCTACAACCATTGCGTCTGGCATCCCAATGTATGTTGGTGTGACAGCACTTGTCCAAGCCATTGGGAATGTCCTCATCGTCCCTTTCAGTAAAAAAACAATCACTCTTGTCGCTCGTCAGTTCTTCTTTGTGTACCAAATCTTTTCGGGTCACTGCGCTTTCACAGCCGGTATCCCTTAAGACGATCACTTTTCTCACGGAAACTAGACCCCTGTAGTGCGGCAGCCGTTTCGTACATTCCAATTTGTCGCAAATCGCGCCTGTATATGGAATAGCGTCACCGTTCGTGAGGCATAACTTGCCGTCTTTTACGTTCTCGCTCACCATGTCTTGTACGGGTTTCGTTTCTACAGCACCTGTCTTTGCGTTAGATGTCTTGTGAACGTCACGGTTGCCATTGCGCCAGTTCTTCGGTGGATTCGTGCGATGTTGACGGTTCGATGCATAAGAGAATATTGTGTCGTAGAGGAGCACTGTCTTTGTGATCTCCTTTCGCCTTCAAGCAGTCGCGCGCAAAGTGTCCGGGTTTCCCGCAGTAGTAGCAATTCATCTGTGTTTGTCTGCTAGCGCGATTATTAAGCTGTTGCGGACGCGAATGTATCGCGGGTTTCGTCCTCGTTTAGCCAATACTTCCCTTGTGAGCTTCAGCGAGTCACATCATCTCATCCATGTCGCGTGAAGAATGTTCACGTAAGAAGAAGCTGAGTTCATTACTGCCCATATTCGTAAACTGCTCGCGCAGTAGTAAGTCACACAGATGCTCGTAATCCTTCTGAATAACATTACATATAAATGTATAAATGTTCCTGTGCACACTTTACTCAATAATTCTATGAAATAAAAAGTTCTTTTAATTGTTATTTTTTAATATTTTACGAATTTTCGACTGATACAGTCTTCTTCAGGTACATATTTTACAAAATTGTGACGTTGCTATGGTTACTTCACATACTGCACACAATTGTGATAAATCACATTTCTTCTATGTTCTCTAAATCTATCCACTAGTCGCCTATCCATTTCTCCCACATAGAGACTGCCGCACTTTTTACATTCTATCACATAAATTACACCTTCTGAAACACATGAAAAATTATATTTATGTAAGTGTTTGGTCCCACTATTTGTGAACTCTCATTAATATGGGGGCAAGTTGCACATTTTTTTCGTTTGCAAGGAACCTTCTTCCCTTCTTTGCAGTCTTTGTAATTTTGAATGTACAAGAATATCCTTCAAAATTTTGTCTCTTTTGTAGGCCACTAAAGGCCGGCCTTCAAACATATGGCCAATAAAACTTTCATTACATAAAATATTATAATTTCTGTTAACTATATGACAAATTTCCAAATTGCTTCGATGGTATGTGATAGGAAACACGACTCTCTTTTGTCCTTTCTGACTTGACCTGTCTTTGTGTAACACGCTTTGTCTTTTCATAGCACGTACTGTGGTCATATTTCAACTTAAAAGTGATTTGGGGTAACCTTCTTGCACGAAACAGTTAAACAACATTCTTGCGTTTTTCTCATAATCACCGTCCGTGGAGCATATTCTTCGAATTCGAAGGAACTGTGAGAATGGAATACTTCTTTTGCAGGTCACTGGTTGAGAAGAACGAAAGTTGAGGTAGGCATGCGTGTCAGTCGGTTTACAGTAGAGCGTTGAATGCACTGAATTTCCTTTTATTTTACGTATATTAACTTCTTGTAAGATAGTAACCGTATACTCAAGTGCGGGGTGGTGGTTTTTGACAAAGTTAATGAACTTTTCAAGCTTATCTTTCGCCATATTTGCTGCTCCTAAATCATCGTCAATAAACCCCTTGCGAAGTGTCGGTTTTTGGTCCTCATGTTCTTCGTAAATTTTCTTCTCTTCATGTGACATAAATAGGCAAGAATATTCAACACCAAATGGAGTTCCCATCATTGTGCCACCTTTTTGTGAATAATACTTTCCATTAAACTCCATGCAGTTTTTTGTTAGCACAATTTCGGCTAGGCGCACCAATGTTTTTGTGGCGATCTTCTTGTCTTTTCTTTTATCTAAGTAATATAGTAAAGCTTCTAATCAATCACTATATTGGTATATTGGTTAAATACCTTTCACATCCATTGTAAAGAGATATTTTTCTGAATTGCCTTCAAATTCAAAACCATCCAGCGTTTGTAGTAAGTGCGTTGTATCCTTTATGTAAGCAGGACATTGTTCTACGATGGATCCCAATGTTTCACTTCAAAATTATGAGATGTTATAGGTAGGACATGAAATATTTGACACAAATGGCCTTTCTGGGATGCCTTCTTTGTGAATTTTCGGTAGTAAGTGAATTTTCGGTATTTATCGTTTGAAAAGAATCAACCGTTTTTGCTTCCGGAATGTAGCTTAGTCCTTTTTGCAACAAAGATGTTTCATTAGCAGACAATTCAAGAGTCCGGAATTTTCACCACTCAGTTTGGAATTTCACGAGCTGGCAATGGTTCACATTTTCTCTTTTTTCCGTATGTTCAATTCAGTTCCGTATTCAAGCTGTCAACCTTTGCATTAAGACTTTATCGAGTTCTATGCTGTTTGCAACGTTAAGCTGTATTATAGTTCTTGTGTCTCTACGCGCACTGATAATGATGAACGGACGACATTTTTAAACAACTGATTTGGGTACATATTTTTTCGCACATTTAAAATCTGCTTTTCTAGAACCTTTATGAGTTCAAATTTTACCTAATACATTAATACAATATTTCTGTCCACTAACAAAACTATATAAAGCTTTATATATCTTCCAAAGAAAAACACAAAACAGTAAGTAGCTGTAATAGCGAAAGGTGGTGGAGGGGAGGTGAAAGGATGCTTTTGCTGCCATTTTTCAAGCGCTTGCTTATATTTTGCTCTTTGCTGCATCATGCTGAAATTGCTAATTAGCTGGAAAAGAGGTGCTGGTGTAAAACTTCCAGAAGGAAGTAAGCTAAGCTCATGTCAATTTTAATAAATGGGCTAATGTAGAGCTGCTTTTAGAGAAACTGTTGATGGGGGCGAGAGTGAAGTTATCTTGTGGATTAATAAGAGGGCAAGTTGATTGCAATGAGCGAGTTGACAATAATCCCAGATGAGACACAACCAAAGGGGGCAAGTCGATTGCAATTAACAAGTTGGCACTAATCCCAGACGAGACACAATGTCTGGCACTGTTAACCCTTGACTGTTACGCTGCCACAAGTTGATTGCAATTAACAAGTTAACATTAAAACCCAGAAGAGACACACTCTCTGGGGAACTGTTAACCCCATGGGGCGACAATGTCTTCACACTCTGAGTTTTAACTAAAATAACAACTTACTTTACTATTAAAACTTTATCGAGTTCTATGCTGCTTTGCAACATTAAGCTGTATTATAGTTGTTGTGTCTCTAGGCGCACTGATAATGATGCAACGGACGATATAGTAAGACAACTGGTTTTGGTACATATTTATTCGCACATTTAAAATCTGCTTTTCTAGAACCTTTATGATTTCAAATTTTACATAATACATTAATACAATATTTCTGTCCAAAGTATCCAAACCACGTATCAGTAGGGTAGTTCTTTCGTGTGGATGTCTCGTGCGTGCTTCCCTAACACTTGTGAACACTGGAGGCGAAGTTCCATTGGGACCCAGTCCGAGGCCCAGTCTCAATGGCTCATGATAACCTGTGCGGGAAGTCCGCACGCCAGGGCGAACGTTGCTCCAGCTCTGCGAAGGTTATGAACAAGGCTGTGAACACGGCGCGGGAAAGTGGCGTGACTCCATTCTCGGCTTAAAAGGAAAGGAGTGGAGCTTCACAGGTTTGAAAGGGCTGCTGCAGTTTGGAAACGAGGCAGAGCTGAGATTGCGTTATCCTGTATATGGGGATCAACAGTGCGAGTGAGAAGTCACGGATTGTTTTTGTGCGCTTCACGCGTACTACAGCGCCATTGGAACAGAAGGTTACATCCTTGCGGCATAAATCAGTCCGGCAATTGTGGCTATCCTGCGTACGGGTAAGTAGGGACGATTTGCGCAGGAAGATGAAAAACCCAACCAGGCATGCAGCCCAAAAACTCAAGTCCAATGTCTGCGAAAAATCGAGCACTGTGCGGAGACTCAGCAGGATATCCAGGTTAAGTGTTAGCTTTTGCCGGGGTGCCGTTCCACGCTGTGTATCGATGCCTTTCATTAGTGATTTAGATAGTGGTTATCCTGTAGCGGATTATTGAATCCCAGTTCCAGATGGAGCAGTCTGAGGGCTGATAGGTAGCATCTAACTGACTGGGGCTTAAGCGTGCGGCTTAGGAAACATGTGTAACGTAACAAAGTTATAGTCTCGGCTTGAGCTGGACGCATGCGGAAATAATGGCAGAAGGCCAGATATGACTTGATGTGGGTTGAATACGCTGCACGGGTGTTTCTGCGAGTGCTCACCTGCGAAGGCTTGCGATTTCACTATCCAGAATCTGTGTCTGCCGTACCACTCCTGGAACAGAGATGATGTCAAATTCTAGCAGCGAGTTGTCGCTTAAGGTGCCAAAGGCTTTTATCACGGAGTGATCGTACTCTATTTTGTATGCGATTTTCTATTTATCCATTGTTGAATGTTTGTATTTTACTGGTATTGGTTGTGCAAGTCAAATAAATATCCAGATCTTCATTCTAACACTTCTACTGTCACTACAATTCACAAGATACGATAAGTTCTATCCAGTATCGGATTTCAATTTACTCAATACGATCTAGTTTTCACAGAACGAACGGTCTTGCTATAAATCCTTTTTGCTTGAACACTATCTGCACAATGATTTTTCACATAACTCGATCGTTTTCTCTCATTACTCAAAACAGTACAACTTTGATATTTATTCTAGTGTATATCCTCTTTTTTTTACTATTTCACTTCACTTCACTTTTGGCTCTAATTTTGTATCAAAACTGGTCTTCTTCTGTCTCTTAGAATATGTGAAAACCGAGTGCCTCGAACCTCGCGGCTGCCAGCCTTATATACACTCGTGAGGGTGCCGAAAGTTTGCAAATAGAATCGTTTCGCTCTTAAATTATTGCCCAATCACATCACAGCTTTTTTGTTTACATTTCGTTTGTTTTTACGCCGTTATTGTACACTTGGATTTCCCTGTCGTAAAGGTAAATCTTTACATTCGGGAAGAGAATTACACTCAACAATTCTATTGGATACACTGAACCACGTGACAGAAAACTTCGGCTCACTTTTAATTTCGCTCCTGTTTATTAAAAAGTTACTATAATTTAACAAATCTTAAGATTTAAAAACTAATGCCTTACAATGTCGATGCGTATTAAAAGTACAATGCACAGCAAGGAAATATTGTGCAAAATACTTCACTAAAAGTCAAGTTCACACGTTTATCCACAAATTTGAACAAAAATTAAAGAATGGTATTCAAATATACCGAAAGCCTAAAAAGTACATATATGACCGGTATGAAGAAGTCACCAAAACTTTACAATTAATCCCACCAACGATTCTGATAATTACGTACACAAATCGACCCAAAAATGTCAACTTCTATATTCTGACAACAACCCCCCTCTAAGAAAATACTTAAAAGCGTTAGAAAATAACACATTAAAGACGAAACAAAGCAGGAGTTACAAATTTGCGCGTTTTCAAAAAAAATTTTCACAAATAAACTTTCTGCTGATAAAACGTACATAATTAGTATAAAATCACGTGACCTGGTTGTGAATGACAACTCAAGCTGTAGAAATGCAGAAAAAAGTAACTAAATTTCTAAAATCGTTAAACGCAGAAGTTGGTAGACGAAACAACCACATTACTATGATCAACTATATACAAGTGTCATAATCGAGCTGTTTACACAAAAATGTCACATTTTGCTCAGGTAATCCGCTCCGATGTTTTCGGTTCCCTTGATGGCTTTAATGCTCAACCCGGATCGGTTCTTCTGCCGAAAGTTCAATCTAGCGTTCACCTAAATTTGTCCTGCCGTTAACGTCTGTGAAAATGTCGCTAAATTCATGCAAAAGCTTCTCAACGTCTTTCCTTTTAGATTCGGAAAGTTCCGGGTTGACATTCACATCAGCGATTGTCTCGGTTTGCTGAGTTTCCGGAAGGGTCACTAAATGCGCTTCGTTATGACAGTCATTATCGAGCTCTGCGACTGCGATGCCCGTGAATGCAGCAATATTCGTGTCGTTTTCATTGTTGTTTTCAACACTTTGTTCGTTGTCGCTGGATTCGTTCTCGCTGGTTTCAGACTCAGTTTTGTCTTCACTTCTACGCTCAATGTGTCCTTTATGACGATTTGCATGAAAAATCTTCTTTTTTCCATGAATGTCCACTTCATAATCCATACGATTCAAGACTTTCGTTATCTTGTAGGGCCCTTTCCACTGCAATAACAATTTATTGATTTGCGTCGGAAGCAGCAGGTAAACTCTCTGACCCACTACGAATCTCCGATCTTTTGCCCTTTTGTCGTAGTGATGGCGGTATTTGCCTTGATTCGCCATCAAACTTTCGCGAGCTACGCGGCATGTATTTTCGAGGCGATTTCACAGATCGGCGATGTACTGGTACGTGCTAACGACTTCTCCAGTGGAATCTTCTTCAAGCTAAATATCTTTGAAAATGTCTAATGCTTCCGTAAAATAACTCAAATGGCGAGAAACCAGTAGATGCTGGCGGTACCTGCCGATAAGCGAAAAAAAACATCTGGCAAGTAACGATCCCAGTCTTTTGGTCGCTAGTGGCACACGCGAGTCAATATTTTCTTTAATACGCCATTAATTTGCTCGCATAATCCATTACACTTCGGGTGATATGGCGTTGTGAATAGTTGCTTCATTGAAAGAAGGACTGCGACTTCTTTCATTAAATCCGAAGTGAACTGAATGCCTTGATCGCTGAGTATTTCTCGTGGAAATCCAACTCTACTAAAGACTTGGAGCAACGCTTCTACAACTGACACTGTTTTGATGCGTTTGAGTGCGATCGCCTCAGGATATCGTGTCGCATAATCAACGACGGTCAGTATATAACGGTTGGCGCCTTCTGCAATTGGAGTTATTGGTCCGATTAGGTCAACTGCGACTCTTTCAAACGGCGTGTCGATAAGAGGCATTTCCTCGAGTCGCACTTTGCTAATGCACCCTTTTGGTACAGTTCGCTGACACACATCGCATGACTGGCAAAAACGCTTGACATCACCAGTTTATTCCCGGCCAGTAGAAATTCGACGTTATGCAATCCGTTGTCTTCTTGTCCACCGAGAACGGATTCGTGAGCCAACGACATCACCTTTGCACGCAGCGTCTTCGGGAGCACAATTTGCTTCAATTTTATGTCAACACCATTTCTAGACTCAAAATAGTATCGAGTGAGTAATCCGTCCTTTATATCGTATCGAAAGGTTCCTCTCTTTCTAGCTTGAAACACTGTCTTCGATTCTGCATCAATGTGCAATTTTGTGAGAGTGGCATCTTTCTTCTGCAACTCTTTCAGTTCGTCACGCTTCACATTCTCTAACGTCCCTTCTTGTGTCACGAGAGGGGTTTTCGGTTGTTTTTCCTTAGCAATTTGTGCGCACGGGGAAACTGCACTTGCAGTGAGCGGTTAAGCTGATTTAACTTTGGAAGCGACGTGTTGCTCAGTTTCCTTATTTTTAGTTTCTTCTAGCTTCCAGTTTGTGTTTTCCTCGACGGACGGGCTTGCAACATTGCCAATAATGAGATCGGACGGTGGATCTTCTACAACCATTGCGTCTAGCACCCCAGTGTATATCGGTGTGATAATACTTATCCGAGCCATTGGGAATGTTCTCACCGTTCCGTCCATTAAAACACACTCGCTCTTGTCGCTCGTCATTTCTTCTTTTTGTACCAAATCTTTGCGGATCACTGCGCTATCACAGCCGGTATCCCTTAAGACGATCACTTTTCTCACGGAAACTAGACCTCTGTAGAGCGGAAGTCGTTTCGTATATTCACAAATCGCGCCTGTATATGGAATAGCGCCACCGTTCGTGAGGCATAACTTACCGTCTTTTACGTTCTCGCTCACCATGTCTTGTGCGGGTTTCGTTCCTACAGCACCTGTCTTTGCGTTAGATGCCTTGTGAATGTCACGGTTGCCATTGCGCCAGTTCTTCGGTGATTTGGTGCGATGTTGACGGTTCGATGCATGAGAAATCGTATCGTAGAGGAGCACTGTCTTTGTGATCTACTTTCGCCTTTAAGCAGAGTGTCCGAGTTTCTCGCAGTAGTAGCAATTCGGCTGTGTTTGACTCTAGCGCGATTATTAGGCTGTTGCGACGGACGCGTGTGTGGCGCGGGTTTCGTCCTCGTTTGGCCAATACTTCCGTTGTGAGTTTCGATATATTGCTCAGCGAGTCGCATCATCACATCCATGTCGCGTGGAGAACGTTCAAGTAAAAAGAGGCTGAGTTCATTACTACACATATTTGTAAACTGCTGGCGCAGTAGCAAGTCACACAGATGCTCGCAATCCTTCTGAATATCCGACATCTCTATCCATAGTGTGAAAAATCGTTTCAGTCGAGCACAAAACTGACGTACTGATTCCTCTTTGTCGGGCCTTATCTCGCGAAACTTTGTACGAAATCCGTCTGTGGTAAGTTGATAACATCGGTGAATGGCGGTTTGCAGCGTTTGATAATTATCCGCTTCATCTACCGGTATACTGCTATACACTTCCAATGCCTTGCCAGTTAGGATAGCACTGAGCCTCATTGTTCAAGTATTTTCGGGCCATCGTTGTATGTGTGCGAAACGTTCGAATCTTTCGGAAAATGCATCGATGTCATCCATTATCTCATCGAACTTTGGCAGTTTGGTGCGACTGGCTTGAGCCGGTCTGTCTGCGCGTTCTTGAGCACGTGGTTCGCCTGCTTGTGCTCACGTTTTGATGAGGCGTGTTTCTTTGCGAATGCGTTCCATCTATCTTTCGTGTTGTTCACGCTGTCGTTCACTCTCCATTTCTTGCTCTCGGATGCAACCTTCACGCTCTTGAATTCAGGCCTCGCGTTCTCGTGCGTTCCATTCGCGTTCAGCTGCCTTATCTTCCTCGCGCTGTACGAATTGTCGCAGTTCTTCGTCTTTGTATCCCAGGGCTTGACCTAGAGCAATGCATTCACGCATTTTACGCTCCATGATGTTGTAGCCATGTTGCGATCGATCAGGCCTTGGCCCCCAAATTCTAGCAGCGGGTTATCGCTTAAGGTGTCATTGACTTTTATCACGGAGTGATCGTATTCTATTTTGCGTGCGATTTTCTATTTATCCAGTGTTGAATGTTTGTATTTTTCTGATATCGGTTGTGCAAGTCAAATAAATATCCAGATCTTCATTCTCACAGTTTTATTGTCACTACAATTCACAACATGCGCTAAGTTCTATCCAATATCTGATTTCAATTCACTCAATACAATCTAGTTCTCACACAATGAACAGAACAGTGCTATAAATCCTTTTTACTTGAACGCTATCTGCACAACGATTTTTCACATAACTCGATCGTTCTCTCTCATTACTCAAAACAGTACAACTTTTACATTTATTCTAATACATATCCTCTTTTTTACCATTTCACTTTACTTCACTTTCCCGCTTATTTTGTATCCAGACTGGTCTCCTTCTGCCTCTTAGAATTTGTGAAAACCGAATGTGTCGAACCCCGCGGCTGCCGGCCTCATATACCCCCGTGATAGTGCCGAAAGTTTGCCAATAGAAACGCTTCCCTCCAAAATTATCGCTCAATCACATCACAGCTTTTTTGTTTACATGCCGTTGTTGGGTACTTGCAGTTCCCTGTCGAAAAGGTAAGTAGTTTCATTCTTGAAGATAAATACACTGAGCCACTTGACAGAAAATTTTGGCCCTCTTTTGATTTCGCTTCCTTTTACTAAAAAGTTTCTATAGTTTGACAAATCTTAAGATTTAAAAACTAATGCTTTACAATATCAATGCGCATAAAAGCACAATGCACAGGAAGGAAATCTGATGCAAAATCCTTCACAAAAAGCCAAATTCACACATTTATCCAGACATTTAAACAAAAATTAAAGAATGGTATTCAAATATACTGCAAGAATTACTTAAAGGCGTTGGAAAATAAAACTATTAAAGACAACACAAAGCAATAATTACAACTTTGCACGTTTTCAATATTTCAAGAAAAATGCCCAGCGCCTTCGACTTTTCCTTTTCGTAAATATGCGTGCGGCGAATGGTCTGTTTCAAGCGTAAATGTTCTGCCGTACAGGTACTTGTCGAATCGCATCACATCGAATACAACTGTGAGGCATTCACGCTCTATCATGGAATAGTTCTTCTCGCGAGATAACAATTTGCGGTTAGCGTGAGCGATTCGGAATGGATCGTCGCTAAATTGTTGTAAAAGCCCTGCTATAATCCCGGTGTCCGATGCGTCTGTACGTAACAAAAACTCTCTGTTGAAGTCGGGGAGACGCAAAATTGGTGCAATATTTAAAAGTTCTTTTCGAGTATAGCATTGGATACGGTGAAAATGTCGCAAAATTCACGCAAAAGCTTCCCAACGTCTTTCCTTTCAGATTCGGAAAGTTCTGTGTTGACATTTACATCAGCGATTATCTCGGTTTGCTGTATAACCGGAAGTGTCACTAAATGCGCTTCGTTATGATAGTCATCGTCGATCTCTGCGACTGCGATGCGAGTGAATGCACCAATATTCGTGTCGTTTTCATCGTTGTTTTCAACACTTCGTTCGTTGTTGCTGGATTCGTTCTCGCTGTTTTCAGACTCAGTTTTGTCGTCGCTTTCACGCTCGATGTGTCCTTTTAGAAGATTTGCATAAAAATCTTCTTTTTCCCATGAATGTCCACTTCATAATCTATTCAAGACTTTTGTTATCTTGTAGGGTCCCCTTTCCATTGCAATAATAATTTATGGCTTTGCGTCGGAAGCAGCAGATAAAGTTTCTGACCCACTATGAATCTGCGGTCTTTTGCCCTTTTGTCGTAGTGGTGGCGGTATTTGCCTTAATTTGCCATCAACCCTGCGCGTTATTTATCTTCGAGGCGATTTTGCAGATCGGCGATGTACTGGTACGTGCTAACAACCTCTCCAGTGGAATCTTCTTCAAGCCAAATATCTTTCAAAATGCCTAATGGGCCACGTACTTTGCGTCCGTAAAGTAAGTCAAATGGCGAGAAACCAATAGGTGCTTGTGGTATTTCGCGATAAGCGAACAAACAGCTGGTAAGTAACGATCCCAGTCTTTTGGTCGCTCCTGGCACCAATAGGTGCTTGTGGTATTTCGCGATAAGCGAACAAACAGCTGGTAAGTAACGATCCCAGTCTTTTGGTCGCTCCTGGCACGAGTCAACATCTTCTTTAATACGCCATTAATTCGCTCGTATAGTCCATTACACTTCAGGTTGTATGGCGTTGTGAATAGTTGCTTCATTGAAACGAGCCATGCAAGTTCTTTCATTAAATCCGAAGTGAACTGTGTGCCTTGATCGCTAAGTATTTCTCGCGGAAATCCGACTCTGCTGAAGACTTCGAGTAACGCTTGTGCAACTGTCACTGTTTCGGTGCGTTTGAGTGCGATCGCCTCAGGGTATCGTGTCGCACAGTCAACGACGGTCAGTATATGACGGTTGCCGCTTTCTGCAATTGGCTTTACTGTTAGGATCAGATCAACTGCGACTCTTTTAAACGGCGTGTCGATCAGAGGCATTTCCCCGAGTGGCACTTTGCTAGTACGCCCTTTTGGTACAGTTCGTTGACCCACGTCGCATGACTGGCAAAAACGCTTGACATCACCAGTTATTCCCGGCCAGTGGATATTCGACGTTATGCGATCCGTTGTCTTCTTTGCCGCTAAATGTCCACCGACAATGGATGCGTGAGCAAACGACACCAAATTTGCACGCAGTGTCTTTGTGAGCACAATTTGCTTCAATTGGATGTCAACGCCATTTCTGGACTCAAAATAGTATCGAGTGAAAAATACGTGCTTTATAGCGTGTCAGAAACCTACTCTATTTCTAGCCTGATACATTGTCTTCTGTTCTGCATAAGTGTGCAGTTTGGTAAGAGTGGCATCTTCCTTCTGCAACTCTTTCAGTTCGTCACGATTCACATTCTCTAGCGTCACCTTATTTGTCACGAGAGGGGTTTTCGGTTGGTTTTCTTTGGCGATTCGTGCGCGCGTGGAAACTGCACTTGCAGTGAGCGGTTCGTTTGATTTGACTTCGGAAGCGACGTGTTGCTCAGTTTCCTTATTTGTAGTTTCTTCTCGCTTCCAGTTTGTGTTTTCTCGACGGACGGGCTTGCAACGTTACCAATAATGAGATGGTACGATGGATCTTCTACAACCATTGCGTCTGGCATCCCAATGTATGTTGGTGTGACAGCACTTGTCCAAGCCATTGGGAATGTCCTCATCGTCCCTTTCAGTAAAAAAACAATCACTCTTGTCGCTCGTCAGTTCTTCTTTGTGTACCAAATCTTTTCGGGTCACTGCGCTTTCACAGCCGGTATCCCTTAAGACGATCACTTTTCTCACGGAAACTAGACCCCTGTAGTGCGGCAGCCGTTTCGTACATTCCAATTTGTCGCAAATCGCGCCTGTATATGGAATAGCGTCACCGTTCGTGAGGCATAACTTGCCGTCTTTTACGTTCTCGCTCACCATGTCTTGTACGGGTTTCGTTTCTACAGCACCTGTCTTTGCGTTAGATGTCTTGTGAACGTCACGGTTGCCATTGCGCCAGTTCTTCGGTGGATTCGTGCGATGTTGACGGTTCGATGCATAAGAGAATATTGTGTCGTAGAGGAGCACTGTCTTTGTGATCTCCTTTCGCCTTCAAGCAGTCGCGCGCAAAGTGTCCGGGTTTCCCGCAGTAGTAGCAATTCATCTGTGTTTGTCTGCTAGCGCGATTATTAAGCTGTTGCGGACGCGAATGTATCGCGGGTTTCGTCCTCGTTTAGCCAATACTTCCCTTGTGAGCTTCAGCGAGTCACATCAACATAAAGACGTTGAATACTTTATTGACCAAATTCCTCATTTTCGATGGTAAAATCACAGATTAAATATCCAAAAATTATAATATTACTTATAAATGTTCCTGTGCACACTTTATCAATAATTCAAACGTCGTCGAAAGGTGGTCGTTTCAACTCATTCGTAATGTGTTACATGACAACAACCGGAAAATGAAAGTACTCTCACGAAAAAGACAGTTTTGCAAAGAAAAACTGTCTTCAGGAAGTTTGGAGATCATTGTCTGCAAAGGTTCATTTCTTGAATACGGAACTATATAATGAATTGGACACAAGAAAAAAGAGAAAATATGAACCATTGCCAGCTTGTGAAATTCCAAACAGAGTGGTGAAAAATCCGGACTCCATTGAATTGTCTGCTGATGAAACATCTTTGTTGCAAAAACGACTAAGCTACATTCCGGAAACAGAAACGGTTGATTCTTTTCAAACGATAAATGACACTGAACATTTCTTCCGCAAGGTAAGACTATGAGCTCATTTTGGAAATGAAGAAAATAATCAGTCTAAAGATGATGAACAAGTGACTGATGAAATTCCAAAGTTTGAAAAATCTGTTTCTGATTATACACCATCGCATGGCGAGTTTGATTCAGTGAACTCTTTTATCGACACATGTCGTCACCAAATACAAAATGTAGATCTACAGAGGTCAATAAAACCACAAAATATATCAAAAGAAGAGACCCAAGCCCTTAATTCGTTAAGAAATCGTAGCGATATCGTAATCAAGCCAGCCGATAAAGGTGGAGCCGTTTGTGTATTGGATAAAAAGGCATATATTACAGAAGGTGAAAACAACTGAATGACTGTAAATTCTATTCCAAATTAGATGGAGACATAACCACAAATATTCAAAAAGAAATTGCAGCAGGAATCGGAAATATGATTAAAAATAAGGAACTTTCGCCACCAGCAATAAATCTCATCGTCAAATCTCCTCGGTGTTCACAATTCTACTTTGTCACAGTTTGGGTTGTGACGGTTATGGGATCTCCGCGCGTAGGTGCCAATGGCTTCTCATGGAACGAAAAGACGAACAAATAATACGAACATGCGCGATATAAAGCAGAACGGCTCGTTATGTCGTGCAGAAACTCCTTTCAACACTATTACGTTTATTTTATCTACTTCGTACAATGTGTTCACATTTATCCAGTTTTTTTTTTTCAAATTATCCAAATTTATGGCTCACTTATTTATATATCATCCATTCACCGAACATCTTACTGTACATTGATTATTCATGCTTTCATTTCCAAAAAGACGTATTCGTAAATATTTATCCATCTATCTTTTTCACAACACTTTTCAAATCCTTTCTTTTTTTTATTGGTGCTAACACCATTCGCACCCCATTTCGTTTAGCCTTTATCTTATTTCTGCCTTAGCTCGTAATAAACAGACCCACACCTGACGTGCGGCCTCCATGCATTCCAAAAACCAACTGTTGATTGCGCAGCAGGCGTGTTCCTTAAATACTTGCTGGCAGAACGGCCGCTGCCAATTAAAAATGTAACCAATCAAAGAGCCTCGCGCCAAAACTAAGAAACAATGAGAAAATAACTGCCCAAAAACATATGTTACAAGTGATATAGAGGCCAAAAAGTGACGTTTTTGGGAAGATCACGAACTCTTCTACAAAATGACTTTGTCGATTATGAACTATGGTATTTCCAAATACTTGAAAATTACACGAAAGTGTGTGCTAGATAGCACAAAAATTTTCCTCGGCTCAGAAACCGACAAAATGAAAAAATTTAAAACAAAAATATTGCCAGGTACACATTCTTGACGTGCCCTACATAATGCTATGTAAAACTTGAAATTTCGACATAGATTTCTGAAGATATCCGGTACTTGATATATAAGTAAATTTTTAGATGACCCAAAACCTAACAAAACGACATCAAACGAACTTGAATCTATTTCCATCGTGTTGACTACATCAAGATCCTCCAAATCCTTAACCGATCGCCGCGGTCCTATCACGCTTTATACCCAATGCAGCACATCAACAAATTCACTCGTCCATTCCTCACCCAAATGAAGGGAAACACCGCACCGAAGGGCGCCACTCGGCACTTACTTGCGTCCCGCACCACAACAAACAGTGTGGAGTACAAACTGAATCACAAGCACGCTCAGAACACTCAAAACGTTGAACACGATATTCGGACAGCTACTCCTCCTTTTAAGAAAACACCCCGTTGTTTTCTATAAAAATAAATTTTCAGAATGTGCTAACTCCGCTATTGAAGCGTCTTAATTGACAAAATACATAGTACGATTTAACAGCGAAGTCATAATCAGAAATGTCACTGGTTACAGTGTACTCATGTAGTCGGCATCAACATTATCGATGCCCTTTATCGCTTTAATGTCAAAGCTGTAGTTCTGTAAACATAGTGCCCATCGCATAAGTCGTCCGCCTTCGGTCTTACCTTTCCCTATGTATGCAAGCGGAGCATAATCGGTTTCAAGTGTAAAATGTCTGCCATAGAGATGTTTTGCAACTTGCGACACTCCGAATACAATGGCCAAACATTCACGTTCTATGACCGAATAGTTCTTCTCCCGAGGCAACAGGTTTTTGCTTGCGTAGGAAATGGGAAATGTTCCATCCTCATGTTGCTGCAGAAGAACTGCACCGATTCCAGTGTCTGAAGCATCCGGACGCAACACAAATCGTTTACTGAAGTCCGGTAGGCGAAGAATTGGCGAACTCGTCAATAGCTGTTTAAGTTTACAGAATGCTGTTTGTTGCGGTTTTCCCCATTCCACCTTGCTTGGCCGACTTTTCTTGACTAGATCCGTCAATGGCGACGCGATTTCAGCAAAATTCGGTATGAATTTGCGATAGTAGTCTGCAAGTTCTAGAAATGAGCGAATCTGCCTTTTGGTTGTTGGCTGGGGTGCATTCCTGATGTTTTCCACTTTATCAGCTTCCATCTGCATCACACCTTTGCCGACCACGTGTCACGTAAAGCTGACGTTGTCATAACCGATGAAGCATTTCGACGGACGAATGGTAAGCTTCGCGGCACGGATCCGTGTAAAAAGGTCACGGAGTACCTCTAAGATCCGTTCCCAATCTTCGGTGTGTAGTAGCAGATCATCAACGTAATTATCAATGTCCGTGGTGCCATCCAGCAGTTTTCGCATAACTCTGTTGAACGCCGCTCCAGAATTTACCAAACCGAAGGCATTACGTCGAAACTAATAAGATCCGTTTGACGTAGAGAATGCAGTGTATTTTCTTGACGTCTCGCTTATAGAAATTTGCCAATAGCCTTTGGTGAAGTCAATCTTAGAAAATACTTTGGTTCCGTGTCAAACTTGGTCACTGCATTCAGGCGTCTATAATCAACACAAAAGCGATTCGATCCTTTTTTTACTAGAACAATAGGCGAATTATACTCGACTTTCCGATGATTCCGGTTTGTCAGAATATAGAATTTTACATTTTTGGGTCGATTTGTGTACGTAATCGTCAGAATCGTTGTTTTGGGATTAATTGTAAGGTTTTGGTGACTTCATAGTCACACCGCTCATATATGTAACTTTTAAGGCTTTGGGTATGTTTGAATACCATTTTCATTTTTTGTCCAAATTTGTGGATAAACGTGTAAACTTGGCTCTTTGTGAAGTATTTTGCATCATAGTTCCTTGCTGTACATTGTACTTTTAATACGCATCGATATTGTAACGCATTAGTGCAAGTGCCCAGTAACGTCATGAAAACAAACGAAATGTAAACAGAAAAGCTGTGATGTGATTGGGCGATAATTTAAGAGGGAAACGTTTCTATTTGCAAACTTTCGGCACATTCACGAGGGTATATAAGGCGGGCAGCTGCAGGGTTCGAGGCACTCGGTTTGTATAAATTCTAAGATGCAGAAGGAGACCAGTTTGGATACGAAATTAGCGTCAAAAGTGAAGTAAAGTGAAATATTAAAAAGAGAGGATATATATTAGAATAAGTTTTAAAGTTGTACTGTCTGAGTAATGAGAGAGAACGATCGAGTTATGTGAAAAATCATTGTGCAGATAGCGTTTAAGTAAAACGGATTTGTAGCAAGACTGTTCTTTGTTTGAAAACTAGCTCGTATTGAGTGAACTGAAATCAGATACTGGATAGAACTTAGCAAAATTTGCTAAAGGGTGACAAAGGGAAAATGACTTTAAAGTTGGAAACATATTAAAAACATTCAGCTGTGAAGGAAGGAATAATTGCATAATGTGGATGTTGTGACAATAAAACAGAGGGAATGAATATCTGGATATTTATTTGACTTGCACAAGCAAGATATAAAAAAAAGAAATAATACGATAACTTTTAGTAAAAGAGAGAACAGCATTAAACAAGATAAAATACGTCACTCCGTGATAAAAGTCATTGGCACCTTAAGCGATAACCCGCTGCTAGACTTAGACAAATTGGGGGCCAAGCCGGGATCGATCGCAACAAGGTTACAACATCATGGAGAGTGACATGCGTGAATGGATTGCTGTAGGTCAATCGTTGGGATACAAAGACGAAGAACTACGACAATTTGCACAGCGCGAGGAAGATAAGGCAGCTGAAAGCGAACGCCACACACCAGAGCGCGAGGCCCGAACTCAAGAGCGTGAAGATCGCATCCGAGAGCAAGAAATGGAGCGTGAACGACAGCGTGAACAAAATAAAAGAGAGATGGAACGCATTCGCGAAGAAACACGCCTCATCGAAGCACGAGCACAAGCAGGCGAACCACGTGCACAAGAACGCGCAGACAGACCGACTCAAGCCAGTCGCCATAAAGTTCGATGAGAAAGTTGATAACATTGATGCATTTATCGAAAGATTCGAGAGTTTCGCGCGCACACAACGATGGCCCGAAAATACTTGGACAATGAGTCTCAGTGCTACCCTAACTGGCAAGGCATTGGAAGTGTTTAGCAGTATGCAGGTAGATGAAGCGGATAATTATCAAACGCTGAAGACCGCCATCCTCCGACGCTGTCAACTTACCACAGAGGGATTTCGTACAAGGTTTAGCGAGATAAAGCCCGACAAAGAGGAATCAGCAATATATTGAAGCTCACAACGGAAGCATTGGTCAAACGAGGACAAAACTCGCGCCACACGCGCGTCCGCTGCAACAGTCTAATAATCGCACTAGCAACCAAACACAGCCGAATTGCTACTACTGCGGGAAACCCGGACACTTTGCGCCCGACTGCTTAAAGGCGAAAGCAGATCTCAAAGACAGTGCTCCTCTACGACACGATTTCTCTTATGCATCGAACCGTGAACATCGCACAAATTCACCGATGAACTGGCAATGGCAACCGTGACGTTCACAAGGCATCTAACGCAAAGACAGGTAAGAACGAAAGCCGTACAAGACATGGTGAGCGAGAACGTAAAAGACGCGGCAAGTTATGCATCGCGAACGGTGACGCTATTCCATATACAGACGCGATTTGCGACAAATTTGAATATACTAAACGACTGCCGCTCTACAGTGGTCTAGTTTCCGGGAAAAAAAGTGATCGTATTAAGGGATACCGGCTGTGATAGCGCAGTGATCCGCAAAGATTTGGTACAAAAAGAAGAAATGACGAACGACAAGAGTGATTGTGTTTTAATGGACGGGACGATGAGGACATTCCCAATGGCTCGGATAAGTGTTGTCACACTGATATACACTGGGGTGCTAGACGCAGTGGTTGTAAAAGATCCACCGTACCATCTCATTATTGGCAACGTTGCAAGCCCGTCCGTCGAGGAAAACACAAACTGGAAGCGAGAAGAAACTACAAATATGGATACTGACCAGCACGTCGCTTCCGAAGTCAAATCAACTAGACCGCTCACTGCAAGTGCAGTTTCCACGCGCGCACAAATCGCCAAAGAAAAACAACCGAAAACTCCTCTCTTGACACATGAAGTGACGCTAGAGAAAGTAAATCGGGACAAAGTGAAAGAGTTGCAGAAGTAAGATGCGACTCTTAAAAAATGCTCACTTATGCAGAACAGAAGACAGTGTTTCAAGCTAGAAAGAAAGGAAGTTTCCGATGCGCTATAAAGGACGGATTACTCATGCGATACTATTACGAGTCTAGAAATGGAGCTGGATTCCATTTGAAGCAGATTGTGCTCCCGAAGACGCTGCGTGCAAAGGTGATGTCGTTGGCTCACGAATCCATTGTCTTTGGAAATTTAACGGCAAAGAAGAGAAGGGATCGCATAACGTCGAATTTCCACTGGAATTTCCACTGGAATAACTGGTGATGTCAAGCGTTTTTTGCCAGTCATGCGACATGTTTCATCGAACTGTACCAAAAGGCGCACTAGCAAAGTGCCACTCTGGGAAATGCCTCTGATCGACACGCCGTTTGAAAGAGTGGCAGTTAACCTAATCGGACCAATAATGCCAATCGCCAAGGTGGCAACCGTTATATACTGACCGTCGTTGATTATGCGACACGATACCCTGAGATGATCGCACTCAAACGCATCGAAACAGTGACAGTTGCTGAAGCGTTACCCGAAGTCTTCAGTAGAGTCGGATTTCCACGAGAAATACTCAGCGATCAAGGTACACAGTTCACTTCGGATTTAATGCAAGATGTCGCACGGCTCGGTTCAATGAAGCAACTATTCATAACGCCATACAACCCGAAGTGTAATGGACTAGGCGAGCGATTTAATGGCGTATTAAAGAAGATGTTGCATGTGCCAGGAGCTTCCAAAAGACTGTTATCGTTAATTACCAGCTGTTTTGTTCGCTTATCGCAAAGTACCACAAGCGTCTACATGGGTGTTCGCCATTTGACTTACTTTACGGAAGCAAAGTACGTGGCCCGTTAGACAGTTTTAAAGATATTTGGCTTGAAAATGATTCCACTAGAGAAGTCTTTAGCACGTATCAGCACATCTCCGATCTGCAAAATCGCCTCGAAGAGACATGCCGCGTAGCTTGCGAAAGTTTGATGGCGAATCAAGGCAAATACCGCCACCACTACGACAAAAGGGCAAAACGACCGCAGATTCGTCGTGGGTCAGAAAGTTTATCTGCTGCTTCCGACGCAAAGCAATAAATTATTATTGCAGTGGATAGGGCCCTATACGATCACGAAAGTCTTGAATCGTACGGATTATGAAGTGAACATTCATGAGAAAAAGAAGATTTTTCATGCAAATCTTCCGAAAGGGCAAAGCTGAGTGAAAGCGACGACAAAGCTGAGTCTGAAACCAGCGAGAACGAATCCAGCGACAACGAACAAAGCGTTGAAGACAACGATGAAAACGACACGAATATTTCCGATTCTGAAAGGAAAGACGTTGAGAAGCTTTTGCGTGGATTTAGCAACGTTTTCACAGACGTCCCCGGCAGGACAAATTTAATCGAGCACAAAATCGAAAACAGAAGAACCGCTCCGCGTTAAGCCGTATCCAATGCCATACTCGAAACGTCAAGATATTGAAGAGGAAGTGAAGAAGATGCTTGACGCAGGGATCATCGAAGAATCGCAATCAGGTACTAGTCAAGAAAAAGGATGGCACCAACAGATTCTGTATCGATTATAGACAACTCAACAGTGTTACAAAATTCGAATCAGAACCGATGGGGAACTATGAGGACATCATGTCAAAAGTCGGAAAAGACAAATACCTTTCGAAAATCGACTTCACGAAAGGTTACTGGCAAATCCTAATTGAAAGAGTCGTCAAAGAAATATACTGCTTTCTCGACGCCCAGTGGCTGTTTCCAGTTCCGACGAAACCCATTTGAATTAGTGAATTCTGGAGCAGCATTCAACAGAGTTATGCGCAAATTACTCTCCTGCATACAGAACGTCGATAACTACGTTGACGACTTACTACCGCTCAGCAGAATACGCGACGCTACGACAACATTAATTTCACAGGACACATTGTAGGCAACGGTTCTTTACAAATGGAAGAGGAAAAATCCAAGACGCGCGTCGACCGACAACAAAGAAGCAAATACGCTCCTTCCTAGGCTTAGCAGGCTTCTACCGCAAATCATTCCCAAAATTCGCAGAAGTCACCGCGCCTCTAACGGATTTGATCAAAAATGGTCAACCAGCTACCTGTACGGCAGAACATTTACGCTGGAAACAGACCATGTGCTGCTCGTATATTTACGAAAAGGAAAAGTCGAAGTCGGACGTCTCATGCGCTGGGCACTACTCTTGCAAAATTACAATTTCAGCATCAAAGCCATCAAAGGAAGCGAAAACATCGGAGCGGATTACCTGCGCAGAATGTGACAGTTTTGTGTAAACAGCTCGTATATAGTTGATCATCATAATATGGTTGTTTCGTCGAGATCTGCATTCAACCAACTTCTGCCTTTAACGATTTTAGAAATTTTGTTACTATTTTCTAAATTTCTACTGCTTGATATTTAATTCACACCAGGTCACGTGATTTGATACTAATTACGTAAGTTTATTTGTAAAAATGGGCGTTTTAGATTGAAAATGTGCGAATTTGTAATTATTGCTCTGTGTCGTCATTAATGGTGTTTTTCTAACGCTTTAAAGTAATTCTTCCGTGGTTAAATGAAAACTGTTCAGATAAGACAATTCTGAAATTGTGAATGAAAATAATTTCAGTATTTTCTTAGAGGGGGGTTGTTGTCAGAATATAGAATTTCACATTTTTGGGTCGGTTTGTGTACGTAAATTATCAGAATCGTTGTTGGGGGATTAATTGTAAAGTTTTGGTGACTTCGTAGGCACACCGCTCATATATGTAACTTTTAAGGCTTTCGGTATGTTTGAATACCATTTTCAATTTGTGTTCAAATTTGTGGATAAACGTGTAAGCTTGCTTTTTGTGAAGTATTTTGCATCATAGTTCCTTGCTGTGCATTGTACTTTTAATACGCATCGATATTGTAAAGCATTGGTTTTTAAATCTTTGTCACATTATAGTAACTTTTTAGTAAACGGGAGCGAAATAAAAAGTGGGCCGAAATTTTCTGTCACATGGTTCAGTGTATCCAATAGAATTGTTGAGTGTAATTCTCTTACCGAATGTAAATATTTACTTTTACGACAGGGAACTGCAAGTGCCCAATAACGGCATGAAAGCAAACGAAATGTAAACAAAAAAGCTGTGACGTGATTCGGTGGTAATTTAGGAGGGAAACGTTTCTATTGGTAAGCTTTCGGCACCCTCACATGGTTATATCAGACGGGTCAGCCGCGGGGTTCGAGGCACTCGGTTTTCACAGATTCTAAGAGGCAGAAGGAAACCAGTTTGGATACAAAATTAGCAGGAAAAATGAAGTAAAGTGAAACAGTAAAAAAGAGAGGATATATATTAGAATAATGATTAAAGTTGTACTGTTTTGAGCAAAGAGAGAGAACGATCGAGTTATGTAAAAAATCATTGTGCAGATAGCATTCAAGTAAAAGGATTTATCAAGACTGTTCGTTGTGTGAAAATTAGAGCGTATTGAGTAAATTGAAATCAGATACTGGATAGAACTTAGCGAAATTTGCTAAAGTGAAAATAACTTTAAGGTTGGAATAAATGTTAAAAACACTCAGCTGCTAAGAAAAGAATTATTGTATATTGTGGATGTTGTGAATTGTACGGACAATAAAACAGAGAGAATGAACATCTGGATATTTATTTGCCTTGCACAAACAAGATATAAAAAAAGAAATAATACGATAACTTTGAGTAAAATAGAGAACAGCATTAAACAAGATAAAATATCACTCCGTGATAAAAGTCATTGACACCTTAAGCGATAACCCGCTGCTAGACTTTGACACATAGCAACGCCACAATTTTGTAAAATATGTGCCTGAAGAAGACTGTATCAGTCGAAAATCCGTAAAATATTAAAAAATAACACTTAAAAAGACTTATTATTACCTAGAATTTACGAAAGGTTACTGGCACATCCCAATGGAAGAGTCGTCAAAGAAATATTCTGCTTTTTCGACGCCCAGTTCCGACGAAACCCATTTGTATTAGTGAATTCTGAGGCCGCATTATATAAAAAGTCTCTTTAAGTGCTATATTTTAATATTTTACGAATTTTCGACTGATACAGTCTTCTTCAGGTTCATATTTCATATAGTACTAATAAATGTTCCTGTGCCCATTTTTATCAATAATTATATATATATATATATATATATAAATATATATATATATATATATATATATATATATATATATATATATATATATATATATATATCTAGAAATATATATAACTACTTACCGTCGTTCATTATGCGATACGATGCCATGAGGCGATCGCACTCAAACGCATCGAAACAGTGCCAGTTGCAGAAGCGTTACTCGAAGTCTTCAGTAGAGCCGGATTTCAACGAGAAATACTCAGCGATCAATCCACACAGTTCACTTTGGATTTAATGAAAGAAGTCGCACGCTATACAGTCCGAGTCTAGGCCCAACCCCCCCCCCCCGACCGAAACCCCCCGGCCCTAACCCCCCCGTCAAACCCCCCCCCCCGACTAAAACCCCACGGAGGCCTTAACCCCCGACCCAAAACCTCCCCGTTCTCAAAGAAAATGTGTAATGATTATTTGTTCTGGCGCCTCTTTTCGCACTCGTACGAAACATAGCCATTTGCTAGATTTTTTTGCTTTACGTACAAATGCCCTTGGTACAATATCTTTGTATTCCCTTTAGCAGGTGTGATGTGTTCCATGATGGTAGCATGATTTTTCACAGCAATCTGGGTCACTAAATTACCCATTCAAGTGAATCACAGTGGATATGAGTCACATCTACCGCAAGAGAAATCGTAATTTGTAAACTCGACTGACCTCGCAACCGACATATGAATTGCAATTTTTAAGTGTACACACTCATCAATCGCAAGAGCAATTGCAATTTCAAAAACTGAGTGCTATCATCAATGGATGTTAGTGGTTAGGAAATTGCAATTTTAAACGCCGTGTGGTCTCTTCAATTGGCATTTGAAGTGTAATTAACAACGTGGATGTATCGCAATTACAAAATATAAAATAGACCTGAGAACCGGGGGGTTTGGGGTCGGGGGGTTTAGGCCGCCGGGGGGTTTTAGTCGGGGGGGGGTTTGACGGGGGGGTTAGGGCCGGGGGGTTTCGGTCGGGGGGGGGGGTTTGGGCCTGTTCCCATACAGTCCGAAGTGCAATGGACTATGCGAGCGAATTAATGGCGTATTAAAGAAGATGTTGTCGCGCATGTGTCTGGGATCGTTACTTACCAGCCGTTTTGTTCACTTATCGCGAAGTACCACAAGCATCTACTGGTTTCTCGCCATTTGAGTTACTGTACGGAAGCAAAGTACGTGGCCCGTTAAACATTTTGAAAGATATTTGGCTTGAAGAAGATTCCACTAGAGAAGTCCTTAGCATGAACCAGTACATCGCCCATCTGTAGACCGCAGATTTGTAGTCGGTCAGAAAGTTTGTCTGCTGCTTCCGACGCAAAGCAATACATTATTATTGCAGTGGTAAGAGCCCTACAAGATCGCGAATGTCTTGAATCGTGTGGATTATGAAGTGGACATTCATGGATGTCAGAAAATAGAATTTGCATTTTCTGGGAAAGTGGCGTGACTCCATTCTCGGCTTGAAAGGAAAACAGTGGGGCGTTTTCCTAGGCTTCACAGGTTCCAAAGAGCTGCTGTAGCGCGGAAACGAGGCAGAGCTGAGATTGCGTTATCCTGGGTATGGGGATCACCAGTGCGCGGGAGAAGTCACGGAGCGTTTTTGTACGTTTGACGCTTACTAGAACGCCATCGGAACAGAAGGTTACATCCTTGCGGCATAAATCAGTCCGGAAATCGTGGCTATCCTGCGTACGGGTAAGTAGTGACGTTTTGCGCAGGACGGTAAAAACTCAACCAGGCATGCAGCAGAAAAACACAAGTCCAATGTCTGCGAAAAATCGAGCACTGTGCGGAGACTCAGCAGGATATCCAGAGTAAGTGGTAGCTTTTGCCGGGGTGCCGTTCCACGCTGTGTATCGATGCCTTTCATTAGTGATTTTAGATAGTGGTTATCCTGTAGCGGATTATTGAATCCCAGTTCCAGATGGAGCAGTCTGAGGGCTGATAGGTAGCATCTAACTGACTGGATCTTAAGCGTGCGGCTAAGGAAACACGTGTAACGTAACAAAGTTATAGTCTGGGCTGGAGCTGGACGCATGCGGAAATAATGGCAGAAGGCCAGATATGAATTGATGTGGGTTGAATACGCTGCGCGGGTGTTTCTCCGAGTGCTGACCTGCGGAGGCTTGCGATTTCACTATCCAGAATCTGTGTCTGCCGTACCACTCCTGGAACAGAGATGACATAGCGCTGCTTGACATGTGGTAGCCCACATGAGTGAAGCTGACATGTGCTAGTGCATGCGTAGCGTGCGGGAGGCTGGAAAGCCTCGAGATTGAATCCGGTAGTTTATTTGCTTTGGTATTTATATATGATGCACAAACTTTAATATGACATTTAACACATAACAGCATTATATTACACAATATATCCGATGACATAACACTTTTAACCCTTCCCTGGTTCATAGCACAGAGGGTGAACGTATTATCCGTAAATACTTGCACTTTTCTGGTAGCACAGAGCGGCGCCGAACGGCACAGAGCTAGGTATTCTGCTGTGAGTTCTTTCGTGTTGATATGCTGCTGGGTCATGGTGGGCATGTCGACAGCCCAGTCGCAATAAAGCCAGTCTATGGCGCTGCTATGGTGCACAAGTACTGCGCCGGTGGCAAGCGAACTAGCATCAGTGGCAAAGTGAAAAGCGCGATCGGGCGCGGCTTTCTCCTGGTCGAAGAAGCACGTACCGTTGAAAGAGGCGCAAAGCACGTTGAGCGTGGCTACGTCGCGGCGAGCATCTGCGTTGATGCATATGCGATGGTGAGCGTGGCGAAGTGAAGTCATTAGTACGATAAGACGTCGCGTGGCGGGTCGTACAACTTGTACGACACGAGCTATTCAGTTAAGTTTTCCCAGGAGGCTCTGGAGATCGCGTTTGGAGACACGTTTGTTATCCTTATTGGCGTATCGCGTGACTGTGGATTGCGTAGCGTGAAGTTTATCTGTAGGGATTGAGAGTGAGCATTCAGTTGCATTGATGGTCATTCCCAGAAACGTGAGCCTGTGTGTTGGGGAGATGCATTTCTCCCAGTTGATTGTGGAGCCTAGCGAACTGAGAACGTGAATCAAGTAGCGCATGGCTTTGAGTGCGTCTTGATACGTTTCCGCTGTGATGAAAAATTCGTCCAAGTAGCATGTAACTGCCTTGACACCCTGCTTCTGGGGCATGCGGCATACACTCTGCGTAATCCTGTGAAAAATGCCGACGCTAAGCCGCTAAGCAAGGCCCTGAAAGGCAACCGAGTATCCACGAGGTAAGTGTAATGGTTATCTCATTGAAACTGCCACTTCTGGCCGGTGAAGCGTTGTGAGAATTCGCTTAGAGGTACATGTCGGTAGGCTGATTTCAATCCACCTTTGCCATAAAAAGTTCTTTCCCGTAATACCTACAGCTGTATCCACAGACGTGAATGAGTGCTTGACAGGCGTCGCATGTGAGTTGATTGATGTGCCTTCGGGCTGTGAACAATCGTGTATCAGCCTGATTTCGTCATTGTCCTTTTGCACGGCGGTTGTTGGGCGTTTCCGCGGGTAAAACGTATCCGTATCTGTGTTAATAATGTCGAAGCCATTTTGTAAACCGTTAAGCAGAAAAACTTTGTCCTTGTCCGTTTCTAGTTGTCGTGTCCATTCATCAATTTTATCCGTAAGCAGGCTAGAGACAGCGCGCCCCTAGTCTTGATACATGTATTCTGGGTGGTTTTTGAAGCACTTGCTGCATACGTGTGCGAATCTGGAGTTGGGGAGGTTGCAGTTTCTGCGTGAGTTGAAGTTGCGGCAAATCTCTTTGCCACTGGGATCCCTAGGGCCTTCTACACGGGGGGCGTTTGGCTGTCTGCTCATATTGGTGCCCTGGAACCGTACATTGTTTTTCTGAAAACGGGTGGAAAAAACGCACACTCCAAGTAGATAGGTATCGTCATCAGCCCAGCGAACCTGACCTGAATGGACCCGCTGCCTGTATTCATAGTTATAGCGCATGCAGCTAGCGATCGGATAGTGTTCGCACATGTCCGCGAACTTAATTGCGTGAAGGTTATACCTGTCGCGCTCATCCTGGGAGTGAAGTTGACCGGCCCGCGTTAGGGCGTCGTAAATCCGAGCGTGCCCTTTGATCCATTGCCTCAATGTGGTTTCCTCTGGCTTGATGTGCTTTGCCGTGCTAGTGAGAACAATTTTCGTTTCGCCACTTGCCGAAATAACCGTCTCTGTGCCCTGGCTGCCAAGAAAAGAGTTGCAAAAACTTGCATGAATAAGGGGCGGGTCTTACCTACTGGCCTCGCTGTAAGCCAGGGGTCGTCTTCTGGTGCGCCCTTGCGACGTCTGCAGTCTGTCGTTCGTGGAAAATTTCTCAATTATATCCGAAGTAGGGCCTGACTTTGAGCTGGAAGTATCGGATTTACCTTCTCTTAGGTCCGCAATAGCGGCTTGGAGGGCTTTCTGTTGCCCCAGGGACAGCTTTAGTGCCTTGATTACATCAATGTACGCAACCGTGTCTATTGAGATAAACTCCTCATTTACGAAGGCATGCACTGTAGTATCCGGGAGGTGCTTAGACTTTGCCCATGTTTTTAGTTCTTTAATTGATTTGTCTATACTTTCCTGATCCATGACTGGCGTCTTATAAGATTATTATTGTCACAATTGTTTTAATTAACAAGTATTATCTACACTAGAAAAACAGTAGTGTAATAAGAAAAACCCAGTTATCCATTAATTTACAATACTTTCTCCTGGTTCTTGTTTTAATATGTATCCATCTCATATCATTTATGCCCTCTTGATTATTTTTTTGAATCCTTAATTTCAGCCCTTAATTTACATTGATTTCTAAGTCTTTTTTTAAGTTGATGCTTTTCTGCTATTTTTCAAGCGCTTGCTTGTATTTTGCTCTTTACTGCTTCATGCTGCAATTGCTAATGAGCTCCAAGAGGGGTGCTGGCGTAAAACTTCCTGAAGGAAATAAGCTAAGCTCCTGCCAATCAAAGAAAAATGGGCCAATAGTAGGGCAGCTTTTTAGAGAAACTGTTGATGGGGCGAGAGTGAAGCTATCTTGTATACTGATGCAGAGGGCAAGTTGATTGCAATTAGCGAATTGACACAAATCCCAGGCGAGACACAATGTCTGGCACTGTTAACCCTTGACTGTTACGCTGCTACAAGTTCATTGCAATTAACAAGTTGACACCAAAACCCCAGACGAAACACACTCTCTGGGGAACTGCTAACCCAATGGGGCGGCAATGTCTTCAAACTATGAGTTTAAACTAAAATAACAATTTATTTTCCTAGAAATGGTGCTGACATCCAATTGAAGCAAATTGTGCCCCGACGACGCTGCATGCAATAGTGATGTCTTTGCTCACGAATCCATTGTCGGTGGACATTTTCCATTGTCGGTGGACGTGGATCAACAAACTGGATGCATTAGCAAAGATTAAGCATAATCCACGATTCAAGACTTTCGCGATCTTGTAGGGCTCTTTCCACTGCAATAATAATTCATTGCTTTGCTTCGGAAGCAGCAGACAAACTTTCTGACCCACTACAAATCTGCGGTCTTTTTGCCCTTTTGTTTTAGTGGTGGCGGTAATTGCCTTGATTCGCCATCAAACTTTTGCGCGCTACGCAGCATATATCTTCGAGGCGATTTCGCAGATGGGCGATGTACTGGTACGTGCTAACTTCTCTAGTGGAACCTTCTTCAAGCCAAATATCTTTCAAAATGTCTAACGGGCCACGTACTTTGCTTCCATAAAGTAACTCAAATGGCGAGAAACCAGTAGATGCTTACGGTACTTCGCGATAAGCGAACATAACAGCTGTTAAGTAACGACCCCAGACTTTTGTTCGCTAACGTGCAAGACAACATCTTCTTTAATACGCCATTAATTCGCTTGCATAGTCCATTACACTTCAGATTGTATTTCGTAGTGAATAGTTGCTTTATTGAAAGGAGCCGTGCGACTTCTTTCATTAAATCCAAAGTGAACTGTGTGTCTTGATCGCTGAGTATTTCTCGTGGAAATCCAGCTCTACTGAAGACTTCTGCAGATGGCACTGCTTCGATGCGTTTGAGTGCGATCGCCTCAGGGTATCGTGTCGCATAATCCACGACGGTCAGTATATTACGGTTGCCGCTTTTAGCAATTGGCGTTATTTGTACAATTAGGTCAACTGCGACTCTTTTCAACGGCGTGTCGATCAGAGGCATTTCCATTGGTGGCACTTTGCTAATGCGTCCAGTTTGTTGATCCACGTCGCATGACTTGGCAGTTATTCCCGGCCAGTGGAAATTCGACGTTATGCGATCCGTTGTCTTCTTTGCCGCTAAATGTCCACCGACAATGGATTCGTGAGCAAAGACATCACTATTGCATGCAGCGTCGTCGGGGCACAATTCGCTTCAATTGGATGTCAGCACCATTTCTAGGATAATAAATTGTTATTTAAGTTTAAACTCATAGTTTGAAGACATTGCCGCCCCCATGGGGTTAGCAGTTCCCCAGAGAATGTGTTTCATCTGGGGTTTTTAGTGTCAACTTGTTAATTGCAATGAACTTGTAGCAGCGTAACAGTCAAGGGTTAACAGTGCCAGACATTGTGCCTCGTCTGGGATTAGTGTCAATTCGCTAATTGTAATCAACTTGCCCTCTGCATCAGTATACAAGATAGCTTCACTCTCGCCCCATCAACAGTTTCTCTAAAAAGCAACCCTACTATTGGCCCATTTTTCTTTGATTCGCAGGAGCTTAGCTTACTTCCTTCAGGAAGTTTTACGCCAGCACCCCTCTTGGAGCTCATTAGCAATTGCAGCATGAAGCAGTAAAGAGCAAAATACAAGCAAGCGCTTGAAAAATAGCAGAAAAGCATCAACTTAAAAAAAAAGACTTAGAAATCAATGTAAATTAAGGACTGAAATTGAGGATTGAAAAAATAATCAAGAGGGCATAAATGATATGAGATGGATACATATTAAAACAAGAACCAGGAGAAAGTATTGTAAATTAATGGATAACTGGGGTTTTCTTATTACATTACTGTTTTTCTAGTGTGGATAATACTTGTTAATTAAAACAATTGTAACAATAATAAACTTATAAGACGCCAGTCATGGATCAGGAAAGTATAGACAAATCAATTAAAGAACTAAAAACATGGGCAAAGTCTAAGCACCTCCTGGATACTACAGTGCATGCCCTCGTAAATGAGGAGTTTATCTCAATAGACACGGTTGCGTACATTGATGTAATCAAGGCACTAAAGCTGTCCCTGGGGCAACAGAAAGCCCTCCAAGCCGCTATCGCGGACCTAAGAGAAGGTAAATCTGATACTCCCAGCTCAAAGTCCTACTTCGGATATAATTGAGAAATTTTCCACGAACGACAGACCGCAGACGTCGCAAGGGCGCACCAGAAGACGACCCCTGGCTTACAGCGAAGCCAGTAGGTAAGACCCGCCCCTTAATCAAGTTTATGCAACTCTTTTCTTGGCAGCCAGGGCACAGAGACGGTTATTTCGGCAAGTGGCGAAACGAAAATTGTTCTCACTAGCACGGCAAAGCACATCAAGCCAGAGGAAACCACATTGAGGCAATGGATCAAAGGGCACGCTCGGATTTACGACGCCCTAACACGGGCCGGTCAACTTCACTCCCAGGATGAGCGCGACAGGTATAACCTTCACGCAATTAAGTTCGCGGACATGTGCGAACACTATCCGATCGCTAGCTGCATGCGCTATAACTATGAATACAGGCAGCGGGTCTATTCAGGTCAGGTTCGCTGGGGTGATGACGATACCTATCTACTTGGAATGTGCGTTTTTTCCACCCGTTTTCAGAAAAACAATGTACGGTTCCAGGGCACCAATATGAGCAGACAGCCAAACGCCCCCCGTGTAGAAGGCCCTAGGGATCCCAGTGGCAAAGAGATTTGCCGCAACTTCAACTCACGCAGAAACTGCAACCTCCCCAACTCCAGATTCGCATGCCCCAGAAGCAGGGTGTCAAGGCAGTTACATGCTACTTGGACGAATTTTTCATCACAGCGGAAACGTATCAAGACGCACTCAAAGCCATGCGCTACCTGATTCACGTTCTCAGTTCGCTGGGCTTCACAATCAACTGGGAGAAATGCATCTCCCCAACACACAGGCTCACGTTTCTGGGAATGACCATCAATGCAACTGAATGCTCACTCTCAATCCCTACAGATAAACTTACGCTACGCAATCCACAGTCACGCGATACGCCAATAAGGATAACAAACGTGTCTCCAAACGTGATCTCCAGAGCCTCCTGGGAAAACTTAACTGAATAGCTCGTGTCGTACACGTTGTCATCGTACTAATGACTTCACTTCGCCACGCTCACCATCGCATACGCATCAACGCAGATGCTTGCCGCGACCTAGCCACGCTCAACGTGCTTTGCGCCTCTTTCAACGGTACGTGCTTCTTCGACCAGGAGAAAGCCGCGCCCGATCGCGCTTTTCACTTCACCACTGATGCTAGTTCGCTTGCCGCCGGCGTAGTACTTGTGCACCATAGCAGCGCCATAGACTGGCTTTATTGCGACTGGGCTGTCGACATGCCCACCATGACCCAGCAGCATATCAACACGAAAGAACTCACAGCAGATTACCTAGCTCTGTGCCGTTCGGCGCCGCTCTGTGCTACCAGAAAAGTGCAAGTATTTACGGATAATACGTTCACCCTCTGTGCTATGAGCCAGGGAAGGATTAAAAGTGTTATGTCATCGGATATATTGTGTAATATAATGCTGTTATGTGTTTAATGTCATATTAAAGTTTGTGCATCATATATAAATACCAAAGCAAATTAACTACCGGACTCAATCTCGAGGCTTTCCAGCCTCCCGCACGCTACGCATGCACTAGCACATGTCAGCTTCACTCATGTGGGCTACCACATGTCAAGCAGCGCTATGTCATCTCTGTTCCAGGAGTGGTACGGCAGACACAGATTCTGGATAGTGAAATCGCAAGCCTCCGCAGGTGAGCACTCGCAGAAACACCCGCGCAGCGTATTCATCCCACATCAATTCATATCTGGCCTTCTGCCATTATTTCCGCATGCGTCCAGCTCCAGCCCAGACTATAACTTTGTTACGTTACACGTGTTTCCTTAGCCGCACGCTTAAGATCCAGTCAGTTAGATGCTACCTATCAGCCCTCAGACTGCTCCATCTGGAACTGGGATGCAATAGTCCGCTACAGGATAGCCACTATCTCAAATCACTAATGAAAGGCATCGATACACAGCGTGGAACGGCACCCCGGCAAAAGCTACCACTTAACCTGGATATCCTGCTGAGTTTCGCACAGTGCTCGATTTTTCGCAGATATTGGACTTGTGTTTTTCTGCTGCATGCCTGGTTGAGTTTTTACCGTCCTGCGCAAAACGTCACTACTTACCCGTACGCAGGATAGCCACGATTTCCGGACTGATATATGCCGCAAGGATGTAACCTTCTGTTCCGATGGCGTTCTAGTAGGAGTCAAACGTACAAAAATGCTCCGTGACTTCTCCCGCGCACTGGTGATCCCCATACCCAGGATAACGCAATCTCAGTTCGGCCCCGTTTCCGCACTACAGCAGTTCTTTCAAACCTGTGAAGCCCAGGAAAACGCCCCACTGTTTTCCTTTCAAGCCGAGAATGGAGTCACGCCACTTTCCCAGAAAATGCAAATTCTATATTCTGACATCCATGAATGTCCACTTCATAATACACACGATTCAAGACATTCGCGATCTTGTAGGGCTCTTTCCACTGCAATAATAATTTATTGCTTTGCGTCGGAAGCAGCAGACAAACTTTCTGACCGACTACAAATCTGCGGTCTTTTGCCCTTTTGTCGTAGTGGTGGCGGTATTTGCCTTGATTCGACATCAAACTTTTGCGCACTACGCAGCATGTATCTTCGAGGCGATTTCGCAGATGGGCCATGTACTGGTACGTGCTATGGACTTCTCTAGTGGAATCTTCTTCAAGCCAAATATCTTTCAAAATGTCTAACGGTCCACGTATTTTGCTTCCGTACAGTAACTCAAATGGCGAGAAACCAGTAGATGCTTGTGGTACTTCGCGATAAGTGAACAAAACGGCTGGTAAGTAACGATCCCAGACACATGCGCGACAACATCTTCTTTAATACGCCATTAATTCGCTCGCATAGTCCATTGCACTTCGGATTGTATAGCGTTCGACTTCTTTCATTAAATCAAAAGTGAACTGTGTGCATTGATCGCTGAGTATTTCTCGTCGAAATCCGGCTCTACTGAAGACTTCGAGTAACGCTTCTGCAACTGGCACTGTTTCGATGCGTTTGAGTGCGATCGCCTCATGGTATCGTATCGCATAATGAACTACGGTCAGTAGTATATATATATATATATATATATATATATATATATATATATATATATATATATATATATATATATATATATACTATATATTCTGAGGCCGCATTAAAAAAAAGTCTCTTTAAGTGTTATGTTTTAATATTTTACGAATTTTCGACTGATACAGTCTTCTTCAGGCACATATTTTACAAAATTGTGGCGTTGCTATGTGTCAAAGTCTAGCAGCGGATTATCGCTTAAGGTGTCAAAGACTTTTATCACGGGGTGATATTTTATCTTGTTTAATGCTGTTCTCTATTTTACTCAAAGTTATCGTATTATTTCTTTTTTTTATATCTTGTTTGTGCAAGGCAAATAAATATCCAGATATTCATTCTCTGTTTTATTGTCGGTACAATTCACAACATCCACAATATACAACAATTCTTTTCTTAGCAGCTGAGTGTTTTAAACATTTATTCCAACCTTAAAGTTATTTTCACTTTAGCAAATTTCGCTAAGTTCTATCCAGTATCTGATTTCAATTTACTCAATACGCTCTAATTTTCACACAACGAACAGTCTTGCTAAATCCTTTTACTTGAACGCTATCTGCACAATGATTTTTTACATAACTCGATCGTTCTCTCTCTTTGCTCAAAACAGTACAACTTTAATCATTATTCTAATATATATCCTCTCTTTTTTACTGTTTCACTTTACTTCATTTTCCTGCTAATTTTGTATCCAAACTGGTTTCCTTCTGCCTCTTAGAATCTGTGAAAACCGAGTGCCTCGAACCCCGCGGCTGACCCGTCTGATATACCCATGTGAGGGTGCCGAAAGCTTGCCAATAGAAACGTTTCCCTGCTAAATTACCACCGAATCACGTCACAGCTTTTTTGTTTACATTTTGTTTTCATGCCGTTATTGGGCACTTGCAGTTCCCTGTCGTAAAAGTAAATATTTGCATTCGGTAAGAGAATTACACTCAAGAATTCTATTGGATACACTGAACCATGTGACAGAAAATTTCGGCCCACTTTTTATTTCGCTCCCGTTTACTAAAAAGTTACTATAATGTGACAAATCTTAAGATTTAAAAACCAATGCTTTACAATATCGATGCGTATTAAAAGTACAATGCACAGCAAGGAACTATGATGCAAAATACTTCACAAAAAGCAAGCTTACACGTTTATCCACAAATTTGGACAAAAATTGAAAATAGTATTCAAACATACCCAAAGCCTTAAGAGTTACATATATGAGCGGTGTGACTATGAAGTCACCAAAACCTTACAATTAATCCCAAAACAACGATTCTGACAATTACGTACACAAATCGACCCAAAAATGTAAAATTCTATATTCTGACAAACCGGAATCATCGGAAAGTCGAGCATAATTCGCCTATTGTTCTGGTAAAAAACGGATCGAATCGCTTTTGTGTTGATTATAGACGCCTGAATGCAGTGACCAAGTTTGACACGGACCCAAAGTATTTTCTAAGATTGACTTCACCAAAGGCTATTGGCAAATTTCTATAAGCGAGACGTCAAGAAAATACACTGCATTCTCTACGTCAAACGGATCTTATCAGTTTCGACGTAATGCCTTCGGTTTGGTGAATTCTGGAGCGGCGTTCAACAGAGTTATGTGAAAACTGCTGGATGGCACCACGAACATTGATAATTACGTTGATGATCTGCTACCACACACCGAAGATTGGGAACGGATCTTAGAGGTACTCCGTGACCTTTTTACACGGATCCGTGCCGCGAAGCTTACCATTCGTCCGTCGAAATGCTTCATCGGTTATGACAACGTACACTTTACGTGACACGTGGTCGGCAAAGGTGTGATGCAGATGGAAGCTCAGGAATGCACCCCAGCCAACGACCAAAAGGCAGATTCGCTCATTTCTAGGACTTGCAGACTACTATCGCAAATTCATAGCGAATTTTGCTGAAATCGCGTCGCCATTGGCAGATCTAGTCAAGAAAGTCGGCCAAGCAAGGTGGAATGGGAAAAACCGCAACAAACAGCATTCTGTAAACTTAAACAGCTATTGACGAGTTCGCCCATTCTTCGCCTACCGGACTTCAATAAACGATTTGCTTCAGACACTGGAATCGGTGCAGTTCTTCTGCAGCAGCATGAGGATAGAACATTTCCCATTTCCTACGCAAGCAAAAACCTGTTGCCTCGGGAGAAGAACTATTCGGTCATAGAGTTTGGCCATTGTGTTCGGAGTGACGCAATTTGCAAAATATCTCTATGGCAGACATTTTACACTTGAAACCGATCACGCTCCGCTTGCATACATAGGGAAAGGCAAGACCGAAGGCGGACGACTTATGCGATGGGCACTATGTTTACAGAACTACAGCTTTGACATTAAAGCGATAAAGGGCATCGATAATGTTGATGCTGACTACATGAGTACACTGTAACCAGTGACATTTCTGATTATGACTTCGCTGTTAATTCGTACTATGTATTTTGTCAATTTAATGGTTTTCATTGCATAATACATTGTGAACAGGAGCTGTATTAAGACGCTTCAATAGCGGAGTTAGCACATTCTGAAAATTTATTTTTTTAGAAAACAACAGGGTGTTTTCTTAAAAGGAGGAGTAGCTGTCCGAATATCGTGTTCAACGTTTTGAGTGTTCTGAGCGTGCTTGTGATTCAGTTTGTATTCCACACTGTTTGTTGTGGTGCGGGACGCAAGTGAGTGCCGAGTGGCGCCCTTCGGTGCAGTGTTTCCCTTCATTTGGGTGAGGAATGGACGAGTGCATTTGTTGATGTGCTGCATTGGGTATAAAGCGTGATAGGACCGCGGCGATCGGTTTAGGATTTGGGGGATCTTGATGTAGTCAACACGATGGAAATAGTTTCAAGTTCGTTTGATGTCGTTTTGTTAGGTTTTGGGTCATCTAAAAATTTACTTATATATCAAGTATACCGGATATCTTCAGAAATCTATGTCGAAATTTCAAGTTTTACATAGCATTATGTAGGGCGCGTCAAGATTGTGTACCTGGCAATATTTTTGCGTTTAATTTTTTTTCATTTTGTCGGTTTCTGAGCCGAGGAAAATTTTTGTGCTATCTAGCACACACTTTCGTGTAATTTTCAAGTATTTGGAAATACAATAGTTCATAATCAAGAAAGTCATTTTGTAGAAGAGTTCGTGATCTTCCCGAAAACGTCACTTTTTGGCCTCTATGTCACTTGTAACATATGTTTTTGGGCAGTTATTTTCTCATTGGTTCTTAGTTTTGGCGCGAGGCTCTTTGATTGGTTACATTTTTAATTAGCAGCGGCCGTTCTGCCAGCAAGTATTTAAGGAACACGCCTGCTGCTCCATCAGCAGTTGGTTTTTGGAATGCATGGAGGCCGCACGTCAGATGTGGGTCTGTTTATTACGAGCTAAGGCAGAAATAAGATAAAGGCTAAACGAAATAGGGTGCGAATGGTGTTAGCACCAATGAAAAAAGAAAGTATTTGAAAAGTGTTGTGAAAAAGATAGATGGATAAATATTTACGAATACGTCTTTTTGGAAATGAAAGCATGAATAATCAATGTACAGTAAGATGCTCGGTGAATGGATGATATATAAATAAGTCAGCCATAAATTTGGATAATTTGAAAAAAAACTTGATAAATGTGAACACATTGTACGAAGTAGACAAAATAAACGTAATAGTGTTGAAAGGAGTTTCTGCACGACATAACGAGCCGTTCTGCTTTATATCGCGCATTTTCGTATTATTTGTTCGTCTTTTCGTTCCATGAGAAGCCATTGGCACCTACGCGCGGAGATCCCATAACCGTCACAACCCAAACTGTGACAAAGTAGAATTGTGAACACCGAGGAGATTTGACGATGAGATTTATTGCTGATGGCGAAAGTTCCTTATTTTTAATCATATTTCCGATTCCTGCTGCAATTTCTTTTTGAATATTTGAGGTTATGTCTCCATCTAATTTTGAATAGAATTTACAGTCATTCAGTTGTTTTTCACCTTTTGCAATATATGCCTTTTTATCCCATACACAAACGGCTCCACCTTTATCGGCTGGCTTGATTACGATATCGTTACGATTTCTTAACGAAATCAGGGCTTGGGTCTCTTCTTTTGATATATTTTGTGGTTTTATTGACCTCTGTAGATCTACATTTTGTATTTGGTGACGACATGTATCGATAAAAGAGTTCACTGAATCAAACTCGCCATGCGATGGTGTATAATCAGGGACAGATTTTTCAAACTTTGGAATTTCATCAGTCACTTGTTCATCATCTTTAGACTGATTATTTTCTTCATTTCCAAAATGAGCTCATAGTCTTACCTTGCGGAAGAAATGTTCAGTGTCAGTTATCGTTTGAAAAGAATCAACCGTTTCTGTTTCCTGAATGTAGCTTAGTCGTTTTTGCAGACAATTCAAGTGCAGTTTCCCCATGCGCACAAATTGCTAAGGAAAAACAACCGAAAACCCCTCTCGTGACACAAGAAGAGACGTTAGAGAATGTGAAGCGTGACGAACTGAAAGAGTTGCAGAAGAAAGATGCCACTCTCACAAAATTGCACATTGATGCAGAATCGAAGACAGTGTTTCAAGCTAGAAAGAGAGGAACCTTTCGATACGCTATGAAGGACGGATTACTCACTCGATACTATTTTGAGTCTAGAAATGGTGTTGACATAAAATTGAAGCAAATTGTGCTCCCGAAGACGCTGCGTGCAAAGGTGATGTCGTTGGCTCACGAATCCGTTCTCGGTGGACATTTAGCGCCAAAGAAGACAACGGATTGCATAACGTCGAATTTCTACTGGCCGGGGATAACTGGTGATGTCAAGCGTTTTTGCCAGTCATGCGATGTGTGTCAGCGAACTGTACCAAAAGGGTGCATTAGCAAAGTGCGACTCGAGGAAATGCCTCTTATCGACATAAATGAAAGAGTCGCAGTTGACCTAATCGGACCAATAACTCCAATTGCAGAAGGCGCCAACCGTTATATACTGACCGTCGTTGATTATGCGACACGATTTCCTGAGGCGATCGCACTCAAACGCATCGAAACAGTGTCAGTTGTAGAAGCGTTGCTCCAAGTCTTTAGTAGAGTCGGGTTTCCACGAGAAATACTCAGCGATCAAGGCATTCAGTTCACTTCGGATTTAATGAAAGAAGTCGCAGTCCTCCTTTCAATGAAGCAACTATTCACAACGCCATATCACCCGAAGTGTAATGGATTATGCGAGCAAATTAATGGCGTATTAAAGAAAATATTGACTCGCGTGTGCCACTAGCGACCAAAAGACTAGGATCGTTACTTGCCAGATGTTTTTTTTTTCGCTTATTGCCAAGTACCGCAAGCATCTACTGGTTTCTCGCCATTTGAGTTATTTTACGGAAGCATTAGACATTTTCAAAAATATTTAGCTTGAAGAAAATTCCACTGGAGAAGTCGTTAGCACGTACCAGTACATCGCCGATCTGCGAAATCGCCTCGAAGATACATGCCGCGTAGCTCGCGAAAGTTTGATGGCGAATCAAGGCAAATACCGCCATCACTACGACAAAAGGGCACAAGACCGCAGATTCATAGTGGGTCAGAGAGTTTACCTGCTGCTTCCGACGCAAATAAATAAATCGTTTTTGCAGTGGAAAGGGCCCTACAAGATAACGAAAGTCTTGAATCGTATGGATTATGAAGTGGACATTCATGGGAAAAAAGAAGATTTTTCATGCAAATCGTCATAAAGGACACATTGAGCGTAGAAGTGAAGATAAAACTGAGTCTGAAACCAGCGAGAACGAATCCAGCGACAACGAACAAAGTGTTGAAAACAACAATGAAAACGACACGAATATTGCTGCATTCACGGGCATCGCAGTCGCAGAGCTCGATAATGACTGTCATAATGAAGCGCATTTAGTGACCCTTCCGGAAACTCAGCAAACAGTGACAATCGCTGATGTGAATGTCAACCCGGAACTTTCCGAATCTGAAAGGAAAGACGTTGAGAAGGTTTTGCATGAATTTAGCAACATTTTCACAGACGTTAACGACAGGACAAATTTAGGTGAACGCAAGATTGAACTATCGGCAGAAGAACCGATCCGGGTTGAGCATTAAAGCCATCAAGGGAACCGAAAACATCGGAGCGAATTACCTGAGCAGAATGTGACATTTTTGTGTAAACAGCCCGATTATCACACTTGTATATAGTTGATCATAGTAATGTGGTTGTTTCGTCTACCAACTTCTGCGTTTAACGATTTTAGAAATTTAGTTACTTTTTTCTGCATTTCTACAGCTTGAGTTGTCATTCACACCAGGTCACGTGATCTTATACTAATTATGTACGTTTTATCAGCAGAAAGTTTATTTGTGAAAATTTTTTTTTGAAAACGCGCAAATTTGTAACTCTTGCTTTGTGTCGTCTTTAATGTGTTATTTTCTAACGCTTTTAAGTATTTTCTTAGAGGGGGGTTGTTGTCAGAATATAGAAGTTGACATTTTTGGGTCGATTTGTGTACGTAATTATCAGAATCGTTGGTGGGATTAATTGTAAAGTTTTGGTGACTTCTTCATACCGGTCATATATGTACTTTTGAAGGCTTTCGGTATATTTGAATACCATTCTTTAATTTTTGTTCAAATTTGTGGATAAACGTGTGAACTTGACTTTTACTGAAATTTTCTGTCACGTGGTCCAGTGTATCCAATAGAATTGTTGAGTGTAATTCTCTTCCCGAATGTAAATATTTACCTTTACAACAGGGAAATCCAAGTGCCCAATAACGGCATAAAAACAAACGAAATGTAAACAAAAAAGCTGTGATGTGATTGGGCAATAATTTTAGAGGGAAACGTTTCTATTTGCAAACTTTCGGCACCCTCATGAGGGTATATAAGGCTGGCAGCCGCGGGGTTCGAGGCACTCGGTTTTCACATATTCTAAGAGACAGAAGGAGACCAGTTTGGATACAAAATTAGAGCCAAAAGTGAAGTGAAGTGAAATAGTAAAAAAGAGGATATACACTAGAATAAATATCAAAGTTGTACTGTTTTGAGTAATGAGAGAAAACGATCGAGTTATGTGAAAAATCATTGTGCAGATAGTGTTCAAGTAAAAAAGGATTTATAGCAAGACCGTTCGTTCTGTGAAAACTAGATGGTATTGAGTAAATTGAAATCCGATACTGGATAGAACTTATCGTATCTTGTGAATTGTAGTGACAGTAGAAGTGTTAGAATGAAGATCTGGGTATTTATTTGACTTGCACAACCAATACCAGTAAAATACAAACATTCAACACTGGATAAATAGAAAATCGCACACAACATAGAGTACGATCACTCCGTGATAAAAGCCTTTGGCACCTTAAGCGATAACTCGCTGCTAGAATTTGACATCATCTCTATTCCAGGAGTGGTACAGCAGACACAGATTCCGGATGGTGAAATCGCAAGCCTCCGCAGGTGAGCACTCGCAGAAACACCCGCGCAGCGTATTCAACCCACATTAAGTCATATCTGGCCTTCTGCCATTATTTCCGCATGCGTCCAGCTCCAGCCGAGACTATAACTTTGCTACGTTACACATGTTTCCTTAGCCACACGCTTAAGCCCCAGTCAGTTAGATGCTACCTATCAGCCCTCAGACTGCTCCATCTGGAACTGGGATTCAATAATCCGCTACAGGATAACCACTATCTAAAATCACTAATGAAAGGCATCGATACACAGCGTGGAACGGCACCCCGGCAAAAGCTAACACTTAACCTGGATATCCTGCTGAGTCTCCGCACAGTGCTCGATTTTTCGCAGACATTGGACTTGAGTTTTTGAGCTGTATGCCTGGTTGGGTTTTTCATCTTCCTGCACAAATCGTCCCTACTTACCCGTACGCAGGATAGCCACAATTGCCGGACTGATTTATCCCGCAAGGATGTAACCTTCTGTTTACGCTGTAGTACGCGTGAAGCGCACAAAAACGATCCGTGACTTCTCACTCGCACGGGTGATCCTCATATACAGGATAACGCAATCTCAGCTCTGCCTCGTTTCCAAACTGCAGCAGCCCTTTCAAACCTGTGAAGCTCCACTCTTTTCCTTTTAAACCGAGAATGGAGTCACGCCACTTTCCCGCGCCGTGTTCACAGCCTTGTTCATTGCAATCAACTTGTAGCAGCGTAACAGTCAAGGGTTAACAGTGCCAGACATTGTGTCTCGTCTGGGATTAGTGCCAACTTGTTAATTGCAATCGACTTGCCCTCTTATTAATCCACAAGATAACTTCACTCTCGCCCCCATCAACAGTTTCTCTAAAAGCAGCTCTACCATTAGCCCATTTATTAAAATTGACATGAGCTTAGCTTAGTTCCTTCTGGAAGTTTTACACCAGCACCTCTCTCTTCCAGCTAATTAGTAATTTCAGCATGATGCAGCAAAGAGCAAAATACAAGCAAGCACTTGAAAAATGGCAGCAAAAGCATCCTTTCACCTCCCCTCCACCACCTTTCGCTATTACAGCTACTTAATGTTTTGTGTTTTTCTTTGGAAGATATATGAAGCTTTATATAGTTTTGTTAGTGGACAGAAATATTGTATTAATGTATTATGTAAAATTTGAACTCATAAAGGTTCTAGAAAAGCAGATTTTAAATGTGCGAAAAAATATGTACCCAAATCAGTTGTTTAAAAATGTCGTCCGTTCATCATTATCAGTCCGCGTAGAGACACAAGAACTATAATACAGCTTAACGTTGCAAACAGCATAGAACTCGATAAAGTCTTAATGCAAAGGTTGACAGCTTGAATACGGAACTGAATTGAACATACGGAAAAAAGAGAAAATGTGAACCATTGCCAGCTCATAAAATTCCAAACAGAGTGGTGAAAATTCCGGACTCTTGAATTGTCTGCTAATGAAACATCTTTGTTGCAAAAAGGACTAAGCTACATTCCGGAAGCAAAAACGGTTGATTCTTTTCAAACGATAAATACCGAAAATTCACTTACTACCGAAAATTCACAAAGAAGGCATCCCAGAAAGGCCAGTTGTGTCAAATATTTCATGTCCTACCTATAACATCTCATAATTTCTAAGAGAAAAACATTTACGAAGAATATGAGGACGAATAAACGACACTTCACAAGGAGTTTATTGACGATGATTTAGGAGCAGCAAATATGACGAAAGATAAGCTTGAAAAGTTCATTAACTTTGTCAAAAACCACCACCCCGCACTTGAGTATACGGTTACTATCTTACAAGAAGCTGATATGCTAGATACCATACTTAAAATAAAAGGAAATTCAGTGCATTCAACGCTCTACTGTAAACCGACTGACACACATGCCTACCTCAACTTTCGTTCTTCCCAACCAGTGACCTGCAAAAGAAGTATTCCATTCTCACAGTTCCTTCGAATTCGAAGAATATGCTCCACGGGCGGTGATTATGAGAAAAACGCAAGAATGTTGTTTAACTGTTTCGTGCAAGAAGGTTACCCCAAATCACTTTTAAGTTGAAATATGACCAGAGTACGTGCTATGAAAAGGCAAAGCGTGTTACACAAAGACAAGTCAAGTCCGAAAGGACAAAAGAGAGTCGTGTTTCTTATCACATGCCATCGCAGCAATTTGGAAATTTGTCATATAGTAAACAGAAATTATAATATTTTATGTAATAATAGTTTTATTGGCCATATGTTTGAAGGCCGGCCTTAAGTGGCCTACAAAAGAGACAAAATTCTGAAGGATATTCTTGTACATTCAAAATTACAAAGACTGCAAAGGAGGGAAGAAGGCTCCTTGCAAACCAAAAAAATGTGCAACTTGCCCCCATATTAATGAGAGTTCACAAATAGTTGGACCAAAAACTTTCATAAATATAAGAGATAATTTTTTTCATGTGTTTCAGAAGGTGTAATTTATGTGATAGAATTTAAAAAGTGCGGCAGTCTCTATGTGGGAGATATGGATAGGCGACTAGGGGATAGATTTAGAGAACATAGAAGAAATGTGATTTATCACAAGTGTGTGCAGTATGTGAAGTAACCATAGCAACGTCACAATTTTGTAAAATATGTACCTGAAGAAGATAAATAACACTTCAAAGGACTTTTTATTTCATAGAATTATTGATTAAAGTGTGCACAGGAACATTTATAAGTAATATTATTCAGAAGGATTACGAGCATCTGTGTGACTTACTACTGCGCGAGCAGTTTACGAATATGGGCAGTAATGAACTCAGCTTCTTCTTACGTGAACATTCTTCACGCGACATGGATGAGATGATGTGACTCGCTGAAGCTCACAAGGGAAGTATTGGCTAAACGAGGACGAAACCCGCGATGCATTCGCGTCCGCCGCAACAGCCTAATAATCGCGCTAGCAGACAAACACAGATGAATTGCTGCTACTGTGGGAAATCCGGACACTTTGCGCGCGACTGCTTAAAGGCGAAAGCAGATCACAAAGACAATGCTCCACTACGACACAATATTCTCTTATGCATCGAACCGTCAACATCGCACGAATTCACCGAAGAACTGGCGCAATGGCAACCGTGACGTTCACAAGACATCTAACGCAAAGATAGGTGCTGTAGGAACGAAACCCGTACAAGACATGGTGAGCGAGAACGTAAAAGACGGCAAGTTATGCCTCACGAACGGTGACGCTATTCCATATACAGGCGCGATTTGCGACAAATTGGAATGTACGAAACGGCTGCCGCACTACAGGGGTCTAGTTTCCGTGAGAAAAGTGATCGTCTTAAGGGATACCGGCTGTGATAGCGCAGTGATCCGAAAAGATTTGGTACACAAAGAAGAACTGACGAGCGACAAGAGTGATTGTTTTTTACTGAAAGGGACGATGAGGACATTCCCAATGGCTTGGACAAGTGCTGTCACACTAATATACACTGGGATGCCAGACGCAATGGTTGTAGAAGATCCATCGTACCATCTCATTATTGGCAACGTTGCAAGCCCGTCTGTCGAGAAAACACAAACTGGAAGCGAGAAGAAACTACAAATAAGGATACTGAGCAACACGTCGCTTCCGAAGTCAAATCAAATGAACCACTCACTGCAAGTGCAGTTTCCACGCGCGCACGAATCGCCAAAGAAAACCAACCGAAAACCCCTCTCGTGACATATAAGGTGACGCTAGAGAATTTGAATCGTGACGAACTGAAAGAGTTGCAGAAGGAAGATGCCACTCTTACCAAACTGCACATTTATGCAGAACAGAAGACAATGTATCAGGCTAGAAATAGAGTAGGTTTCCGACACGCTATAAAGGACGGATTTCTCACTCGATACTATTTTGAGTCCAGAAATGGCGTTGATATCCAATTGAAGCAAATTGTGCTCACAAATACGCTGCGTGCAAATTTGATGTCGTTTGCTCACGCATCCATTGTCGGTGGACATTTAGCGGCAAAGAAGACAACGGATCGCATAACGTCGAATATCCACTGGCCGGGAATAACTGGTGATGTCAAGCGTTTTTGCCAATCATGCGACGTGGGTCAACGAATTGTACCAAAAGGGCGCATTAGCAAAGTGCCACTCGGGGAAATGCCTCTGATCGACACGCCGTTTGAAAGAGTCGCAGTTGATCTGATCCTACCAGTAAATCCAATTGCAGAAAGCGGCAACCGTCATATACTGACCGTCGTTGACTGTACGACACGATAGCCTGAGGCGATCGCACTCAAACGCACCGAAACACTGACAGTTGCACAGCGTTACTCGAAGTCTTCAGTAGAGTCGGATTTCCACGAGAAATACTCAGCGATTAAGGCACACAGTTCACTTTAATGAAAGAAGTTGCATGGCTCGTTTCAATGAAGCAACTATTCACAACGCCATAAAACCTGAAGTGTAATGGACTATGCGAGCGAATTAATGGCGTATTAAAGAAGATGCTGACTCGCATGTGCCAGGAGCCACCAAAAGACTGGGATCGTTACTTACCAGCTGTTTGTTCGCTTATCGCGAAATACCACAGGCATCTATTGGTTTCTCGCCATTTGAGTTACTTTACGGACGCAAAGTACGTGGCCCGTTAGACTTTTTTAAAGATAATTTGGCTTGAAGAAGATTCCACTGGAGAGGTTGTTAGCACGTACCAGTACATCGCCGATCTGCAAAATCGCCTCGAAGATAAATGCCGCGTAGCGTGCAAAAGGTTGATGGCAAATAAAGGCAAATACCGCCACCACTACGACATAAGGGCAAAATACGGCAGATTCATAGTGGGTCAGAAACTTTATCTGCTGCTTCCGACGCAAAGCAATAAATTATTATTGCAATGGAAAGGGGACCCTACAAGATCACAAAAGTCTTGAATCGAATAGATTATGAAGTGGACATTCATGGGAAAAAGAAGATTTTTTATGCAAATCTTCTAAAAGGACACATCGAGCGTGAAAGCGGCGACAAAACTGAGTCTGAAACCAGCGAGATCGAATCCAGCGACAACGAACAAAGTGTTGAAAACAACGATGAAAACGACACGAACATTGGTGCATTCACTCGCATCGCAGTCGCAGAGATCGACGATGACTATCATAACGAAGCGCATTTAGTGACACTTCCGGAAATACAGCAAACCGAGACAATCGCTAATGTAAATGTCAACCCAGACCTTTTCGAATCTGAAAGGAAAGACGTTGGGAAGCTTTTGCGCCATTTTCACAGACGTTCCCGGCAGGACAAATTCAAACCAGCTCAAAGTCGAACTATCGACAGAAGAACTGATCCGCGTTAAACCGTATGCCCGGCGCAAGGATTATCGAAGAATTGCAATCAGAATATAAATCGCCGATCGTACTCGTCAAGAAAAAGGACGGTACCAACAGATTCCGTTTCGATTATAGACAACTCAACAGTGTTACAAAATTCGCTACAGAACCGATGAGGAACTATGAGGACATCATGTCTAAAGTCGGAAAAGACAAATACTTTTCGAAAATCAACTTCACGAAAGGCTACTGACCAAGCCCAATGGAAGAATCGTCAAAGAAATATACTGCTTTCTCTACGCCCAGTGGCTGTTTACAGCTCTGACGAAACCCATTTGGATTAGTGAATTCTGGGGCCGCATTCAACAGAGTTATGCGCAAATTAGTCTCCGGCTTACAGAATGTCGACTTACTACCGCACACCAGTCAATGGGAACAACATTTGTGCTTACTAAGAGAACTTTTCACCAGAATACGCGACGCAAATCTAACTGTGCGACCATCAAAATGCTTCATCGGCTACGACAACATTAATTTCACCGGGAGACGTTGTCGGCAACGATGTTTTACAAATGGAAGACGATAAACTTCGAAAAATCCAAAACGCGCGTCGGCCGACAACAAAGAAGAAAATATGCTCCTTCTTAGGCTTAGCAGGCTTCTACCACGAATTCATCCCAAATTCGCAGAAGTCACCGCGCCTCTGACGGATTTGATAAAAAAGGGTCAACCAGCGAAAGTGGAGTGGAAGGAAATACAAGAGCGCGCTTTCACCAATTCCAAAGAACTTTTGAATATTGCACCAATTTTGCGTCTCCCCGACTTCAACAGAGAGGTTTTGTTACGTACAGACGCATCGGACACCGGGCTTATAGCAGGGCTTTTACAACAAATTTAGCGACGATTCATTCCGAATCGCTTACGCTAGTCGCAAATTGTTATCTCGCGAGAAGAACTATTCCGTGATAGAGCGTGAATGCCTCACAGTTGTATTCGGTGTGATGCGATTCGCCAAGAACCTGTACGGCAGAACATTTACGCTTGAAACAGACCATTCGCCGCTCGCATATTTACGAAAAGGAAAAGTCGAAGGCGGACGTCTCATGCGCTGGGCACTTTTCTTGAATTATTGAAAACGTGCAAAGTTGTAATTATTGCTTTGTGTTGTCTTTAATAGTTTTATTTTCCAACGTCTTTAATTAATTCTTGCAGTATATTTGAATACCATTCTTTAATTTTTGTTTAAATTTCTGGATAAATGTGTGAATTTGGCTTTTTGTGAAGGATTTTGCATCAGATTTCCTTCCTGTGCATTGTGCTTTTTATGCGCATTGTAAAGCATTAGTTTTTAAATCTTGAGATTTGTCAAACTATAGAAACTTTTTAGTAAAAGGAAGCGAAATCAAAAGAGGGCCAAAATTTTCTGTCAAGTGGCTCAGTGTAATTCTCTTCAAGAATGAAACTATTTACCTTTTCGACAGGGAACTGCAAGTACCCAACAACGGCATGTAAACAAAAATAAGCTGTGATGTGATTGAGCGATAATTTTGGAGGGAAGCGTTTCTATTGGCAAACTTTCGGCACTATCACGGGGGTATATAAGGCCGGCAGCCGCGGGGTTCGACACATTCGGTTTTCACAAATTCTAAGAGGCAGAAGGAGACCAGTCTGGATACAAAATTAGCGGGAAAAGTGAAGTAAAGTGGAATGGTAAAAAAAGAGGATATGTATTAGAAAAAATGTAAAAGTTGTACTGTTTTGAGTAATGAGAGAGAACGATCGAGTTATGTGAAAAATCGTTGTGTAAATAGCGTTCAAGCAAAAAGGATTTATAGCACTGTTCTGTTCATTGTGTGAGAACTAGATTGTATTGAGTGAATTGAAATCAGATATTGGATAGAACTTAGCGCATGTTGTGAATTGTAGTGACAATAAAACTGAGAGAATGAAGATCTGGATATTTACTTGACTTGCACAACCGATATCAGAAAAATACAAACATTCAACACTGGATAAATAGAAAATCGCACGCAAAATAGAATACGATCACTCCGTGATAAAAGTCATTGGTACCTTAAGCGATAATCCGCTGCTAGGCTTTGACAAATTGTTGGCTCGTCCGGGATCGATCGCAACAAGGTTACAATATCGTGGAGCGTGAAATGCGTGAATGCATTGCTCTAGGTCAAGCGCTTGGAAACAAAGACGGAGAACTACGACAATTCGTACAGCGCGAGGAAGATAAGGCAGCTGAACGCGAACGCAACACACGACAGCGCGAGGCCCGAACTCAAGAGCGTGAAGATCGCATCCGAGAGCAAGAAATGGTGCGTGAACGACAGCGTGAACAGCACGAAAGAGAGATGGAACGCATTCGCAAAGAAACACGCCTCATCAAAGCGAAAGCACAAGCAGGCGAACCACGTGCACAAGAAGGCCTAGACAGACCGGCTAAAGCCAGTCCCACCAAACTGCCAAAGTTTGATGAGAAAGTGGATGACATTGATGCATTTACCGAAAGATTCGAACGTTTCGCACGCACTCAACGATGGCCCGAAAATACTTGGACAATGAGGCTCAGTGCTATCCTAACTGGCAAGGCATTGGAAGTGTATAGCAGTATGCCGGTAGATGAAGCGGATAATTATCAAACGCTGAAGACCGCCATCCTCCGACGCTATCAACTTATCTTAGAGGGATTTCTTACAAAGTTTCGCGAGATAAGGTCCGACAAAGAGGAATTAGTACGTCAGTTTTGTGATCCACAGAAACGATTTTTCACACGATGGATAGGCATGTCGGATATTCAGAAGGATTACGAGCATCTGTGTGATTTACTACTGTGCGAGCAGTTTACGAATATGTGCAGTAATGAACTCAGCTTCTTTTTACGTGAACGTTCTCCGCGCGACATGGATGAGATGATGCGACTCGCTGAGCAATATATCAAAGCTCACAACGGAAGTATTGGCCAAACGAGGACGAAACCCACGCCACACTCGTGCCCGCCGCAACCGCCTAATAATCGCGCTAGCAGCCAAACACAGCCGAAATGCTACTACTGCGGGAAACCCGGACACTTTGCGCTGGACTGCTTAAAGGCGAAAGCAGATCACAAAGACAGTGCTCCTCTACGACACGATTTCTCATGCATCGAACCGTCAACATCGCACGAATTCACCGAAGAACTGGCGCAATGGAAGCCGTGACATTCACAAGACATCTAACGCAAAGGCAGGTGCTGTAGGAACGGAACCCGTACAAGACATGGTGAGCGAGAACGTAAAAGACGGCAAGTTATGCCTCAGGATATACAGGTTTCTCGTTACTTTAAGTTACTTTACGGACGCAAAGTACGTGACATTTTAAAAGATATTTGACTTGAAGGAGATTAGCACGTACCAGCACATCGCCGACCTGCGAAATCGCCTAGAAGATAGATGCCGCGGGAAAGTTTGATGGCAAATCAAATCAAATAGCGCCACCACGACGACAAAAGGGCAAAAGACCTCAGAGAAGTGGACATTCATGGGAAAAAAGAAGATTTTTCATGCAAATCGTCATAAAGGACACATTGAGCGTAGAAGTGAAGATAAAACTGAGTCTGAAACCAGCGAGAACGAATCCAGCGACAACGAACAAAGTGTTGAAAACAACGATGAAAACGACACGAATATTGCTGCATTAACTCTCATCGCAGTCGCAGAGCTCGACGATGACTATCATGACGAAGCGCATTTAGTGACACTTCAGGAAATACAGCAAACAGAGACAATCGTTGATGTAAATGTCAACCCAGAACTTTCCGAATCTGAAAGGAAAGACGTTGGGAAGCTTTTCCATGAATTTAGCGACATTTTTACAGACGTTCCCGGCAGGACAAGTTAAGGCAAGCACAAAATCGAGCTATCGACAGATCCGCGTTAAACCGTATCCAATGCTATACTTGAAATGTCAAGATATCGAAGAGGAAGTGAAGAAGATGCTTGACGCAGTGATCATCGAAGAATCGCAATCAGAATATAACTCGCCGATCGTACTCTTCAAGAAAAAGATCGGCACCAATAGATTCTGTATCAATTATAGATAACTCAACATTGTTGAGAAATTCAATGCAGAACCGATGGGAAACTATGAAGACATCGTGTCTAAAGTCGGAAAAGACAAATGCTTTTCGAAGATTGACTTTACAAAAGCTTACTGTCAAATCCGTATGGAAGAGTCGTCAAAGAAATATACTGCTTTCTCGACGCTCAGTGGCTGTTTGCAGTTCCAATGAAACCCATTTGGATTAGTGAATTCTGGGGACGCATTTAACAGAGTTATGCTGAAATTACTCTCCGGCTTACAGAATGTCGATAACTACGTTGACGACTTACTACCGCACACCAGTCAATGGGAACAACATTTGTGCTTACTACGAGAACTTTTCACCAGAATACGCGACGCAAATCTAACTGTGCGACCATCAAAATGTTTCATCGGCTACGACAACATTAAATTCACCGGGAGAAGTTGTCAGCAACGGTGTTTTACAAATGGAAGAGGATAAACTTCGAAAAAATCCAAGACGCGCGTCGACCGACAACAAAGAAGCAAATAAGCACCTTCTTAGGCTTAGCAGGCTTCTACCGCAAATTCATCCCAAAATTCGCAGGAGTCACCGCGACTCTGACGGATTTGATCAAAAAGGGTCAACCGGCAAAAGTGGAGTGGAAGGAACCACAAGAGCGCGCTTTCACCAAATTGAAAGAACCTTTGTACAGTGCTCTGATTATGCGTCTCCCCGAAGAAACAGAGAGTTTTTGTTACGTACAGACGCAAAGGTCGCCGGGCTTGGAGCAGTGCTTTTACAACAATTTAGCGACGGCCATTCCCAATCGCTTACGCTAGTCGCAAATTGTTATCTCGCGAGAAGAACTATTCCGTGATAGAGCGTGAATGCCTCGCAATTGCATTCGGTGTGATGCGTTTCGCCAAGTAAATGTATGGCAGAACATTTACGCTCGAAACAGACTATGCGCCGCTCTCATAGTTATGAAAATAAAAGTTGAAGGCGGACGTCTCATGCGCTGGGCACTTTTATTACAGTTTCAGCATCAAAGCCATCAAAGGAACCGAAAACATCGGTGCGTATTACCTGAGCAGAGTGTGACATTTTTGTGCAAAGAGCTCGATTATGACACTTGTATGTAGTTGATCATCGTAATATTTTTGTTTCGTCGAGATCTGCATTGAACGTACTTCTGCGTTTAACGATTTTAGAAATTTTGCTATTGTTTTCTACATTTCGACTGCTTTGGTGTGTAATTCACACCAGGTCTCGTGAGTTGATACTAATAACGTACGTTTTTATCATCAGTAAGTTTATTTGTGGAAAATTGACGTTTTAGATTGAAAACGTGCAAATTTATAATTAATACTTTGTGTCGTCTTTAATGGTTTTTTCTAATGCTTTTTGGTAATCCTTGCTTAGTTAAATTAAAACTGTTCAGTTAAGGCAATTCTGACACTGTGAATGAAAATAACTTAAGTATTTTTTTTCTTAGAGGTGGGTTGCTGTCAGAATATAGAATTTTACATTTTTGGTCGATTTGTGTAAGTAATGATCAGAATCGTTGTTGGGGGACTAATTGTAAAGTTTTGGTGACTTCGTAGTCATACCACTCGTATATGTAACTTTTAAGGCTATCGGTATACCATTCTTTAATTTTTGTTAAAATTTGTGGATAAATGTGTGAATTTGGATTTTTTGTGAAGGATTTTGCATCATAGTTCCTTACTGTGCATTGTGCTTTTCTAGCGCATTGATATTGTAAAGCATTAGTTTTTAAGTCTTAAGATTTGTCAAATTATAGAAATTTTTAGTAGAATTAAGCGAAATCAAAAGAGGGCCAAAATTTTCTGTCACGTGGTTCAGTGTATCCAATAGAATTGTTGAGTGAAATTCTCTTCACGAAAATAAATATTTACCTTTTCGACAGGGAATTTTCTGTCACGTGTTTTAGTGTATGCAATAAAATTGCTGAGTGTAATTCTCTTCACGAATGTAAATTTTACCTTTTTGACAGGGAACTGCAAGTACTGAACAACGGCATGCAAACAAAAAAGCTGTGATATGCTTGGGCAATAATTTTGGAGGGAAACGTTTCTATTGGCAAACTTTCGGCACTATCACCGGGATATATAAGGTGGGTAGCCGTGGGGTTCGACACACTCGGTTTTCACAAATTCTAAGAGGCAGAAGGAGACCAGTTTAGATACAAAATTAACGAGAAAAGTGAAGTAAAGTGGAAGAGTAAAAAAAGAGGATATATATTAAAATAAATATTAAAGTTGTACTGTTTTGAGTAATAAGAGAGAACGATCGAGTTATGTGAAAAATCGTTGTGCAGATAGCGTTCAAGATTGTATTGAGTGAATTGAAATCATATACTGGATAGAACTTAGCACGTGTTGTGAATTGTAGTGACAATAAAACTGAGAGAATGAAGATCCGGATATTTGTTTCACTTGCACAACCGATATCAGAAAAATACAAACATTCAACACTGGAAAAATAGAAAATCGCACACAACATAGAATACGATCAAAGTCATTGACCCCTTAAGCGATATCGAGCTGCTAGACTGGTACGTGCTAACGGAATCTTCCTCAAGCAAAATATCTTTCAAAATGTCTAACGGGCCACGTACTTTGTGTGCCGCAAAGTAACTCAAATGGCGAGAAACCAGTAGATGCTTGCGGTACTTCGGGATAAGCGAACAAAACAGCTAGCAAGTAACGATCAGTCTTTTTGGTCGCTCCTGGTACATGCGAGACAACATCTTCTTTAATACGCCATTAATTCACTCGTATAGTCCATTACACTTCGGACCGTATGTGTTGTGAAAAGTTGCTTTATTGAAATGAGCCGTGCGACTTCTTTCATTAAATCCGAGGTGAACTGTGTGCCTTGTTCGCTGAGTATTTCTCGTGGAAGTCTGACTCTACTGAATACTTCGAGTAACGCTTCTGCAACTGGTACTGTTTGGATGCGTTTGGATTAGATCAACTGAGACTCTTTCAAAGGCATTTCCCCGAGTTGCACTTTGCTAATGTGTCCTTTTGGTACAGTTCGTTGACACACGTCACATGACTGGCAAAAACGGTTGACAGTGAGCGGTTCAGCTGATTTGACTTCGGAAGCGACGTGTTGCGCAATATCCTTTTTTGTAGTTTCTTCTAGCTTCCGGTCTGTGCTGTAATTTGTATTTGTAAAGACACTCCCAAACGAAAATTGTTAGAACAAAAATTAATTGCAAAATTAGGTTGTGTTTTGGGACATTGAAGGAATGTGAATTATTCTATCTTATTAATTTTTTTTAGTCGAAATGTTATCATTCTATGTTTTTGATATGATTTCAACTTTGTTTGCAATTATATTATCATTTTGAGTAAACATTGGATTCATGTGTATTTACACATAAAATTTATCACAATAGTGTGTAGTATGTGAAGTAGCCATATCAACGCCACAATTTTGTGAAATATGTAAATAAAGGACTGTATTAGTCGAAAATTCGTAAAATATTAAAACATAACACTTACAAAGACTTTTTATTTCATAGAATTATTGACAACACTCATCCGAGCCATTGGGAATGTCCCAATCGTCCCGTCCTTTAAAACAATCACTCTTGTCGCTCGTCATTTCTTCTTTTTGTACCAAATCTTTGCGGATCTCTGCGCTATCACAGCCGGTATTCCTTAAGACAATCACTTTTCTCTCGTAAACTAGACCTCTGCAGAGCGGCAGTCGCTTCGTATATTCCAATTTGTCTCAAATCGCGCCTGTATATGGAAGAGCGTCACCGCTCGTGAGGCATAACTTGTCTTTTATGTTCTCGCTCATCATGTCTTGTGCGGGTTTCGTTCCTACAGCACCTGTCTTTGCGTTAGATGCCTTGTAAACGTCACGGTTGCCATTGCAGTTTTTCGGTGAATTCGTGTGATGTTGGCGTTTTGATGCATAAGAGAAATCGTTTTGTCCAGGAGCACTGTCTTTGTGATCTGCTTTTGCCTTTATGCAGTCGCGCGCAAAGAGTCCGGATTTCCCACAGTAGCAGCAATTCGACTGCGTTTGGTTGCTAGCGCTATTATTAGGCTGTTGCGGCGAACGCGAGTATCGCGCTGGTGTTTCGTCCTCGTTTGGGCGATACTTCCGTTGTGAGCTTCGATATATTGCTCAGCGAGCCGCATCATCTCATCCATGTCGCGTGGAGAACGTTCACGTAAAAAGAGGCTGAGTTCATTACTGCACATATTCGTAAACTGCTCACACAGTAATAAGTCACACAGATGCTCGTAATCCTTCTGAATATCCGACATGCCTATCCATCGTGTGAAAAATCGTTTCTCTGGAGCACAAAACTAACGTACTAATTCCTCTTTGTCGGGTTTTATCTCGCGAAACTTTTTACGAAATCCTTCTATGGTAAGTTGATGGCGTCGGAGGATGGCGGTCTTCAGCGTTTGATAATGATCCGCTTCATCTACTGGCATACTGCTATACACTTTCAAAGCCTTCCAATGTTAGGATAGCACTGAGATTCATTGTCCAAGTATTTTCGGGCCATCGTTCAGTGCGTGCGAAGTGTTCCAATCTTTCGATAAATGCATCAATGTCATCCACTTTTTCATCGAACTTTGGCAGTTTGGGGCGACTGGCTTGAACCGGTCTGTCTCCGAGTTCTTGTGCATGTGATTCGCCTGCTTGTACTCGCCCTTTTATGATGCGTGTTTCTTCGCGAATGCGTTCCATTTCTCTTTCGTGTTGTTCCCGCTGTCGTTCACGCTCCATTTCTTGCTCTCGGATGCGATCTTCACGCTCTTGAGTTCGGGCCTCGCGCTCACGAGCGTTGCGTTCTCGTTGCTTATATTCCTCGCGCTGTTCGAATTATCGTAGTTCTTTGACCTAGAGCCATCCATTCACGCATTCCACGCTCCATGATGTTGTAACCTTGTTCGATTGATCCCGGACCAGCCCCCCAATTTGTTTAAGTCTAGCAGCGGGTTATCGCTTAAGGTGTCAATGACCTTTATCACGGAGTGATCGTATTTTATTTTTGTTCAATGCTGTTCTCTATTTTACTCAAAGTTATCGCATTAATTCTTTTTCTATGCATATCGTGCAAGTCAAAAAGTTCCTAATATTCATTCTCTCAGTTTTATTGTTAATACAATTCACAAGATTCACAATATACAATTATTTCTTTCTTTACAGCTGAATGTTTTTAATATTTATTCCAATTTTAAAGTTATTTTTACTTTATCACCCTTTTCCAAATTTCGCTAAGTTCTGTACAATATCTGATTTCAATTTACTCGATACGATCTAGTTTTTACACAACGAACAGTCTTGCTGTGAATCCTTTTACTTGAATGACATCTGCACAATGATCCACATCTTCACATAACTCGATCGTTCTCTCTCATTACTCAAAACAGTTCTTTACTGCGTTTGTTGTGGTGGAGGATGCGTCCGTTGGTGCAGTCGTTTACCTTCGGACGTTAAGAAGTAGTGAATGGTCGAGCGAACTCATTGGGAAACTGTTGACGTGTCGTATTGGGTATACAACGCGACATGACCGCGCCGATCGGTTTAGGATTTGCAAAAAGCTTGGTGTAGTGAACACTTTTGTGCTAGTTTCAAGTTTGTTTGAAATCCTTTGGTTAGATTTCGCGCCATTTAAAAATTTACTTATATACCAAGTATATCGGGTATCTTCACAATTCGATGACGAAATTTAAAGTTTACATGGCATTAAGTAGAACGCGTCGCGATTGTGCATATGGCAATATTTTTGTGTTTGGAACTTTTCATTTTGTCTTGTTTTGAGACGAGGGAAATTTTTGTGTTACCTAGCACAAACTTTTCATGTAATTTTCAAGTATTTAAAAACTCCATAGGTTGGAACCAATAGTACCACTTTATAAAGGACTTCGTGATCATTTTGAAAACATCAGTTTTTGGTCGCTACGTTACTGGTAAGGTGTGTTTTTGGACAGCTATTTTCTCATTGGTTCATGGTTTAGGCGGGAAGCTCTTTGATTGGCTACATTTTTAATTAGCGGCGGCTGTTCTGCAAGCAACTATATAAGGAACGCGCTTGCTGCGCCATCAGCAGTCGATTTTATGAGGGCACGAAGGCCACACGTTAGGTGTGATACCTAATGGTGCACGGGGTGTCGTGATTGTTTTGCTGGTGCATAGAGTTGTTGTTGTGGATAAAATGTAAATAAGGAAAATAAAAACGAATATCCATGAAAGAGGATAGTTTACTTTCACAGCATTTTTACCGAGATATAAAGAAAAGAGCCGGAATTTCAGAAAGTTTTGTGTCCGTTCATCGTCATACATCTTCGTTAAAGTCAATGACACACAACGCTGGGGCCCAAAGGTACACGCGGCTAACATAAACAACATCTTCGCGATTTTTTCATAATCACCGTCCGTGGAGCATATTCTTCGAATTCGAAGGAACTGTGAGAATTGAATACTTCTTTTGCAGGTCACCGGATTTGAAGAACGAAAGTTGAGGTAGACATGTGTGTCCGTCGGTTTACAGTAGAGCGTTGAATGCACTGAATTTCCTTTTATTTTAAGTGTTGTATCTAGCATGTTAACTTCTTGTGCGATAGTAACCGTATACTCAAGGGCCGGGTGGTTAATAAACTTTTCAAGTTTATCTTTCGTCAAATTTGCTGCTCCAAAAACGTCGTAAATAAACCTCTTGTAAAGTGTCGGTTTTTCGTCCTCATATTATTCGTAAATTTTCTTCTCTTCATGCGACATAAATAGGCAAGATTATTCGACACCAAATGGAGTTCCCATCATTGTGCCACCTTTTTGTGAATAATACTTTCCATTAAACTCCATGCAGTTTTTTGTTAGCACAATTTCGGCTAGGCGCACCAATGTTTTTGTGGCGATCTTCTTGTCTTTTCTTTTATCTAAGTATCGTAAAGCTTCTAATCCGTCATTATTTGGTATATTGGTATAAAGACCTTTCACATCTATTGTAAAAATATATTTTTCTGAATTGCCTTCAAATTCAAAACCATCCAGCGTTTGTAATAAGTGTGTTGTATCCTTTATGTAAGTAGGACATTGTTCTACGATGGGTCTCAATGTTTCACTTAGAAATTTTGAGATGTTATAGGTAGGGCATGAAATATTTGACACAACTAGCCTTCATGGTATGCCTTCTTTGTGGATTTTCGGTAGTAAGTAGAATTGTGAACACCGAGGAGATTTGACAATGAGATTTGTTGCTGATGGTGCAAGTTCCTTATTTTTGATCATACTTCCGATTTCTGCTGCAATTTCTCTTTGAATATTTGTGGTTATGTCTCCCTCTAATTTGGCATAGAATTTCCAGTCATTCAGTTGTTTCTCACCTTCTGCAATATATGCCTTTTTATCCCAGACACAAACGGCTCCACCTTTATCGGCTGGCTTAATTACGATATCGTTACGATTTCTTAACGAATTAAGAGCTTGGATCTCTTCTTTCGATATATTTTGTGGCTTTATTGACCACTGCAGATCTACATTTTTTATTTGTTGACGATACGTATCGATAAAAGAGTCCACTGATTCAAACTCGCCATGCGGTGGTGTGTAATGAGAAAAAGTTTTTTCAAACTTTGGAATTTCATCAGTCACTTGTTCATCATCATCTTTAGACTGGTTATTTTCTTCATTTCCAAAATGAGCTCTTAGTCTTACCTTGCGGAAGAAATGTTCAGTGTCAATTAACGTTTGAAAAGAATCAACCGTTTTTGTTTCCGGAATGTAGCTTAGTCCTTTTTGCAACAAAGATGTTTCATCAACAGACAATTCAACAGAGTCTGGAATTTTCACCACCCTGTTTGGAATTTTTGAAGCTCGTAATGGATCATATTTCCTCTTTTTTCTTCTGTCCAATTCATTATAAAGTTCCGTATTCAAGTTTTGAACCTTTGCAGATGATGATCTCCAAAACTTCCTGATGACTAATGGCTCTGAGTTTTTCTTTGCAAAACTGTCTTTTTCTTGAAAGTACTTTCATTTTCCGGTCGTTGTCTTGTAACGCATTACGAATGACTTGAAAAGAACACTTTTCAGCGACGTAAAAAGGCATATATTGCAGAAGGTGAGAAACAACTGAATGACTGGAAATTCTATGCCAAACTAGAGGGAGACATAACCACAAATATTCAAAGAGAAATTGCAGCAGAAATCGGAAGTATGATCAAAAATAAGGAACTTGCACCATCAGCAACAAATCTCATTGTCAAATCTCCCCGGTGTTCACAATTCTACTTACTACCGAAAATCCACAAAGAAGGCATACCATGAAGGCTAGTTGTGTCAAATATTTCATGCCCTACCTATAACATCTCAAAATTTCTAAGTGAAACATTGAGACCAATCGTAGAACAATATACTACTTACATAAAGGATACAACACACTTATTACAAACGCTGGGTGGTTTTGAATTTGAAGGCAATTCAGAAAAATATCTCTTTACAATGGATTCGAGAGATCTTTATACCAATATACCAAATAATGATGGATTAGAAGCTTTACGATACTTAGATAAAAGAAAAGACAAGAGGATCGCCACAAAAACATTGCTGCGCCTAGCCGAAATCGTTCTAACAAAAAACTGCATGGAGTTTAATGGAAGGTATTATTCACAAAAAGGTGGCACAATGATGGGAACTCCATTTGGTGTCGAATAATCTTGCCTATTTATGTCGCATGATGAGAAGAAAATTTACGAAGAATATGAGGACGAAAAACCGACACTTCACAAGAGGTTTATTTACGACGTTTATGGAGCAGCAAATATGACGAAAGATAAACTTGAAAAGTCCATTAACTTTGTCAAAAACCACCACCCGGCCCTTGAGTATACGGTTACTATCGCACAAGAAGTTAACATGCTAGATACAACACTTAAAATAAAAGGAAATTCAGTGCATTCAACGCTCTACTGTAAACCGACGGACACACATGCCTACCTCAACTTTCGTTCTTCAAATCCGGTGACCTGCAAAAGAAGTATTCCATTCTCACAGTTCCTTCGAATTCGAAGAATATGCTCCACGGACGGTGATTATGAAAAAATCGCGAAGATGTTGTTTATGTTAGCCGCGTGCACCTTTGGGCCCCAGCGTTGTGTGTCATTGACTTTCACGAAGATGTATGGCGATGAACGGACACAAGACTTTCTGAAATTCCGGCTCTTTTCTTTAGATCTCGGTAAAACTGCTGTGAAAGTAAACTATCCTCTTTCATGGATATTCGTTTTTATTTTCCTTATTTACATTTTATCCACAACAACAACTCTCCGTGCACCAGCAAAACAATCACGACACCTCGTGCACCATTAGGTATCACACCTAACGTGTGGCCTTCATGCCCTCATAAAATCGACTGCTGATGGCGCAGCAAGCGCGTTCCTTATATAGTTGCTGGCAGAACAGCCCCCGCTAATTAAAAATGTAGCCAATCAAAGAGCTTCCCGCCTAAACCATGAACCAATGAGAAAATAGCTGTCCAAAAACATACCTTACAAGTAACGTAGCGACCAAAAACTGATGTTTTCAAAATGATCACGAAGTCCTTTATAAAGTGGTACTATTGGTTCCAACCTATGGAGTTTTTAAATACTTGAAAACTACATGAAAAGTTTATGCTAGGTAGCACAAAAATTTCCCTCGTCTCAAAACACGACAAAATGAAAAGTTCCAAACACAAAAATGTTGCCATATGCACAATCGCGACGCGTTCTACTTAATGCCATGTGAAGCTTTAAATTTCGTCATCGACTTGTGAAGATACCCGATATACTTGGTATATAAGTAAATTTTTAAATGGCGCGAAATCTAACCAAAGGACTTCAAACAAACTTGAAACTAGCACCACTAGCACCACCACCAAGTGTTCACCAAGCTCCTTGCAAATCCTAAACCGATCGACGCGGTCATGTCGCGTTGTATACCCAATACGACACGTCAACAGTTTCCCAATGAGTTCGCTCGACCATTCAATACTGCACCAACGGACGCTTTTCTCCATTTCCACGCAGCGGACGCATCCTCCACCACAACAAACGCAGTAAAGAACAAAATGAATCAAAAACGCCCTCACCATACCCATAACACAACACATTCACACAAGATGCGACAATAACACATGCATACCCAGGATATCACTTTTGCATACCCTAACAAAAACCCATTCCGAGAAAACACAAAAGTTGTTTTCTGATCACCTGGGGTATGCAAACCCGTTTAACACACTTTAATAGCTAACCAATATGAAAAATTCACGAAAAGCCTCAAAATGGAACACATTCCATAAAACCCTTAAACCACCACATAAAATGTTCAATCTCCGATCACAGGTGGTAGATGTTCAAGGAAGTGTCACAAAAGACAATAATAGTCACAATTTGCACAAAGTGCAAAGAAAATGTCACAAAAGTCACTGCCGACTCAGATAGTCGGCTCCGGTGTTTTCTGCTCCCTTGATGAACCTCATCGTGAAGGCATAGGTTTGTAGCGCCAGCGCCCATCGCATTAATCTCGCACTGTCATTCTTACTGTTCTTGAGGCATGCGAGTGGCGCGTGATCCGTCTCGAGGACAAAATGGGTTCCGTACAGAAACTTTGCGAAACGTTCGACTGCAAACACGATTGCCAAACACTCTCGTTCGATGACGGAATAGTTCTTCTCGCGGGGAAGCAGCTTCCGACTGGCAAACGCGACGGGAAACGCACCATCTTCATGTTCTCAACATCGCACCGAGACCATTATTCGACGCGTCAGTCCGCACAATGAACTGTTTGTCAGGGTTCGGTAATCCGGGTATGGGCGCGCTGGTCATCAGGTGTTTCAGCTCTGGCCCCACTCTACTTTGGATGGTTGCTTCTTCCGCGTTAAATCAGTTAGCGGCGCGGCGACTTCAGCGAAATTCGGGATGAATTTCCTGTAAAATCCGGCCATCCCAAGAATCGAACGCACTTGGTTCTTCGTCTGAGGCCGCGGAGCATCTCGAATCCTTTCCACTTTCTCGTCCTCCATCCGTAGCTTTCCATTACCGATGACATGTCCAGTGAAATCAATGTCGGAGAATCCGATGAAGCACTTTGTCGGGCGTACAGTGAGACCGGCATCACGGATGCGAACGAACAACTCTCGTAACGTTTCCATATGCTCCTTCCACGTCGTCGTGTGTGGTAAGAGATCGTCAACATAGTTGTCGACGTTGGACAGACCCGTCAACATCTTACGCATCACACGATTGAACTTCGCCCCGGCGTAGATCAGCCCAAATGGATTCCTCGTGAACTGAAACGTTCCATTCGACATAGTAAATGCTGTGTAGCGTTTGGAATACTCGGCCATCGGTATCTGCCAATATCCCTTGGAAAAGTCAATTTTCGAGAATATCTTGTCGGTTTCGATCCGTTCCATGATATCTTCATAATTTTGCATGGGTTCATTGTCAAACTTGTGATAGTGTTCAGTCTTCTGAAATCGATGCAAAATCGATTCGATCCGTCTTTCTTCTTGACGAGAACCACTGGTGAATTGTATTACGAGGTGCACTCTTCAATAATGTCGGCCTGTAGCATCTTCTCAACCTCATCGTCGATCGCTTTGCGTTTCGCAAAAGGAACAGCGTACGGTCTAACACGGATCGGTTCTGTTGTAGTCAGCTCTATCTTGTGCTCTCCAAGATTTGTGAGTCCAAGAACATCAGAAAAAAATGTCCTGGAACTCGTCGAGAACTGCATTAACCTCGGAACGTTCCGGTTCCGTCAAATCCGGGCAGATATGCACGTTGTTGTAGGTTTCTTGCTGTTCTGTGATTGGCAGATGTAGCGGTGGCTCCAGACCTTCATCCGGCGGTTCTTCCTCGTCGATAACCGCGATACGAGCGAGCACCGCTACAAACTCGTCAATATCTTCATCATCTTCCACCTCTTCGTCTTCTGCGCGCTGCACACACTTTTTTAGCGTGATACACTCTCCTTTTCCCGGCGACGTCTATCTCGTAATCCATCCGACCCAATACTTTTGTTACAGCGTAAGGGCCTTTTCATTGCAGAAGGAACTTGTTTGTATCGGTAGGTAGAAGCAGATACACCTTCTCTCCCACTGCACAACGTCTGTCCCTGGCCTTCTTGTCGTAGTGGTGCTTCGCCACTCCTTGCGCCTCTCGCAGACTCTCCCGTGCAATACGACACGTCTCTTCAAGTCTGTTGCGCAGGTCCGCCACATACTGGTAAGTGTTCGCCACTTCTTCCGGCACGTCGTCGTCCGTCCACAACTCTTTGAGTATGTCCATCGGCCTGCGCACCTTTCGACCGTATAGCAGCTCGAACGGCGAGAATCCAGTACTAGCTTGGGGCACTTCTCGGTAGGCGAACAGAACAGCTGGCAAATATCTGTCCCAGTCTTTCGGGCATTCTTGACACATCTTCTTCAGCATGTTCTTCAGTACTCCGTTTATTTTCTCGCACAAGCCGTTACACTTGGGGTTGTACGGAGTGGTAAAAAGCTGCTTGACCGATATCAACCGTGAAACTTCTCGCATCATGTCGGAAACGAATTGCGCACCTCTGTCGCTCAACACCTCTTTGGGGAAACCGACCCTGCAAAATATGCCCAGTAAGGCTTCCGCGACCGTTTCCGTGTCAATTCGCTTCAAAGAAACTGCTTCGGGGTATCTGGTCGCATAATCCACCACGGTTAGAATGTAACAATGCCCTCTATCCGAAACAGGAGCGAGCGGTTCAATCAAATCCACTGCTATGCGGTCGAAAGGCACATCTCTCCTAGCTGCACCTTCTGTACTCTGCCTTTCGGTATGGTACGTTGAAAAACATCGCAGGATTGGCAGAAACGTTTCACGTCCGAGTCGATTCCAGGCCAATAAAAGTTCGTGGTGATCCGATCGCTCGTTTTCTTTGTCCCCAGGTGTCCGCCAATAATCCCTTCGTGTGCGAGAGACATGACGCGTTCTCGAAGCTGTTTTGGCACCATTATCTGCTTAAGCTTAACTTCAATGTCGCCCTGCTTCTGAAAGTAATACCGCGTCAGTATCCGATTCTTGATTGCAAATCGATACGTAGCTCCCGTCCTTGAAGAGAACACCGTCTTCTCTTTCGCATGGCCGAAAACTTCTGAAGCGTCTCGTCTTGGGTTTGGAGTGCAATAAGCTGTTCCGAGTTTTCTTCTTCGACCTTGACGGGAGGTGTAACAAGAGGCTTCACCGGGCATCTTTCTTTCCTTTCCTGCTCCCGTGTTGCTGCCGCGGCCACATCTCCACCGCCTGTGGCGGAAGGTTCATTGATGGTGCTCCGCTCGGCAGGTACTTGACCACTGTCTTGTGGTTGCACCGCAATGGTTTGTAGTTTCAGGTCTGGCACGTTCCCGATAATGAGATCAAATGGTGGTTTGTCAATCACCATGACATCCAGTTGTCCACTAAATAAGGGGGTATCCACGTCTATCCGCGCCATTAGAAATCGCTTAATTGTTCCGTCGAGGAGAACACAACTAATGTACTGCCCGGTCATCTGAGCGTCCTTCACCAAACTACTGCGGACGGCGGTGGAATCACATCCTGTATCTAGAAGTACAGTCACCCCATGTCCCCCAACGTGACCTACGTAGAGCGGTAGATTCTCCGATTTCCGCCCGCTGCATAACGCGCCTGCATATGGGATAGTATCTCCGTTCGCCAAGCAAAGATGTCCATCCCTGACGTGTTGCTCGACCCGATGTCGGCATTCGTAGTCTGTCAACCCAAACGCGCCTGTTTTGCCATCTTCTTTTCTTCCGCCAATTCTGTGGAGAACGTTCGTGGTGCTGTCGCACACCACCGTTTGCCTTCAGTTTCCTGCACTCTCTCGCAAAATGCCCTTCTTTGTTGCAGTTGTAGCAAACTATGGGTCTGGTCTTCGTTTCAGATTTGCGTCCCTGTTGTGACTGATTTAATCGAGGTATTGGTTTCAGTCCACTTGGCGCGGTCCTGATACTCCCTCCGTGTGCCTCGAGGTACTGCTCGGCCAGCCTAACTACCTCGTCAATGGACGGCGGAACTCTTTCACGGAGAAAGAGGCTGAGATCACTGCTGCACATGTTGATGAACTGTTCCCGTAAGCACAAGTCTCTCAACTGCTCATAGTTCTTGTCGATCCCGGCCAGTTCTATCCAAAGGTCAAAGAATCGTGCTTGCCTTGCACAATACTGACGGACTGCCTCCTCCTTTTATGGCTTCACTTCGCGAAACTTGGCTCGGAATCCTTCCTCTGTCAACTGGTAACGTCGCAAGATCGCAGCTTTCAACTGAGCGTAGTTGTTGGCGTTATCGACAGGCATACTACTGTAAACCTCAAGAGCCTTACCCGTAAGAAGTGGGCTAAGACTAACGGGCCAAGTGTCTTCAGCCCAGTCTTGATTCCTGGCAAAGCGCTCAAACCTCTCGAGGAAGGCATCAATGTCGTCTGCATTCTCGACGAACTTCAGAAGCTTTGGACGAGGAGCTCTGTACTGTACATCGTGTCGCTGTACTGCGTCGCGGCCTTGATCTTCATGGTTCTGGTTATGCAGTTCCAGCTGGCGCGTCTCCTCACGCAAGCAAGCAAGTTCGTGTTCCCTTGCGCGATCCCTCTCCTGCTGTTCCAATTCTTGTTGTCTGATGCGATCCTCATGTTCCTGCGTACGTATCTCACGTTCTCTTGCGACGCGCTCTCGCTCGACTACCTTTTCCTCCTGGTTCTGCACAAACTGTCGAAGCTCTCCGTCTTTATATCCCAACGCCTGACCAATTTGTATCCATTCACGCATTTTCTCCATGATGACTTATACACTTTGCGTTCATATCTCGTACGAGCCCTCAAAATGTTAGCCGCGTGTACCTTCGGGCCCCAGCGTTGTGTGTCATTGACTTTCACGAAGATGTATGACGATGAACGGACACAAGACTTTCTGAAATTCCGGCTCTTTTCTTTATATCTCAGTAAAACTGCTGTGAAAGTAAACAATCCTCTTTCTTGGATATTCGTTTTTATTTTCCTTATTTACATTTTATGCACAATGTCACGGTTTGGGTTGTGACGGTTATGGGATCTCCGCGCGTAGGTGCCGTTGGCTTCTCATGGAACGAAAATACGAGCAAATAATACGAAAATGTGCAGAACGGCTCGCTATGTCGGGCAGTATCCGGATGACAATGAAAACAAACTCCTTTCAACACTATTATGTTTATTTTATCTACTTCGTATAATATGTTCACATTTATCCACCTTTTTTCAAATTATCCAAATTTATGTCTGGCTAATTTATATATCATCCATTCATTGAGTTACCTTACAGTACATTGATTATTAATACTTTTATTTCCAATCTCGTAATAAATAGACCCACACCTGACGTGCGGCCTCCATGCATTCCAAAAATCAACTGCTGCTGGTGCAGCAAGCGCGTTCCTTAAATACTCGCTGGCAGAAGAGCCGCTGCTAATTAAATATGCAGCCAATCAAAGAGCTTCCCGCCCAAACTTAGAACCGATAAGAAAATAGCTGCCCATAAACATATGTTATAAGTGACATATGGGCCAAAAAGTGATGTTTTTGGAAAGATCGTGAACTCTTCTACAAAAAGGCTTTGTCGGTTATGATCTATGGCATTTCTAAATACTTGAAAATTACACGTAAAGTTTGTGCTAGGTAGCACAAAAATTTCACTCGTCTCAAAAACCGACAACATAAAAATTTTTATACACAAAAGGTGCACAATCTTAGCGCGTTCTACACAACGCTACGTGAAATTTAAATTTCGACATCCACTTCTGGAGATATCCGGTATACTTGATATATAAGTAAATTTTTAGATGACCTAAAATCTAACAAAACGACATCAAACGAACCTGAAACTAGTCCCATCGTGTTCACTAGATCAAGATCCCCCAAAATCCTAAACCGATCGCCGCGGTCCTATCAAGCAGCAGATCAACAAATGCACTCGTCCATTCATCAGCACTCGTCCATTCATCAGCCACTTCAAGGGGAATACTGCACCGAAGGGTGCCACTCGGCACTCACATGCGTTCCGCATCACAACAAACCGTGTGGAGCACAAACAGAACCACGAACTCGCTCAGAACACTCAAAACACTGAATACGAAATTCTGACACACAACAACAACTGTCCGTGCACCAGCACCACAATCACGACACCTCGTGCACCATTAGGTATCACACCTAACGTGTGGCCTTCATGCCCTCATAAAATCGACTGCTGATGTAGTTAAGAAACGCCGTTTCTGCTGCAGTCAATCATCGTGACGTCATCAATCACGTGATCAATTAAGTCAATTAAGTCAATTAAGTCAGATCTGTCAACCATTGTGACGTTATAATGGCGTCATAGACGGCGTAACCATGGTAACCAAGGCGTAACCAAGGCTTAACCATGGTAACCTTCTCGAATCCACTGTCGACGCTCTCCTGAGCGAGGAATTCTTTTCCATCGACAGTGTACTGCACATTGACAAGGTCGTCATTAAGGCGCTAAAACTCTCGGCCAAGAGAGAATGCTGCTAGCGGCCGTCGCAGACCTTAAGGACGCAAAGTCCGACAGTGCGAGTTCCCGCACCGGTCCCACATCGGACATCATTGAGAAATTTCCGGCCGACAGACCCCGGCTACGCAGCGACGCGGCACCAGCTACCCTGAATGACCTTCCACGCCTTAACACAGAGACGATGACAGCCATGCTGGACTCCCTCGTGGACAAGCCGCAGACCCTGGACGACGACCCATGGCAGACCGGGAGAACCCCAGGTAACACGCGACCATTATTTGTCCAAGATTTCTGTGGATCCTTCCTGGGGAGTTAGGGCACAAAGACAGTGTTATCGTCGAACGGTGATGCGAAAGTGATCGTGACGAGCGCGGCGAAACGCGTGAGGCCTGAGGACACCACGTGGCAGCAGTGGGTGAAAGGCCACGCCCGCATCTTTAGCGCCCTAAAGCGCTCAGGACAGTTGGAGACGGAAGACGAGCGTGATCGCTACAATCCCTACGGCATAAAGTTTTGAGATATGTGCGAGTATTACCCGCTAGCCAACTGTATGAGGTATGATTTCGAATACCGGCAACGGGTGGCGTCGGGGCAAATCCGTTGGGGAGACGACGATACGTATCTCCTAGGCATATGTTGCTTCTCGTCTCGCGCCCAATCAACATCCACCCGGAAGCAGCACGCTAGACCCAGGGTGGAAGCTCCAAGGGCCCCGAACGGCACGGAAATTTGTCGCAACTTTAATTCGCGCCGGGGTTGCAGTCTACTAAACTGCCGATTCATGCATGCCTGCCTGAAATGTTTCCAGAACCACCCAGAGATTGCTCACAGAGACTAGGGGCACGCCGTCTCTAGCCCACTGTCTGACCGGCTCGACGAATGGGAACGACAACTTGAAACGGATAAGGACAAGGTATTTATTCTCAACGGATTACGTAATGGGTTCGATATCGTTAACGTTCGCACGGAAAATATTCAGTGTGCCGAAGCCCCCAACAGCCGCGTGGCTGAGCGACAATATCGTGATGAGGTAGAGAGCGAAATAAAGAAGGAAATTGCCCTGGGTCGCTATAAAGTAGTGGTAGAAAAACCGGTCATTGTCTCCCCGCACTCCGCCATACCCAAAGAAAACGGTGAAATCAGGCTAATTCACGATTGCTCGCAACCAGAAGGCCTTTCTGTCAACTCTCACGCCACCCCCGACGAACATGTTTTTACATCCGTGGACATCGCTGCCGATATGGTCGGTAAAAACTCGTTTATGGCAAAAATGGACCTTAAATCAGCTTATCGGCAGGTCCCGCTCAGCGAAGCGTCCCAACGTCTAACGGGCTTAAAGTGGAAATTTAAGGGTAATAAACATCACACATACCTTGTAGATACCCGCTTGCCCTTCGGGGCTTCATTAAGCGTTGGTATTTTCCATCGTATTACACAGAGTGTCTGCCGCATGCTTAAAAAACAAGGTATAAAAGCAATAATTTGCCACCTCGATGACTTTTTTTATTACCGCTGAAACATTTGACGATACGCTCAAGGCAATGCAATGCTTGATACGGCTCCTCCGGTCGCTTGGTTTCGCAATCAGCTGGGAGAAATGCATCTCCCCTACGCGCAGACTAACGTTTCTGAGAGTGACTATCGACTCCACCGACTGCACGCTGTCAATTCCCACGGATAAGCTATGCGAAGTCCAAACCCTTCTCTCCCACTACGCAAGTCCCGACAACAGACGGCTCTCAAAACGCGACCTCCAGAGCCTGCTGGGGAAACTGAACTGGGTCGGACGTGTTGTCAGTGTCATACGTCCGGCCATGCGTCGTCTCATCGTGCTTATGACGTCACTACGTCGCCCTAACCACCGCACCCGTATCACTACGGACACTCGCCGAGACTTACTACTGCTTAATGTGCTTTGAGCCTCATTCAACGGGACATCTCGCTTTTCCTCCCAAAGGGATGTGCCCGATCGCGCCTTTCACATTGCCACAGACGCAAGCCCGACTGCTGCCGGCGCAGCGGTCGTTTGCCACAATAGAGCCATAGACTGGCTCTATTGCAACTTCGCCACGGATATGCCCGCCATCAATGATTGCGACATAAATACGAAAGAACTAGCTGCTGTTCTTTTGGCGCTGCGCCGCTGGGCACCGTTCTGCGCTTCTAAGACGGTCCAACTATATTCGGATAATAAAGCAACCCTATATGCCCTTAACCAAGGAAGAATTAGAAACACTATTGCGTCCGATGTTTTATCCGAAATACTAATATTATGCGTTAAGTTTGACATTAAAATATGTGCCGCCTACGTAAACACGAAACTTAATAAGCTCCCGGATGCCATTTCGCGACTATCCAGCCTTCCGCATGCCACGTATGCATTCGGCCACGTCCCGCTCACTGACCTCCGGCACCACATGTCACCAATTGCTATGCGTCGTTTGTTCCAGGAGTGGTACTGGAGACACAAATTTTGGACAACGAAGTGGCCCAATTCCACAGAGCAGCCCTAGCAGAAAGCACTCGTGAAACGTACTCGGCTAAGCTGAAGTCTTACCTGGCCTTCTGCCAAGCCTTTAGGATGCGCCTAGCCCCCGCAGAAACTACGACCGTGCTCCGTTACGCGTGTTTTCTCAGCCGATCCCTGAAACCCTAGTCCGTGAGATTCTATCTCGCTGCAGTTCGCCTACTCCACTTGGAGCTGGGTTACACGAACCCCATTGAGAATAACCACTTCGTGAAGACGCTATTGAAAGGAATCGACACGCAGAAAGGTACGCCACTCCGACAGAAACTACCGCTCTCGCTGGATATCTAGCAGCGCGTCCGAGGAGTTCTCGACCTCTCGCAACCATTAGAGGCCTGCTTCTGGGCTGCTTGTCTCATGGGCTTCTTTACCTTTCTGCGCAAGTCCTCGCTGCTATCCCGTACCCAGACTAGCCACGACTGTAGAACTGACCTCTGCCGTGATGACGTAACGCTGTGGGCAGATGGCGCCCTAGTTCACGTAAAACGCACCAAAACACTTCGCAACTTTTCACGAGCCCTCGTCATCCCAATCCCAGAGGTAGAGCAGTCTACAGTATGCCCCACTGCAGCGTTAAAACACCACCTCCGCCTTTCGCCCGCACATGGTAAATCGGCGCTCTTCTCCTACAGAACCCCGGACTCCACCGTCCCTCTCTCCCACGCAGCGTTCTCGTCAATGCTGAAATGCAAACTGCGTGCTGTTGGGCTAGATGACTCAGCCTACAGCGGCCATAGCCTACGACGAGCCGGGGCTACCTTTGCTCTTGCCTGTGGGCTGCCACCGCAAGTGATTAAGAGCCAAGGAGACTGGACATCGGAGTCCTACACGCGATACACTGACGTCCCTCTGAGTCTACGCCTGGATTGTGCAAAAACCATGGGATCAAACGTTCAAAACGCCTTGTCCTAACTACTACAAGTAACACTTCGTGGTTTGGGTATTTGTACAGTTTCTTAAAGTATGTTTGTTTTATGCATAATGTGTTCAGCAGTCAGGCAATAAACATTTGTACCCAAACCACTCTCTCATTCGTCTTGCCAGCCATAACGGCTAGAGACTAGAACGCTATAAGTTTTAATTAAAAAATAAAGTGTTATTTGATTTTAAAACTCTGGTGATGCGCTGCCCCTTTTCCCCCTTAATCCCCCACGCTACTCGACTTGACAGCGACGGAGCGTGCCAGACGGAGATGTAGACAGAGCGTCTCGGCTTACAGCGTGCCGTCATGCAAGCCGGGAGCGAAGCACACACTCAGTAACTCGGGGGCGGAGCTCGCCCCAGAGTACCTTCTGTCATGCCTGTGTTCTATTGGCCGTTGAGTCGTGCAGGGATTAAGTCGGACGGTACATAACAAGGCTCTTCCAAGCTTCCCCTCACAAATGCAAAGCAAGCACTGGTCAAGCAAGCGCTTCCAGAGAGCAAAAGGAAAAAAACAGAAAGACACAGCCAAATGGAATATTAGCTAGCCTTCAGGATAAAATAATAATAAACTAAAAAAAATAATAATAATAATAAAGAAAACCAGAAAAGGATACAAAGGATAATTACATTTGATTAAAGTAGCTTTCAGGATAACGATTGAAACAGGGCGTAAGGTAAAGGGAATAAAATGTATATATAAAAAAACAATAAATAAAAGTGTGATATATGCGACATTGTGTATAAACTTGAAGCTCTTAATTGCAATTTGTGTATATCAATTGTTAAGCCTAACAAGCGTCACCCGAACAGCTGACAAGCTTGGACTCTGAATTGCAATTAGTGCAAGGGATTGTTAGGATTTGGGGCATCAATATGCGTGAGTACTCTAATTGCAATTAAGATCTTGCCTGAGCATTGCCGTCTGAATAGGGCATTAATTGCAATTACGGCCAAGCAGTGAGCCCCCTATAACTGTATAAAAAAAAGAGAGTGAGAGAGCAAGGAAACAAAAAAATGAATAACGATAAAGTCGACAGTGCAATTAAAGAATTGAAAGAATGGGCTGCGTCGAGAAACCTTCTCGAATCCACTGTCGACGCTCTCCTGAGCGAGGAATTCTTTTCCATCGACAGTGTACTGCACATTGACAAGGTCGTCATTAAGGCGCTAAAACTCTCGCTCGGCCAAGAGAGAATGCTGCTAGCGGCCGTCGCAGACCTTAAGGACGCAAAGTCCGACAGTGCGAGTTCCCGCACCGGTCCCACATCGGACATCATTGAGAAATTTACGGCCGACAGATCCCGGCTACGCAGCGACGCGGCACCAGCTACCCTGAATGACCTTCCACGCCTTAACACAGAGACGATGACAGCCATGCTGGACTCCCTCGTGGACAAGCCGCAGACCCCGGACGACGACCCATGGCAGACCGGGAGAACCCCAGGTAACACGCGACCATTATTTGTCCAAGATTTCTGTGGATCCTTCCTGGGGAGTCAGGGCACAAAGACAGTGTTATCGTCGAACGGTGATGCGAAAGTGATCGTGACGAGCGCGGCGAAACGCGTGAGGCCTGAGGACACCACGTGGCAGCAGTGGGTGAAAGGCCACGCCCGCATCTTTAGCGCCCTAAAGCGCTCAGGACAGTTGGAGACGGAAGACGAGCGTGATCGCTACAATCCCTACGGCATAAAGTTTTGAGATATGTGCGAGTATTACCCGCTAGCCAACTGTATGAGGTATGATTTCGAATACCGGCAACGGGTGGCGTCGGGGCAAATCCGTTGGGGAGACGACGATACGTATCTCCTAGGCATATGTTGCTTCTCGTCTCGCGCCCAATCAACATCCACCCGGAAGCAGCACGCTAGACCCAGGGTGGAAGCTCCAAGGGCCCCGAACGGCACGGAAATTTGTCGCAACTTTAATTCGCGCCGGGGTTGCAGTCTACTAAACTGCCGATTCATGCATGCCTGCCTGAAATGTTTCCAGAACCACCCCGAGATTGCTCACAGAGACTAGGGGCACGCCGTCTCTAGCCCATAGTCTGACCGGCTCGACGAATGGGAACGACAACTTGAAACGGATAAGGACAAGGTATTTATTCTCAACGGATTACGTAATGGGTTCGATATCGTTAACGTTCGCACGGAAAATATTCAGTGTGCCGAAGCCCCCAACAGCCGCGTGGCTGAGCGACAATATCGTGATGAGGTAGAGAGCGAAATAAAGAAGGAAATTGCCCTGGGTCGCTATAAAGTAGTGGTAGAAAAACCGGTCATTGTCTCCCCGCACTCCGCCATACCCAAAGAAAACGGTGAAATCAGGCTAATTCACGATTGCTCGCAACCAGAAGGCCTTTCTGTCAACTCCCACGCCTCCCCCTTCTCTGCAGCTTTGACAAGTCAAGTCAGAAAGGACAAAATAGAATCGTGTTTCCTATCACATACCATCGCAGCAATTTGGAAATTTCTAAAATAGTAAACAGAAATTATAATATTATATGTAATGATGGTTTAATTGGGCACATGTTTGAAGGACGGCCTTCAGTGGCCTACAAAAGAGACAAAAATCTGAAAGATATTCTTGTACATTCAAAATTACAAAGCTGCAAAGAAGGGAAGACGGTTCCTTGCAAACGAAAAAAATGTGTAACTTGTCCCCATATTAATGAGAGCTCACAAATAGTTGGACCAAAAACTTTCATAAATATCAGAGATAATTTTTTTCATGTGTTTCAGAAGGTGTAGTTTATGTGATAGAATGCAAAAAATGCGGCAGTCTGTATGTTGGAGAAACGAGTAGGCGACTAGGGGATAGATTTAGAGAACATAGAAGAAATGTGATGATTAAAAAAGAAGATAACGAAGTCTCCAGTCATTTTCTAAGTAATCATCACAGCGTTGACGATATGTCTGTTTGTGCCGTTGCTTTTTGCAATAACACTTCAAAACGAAAATTGTTAGAACAAAAATTAATTGCAAAATTAGGTTGTGTTTTGGGACATGGGATGAATGTTGATTTCAATTATCAGCAATTTCTTTAAAATTGTGCATTATTCTATCGCATGAATTTCTTTTAGTCGAATTTTCTCATTATTCTATGTTTTTTTATATGATTTCAACTTTGTTTGCAATTATGTTATCATTTTGTGTAAACATTGGAATTATGTGTATTTACACATAAAATTTATCACAATTGTGTGTAGTATGTGAAGTTACCATAGCAACGTCACATTTTTGTGAAATATGTACCTGAAGAAGACTGTATCAGTCGAAAATTCGTAAAATATTAAAACATAACACTTAAAAAGAATTTTTATTTCATAGAAACATATTTTAATGTCAAACTTAACGCATAATATTAGTATTTCGCATAAAACATCGGACGCAATAGTGTTTCTAATTCTTCCTTGGTTAAGGGCATATAGGGTTGCTTTATTATCCGAATATAGTTGGACCGTCTTGGAAGCGCAGAACGGTGCCCAGCGGCGCAGCGCCAAAAGAACAGCAGCTAGTTCTTTCGTATTTATGTCGCAATCATTGATGGCGGGCATATCCGTGGCGAAGTTGTAATAGAGCCAGTCTATGGCTCTATTGTGGCAAACGACCGCTGCGCCTGCAGCAGTCGGGCTTGCGTCTGTGGCAATGTGAAAGGCGCGATCGGGCACATCCCTTTGGGAGGAAAAGCGAGATGTCCCGTTGAATGAGGCTCAAAGCACATTAAGCAGTAGTAAGTCTCGGCGGGTGTCCGTAGTGATACGGGTGCGGTGGTTAGGGCGACGTAGTGACATCATAAGCACGATTAGACGACGCATGGCCGGACGTATGACCCTGACAACACGTCCGACCCAGTTCAGTTTCCCCAGCAGGCTTTGGAGGTCGCGTTTTGAGAGCCGTCTGTTGTCGGGACTTGCGCAGTCGGAGAGAAGGGTTTGGACTTCGCATAGCTTATCCGTGGGAATTGATAGCGTGCAGTCGGTGGAGTCGATAGTCACTCCCAGAAACGTTAGTCTGCGCGTAGGGGAGATGCATTTCTCCCAGCTGATTGCGAAACCAAGCGACCGGAGGAGCCGTATCAAGCATTGCATTGCCTTGAGCGTATCCTCAAATGTTTCAGCGGTAAAATGTTTTTTAAGCATGCGGCAGACACTCTGTGTAATACGATGGAAAATACCAACGCTTAATGAAGCCCCGAAGGGCAAGCGGGTATCTACAAGGTATGTGTGATGTTTATCACCCTTAAATTTCCACTTTAAGCCCGTTAGACGTTGGGACGCTTCGCTGAGCGGGACCTGCCGATAAGCTGATTTAAGGTCCACTTTTGCCATAAACGAGCTTTTACCGACCATATCGGCAGCGATGTCCACGGATGTAAAAACATGTTTGTCGGGGGTGGCGTGGGAGTTGACGGAAAGGCCTTCTGGTTGCGAGCAATCGTGAATTAGCCTGATTTCACCGTTTTCTTTGGGTATGGCGGAGTGCGGGGAGACAATGACCGGTTTTTCTACCACTACTTTATAGCGACCCAGGGCAATTTCCTTCTTTATTTCGCTCTCTACCTCATCACGATATTGTCGCTCAGCCAAGCGGCTGTTGGGGGCTTCGGCACACTGAATATTTTCCGTGCGAACGTTAACGATATCGAACCCATTACGTAATCCGTTGAGAATAAATACCTTGTCCTTACCCGGATCAAGTTGCCGTTCCCATTCGTCGAGCCGGTCAGACAGTGGGCTAGAGACGGCGTGCCCCTAGTCTCTGTGAGCAATCTCGGGGTGGTTCTGGAAACATTTCAGGCAGGCATGCATGAATCGGCAGTTTAGTAGACTGCAACCCCAGCGCGAATTAAAGTTGCGACAAATTTCCGTGCCGTTCGGGGCCCTTGGAGCTTCCACCCTGGGTCTAGCGTGCTGCTTCCGGGTAAATGTTGATTGGGCGCGAGAGGAGAAGCAACATATGCCTAGGAGATACGTATCGTCGTCTCCCCAACGGATTTGCCCCGACGCCACCCGTTGCCGGTATTCGAAATCATACCTCATACAGTTGGCTAGCGGGTAATACTCGCACATATCTCAAAACTTTATTCCGTAGAGATTGTAGCGATCACGCTCGTCTTCCGTCTCCAACTGTCCTGAGCGCTTTAGGGCGCTAAAGATGCGGGCGTGGCCTTTCACCCACTGCTGCCACGTGGTGTCCTCAGGCCTCACGCGTTTCGCCGCGCTCGTCACGATCACTTTCGCATCACCGTTCGACGATAACACTGTCTCTGTGCCCTGACTCCCCAGGAAGGATCCACAGAAATCTTGGACAAATAATGGTCGCGTGTTACCCGGGGTTCTCCCGGTCTGCCATGGGTCGTCGTCCGGGGTCTGCGGCTTGTCCACGAGGGAGTCCAGCATGGCTGTCATCGTCTCTGTGTTAAGGCGTGGAAGGTCATTCAGGGTAGCTGGTGCCGCGTCGCTGCGTAGCCGGGGTCTGTCGGCCGTAAATTTCTCAATGATGTCCGATGTGGGACCGGTGCGGGAACTCGCACTGTCGGACTTTGCGTCCTTAAGGTCTGCGACGGCCGCCAGCAGCATTCTCTCTTTGCCGAGCGAGAGTTTTAGCGCCTTAATGACGACCTTGTCAATGTGCAGTACACTGTCGATGGAAAAGAATTCCTCGCTCAGGAGAGCGTCGACAGTGGATTCGAGAAGGTTTCTCGACGCAGCCCATTCTTTCAATTCTTTAATTGCACTGTCGACTTTATCGTTATTCATTTTTTTGTTTCCTTGCTCTCTCACTCTCTTTTTTTTATACAGTTATAGGGGGCTCACTGCTTGGCCGTAATTGCAATTAATGCCCTATTCAGACGGCAATGCTCAGGCATATTAATTGCAATTAGAGTACTCACGCATATTGATGCCCCAAATCCTAACAATCCCTTGCACTAATTGCAATTCAGAGTCCAAGCTTGTCAGCTGTTCGGGTGACGCTTGTTAGGCTAAACAATTGATATCCACAAATTACAATTAAGAGCTTCAAGTTTATACACAATGTCGCATATATCACACTTTTATTTATTGTTTTTTTATATATACATTTTATTCCCTTTACCTTACGCCCTGTATCAATCGTTATCCTGAAAGCTACTTTAATCAAATGCAATTATCCTTTGTATCCTTTTCTGGTTTTCTTTATTATTATTTTTTTTTAGTTTATTATTATTTTATCCTGAAGGCTAGCTTATATTCCATTTGGCTGTGTCTTTCTGTTTTTTTTCCTTTTGCTCTCTGGAAGCGCTTGCTTGACCAGTGCTTGCTTTGCATTTGTGAGGGGAAGCTTGGAAGAGCCTTGTTATGTACCGTCCGACTTAATCCCTGCACGACTCAACGGCCAATAGAACACAGGCATGACAGAAGGTACTCTGGGGCGAGCTCCGCCCCCGAGTTACTGAGTGTGTGCTTCGCTCCCGCCTTGCATGACGGCACGCTGTAAGCCGAGACGCTCTGTCTACATCTCCGTCTGGCACGCTCCGTCGCTGTCAAGTCGAGTAGCGTGGGGGATTAAGGCGGAAAAGGGGCAGCGCATCACCAGAGTTTTAAAATCAAATAACACTTTATTTTTTAATTAAAACTTATAGCGTTCTAGTCTCTAGCCGTTATGGCTGGCAAGACGAATGAGAGAGTGGTTTGGGTACAAATGTTTATTGCCTGACTGCTGAACACATTATGCATAAAACAAACATACTTTAAGAATTCTATGAAATAAAAAGTCTTTTTAAGTGTTATGTTTTAATATTTTACGAATTTTCGACTGATACAGTCTTTTTTCACGTACATCTTTCACAAAAATGTGACGTTGCTATGGTAACTTCACATACTACACACAATTGTGATAAATTTTATGTGTAAATACACATGAATCCAATGTTTACACAAAATGATAATATAATTGCAAACAAAGTTGAAAGCATATAAAAAAACATAGAATAATGAGAAAATTCGACTAAAAGAAATTCATACGATAGAATAATGCACAATTTTAAAGAAATTGCTGATAATTGAAATCAACATTCATTCCATGTCCCAAAACACGACCTAATTTTGCAATTAATTTTTGTTCTAACAATTTTCATTTTGAAGTGTCATTGCAAAAAGCAACGGCACAAACAGACATATCGTGAACGCTGTGATGATTACTTATTAAATTATCCAGAAGAACGTTTCAGGCCTATTTCCTCTTGATAACTTAGATAATTTTTGCCTTTTCTCGCGAATTTTCTCTTCCTGCAGATCTTCTACGGCCTGTTTTCTCCTGATTTCTTACATTTCCACCTGTTTTCTCTTCTTTTCTTGCCTTTTCTTGCCTATTTTCTCTTCGTGAAATTCGTTTCCTTCCAATTTTCTGCGTATTTCTTACATTTCGCGTTGTGTTCTCTTCTCTTCTTGTGGTTTCTCGCCAAATTTCACTTCCAGAAGATTGTTTCAAGCTTATTTCCTCTTGATTTCTTAGATTTCGTCAATTATCAAGTCTTTTCTTGCCTTTTCTCTCGTCTTTTCTTTTCTTGAAGATCGTTTCCGACCTGTTTTTTCCTGATTTCTTACATTTCACCTTCCTTTCTCTTCTTTTCTTGCCTTTTCTAGCGAATTTTCTCTTCCTGAAGATAGATTCCGACCTGTTTTCTCCTGATTTCTTAGATTTCGACCTGTTTTCTGGTGTTTTCTTGCCTTTTCTCGCAAATTTTCTCTTCCTAAGGAACGTTTCCGACTTGTTTTCTCCTAATTTCTTAGATTTCGACCTGTTTTCTTGCCTTTTCTTGCGAATTTTCTCTTCCTGAAGATCGTTTCCGACCTGTTTTCTCTTCTTTTCTTGCCTTTTCTCGCCTATTTTCTCTTCGTGAAATTCGTTTCAGGCCTATTTTCTTCCTATTTCTGACATTACGCGTAGTGTTCTCTTCACTTCTTGTGTTTTCTCGCCAAGTTTCTCTTCCAGAAGATCGTTTCAAGCGTATTTCATCTTGATTTCTTAGATTTCATCCCTTTTCCCGTCTATTTTTGCCTTTTTTCCCGAATTTTTTCTTCCAGAAGATCGTTTCCGACCTGTTTTCTCCTGATTTCTTACATTTTGACCTCTTTTCTCTTGTTTTCTTGCTTTTTTCGCGAATTTTCTCTTCCTAAAGATCGTTTCGGACCTGTTTTCTCCTGTTTTCTTACATTTTACCTTGTTTTCTCTTCTTTTCTTGCCTTTTCTTGCGAATTTTCTCTTCCTGAAGATCGTTTCCGACCTGTTTTCTCCTGATTTCTTACATTTCCACCTGTTTTCTCTTCTTTTCTTGCCTTTTCTCGCCTATTTTCTCTTCGTGAAATTCATTTCCGGCCTATTTTTCTCCCTATTTCTTACATTTCGCGTTGTGATCTCTTCCAGAAGAACGTTTCAAGCCTATTTCCTCTTGATTCCTTAGATTTTCTCTTCTTTTCTTGCCTTTTATCGCGTATTTTCCCTTCCTGAAGATCGTTTCTGACCTATTATTTCGTCATTTCTTATATTTCACCTTGTTTTCTGTCCTTTTCTTCCCTTTTCTCGAGAATTTTCTCTTCCTAAAGATCGTTTCCAACCTTTTTTGTCCTGATTTTTTAGATTTCAACCTGTTTTATCTTCTTTTCTTGCCTTTTCCCGTCTATTTTTGCCTTTTTCTCGCGAATTTTCTCTTCCTGCAGATCTTCTACGGCCTGTTTTCTCCTGATTTCTTACATTTCCACCTGTTTTCTCTTCTTTTCTTGCCTTTTCTCGCCTATTTTCTCTTCGTGAAATTCAATTCAGGCCTATTTTTCTCCCTATTTCTTACATTTTGCGTTATGATCTCTTCCAAAAGAACGTTTCAAGCTTATTTCCTCTTGATTCCTTAGATTTTCTCTTCTTTTCTTGCCTTTTATAGCGTATTTCCCCTTCCTGAAGATCGTTTCTGACCTATTATTTCGTCATTTCTTATATTTCACCTTGTTTTCTGTCCTTTTCTTGCCTTTTCTCGAGAATTTTCTCTTCCTACAGATCGTTTCCAAAATTTTTTGTCCTGATTTCTTACATTTCCACCTGTTTTCTCTTCTTTTCTTGCCTTTTCTCGCCTATTTTCTCTTCGTGAAATTCGTTTCCGGCCAATTTTCTGCGTATTTCTTACATTTCGCGTTGTGTTCTCTTCTCTTCTTGTGGTTTCTCGCCAAGTTTCACTTCCAGAAGATTGTTTAAAGCTTATTTCCTCTTGATTTCTTAGATTTCGTCAATTATCAAGTCTTTTCTTGCCTTTTTTCTCGTCTTTTCTTTTCTTGAAGATCGTTTCCGACCTGTTTTTTCCTGATTTCTTACATTTCACCTTCCTTTCTCTTCTTTTCTTGCCTTTTCTCGCGAATTTTCTCTTCCTGAAGATCGTTTCCGACCTGTTTTCTCGTGATTTCTTACATTTCTCGTTGTGTTCTCTTCTGTTCTTGTGTTTTCTCGCCAAGTTTCTCTTCCAGAAGATCGTTTCAAGCGTATTTCATCTTGATTTCTTAGATTTCATCCCTTTTCCCGTCTATTTTAGCCTCTTCTCGCGAATTTTCTCTTCCAGAAGATCGTTTCCGACCTGTTTTCTCCTGATTTCTTGAATTTCAACCTGTTTTGTCTTCTTTTCTTTGCCTTTTCTCGCCTATTTTCTCTTCGTGAAATTCATTTCCGGCCTATTTTTCTCCCTATTTCTTACATTTCGCGTTGTGATCTCTTCCAGAAGAACGTTTCAAGCCTATTTCCTCTTGATTCCTTAGATTTTCTCTTCTTTTCTTGCCTTTTATCGCGTATTTTCCCTTCCTGAAGATCGTTTCTGGCCTATTATTTCGTCATTTCTTATATTTCACCTTGTTTTCTGTCCTTTTCTTCCCTTTTCTCGAGAATTTTCTCTTCCTAAAGATCGTTTCCAACCTTTTTTGTCCTGATTTTTTAGATTTCAACCTGTTTTCTCTTCTTTTCTTGCCTTTTCCCGTCTATTATTGCCTCTTCTCGCAAATTATCTCTTCCTGCAGATCTTCTACGGCCTGTTTTCTCCTGATTTCTTACATTTCTACCTGTTTTCTCTTCTTGTCTTGCCTTTTCTCGCCTTTTTTCTCTTCGTGAAATTCGTTTCCGGCCAATTTTCTCCGTATTTCTTACATTTCGCGTTGTATTCTCTTCTCTTCTTGTGGTTTCTCGCCAAGTTGCTCTTCCGGAAGATCATTTCAAGCTTATTTCCTCTTGATTTCTTAGATTTCATCCCTTTTCAAGTCTTTTCTTGCCTTTTCTCGCGTCTTTTCTTTTCCTGAAGATCGTTTCCGACCTGTTTTCTCCTGATTTCTTAGATTTCCACCTGTTTTCTCTTCTTTTCTTGCCTTTTCTCGTTTATTTTCTCTTCGTGAAATTCGTTTCCGGCCTATGTTCTCCCTATTTCTTACATTTCACGTTGTGTTCCCATCTCTTCTTGTGGTTTCTCGCCAAGTTGCTCTTCCAGAATATCGTTTCAAGCTTTTTTCCTCTTGATTTCTGAGATTTGATCCTTTTTCACGTCTGTTTTTTTTTTGCCTTTTCTCGCGAATTTTCTCTTCCTGAAGATCGTTTCCGACCTGTTTTCTCCTGATTTCTTACATTTTGACCTCTTTTCTTAAAAAATAAAGTGTTATTTGATTTTAAAACTCTGGTGATGCGCTGCCCCTTTTCCCCCTTAATCCCCCACGCTACTCGACTTGACAGCGACGGAGCGTGCCAGACGGAGATGTAGACAGAGCGTCTCGGCTTACAGCGTGCCGTCATGCAAGGCGGGAGCGAAGCACACACTCAGTAACTCGGGGGCGGAGCTCGCCCCAGAGTACCTTCTGTCATGCCTGTGTTCTATTGGCCGTTGAGTCGTGCAGGGATTAAGTCGGACGGTACATAACAAGGCTCTTCCAAGCTTCCCCTCACAAATGCAAAGCAAGCACTGGTCAAGCAAGCGCTTCCAGAGAGCAAAAGAAAAAAAAACGGAAAGACACAGCCAAATGGAATATTAGCTAGCCTTCAGGATAAAATAATAATAAACTAAAAAAAAAAATAATAATAAAGAAAACCAGAAAAGGACACAAAGGATAATTACATTTGATTAAAGTAGCTTTCAGGATAGCGATTGATACAGGGCGTAAGGTAAAGGGAATAAAATGTATATATGAAAAAACCAATAAATAAAAGTGTGATATATGCGACATTGTGTATAAACTTGAAGCTCTTAATTGCAATTTGTGGATATCAATTGTTAAGCCTAACAAGCGTCACCCGGACAGCTGACAAGCTTGGACTCTGAATTGCAATTAGTGCAAGGGATTGTTAGGATTTGGGGCATCAATATGCGTGAGTACTCTAATTGCAATTAAGATCTTGCCTGAGCAGTGCCGTCTGAATAGGGCATTAATTGCAATTACGGCCAAGCAGTGAGCCCCCTATAACTGTATAAAAAAACACTGAGAGAGCAAGGAAACAAAAAAATGAATAAGGATAAAGTCGACAGTGCAATTAAAGAGTTGAAAGAATGGGCTGCGTCGAGAAACCTTCTCGAATCCACTGTCGACGCTCTCCTGAGCGAGGAATTCTTTTCCATCGACAGTGTACTGCACATTGACAAGGTCGTCATTAAGGCGCTAAAACTCTCGCTCGGCCAAGAGAGAATGCTGCTAGCGGCCGTCACAGACCTTAAGGACGCAAAGTCCGACAGTGCGAGTTCCCGCACCGGTCCCACATCGGACATCATTGAGAAATTTCCGGCCGACAGACCCCGGCTACGCAGCGACGCGGCACCAGCTACCCTGAATGACCTTCCACGCCTTAACACAGAGACGATGACAGCCATGCTGGACTCCCTCGTGGACAAGCCGCAGACCCCGGACGACGACCCATGGCAGACCGGGAGAACCCCAGGTAACACGCGACCATTATTTGTCCAAGATTTCTGTGGATCCTTCCTGGGGAGTCAGGGCACAGAGACAGTGTTATCGTCGAACGGTGATGCGAAAGTGATCGTGACGAGCGCGGCGAAACGCGTGAGGCCTGAGGACACCACGTGGCAGCAGTGGGTGAAAGGCCACGCCCGCATCTTTAGCGCCCTAAAGCGCTCAGGACAGTTGGAGACGGAAGACGAGCGTGATCGCTACAATCTCTACGGCATAAAGTTTGGAGATATGTGCGAGTATTACCCGCTAGCCAACTGTATGAGGTATGATTTCGAATACCGGCAACGGGTGGCGTCGGGGCAAATCCGTTGGGGAGACGACGATACGTATCTCCTAGGCATATGTTGCTTCTAGTCTCGCGCCCAATCAACATCCACCCGGAAGCAGCACGCTAGACCCAGGGTGGAAGCTCCAAGGGCCCCGAACGGCACGGAAATTTGTCGCAACTTTAATTCGCGCCGGGGTTGCAGTCTACTAAACTGCCGATTCATGCATGCCTGCCTGAAATGTTTCCAGAACCACCCCGAGATTGCTCACAGAGACTAGCGGCACGCCGTCTCTAGCCCACTGTCTGACCGGCTCGACGAATGGGAACGACAACTTGAAACGGATAAGGACAAGGTATTTATTCTCAACGGATTACGTAATGGGTTCGATATCGTTAACGTTCGCACGGAAAATATTCAGTGTGCCGAAGCCCCAAACAGCCGCGTGGCTGAGCGACAATATCGTGATGAGGTAGAGAGCGAAATAAAGAAGGAAATTGCCCTGGGTCGCTATAAAGTAGTGGTAGAAAAACCGGCCATTGTCTCCCCGCTCTCCGCCATACCCAAAGAAAACGGTGAAATCAGGCTAATTCACGATTGCTCGCAACCAGAAGGCCTTTCTGTCAACTCCCACGCCACCCCCGACAAACATGTTTTTACATCCGTGGACATCGCTGCCGATATGGTCAGTAGAAACTCGTTTATGGCAAAAGTGGACCTTAAATCAGCTTATCGGCAGGTCCCGCTCAGCGAAGCGTCCCAACGTCTAACGGGCTTAAAGTGGAAATTTAAGGGTAATAAACATCACACATACCTTGTAGATACCCGCTTGCCCTTCGGGGCTTCATTAAGCGTTGGTATTTTCCATCGTATTACTCAGAGTGTCTGCCGCATGCTTAAAAAACAAGGTATAAAAGCAATAATTTGCTACCTCGATGACTTTTTTATTACCGCTGATACATTTGACGACACGCTCAAGGCAATGCAATGCTTGATACGGCTCCTCCGGTCGCTTGGTTTCGCAATCAACTGGGAGAAATGCATCTCCCCTACGCGCAGACCAAAGTTTCTGGGAGTGACTATCGACTCCACCGACTGCACGCTGTCAATTCCCACGGATAAGCTATGCGAAGTCCAAACCCTTCTCTCCCACTACGCAAGTCCCGACAACAGACGGCTCTCAAAACGCGACCTCCAGAGCCTGCTGGGGAAACTGAACTGGGTCGGACGTGTTGTCAGTGTCATACGTCCGGCCATGCGTCGTCTAATCGTGCTTATGACGTCACTACGTCGCCCTAACCACCGCACCCGTATCACTACGGACACTCGCCGAGACTTACTACTGCTTAATGTGCTTTGCGCCTCATTCAACGGTACATCTCGCTTTTCCTCCCAAAGGGATGTGCCCGATCGCGCCTTTCACATTGCCACAGACGCAAGCCCGACTGCTGCAGGCGCAGCGGTCGTTTGCCACAATAGAGCCATAGACTGGCTCTATTGCAACTTCGCCACGGATATGCCCGCCATCAATGATTGCGACATAAATACGAAAGAACTAGCTGCTGTTCTTTTGGCGCTGCGCCGCTGGGCACCGTTCTGCGCTTCTAAGACGGTTCAACTATATTCGGATAATAAAGCAACCCTTTATGCCCTTAACCGAGGAAGAATTAGAAACACTATTGCGTCCGATGTTTTATGCGAAATACTAATATTACGCGTTAAGTTTGACATTAAAATATGTGCCGCCTACGTAAACACGAAACTTAATAAGCTCCCGGATGCCATTTCGCGACTATCCAGCCTTCCACATGCCACGTATGCATTCGGCCACGTCCCGCTCGCTGACCTCCGGCACCACATGTCACCAATTGCTATGCGTCGTTTGTTCCAGGAGTGGTACGGGAGACACAAATTTTGGACAACGAAGTGGCCCAATTCCGCAGAGCAGCCCTAGCAGAAAGCACTCGTGAAACGTACTCGGCTCAGCTGAAGTCTTACCTGGCCTTCTGCCAAGCCTTTAGGATGCGCCCAGCCCCCGCAGAAACTACGACCGTGCTCCGTTACGCGTGTTTTCTCAGCCGATCCCTGAAACCCCAGTCCGTGAGATGCTATCTCGCTGCAGTTCGCCTACTCCACTTGGAGCTGGGTTACACGAACCCCATTGAGAATAACCACTTCGTGAAGACGCTATTGAAAGGAATCGACACGCAGAAAGGTACGCCACCCCGACAGAAACTACCGCTCTCGCTGGATATCTTGCAGCGCGTCCGAGGAGTTCTCGACCTCTCGCAACCATTAGAGGCCTGCTTCTGGGCTGCTTGTCTCATGGGCTTCTTTACCTTTCTGCGCAAGCCCTCGCTGCTATCCCGTACCCAGACTAGCCACGATTGTAGAACTGACCTCTGCCGTGATGACGTAACGCTGTGTGCAGATGGCGCCCTAGTTCACGTAAAACGCACCAAAACACTTCGCAACTTTTCACGAGCCCTCGTCATCCCAATCCCAGAGGTAGAGCAGTCTACAGTATGCCCCACTGCAGCGTTAAAACACCACCTCCGCCTTTCGCCCGCACATGGTAAAGCGGCGCTTTTCTCCTACAGAACCCCGGACTCCACCGTCCCTCTCTCCCACGCAGCGTTCTCGTCGATGCTGAAATGCAAACTGCGTGCTGTTGGGCTAGATGACTCAGCCTACAGCGGCCATAGCCTACGACGAGCCGGGGCTACCTTTGCTCTTGCCTGTGGGCTGCCACCGCAAGTGATTAAGAGCCAAGGAGACTGGACATCGGAGTCCTACACGCGATACACTGACGTCCCTCTGAGTCTACGCCTGGATTGTGCAAAAACCATGGGATCAAACGTTCAAAACGCCTTGTCCTAACTACTACAAGTAACACTTCGTGGTTTGGGTATTTGTACAGTTTCTTAAAGTATGTTTGTTTTATGCATAATGTGTTCAGCAGTCAGGCAATAAACATTTGTACCCAAACCACTCTCTCATTCGTCTTGCCAGCCATAACGGCTAGAGACTAGAACGCTATAAGTTTTAATTAACTGTCCACTAACCAGACTAACATATTCAACATAAAACTGTACTTGTAAACAATTAAACAGGGAAGGGGAAGGGGGATGGAGGTGGGTCTCTGGAAGCGCTTGCTTGACCAGTGCTTGCTTTGCATTTGTGAGGGGAAGCTTGGAAGAGCCTTGTTATGTACCGTCCGACTTAATCCCTGCACGACTCAACGGCCAATAGAACACAGGCATGACAGAAGGTACTCTGGGGCGAGCTCCGCCCCCGAGTTACTGAGTGTGTGCTTCGCTCCCGCCTTGCATGACGGCACGCTGTAAGCCGAGACGCTCTGTCTACATCTCCGTCTGGCACGCTCCGTCGCTGTCAAGTCGAGTAGCGTGGGGGATTAAGGGGGAAAAGGGGCAGCGCATCACCAGAGTTTTAAAATCAAATAACACTTTATTTTTTTAATTAAAATATGTGCCGCCTACGTAAACACGAAACTTAATAAGCTCCCGGATGCCATTTCGCGACTATCCAGCCTTCCACATGCCACGTATGCATTCGGCCACGTCCCGCTCGCTGACCTCCGGCACCACATGTCACCAATTGCTATGCGTCGTTTGTTCCAGGAGTGGTACGGGAGACACAAATTTTGGACAACGAAGTGGCCCAATTCCGCAGAGCAGCCCTAGCAGAAAGCACTCGTGAAACGTACTCGGCTCAGCTGAAGTCTTACCTGGCCTTCTGCCAAGCCTTTAGGATGCGCCCAGCCCCCGCAGAAACTACGACCGTGCTCCGTTACGCGTGTTTTCTCAGCCGATCCCTGAAACCCCAGTCCGTGAGATGCTATCGCGCTGCAGTTCGCCTACTCCACTTGGAGCTGGGTTACACGAACCCCACTGAGAATAACCACTTCGTGAAGACGCTATTGAAAGGAATCGACACGCAGAAAGGTACGCCACCCCGACAGAAACTACCGCTCTCGCTGGATATCTTGCAGCGCGTCCGAGGAGTTCTCGACCTCTCGCAACCATTAGAGGCCTGCTTCTGGGCTGCTTGTCTCATGGGCTTCTTTACCTTTCTGCGCAAGTCCTCGCTGCTATCCCGTACCCAGACTAGCCACGACTGTAGAACTGACCTCTGCCGTGATGACGTAACGCTGTGTGCAGATGGCGCCCTAGTTCACGTAAAACGCACCAAAACACTTCGCAACTTTTCACGAGCCCTCGTCATCCCAATCCCAGAGGTAGAGCAGTCTACAGTATGCCCCACTGCAGCGTTAAAACACCACCTCCGCCTTTCGCCCGCACATGGTAAAGCGGCGCTTTTCTCCTACAGAACCCCGGACTCCACCGTCCCTCTCTCCCACGCAGCGTTCTCGTCGATGCTGAAATGCAAACTGCGTGCTGTTGGGCTAGATGACTCAGCCTACAGCGGCCATAGCCTACGACGAGCCGGGGCTACCTTTGCTCTTGCCTGTGGGCTGCCACCGCAAGTGATTAAGAGCCAAGGAGACTGGACATCGGAGTCCTACACGCGATACACTGACGTCCCTCTGAGTCTACGCCTGGATTGTGCAAAAACCATGGGATCAAACGTTCAAAACGCCTTGTCCTAACTACTACAAGTAACACTTCGTGGTTTGGGTATTTGGACAGTTTCTTAAAGTATGTTTGTTTTATGCACAATGTGTTCAGCAGTCAGGCAATAAACATTTGTACCCAAACCACTCTCTCATTCGTCTTGCCAGCCATAACAGCTAGAGACTAGAACGCTATAAGTTTTAATTAAAAAATAAAGTGTTATTTGATTTTAAAACTCTGGTGATGCGCTGCCCCTTTTCCCCCTTAATCCCCCACGCTACTCGACTTGACAGCGACGGAGCGTGCCAGACGGAGATGTAGACAGAGCGTCTCGGCTTACAGCGTGCCGTCATGCAAGGCGGGAGCGAAGCACACACTCAGTAACTCGGGGGCGGAGCTCGCCCCAGAGTACCTTCTGTCATGCCTGTGTTCTATTGGCCGTTGAGTCGTGCAGGGATTAAGTCGGACGGTACATAACAAGGCTCTTCCAAGCTTCCCCTCACAAATGCAAAGCAAGCACTGGCCAAGCAAGCGCTTCCAGAGACCCACCTCCATCCCCCTTCCCCTTCCCTGTTTAATTGTTTACAAGTACAGTTCTATGTTGAATATGTTAGTCTGGTTAGTGGACAGTTTCTTAAAGTATGTTTGTTTTATGCATAATGTGTTCAGCAGTCAGGCAATAAACATTTGTACCCAAACCACTCTCCCATTCGTCTTGCCAGCCATAACGGCTAGAGACTAGAACGCTATAAGTTTTAATTTTGTTTTCTTGCTTTTTCTCGCGAATTTTCTCTTCCTAAAAATCGTTTCGGACCTGTATTCTTCTGTTTTCTTACATATTACCTTGTTTTCTCTTCTTTTCTTGCCTTTTCTCGCGAATTTTCTCTTCCTGAAGATCGTTTCCGACCTGTTTGCTCCTGATTTCTTGAATTTCAACCTGTTTTGTCTTCTTTTCTTTGCCTTTTCTCGCCTATTTTCTCTTCGTGAAATTCATTTCCGGCCTATTTTTCTCCCTATTTCTTACATTTCGCGTTGTGATCTCTTCCAGAAGAACGTTTCAAGCCTATTTCCTCTTGATTCCTTAGATTTTCTCTTCTTTTCTTGCCTTTTATTGCGTATTTTCCGTTCCTGAAGATCGTTTCTGACCTATTATTTCGTCATTTCTTATATTTCACCTTGTTTTCTGTCCTTTTCTTCCGTTTTCTTGAGAATTTTCTCTTCCTAAAGATCGTTTCCAACCTTTAAAACTTATAGCGTTCTAGTCTCTAGCCGTTATGGCTGGCAAGACGAATGAGAGAGTGGTTTGGGTACAAATGTTTATTGCCTGACTGCTGAACACATTATGCATAAAACAAACATACTTTAAGAAACTGTCCACTAACCAGACTAACATATTCAACATAAAACTGTACTTGTAAACAATTAAACAGGGAAGGGGAAGGGGGATGGAGGTGGGTCTCTGGAAGCGCTTGCTTGACCAGTGCTTGCTTTGCATTTGTGAGGGGAAGCTTGGAAGAGCCTTGTTATGTACCGTCCGACTTAATCCCTGCACGACTCAACGGCCAATAGAACACAGGCATGACAGAAGGTACTCTGGGGCGAGCTCCGCCCCCGAGTTACTGAGTGTGTGCTTCGCTCCCGCCTTGCATGACGGCACGCTGTAAGCCGAGACGCTCTGTCTACATCTCCGTCTGGCACGCTCCGTCGCTGTCAAGTCGAGTAGCGTGGGGGATTAAGGGGGAAAAGGGGCAGCGCATCACCAGAGTTTTAAAATCAAATAACACTTTATTTTTTAATTAAAACTTATAGCGTTCTAGTCTCTAGCCGTTATGGCTGGCAAGACGAATGGGAGAGTGGTTTGGGTACAAATGTTTATTGCCTGACTGCTGAACACATTATGCATAAAACAAACATACTTTAAGAAACTGTCCAAATACCCAAACCACGAAGTGTCACTTGTAGTAGTTAGGACAAGGCGTTTTGAACGTTTGATCCCATGGTTTTTGCACAATCCAGGCGTAGACTCAGAGGGACGTCAGTGTATCGCGTGTAGGACTCCGATGTCCAGTCTCCTTGGCTCTTAATCACTTGCGGTGGCAGCCCACAGGCAAGAGCAAAGGTAGCCCCGGCTCGTCGTAGGCTATGGCCGCTGTAGGCTGAGTCATCTAGCCCAACAGCACGCAGTTTGCATTTCAGCATCGACGAGAACGCTGCGTGGGAGAGAGGGACGGTGGAGTCCGGGGTTCTGTAGGAGAAAAGCGCCGCTTTACCATGTGCGGGCGAAAGGCGGAGGTGGTGTTTTAACGCTGCAGTGGGGCATACTGTAGACTGCTCTACCTCTGGGATTGGGATGACGAGGGCTCGTGAAAAGTTGCGAAGTGTTTTGGTGCGTTTTACGTGAACTAGGGCGCCATCTGCACACAGCGTTACGTCATCACGGCAGAGGTCAGTTCTACAGTCGTGGCTAGTCTGGGTACGGGATAGCAGCGAGGACTTGCGCAGAAAGGTAAAGAAGCCCATGAGACAAGCAGCCCAGAAGCAGGCCTCTAATGGTTGCGAGAGGTCGAGAACTCCTCGGACGCGCTGCAAGATATCCAGCGAGAGCGGTAGTTTCTGTCGGGGTGGCGTACCTTTCTGCGTGTCGATTCCTTTCAATAGCGTCTTCACGAAGTGGTTATTCTCAATGGGGTTCGTGTAACCCAGCTCCAAGTGGAGTAGGCGAACTGCAGCGAGATAGCATCTCACGGACTGGGGTTTCAGGGATCGGCTGAGAAAACACGCGTAACGGAGCACGGTCGTAGTTTCTGCGGGGGCTGGGCGCATCCTAAAGGCTTGGCAGAAGGCCAGGTAAGACTTCAGCTGAGCCGAGTACGTTTCACGAGTGCTTTCTGCTAGGGCTGCTCTGCGGAATTGGGCCACTTCGTTGTCCAAAATTTGTGTCTCCCGTACCACTCCTGGAACAAACGACGCATAGCAATTGGTGACATGTGGTGCCGGAGGTCAGCGAGCGGGACGTGGCCGAATGCATACGTGGCATGTGGAAGGCTGGATAGTCGCGAAATGGCATCCGGGAGCTTATTAAGTTTCGTGTTTACGTAGGCGGCACATATTTTAATGTCAAACGTTTCTCGCCAAGTTGCTCTTCCGGAAGATCATTTCAAGCTTATTTCCTCTTGATTTCTTAGATTTCATCCCTTTTCAAGTCTTTTCTTGCCTTTTCTCGCGTCTTTTCTTTTCCTGAAGATCGTTTCCGACCTGTTTTCTCCTGATTTCTTAGATTTCCACCTGTTTTCTCTTCTTTTCTTGCCTTTTCTCGTTTATTTTCTCTTCGTGAAATTCGTTTCCGGCCTATGTTCTCCCTATTTCTTACATTTCGCGTTGTGTTCCCATCTCTTCTTGTGGTTTCTCGCCAAGTTGCTCTTCCAGAATATCGTTTCAAGCTTTTTTCCTCTTGATTTCTGAGATTTGATCCTTTTTCACGTCTGTTTTTTTTTTTTTTGCCTTTTCTCGCGAATTTTCTCTTCCTGAAGATCGTTTCCGACCTGTTTTCTCCTGATTTCTTACATTTTGACCTCTTTTCTCTTGTTTTCTTGCTTTTTCTCGCGAATTTTCTCTTCCTAAAGATCGTTTCGGACCTGTATTCTTCTGTTTTCTTACATATTACCTTGTTTTCTCTTCTTTTCTTGCCTTTTCTCGCGAATTTTCTCTTCCAGAAGATCGTTTCCGACCTGTTTTCTCCTGATTTCTTGAATTTTAATCCTGTTTTGTCTTCTTTTCTTTGCCTTTTCTCGCCTATTTTCTCTTCGTGAAATTCATTTCCGGCCTATTTTTCTCCCTATTTCTTACATTTCGCGTTGTGATCTCTTCCAGAAGAACGTTTCAAGCCTATTTCCTCTTGATTCCTTAGATTTTCTCTTCTTTTCTTGCCTTTTATTGCGTATTTTCCGTTCCTGAAGATCGTTTCTGACCTATTATTTCGTCATTTCTTATATTTCACCTTGTTTTCTGTCCTTTTCTTCCGTTTTCTTGAGAATTTTCTCTTCCTAAAGATCGTTTCCAACCTTTAAAACTTATAGCGTTCTAGTCTCTAGCCGTTATGGCTGGCAAGACGAATGAGAGAGTGGTTTGGGTACAAATGTTTATTGCCTGACTGCTGAACACATTATGCATAAAACAAACATACTTTAAGAAACTGTCCACTAACCAGACTAACATATTCAACATAAAACTGTACTTGTAAACAATTAAACAGGGAAGGGGAAGGGGGATGGAGGTGGGTCTCTGGAAGCGCTTGCTTGACCAGTGCTTGCTTTGCATTTGTGAGGGGAAGCTTGGAAGAGCCTTGTTATGTACCGTCCGACTTAATCCCTGCACGACTCAACGGCCAATAGAACACAGGCATGACAGAAGGTACTCTGGGGCGAGCTCCGCCCCCGAGTTACTGAGTGTGTGCTTCGCTCCCGCCTTGCATGACGGCACGCTGTAAGCCGAGACGCTCTGTCTACATCTCCGTCTGGCACGCTCCGTCGCTGTCAAGTCGAGTAGCGTGGGGGATTAAGGGGGAAAAGGGGCAGCGCATCACCAGAGTTTTAAAATCAAATAACACTTTATTTTTTAATTAAAACTTATAGCGTTCTAGTCTCTAGCCGTTATGGCTGGCAAGACGAATGAGAGAGTGGTTTGGGTACAAATGTTTATTGCCTGATTGCTGAACACATTATGCATAAAACAAACATACTTTAAGAAACTGTCCAAATACCAAACCACGAAGTGTTACTTGTAGTAGTTAGGACAAGGCGTTTTGAACGTTTGATCCCATAGTTTTTGCACAATCCAGGCGTAGACTCAGAGGGACGTCAGTGTATCGCGTGTAGGACTCCGATGTCCAGTCTCCTTGGCTCTTAATCACTTGCGGTGGCAGCCCACAGGCAAGAGCAAAGGTAGCCCCGGCTCGTCGTAGGCTATGGCCGCTGTAGGCTGAGTCATCTAGCCCAACAGCACGCAGTTTGCATTTCAGCATCGACGAGAACGCTGCGTGGGAGAGAGGGACGGTGGAGTCCGGGGTTCTGTAGGAGAAAAGCGCCGCTTTACCATGTGCGGGCGAAAGGCGGAGGTGGTGTTTTAACGCTGCAGTGGGGCATACTGTAGACTGCTCTACCTCTGGGATTGGGATGACGAGGGCTCGTGAAAAGTTGCGAAGTGTTTTGGTGCGTTTTACGTGAACTAGGGCGCCATCTGCACACAGCGTTACGTCATCACGGCAGAGGTCAGTTCTACAGTCGTGGCTAGTCTGGGTACGGGATAGCAGCGAGGACTTGCGCAGAAAGGTAAAGAAGCCCATGAGACAAGCAGCCCAGAAGCAGGCCTCTAATGGTTGCGAGAGGTCGAGAACTCCTCGGACGCGCTGCAAGATATCCAGCGAGAGCGGTAGTTTCTGTCGGAGTGGCGTACCTTTCTGCGTGTCGATTCCTTTCAATAGCGTCTTCACGAAGTGGTTATTCTCAATGGGGTTCGTGTAACCCAGCTCCAAGTGGAGTAGGCGAACTGCAGCGAGATAGCATTTCACGGACTGGGGTTTCAGGGATCGGCTGAGAAAACACGCGTAACGGAGCACGGTCGTAGTTTCTGCGGGGGCTGGGCGCATCCTAAAGGCTTGGCAGAAGGCCAGGTAAGACTTCAGCTGAGCCGAGTACGTTTCACGAGTGCTTTCTGCTAGGGCTGCTCTGCGGAATTGGGCCACTTCGTTGTCCAAAATTTGTATCTCCCGTACCACTCCTGGAACAAACGACGCATAGCAATTGGTGACATGTGGTGCCGGAGGTCAGCGAGCGGGACGTGGCCGAATGCATACGTGGCATGTGGAAGGCTGGATAGTCGCGAAATGGCATCCGGGAGCTTATTAAGTTTCGTGTTTACGTAGGCGGCACATATTTTAATGTCAAACTTAACGCGTAATATTAGTATTTCGCATAAAACATCGGACGCAATAGTGTTTCTAATTCTTCCTCGGTTAAGGGCATAAAGGGTTGCTTTATTATCCGAATATAGTTGAACCGTCTTAGAAGCGCAGAACGGTGCCCAGCGGCGCAGCGCCAAAAGAACAGCAGCTAGTTCTTTCGTATTTATGTCGCAATCATTGATGGCGGGCATATCCGTGGCGAAGTTGCAATAGAGCCAGTCTATGGCTCTATTGTGGCAAACGACCGCTGCGCCTGCAGCAGTCGGGCTTGCGTCTGTGGCAATGTGAAAGGCGCGATCGGGCACATCCCTTTGGGAGGAAAAGCGAGATGTACCGTTGATTGAGGCGCAAAGCACATTAAGCAGTAGTAAGTCTCGGCAAGTGTCCGTAGTGATACGGGTGCGGTGGTTAGGGCGACGTAGTGACGTCATAAGCACGATTAGACGACGCATGGCCGGACGTATGACACTGACAACACGTCCGACCCAGTTCAGTTTCCCCAGCAGGCTCTGGAGATCGCGTTTTGAGAGCCGTCTGTTGTCGGGACTTGCGTAGTGGGAGAGAAGGGTTTGGACTTCGCATAGCTTATCCGTGGGAATTGACAGCGTGCAGTCGGTGGAGTCGATAGTCACTCCGAGAAACGTTTGTCTGCGCGTAGGGGAGATGCATTTCTCCCAGTTGATTGCGAAACCAAGCGACCGGAGGAGCCGTATCAAGCATTGCATTGCCTTGAGCGTGTCGTCAAATGTATCAGCGGTAATAGAAAAATTATAGAGGTAGCAAATTATTGCTTTTATACCTTGTTTTTTAAGCATGCGGCAGACACTCTGAGTAATACGATGGAAAATACCAACGCTTAATGAAGCCCCGAAGGGCAAGCGGGTATCTACAAGGTATGTGTGATGTTTATTACCCTTAAATTTCCACTTTAAGCCCGTTAGACGTTGGGACGCTTCGCTGAGCGGGACCTGCCGATAAGCTGATTTAAGGTCCACTTTTGCCATAAACGAGTTTCTACTGACCATATCGGCAGCGATGTCCACGGATGTAAAAACATGTTTGTCGGGGGTGGCGTGGGAGTTGACAGAAAGGCCTTCTGGTTGCGAGCAATCGTGAATTAGCCTGATTTCACCGTTTTCTTTGGGTATGGCGGAGAGCGGGGAGACAATGGCCGGTTTTTCTACCACTACTTTATAGCGACCCAGGGCAATTTCCTTCTTTATTTCGCTCTCTACCTCATCACGATATTGTCGCTCAGCCACGCGGCTGTTGGGGGCTTCGGCACACTGAATATTTTCCGTGCGAACGTTAACGATATCGAGCCCATTACGTAATCCGTTGAGAATAAATACCTTGTCCTTATCCGTTTCAAGTTGTCGTTCCCATTCGTCGAGCCGGTCAGACAGTGGGCTAGAGACGGCGTGCCGCTAGTCTCTGTGAGCAATCTCGGGGTGGTTCTGGAAACATTTCAGGCAGGCATGCATGAATCGGCAGTTTAGTAGACTGCAACCCCGGCGCGAATTAAAGTTGCGACAAATTTCCGTGCCGTTCGGGGCCCTTGGAGCTTCCACCCTGGGTCTAGCGTGCTGCTTCCGGGTGGATGTTGATTGGGCGCGAGACGAGAAGCAACATATGCCTAGGAGATACGTATCGTCGTCTCCCCAACGGATTTGCCCCGACGCCACCCGTTGCCGGTATTCGAAATCATACCTCATACAGTTGGCTAGCGGGTAATACTCGCACATATCTCCAAACTTTATGCCGTAGAGATTGTAGCGATCACGCTCGTCTTCCGTCTCCAACTGTCCTGAGCGCTTTAGGGCGCTAAAGATGCGGGCGTGGCCTTTCACCCACTGCTGCCACGTGGTGTCGTCAGGCCTCACGCGTTTCGCCGCGCTCGTCACGATCACTTTCGCATCACCGTTCGACGATAACACTGTCTCTGTGCCCTGACTCCCCAGGAAGGATCCACAGAAATCTTGGACAAATAATGGTCGCGTGTTATCTGGGGTTCTCCCGGTCTGCCATGGGTCGTCGTCCGGGGTTTGCGGCTTGTCCACGAGGGAGTCCAGCATGGCTGTCATCGTCTCTGTGTTAAGGCGTGGAAGGTCATTCAGGGTAGCTGGTGCCGCGTCGCTGCGTAGCCGGGGTCTGTCGGCCGGAAATTTCTCAATGATGTCCGATGTGGGACCGGTACGGGAACTCGCACTGTCGGACTTTGCGTCCTTAAGGTCTGCGACGGCCGCTAGCAGCATTCTCTCTTGGCCGAGCGAGAGTTTTAGCGCCTTAATGACGACCTTGTCAATGTGCAGTACACTGTCGATGGAAAAGAATTCCTCGCTCAGGAGAGCGTCGACAGTGGAATCGAGAAGGTTTCTCGACGCAGCCCATTCTTTCAACTCTTTAATTGCACTGTCGACTTTATCCTTATTCATTTTTTTTGTTTCCTTGCTCTCTCAGTGTTTTTTTATACAGTTATAGGGGGCTCACTGCTTGGCCGTAATTGCAATTAATGCCCTATTCAGACGGCACTGCTCAGGCAAGATCTTAATTGCAATTAGAGTACTCACGCATATTGATGCCCCAAATCCTAACAATCCCTTGCACTAATTGCAATTCAGAGTCCAAGCTTGTCAGCTGTCCGGGTGACGCTTCTTAGGTTTAACAATTGATATCCACAAATTGCAATTAAGAGCTTCAAGTTTATACACAATGTCGCATATATCACACTTTTATTTATTGGTTTTTTTTATATATACATTTTATTCCCTTTACCTTACGCCCTGTATCAATCGTTATCCTGAAAGCTACTTTAAAACTTATAGCGTTCTAGTCTCTAGCCGTTATGGCTGGCAAGACGAATGAGAGAGTGGTTTGGGTACAAATGTTTATTGCCTGACTGCTGAACACATTATGCATAAAACAAACATACTTTAAGAAACTGTCCACTAACCAGACTAACATATTCAACATAAAACTGTACTTGTAAACAATTAAACAGGGAAGGGGAAGGGGGATGGAGGTGGGTCTCTGGAAGCGCTTGCTTGACCAGTGCTTGCTTTGCATTTGTGAGGGGAAGCTTGGAAGAGGCTTGTTATGTACCGTCCGACTTAATCCCTGCACGACTCAACGGCCAAAAGGACACAGGCATGACAGAAGGTACTCTGGGGCGAGCTCCGCCCCCGAGTTACTGAGTGTGTGCTTCGCTCCCGCCTTGCATGACGGCACGCTGTAAGCCGAGACGCTCTGTCTACATCTCCGTCTGGCACGCTCCATCGCTGTCAAGTCGAGTAGCGTGGGGGATTAAGGGGGAAAAGGGGCAGCGCATCATCAGAGTTTTAAAATCAAATAACACTTTATTTTTTAATTAAAACTTATAGCGTTCTAGTCTCTAGCCGTTATGGCTGGCAAGACGAATGAGAGAGTGGTTTGGGTACAAATGTTTATTGCCTGACTGCTGAACACATTATGCATAAAACAAACATACTTTAAGAAACTGTCCAAATACCCAAACCACGAAGTGTTACTTGTAGTAGTTAGGACAAGGCGTTTTGAACGTTTGATCCCATGGTTTTTGCACAATCTAGGCGTAGACTCAGAGGGACGTCAGTGTATCGCGTGTAGGACTCCGATGTCCAGTCTCCTTGGCTCTTAATCACTTGCGGTGGCAGCCCACAGGCAAGAGCAAAGGTAGCCCCGGCTCGTCGTAGGCTATGGCCGCTGTAGGCTGAGTCATCTAGCCCAACAGCACGCAGTTTGCATTTCAGCATCGACGAGAACGCTGCGTGGGAGAGAGGGACGGTGGAGTCCGGGGTTCTGTAGGAGAAAAGCGCCGCTTTACCATGTGCGGGCGAAAGGCGGAGGTGGTGTTTTAACGCTGCAGTGGGGCATACTGTAGACTGCTCTACCTCTGGGATTGGGATGACGAGGGCTCGTGAAAAGTTGCGAAGTGTTTTGGTGCGTTTTACGTGAACTAGGGCGCAATCTGCACACAGCGTTACGTCATCACGGCAGAGGTCAGTTCTACAGTCGTGGCTAGTCTGGGTACGGGATCGCAGCGAGGACTTGCGCAGAAGGGTAAAGAAGCCCATGAGACAAGCAGCCCAGAAGCAGGCCTCTAATGGTTGCGAGAGGTCGAGAACTCCTCGGACGCGCTGCAAGATATCCAGCGAGAGCGGTAGTTTCTGTCGGGGTGGTGTACCTTTCTGCGTGTCGATTCCTTTCAATAGCGTCTTCACGAAGTGGTTATTCTCAATGGGTTCGTGTAACCCAGCTCCAAGTGGAGTAGGCGAACTGCAGCGAGATAGCATTTCACGGACTGGGGTTTCAGGGATCGGCTGAGAAAACACGCGTAACGGAGCACGGTCGTAGTTTCTGCGGGGGCTGGGCGCATCCTAAAGGCTTGGCAGAAGGCCAGGTAAGACTTCAGCTGAGCCGAGTACGTTTCACGAGTGCTTTCTGCTAGGGCTGCTCTGCGGAATTGGGCCACTTCGTTGTCCAAAATTTGTGTCTCCCGTACCACTCCTGGAACAAACGACGCATAGCAATTGGTGACATGTGGTGCCGGAGGTCAGCGAGCGGGACGTGGCCGAATGCATACGTGGCATGTGGAAGGCTGGATAGTCGCGAAATGGCATCCGGGAGCTTATTAAGTTTCGTGTTTACGTAGGCGGCACATATTTTAATGTCAAACTTAACGCATAATATTAGTATTTCGCATAAAACATCGGACGCAATAGTGTTTCTAATTCTTCCTCGGTTAAGGGCATAAAGGGTTGCTTTATTATCCGAATATAGTTGAACCGTCTTAGAAGCGCAGAACGGTGCCCAGCGGCGCAGCGCCAAAAGAACAGCAGCTAGTTCTTTCGTATTTATGTCGCAATCATTGATGGCGGGCATATCCGTGGCGAAGTTGCAATAGAGCCAGTCTATGGCTCTATTGTGGCAAACGACCGCTGCGCCTGCAGCAGTCGGGCTTGCGTCTGTGGCAATGTGAAAGGCGCGATCGGGCACATCCCTTTGGGAGGAAAAGCGAGATGTACCGTTGAATGAGGCGCAAAGCACATTAAGCAGTAGTAAGTCTCGGCGAGTGTCCGTAGTGATACGGGTGCGGTGGTTAGGGCGACGTAGTGACGTCATAAGCACGATTAGACGACGCATGGCCGGACGTATGACACTGACAACACGTCCGACCCAGTTCAGTTTCCCCAGCAGGCTCTGGAGGTCGCGTTTTGAGAGCCGTCTGTTGTCGGGACTTGCGTAGTGGGAGAGAAGGGTTTGGACTTCGCATAGCTTATCCGTGGGAATTGACAGCGTGCAGTCGGTGGAGTCGATAGTCACTCCGAGAAACGTTAGTCTGCGCGTAGGGGAGATGCATTTCTCCCAGTTGATTGCGAAACCAAGCGACCGGAGGAGCCGTATCAAGCATTGCATTGCCTTGAGCGTGTCGTCAAATGTATCAGCGGTAATAAAAAAGTCATCGAGGTAGCAAATTATTGCTTTTATACCTTGTTTTTTAAGCATGCGGCAGACACTCTGAGTAATACGATGGAAAATACCAACGCTTAATGAAGCCCCGAAGGGCAAGCGGGTATCTACAAGGTATGTGTGATGTTTATTACCCTTAAATTTCCACTTTAAGCCCGTTAGACGTTGGGACGCTTCGCTGAGCGGGACCTGCCGATAAGCTGATTTAAGGTCCACTTTTGCCATAAACGAGTTTCTACTGACCATATCGGCAGCGATGTCCACGGATGTAAAAACATGTTTGTCGGGGGTGGCGTGGGAGTTGACAGAAAGGCCTTCTGGTTGCGAGCAATCGTGAATTAGCCTGATTTCACCGTTTTCTTTGGGTATGGCGGAGAGCGGGGAGACAATGGCCGGTTTTTCTACCACTACTTTATAGCGACCCAGGGCAATTTCCTTCTTTATTTCGCTCTCTACCTCATCACGATATTGTCGCTCAGCCACGCGGCTGTTGGGGGCTTCGGCACACTGAATATTTTCCGTGCGAACGTTAACGATATCGAACCCATTACGTAATCCGTTGAGAATAAATACCTTGTCCTTATCCGTTTCAAGTTGTCGTTCCCATTCGTCGAGCCGGTCAGACAGTGGGCTAGAGACGGCGTGCCGCTAGTCTCTGTGAGCAATCTCGGGGTGGTTCTGGAAACATTTCAGGCAGGCATGCATGAATCGGCAGTTTAGTAGACTGCAACCCCGGCGCGAATTAAAGTTGCGACAAATTTCCGTGCCGTTCGGGGCCCTTGGAGCTTCCACCCTGGGTCTAGCGTGCTGCTTCCGGGTGGATGTTGATTGGGCGCGAGACGAGAAGCAACATATGCCTAGGAGATACGTATCGTCGTCTCCCCAACGGATTTGCCCCGACGCCACCCGTTGCCGGTATTCGAAATCATACCTCATACAGTTGGCTAGCGGGTAATACTCGCACATATCTCTAAACTTTATGCCGTAGAGATTGTAGCGATCACGCTCGTCTTCCGTCTCCAACTGTCCTGAGCGCTTTAGGGCGCTAAAGATGCGGGCGTGGCCTTTCACCCACTGCTGCCACGTGGTGTCCTCAGGCCTCACGCGTTTCGCCGCGCTCGTCACGATCACTTTCGCATCACCGTTCGACGATAACACTGTCTCTGTGCCCTGACTCCCCAGGAAGGATCCACAGAAATCTTGGACAAATAATGGTCGCGTGTTACCTGGGGTTCTCCCGGTCTGCCATGGGTCGTCGTCCGGGGTCTGCGTCTTGTCCACGAGGGAGTCCAGCATGGCTGTCATCGTCTCTGTGTTAAGGCGTGGAAGGTCATTCAGGGTAGCTGGTGCCGCGTCGCTGCGTAGCCGGGGTCTGTCGGCCGGAAATTTCTCAATGATGTCCGATGTGGGACCGGTACGGGAACTCGCACTGTCGGACTTTGCGTCCTTAAGGTCTGCGACGGCCGCTAGCAGCATTCTCTCTTGGCCGAGCGAGAGTTTTAGCGCCTTAATGACGACCTTGTCAATGTGCAGTACACTGTCGATGGAAAAGAATTCCTCGCTCAGGAGAGCGTCGACAGTGGATTCGAGAAGGTTTCTCGACGCAGCCCATTCTTTCAACTCTTTAATTGCACTGTCGACTTTATCCTTATTCATTTTTTTGTTTCCTTGCTCTCTCAGTGTTTTTTTATACAGTTATAGGGGGCTCACTGCTTGGCCGTAATTGCAATTAATGCCCTATTCAGACGGCACTGCTCAGGCAAGATCTTAATTGCAATTAGAGTACTCACGCATATTGATGCCCCAAATCCTAACAATCCCTTGCACTAATTGCAATTCAGAGTCCAAGCTTGTCAGCTGTCCGGGTGACGCTTGTTAGGCTTAACAATTGATATCCACAAATTGCAATTAAGAGCTTCAAGTTTATACACAATGTCGCATATATCACACTTTTATTTATTGGTTTTTTTTATATATACATTTTATTCCCTTTACCTTACGCCCTGTATCAATCGTTATCCTGAAAGCTACTTTAATCAAATGTAATTATCCTTTGTGTCCTTTTCTGGTTTTCTTTATTATTATTTTTTTTTTTTTTAGTTTATTATTATTTTATCCTGAAGGCTAGCTAATATTCCATTTGGCTGTGTCTTTCCGTTTTTTTTTCTTTTGCTCTCTGGAAGCGCTTGCTTGACCAGTGCTTGCTTTGCATTTGTGAGGGGAAGCTTGGAAGAGCCTTGTTATGTACCGTCCGACTTAATCCCTGCACGACTCAACGGCCAATAGAACACAGGCATGACAGAAGGTACTCTGGGGCGAGCTCCGCCCCCGAGTTACTGAGTGTGTGCTTCGCTCCCGCCTTGCATGACGGCACGCTGTAAGCCGAGACGCTCTGTCTACATCTCCGTCTGGCACGCTCCGTCGCTGTCAAGTCGAGTAGCGTGGGGGATTAAGGGGGAAAAGGGGCAGCGCATCACCAGAGTTTTAAAATCAAATAACACTTTATTTTTTAATTTTTGTCCTGATTTTTTAGATTTCAACCTGTTTTCTCTTCTTTTCTTGCCTTTTCCCGTCTATTTTTGCCTTTTGTCGCAAATTATCTCTTCCTGCAGATCTTCTACGGCCTGTTTTCTCCTGATTTCTTACATTTCTACCTGTTTTCTCTTCTTGTCTTGCCTTTTCTCGCCTTTTTTCTCTTCGTGAAATTCGTTTCCGGCCAATTTTTTCCGTATTTCTTACATTTCGCGTTGTATTCTCTTCTCTTCTTGTGGTTTCTCGCCAAGTTGCTCTTCCGGAAGATCATTTCAAGCTTATTTCCTCTTGATTTCTTAGATTTCATCCCTTTCCAAGTCTTTTCTTGCCTTTTCTCGCGTCTTTTCTTTTCCTGAAGATCGTTTCCGACCTGTTTTCTCCTGATTTCTTAGATTTCCACCTGTTTTCTCTTCTTTTCTTGCCTTTTCTCGTTTATTTTCTCTTCGTGAAATTCGTTTCCGGCCTATTTTCTCCCTATTTCTTACATTTCGCGTTGTGTTCCCATCTCTTCTTGTGGTTTCTCGCCAAGTTGCTCTTCCGGAAGATCATTTCAAGCTTATTTCCTCTTGATTTCTTAGATTTCATCCCTTTTCAAGTCTTTTCTTGCCTTTTCTCGCGTCTTTTCTTTTCCTGAAGATCGTTTCCGACCTGTTTTCTCCTGATTTCTTAGATTTCCACCTGTTTTCTCTTCTTTTCTTGCCTTTTCTCGTTTATTTTCTCTTCGTGAAATTCGTTTCCGGCCTATTTTCTCCCTATTTCTTACATTTCGCGTTGTGTTCCCATCTCTTCTTGTGGTTTCTCGCCAAGTTGCTCTTCCAGAATATCGTTTCAAGCCTTTTTACACTTGATTTCTGAGATTTGATCCTTTTTCACGTCTGTTTTTTTTTTTTACCTTTTCTCGCGTTATTTTCTCTTCCTGAAGATCGTTTCCGACCTGTTTTCTCCTGATTTCTTACATTTTGACCTCTTTTCTCTTGTTTTCTTGCTTTTTTCGCGAATTTTCTCTTCCTAAAGATCGTTTCGGACCTGTTTTCTCCTGTTTTCTTACATTTTACCTTGTTTTCTCTTCTTTTCTTGCCTTTTCTTGCGAATTTTCTCTTCCTGAAGATCGTTTCCGACCTGTTTTCTCCTGATTTCTTACATTTCCACCTGTTTTCTCTTCTTTTCTTGCCTTTTCTCGCCTATTTTCTCTTCGTGAAATTCATTTCCGGCCTATTTTTCTCCCTATTTCTTACATTTCGCGTTGTGATCTCTTCCAGAAGAACGTTTCAAGCCTATTTCCTCTTGATTCCTTAGATTTTCTCTTCTTTTCTTGCCTTTTATCGCGTATTTTCCCTTCCTGAAGATCGTTTCTGACCTATTATTTCGTCATTTCTTATATTTCACCTTGTTTTCTGTCCTTTTCATCCCTTTTCTCGAGAATTTTCTCTTCCTACAGATCGTTTCCAACCTTTTTTGTCCTGATTTTTTAGATTTCAACCTGTTTTATCTTCTTTTCTTGCCTTTTCCCGTCTATTTTTGCCTTTTCTCGCGAATTTTCTCTTACTGCAGATCTTCTACGGCCTGTTTTCTCCTGATTTCTTACATTTCCACCTGTTTTCTCTTCTTTTCTTGCCTTTTCTCGCCTATTTTCTCTTCGTGAAATTCATTTCAGGCCTATTTTTCTCCCTATTTCTTACATTTCGCTTTGTGATCTCTTCCAGAAGAACGTTTCAAGCTTATTTCCTCTTGATTCCTTAGATTTTCTCTTCTTTTCTTAGCTTTTATAGCGTATTTTCCCTTCCTGAAGATCGTTTCTGACCTATTATTTCGTCATTTCTTCTATTTCACCTTGTTTTCTGTCCTTTTCTTGCCTTTTCTCGAGAATTTTCTCTTCCTACAGATTGTTTCCAACCTTTTTTGTCCTGATTTCTTACATTTCCACCTGTTTTCTCTTCTTTTCTTGCCTTTTCTCGCCTTTTTTCTCTTCGTGAAATTCGTTTCCGGCCAATTTTCTCCGTATTTCTTACATTTCGCGTTGTGTTCTCTTCTCTTCTTGTGGTTTCTCGCCAAGTTGCTCTTCCGGAAGATCATTGTCAGAATTTCGTATTCAACGTTTTGAGTGTTCGGAGTGTGTTTATGATTCTGTTTGTGCTCCACGCGGTTTGTGATGATGCGGAACGCATGTGGGTGTGGAGCCGCGCCCTTCGAGGGAGAGTTTCCTTTGAAGTGGGTGATGAATGGACGAGTGCGTTTGATGATGTTCTACTTTTGTAATAAAGCCCGATAGGACAGTGACGATCAGTTTAGGATCTATGGGGTATCTTGATCCAGTGAACACGATGGAGCTAGTTTTAGGTTTGTTTGATGTCGTTTAGTTAGATTTTGGGTCATCTAAAAATTTACTTATATATCAAGTATACCGGTTATCTCCACGAGTCGATATCGAAATTTCAAGTTTCACATAGCGTTGTGTAGAACGCGCCAAGATTGTGCACCTGGCAGTATTTTTGTGTTTCAAAATTTTCATATTGTTGGTTTTTATGACGAGTGAAATTTTTGTGCTACCTAGCACAAACTTTGCGTGTAATTTTCAAGTATTTATAAATGCCAGAGATCATAACCGACAAAACCTTTTTGTAGACGAGTTTGTGGTCTTCCCAAAAACATCACTTTTTGGCCCATATGTCACTTATAACATATGTTTTTGGGCAGCTATTTTCTTATTGGTTCTAAGTTTAGGCGGGAAGTTCTTCGATTGGCTACATATTTAATTAGCAGCGGCTGTTCTGCCAGCGAGTATTTAAGGAACGCGCTTGCTGCACCAGCAGCAGTTGATTTTTGGAATGCATGGAGGCCGCACGTCAGGTGTGGGTCTATTTATTACGAGAAAAGACAGAAATGAGACAAAGGCTGTACGAAATGGGGTGCAAAGGGTGTTAGCACCAACAAAAAAGAAGGGTTTTGAAAAGTATTACGAGAAAGGTGGATGAATAAACGTTCGTGAATAATTTATTTTGGAAATAAAAGTAGAAATGATTAAGGTACTGAAAGATAACTCAATGAAGGGAAGGCATATAAATTAGCCAGACATAAATTTGGATAATAAAGGAAAAAGGTGGACAAATGTGAACATATCATACGAAGTAGATAAAATAAACATAATAGTGTTGAAAGGAGTTTGTTTTCATTGACATCCGGATACTGCCCGACATAGCGAGCCATATATCGCAATTTTCGTATTATTTGCTCGTATTTTCATTCCATGACAAGCCAACGGCACCTACGCGCGGAGATCCCATAACCGTCACAACCCAAACTGTGACAATCATTTCAAGCTTATTTCCTCTTGATTTCTTAGATTTCATCCCTTTTCAAGTCTTTTCTTGCCTTTTCTCGCGTCTTTTCTTTTCCTGAAGATCGTTTCCGACCTGTTTTATTAAAAAATAAAGTGTTATTTGATTTTAAAACTCTTTTGATGCGCTGCCCCTTTTCCCCCTTAATCCCCCACGCTACTCGACTTGACAGCGACGGAGCGTGCCAGACGGAGATGTAGACAGAGCGTCTCGGCTTACAGCGTGCCGTCATGCAAGGCGGGAGCGAAGCACACACTCAGTAACTCGGGGGCGGAGCTCGCCCCAGAGTACCTTCTGTCATGCCTGTGTTCTATTGGCCGTTGAGTCGTGCAGGGATTAAGTCGGACGGTACATAACAAGGCTCTTCCAAGCTTCCCCTCACAAATGCAAAGCAAGCACTGGTCAAGCAAGCGCTTCCAGAGAGCAAAAGAAAAAAAAACGGAAAGACACAGCCAAATGGAATATTAGCTAGCCTTCAGGATAAAATAATAATAAACTAAAAAAAAAAAAAAATAATAATAATAAAGAAAACCAGAAAAGGACACAAAGGATAATTACATTTGATTAAAGTAGCTTTCAGGATAACGATTGATACAGGGCGTAAGGTAAAGGGAATAAAATGTATATATAAAAAAACCAATAAATAAAAGTGTGATATATGCGACATTGTGTATAAACTTGAAGCTCTTAATTGCAATTTGTGGATATCAATTGTTAAGCCTAACAAGCGTCACCCGGACAGCTGACAAGCTTGGACTCTGAATTGCAATTAGTGCAAGGGATTGTTAGGATTTGGGGCATCAATATGCGTGAGTACTCTAATTGCAATTAAGATCTTGCCTGAGCAGTGCCGTCTGAATAGGGCATTAATTGCAATTACGGCCAAGCAGTGAGCCCCCTATAACTGTATAAAAAAACACTGAGAGAGCAAGGAAACAAAAAATGAATAAGGATAAAGTCGACAGTGCAATTAAAGAATTGAAAGAATGGGCTGCGTCGAGAAACCTTCTCGAATCCACTGTCGACGCTCTCCTGAGCGAGGAATTCTTTTCCATCGACAGTGTACTGCACATTGACAAGGTCGTCATTAAGGCGCTAAAACTCTCGCTCGGCCAAGAGAGAATGCTGCTAGCGGCCGTCGCAGACCTTAAGGACGCAAAGTCCGACAGTGCGAGTTCCCGTACCGGTCCCACATCGGACATCATTGAGAAATTTCCGGCCGACAGACCCCGGCTACGCAGCGACGCGGCACCAGCTACCCTGAATGACCTTCCACGCCTTAACACAGAGACGATGACAGCCATGCTGGACTCCCTCGTGGACAAGCCGCAGACCCCGGACGACGACCCATGGCAGACCGGGAGAACCCCAGGTAACACGCGACCATTATTTGTCCAAGATTTCTGTGGATCCTTCCTGGGGAGTCAGGGCACAGAGACAGTGTTATCGTCGAACGGTGATGCGAAAGTGATCGTGACGAGCGCGGCGAAACGCGTGAGGCCTGAGGACACCACGTGGCAGCAGTGGGTGAAAGGCCACGCCCGCATCTTTAGCGCCCTAAAGCGCTCAGGACAGTTGGAGACGGAAGACGAGCGTGATCGCTACAATCTCTACGGCATAAAGTTTGGAGATATGTGCGAGTATTACCCGCTAGCCAACTGTATGAGGTATGATTTCGAATACCGGCAACGGGTGGCGTCGGGGCAAATCCGTTGGGGAGACGACGATTAGTATCTCCTAGGCATATGTTGCTTCTCGTCTCGCGCCCAATCAACATCCACCCGGAAGCAGCACGCTAGACCCAGGGTGGAAGCTCCAAGGGCCCCGAACGGCACGGAAATTTGTCGCAACTTTAATTCGCGCCGGGTTTGCAGTCTACTAAACTGCCGATTCATGCATGCCTGCCTGAAATGTTTCCAGAACCACCCCGAGATTGCTCACAGAGACTAGCGGCACGCCGTCTCTAGCCCACTGTCTGACCGGCTCGACGAATGGGAACGACAACTTGAAACGGATAAGGACAAGGTATTTATTCTCAACGGATTACGTAATGGGTTCGATATCGTTAACGTTCGCACGGAAAATATTCAGTTTGCCGAAGCCCCCAACAGCCGCGTGGCTGAGTGACAATATCGTGATGAGGTAGAGAGCAAAATAAAGAAGGAAATTGCCCTAGGTCGCTATAAAGTAGTGGTAGAAAAACCGGCCATTGTCTCCCCGCTCTCCGCCATACCCAAAGAAAACGGTGAAATCAGGCTAATTCACGATTGCTCGCAACCAGAAGGCCTTTCTGTCAACTCCCACGCCACCCCCGACAAACATGTTTTTACATCCGTGGACATCGCTGCCGATATGGTCAGTAGAAACTCGTTTATGGCAAAAGTGGACCTTAAATCAGCTTATCGGCAGGTCCCGCTCAGCGAAGCGTCCCAACGTCTAACGGGCTTAAAGTGGAAATTTAAGGGTAATAAACATCACACATACCTTGTAGATACCCGCTTGCCCTTCGGGGCTTCATTAAGCGTTGGTATTTTCCATCGTATTACTCAGAGTGTCTGCCGCATGCTTAAAAAACAAGGTATAAAAGCAATAATTTGCTACCTCGATGACTTTTTTATTACCGCTGATACATTTGACGACACGCTCAAGGCAATGCAATGCTTGATACGGCTCCTCCGGTCGCTTGGTTTCGCAATCAACTGGGAGAAATGCATCTCCCCTACGCGCAGACTAACGTTTCTCGGAGTGACTATCGACTCCACCGACTGCACGCTGTCAATTCCCACGGATAAGCTATGCGAAGTCCAAACCCTTCTCTCCCACTACGCAAGTCCCGACAACAGACGGCTCTCAAAACGCGACCTCCAGAGCCTGCTGGGGAAACTGAACTGGGTCGGACGTGTTGTCAGTGTCATACGTCCGGCCATGCGTCGTCTAATCGTGCTTATGACGTCACTACGTCGCCCTAACCACCGCACCCGTATCACTACGGACACTCGCCGAGACTTACTACTGCTTAATGTGCTTTGCGCCTCATTCAACGGTACATCTCGCTTTTCCTCCCAAAGGGATGTGCCCGATCGCGCCTTTCACATTGCCACAGACGCAAGCCCGACTGCTGCAGGCGCAGCGGTCGTTTGCCACAATAGAGCCATAGACTGGCTCTATTGCAACTTCGCCACGGATATGCCCGCCATCAATGATTGCGACATAAATACGAAAGAACTAGCTGCTGTTCTTTAGGCGCTGCGCCGCTGGGCACCGTTCTGCGCTTCTAAGACGGTTCAACTATATTCGGATAATAAAGCAACCCTTTATGCCCTTAACCGAGGAAGAATTAGAAACACTATTGCGTCCGATGTTTTATGCGAAATACTAATATTATGCGTTAAGTTTGACATTAAAATATGTGCCGCCTACGTAAACACGAAACTTAATAAGCTCCCGGATGCCATTTCGCGACTATCCAGCCTTCCACATGCCACGTATGCATTCGGCCACGTCCCGCTCGCTGACCTCCGGCACCACATGTCACCAATTGCTATGCGTCGTTTGTTCCAGGAGTGGTACGGGAGACACAAATTTTTCGACAACGAAGTGGCCCAATTCCGCAGAGCAGCCCTAGCAGAAAGCACTCGTGAAACGTACTCGGCTCAGCTGAAGTCTTACCTGGCCTTCTGCCAAGCCTTTAGGATGCGCCCAGCCCCCGCAGAAACTACGACCGTGCTCCGTTACGCGTGTTTTCTCAGCCGATCCCTGAAACCCCAGTCCGTGAAATGCTATCTCACTGCAGTTCGCCTACTCCACTTGGAGCTGGGTTACACGAACCCATTGAGAATAACCACTTCGTGAAGACGCTATTGAAAGGAATCGACACGCAGAAAGGTACGCCACCCCGACAGAAACTACCGCTCTCGCTGGATATCTTGCAGCGCGTCCGAGGAGTTCTCGACCTCTCGCAACCATTAGAGGCCTGCTTCTGGGCTGCTTGTCTCATGGGCTTCTTTACCTTTCTGCGCAAGTCCTCGCTGCTATCCCGTACCCAGACTAGCCACGACTGTAGAACTGACCTCTGCCGTGATGACGTAACGCTGTGTGCAGATGGCGCCCTAGTTCACGTAAAACGCACCAAAACACTTCGCAACTTTTCACGAGCCCTCGTCATCCCAATCCCAGAGGTAGAGCAGTCTACAGTATGCCCCACTGCAGCGTTAAAACACCACCTCCGCCTTTCGCCCGCACATGGTAAAGCGGCGAACCCCGGAACCCCGGACTCCAGAACTCCAGAAGTCCTACAGAACCCCGGACTCCACCGTCCCTCTCTCCCACGCAGCGTTCTCGTCGATGCTGAAATGCAAACTACGTGCTGTTGGGCTAGATGACTCAGCCTACAGCGGCCATAGCCTACGACGAGCCGGGGCTACCTTTGCTCTTGCCTGTGGGCTGCCACCGCAAGTGATTAAGAGCCAAGGAGACTGGACATCGGAGTCCTACACGCGATACACTGACGTCCCTCTGAGTCTACGCCTGGATTGTGCAAAAACCATGGGATCAAACGTTCAAAACGCCTTGTCCTAACTACTACAAGTAACACTTCGTGGTTTGGGTATTTGGACAGTTTCTTAAAGTATGTTTGTTTTATGCATAATGTGTTCAGCAGTCAGGCAATAAACATTTGTACCCAAACCACTCTCTCATTCGTCTTGCCAGCCATAACGGCTAGAGACTAGAACGCTATAAGTTTTAATTAAAAAATAAAGTGTTATTTGATTTTAAAACTCTGGTGATGCGCTGCCCCTTTTCCCCCTTAATCCCCCACGCTACTCGACTTGACAGCGACGGAGCGTGCCAGACGGAGATGTAGACAGAGCGTCTCGGCTTACAGCGTGCCGTCATGCAAGGCGGGAGCGAAGCACACACTCAGTAACTCGGGGGCGGAGCTCGCCCCAGAGTACCTTCTGTCATGCCTGTGTTCTATTGGCCGTTGAGTCGTGCAGGGATTAAGTCGGACGGTACATAACAAGGCTCTTCCAAGCTTCCCCTCACAAATGCAAAGCAAGCACTGGTCAAGCAAGCGCTTCCAGAGACCCACCTCCATCCCCCTTCCCCTTCCCTGTTTAATTGTTTACAAGTACAGTTTTATGTTGAATATGTTAGTCTGGTTAGTGGACAGTTTCTTAAAGTATGTTTGTTTTATGCATAATGTGTTCAGCAGTCAGGCAATAAACATTTGTACCCAAACCACTCTCTCATTCGTCTTGCCAGCCATAACGGTTAGAGACTAGAACGCTATAAGTTTTAATCCTGATTTCTTAGATTTCCACCTGATTTCTCTTCTTTTCTTGCCTTTGCTCGTTTATTTTCTCTTCGTGAAATTCGTTTCCGGCCTATGTTCTCCCTATTTCTTATATTTCGCGTTGTGTTCCCATCTCTTCTTGTGGTTTCTCGCCAAGTTGCTCTTCCAGAATATCGTTTCAAGCTTTTTTCCTCTTGATTTCTGAGATTTGATCCTTTTTCACGTCTGTTTTTTTTTTTTTGCCTTTTCTCGCGAATTTTCTCTTCCTGAAGATCGTTTCCGACCTGTTTTCTCCTGATTTCTTACATTTTGACCTCTTTTCTCTTGTTTTCTTGCTTTTTCTCGCGAATTTTCTCTTCCTAAAGATCGTTTCGGACCTGTATTCTTCTGTTTTCTTACATATTACCTTGTTTTCTCTTCTTTTCTTGCCTTTTCTCGCGAATTTTCTCTTCCTGAAGATCGTTTCCGACCTGTTTTCTCCTGATTTCTTGAATTTCAACCTGTTTTGTCTTCTTTTCTTTGCCTTTTCTCGCCTATTTTTGCCTTTTCTCGCGAATTTTCTCTTCCTGCAGATCTTCTACGGCCTGTTTTCTCCTGATTTCTTACATTTCCACCTGTTTTCTCTTCTTTTCTTGCCTTTTCTCGCCTATTTTCTCTTCGTGAAATTCATTTCAGGCCTATTTTTCTCCCTATTTCTTACATTTCGCGTTGTGATCTCTTCCAGAAGAACGTTTCATGCTTATTTCCTCTTGATTCCTTAGATTTTCTCTTCTTTTCTTTCCTTTTATAGCGTATTTTCCCTTCCTGAAGATCGTTTCTGACCTATTATTTCGTCATTTCTTATATTTCATCTTGTTTTCTGTCCTTTTCTTGCCTTTTCTCGAGAATATTCTCTTCCTACAGATCGTTTCCAACCTTTTTTGGCCTAATTTCTTACATTTCCACCTGTTTTCTCTTCTTTTCTTGCCTTTTCTCGCCTATTTTCTCTTCGAGAAATTCGTTTCCGGCCAATTTTCTGCGTATTTCTTACATTTCGCGTTGTGTTCTCTTCTCTTCTTGTGGTTTCTCGCCAAGTTTCACTTCCAGAAGATTGTTTAAAGCTTATTTCCTCTTGATTTCTTAGATTTCGTCAATTATCAAGTCTTTTCTTGCCTTTTTTCTCGTCTTTTCTTTTCTTGAAGATCGTTTCCTACCTGTTTTCTCCTGATTTCTTACATTTCACCTTCCTTTCTCTTCTTTTCTTGCCTTTTCTCGCGAATTTTCTCTTCCTGAAGATCGTTTCCGACCTGTTTTCTCGTGATTTCTTACATTTCGCGTTGTGTTCTCTTCTCTTCTTGTGTTTTCTCGCCAAGTTTCTCTTCCAGAAGATCGTTTCAAGCGTATTTCATCTTGATTTCTTAGATTTCATCCCTTTTCCCGTCTATTTTAGCCTCTTCTCGCGAATTTTCTCTTCCAGAAGATCGTTTCCGACCTGTTTTCTCCTGATTTCTTACATTTCCACCTGTTTTCTCTTCTTTTCTTGCCTTTTCTCGCCTATTTTCTCTTCGTGAAATTCATTTCCGGCCTATTTTTCTCCCTATTTCTTACATTTCGCGTTGTGATCTCTTCCAGAAGAACGTTTCAAGCCTATTTCCTCTTGATTCCTTAGATTTTCTCTTCTTTTCTTGCCTTTTATCGCGTATTTTCCCTTCTTGAAGATCGTTTCTGACCTATTATTTCGTCATTTCTTATATTTCACCTTGTTTTCTGTCCTTTTCTTCCGTTTTCTCGAGAATTTTCTCTTCCTAAAGATCGTTTCCAACCTTTTTTGTCCTGATTTTTAAGATTTCAACCTGTTTTATCTTCTTTTCTTGCCTTTTCCCGTCTATTTTTGCCTTTTCTCGCGAATTTTCTCTTCCTGCAGATCTTCTACGGCCTGTTTTCTCCTGATTTCTTACATTTCCACCTGTTTTCTCTTCTTTTCTTGCCTTTTCTCGCCTATTTTCTCTTCGAGAAATTCGTTTCCGGCCAATTTTCTGCGTATTTCTTACATTTCGCGTTGTGTTCTCTTCTCTTCTTGTGGTTTCTCGCCAAGTTTCACTTCCAGAAGATTGTTTCAAGCTTATTTCATCTTGATTTCTTAGATTTCATCCCTTTTCCCGTCTATTTTTGCCTTTTCCGGCGAATTTTCTCTTCCTGTAGATCGTTTCCGACCTGATTTCTCCTGATTTCTTAGATTTCTCTTCTTTTCTTGCCTTTTCTCGTTTATTTTCTCTTCGTGAAATTCGTTTCCGGCCTATTTTTCTCCCTATTTCTTACATTTCACGTTGTGCTCTCTTCCAGAAGAATGTTTCAAGCCTATTGGCTCTTGATTCCTTAGATTTTCTCTTCTTTTCTTGCCTTTTCTTGCGTATTTTCTCTTCTTGAAGATCGTTTTCGACCTCTTTTCTCCGTATTTCTTACATTTCGCGTTGTGTTCCCATCTCTTCTTGTGGTTTCTCGCCCAGTTGCTCTTCCAGAATATCGTTTCAAGCTTTTTTCCTCTTGATTTCTGACATTTGATCCCTTTTCACGTCTGTTTTTATTTTGCCTTTTCTCGCGAATTTTCTCTTCCTAAAGATCGTTTCGGACCTGTTTTCTTCTGTTTTCTTACATATTACCTTGTTTTCTCTTCTTTTCTTGCCTTTTCTTGCGAATTTTCTCTTCCTGAACATCGTTTCCCTTTTCTCTCGTCTTTTCTTTTCCTGAAGATCGTTTCCGACCTGTTTTCTCCTGATTTCTTACATTGCACCTTCCTTTCTGTTCTTTTCTTGCCTGTTCTAGCGGTTTTTCTCTTCCTGAAGATCGTTTCTGACCTGTTTTCTCCTGATTTCTTAGATTCCGACCTGTTTTCTCTTGTTTTCTTGCCTTTTCTTGCGAATTTTCTCTTCCTAAAGAACGTTTCCGACCTGTTTTCTCCCGATTTCTTAGATTTCGACCTGGTTTCTCTTGTTTTCTTGCCTTTTTCCGTCTATTTTTGCCTGTTCTCGCGCATTTTCTCTTCCTGCAGATCTTTACGGCCTGTTTTTTCCTGATTAATTACATATCTACCTGTTTTCTCTTCTTGTCTTGCCTTTTCTCGCCTTTTCTCTCTTCGTGAAATTCGTTTCCGGCCATTTTTCTCCGTATTTCTTACATTTCGCGTTGTGTTCTCTTCTCTTCTTGTGTTTTCTCGCCAAGTTTCTCTTCCAGAAGATCGTTTCAAGCGTATTTCATCTTGATTCCTTAGATTTTCTCTTCTTTTCTTGCCTTTTATCGCGACTCAACGGCCAATAGAACACAGGCATGACAGAAGGTACTCTTGGGCGAGCTCCGCCCCCGAGTTACTGAGTGTGTGCTTCGCTCCCGCCTTGCATGACGGCACGCTGTAAGCCGAGACGCTCTGTCTACATCTCCGTCTGGCACGCTCCGTCGCTGTCAAGTCGAGTAGCGTTGGGGATTAAGGGGGAAAAGGGGCAGCGCATCACCAGAGTTTTAAAATCAAATAACACTTTATTTTTTAATTCTTGCCTTTTCCCGTCTATTTTTGCCTTTTCTCGCGAATTTTCTCTTCCTGCAGATCTTCTACGGCCTGTTTTCTCCTGATTTCTTACATTTCCACCTGTTTTCTCTTCTTTTCTTGCCTTTTCTCGCCTATTTTCTCTTCGTGAAATTCATTTCAAACCTATTTTTCTCCCTATTTCTTACATTTCGCGTTGTGATCTCTTCCAGAAGAACGTTTCAAGCTTATTTCCTCTTGATTCCTTAGATTTTCTCTTCTTTTCTTTCCTTTTATAGCGTATTTTCCCTTCCTGAAGATCGTTTCTGACCTATTATTTCGTCATTTCTTATATTTCACCTTGTTTTCTGCCCTTTTCTTGCCTTTTCTCGAGAATTTTCTCTTCCTACAGATCGTTTCCAACCTTTTTTGTCCTGATTTCTTACATTTCCACCTGTTTTCTCTTCTTTTCTCGCCTTTTCTCGCCTATTTTCTCTTCGACAAATTCATTTCAAACCTATTTTTCTCCCTATTTCTTACATTTCGCGTTGTGATCTCTTCCAGAAGAACGTTTCATGCTTATTTCCTCTTGATTCCTTAGATTTTCTCTTCTTTTCTTTCCTTTTATAGCGTATTTTCCCTTCCTGAAGATCGTTTCTGACCTATTATTTCGTCATTTCTTATATTTCACCTTGTTTTCTGCCCTTTTTTTGCCTTTTCTCGAGAATTTTCTCTTCCTACAGATCGTTTCCAAAATTTTTTGTCCTGATTTCTTACATTTCCACCTGTTTTCTTAAAAAATAAAGTGTTATTTGATTTTAAAACTCTGGTGATGCGCTGCCCCTTTTCCCCCTTAATCCCCCACGCTACTCGACTGGACAGCGACGGAGCGTGCCAGACGGAGATGTAGACAGAGCGTCTCGGCTTACAGCGTGCCGTCATGCAAGGCGGGAGCGAAGCACACACTCAGTAACTCGGGGGCGGAGCTCGCCCCAGAGTACCTTCTGTCATGCCTGTGTTCTATTGGCCGTTGAGTCGTGCAGGGATTAAGTCGGACGGTACATAACAAGGCTCTTCCAAGCTTCCCCTCACAAATGCAAAGCAAGCACTGGTCAAGCAAGCGCTTCCAGAGAGCAAAAGAAAAAAAAACGGAAAGACACAGCCAAATGGAATATTAGCTAGCCTTCAGGATAAAATAATAATAAACTAAAAAAAAAAAAATAATAATAATAAAGAAAACCATAAAAGGACACAAAGGATAATTACATTTGATTAAAGTAGCTTTCAGGATAACGATTGATACAGGGCGTAAGGTAAAGGGAATAAAATGTATATATAAAAAAACCAATAAATAAAAGTGTGATATATGCGACATTGTGTATAAACTTGAAGCTCTTAATTGCAATTTGTGGATATCAATTGTTAAGCCTAACAAGCGTCACCCGGACAGCTGACAAGCTTGGACTCTGAATTGCAATTAGTGCAAGGGATTGTTAGGATTTGGGGCATCAATATGCGTGAGTACTCTAATTGCAATTAAGATCTTGCCTGAGCAGTGCCGTCTGAATAGGGCATTAATTGCAATTACGGCCAAGCAGTGAGCCCCCTATAACTGTATAAAAAAACACTGAGAGAGCAAGGAAACAAAAAATGAATAAGGATAAAGTCGACAGTGCAATTAAAGAATTGAAAGAATGGGCTGCGTCGAGAAACCTTCTCGAATCCACTGTCGACGCTCTCCTGAGCGAGGAATTCTTTTCCATCGACAGTGTACTGCACATTGACAAGGTCGTCATTAAGGCGCTAAAACTCTCGCTCGGCCAAGAGAGAATGCTGCTAGCGGCCGTCGCAGACCTTAAGGACGCAAAGTCCGACAGTGCGAGTTCCCGTACCGGTCCCACATCGGACATCATTGAGAAATTTCCGGCCGACAGACCCCGGCTACGCAGCGACGCGGCACCAGCTACCCTGAATGACCTTCCACGCCTTAACACAGAGACGATGACAGCCATGCTGGACTCCCTCGTGGACAAGCCGCAGACCCCGGACGACGACCCATGGCAGACCGGGAGAACCCCAGGTAACACGCGACCATTATTTGTCCAAGATTTCTGTGGATCCTTCCTGGGGAGTCAGGGCACAGAGACAGTGTTATCGTCGAACGGTGATGCGAAAGTGATCGTGACGAGCGCGGCGAAACGCGTGAGGCCTGAGGACACCACGTGGCAGCAGTAGGTGAAAGGCCACGCCCGCATCTTTAGCGCCCTAAAGCGCTCAGGACAGTTGGAGACGGAAGACGAGCGTGATCGCTACAATCTCTACGGCATAAAGTTTGGAGATATGTGCGAGTATTACCCGCTAGCCAACTGTATGAGGTATGATTTCGAATACCGGCAACGGGTGGCGTCGGGGCAAATCCGTTGGGGAGACGACGATACGTATCTCCTAGGCATATGTTGCTTCTCGTCTCGCGCCCAATCAACATCCACCCGGAAGCAGCACGCTAGACCCAGGGTGGAAGCTCCAAGGGCCCCGAACGGCACGGAAATTTGTCGCAACTTTAATTCGCGCCGGGGTTGCAGTCTACTAAACTGCCGATTCATGCATGCCTGCCTGAAATGTTTCCAGAACCACCCCGAGATTGCTCACAGAGACTAGCGGCACGCCGTCTCTAGCCCACTGTCTGACCGGCTCGACGAATGGGAACGACAACTTGAAACGGATAAGGACAAGGTATTTATTCTCAACGGATTACGGAATGGGTTCGATATCGTTAACGTTCGCACGGAAAATATTCAGTGTGCCGAAGCCCCCAACAGCCGCGTGGCTGAGCGACAATATCGTGATGAGGTAGAGAGCGAAATAAAGAAGGAAATTGCCCTGGGTCGCTATAAAGTAGTGGTAGAAAAACCGGCCATTGTCTCCCCGCTCTCCGCCATACCCGAAGAAAACGGTGAAATCAGGCTAATTCACGATTGCTCGCAACCAGAAGGCCTTTCTGTCAACTCCCACGCCACCCCCGACAAACATGTTTTTACATCCGTGGACATCGCTGCCGATATGGTCAGTAGAAACTCGTTTATGGCAAAAGTGGATCTTAAATCAGCTTATCGGCAGGTCCCGCTCAGCGAAGCCTCCCAACGTCTAACGGGCTTAAAGTGGAAATTTAAGGGTAATAAACATCACACATACCTTGTAGATACCCGCTTGCCCTTCGGGGCTTCATTAAGCGTTGGTATTTTCCATCGTATTACTCAGAGTGTCTGCCGCATGCTTAAAAAACAAGGTATAAAAGCAATAATTTGCTACCTCGATGACTTTTTTATTACCGCTGATACATTTGACGACACGCTCAAGGCAATGCAATGCTTGATACGGCTCCTCCGGTCGCTTGGTTTCGCAATCAACTGGGAGAAATGCATCTCCCCGACGCGCAGACTAACGTTTCTCGGAGTGACTATCGACTCCACCGACTGCACGCTGTCAATTCCCACGGATAAGCTATGCGAAGTCCAAACCCTTCTCTCCCACTACGCAAGTCCCGACAACAGACGGCTCTCAAAACGCGACCTCCAGAGCCTGCTGGGGAAACTGAACTGGGTCGGACGTGTTGTCAGTGTCATACGTCCGGCCATGCGTCGTCTAATCGTGCTTATGACGTCACTACGTCGCCCTAACCACCGCACCCGTATCACTACGGACACTCGCCGAGACTTACTATTGCTTAATGTGCTTTGCGCCTCATTCAACGGTACATCTCGCTTTTCCTCCCAAAGGGATGTGCCCGATCGCGCCTTTCACATTGCCACAGACGCAAGCCCGACTGCTGCAGGCGCAGCGGTCGTTTGCCACAATAGAGCCATAGACTGGCTCTATTGCAACTTCGCCACGGATATGCCCGCCATCAATGATTGCGACATAAATACGAAAGAACTAGCTGCTGTTCTTTTGGCGCTGCGCCGCTGGGCACCGTTCTGCGCTTCTAAGACGGTTCAACTATATTCGGATAATAAAGCAACCCTTTATGCCCTTAACCGAGGAAGAATTAGAAACACTATTGCGTCCGATGTTTTATGCGAAATACTAATATTATGCGTTAAGTTTGACATTAAAATATGTGCCGCCTACGTAAACACGAAACTTAATAAGCTCCCGGATGCCATTTCGCGACTTTCCAGCCTTCCACATGCCACGTATGCATTCGGCCACGTCCCGCTCGCTGACCTCCGGCACCACATGTCATCAATTGCTATGCGTCGTTTGTTCCAGGAGTGGTACGGGAGACACAAATTTTGGACAACGAAGTGGCCCAATTCCGCAGAGCAGCCCTAGCAGAAAGCACTCGTAAAACGTACTCGGCTCAGCTGAAGTCTTACCTGGCCTTCTGCCAAGCCTTTAGGATGCGCCCAGCCCCCGCAGAAACTACGACCGTGCTCCGTTACGCGTGTTTTCTCAGCCGATCCCTGAAACCCCAGTCCGTGAGATGCTATCTCGCTGCAGTTCGCCTACTCCACTTGGAGCTGGGTTACACGAACCCCATTGAGAATAACCACTTCGTGAAGACGCTATTGAAAGGAATCGACACGCAGAAAGGTACGCCACCCCGACAGAAACTACCGCTCTCGCTGGATATCTTGCAGCGCGTCCGAGGAGTTCTCGACCTCTCGCAACCATTAGAGGCCTGCTTCTGGGCTGCTTGTCTCATGGGCTTCTTTACCTTTCTGCGCAAGTCCTCGCTGCTATCCCGTACCCAGACTAGCCACGACTGTAGAACTGACCTCTGCCGTGATGACGTAACGCTGTGTGCAGATGGCGCCCTAGTTCACGTAAAACGCACCAAAACACTTCGCAACTTTTCACGAGCCCTCGTCATCCCAATCCCAGAGGTAGAGCAGTCTACAGTATGCCCCACTGCAGCGTTAAAACACCACCTCCGCCTTTCGCCCGCACATGGTAAAGCGGCGCTTTTCTCCTACAGAACCCCGGACTCCACCGTCCCTCTCTCCCACGCAGCGTTCTCGTCGATTTCAGCAAATGCAAACTGCGTGCTGTTGGGCTAGATGACTCAGCCTACAGCGGCCATAGCCTACGACGAGCCGGGGCTACCTTTGCTCTTGCCTGTGGGCTGCCACCGCAAGTGATTAAGAGCCAAGGAGACTGGACATCGGAGTCCTACACGCGATACACTGACGTCCCTCTGAGTCTACGCCTGGATTGTGCAAAAACCATGGGATCAAACGTTCAAAACGCCTTGTCCTAACTACTACAAGTAACACTTCGTGGTTTGGGTATTTGGACAGTTTCTTAAAGTATGTTTGTTTTATGCATAATGTGTTCAGCAGTCAGGCAATAAACATTTGTACCCAAACCACTCTCTCATTCGTCTTGCCAGCCATAACGGCTAGAGACTAGAACGCTATAAGTTTTAATTAAAAAATAAAGTGTTATTTGATTTTAAAACTCTGGTGATGCGCTGCCCCTTTTCCCCCTTAATCCCCCACGCTACTCGACTGGACAGCGACGGAGCGTGCCAGACGGAGATGTAGACAGAGCGTCTCGGCTTACAGCGTGCCGTCATGCAAGGCGGGAGCGAAGCACACACTCAGTAACTCGGGGGCGGAGCTCGCCCCAGAGTACCTTCTGTCATGCCTGTGTTCTATTGGCCGTTGAGTCGTGCAGGGATTAAGTCGGACGGTACATAACAAGGCTCTTCCAAGCTTCCCCTCACAAATGCAAAGCAAGCACTGGTCAAGCAAGCGCTTCCAGAGACCCACCTCCATCCCCCTTCCCCTTCCCTGTTTAATTGTTTACAAGTACAGTTTTATGTTGAATATGTTAGTCTGGTTAGTGGACAGTTTCTTAAAGTATGTTTGTTTTATGCATAATGTGTTCAGCAGTCAGGCAATAAACATTTGTACCCAAACCACTCTCTCATTCGTCTTGCCAGCCATAACGGCTAGAGACTAGAACGCTATAAGTTTTAATCTTCTTTTCTTGCCTTTTCTCGCCTATTTTCTCTTCGACAAATTCGTTTCCGGCCAATTTTCTGCGTATTTCTTACATTTCGCGTTGTGTTCTCTTCTCTTCTTGTGGTTTCTCGCCAAGTTTCACTTCCAGAAGATTGTTTCAAGCTTATTTCCTCTTGATTTCTTAGATTTCATCAATTTTCAAGTCTTTTCTTGCCTTTTCTCGCGTCTTTTCTTTTCCTGAAGATCGTTTCCGACCTGTTTTCTCCTGATTTCTTAGATTTCACCTGTTTTCTCTTCTTTTCTTGCCTTTTCTCGCCTATTTTCTCCTCGTGAAATTCGTTTCCGGCCTATTTTCTGCGTATTTCTGATATTTCGCGTTGTGTTCTCTTCTCTTCTTGTGGTTTCTCGCCAAGTTTCACTTCCAGAAGATTGTTTCAAGCTTATTTCATCTTGATTTCTTAGATTTCATCCCTTTTCCCGTCTATTTTTGCCTTTTCCGGCGAATTTGCTCTTCCTGTAGATCGTTTCCGACCTGATTTCTCCTGATTTCTTAGATTTCTCTTCTTTTCTTGCCTTTTCTCGTTTATTTTCTCTTCGTGAAATTCGTTTCCGGCCTATTTTTCTCCCTATTTCTTACATTTCACGTTGTGCTCTCTTCCAGAAGAATGTTTCAAGCCTATTGGCTCTTGATTCCTTAGATTTTCTCTTCTTTTCTTGCCTTTTCTTGCGAATTTTCTCTTCCTGAACATCGTTTCCCTTTTCTCTCGTCTTTTCTTTTCCTGAAGATCGTTTCCGACCTGTTTTCTCCTGATTTCTTAGATTTCGACCTGTTTTCTCTTGTTTTCTTGCCTTTTCTTGCGAATTTTCTCTTCCTAAAGAACGTTTCCGACCTGTTTTCTCCCGATTTCTTAGATTTCGACCTGGTTTCTCTTGTTTTCTTGCCTTTTTCCGTCTATTTTTGCCTGTTCTCGCGAATTTTCTCTTCCTGCAGATCTTTACGGCCTGTTTTTTCCTGATTAATTACATATCTACCTGTTTTCTCTTCTTGTCTTGCCTTTTCTCGCCTTTTCTCTCTTCGTGAAATTCGTTTCCGGCCATTTTTCTCCGTATTTCTTACATTTCGCGTTGTGTTCTCTTCTCTTCTTGTGGTTTCTCGCCCAGCTGCTGTTCCGGAAGATCATTTCAAGCTTATTTCCTCTTGATTTCTTAGATTTCATCCCTTTTCAAGTCTTTTCTTGCCTTTTCTCGCGTCTTTTCTTTACCTGAAGATCGTTTTCGACCTGTTTTCTCGTGATTTCTTACATTTCGCGTTGTGTTCTCTTCTCTTCTTGTGTTTTCTCGCCAAGTTTCTCTTCCAGAAGATCGTTTCAAGCGTATTTCATCTTGATTCCTTAGATTTTCTCTTCTTTTCTTGCCTTTTATAGCGTATTTTCCCTTCCTGAAGATCGTTTCTGACCTATTTTTTCGTCATTTCTTATATTTCACCTTGTTTTCTGTCCTTTTCTTCCCTTTTCTCGAGAATTTTCTCTTCCTAAAGATCGTTTCCAACCTTTTTTGTCCTGATTTCTTAGATTTCAACCTGTTTTCTCTTCTTTTCTTGCCTTTTCTGGCCCATTTTCTCTTCGTGAAATCGTATCCGTCCAATTATCTGCGTATTTCTTACATTTCGCGTTGTGTTCTCTTCTCTTCTTGTGGTTTCTCGCCAAGTTACTCTTCCAGAAGATTGTTTAAAGCTTATTTCCTCTTGATTTCTTAGATTTTGTCAATTATCAAGTCTTTTTTGCCTGTTCTAGCGGATTTTCTCTTCCTGAAGATCGTTTCCGACCTGTTTTCTCCCGATTTCTTAGATTTCGACCTAGTTTCTCTTGTTTTCTTGCCTTTTTCCGTCTATTTTTGCCTTTTCTCGCGAATTTTCTCTTCCTGCAGATCTTTACGGCCTGTTTTTTCCTGATTTCTTACATATCTACCTGTTTTTTCTTCTTGTCTTGCCTTTTCTCGCCTATTTTCTCTTCGTGAAATTCGTTTCCGGCCAATTTTCTGCGTATTTCTTACATTTCGCGTTGTGTTCTCTTCTCTTCTTGTGGTTTCTCGCCAAGTTTCACTTTCAGAAGATTGTTTCAAGCTTATTTCCTCTTGATTTCTTAGATTTCATCAATTTTCAAGTCTTTTCTTGCCTTTTCTCGCGTCTTTTCTTTTCCTGAAGATCGTTTCCGACCTGTTTTCTCCTGATTTCTTAGATTTCACCTGTTTTCTCTTCTTTTCTTGCCTTTTCTCGCCTATTTTCTCCTCGTGAAATTCGTTTCCGGCCTATTTTCTGCGTATTTCTGATATTTCGCGTTGTGTTCTCTTCTCTTCTTGTGGTTTCTCGCCAAGTTTCACTTCCAGAAGATTGTTTCAAGCTTATTTCATCTTGATTTCTTAGATTTCATCCCTTTTCCCGTCTATTTTTGCCTTTTCCGGCGAATTTGCTCTTCCTGTAGATCGTTTCCGACCTGATTTCTCCTGATTTCTTAGATTTCTCTTCTTTACTTGCCTTTTCTCGTTTATTTTCTCTTCGTGAAATTCGTTTCCGGCCTATTTTTCTCCCTATTTCTTACATTTCACGTTGTGCTCTCTTCCAGAAGAATGTTTCAAGCCTATTGGCTCTTGATTCCTTAGATTTTCTCTTCTTTTCTTGCCTTTTCTTGCGTATTTTCTCTTCTTGAAGATCGTTTTCGACCTCTTTTCTCCCTATTTCTTACATTTCGCGTTGTGTTCCCATCTCTTCTTGTGGTTTCTCGCCCAGTTGCTCTTCCAGAATATCGTTTCAAGCTTTTTTCCTCTTGATTTCTGACATTTGATCCCTTTTCACGTCTGTTTTTATTTTGCCTTTAGACTCAGAGGGACGTCAGTGTATCGCGTGTAGGACTCCGATGTCCAGTCTCCTTGGCTCTTAATCACTTGCGGTGGCAGCCCACAGTTATTTCGTCATTTCTTATATTTCACCTTGTTTTCTGCCCTTTTCTTGCCTTTTCTCGAGAATTTTCTCTTCCTACAGATCGTTTCCAACCTTTTTTGTCCTGATTTCTTACATTTCTACCTGTTTTCTCTTCTTGTCTTGCCTTTTCTCGCCTTTTCTCTCTTCGTGAAATTCGTTTCCGGCCATTTTTCTCCGTATTTCTTACATTTCGCGTTGTGTTCTCTTCTCTTCTTGTGGTTTCTCGCCAAGTTGCTGTTCCGGAAGATCATTTCAAGCTTATTTCCTCTTGATTTCTTAGATTTCATCCCTTTTCAAGTCTTTTCTTGCCTTTTCTCGCGTCTTTTCTTTACCTGAAGATCGTTTTCGACCTGTTTTCTCGTGATTTCTTACATTTCGCGTTGTGTTCTCTTCTCTTCTTGTGTTTTCTCGCCAAGTTTCTCTTCCAGAAGATCGTTTCAAGCGTATTTCATCTTGATTCCTTAGATTTTCTCTTCTTTTCTTGCCTTTTATCGCGTATTTTCCCTTCCTGAAGATCGTTTCTGACCTATTTTTTCGTCATTTCTTATATTTCACCTTGTTTTCTGTCCTTTTCTTCCCTTTTCTCGAGAATTTTCTCTTCCTAAAGATCGTTTCCAACCTTTTTTGTCCTGATTTTTTAGATTTCAACCTGTTTTATCTTCTTTTCTTGCCTTTTCCCGTCTATTTTTGCCTTTTCTCGCGAATTTTCTCTTCCTGCAGATCTTCTACGGCCTGTTTTCTCCTGATTTCTTACATTTCCACCTGTTTTCTCTTCTTTTCTTGCCTTTTCTCGCCTATTTTCTCTTCGTGAAATTCATTTCAAACCTATTGTTCTCCCTATTTCTTACATTTCGCGTTGTGATCTCTTCCAGAAGAACGTTTCAAGCTTATTTCCTCTTGATTCCTTAGATTTTCTCTTCTTTTCTTTCCTTTTATAGCGTATTTTCCCTTCCTGAAGATCGTTTCTGACCTATTATTTCGTCATTTAAAACTTATAGCGTTCTAGTCTCTAGCCGTTATGGCTGGCAAGACGAATGAGAGAGTGGTTTGGGTACAAATGTTTATTGCCTGACTGCTGAACACATTATGCATAAAACAAACATACTTTAAGAAACTGTCCACTAACCAGACTAACATATTCAACATAAAACTGTACTTGTAAACAATTAAACAGGGAAGTGGAAGGGGGATGGAGGTGGATCTCTGGAAGAGCTTGCTTGACCAGTGCTTGCTTTGCATTTGTGAGGGGAAGCTTGGAAGAGCCTTGTTATGTACCGTCCGACTTAATCCCTGCACGACTCAACGGCCAATAGAACACAGGCATGACAGAAGGTACTCTGGGGCGAGCTCCGCCCCCGAGTTACTGAGTGTGTGCTTCGCTCCCGCCTTGCATGACGGCACGCTGTAAGCCGAGACGCTCTGTCTACATCTCCGTCTGGCACGCTCCGTCGCTGTCAAGTCGAGTAGCGTGGGGGATTAAGGGGGAAAAGGGGCAGCGCATCACCAGAGTTTTAAAATCAAATAACACTTTATTTTTTAATTAAAACTTATAGCGTTCTAGTCTCTAGCCGTTATGGCTGGCAAGACGAATGAGAGAGTGGTTTGGGTACAAATGTTTATTGCCTGACTGCTGAACACATTATGCATAAAACAAACATACTTTAAGAAACTGTCCAAATACCCAAACCACGAAGTGTTACTTGTAGTAGTTAGGACAAGGCGTTTTGAACGTTTGATCCCATGGTTTTTGCACAATCCAGGCGTAGACTCAGAGGGACGTCAGTGTATCGCGTGTAGGACTCCGATGTCCAGTCTCCTTGGCTCTTAATCACTTGCGGTGGCAGCCCACAGTTATTTCGTCATTTCTTATATTTCACCTTGTTTTCTGCCCTTTTCTTGCCTTTTCTCGAGAATTTTCTCTTCCTACAGATCGTTTCCAACCTTTTTTGTCCTGATTTCTTACATTTCTACCTGTTTTCTCTTCTTTTCTTGCCTTTTCTCGCCTATTTTCTCTTCGACAAATTCGTTTCCGGCCAATTTTCTGCGCATTTCTTACATTTCGCGTTGTGTTCTCTTCTCTTCTTGTGGTTTCTCGCCAAGTTTCACTTCCAGAAGATTGTTTAAAGCTTATTTCCTCTTGATTTCTTAGATTTCATCAATTTTCAAGTCTTTTCTTGCCTTTTCTCGCGTCTTTTCTTTTCCTGAAGATCGTTTCCGACCTGTTTTCTCCTGATTTCTTAGATTTCACCTGTTTTCTCTTCTTTTCTTGCCTTTTCTCGCCTATTTTCTCCTCGTGAAATTCGTTTCCGGCCTATTTTCTGCGTATTTCTGATATTTCGCGTTGTGTTCTCTTCTCTTCTTGTGGTTTCTCGCCAAGTTTCACTTCCAGAAGATTGTTTCAAGCTTATTTCATCTTGATTTCTTAGATTTCATCCCTTTTTCCGTCTATTTTTGCCTTTTCCGGCGAATTTGCTCTTCCTGTAGATCGTTTGCGACCTGATTTCTCCTGATTTCTTAGATTTCTCTTCTTTTCTTGCCTTTTCTCGTTTATTTTCTCTTCGTGAAATTCGTTTCCGGCCTATTTTTCTCCCTATTTCTTACATTTCACGTTGTGCTCTCTTCCAGAAGAATGTTTCAAGCCTATTGGCTCTTGATTCCTTAGATTTTCTCTTCTTTTCTTGCCTTTTCTTGCGAATTTTCTCTTCCTGAACATCGTTTCCCTTTTCTCTCGTCTTTTCTTTTCCTGAAGATCGTTTCCGACCTGTTTTCTCCTGATTTCTTAGATTTCGACCTGTTTTCTCTTGTTTTCTTGCCTTTTCTTGCGAATTTTCTCTTCCTAAAGAACGTTTCCGACCTGTTTTCTCCCGATTTCTTAGATTTCGACCTGGTTTCTCTTGTTTTCTTGCCTTTTTCCGTCTATTTTTGCCTGTTCTCGCGAATTTTCTCTTCCTGCAGATCTTTACGGCCTGTTTTTTCCTGATTAATTACATATCTACCTGTTTTCTCTTCTTTTCTTGCCTTTTCTCGCCTTTTCTCTCTTCGTGAAATTCGTTTCCGGCCATTTTTCTCCGTATTTCTTACATTTCGCGTTGTGTTCTCTTCTCTTCTTGTGGTTTCTCGCCAAGTTGCTGTTCCGGAAGATCATTTCAAGCTTATTTCCTCTTGATTTCTTAGATTTCATCCCTTTTCAAGTCTTTTCTTGCCTTTTCTCGCGTCTTTTCTTTACCTGAAGATCGTTTTCGACCTGTTTTCTCGTGATTTCTTACATTTCGCGTTGTGTTCTCTTCTCTTCTTGTGTTTTCTCGCCAAGTTTCTCTTCCAGAAGATCGTTTCAAGCGTATTTCATCTTGATTCCTTAGATTTTCTCTTCTTTTCTTGCCTTTTATCGCGTATTTTCCCTTCCTGAAGATCGTTTCTGACCTATTTTTTCGTCATTTCTTATATTTCACCTTGTTTTCTGTCCTTTTCTTCCCTTTTCTCGAGAATTTTCTCTTCCTAAAGATCGTTTCCAACCTTTTTTGTCCTGATTTCTTAGATTTCAACCTGTTTTCTCTTCTTTTCTTGCCTTTTCTGGCCCATTTTCTCTTCGTGAAATCGTATCCGTCCAATTATCTGCGTATTTCTTACATTTCGCGTTGTGTTCTCTTCTCTTCTTGTGGTTTCTCGCCAAGTTACTCTTCCAGAAGATTGTTTAAAGCTTATTTCCTCTTGATTTCTTAGATTTTGTCAATTATCAAGTCTTTTTTGCCTGTTCTAGCGGATTTTCTCTTCCTGAAGATCGTTTCCGACCTGTTATCTCCCGATTTCTTAGATTTCGACCTAGTTTCTCTTGTTTTCTTGCCTTTTTCCGTCTATTTTTGCCTTTTCTCGCGAATTTTCTCTTCCTGCAGATCTTTACGGCCTGTTTTTTCCTGATTTCTTACATATCTACCTGTTTTTTCTTCTTGTCTTGCCTTTTCTCGCCTTTTTTCTCTTCGTGAAATTCGTTTCCGGCCAATTTTCTGCGTATTTCTTACATTTCGCGTTGTGTTCTCTTCTCTTCTTGTGGTTTCTCGCCAAGTTTCACTTCCAGAAGATTGTTTCAAGCTTATTTCCTCTTGATTTCTTAGATTTCATCAATTTTCAAGTCTTTTCTTGCCTTTTCTCGCGTCTTTTCTTTTCCTGAAGATCGTTTCCGACCTGTTTTCTCCTGATTTCTTAGATTTCACCTGTTTTCTCTTATTTTCTTGCCTTTTCTCGCCTATTTTCTCCTCGTGAAATTCGTTTCCGGCCTATTTTCTGCGTATTTCTGATATTTCGCGTTGTGTTCTCTTCTCTTCTTGTGGTTTCTCGCCAAGTTTCACTTCCAGAAGATTGTTTCAAGCTTATTTCATCTTGATTTCTTAGATTTCATCCCTTTTCCCGTCTATTTTTGCCTTTTCCGGCGAATTTGCTCTTCCTGTAGATCGTTTCCGACCTGATTTCTCCTGATTTCTTAGATTTCTCTTCTTTTCTTGCCTTTTCTCGTTTATTTTCTCTTCGTGAAATTCGTTTCCGGCCTATTTTTCTCCCTATTTCTTACATTTCACGTTGTGCTCTCTTCCAGAAGAATGTTTCAAGCCTATTGGCTCTTGATTCCTTAGATTTTCTCTTCTTTTCTTGCCTTTTCTTGCGAATTTTCTCTTCTTGAAGATCGTTTTCGACCTCTTTTCTCCCTATTTCTTACATTTCGCGTTGTGTTCCCATCTCTTCTTGTGGTTTCTCGCCCAGTTGCTCTTCCAGAATATCGTTTCAAGCTTTTTTCCTCTTGATTTCTGACATTTGATCCCTTTTCACGTCTGTTTTTATTTTGCCTTTTCTCGCGAATTTTCTCTTCCTAAAGATCGTTTCGGACCTGTTTTCTTCTGTTTTCTTACATATTACCTTGTTTTCTCTTCTTTTCTTGCCTTTTCTTGCGAATTTTCTCTTCCTGAACATCGTTTCCCTTTTCTCTCGTCTTTTCTTTTCCTGAAGATCGTTTCCGACCTGTTTTCTCCTGATTTCTTACATTTCACCTTCCTTTCTGTTCTTTTCTTGCCTTTTCTCGCCTATTTTCTCTTCGTGAAATTCATTTCAAACCTATTTTTCTCCCTATTTCTTACATTTCGCGTTGTGATCTCTTCCAGAAGAACGTTTCAAGCTTATTTCCTCTTGATTCCTTAGATTTTCTCTTCTTTTCTTTCCTTTTATAGCGTATTTTCCCTTCCTGAAGATCGTTTCTGACCTATTATTTCGTCATTTCTTATATTTCACCTTGTTTTCTGCCCTTTTCTTGCCTTTTCTCGAGAATTTTCTCTTCCTACAGATCGTTTCCAACCTTTTTTGTCCTGATTTCTTACATTTCTACCTGTTTTCTCTTCTTTTCTTGCCTTTTCTCGCCTATTTTCTCTTCGACAAATTCGTTTCCGGCCAATTTTCTGCACATTTCTTACATTTCGCGTTGTGTTCTCTTCTCTTCTTGTGGTTTCTCGCCAAGTTTCACTTCCAGAAGATTGTTTAAAGCTTATTTCCTCTTGATTTCTTAGATTTCATCAATTTTCAAGTCTTTTCTTGCCTTTTCTCGCGTCTTTTCTTTTCCTGAAGATCGTTTCCGACCTGTTTTCTCCTGATTTCTTAGATTTCACCTGTTTTCTCTTCTTTTCTTGCCTTTTCTCGCCTATTTTCTCCTCGTGAAATTCGTTTCCGGCCTATTTTCTGCGTATTTCTGATATTTCGCGTTGTGTTCTCTTCTCTTCTTGTGGTTTCTCGCCAAGTTTCACTTCCAGAAGATTGTTTCAAGCTTATTTCATCTTGATTTCTTAGATTTCATCCCTTTTCCCGTCTATTTTTGCCTTTTCCGGCGAATTTGCTCTTCCTGTAGATCGTTTCCGACCTGATTTCTCCTGATTTCTTAGATTTCTCTTCTTTTCTTGCCTTTTCTCGTTTATTTTCTCTTCGTGAAATTCGTTTCCGGCCTATTTTTCTCCCTATTTCTTACATTTCACGTTGTGCTCTCTTCCAGAAGAATGTTTCAAGCCTATTGGCTCTTGATTCCTTAGATTTTCTCTTCTTTTCTTGCCTTTTCTTGCGAATTTTCTCTTCCTGAACATCGTTTCCCTTTTCTCTCGTCTTTTCTTTTCCTGAAGATCGTTTCCGACCTGTTTTCTCCTGATTTCTTAGATTTCGACCTGTTTTCTCTTGTTTTCTTGCCTTTTCTTGCGAATTTTCTCTTCCTAAAGAACGTTTCCGACCTGTTTCTCCCGATTTCTTAGATTTCGACCTGGTTTCTCTTGTTTTCTTGCCTTTTTCCGTCTATTTTTGCCTGTTCTCGCGAATTTTCTCTTCCTGCAGATCTTTACGGCCTGTTTTTTCCTGATTAATTACATATCTACCTGTTTTCTCTTCTTGTCTTGCCTTTTCTCGCCTTTTCTCTCTTCGTGAAATTCGTTTCCGGCCATTTTTCTCCGTATTTCTTACATTTCGCGTTGTGTTCTCTTCTCTTCTTGTGGTTTCTCGCCCAGTTGCTGTTCCGGAAGATCATTTCAAGCTTATTTCCTCTTGATTTCTTAGATTTCATCCCTTTTCAAGTCTTTTCTTGCCTTTTCTCGCGTCTTTTCTTTACCTGAAGATCGTTTTCGACCTGTTTTCTCGTGATTTCTTACATTTCGCGTTGTGTTCTCTTCTCTTCTTGTGTTTTCTCGCCAAGTTTCTCTTCCAGAAGATCGTTTCAAGCGTATTTCATCTTGATTCCTTAGATTTTCTCTTCTTTTCTTGCCTTTTATAGCGTATTTTCCCTTCCTGAAGATCGTTTCTGACCTATTTTTTCGTCATTTCTTATATTTCACCTTGTTTTCTGTCCTTTTCTTCCCTTTTCTCGAGAATTTTCTCTTCCTAAAGATCGTTTCCAACCTTTTTTGTCCTGATTTCTTAGATTTCAACCTGTTTTCTCTTCTTTTCTTGCCTTTTCTGGCCCATTTTCTCTTCGTGAAATCGTATCCGTCCAATTATCTGCGTATTTCTTACATTTCGCGTTGTGTTCTCTTCTCTTCTTGTGGTTTCTCGCCAAGTTACTCTTCCAGAAGATTGTTTAAAGCTTATTTCCTCTTGATTTCTTAGATTTTGTCAATTATCAAGTCTTTTTTGCCTGTTCTAGCGGATTTTCTCTTCCTGAAGATCGTTTCCGACCTGTTTTCTCCCGATTTCTTAGATTTCGACCTAGTTTCTCTTGTTTTCTTGCCTTTTTCCGTCTATTTTTGCCTTTTCTCGCGAATTTTCTCTTCCTGCAGATCTTTACGGCCTGTTTTTTCCTGATTTCTTACATATCTACCTGTTTTCTCTTCTTGTCTTGCCTTTTCTCGCCTTTTTTCTCTTCGTGAAATTCGTTTCCGGCCAATTTTCTGCGTATTTCTTACATTTCGCGTTGTGTTCTCTTCTCTTCTTGTGGTTTCTCGCCAAGTTTCACTTTCAGAAGATTGTTTCAAGCTTATTTCCTCTTGATTTCTTAGATTTCATCAATTTTCAAGTCTTTTCTTGCCTTTTCTCGCGTCTTTTCTTTTCCTGAAGATCGTTTCCGACCTGTTTTCTCCTGATTTCTTAGATTTCACCTGTTTTCTCTTCTTTTCTTGCCTTTTCTCGCCTATTTTCTCCTCGTGAAATTCGTTTCCGGCCTATTTTCTGCGTATTTCTGATATTTCGCGTTGTGTTCTCTTCTCTTCTTGTGGTTTCTCGCCAAGTTTCACTTCCAGAAGATTGTTTCAAGCTTATTTCATCTTGATTTCTTAGATTTCATCCCTTTTCCCGTCTATTTTTGCCTTTTCCGGCGAATTTTCTCTTCCTGTAGATCGTTTCCGACCTGATTTCTCCTGATTTCTTAGATTTCTCTTCTTTACTTGCCTTTTCTCGTTTATTTTCTCTTCGTGAAATTCGTTTCCGGCCTATTTTTCTCCCTATTTCTTACATTTCACGTTGTGCTCTCTTCCAGAAGAATGTTTCAAGCCTATTGGCTCTTGATTCCTTAGATTTTCTCTTCTTTTCTTGCCTTTTCTTGCGTATTTTCTCTTCTTGAAGATCGTTTTCGACCTCTCTTCTCCCTATTTCTTACATTTCGCGTTGTGTTCCCATCTCTTCTTGTGGTTTCTCGCCCAGTTGCTCTTCCAGAATATCGTTTCAAGCTTTTTTCCTCTTGATTTCTGACATTTGATCCCTTTTCACGTCTGTTTTTATTTTGCCTTTAGACTCAGAGGGACGTCAGTGTATCGCGTGTAGGACTCCGATGTCCAGTCTCCTTGGCTCTTAATCACTTGCGGTGGCAGCCCACAGTTATTTCGTCATTTCTTATATTTCACCTTGTTTTCTGCCCTTTTCTTGCCTTTTCTCGAGAATTTTCTCTTCCTACAGATCGTTTCCAACCTTTTTTGTCCTGATTTCTTACATTTCTACCTGTTTTCTCTTCTTGTCTTGCCTTTTCTCGCCTTTTCTCTCTTCGTGAAATTCGTTTCCGGCCATTTTTCTCCGTATTTCTTACATTTCGCGTTGTGTTCTCTTCTCTTCTTGTGGTTTCTCGCCAAGTTGCTGTTCCGGAAGATCATTTCAAGCTTATTTCCTCTTGATTTCTTAGATTTCATCCCTTTTCAAGTCTTTTCTTGCCTTTTCTCGCGTCTTTTCTTTACCTGAAGATCGTTTTCGACCTGTTTTCTCGTGATTTCTTACATTTCGCGTTGTGTTCTCTTCTCTTCTTGTGTTTTCTCGCCAAGTTTCTCTTCCAGAAGATCGTTTCAAGCGTATTTCATCTTGATTCCTTAGATTTTCTCTTCTTTTCTTGCCTTTTATCGCGTATTTTCCCTTCCTGAAGATCGTTTCTGACCTATTTTTTCGTCATTTCTTATATTTCACCTTGTTTTCTGTCCTTTTCTTCCCTTTTCTCGAGAATTTTCTCTTCCTAAAGATCGTTTCCAACCTTTTTTGTCCTGATTTTTTAGATTTCAACCTGTTTTATCTTCTTTTCTTGCCTTTTCCCGTCTATTTTTGCCTTTTCTCGCGAATTTTCTCTTCCTGCAGATCTTCTACGGCCTGTTTTCTCCTGATTTCTTACATTTCCACCTGTTTTCTCTTCTTTTCTTGCCTTTTCTCGCCTATTTTCTCTTCGTGAAATTCATTTCAAACCTATTGTTCTCCCTATTTCTTACATTTCGCGTTGTGATCTCTTCCAGAAGAACGTTTCAAGCTTATTTCCTCTTGATTCCTTAGATTTTCTCTTCTTTTCTTTCCTTTTATAGCGTATTTTCCCTTCCTGAAGATCGTTTCTGACCTATTATTTCGTCATTTAAAACTTATAGCGTTCTAGTCTCTAGCCGTTATGGCTTGCAAGACGAATGAGAGAGTGGTTTGGGTACAAATGTTTATTGCCTGACTGCTGAACACATTATGCATAAAACAAACATACTTTAAGAAACTGTCCACTAACCAGACTAACATATTCAACATAAAACTGTACTTGTAAACAATTAAACAGGGAAGGGGAAGGGGGATGGAGGTGGATCTCTGGAAGAGCTTGCTTGACCAGTGCTTGCTTTGCATTTGTGAGGGGAAGCTTGGAAGAGCCTTGTTATGTACCGTCCGACTTAATCCCTGCACGACTCAACGGCCAATAGAACACAGGCATGACAGAAGGTACTCTGGGGCGAGCTCCGCCCCCGAGTTACTGAGTGTGTGCTTCGCTCCCGCCTTGCATGACGGCACGCTGTAAGCCGAGACGCTCTGTCTACATCTCCGTCTGGCACGCTCCGTCGCTGTCAAGTCGAGTAGCGTGGGGGATTAAGGGGGAAAAGGGGCAGCGCATCACCAGAGTTTTAAAATCAAATAACACTTTATTTTTTAATTAAAACTTATAGCGTTCTAGTCTCTAGCCGTTATGGCTGGCAAGACGAATGAGAGAGTGGTTTGGGTACAAATGTTTATTGCCTGACTGCTGAACACATTATGCATAAAACAAACATACTTTAAGAAACTGTCCAAATACCCAAACCACGAAGTGTTACTTGTAGTAGTTAGGACAAGGCGTTTTGAACGTTTGATCCCATGGTTTTTGCACAATCCAGGCGTAGACTCAGAGGGACGTCAGTGTATCGCGTGTAGGACTCCGATGTCCAGTCTCCTTGGCTCTTAATCACTTGCGGTGGCAGCCCACAGTTATTTCGTCATTTCTTATATTTCACCTTGTTTTCTGCCCTTTTCTTGCCTTTTCTCGAGAATTTTCTCTTCCTACAGATCGTTTCCAACCTTTTTTGTCCTGATTTCTTACATTTCTACCTGTTTTCTCTTCTTTTCTTGCCTTTTCTCGCCTATTTTCTCTTCGACAAATTCGTTTCCGGCCAATTTTCTGCACATTTCTTACATTTCGCGTTGTGTTCTCTTCTCTTCTTGTGGTTTCTCGCCAAGTTTCACTTCCAGAAGATTGTTTAAAGCTTATTTCCTCTTGATTTCTTAGATTTCATCAATTTTCAAGTCTTTTCTTGCCTTTTCTCGCGTCTTTTCTTTTCCTGAAGATCGTTTCCGACCTGTTTTCTCCTGATTTCTTAGATTTCACCTGTTTTCTCTTCTTTTCTTGCCTTTTCTCGCCTATTTTCTCCTCGTGAAATTCGTTTCCGGCCTATTTTCTGCGTATTTCTGATATTTCGCGTTGTGTTCTCTTCTCTTCTTGTGGTTTCTCGCCAAGTTTCACTTCCAGAAGATTGTTTCAAGCTTATTTCATCTTGATTTCTTAGATTTCATCCCTTTTTCCGTCTATTTTTGCCTTTTCCGGCGAATTTGCTCTTCCTGTAGATCGTTTGCGACCTGATTTCTCCTGATTTCTTAGATTTCTCTTCTTTTCTTGCCTTTTCTCGTTTATTTTCTCTTCGTGAAATTCGTTTCCGGCCTATTTTTCTCCCTATTTCTTACATTTCACGTTGTGCTCTCTTCCAGAAGAATGTTTCAAGCCTATTGGCTCTTGATTCCTTAGATTTTCTCTTCTTTTCTTGCCTTTTCTTGCGAATTTTCTCTTCCTGAACATCGTTTCCCTTTTCTCTCGTCTTTTCTTTTCCTGAAGATCGTTTCCGACCTGTTTTCTCCTGATTTCTTAGATTTCGACCTGTTTTCTCTTGTTTTCTTGCCTTTTCTTGCGAATTTTCTCTTCCTAAAGAACGTTTCCGACCTGTTTTCTCCCGATTTCTTAGATTTCGACCTGGTTTCTCTTGTTTTCTTGCCTTTTTCCGTCTATTTTTGCCTGTTCTCGCGAATTTTCTCTTCCTGCAGATCTTTACGGCCTGTTTTTTCCTGATTAATTACATATCTACCTGTTTTCTCTTCTTTTCTTGCCTTTTCTCGCCTTTTCTCTCTTCGTGAAATTCGTTTCCGGCCATTTCTCTCCGTATTTCTTACATTTCGCGTTGTGTTCTCTTCTCTTCTTGTGGTTTCTCGCCAAGTTGCTGTTCCGGAAGATCATTTCAAGCTTATTTCCTCTTGATTTCTTAGATTTCATCCCTTTTCAAGTCTTTTCTTGCCTTTTCTCGCGTCTTTTCTTTACCTGAAGATCGTTTTCGACCTGTTTTCTCGTGATTTCTTACATTTCGCGTTGTGTTCTCTTCTCTTCTTGTGTTTTCTCGCCAAGTTTCTCTTCCAGAAGATCGTTTCAAGCGTATTTCATCTTGATTCCTTAGATTTTCTCTTCTTTTCTTGCCTTTTATCGCGTATTTTCCCTCCCTGAAGATCGTTTCTGACCTATTTTTTCGTCATTTCTTATATTTCACCTTGTTTTCTGTCCTTTTCTTCCCTTTTCTCGAGAATTTTCTCTTCCTAAAGATCGTTTCCAACCTTTTTTGTCCTGATTTCTTAGATTTCAACCTGTTTTCTCTTCTTTTCTTGCCTTTTCTGGCCCATTTTCTCTTCGTGAAATCGTATCCGTCCAATTATCTGCGTATTTCTTACATTTCGCGTTGTGTTCTCTTCTCTTCTTGTGGTTTCTCGCCAAGTTACTCTTCCAGAAGATTGTTTAAAGCTTATTTCCTCTTGATTTCTTAGATTTTGTCAATTATCAAGTCTTTTTTGCCTGTTCTAGCGGATTTTCTCTTCCTGAAGATCGTTTCCGACCTGTTATCTCCCGATTTCTTAGATTTCGACCTAGTTTCTCTTGTTTTCTTGCCTTTTTCCGTCTATTTTTGCCTTTTCTCGCGAATTTTCTCTTCCTGCAGATCTTTACGGCCTGTTTTTTCCTGATTTCTTACATATCTACCTGTTTTTTCTTCTTGTCTTGCCTTTTCTCGCCTTTTTTCTCTTCGTGAAATTCGTTTCCGGCCAATTTTCTGCGTATTTCTTACATTTCGCGTTGTGTTCTCTTCTCTTCTTGTGGTTTCTCGCCAAGTTTCACTTCCAGAAGATTGTTTCAAGCTTATTTCCTCTTGATTTCTTAGATTTCATCAATTTTCAAGTCTTTTCTTGCCTTTTCTCGCGTCTTTTCTTTTCCTGAAGATCGTTTCCGACCTGTTTTCTCCTGATTTCTTAGATTTCACCTGTTTTCTCTTCTTTTCTTGCCTTTTCTCGCCTATTTTCTCCTCGTGAAATTCGTTTCCGGCCTATTTTCTGCGTATTTCTGATATTTCGCGTTGTGTTCTCTTCTCTTCTTGTGGTTTCTCGCCAAGTTTCACTTCCAGAAGATTGTTTCAAGCTTATTTCATCTTGATTTCTTAGATTTCATCCCTTTTCCCGTCTATTAAAACTTATAGCGTTCTAGTCTCTAGCCGTTATGGCTGGCAAGACGAATGAGAGAGTGGTTTGGGTACAAATGTTTATTGCCTGACTGCTGAACACATTATGCATAAAACAAACATACTTTAAGAAACTGTCCACTAACCAGACTAACATATTCAACATAAAACTGTACTTGTAAACAATTAAACAGGGAAGGGGAAGGGGGATGGAGGTGGGTCTCTGGAAGCGCTTGCTTGACCAGTGCTTGCTTTGCATTTGTGAGGGGAAGCTTGGGAGAGCCTTGTTATGTACCGTCCGACTTAATCCCTGCACGACTCAACGGCCAATAGAACACAGGCATGACAGAAGGTACTCTGGGGCGAGCTCCGCCCCCGAGTTACAGAGTGTGTGCTTCGCTCCCGCCTTGCATGACGGCACGCTGTAAGCCGAGACGCTCTGTCTACATCTCCGTCTGGCACGCTCCGTCGCTGTCAAGTCGAGTAGCGTGGGGGATTAAGGGGGAAAAGGGGCAGCGCATCACCAGAGTTTTAAAATCAAATAACACTTTATTTTTTAATTAAAACTTATAGCGTTCTAGTCTCTAGCCGTTATGGCTGGCAAGACGAATGAGAGAGTGGTTTGGGTACAAATGTTTATTGCCTGACTGCTGAACACATTATGCATAAAACAAACATACTTTAAGAAACTGTCCAAATACCCAAACCACGAAGTGTTACTTGTAGTAGTTAGGACAAGGCGTTTTGAACGTTTGATCCCATGGTTTTTGCACAATCCAGGCGTAGACTCAGAGGGACGTCAGTGTATCGCGTGTAGGACTCCGATGTCCAGTCTCCTTGGCTCTTAATCACTTGCGGTGGCAGCCCACAGGCAAGAGCAAAGGTAGCCCCGGCTCGTCGTAGGCTATGGCCGCTGTAGGCTGAGTCATCTAGCCCAACAGCACGCAGTTTGCATTTCAGCATCGACGAGAACGCTGCGTGGGAGAGAGGGACGGTGGAGTCCGGGGTTCTGTAGGAGAAAAGCGCCGCTTTACCATGTGCGGGCGAAAGGCGCAGATGGTGTTTTAACGCTGCAGTGGGGCATACTGTAGACTGCTCTACCTCTGGGATTGGGATGACGAGGGCTCGTGAAAAGTTGCGAAGTGTTTTGGTGCGTTTTACGTGAACTAGGGCGCCATCTGCACACAGCGTTACGTCATCACGGCAGAGGTCAGTTCTACAGTCGTGGCTAGTCTGGGTACGGGATAGCAGCGAGGACTTGCGCAGAAAGGTAAAGAAGCCCATGAGACAAGCAGCCCAGAAGCAGGCCTCTAATGGTTGCGAGAGGTCGAGAACTCCTCGGACGCGCTGCAAGATATCCAGCGAGAGCGGTAGTTTCTGTCGGGGTGGCGTACCTTTCTGCGTGTCGATTCCTTTCAGTAGCGTCTTCACGAAGTGGTTGTTCTCAATGGGGTTCGTGTAACCCAGCTCCAAGTGGAGTAGGCGAACTGCAGCGAGATAGCATCTCACAGACTGGGGTTTCAGGGATCGGCTGAGAAAACACGCGTAACGGAGCACGGTCGTAGTTTCTGCGGGGGCTGGGCGCATCCTAAAGGCTTGGCAGAAGGCCAGGTAAGACTTCAGCTGAGCCGAGTACGTTTCACGAGTGCTTTCTGCTATGGCTGCTCTGCGGAATTGGGCCACTTCGTTGTCCAAAATTTGTGTCTCCCGTACCACTCCTGGAACAAACGACGCATAGCAATTGGTGACATGTGGTGCCGGAGGTCAGCGAGCGGGACGTGGCCGAATGCATACGTGGCATGTGGAAGGCTGGATAGTCGCGAAATGGCATCCGGGAGCTTATTAAGTTTCGTGTTTACGTAGGCGGCACATATTTTAATGTCAAACTTAACGCATAATATTAGTATTTCGCATAAAACATCGGACGCAATAGTGTTTCTAATTCTTCCTCGGTTAAGGGCATAAAGGGTTGCTTTATTATCCGAATATAGTTGAACCGTCTTAGAAGCGCAGAACGGTGCCCAGCGGCGCAGCGCCAAAAGAACAGCAGCTAGTTCTTTCGTATTTATGTCGCAATCATTGATGGCGGGCATATCCGTGGCGAAGTTGCAATAGAGCCAGTCTATGGCTCTATTGTGGCAAACGACCGCTGCGCCTGCAGCAGTCGGGCTTGCGTCTGTGGCAATGTGAAAGGCGCGATCGGGCACATCCCTTTGGGAGGAAAAGCGAGATGTACCGTTGAATGAGGCGCAAAGCACATTAAGCAGTAGTAAGTCTCGGCGAGTGTCCGTAGTGATACGGGTGCGGTGGTTAGGGCGACGTAGTGACGTCATAAGCACGATTAGACGACGCATGGCCGGACGTATGACACTGACAACACGTCCGACCCAGTTCAGTTTCCCCAGCAGGCTCTGGAGGTCGCGTTTTGAGAGCCGTCTGTTGTCGGGACTTGCGTAGTGGGAGAGAAGGGTTTGGACTTCGCATAGCTTATCCGTGGGAATTGACAGTGTGCAGTCGGTGGAGTCGATAGTCACTCCGAGAAACGTTAGTCTGCGCGTAGGGGAGATGCATTTCTCCCAGTTGATTGCGAAACCAAGCGACCGGAGGAGCCGTATCAAGCATTGCATTGCCTTGAGCGTGTCGTCAAATGTATCAGCGGTAATAAAAAAGTCATCGAGGTAGCAAATTATTGCTTTTATACCTTGTTTTTTAAGCATGCGGCAGACACTCTGAGTAATACGATGGAAAATACCAACGCTTAATGAAGCCCCGAAGGGCAAGCGGGTATCTACAAGGTATGTGTGATGTTTATTACCCTTAAATTTCCACTTTAAGCCCGTTAGACGTTGGGACGCTTCGCTGAGCGGGACCTGCCGATAAGCTGATTTAAGGTCCACTTTTGCCATAAACGAGTTTCTACTGACCATATCGGCAGCGATGTCCACGGATGTAAAAACATGTTTGTCGGGGGTGGCGTGGGAGTTGACAGAAAGGCCTTCTGGTTGCGAGCAATCGTGAATTAGCCTGATTTCACCGTTTTCTTTGGGTATGGCGGAGAGCGGGGAGACAATGGCCGGTTTTTCTACCACTACTTTATAGCGACCCAGGGCAATTTCCTTCTTTATTTCGCTCTCTACCTCATCACGATATTGTCGCTCAGCCACGCGGCTGTTGGGGGCTTCGGCACACTGAATATTTTCCGTGCGAACGTTAACGATATCGAACCCATTACGTAATCCGTTGAGAATAAATACCTTGTCCTTATCCGTTTCAAGTTGTCGTTCCCATTCGTCGAGCCGGTCAGACAGTGGGCTAGAGACGGCGTGCCGCTAGTCTCTGTGAGCAATCTCGGGGTGGTTCTGGAAACATTTCAGGCAGGCATGTATGAATCGGCAGTTCAGTAGACTGCAACCCCGGCGCGAATTAAAGTTGCGACAAATTTCCGTGCCGTTCGGGGCCCTTGGAGCTTCCACCCTGGGTCTAGCGTGCTGCTTCCGGGTGGATGTTGATTGGGCGCGAGACGAGAAGCAACATATGCCTAGGAGATACGTATCGTCGTCTCCCCAACGGATTTGCCCCGACGCCACCCGTTGCCGGTATTCGAAATCATACCTCATACAGTTGGCTAGCGGGTAATACTCGCACATATCTCCAAACTTTATGCCGTAGAGATTGTAGCGATCACGCTCGTCTTCCGTCTCCAACTGTCCTGAGCGCTTTAGGGCGCAAAAGATGCGGGCGTGGCCTTTCACCCACTGCTGCCACGTGGTGTCCTCAGGCCTCACGCGTTTCGCCGCGCTCGTCACGATCACTTTCGCATCACCGTTCGACGATAACACTGTCTCTGTGCCCTGACTCCCCAGGAAGGATCCACAGAAATCTTGGACAAATAATGGTCGCGTGTTACCTGGGGTTCTCCCGGTCTGCCATGGGTCGTCGTCCGGGGTCTGCGGCTTGTCCACGAGGGAGTCCAGCATGGCTGTCATCGTCTCTGTGTTAAGGCGTGGAAGGTCATTCAGGGTAGCTGGTGCCGCGTCGCTGCGTAGCCGGGGTCTGTCGGCCGGAAATTTCTCAATGATGTCCGATGTGGGACCGGTACGGGAACTCGCACTGTCGGACTTTGCGTCCTTAAGGTCTGCGACGGCCGCTAGCAGCATTCTCTCTTGGCCGAGCGAGAGTTTTAGCGCCTTAATGACGACCTTGTCAATGTGCAGTACACTGTCGATGGAAAAGAATTCCTCGCTTAGGAGAGCGTCGACAGTGGATTCGAGAAGGTTTCTCGACGCAGCCCATTCTTTCAACTCTTTAATTGCACTGTCGACTTTATCCTTATTCATTTTTTTTGTTTCCTTGCTCTCTCAGTGTTTTTTTTTATACAGTTATAGGGGGCTCACTGCTTGGCCGTAATTGCAATTAATGCCCTATTCAGACGGCACTGCTCAGGCAAGATCTTAATTGCAATTAGAGTACTCACGCATATTGATGCCCCAAATCCTAACAATCCCTTGCACTAATTGCAATTCAGAGTCCAAGCTTGTCAGCTGTCCGGGTGACGCTTGTTAGGCTTAACAATTGATATCCACAAATTGCAATTAAGAGCTTCAAGTTTATACACAATGTCGCATATATCACACTTTTATTTATTGGTTTTTTTATATATACATTTTATTCCCTTTACCTTACGCCCTGTATCAATCGTTATCCTGAAAGCTACTTTAATCAAATGTAATTATCCTTTGTGTCCTTTTCTGGTTTTCTTTATTATTATTTTTTTTAGTTTATTATTATTTTATCCTGAAGGCTAGCTAATATTCCATTTGGCTGTGTCTCTCCTTTTTTTTTTTTCTTTTGCTCTCTGGAAGCGCTTGCTTGACCAGTGCTTGCTTTGCATTTGTGAGGGGAAGCTTGGGAGAGCCTTGTTATGTACCGTCCGACTTAATCCCTGCACGACTCAACGGCCAATAGAACACAGGCATGACAGAAGGTACTCTGGGGCGAGCTCCGCCCCCGAGTTACAGAGTGTGTGCTTCGCTCCCGCCTTGCATGACGGCACGCTGTAAGCCGAGACGCTCTGTCTACATCTCCGTCTGGCACGCTCCGTCGCTGTCAAGTCGAGTAGCGTGGGGGATTAAGGGGGAAAAGGGGCAGCGCATCACCAGAGTTTTAAAATCAAATAACCATTTATTTTTTAATTTTTGCCTTTTCCGGCGAATTTTCTCTTCCTGTAGATCGTTTCCGACCTGATTTCTCCTGATTTCTTAGATTTCTCTTCTTTTCTTGCCTTTTCTCGTTTATTTTCTCTTCGTGAAATTCGTTTCCGGCCTATTTTTCTCCCTATTTCTTACATTTCACGTTGTGCTCTCTTCCAGAAGAATGTTTCAAGCCTATTGGCTCTTGATTCCTTAGATTTTCTCTTCTTTTCTTGCCTTTTCTTGCGAATTTTCTCTTCCTGAACATCGTTTCCCTTTTCTCTCGTCTTTTCTTTTCCTGAAGATCGTTTCCGACCTGTTTTCTCCTGATTTCTTAGATTTCGACCTGTTTTCTCTTGTTTTCTTGCCTTTTCTTGCGAATTTTCTCTTCCTAAAGAACGTTTCCGACCTGTTTTCTCCCGATTTCTTAGATTTCGACCTGGTTTCTCTTGTTTTCTTGCCTTTTTCCGTCTATTTTTGCCTGTTCTCGCGAATTTTCTCTTCCTGCAGATCTTTACGGCCTGTTTTTTCCTGATTAATTACATATCTACCTGTTTTCTCTTCTTTTCTTGCCTTTTCTCGCCTTTTCTCTCTTCGTGAAATTCGTTTCCGGCCATTTTTCTCCGTATTTCTTACATTTCGCGTTGTGTTCTCTTCTCTTCTTGTGGTTTCTCGCCAAGTTGCTGTTCCGGAAGATCATTTCAAGCTTATTTCCTCTTGATTTCTTAGATTTCATCCCTTTTCAAGTCTTTTCTTGCCTTTTCTCGCGTCTTTTCTTTACCTGAAGATCGTTTTCGACCTGTTTTCTCGTGATTTCTTACATTTCGCGTTGTGTTCTCTTTTCTTCTTGTGTTTTCTTGCCAAGTTTCTCTTCCAGAAGATCGTTTCAAGCGTATTTCATCTTGATTCCTTAGATTTTCTCTTCTTTTCTTGCCTTTTATCGCGTATTTTCCCTTCCTGAAGATCGTTTCTGACCTATTTTTTCGTCATTTCTTATATTTCACCTTGTTTTCTGTCCTTTTCTTCCCTTTTCTCGAGAATTTTCTCTTCCTAAAGATCGTTTCCAACCTTTTTTGTCCTGATTTCTTAGATTTCAACCTGTTTTCTCTTCTTTTCTTGCCTTTTCTGGCCCATTTTCTCTTCGTGAAATCGTATCCGTCCAATTATCTGCGTATTTCTTACATTTCGCGTTGTGTTCTCTTCTCTTCTTGTGGTTTCTCGCCAAGTTACTCTTCCAGAAGATTGTTTAAAGCTTATTTCCTCTTGATTTCTTAGATTTTGTCAATTATCAAGTCTTTTTTGCCTGTTCTAGCGGATTTTCTCTTCCTGAAGATCGTTTCCGACCTGTTATCTCCCGATTTCTTAGATTTCGACCTAGTTTCTCTTGTTTTCTTGCCTTTTTCCGTCTATTTTTGCCTTTTCTCGCGAATTTTCTCTTCCTGCAGATCTTTACGGCCTGTTTTTTCCTGATTTCTTACATATCTACCTGTTTTTTCTTCTTGTCTTGCCTTTTCTCGCCTTTTTTCTCTTCGTGAAATTCGTTTCCGGCCAATTTTCTGCGTATTTCTTACATTTCGCGTTGTGTTCTCTTCTCTTCTTGTGGTTTCTCGCCAAGTTTCACTTCCAGAAGATTGTTTCAAGCTTATTTCCTCTTGATTTCTTAGATTTCATCAATTTTCAAGTCTTTTCTTGCCTTTTCTCGCGTCTTTTCTTTTCCTGAAGATCGTTTCCGACCTGTTTTCTCCTGATTTCTTAGATTTCACCTGTTTTCTCTTCTTTTCTTGCCTTTTCTCGCCTATTTTCTCCTCGTGAAATTCGTTTCCGGCCTATTTTCTGCGTATTTCTGATATTTCGCGTTGTGTTCTCTTCTCTTCTTGTGGTTTCTCGCCAAGTTTCACTTCCAGAAGATTGTTTCAAGCTTATTTCATCTTGATTTCTTAGATTTCATCCCTTTTCCCGTCTATTTTTGCCTTTTCCGGCGAATTTTCTCTTCCTGTAGATCGTTTCCGACCTGATTTCTCCTGATTTCTTAGATTTCTCTTCTTTTCTTGCCTTTTCTCGTTTATTTTCTCTTCGTGAAATTCGTTTCCGGCCTATTTTTCTCCCTATTTCTTACATTTCACGTTGTGCTCTCTTCCAGAAGAATGTTTCAAGCCTATTGGCTCTTGATTCCTTAGATTTTCTCTTCTTTTCTTGCCTTTTCTTGCGTATTTTCTCTTCTTGAAGATCGTTTTCGACCTCTTTTCTCCCTATTTCTTACATTTCGCGTTGTGTTCCCATCTCTTCTTGTGGTTTCTCGCCCAGTTGCTCTTCCAGAATATCGTTTCAAGCTTTTTTCCTCTTGATTTCTGACATTTGATCCCTTTTCACGTCTGTTTTTATTTTGCCTTTAGACTCAGAGGGACGTCAGTGTATCGCGTGTAGGACTCCGATGTCCAGTCTCCTTGGCTCTTAATCACTTGCGGTGGCAGCCCACAGTTATTTCGTCATTTCTTATATTTCACCTTGTTTTCTGCCCTTTTCTTGCCTTTTCTCGAGAATTTTCTCTTCCTACAGATCGTTTCCAACCTTTTTTGTCCTGATTTCTTACATTTCTACCTGTTTTCTCTTCTTTTCTTGCCTTTTCTGGCCCATTTTCTCTTCGTGAAATCGTATCCGTCCAATTATCTGCGTATTTCTTACATTTCGCGTTGTGTTCTCTTCTCTTCTTGTGGTTTCTCGCCAAGTTACTCTTCCAGAAGATTGTTTAAAGCTTATTTCCTCTTGATTTCTTAGATTTTGTCAATTATCAAGTCTTTTTTGCCTGTTCTAGCGGATTTTCTCTTCCTGAAGATCGTTTCCGACCTGTTATCTCCCGATTTCTTAGATTTCGACCTAGTTTCTCTTGTTTTCTTGCCTTTTTCCGTCTATTTTTGCCTTTTCTCGCGAATTTTCTCTTCCTGCAGATCTTTACGGCCTGTTTTTTCCTGATTTCTTACATATCTACCTGTTTTTTCTTCTTGTCTTGCCTTTTCTCGCCTTTTTTCTCTTCGTGAAATTCGTTTCCGGCCAATTTTCTGCGTATTTCTTACATTTCGCGTTGTGTTCTCTTCTCTTCTTGTGGTTTCTCGCCAAGTTTCACTTCCAGAAGATTGTTTCAAGCTTATTTCCTCTTGATTTCTTAGATTTCATCAATTTTCAAGTCTTTTCTTGCCTTTTCTCGCGTCTTTTCTTTTCCTGAAGATCGTTTCCGACCTGTTTTCTCCTGATTTCTTAGATTTCACCTGTTTTCTCTTCTTTTCTTGCCTTTTCTCGCCTATTTTCTCCTCGTGAAATTCGTTTCCGGCCTATTTTCTGCGTATTTCTGATATTTCGCGTTGTGTTCTCTTCTCTTCTTGTGGTTTCTCGCCAAGTTTCACTTCCAGAAGATTGTTTCAAGCTTATTTCATCTTGATTTCTTAGATTTCATCCCTTTTCCCGTCTATTTTTGCCTTTTCCGGCGAATTTTCTCTTCCTGTAGATCGTTTCCGACCTGATTTCTCCTGATTTCTTAGATTTCTCTTCTTTTCTTGCCTTTTCTCGTTTATTTTCTCTTCGTGAAATTCGTTTCCGGCCTATTTTTCTCCCTATTTCTTACATTTCACGTTGTGCTCTCTTCCAGAAGAATGTTTCAAGCCTATTGGCTCTTGATTCCTTAGATTTTCTCTTCTTTTCTTGCCTTTTCTTGCGTATTTTCTCTTCTTGAAGATCGTTTTCGACCTCTTTTCTCCCTATTTCTTACATTTCGCGTTGTGTTCCCATCTCTTCTTGTGGTTTCTCGCCCAGTTGCTCTTCCAGAATATCGTTTCAAGCTTTTTTCCTCTTGATTTCTGACATTTGATCCCTTTTCACGTCTGTTTTTATTTTGCCTTTAGACTCAGAGGGACGTCAGTGTATCGCGTGTAGGACTCCGATGTCCAGTCTCCTTGGCTCTTAATCACTTGCGGTGGCAGCCCACAGTTATTTCGTCATTTCTTATATTTCACCTTGTTTTCTGCCCTTTTCTTGCCTTTTCTCGAGAATTTTCTCTTCCTACAGATCGTTTCCAACCTTTTTTGTCCTGATTTCTTACATTTCTACCTGTTTTCTCTTCTTGTCTTGCCTTTTCTCGCCTTTTCTCTCTTCGTGAAATTCGTTTCCGGCCATTTTTCTCCGTATTTCTTACATTTCGCGTTGTGTTCTCTTCTCTTCTTGTGGTTTCTCGCCAAGTTGCTGTTCCGGAAGATCATTTCAAGCTTATTTCCTCTTGATTTCTTAGATTTCATCCCTTTTCAAGTCTTTTCTTGCCTTTTCTCGCGTCTTTTCTTTACCTGAAGATCGTTTTCGACCTGTTTTCTCGTGATTTCTTACATTTCGCGTTGTGTTCTCTTCTCTTCTTGTGTTTTCTCGCCAAGTTTCTCTTCCAGAAGATCGTTTCAAGCGTATTTCATCTTGATTCCTTAGATTTTCTCTTCTTTTCTTGCCTTTTATCGCGTATTTTCCCTTCCTGAAGATCGTTTCTGACCTATTTTTTCGTCATTTCTTATATTTCACCTTGTTTTCTGTCCTTTTCTTCCCTTTTCTCGAGAATTTTCTCTTCCTAAAGATCGTTTCCAACCTTTTTTGTCCTGATTTTTTAGATTTCAACCTGTTTTATCTTCTTTTCTTGCCTTTTCCCGTCTATTTTTGCCTTTTCTCGCGAATTTTCTCTTCCTGCAGATCTTCTACGGCCTGTTTTCTCCTGATTTCTTACATTTCCACCTGTTTTCTCTTCTTTTCTTGCCTTTTCTCGCCTATTTTCTCTTCGTGAAATTCATTTCAAACCTATTGTTCTCCCTATTTCTTACATTTCGCGTTGTGATCTCTTCCAGAAGAACGTTTCAAGCTTATTTCCTCTTGATTCCTTAGATTTTCTCTTCTTTTCTTTCCTTTTATAGCGTATTTTCCCTTCCTGAAGATCGTTTCTGACCTATTATTTCGTCATTTAAAACTTATAGCGTTCTAGTCTCTAGCCGTTATGGCTGGCAAGACGAATGAGAGAGTGGTTTGGGTACAAATGTTTATTGCCTGACTGCTGAACACATTATGCATAAAACAAACATACTTTAAGAAACTGTCCACTAACCAGACTAACATATTCAACATAAAACTGTACTTGTAAACAATTAAACAGGGAAGGGGAAGGGGGATGGAGGTGGATCTCTGGAAGAGCTTGCTTGACCAGTGCTTGCTTTGCATTTGTGAGGGGAAGCTTGGAAGAGCCTTGTTATGTACCGTCCGACTTAATCCCTGCACGACTCAACGGCCAATAGAACACAGGCATGACAGAAGGTACTCTGGGGCGAGCTCCGCCCCCGAGTTACTGAGTGTGTGCTTCGCTCCCGCCTTGCATGACGGCACGCTGTAAGCCGAGACGCTCTGTCTACATCTCCGTCTGGCACGCTCCGTCGCTGTCAAGTCGAGTAGCGTGGGGGATTAAGGGGGAAAAGGGGCAGCGCATCACCAGAGTTTTAAAATCAAATAACACTTTATTTTTTAATTAAAACTTATAGCGTTCTAGTCTCTAGCCGTTATGGCTGGCAAGACGAATGAGAGAGTGGTTTGGGTACAAATGTTTATTGCCTGACTGCTGAACACATTATGCATAAAACAAACATACTTTAAGAAACTGTCCAAATACCCAAACCACGAAGTGTTACTTGTAGTAGTTAGGACAAGGCGTTTTGAACGTTTGATCCCATGGTTTTTGCACAATCCAGGCGTAGACTCAGAGGGACGTCAGTGTATCGCGTGTAGGACTCCGATGTCCAGTCTCCTTGGCTCTTAATCACTTGCGGTGGCAGCCCACAGTTATTTCGTCATTTCTTATATTTCACCTTGTTTTCTGCCCTTTTCTTGCCTTTTCTCGAGAATTTTCTCTTCCTACAGATCGTTTCCAACCTTTTTTGTCCTGATTTCTTACATTTCTACCTGTTTTCTCTTCTTTTCTTGCCTTTTCTCGCCTATTTTCTCTTCGACAAATTCGTTTCCGGCCAATTTTCTGCGCATTTCTTACATTTCGCGTTGTGTTCTCTTCTCTTCTTGTGGTTTCTCGCCAAGTTTCACTTCCAGAAGATTGTTTAAAGCTTATTTCCTCTTGATTTCTTAGATTTCATCAATTTTCAAGTCTTTTCTTGCCTTTTCTCGCGTCTTTTCTTTTCCTGAAGATCGTTTCCGACCTGTTTTCTCCTGATTTCTTAGATTTCACCTGTTTTCTCTTCTTTTCTTGCCTTTTCTCGCCTATTTTCTCCTCGTAAAATTCGTTTCCGGCCTATTTTCTGCGTATTTCTGATATTTCGCGTTGTGTTCTCTTCTCTTCTTGTGGTTTCTCGCCAAGTTTCACTTCCAGAAGATTGTTTCAAGCTTATTTCATCTTGATTTCTTAGATTTCATCCCTTTTCCCGTCTATTTTTGCCTTTTCCGGCGAATTTTCTCTTCCTGTAGATCGTTTCCGACCTGATTTCTCCTGATTTCTTAGATTTCTCTTCTTTTCTTGCCTTTTCTCGTTTATTTTCTCTTCGTGAAATTCGTTTCCGGCCTATTTTTCTCCCTATTTCTTACATTTCACGTTGTGCTCTCTTCCAGAAGAATGTTTCAAGCCTATTGGCTCTTGATTCCTTAGATTTTCTCTTCTTTTCTTGCCTTTTCTTGCGTATTTTCTCTTCTTGAAGATCGTTTTCGACCTCTTTTCTCCCTATTTCTTACATTTCGCGTTGTGTTCCCATCTCTTCTTGTGGTTTCTCGCCCAGTTGCTCTTCCAGAATATCGTTTCAAGCTTTTTTCCTCTTGATTTCTGACATTTGATCCCTTTTCACGTCTGTTTTTATTTTGCCTTTAGACTCAGAGGGACGTCAGTGTATCGCGTGTAGGACTCCGATGTCCAGTCTCCTTGGCTCTTAATCACTTGCGGTGGCAGCCCACAGTTATTTCGTCATTTCTTATATTTCACCTTGTTTTCTGCCCTTTTCTTGCCTTTTCTCGAGAATTTTCTCTTCCTACAGATCGTTTCCAACCTTTTTTGTCCTGATTTCTTACATTTCTACCTGTTTTCTCTTCTTGTCTTGCCTTTTCTCGCCTTTTCTCTCTTCGTGAAATTCGTTTCCGGCCATTTTTTTCCGTATTTCTTACATTTCGCGTTGTGTTCTCTTCTCTTCTTGTGGTTTCTCGCCAAGTTGCTGTTCCGGAAGATCACTTCAAGCTTATTTCCTCTTGATTTCTTAGATTTCATCCCTTTTCAAGTCTTTTCTTGCCTTTTCTCGCGTCTTTTCTTTACCTGAAGATCGTTTTCGACCTGTTTTCTCGTGATTTCTTACATTTCGCGTTGTGTTCTCTTCTCTTCTTGTGTTTTCTCGCCAAGTTTCTCTTCCAGAAGATCGTTTCAAGCGTATTTCATCTTGATTCCTTAGATTTTCTCTTCTTTTCTTGCCTTTTATCGCGTATTTTCCCTTCCTGAAGATCGTTTCTGACCTATTTTTTCGTCATTTCTTATATTTCACCTTGTTTTCTGTCCTTTTCTTCCCTTTTCTCGAGAATTTTCTCTTCCTAAAGATCGTTTCCAACCTTTTTTGTCCTGATTTTTTAGATTTCAACCTGTTTTATCTTCTTTTCTTGCCTTTTCCCGTCTATTTTTGCCTTTTCTCGCGAATTTTCTCTTCCTGCAGATCTTCTACGGCCTGTTTTCTCCTGATTTCTTACATTTCCACCTGTTTTCTCTTCTTTTCTTGCCTTTTCTCGCCTATTTTCTCTTCGTGAAATTCATTTCAAACCTATTGTTCTCCCTATTTCTTACATTTCGCGTTGTGATCTCTTCCAGAAGAACGTTTCAAGCTTATTTCCTCTTGATTCCTTAGATTTTCTCTTCTTTTCTTTCCTTTTATAGCGTATTTTCCCTTCCTGAAGATCGTTTCTGACCTATTATTTCGTCATTTAAAACTTATAGCGTTCTAGTCTCTAGCCGTTATGGCTGGCAAGACGAATGAGAGAGTGGTTTGGGTACAAATGTTTATTGCCTGACTGCTGAACACATTATGCATAAAACAAACATACTTTAAGAAACTGTCCACTAACCAGACTAACATATTCAACATAAAACTGTACTTGTAAACAATTAAACAGGGAAGGGGAAGGGGGATGGAGGTGGATCTCTGGAAGAGCTTGCTTGACCAGTGCTTGCTTTGCATTTGTGAGGGGAAGCTTGGAAGAGCCTTGTTATGTACCGTCCGACTTAATCCCTGCACGACTCAACGGCCAATAGAACACAGGCATGACAGAAGGTACTCTGGGGCGAGCTCCGCCCCCGAGTTACTGAGTGTGTGCTTCGCTCCCGCCTTGCATGACGGCACGCTGTAAGCCGAGACGCTCTGTCTACATCTCCGTCTGGCACGCTCCGTCGCTGTCAAGTCGAGTAGCGTGGGGGATTAAGGGGGAAAAGGGGCAGCGCATCACCAGAGTTTTAAAATCAAATAACACTTTATTTTTTAATTAAAACTTATAGCGTTCTAGTCTCTAGCCGTTATGGCTGGCAAGACGAATGAGAGAGTGGTTTGGGTACAAATGTTTATTGCCTGACTGCTGAACACATTATGCATAAAACAAACATACTTTAAGAAACTGTCCAAATACCCAAACCACGAAGTGTTACTTGTAGTAGTTAGGACAAGGCGTTTTGAACGTTTGATCCCATGGTTTTTGCACAATCCAGGCGTAGACTCAGAGGGACGTCAGTGTATCGCGTGTAGGACTCCGATGTCCAGTCTCCTTGGCTCTTAATCACTTGCGGTGGCAGCCCACAGTTATTTCGTCATTTCTTATATTTCACCTTGTTTTCTGCCCTTTTCTTGCCTTTTCTCGAGAATTTTCTCTTCCTACAGATCGTTTCCAACCTTTTTTGTCCTGATTTCTTACATTTCTACCTGTTTTCTCTTCTTTTCTTGCCTTTTCTCGCCTATTTTCTCTTCGACAAATTCGTTTCCGGCCAATTTTCTGCGCATTTCTTACATTTCGCGTTGTGTTCTCTTCTCTTCTTGTGGTTTCTCGCCAAGTTTCACTTCCAGAAGATTGTTTAAAGCTTATTTCCTCTTGATTTCTTAGATTTCATCAATTTTCAAGTCTTTTCTTGCCTTTTCTCGCGTCTTTTCTTTTCCTGAAGATCGTTTCCGACCTGTTTTCTCCTGATTTCTTAGATTTCACCTGTTTTCTCTTCTTTTCTTGCCTTTTCTCGCCTATTTTCTCCTCGTAAAATTCGTTTCCGGCCTATTTTCTGCGTATTTCTGATATTTCGCGTTGTGTTCTCTTCTCTTCTTGTGGTTTCTCGCCAAGTTTCACTTCCAGAAGATTGTTTCAAGCTTATTTCATCTTGATTTCTTAGATTTCATCCCTTTTTCCGTCTATTTTTGCCTTTTCCGGCGAATTTGCTCTTCCTGTAGATCGTTTGCGACCTGATTTCTCCTGATTTCTTAGATTTCTCTTCTTTTCTTGCCTTTTCTCGTTTATTTTCTCTTCGTGAAATTCGTTTCCGGCCTATTTTTCTCCCTATTTCTTACATTTCACGTTGTGCTCTCTTCCAGAAGAATGTTTCAAGCCTATTGGCTCTTGATTCCTTAGATTTTCTCTTCTTTTCTTGCCTTTTCTTGCGAATTTTCTCTTCCTGAACATCGTTTCCCTTTTCTCTCGTCTTTTCTTTACCTGAAGATCGTTTCCGACCTGTTTTCTCCTGATTTCTTAGATTTCGACCTGTTTTCTCTTGTTTTCTTGCCTTTTCTTGCGAATTTTCTCTTCCTAAAGAACGTTTCCGACCTGTTTTCTCCCGATTTCTTAGATTTCGACCTGGTTTCTCTTGTTTTCTTGCCTTTTTCCGTCTATTTTTGCCTGTTCTCGCGAATTTTCTCTTCCTGCAGATCTTTACGGCCTGTTTTTTCCTGATTAATTACATATCTACCTGTTTTCTCTTCTTTTCTTGCCTTTTCTCGCCTTTTCTCTCTTCGTGAAATTCGTTTCCGGCCATTTTTCTCCGTATTTCTTACATTTCGCGTTGTGTTCTCTTCTCTTCTTGTGGTTTCTCGCCAAGTTGCTGTTCCGGAAGATCATTTCAAGCTTATTTCCTCTTGATTTCTTAGATTTCATCCCTTTTCAAGTCTTTTCTTGCCTTTTCTCGCGTCTTTTCTTTACCTGAAGATCGTTTTCGACCTGTTTTCTCGTGATTTCTTACATTTCGCGTTGTGTTCTCTTCTCTTCTTGTGTTTTCTCGCCAAGTTTCTCTTCCAGAAGATCGTTTCAAGCGTATTTCATCTTGATTCCTTAGATTTTCTCTTCTTTTCTTGCCTTTTATCGCGTATTTTCCCTCCCTGAAGATCGTTTCTGACCTATTTTTTCGTCATTTCTTATATTTCACCTTGTTTTCTGTCCTTTTCTTCCCTTTTCTCGAGAATTTTCTCTTCCTAAAGATCGTTTCCAACCTTTTTTGTCCTGATTTCTTAGATTTCAACCTGTTTTCTCTTCTTTTCTTGCCTTTTCTGGCCCATTTTCTCTTCGTGAAATCGTATCCGTCCAATTATCTGCGTATTTCTTACATTTCGCGTTGTGTTCTCTTCTCTTCTTGTGGTTTCTCGCCAAGTTACTCTTCCAGAAGATTGTTTAAAGCTTATTTCCTCTTGATTTCTTAGATTTTGTCAATTATCAAGTCTTTTTTGCCTGTTCTAGCGGATTTTCTCTTCCTGAAGATCGTTTCCGACCTGTTATCTCCCGATTTCTTAGATTTCGACCTAGTTTCTCTTGTTTTCTTGCCTTTTTCCGTCTATTTTTGCCTTTTCTCGCGAATTTTCTCTTCCTGCAGATCTTTACGGCCTGTTTTTTCCTGATTTCTTACATATCTACCTGTTTTTTCTTCTTGTCTTGCCTTTTCTCGCCTTTTTTCTCTTCGTGAAATTCGTTTCCGGCCAATTTTCTGCGTATTTCTTACATTTCGCGTTGTGTTCTCTTCTCTTCTTGTGGTTTCTCGCCAAGTTTCACTTCCAGAAGATTGTTTCAAGCTTATTTCCTCTTGATTTCTTAGATTTCATCAATTTTCAAGTCTTTTCTTGCCTTTTCTCGCGTCTTTTCTTTTCCTGAAGATCGTTTCCGACCTGTTTTCTCCTGATTTCTTAGATTTCACCTGTTTTCTCTTCTTTTCTTGCCTTTTCTCGCCTATTTTCTCCTCGTGAAATTCGTTTCCGGCCTATTTTCTGCGTATTTCTGATATTTCGCGTTGTGTTCTCTTCTCTTCTTGTGGTTTCTCGCCAAGTTTCACTTCCAGAAGATTGTTTCAAGCTTATTTCATCTTGATTTCTTAGATTTCATCCCTTTTCCCGTCTATTTTTGCCTTTTCCGGCGAATTTTCTCTTCCTGTAGATCGTTTCCGACCTGATTTCTCCTGATTTCTTAGATTTCTCTTCTTTTCTTGCCTTTTCTCGTTTATTTTCTCTTCGTGAAATTCGTTTCCGGCCTATTTTTCTCCCTATTTCTTACATTTCACGTTGTGCTCTCTTCCAGAAGAATGTTTCAAGCCTATTGGCTCTTGATTCCTTAGATTTTCTCTTCTTTTCTTGCCTTTTCTTGCGAATTTTCTCTTCCTGAACATCGTTTCCCTTTTCTCTCGTCTTTTCTTTTCCTGAAGATCGTTTCCGACCTGTTTTCTCCTGATTTCTTAGATTTCGACCTGTTTTCTCTTGTTTTCTTGCCTTTTCTTGCGAATTTTCTCTTCCTAAAGAACGTTTCCGACCTGTTTTCTCCCGATTTCTTAGATTTCGACCTGGTTTCTCTTGTTTTCTTGCCTTTTTCCGTCTATTTTTGCCTGTTCTCGCGAATTTTCTCTTCCTGCAGATCTTTACGGCCTGTTTTTTCCTGATTAATTACATATCTACCTGTTTTCTCTTCTTTTCTTGCCTTTTCTCGCCTTTTCTCTCTTCGTGAAATTCGTTTCCGGCCATTTTTCTCCGTATTTCTTACATTTCGCGTTGTGTTCTCTTCTCTTCTTGTGGTTTCTCGCCAAGTTGCTGTTCCGGAAGATCATTTCAAGCTTATTTCCTCTTGATTTCTTAGATTTCATCCCTTTTCAAGTCTTTTCTTGCCTTTTCTCGCGTCTTTTCTTTACCTGAAGATCGTTTTCGACCTGTTTTCTCGTGATTTCTTACATTTCGCGTTGTGTTCTCTTCTCTTCTTGTGTTTTCTCGCCAAGTTTCTCTTCCAGAAGATCGTTTCAAGCGTATTTCATCTTGATTCCTTAGATTTTCTCTTCTTTTCTTGCCTTTTATCGCGTATTTTCCCTTCCTGAAGATCGTTTCTGACCTATTTTTTCGTCATTTCTTATATTTCACCTTGTTTTCTGTCCTTTTCTTCCCTTTTCTCGAGAATTTTCTCTTCCTAAAGATCGTTTCCAACCTTTTTTGTCCTGATTTTTTAGATTTCAACCTGTTTTCTCTTCTTTTCTTGCCTTTTCTGGCCCATTTTCTCTTCGTGAAATCGTATCCGTCCAATTATCTGCGTATTTCTTACATTTCGCGTTGTGTTCTCTTCTCTTCTTGTGGTTTCTCGCCAAGTTACTCTTCCAGAAGATTGTTTAAAGCTTATTTCCTCTTGATTTCTTAGATTTTGTCAATTATCAAGTCTTTTTTGCCTGTTCTAGCGGATTTTCTCTTCCTGAAGATCGTTTCCGACCTGTTATCTCCCGATTTCTTAGATTTCGACCTAGTTTCTCTTGTTTTCTTGCCTTTTTCCGTCTATTTTTGCCTTTTCTCGCGAATTTTCTCTTCCTGCAGATCTTTACGGCCTGTTTTTTCCTGATTTCTTACATATCTACCTGTTTTTTCTTCTTGTCTTGCCTTTTCTCGCCTTTTTTCTCTTCGTGAAATTCGTTTCCGGCCAATTTTCTGCGTATTTCTTACATTTCGCGTTGTGTTCTCTTCTCTTCTTGTGGTTTCTCGCCAAGTTTCACTTCCAGAAGATTGTTTCAAGCTTATTTCCTCTTGATTTCTTAGATTTCATCAATTTTCAAGTCTTTTCTTGCCTTTTCTCGCGTCTTTTCTTTTCCTGAAGATCGTTTCCGACCTGTTTTCTCCTGATTTCTTAGATTTCACCTGTTTTCTCTTCTTTTCTTGCCTTTTCTCGCCTATTTTCTCCTCGTGAAATTCGTTTCCGGCCTATTTTCTGCGTATTTCTGATATTTCGCGTTGTGTTCTCTTCTCTTCTTGTGGTTTCTCGCCAAGTTTCACTTCCAGAAGATTGTTTCAAGCTTATTTCATCTTGATTTCTTAGATTTCATCCCTTTTCCCGTCTATTTTTGCCTTTTCCGGCGAATTTTCTCTTCCTGTAGATCGTTTCCGACCTGATTTCTCCTGATTTCTTAGATTTCTCTTCTTTTCTTGCCTTTTCTCGTTTATTTTCTCTTCGTGAAATTCGTTTCCGGCCTATTTTTCTCCCTATTTCTTACATTTCACGTTGTGCTCTCTTCCAGAAGAATGTTTCAAGCCTATTGGCTCTTGATTCCTTAGATTTTCTCTTCTTTTCTTGCCTTTTCTTGCGTATTTTCTCTTCTTGAAGATCGTTTTCGACCTCTTTTCTCCCTATTTCTTACATTTCGCGTTGTGTTCCCATCTCTTCTTGTGGTTTCTCGCCCAGTTGCTCTTCCAGAATATCGTTTCAAGCTTTTTTCCTCTTGATTTCTGACATTTGATCCCTTTTCACGTCTGTTTTTATTTTGCCTTTTCTCGCGAATTTTCTCTTCCTAAAGATCGTTTCGGACCTGTTTTCTTCTGTTTTCTTACATATTACCTTGTTTTCTCTTCTTTTCTTGCCTTTTCTTGCGAATTTTCTCTTCCTGAACATCGTTTCCCTTTTCTCTCGTCTTTTCTTTTCCTGAAGATCGTTTCCGACCTGTTTTCTCCTGATTTCTTACATTTCACCTTCCTTTCTGTTCTTTTCTTGCCTGTTCTAGCGGTTTTTCTCTTCCTGAAGATCGTTTCCGACCTGTTTTCTCCTGATTTCTTAGATTTCGACCTGTTTTCTCTTGTTTTCTTGCCTTTTCTTGCGAATTTTCTCTTCCTAAAGAACGTTTCCGACCTGTTTTCTCCCGATTTCTTAGATTTCGACCTGGTTTCTCTTGTTTTCTTGCCTTTTTCCGTCTATTTTTGCCTGTTCTCGCGAATTTTCTCTTCCTGCAGATCTTTACGGCCTGTTTTTTCCTGATTAATTACATATCTACCTGTTTTCTCTTCTTGTCTTGCCTTTTCTCGCCTTTTCTCTCTTCGTGAAATTCGTTTCCGGCCATTTTTCTCCGTATTTCTTACATTTCGCGTTGTGTTCTCTTCTCTTCTTGTGGTTTCTCGCCAAGTTGCTGTTCCGGAAGATCATTTCAAGCTTATTTCCTCTTGATTTCTTAGATTTCATCCCTTTTCAAGTCTTTTCTTGCCTTTTCTCGCGTCTTTTCTTTACCTGAAGATCGTTTTCGACCTGTTTTCTCGTGATTTCTTACATTTCGCGTTGTGTTCTCTTCTCTTCTTGTGTTTTCTCGCCAAGTTTCTCTTCCAGAAGATCGTTTCAAGCGTATTTCATCTTGATTCCTTAGATTTTCTCTTCTTTTCTTGCCTTTTCTCGCCTATTTTCTCTTCGTGAAATTCATTTCAAACCTATTTTTCTCCCTATTTCTTACATTTCGCGTTGTGATCTCTTCCAGAAGAACGTTTCAAGCTTATTTCCTCTTGATTCCTTAGATTTTCTCTTCTTTTCTTTCCTTTTATAGCGTATTTTCCCTTCCTGAAGATCGTTTCTGACCTATTATTTCGTCATTTCTTATATTTCACCTTGTTTTCTGCCCTTTTCTTGCCTTTTCTCGAGAATTTTCTCTTCCTACAGATCGTTTCCAACCTTTTTTGTCCTGATTTCTTACATTTCTACCTGTTTTCTCTTCTTTTCTTGCCTTTTCTCGCCTATTTTCTCTTCGACAAATTCGTTTCCGGCCAATTTTCTGCGTATTTCTTACATTTCGCGTTGTGTTCTCTTCTCTTCTTGTGGTTTCTCGCCAAGTTTCACTTCCAGAAGATTGTTTCAAGCTTATTTCCTCTTGATTTCTTAGATTTCATCAATTTTCAAGTCTTTTCTTGCCTTTTCTCGCGTCTTTTCTTTTCCTGAAGATCGTTTCCGACCTGTTTTCTCCTGATTTCTTAGATTTCACCTGTTTTCTCTTCTTTTCTTGCCTTTTCTCGCCTATTTTCTCCTCGTGAAATTCGTTTCCGGCCTATTTTCTGCGTATTTCTGATATTTCGCGTTGTGTTCTCTTCTCTTCTTGTGGTTTCTCGCCAAGTTTCACTTCCAGAAGATTGTTTCAAGCTTATTTCATCTTGATTTCTTAGATTTCATCCCTTTTCCCGTCTATTTTTGCCTTTTCCGGCGAATTTGCTCTTCCTGTAGATCGTTTCCGACCTGATTTCTCCTGATTTCTTAGATTTCTCTTCTTTTCTTGCCTTTTCTCGTTTATTTTCTCTTCGTGAAATTCGTTTCCGGCCTATTTTTCTCCCTATTTCTTACATTTCACGTTGTGCTCTCTTCCAGAAGAATGTTTCAAGCCTATTGGCTCTTGATTCCTTAGATTTTCTCTTCTTTTCTTGCCTTTTCTTGCGAATTTTCTCTTCCTGAACATCGTTTCCCTTTTCTCTCGTCTTTTCTTTTCCTGAAGATCGTTTCCGACCTGTTTTCTCCTGATTTCTTAGATTTCGACCTGTTTTCTCTTGTTTTCTTGCCTTTTCTTGCGAATTTTCTCTTCCTAAAGAACGTTTCCGACCTGTTTTCTCCCGATTTCTTAGATTTCGACCTGGTTTCTCTTGTTTTCTTGCCTTTTTCCGTCTATTTTTGCCTGTTCTCGCGAATTTTCTCTTCCTGCAGATCTTTACGGCCTGTTTTTTCCTGATTAATTACATATCTACCTGTTTTCTCTTCTTGTCTTGCCTTTTCTCGCCTTTTCTCTCTTCGTGAAATTCGTTTCCGGCCATTTTTCTCCGTATTTCTTACATTTCGCGTTGTGTTCTCTTCTCTTCTTGTGGTTTCTCGCCCAGTTGCTGTTCCGGAAGATCATTTCAAGCTTATTTCCTCTTGATTTCTTAGATTTCATCCCTTTTCAAGTCTTTTCTTGCCTTTTCTCGCGTCTTTTCTTTACCTGAAGATCGTTTTCGACCTGTTTTCTCGTGATTTCTTACATTTCGCGTTGTGTTCTCTTCTCTTCTTGTGTTTTCTCGCCAAGTTTCTCTTCCAGAAGATCGTTTCAAGCGTATTTCATCTTGATTCCTTAGATTTTCTCTTCTTTTCTTGCCTTTTATAGCGTATTTTCCCTTCCTGAAGATCGTTTCTGACCTATTTTTTCGTCATTTCTTATATTTCACCTTGTTTTCTGTCCTTTTCTTCCCTTTTCTCGAGAATTTTCTCTTCCTAAAGATCGTTTCCAACCTTTTTTGTCCTGATTTCTTAGATTTCAACCTGTTTTCTCTTCTTTTCTTGCCTTTTCTGGCCCATTTTCTCTTCGTGAAATCGTATCCGTCCAATTATCTGCGTATTTCTTACATTTCGCGTTGTGTTCTCTTCTCTTCTTGTGGTTTCTCGCCAAGTTACTCTTCCAGAAGATTGTTTAAAGCTTATTTCCTCTTGATTTCTTAGATTTTGTCAATTATCAAGTCTTTTTTGCCTGTTCTAGCGGATTTTCTCTTCCTGAAGATGGTTTCCGACCTGTTTTCTCCCGATTTCTTAGATTTCGACCTAGTTTCTCTTGTTTTCTTGCCTTTTTCCGTCTATTTTTGCCTTTTCTCGCGAATTTTCTCTTCCTGCAGATCTTTACGGCCTGTTTTTTCCTGATTTCTTACATATCTACCTGTTTTCTCTTCTTGTCTTGCCTTTTCTCGCCTTTTTTCTCTTCGTGAAATTCGTTTCCGGCCAATTTTCTGCGTATTTCTTACATTTCGCGTTGTGTTCTCTTCTCTTCTTGTGGTTTCTCGCCAAGTTTCACTTTCAGAAGATTGTTTCAAGCTTATTTCCTCTTGATTTCTTAGATTTCATCAATTTTCAAGTCTTTTCTTGCCTTTTCTCGCGTCTTTTCTTTTCCTGAAGATCGTTTCCGACCTGTTTTCTCCTGATTTCTTAGATTTCACCTGTTTTCTCTTCTTTTCTTGCCTTTTCTCGCCTATTTTCTCCTCGTGAAATTCGTTTCCGGCCTATTTTCTGCGTATTTCTGATATTTCGCGTTGTGTTCTCTTCTCTTCTTGTGGTTTCTCGCCAAGTTTCACTTCCAGAAGATTGTTTCAAGCTTATTTCATCTTGATTTCTTAGATTTCATCCCTTTTCCCGTCTATTTTTGCCTTTTCCGGCGAATTTTCTCTTCCTGTAGATCGTTTCCGACCTGATTTCTCCTGATTTCTTAGATTTCTCTTCTTTACTTGCCTTTTCTCGTTTATTTTCTCTTCGTGAAATTCGTTTCCGGCCTATTTTTCTCCCTATTTCTTACATTTCACGTTGTGCTCTCTTCCAGAAGAATGTTTCAAGCCTATTGGCTCTTGATTCCTTAGATTTTCTCTTCTTTTCTTGCCTTTTCTTGCGTATTTTCTCTTCTTGAAGATCGTTTTCGACCTCTTTTCTCCCTATTTCTTACATTTCGCGTTGTGTTCCCATCTCTTCTTGTGGTTTCTCGCCCAGTTGCTCTTCCAGAATATCGTTTCAAGCTTTTTTCCTCTTGATTTCTGACATTTGATCCCTTTTCACGTCTGTTTTTATTTTGCCTTTAGACTCAGAGGGACGTCAGTGTATCGCGTGTAGGACTCCGATGTCCAGTCTCCTTGGCTCTTAATCACTTGCGGTGGCAGCCCACAGTTATTTCGTCATTTCTTATATTTCACCTTGTTTTCTGCCCTTTTCTTGCCTTTTCTCGAGAATTTTCTCTTCCTACAGATCGTTTCCAACCTTTTTTGTCCTGATTTCTTACATTTCTACCTGTTTTCTCTTCTTGTCTTGCCTTTTCTCGCCTTTTCTCTCTTCGTGAAATTCGTTTCCGGCCATTTTTCTCCGTATTTCTTACATTTCGCGTTGTGTTCTCTTCTCTTCTTGTGGTTTCTCGCCAAGTTGCTGTTCCGGAAGATCATTTCAAGCTTATTTCCTCTTGATTTCTTAGATTTCATCCCTTTTCAAGTCTTTTCTTGCCTTTTCTCGCGTCTTTTCTTTACCTGAAGATCGTTTTCGACCTGTTTTCTCGTGATTTCTTACATTTCGCGTTGTGTTCTCTTCTCTTCTTGTGTTTTCTCGCCAAGTTTCTCTTCCAGAAGATCGTTTCAAGCGTATTTCATCTTGATTCCTTAGATTTTCTCTTCTTTTCTTGCCTTTTATCGCGTATTTTCCCTTCCTGAAGATCGTTTCTGACCTATTTTTTCGTCATTTCTTATATTTCACCTTGTTTTCTGTCCTTTTCTTCCCTTTTCTCGAGAATTTTCTCTTCCTAAAGATCGTTTCCAACCTTTTTTGTCCTGATTTTTTAGATTTCAACCTGTTTTCTCTTCTTTTCTTGCCTTTTCCCGTCTATTTTTGCCTTTTCTCGCGAATTTTCTCTTCCTGCAGATCTTCTACGGCCTGTTTTCTCCTGATTTCTTACATTTCCACCTGTTTTCTCTTCTTTTCTTGCCTTTTCTCGCCTATTTTCTCTTCGTGAAATTCATTTCAAACCTATTGTTCTCCCTATTTCTTACATTTCGCGTTGTGATCTCTTCCAGAAGAACGTTTCAAGCTTATTTCCTCTTGATTCCTTAAATTTTCTCTTCTTTTCTTTCCTTTTATAGCGTATTTTCCCTTCCTGAAGATCGTTTCTGACCTATTATTTCGTCATTTAAAACTTATAGCGTTCTAGTCTCTAGCCGTTATGGCTGGCAAGACGAATGAGAGAGTGGTTTGGGTACAAATGTTTATTGCCTGACTGCTGAACACATTATGCATAAAACAAACATACTTTAAGAAACTGTCCACTAACCAGACTAACATATTCAACATAAAACTGTACTTGTAAACAATTAAACAGGGAAGGGGAAGGGGGATGGAGGTGGATCTCTGGAAGAGCTTGCTTGACCAGTGCTTGCTTTGCATTTGTGAGGGGAAGCTTGGAAGAGCCTTGTTATGTACCGTCCGACTTAATCCCTGCACGACTCAACGGCCAATAGAACACAGGCATGACAGAAGGTACTCTGGGGCGAGCTCCGCCCCCGAGTTACTGAGTGTGTGCTTCGCTCCCGCCTTGCATGACGGCACGCTGTAAGCCGAGACGCTCTGTCTACATCTCCGTCTGGCACGCTCCGTCGCTGTCAAGTCGAGTAGCGTGGGGGATTAAGGGGGAAAAGGGGCAGCGCATCACCAGAGTTTTAAAATCAAATAACACTTTATTTTTTAATTAAAACTTATAGCGTTCTAGTCTCTAGCCGTTATGGCTGGCAAGACGAATGAGAGAGTGGTTTGGGTACAAATGTTTATTGCCTGACTGCTGAACACATTATGCATAAAACAAACATACTTTAAGAAACTGTCCAAATACCCAAACCACGAAGTGTTACTTGTAGTAGTTAGGACAAGGCGTTTTGAACGTTTGATCCCATGGTTTTTGCACAATCCAGGCGTAGACTCAGAGGGACGTCAGTGTATCGCTTGTAGGACTCCGATGTCCAGTCTCCTTGGCTCTTAATCACTTGCGGTGGCAGCCCACAGTTATTTCGTCATTTCTTATATTTCACCTTGTTTTCTGCCCTTTTCTTGCCTTTTCTCGAGAATTTTCTCTTCCTACAGATCGTTTCCAACCTTTTTTGTCCTGATTTCTTACATTTCTACCTGTTTTCTCTTCTTTTCTTGCCTTTTCTCGCCTATTTTCTCTTCGACAAATTCGTTTCCGGCCAATTTTCTGCACATTTCTTACATTTCGCGTTGTGTTCTCTTCTCTTCTTGTGGTTTCTCGCCAAGTTTCACTTCCAGAAGATTGTTTAAAGCTTATTTCCTCTTGATTTCTTAGATTTCATCAATTTTCAAGTCTTTTCTTGCCTTTTCTCGCGTCTTTTCTTTTCCTGAAGATCGTTTCCGACCTGTTTTCTCCTGATTTCTTAGATTTCACCTGTTTTCTCTTCTTTTCTTGCCTTTTCTCGCCTATTTTCTCCTCGTGAAATTCGTTTCCGGCCTATTTTCTGCGTATTTCTGATATTTCGCGTTGTGTTCTCTTCTCTTCTTGTGGTTTCTCGCCAAGTTTCACTTCCAGAAGATTGTTTCAAGCTTATTTCATCTTGATTTCTTAGATTTCATCCCTTTTTCCGTCTATTTTTGCCTTTTCCGGCGAATTTGCTCTTCCTGTAGATCGTTTGCGACCTGATTTCTCCTGATTTCTTAGATTTCTCTTCTTTTCTTGCCTTTTCTCGTTTATTTTCTCTTCGTGAAATTCGTTTCCGGCCTATTTTTCTCCCTATTTCTTACATTTCACGTTGTGCTCTCTTCCAGAAGAATGTTTCAAGCCTATTGGCTCTTGATTCCTTAGATTTTCTCTTCTTTTCTTGCCTTTTCTTGCGAATTTTCTCTTCCTGAACATCGTTTCCCTTTTCTCTCGTCTTTTCTTTTCCTGAAGATCGTTTCCGACCTGTTTTCTCCTGATTTCTTAGATTTCGACCTGTTTTCTCTTGTTTTCTTGCCTTTTCTTGCGAATTTTCTCTTCCTAAAGAACGTTTCCGACCTGTTTTCTCCCGATTTCTTAGATTTCGACCTGGTTTCTCTTGTTTTCTTGCCTTTTTCCGTCTATTTTTGCCTGTTCTCGCGAATTTTCTCTTCCTGCAGATCTTTACGGCCTGTTTTTTCCTGATTAATTACATATCTACCTGTTTTCTCTTCTTGTCTTGCCTTTTCTCGCCTTTTCTCTCTTCGTGAAATTCGTTTCCGGCCATTTTTCTCCGTATTTCTTACATTTCGCGTTGTGTTCTCTTCTCTTCTTGTGGTTTCTCGCCAAGTTGCTGTTCCGGAAGATCATTTCAAGCTTATTTCCTCTTGATTTCTTAGATTTCATCCCTTTTCAAGTCTTTTCTTGCCTTTTCTCGCGTCTTTTCTTTACCTGAAGATCGTTTTCGACCTGTTTTCTCGTGATTTCTTACATTTCGCGTTGTGTTCTCTTCTCTTCTTGTGTTTTCTCGCCAAGTTTCTCTTCCAGAAGATCGTTTCAAGCGTATTTCATCTTGATTCCTTAGATTTTCTCTTCTTTTCTTGCCTTTTATCGCGTATTTTCCCTCCCTGAAGATCGTTTCTGACCTATTTTTTCGTCATTTCTTATATTTCACCTTGTTTTCTGTCCTTTTCTTCCCTTTTCTCGAGAATTTTCTCTTCCTAAAGATCGTTTCCAACCTTTTTTGTCCTGATTTCTTAGATTTCAACCTGTTTTCTCTTCTTTTCTTGCCTTTTCTGGCCCATTTTCTCTTCGTGAAATCGTATCCGTCCAATTATCTGCGTATTTCTTACATTTCGCGTTGTGTTCTCTTCTCTTCTTGTGGTTTCTCGCCAAGTTACTCTTCCAGAAGATTGTTTAAAGCTTATTTCCTCTTGATTTCTTAGATTTTGTCCCTTTTCAAGTCTTTTCTTGCCTTTTCTCGCGTCTTTTCTTTACCTGAAGATCGTTTTCGACCTGTTTTCTCGTGATTTCTTACATTTCGCGTTGTGTTCTCTTCTCTTCTTGTGTTTTCTCGCCAAGTTTCTCTTCCAGAAGATCGTTTCAAGCGTATTTCATCTTGATTCCTTAGATTTTCTCTTCTTTTCTTGCCTTTTATCGCGTATTTTCCCTCCCTGAAGATCGTTTCTGACCTATTTTTTCGTCATTTCTTATATTTCACCTTGTTTTCTGTCCTTTTCTTCCCTTTTCTCGAGAATTTTCTCTTCCTAAAGATCGTTTCCAACCTTTTTTGTCCTGATTTCTTAGATTTCAACCTGTTTTCTCTTCTTTTCTTGCCTTTTCTGGCCCATTTTCTCTTCGTGAAATCGTATCCGTCCAATTATCTGCGTATTTCTTACATTTCGCGTTGTGTTCTCTTCTCTTCTTGTGGTTTCTCGCCAAGTTACTCTTCCAGAAGATTGTTTAAAGCTTATTTCCTCTTGATTTCTTAGATTTTGTCAATTATCAAGTCTTTTTTGCCTGTTCTAGCGGATTTTCTCTTCCTGAAGATCGTTTCCGACCTGTTATCTCCCGATTTCTTAGATTTCGACCTAGTTTCTCTTGTTTTCTTGCCTTTTTCCGTCTATTTTTGCCTTTTCTCGCGAATTTTCTCTTCCTGCAGATCTTTACGGCCTGTTTTTTCCTGATTTCTTACATATCTACCTGTTTTTTCTTCTTGTCTTGCCTTTTCTCGCCTTTTTTCTCTTCGTGAAATTCGTTTCCGGCCAATTTTCTGCGTATTTCTTACATTTCGCGTTGTGTTCTCTTCTCTTCTTGTGGTTTCTCGCCAAGTTTCACTTCCAGAAGATTGTTTCAAGCTTATTTCCTCTTGATTTCTTAGATTTCATCAATTTTCAAGTCTTTTCTTGCCTTTTCTCGCGTCTTTTCTTTTCCTGAAGATCGTTTCCGACCTGTTTTCTCCTGATTTCTTAGATTTCACCTGTTTTCTCTTCTTTTCTTGCCTTTTCTCGCCTATTTTCTCCTCGTGAAATTCGTTTCCGGCCTATTTTCTGCGTATTTCTGATATTTCGCGTTGTGTTCTCTTCTCTTCTTGTGGTTTCTCGCCAAGTTTCACTTCCAGAAGATTGTTTCAAGCTTATTTCATCTTGATTTCTTAGATTTCATCCCTTTTCCCGTCTATTTTTGCCTTTTCCGGCGAATTTTCTCTTCCTGTAGATCGTTTCCGACCTGATTTCTCCTGATTTCTTAGATTTCTCTTCTTTTCTTGCCTTTTCTCGTTTATTTTCTCTTCGTGAAATTCGTTTCCGGCCTATTTTTCTCCCTATTTCTTACATTTCACGTTGTGCTCTCTTCCAGAAGAATGTTTCAAGCCTATTGGCTCTTGATTCCTTAGATTTTCTCTTCTTTTCTTGCCTTTTCTTGCGAATTTTCTCTTCCTGAACATCGTTTCCCTTTTCTCTCGTCTTTTCTTTTCCTGAAGATCGTTTCCGACCTGTTTTCTCCTGATTTCTTAGATTTCGACCTGTTTTCTCTTGTTTTCTTGCCTTTTCTTGCGAATTTTCTCTTCCTAAAGAACGTTTCCGACCTGTTTTCTCCCGATTTCTTAGATTTCGACCTGGTTTCTCTTGTTTTCTTGCCTTTTTCCGTCTATTTTTGCCTGTTCTCGCGAATTTTCTCTTCCTGCAGATCTTTCCGGCCTGTTTTTTCCTGATTAATTACATATCTACCTGTTTTCTCTTCTTTTCTTGCCTTTTCTCGCCTTTTCTCTCTTCGTGAAATTCGTTTCCGGCCATTTTTCTCCGTATTTCTTACATTTCGCGTTGTGTTCTCTTCTCTTCTTGTGGTTTCTCGCCAAGTTGCTGTTCCGGAAGATCATTTCAAGCTTATTTCCTCTTGATTTCTTAGATTTAAAACTTATAGCGTTCTAGTCTCTAGCCGTTATGGCTGGCAAGACGAATGAGAGAGTGGTTTGGGTACAAATGTTTATTGCCTGACTGCTGAACACATTATGCATAAAACAAACATACTTTAAGAAACTGTCCACTAACCAGACTAACATATTCAACATAAAACTGTACTTGTAAACAATTAAACAGGGAAGGGGAAGGGGGATGGAGGTGGGTCTCTGGAAGCGCTTGCTTGACCAGTGCTTGCTTTGCATTTGTGAGGGGAAGCTTGGAAGAGCCTTGTTATGTACCGTCCGACTTAATCCCTGCACGACTCAACGGCCAATAGAACACAGGCATGACAGAAGGTACTCTGGGGCGAGCTCCGCCCCCGAGTTACTGAGTGTGTGCTTCGCTCCCGCCTTGCATGACGGCACGCTGTAAGCCGAGACGCTCTGTCTACATCTCCGTCTGGCACGCTCCGTCGCTGTCAAGTCGAGTAGCGTGGGGGATTAAGGGGGAAAAGGGGCAGCGCATCACCAGAGTTTTAAAATCAAATAACACTTTATTTTTTAATTAAAACTTATAGCGTTCTAGTCTCTAGCCGTTATGGCTGGCAAGACGAATGAGAGAGTGGTTTGGGTACAAATGTTTATTGCCTGACTGCTGAACACATTATGCATAAAACAAACATACTTTAAGAAACTGTCCAAATACCCAAACCACGAAGTGTTACTTGTAGTAGTTAGGACAAGGCGTTTTGAACGTTTGATCCCATGGTTTTTGCACAATCCAGGCGTAGACTCAGAGGGACGTCAGTGTATCGCATGTAGGACTCCGATGTCCAGTCTCCTTGGCTCTTAATCACTTGCGGTGGCAGCCCACAGGCAAGAGCAAAGGTAGCCCCGGCTCGTCGTAGGCTATGGCCGCTGTAGGCTGAGTCATCTAGCCCAACAGCACGCAGTTTGCATTTCAGCATCGACGAGAACGCTGCGTGGGAGAGAGGGACGGTGGAGTCCGGGGTTCTGTAGGAGAAAAGCGCCGCTTTACCATGTGCGGGCGAAAGGCGGAGGTGGTGTTTTAACGCTGCAGTGGGGCATACTGTAGACTGCTCTACCTCTGGGATTGGGATGACGAGGTCTCGTGAAAAGTTGCGAAGTGTTTTGGTGCGTTTTACGTGAACTAGGGCGCCATCTGCACACAGCGTTACGTCATCACGGCAGAGGTCAGTTCTACAGTCGTGGCTAGTCTGGGTACGGGATAGCAGCGAGGACTTGCGCAGAAAGGTAAAGAAGCCCATGAGACAAGCAGCCCAGAAGCAGGCCTCTAATGGTTGCGAGAGGTCGAGAACTCCTCGGACGCGCTGCAAGATATCCAGCGAGAGCGGTAGTTTCTGTCGGGGTGGCGTACCTTTCTGCGTGTCGATTCCTTTCAATAGCGTCTTCACGAAGTGGTTATTCTCAATGGGGTTCGTGTAACCCAGCTCCAAGTGGAGTAGGCGAACTGCAGCGAGATAGCATCTCACGGACTGGGGTTTCAGGGATCGGCTGAGAAAACACGCGTAACGGAGCACGGTCGTAGTTTCTGCGGGGGCTGGGCGCATCCTAAAGGCTTGGCAGAAGGCCAGGTAAGACTTCAGCTGAGCCGAGTACGTTTCACGAGTGCTTTCTGCTAGGGCTGCTCTGCGGAATTGGGCCACTTCGTTGTCCAAAATTTGTGTCTCCCGTACCACTCCTGGAACAAACGACGCATAGCAATTGATGACATGTGGTGCCGGAGGTCAGCGAGCGGGACGTGGCCGAATGCATACGTGGCATGTGGAAGGCTGGAAAGTCGCGAAATGGCATCCGGGAGCTTATTAAGTTTCGTGTTTACGTAGGCGGCACATATTTTAATGTCAAACTTAACGCATAATATTAGTATTTCGCATAAAACATCGGACGCAATAGTGTTTCTAATTCTTCCTCGGTTAAGGGCATAAAGGGTTGCTTTATTATCCGAATATAGTTGAACCGTCTTAGAAGCGCAGAACGGTGCCCAGCGGCGCAGCGCCAAAAGAACAGCAGCTAGTTCTTTCGTATTTATGTCGCAATCATTGATGGCGGGCATATCCGTGGCGAAGTTGCAATAGAGCCAGTCTATGGCTCTATTGTGGCAAACGACCGCTGCGCCTGCAGCAGTCGGGCTTGCGTCTGTGGCAATGTGAAAGGCGCGATCGGGCACATCCCTTTGGGAGGAAAAGCGAGATGTACCGTTGAATGAGGCGCAAAGCACATTAAGCAGTAGTAAGTCTCGGCGAGTGTCCGTAGTGATACGGGTGCGGTGGTTAGGGCGACGTAGTGACGTCATAAGCACGATTAGACGACGCATGGCCGGACGTATGACACTGACAACACGTCCGACCCAGTTCAGTTTCCCCAGCAGGCTCTGGAGGTCGCGTTTTGAGAGCCGTCTGTTGTCGGGACTTGCGTAGTGGGAGAGAAGGGTTTGGACTTCGCATAGCTTATCCGTGGGAATTGACAGCGTGCAGTCGGTGGAGTCGATAGTCACTCCGAGAAACGTTAGTCTGCGCGTCGGGGAGATGCATTTCTCCCAGTTGATTGCGAAACCAAGCGACCGGAGGAGCCGTATCAAGCATTGCATTGCCTTGAGCGTGTCGTCAAATGTATCAGCGGTAATAAAAAAGTCATCGAGGTAGCAAATTATTGCTTTTATACCTTGTTTTTTAAGCATGCGGCAGACACTCTGAGTAATACGATGGAAAATACCAACGCTTAATGAAGCCCCGAAGGGCAAGCGGGTATCTACAAGGTATGTGTGATGTTTATTACCCTTAAATTTCCACTTTAAGCCCGTTAGACGTTGGGACGCTTCGCTGAGCGGGACCTGCCGATAAGCTGATTTAAGGTCCACTTTTGCCATAAACGAGTTTCTACTGACCATATCGGCAGCGATGTCCACGGATGTAAAAACATGTTTGTCGGGGGTGGCGTGGGAGTTGACAGAAAGGCCTTCTGGTTGCGAGCAATCGTGAATTAGCCTGATTTCACCGTTTTCTTTGGGTATGGCGGAGAGCGGGGAGACAATGGCCGGTTTTTCTACCACTACTTTATAGCGACCCAGGGCAATTTCCTTCTTTATTTCGCTCTCTACCTCATCACGATATTGTCGCTCAGCCACGCGGCTGTTGGGGGCTTCGGCACACTGAATATTTTCCGTGCGAACGTTAACGATATCGAACCCATTACGTAATCCGTTGAGAATAAATACCTTGTCCTTATCCGTTTCAAGTTGTCGTTCCCATTCGTCGAGCCGGTCAGACAGTGGGCTAGAGACGGCGTGCCGCTAGTCTCTGTGAGCAATCTCGGGGTGGTTCTGGAAACATTTCAGGCAGGCATGCATGAATCGGCAGTTTAGTAGACTGCAACCCCGGCGCGAATTAAAGTTGCGACAAATTTCCGTGCCGTTCGGGGCCCTTGGAGCTTCCACCCTGGGTCTAGCGTGCTGCTTCCGGGTGGATGTTGATTGGGCGCGAGACGAGAAGCAACATATGCCTAGGAGATACGTATCGTCGTCTCCCCAACGGATTTGCCCCGACGCCACCCGTTGCCGGTATTCGAAATCATACCTCATACAGTTGGCTAGCGGGTAATACTCGCACATATCTCCAAACTTTATGCCGTAGAGATTGTAGCGATCACGCTCGTCTTCCGTCTCCAACTGTCCTGAGCGCTTTAGGGCGCTAAAGATGCGGGCGTGGCCTTTCACCCACTGCTGCCACGTGGTGTCCTCAGGCCTCACGCGTTTCGCCGCGCTCGTCACGATCACCTTCGCATCACCGTTCGACGATAACACTGTCTCTGTGCCCTGACTCCCCAGGAAGGATCCACAGAAATCTTGGACAAATAATGGTCGCGTGTTACCTGGGGTTCTCCCGGTCTGCCATGGGTCGTCGTCCGGGGTCTGCGGCTTGTCCACGAGGGAGTCCAGCATGGCTGTCATCGTCTCTGTGTTAAGGCGTGGAAGGTCATTCAGGGTAGCTGGTGCCGCGTCGGTGCGTAGCCGGGGTCTGTCGGCCGGAAATTTCTCAATGATGTCCGATGTGGGACCGGTACGGGAACTCGCACTGTCGGACTTTGCGTCCTTAAGGTCTGCGACGGCCGCTAGCAGCATTCTCTCTTGGCCGAGCGAGAGTTTTAGCGCCTTAATGACGACCTTGTCAATGTGCAGTACACTGTCGATGGAAAAGAATTCCTCGCTCAGGAGAGCGTCGACAGTGGATTCGAGAAGGTTTCTCGACGCAGCCCATTCTTTCAACTCTTTAATTGCACTGTCGACTTTATCCTTATTCATTTTTTTGTTTCCTTGCTCTCTCAGTGTTTTTTTGTACAGTTATAGGGGGCTCACTGCTTGGCCGTAATTGCAATTAATGCCCTATTCAGACGGCACTGCTCAGGCAAGATCTTAATTGCAATTAGAGTACTCACGCATATTGATGCCCCAAATCCTAACAATCCCTTGCACTAATTGCAATTCAGAGTCCAAGCTTGTCAGCTGTCCGGGTGACGCTTGTTAGGCTTAACAATTGATATCCACAAATTGCAATTAAGAGCTTCAAGTTTATACACAATGTCGCATATATCACACTTTTATTTATTGTTTTTTTATATATACATTTTATTCCCTTTACCTTACGCCCTGTATCAATCGTTATCCTGAAAGCTACTTTAATCAAATGTAATTATCCTTTGTGTCCTTTTCTGGTTTTCTTTATTATTATTATTTTTTTTTTTTTAGTTTATTATTATTTTATCCTGAAGGCTAGCTAATATTCCATTTGGCTGTGTCTTTCCGTTTTTTTTTCTTTTGCTCTCTGGAAGCGCTTGCTTGACCAGTGCTTGCTTTGCATTTGTGAGGGGAAGCTTGGAAGAGCCTTGTTATGTACCGTCCGACTTAATCCCTGCACGACTCAACGGCCAATAGAACACAGGCATGACAGAAGGTACTCTGGGGCGAGCTCCGCCCCCGAGTTACTGAGTGTGTGCTTCGCTCCCGCCTTGCATGACGGCACGCTGTAAGCCGAGACGCTCTGTCTACATCTCCGTCTGGCACGCTCCGTCGCTGTCAAGTCGAGTAGCGTGGGGGATTAAGGGGGAAAAGGGGCAGCGCATCACCAGAGTTTTAAAATCAAATAACACTTTATTTTTTAATTCATCCCTTTTCAAGTCTTTTCTTGCCTTTTCTCGCGTCTTTTCTTTACCTGAAGATCGTTTTCGACCTGTTTTCTCGTGATTTCTTACATTTCGCGTTGTGTTCTCTTCTCTTCTTGTGTTTTCTTGCCAAGTTTCTCTTCCAGAAGATCGTTTCAAGCGTATTTCATCTTGATTCCTTAGATTTTTTCTTCTTTTCTTGCCTTTTATCGCGTATTTTCCCTTCCTGAAGATCGTTTCTGACCTATTTTTTCGTCATTTCTTATATTTCACCTTGTTTTCTGTCCTTTTCTTCCCTTTTCTCGAGAATTTTCTCTTCCTAAAGATCGTTTCCAACCTTTTTTGTCCTGATTTTTTAGATTTCAACCTGTTTTCTCTTCTTTTCTTGCCTTTTCTGGCCCATTTTCTCTTCGTGAAATCGTATCCGTCCAATTATCTGCGTATTTCTTACATTTCGCGTTGTGTTCTCTTCTCTTCTTGTGGTTTCTCGCCAAGTTACTCTTCCAGAAGATTGTTTAAAGCTTATTTCCTCTTGATTTCTTAGATTTTGTCAATTATCAAGTCTTTTTTGCCTGTTCTAGCGGATTTTCTCTTCCTGAAGATCGTTTCCGACCTGTTATCTCCCGATTTCTTAGATTTCGACCTAGTTTCTCTTGTTTTCTTGCCTTTTTCCGTCTATTTTTGCCTTTTCTCGCGAATTTTCTCTTCCTGCAGATCTTTACGGCCTGTTTTTTCCTGATTTCTTACATATCTACCTGTTTTTTCTTCTTGTCTTGCCTTTTCTCGCCTTTTTTCTCTTCGTGAAATTCGTTTCCGGCCAATTTTCTGCGTATTTCTTACATTTCGCGTTGTGTTCTCTTCTCTTCTTGTGGTTTCTCGCCAAGTTTCACTTCCAGAAGATTGTTTCAAGCTTATTTCCTCTTGATTTCTTAGATTTCATCAATTTTCAAGTCTTTTCTTGCCTTTTCTCGCGTCTTTTCTTTTCCTGAAGATCGTTTCCGACCTGTTTTCTCCTGATTTCTTAGATTTCACCTGTTTTCTCTTCTTTTCTTGCCTTTTCTCGCCTATTTTCTCCTCGTGAAATTCGTTTCCGGCCTATTTTCTGCGTATTTCTGATATTTCGCGTTGTGTTCTCTTCTCTTCTTGTGGTTTCTCGCCAAGTTTCACTTCCAGAAGATTGTTTCAAGCTTATTTCATCTTGATTTCTTAGATTTCATCCCTTTTCCCGTCTATTTTTGCCTTTTCCGGCGAATTTTCTCTTCCTGTAGATCGTTTCCGACCTGATTTCTCCTGATTTCTTAGATTTCTCTTCTTTTCTTGCCTTTTCTCGTTTATTTTCTCTTCGTGAAATTCGTTTCCGGCCTATTTTTCTCCCTATTTCTTACATTTCACGTTGTGCTCTCTTCCAGAAGAATGTTTCAAGCCTATTGGCTCTTGATTCCTTAGATTTTCTCTTCTTTTCTTGCCTTTTCTTGCGTATTTTCTCTTCTTGAAGATCGTTTTCGACCTCTTTTCTCCCTATTTCTTACATTTCGCGTTGTGTTCCCATCTCTTCTTGTGGTTTCTCGCCCAGTTGCTCTTCCAGAATATCGTTTCAAGCTTTTTTCCTCTTGATTTCTGACATTTGATCCCTTTTCACGTCTGTTTTTATTTTGCCTTTTCTCGCGAATTTTCTCTTCCTAAAGATCGTTTCGGACCTGTTTTCTTCTGTTTTCTTACATATTACCTTGTTTTCTCTTCTTTTCTTGCCTTTTCTTGCGAATTTTCTCTTCCTGAACATCGTTTCCCTTTTCTCTCGTCTTTTCTTTTCCTGAAGATCGTTTCCGACCTGTTTTCTCCTGATTTCTTACATTTCACCTTCCTTTCTGTTCTTTTCTTGCCTGTTCTAGCGGTTTTTCTCTTCCTGAAGATCGTTTCCGACCTGTTTTCTCCTGATTTCTTAGATTTCGACCTGTTTTCTCTTGTTTTCTTGCCTTTTCTTGCGAATTTTCTCTTCCTAAAGAACGTTTCCGACCTGTTTTCTCCCGATTTCTTAGATTTCGACCTGGTTTCTCTTGTTTTCTTGCCTTTTTCCGTCTATTTTTGCCTGTTCTCGCGAATTTTCTCTTCCTGCAGATCTTTACGGCCTGTTTTTTCCTGATTAATTACATATCTACCTGTTTTCTCTTCTTGTCTTGCCTTTTCTCGCCTTTTCTCTCTTCGTGAAATTCGTTTCCGGCCATTTTTCTCCGTATTTCTTACATTTCGCGTTGTGTTCTCTTCTCTTCTTGTGGTTTCTCGCCAAGTTGCTGTTCCGGAAGATCATTTCAAGCTTATTTCCTCTTGATTTCTTAGATTTCATCCCTTTTCAAGTCTTTTCTTGCCTTTTCTCGCGTCTTTTCTTTACCTGAAGATCGTTTTCGACCTGTTTTCTCGTGATTTCTTACATTTCGCGTTGTGTTCTCTTCTCTTCTTGTGTTTTCTCGCCAAGTTTCTCTTCCAGAAGATCGTTTCAAGCGTATTTCATCTTGATTCCTTAGATTTTCTCTTCTTTTCTTGCCTTTTCTCGCCTATTTTCTCTTCGTGAAATTCATTTCAAACCTATTTTTCTCCCTATTTCTTACATTTCGCGTTGTGATCTCTTCCAGAAGAACGTTTCAAGCTTATTTCCTCTTGATTCCTTAGATTTTCTCTTCTTTTCTTTCCTTTTATAGCGTATTTTCCCTTCCTGAAGATCGTTTCTGACCTATTATTTCGTCATTTCTTATATTTCACCTTGTTTTCTGCCCTTTTCTTGCCTTTTCTCGAGAATTTTCTCTTCCTACAGATCGTTTCCAACCTTTTTTGTCCTGATTTCTTACATTTCTACCTGTTTTCTCTTCTTTTCTTGCCTTTTCTCGCCTATTTTCTCTTCGACAAATTCGTTTCCGGCCAATTTTCTGCGTATTTCTTACATTTCGCGTTGTGTTCTCTTCTCTTCTTGTGGTTTCTCGCCAAGTTTCACTTCCAGAAGATTGTTTCAAGCTTATTTCCTCTTGATTTCTTAGATTTCATCAATTTTCAAGTCTTTTCTTGCCTTTTCTCGCGTCTTTTCTTTTCCTGAAGATCGTTTCCGACCTGTTTTCTCCTGATTTCTTAGATTTCACCTGTTTTCTCTTCTTTTCTTGCCTTTTCTCGCCTATTTTCTCCTCGTGAAATTCGTTTCCGGCCTATTTTCTGCGTATTTCTGATATTTCGCGTTGTGTTCTCTTCTCTTCTTGTGGTTTCTCGCCAAGTTTCACTTCCAGAAGATTGTTTCAAGCTTATTTCATCTTGATTTCTTAGATTTCATCCCTTTTCCCGTCTATTTTTGCCTTTTCCGGCGAATTTTCTCTTCCTGTAGATCGTTTCCGACCTGATTTCTCCTGATTTCTTAGATTTCTCTTCTTTTCTTGCCTTTTCTCGTTTATTTTCTCTTCGTGAAATTCGTTTCCGGCCTATTTTTCTCCCTATTTCTTACATTTCACGTTGTGCTCTCTTCCAGAAGAATGTTTCAAGCCTATTGGCTCTTGATTCCTTAGATTTTCTCTTCTTTTCTTGCCTTTTCTTGCGTATTTTCTCTTCTTGAAGATCGTTTTCGACCTCTCTTCTCCCTATTTCTTACATTTCGCGTTGTGTTCCCATCTCTTCTTGTGGTTTCTCGCCCAGTTGCTCTTCCAGAATATCGTTTCAAGCTTTTTTCCTCTTGATTTCTGACATTTGATCCCTTTTCACGTCTGTTTTTATTTTGCCTTTTCTCGCGAATTTTCTCTTCCTAAAGATCGTTTCGGACCTGTTTTCTTCTGTTTTCTTACATATTACCTTGTTTTCTCTTCTTTTCTTGCCTTTTCTTGCGAATTTTCTCTTCCTGAACATCGTTTCCCTTTTCTCTCGTCTTTTCTTTTCCTGAAGATCGTTTCCGACCTGTTTTCTCCTGATTTCTTACATTTCACCTTCCTTTCTGTTCTTTTCTTACCTGTTCTAGCGGTTTTTCTCTTCCTGAAGATCGTTTCCGACCTGTTTTCTCCTGATTTCTTAGATTTCGACCTGTTTTCTCTTGTTTTCTTGCCTTTTCTTGCGAATTTTCTCTTCCTAAAGAACGTTTCCGACCTGTTTTCTCCCGATTTCTTAGATTTCGACCTGGTTTCTCTTGTTTTCTTGCCTTTTTCCGTCTATTTTTGCCTGTTCTCGCGAATTTTCTCTTCTTGCAGATCTTTACGGCCTGTTTTTTCCTGATTAATTACATATCTACCTGTTTTCTCTTCTTGTCTTGCCTTTTCTCGCCTTTTCTCTCTTCGTGAAATTCGTTTCCGGCCATTTTTCTCCGTATTTCTTACATTTCGCGTTGTGTTCTCTTCTCTTCTTGTGGTTTCTCGCCAAGTTGCTGTTCCGGAAGATCATTTCAAGCTTATTTCCTCTTGATTTCTTAGATTTCATCCCTTTTCAAGTCTTTTCTTGCCTTTTCTCGCGTCTTTTCTTTACCTGAAGATCGTTTTCGACCTGTTTTCTCGTGATTTCTTACATTTCGCGTTGTGTTCTCTTCTCTTCTTGTGTTTTCTCGCCAAGTTTCTCTTCCAGAAGATCGTTTCAAGCGTATTTCATCTTGATTCCTTAGATTTTCTCTTCTTTTCTTGCCTTTTATCGCGTATTTTCCCTTCATGAAGATCGTTTCTGACCTATTTTTTCGTCATTTCTTATATTTCACCTTGTTTTCTGTCCTTTTCTTCCCTTTTCTCGAGAATTTTCTCTTCCTAAAGATCGTTTCCAACCTTTTTTGTCCTGATTTTTTAGATTTCAACCTGTTTTATCTTCTTTTCTTGCCTTTTCCCGTCTATTTTTGCCTTTTCTCGCGAATTTTCTCTTCCTGCAGATCTTCTACGGCCTGTTTTCTCCTGATTTCTTACATTTCCACCTGTTTTCTCTTCTTTTCTTGCCTTTTCTCGCCTATTTTCTCTTCGTGAAATTCATTTCAAACCTATTTTTCTCCCTATTTCTTACATTTCGCGTTGTGATCTCTTCCAGAAGAACGTTTCAAGCTTATTTCCTCTTGATTCCTTAGATTTTCTCTTCTTTTCTTTCCTTTTATAGCGTATTTTCCCTTCCTGAAGATCGTTTCTGACCTATTATTTCGTCATTTCTTATATTTCACCTTGTTTTCTGCCCTTTTCTTGCCTTTTCTCGAGAATTTTCTCTTCCTACAGATCGTTTCCAACCTTTTTTGTCCTGATTTCTTACATTTCTACCTGTTTTCTCTTCTTTTCTTGCCTTTTCTCGCCTATTTTCTCTTCGACAAATTCGTTTCCGGCCAATTTTCTGCGTATTTCTTACATTTCACGTTGTGTTCTCTTCTCTTCTTGTGGTTTCTCGCCAAGTTTCACTTCCAGAAGATTGTTTCAAGCTTATTTCCTCTTGATTTCTTAGATTTCATCAATTTTCAAGTCTTTTCTTGCCTTTTCTCGCGTCTTTTCTTTTCCTGAAGATCGTTTCCGACCTGTTTTCTCCTGATTTCTTAGATTTCACCTGTTTTCTCTTCTTTTCTTGCCTTTTCTCGCCTATTTTCTCCTCGTGAAATTCGTTTCCGGCCTATTTTCTGCGTATTTCTGATATTTCGCGTTGTGTTCTCTTCTCTTCTTGTGGTTTCTCGCCAAGTTTCACTTCCAGAAGATTGTTTCAAGCTTATTTCATCTTGATTTCTTAGATTTCATCCCTTTTCCCGTCTATTTTTGCCTTTTCCGGCGAATTTTCTCTTCCTGTAGATCGTTTCCGACCTGATTTCTCCTGATTTCTTAGATTTCTCTTCTTTACTTGCCTTTTCTCGTTTATTTTCTCTTCGTGAAATTCGTTTCCGGCCTATTTTTCTCCCTATTTCTTACATTTCACGTTGTGCTCTCTTCCAGAAGAATGTTTCAAGCCTATTGGCTCTTGATTCCTTAGATTTTCTCTTCTTTTCTTGCCTTTTCTTGCGTATTTTCTCTTCTTGAAGATCGTTTTCGACCTCTTTTCTCCCTATTTCTTACATTTCGCGTTGTGTTCCCATCTCTTCTTGTGGTTTCTCGCCCAGTTGCTCTTCCAGAATATCGTTTCAAGCTTTTTTCCTCTTGATTTCTGACATTTGATCCCTTTTCACGTCTGTTTTTATTTTGCCTTTTCTCGCGAATTTTCTCTTCCTAAAGATCGTTTCGGACCTGTTTTCTTCTGTTTTCTTACATATTACCTTGTTTTCTCTTCTTTTCTTGCCTTTTCTTGCGAATTTTCTCTTCCTGAACATCGTTTCCCTTTTCTCTCGTCTTTTCTTTTCCTGAAGATCGTTTCCGACCTGTTTTCTCCTGATTTCTTACATTTCACCTTCCTTTCTGTTCTTTTCTTACCTGTTCTAGCGGTTTTTCTCTTCCTGAAGATCGTTTCCGACCTGTTTTCTCCTGATTTCTTAGATTTCGACCTGTTTTCTCTTGTTTTCTTGCCTTTTCTTGCGAATTTTCTCTTCCTAAAGAACGTTTCCGACCTGTTTTCTCCCGATTTCTTAGATTTCGACCTGGTTTCTCTTGTTTTCTTGCCTTTTTCCGTCTATTTTTGCCTGTTCTCGCGAATTTTCTCTTCCTGCAGATCTTTACGGCCTGTTTTTTCCTGATTAATTACATATCTACCTGTTTTCTCTTCTTGTCTTGCCTTTTCTCGCCTTTTCTCTCTTCGTGAAATTCGTTTCCGGCCATTTTTCTCCGTATTTCTTACATTTCGCGTTGTGTTCTCTTCTCTTCTTGTGGTTTCTCGCCAAGTTGCTGTTCCGGAAGATCATTTCAAGCTTATTTCCTCTTGATTTCTTAGATTTCATCCCTTTTCAAGTCTTTTCTTGCCTTTTCTCGCGTCTTTTCTTTACCTGAAGATCGTTTTCGACCTGTTTTCTCGTGATTTCTTACATTTCGCGTTGTGTTCTCTTCTCTTCTTGTGTTTTCTCGCCAAGTTTCTCTTCCAGAAGATCGTTTCAAGCGTATTTCATCTTGATTCCTTAGATTTTCTCTTCTTTTCTTGCCTTTTATCGCGTATTTTCCCTTCCTGAAGATCGTTTCTGACCTATTTTTTCGTCATTTCTTATATTTCACCTTGTTTTCTGTCCTTTTCTTCCCTTTTCTCGAGAATTTTCTCTTCCTAAAGATCGTTTCCAACCTTTTTTGTCCTGATTTTTTAGATTTCAACCTGTTTTATCTTCTTTTCTTGCCTTTTCCCGTCTATTTTTGCCTGTTCTCGCGAATTTTCTCTTCCTGCAGATCTTTACGGCCTGTTTTTTCCTGATTAATTACATATCTACCTGTTTTCTCTTCTTGTCTTGCCTTTTCTCGCCTTTTCTCTCTTCGTGAAATTCGTTTCCGGCCATTTTTCTCCGTATTTCTTACATTTCGCGTTGTGTTCTCTTCTCTTCTTGTGGTTTCTCGCCCAGTTGCTGTTCCGGAAGATCATTTCAAGCTTATTTCCTCTTGATTTCTTAGATTTCATCCCTTTTCAAGTCTTTTCTTGCCTTTTCTCGCGTCTTTTCTTTACCTGAAGATCGTTTTCGACCTGTTTTCTCGTGATTTCTTACATTTCGCGTTGTGTTCTCTTCTCTTCTTGTGTTTTCTCGCCAAGTTTCTCTTCCAGAAGATCGTTTCAAGCGTATTTCATCTTGATTCCTTAGATTTTCTCTTCTTTTCTTGCCTTTTATCGCGTATTTTCCCTTCATGAAGATCGTTTCTGACCTATTTTTTCGTCATTTCTTATATTTCACCTTGTTTTCTGTCCTTTTCTTCCCTTTTCTCGAGAATTATCTCTTCCTAAAGATCGTTTCCAACCTTTTTTGTCCTGATTTTTTAGATTTCAACCTGTTTTATCTTCTTTTCTTGCCTTTTCCCGTCTATTTTTGCCTTTTCTCGCCAATTTTCTCTTCCTGCAGATCTTCTACGGCCTGTTTTCTCCTGATTTCTTACATTTCCACCTGTTTTCTCTTCTTTTCTTGCCTTTTCTCGCCTATTTTCTCTTCGTGAAATTCATTTCAAACCTATTTTTCTCCCTATTTCTTACATTTCGCGTTGTGATCTCTTCCAGAAGAACGTTTCAAGCTTATTTCCTCTTGATTCCTTAGATTTTCTCTTCTTTTCTTTCCTTTTATAGCGTATTTTCCCTTCCTGAAGATCGTTTCTGACCTATTATTTCGTCATTTCTTATATTTCACCTTGTTTTCTGCCCTTTTCTTGCCTTTTCTCGAGAATTTTCTCTTCCTACAGATCGTTTCCAACCTTTTTTGTCCTGATTTCTTACATTTCTACCTGTTTTCTCTTCTTTTCTTGCCTTTTCTCGCCTATTTTCTCTTCGACAAATTCGTTTCCGGCCAATTTTCTGCGTATTTCTTACATTTCGCGTTGTGTTCTCTTCTCTTCTTGTGGTTTCTCGCCAAGTTTCACTTCCAGAAGATTGTTTCAAGCTTATTTCCTCTTGATTTCTTAGATTTCATCAATTTTCAAGTCTTTTCTTGCCTTTTCTCGCGTCTTTTCTTTTCCTGAAGATCGTTTCCGACCTGTTTTCTCCTGATTTCTTAGATTTCACCTGTTTTCTCTTCTTTTCTTGCCTTTTCTCGCCTATTTTCTCCTCGTGAAATTCGTTTCCGGCCTATTTTCTGCGTATTTCTGATATTTCGCGTTGTGTTCTCTTCTCTTCTTGTGGTTTCTCGCCAAGTTTCACTTCCAGAAGATTGTTTCAAGCTTATTTCATCTTGATTTCTTAGATTTCATCCCTTTTCCCGTCTATTTTTGCCTTTTCCGGCGAATTTTCTCTTCCTGTAGATCGTTTCCGACCTGATTTCTCCTGATTTCTTAGATTTCTCTTCTTTACTTGCCTTTTCTCGTTTATTTTCTCTTCGTGAAATTCGTTTCCGGCCTATTTTTCTCGGTCCCACATCGGACATCATTGAGAAATTTCCGGCCGACAGACCCCGGCTACGCAGCGACGCGGCACCAGCTACCCTGAATGACCTTCCACGCCTTAACACAGAGACGATGACAGCCATGCTGGACTCCCTCGTGGACAAGCCGCAGACCCCGGACGACGACCCATGGCAGACCGGGAGAACCCCAGATAACACGCGACCATTATTTGTCCAAGATTTCTGTGGATCCTTCCTGGGGAGTCAGGGCACAGAGACAGTGTTATCGTCGAACGGTGATGCGAAAGTGATCGTGACGAGCGCGGCGAAACGCGTGAGGCCTGAGGACACCACGTGGCAGCAGTGGGTGAAAGGCCACGCCCGCATCTTTAGCGCCCTAAAGCGCTCAGGACAGTTGGAGACGGAAGACGAGCGTGATCGCTACAATCTCTACGGCATAAAGTTTGGAGATATGTGCGAGTATTACCCGCTAGCCAACTGTATGAGGTATGATTTCGAATACCGGCAACGGGTGGCGTCGGGGCAAATCCGTTGGGGAGACGACGATACGTATCTCCTAGGCATATGTTGCTTCTCGTCTCGCGCCCAATCAACATCCACCCGGAAGCAGCACGCTAGACCCAGGGTGGAAGCTCCAAGGGCCCCGAACGGCACGGAAATTTGTCGCAACTTTAATTCGCGCCGGGGTTGCAGTCTACTAAACTGCCGATTCATGCATGCGTGCCTGAAATGTTTCCAGAACCACCCCGAGATTGCTCACAGAGACTAGCGGCACGCCGTCTCTAGCCCACTGTCTGACCGGCTCGACGAATGGGAACGACAACTTGAAACGGATAAGGACAAGGTATTTATTCTCAACGGATTACGTAATGGGTTCGATATCGTTAACGTTCGCACGGAAAATATTCAGTGTGCCGAAGCCCCCAACAGCCGCGTGGCTGAGCGACAATATCGTGATGAGGTAGAGAGCGAAATAAAGAAGGAAATTGCCCTGGGTCGCTATAAAGTAGTGGTAGAAAAACCGGCCATTGTCTCCCCGCTCTCCGCCATACCCAAAGAAAACGGTGAAATCAGGCTAATTCACGATTGCTCGCAACCAGAAGGCCTTTCTGTCAACTCCCACGCCACCCCCGACAAACATGTTTTTACATCCGTGGACATCGCTGCCGATATGGTCAGTAGAAACTCGTTTATGGCAAAAGTGGACCTTAAATCAGCTTATCGGCAGGTCCCGCTCAGCGAAGCGTCCCAACGTCTAACGGGCTTAAAGTGGAAATTTAAGGGTGATAAACATCACACATACCTTGTAGATACCCGCTTGCCCTTCGGGGCTTCATTAAGCGTTGGTATTTTCCATCGTATTACTCAGAGTGTCTGCCGCATGCTTAAAAAACAAGGTATAAAAGCAATAATTTGCTACCTCGATGACTTTTTTATTACCGCTGATACATTTGACGACACGCTCAAGGCAATGCAATGCTTGATACGGCTCCTCCGGTCGCTTGGTTTCGCAATCAACTGGGAGAAATGCATCTCCCCTACGCGCAGACTAACGTTTCTCGGAGTGACTATCGACTCCACCGACTGCACGCTGTCAATTCCCACGGATAAGCTATGCGAAGTCCAAACCCTTCTCTCCCACTACGCAAGTCCCGACAACAGACGGCTCTCAAAACGCGACCTCCAGAGCCTGCTGGGGAAACTGAACTGGGTCGGACGTGTTGTCAGTGTCATACGTCCGGCCATGCGTCGTCTAATCGTGCTTATGACGTCACTACGTCGCCCTAACCACCGCACCCGTATCACTACGGACACTCGCCGAGACTTACTACTGCTTAATGTGCTTTGCGCCTCATTCAACGGTACATCTCGCTTTTCCTCCCAAAGGGATGTGCCCGATCGCGCCTTTCACATTGCCACAGACGCAAGCCCGACTGCTGCAGGCGCAGCGGTCGTTTGCCACAATAGAGCCATAGACTGGCTCTATTGCAACTTCGCCACGGATATGCCCGCCATCAATGATTGCGACATAAATACGAAAGAACTAGCTGCTGTTCTTTTGGCGCTGCGCCGCTGGGCACCGTTCTGCGCTTCTAAGACGGTTCAACTATATTCGGATAATAAAGCAACCCTTTATGCCCTTAACCGAGGAAGAATTAGAAACACTATTGCGTCCGATGTTTTATGCGAAATACTAATATTATGCGTTAAGTTTGACATTAAAATATGTGCCGCCTACGTAAACACGAAACTTAATAAGCTCCCGGATGCCATTTCGCGACTATCCAGCCTTCCGCATGCCACGTATGCATTCGGCCACGTCCCGCTCGCTGACCTCCGGCACCACATGTCACCAATTGCTATGCGTCGTTTGTTCCAGGAGTGGTACGGGAGACACAAATTTTGGACAACGAAGTGGCCCAGTTCCGCCGAGCAGCCCTAGCAGAAAGCACTCGTGAAACGTACTCGGCTCAGCTGAAGTCTTACCTGGCCTTCTGCCAAGCCTTTAGGATGCGCCCAGCCCCCGCAGAAACTACGACCGTGCTCCGTTACGCGTGTTTTCTCAGCCGATCCCTGAAACCCCAGTCCGTGAGATGCTATCTCGCTGCAGTTCGCCTACTCCACTTGGAGCTGGGTTACACGAACCCCATTGAGAATAACCACTTCGTGAAGACGCTATTGAAAGGAATCGACACGCAGAAAGGTACGCCACCCCGACAGAAACTACCGCTCTCGCTGGATATCTTGCAGCGCGTCCGAGGAGTTCTCGACCTCTCGCAACCATTAGAGGCCTGCTTCTGGGCTGCTTGTCTCATGGGCTTCTTTACCTTTCTGCGCAAGTCCTCGCTGCTATCCCGTACCCAGACTAGCCACGACTGTAGAACTGACCTCTGCCGTGATGACGTAACGCTGTGTGCAGATGGCGCCCTAGTTCACGTAAAACGCACCAAAACACTTCGCAACTTTTCACGAGCCCTCGTCATCCCAATCCCAGAGGTAGAGCAGTCTACAGTATGCCCCACTGCAGCGTTAAAACACCACCTCCGCCTTTCGCCCGCACATGGTAAAGCGGCGCTTTTTCTCCTACAGAACCCCGGACTCCACCGTCCCTCTCTCCCACGCAGCGTTCTCGTCGATGCTGAAATGCAAACTGCGTGCTGTTGGGCTAGATGACTCAGCCTACAGCGGCCATAGCCTACGACGAGCCGGGGCTACCTTTGCTCTTGCCTGTGGGCTGCCACCGCAAGTGATTAAGAGCCAAGGAGACTGGACATCGGAGTCCTACACGCGATACACTGACGTGCCTCTGAGTCTACGCCTGGATTGTGCAAAAACCATGGGATCAAACGTTCAAAACGCCTTGTCCTAACTACTACAAGTAACACTTCGTGGTTTGGGTATTTGGACAGTTTCTTAAAGTATGTTTGTTTTATGCATAATGTGTTCAGCAGTCAGGCAATAAACATTTGTACCCAAACCACTCTCTCATTCGTCTTGCCAGCCATAACGGCTAGAGACTAGAACGCTATAAGTTTTAATTAAAAAATAAAGTGTTATTTGATTTTAAAACTCTGGTGATGCGCTGCCCCTTTTCCCCCTTAATCCCCCACGCTACTCGATTTGACAGCGACGGAGCGTGCCAGACGGAGATGTAGACAGAGCGTCTCGGCTTACAGCGTGCCGTCATGCAAGGCGGGAGCGAAGCACGCACTCAGTAACTCGGGGGCGGAGCTCGCCCCAGAGTACCTTCTGTCATGCCTGTGTTCTATTGGCCGTTGAGTCGTGCAGGGATTAAGTCGGACGGTACATAACAAGGCTCTTCCAAGCTTCCCCTCACAAATGCAAAGCAAGCACTGGTCAAGCAAGCGCTTCCAGAGACCCACCTCCATCCCCCTTCCCCTTCCCTGTTTAATTGTTTACAAGTACAGTTTTATGTTGAATATGTTAGTCTGGTTAGTGGACAGTTTCTTAAAGTATGTTTGTTTTATGCATAATGTGTTCAGCAGTCAGGCAATAAACATTTGTACCCAAACCACTCTCTCATTCGTCTTGCCAGCCATAACGGCTAGAGACTAGAACGCTATAAGTTTTAATTGCCTTTTCTCGTTATTTTCTCTTCGTGAAATTCGTTTCCGGCCTATTTTTCTCCCTATTTCTTACATTTCACGTTGTGCTCTCTTCCAGAAGAATGTTTCAAGCCTATTGGCTCTTGATTCCTTAGATTTTCTCTTCTTTTCTTGCCTTTTCTTGCGAATTTTCTCTTCCTGAACATCGTTTCCCTTTTCTCTCGTCTTTTCTTTTCCTGAAGATCGTTTCCGACCTGTTTTCTCCTGATTTCTTAGATTTCGACCTGTTTTCTCTTGTTTTCTTGCCTTTTCTTGCGAATTTTCTCTTCCTAAAGAACGTTTCCGACCTGTTTTCTCCCGATTTCTTAGATTTCGACCTGGTTTCTCTTGTTTTCTTGCCTTTTTCCGTCTATTTTTGCCTGTTCTCGCGAATTTTCTCTTCCTGCAGATCTTTACGGCCTGTTTTTTCCTGATTAATTACATATCTACCTGTTTTCTCTTCTTGTCTTGCCTTTTCTCGCCTTTTCTCTCTTCGTGAAATTCGTTTCCGGCCATTTTTCTCCGTATTTCTTACATTTCGCGTTGTGTTCTCTTCTCTTCTTGTGGTTTCTCGCCAAGTTGCTGTTCCGGAAGATCATTTCAAGCTTATTTCCTCTTGATTTCTTAGATTTCATCCCTTTTCAAGTCTTTTCTTGCCTTTTCTCGCGTCTTTTCTTTACCTGAAGATCGTTTTCGACCTGTTTTCTCGTGATTTCTTACATTTCGCGTTGTGTTCTCTTCTCTTCTTGTGTTTTCTCGCCAAGTTTCTCTTCCAGAAGATCGTTTCAAGCGTATTTCATCTTGATTCCTTAGATTTTCTCTTCTTTTCTTGCCTTTTCTCGCCTATTTTCTCTTCGTGAAATTCATTTCAAACCTATTTTTCTCCCTATTTCTTACATTTCGCGTTGTGATCTCTTCCAGAAGAACGTTTCAAGCTTATTTCCTCTTGATTCCTTAGATTTTCTCTTCTTTTCTTTCCTTTTATAGCGTATTTTCCCTTCCTGAAGATCGTTTCTGACCTATTATTTCGTCATTTCTTATATTTCACCTTGTTTTCTGCCCTTTTCTTGCCTTTTCTCGAGAATTTTCTCTTCCTACAGATCGTTTCCAACCTTTTTTGTCCTGATTTCTTACATTTCTACCTGTTTTCTCTTCTTTTCTTGCCTTTTCTCGCCTATTTTCTCTTCGACAAATTCGTTTCCGGCCAATTTTCTGCGTATTTCTTACATTTCGCGTTGTGTTCTCTTCTCTTCTTGTGGTTTCTCGCCAAGTTTCACTTCCAGAAGATTGTTTAAAGCTTATTTCCTCTTGATTTCTTAGATTTCATCAATTTTCAAGTCTTTTCTTGCCTTTTCTCGCGTCTTTTCTTTTCCTGAAGATCGTTTCCGACCTGTTTTCTCCTGATTTCTTAGATTTCACCTGTTTTCTCTTCTTTTCTTGCCTTTTCTCGCCTATTTTCTCCTCGTGAAATTCGTTTCCGGCCTATTTTCTGCGTATTTCTGATATTTCGCGTTGTGTTCTCTTCTCTTCTTGTGGTTTCTCGCCAAGTTTCACTTCCAGAAGATTGTTTCAAGCTTATTTCATCTTGATTTCTTAGATTTCATCCCTTTTCCCGTCTATTTTTGCCTTTTCCGGCGAATTTGCTCTTCCTGTAGATCGTTTCCGACCTGATTTCTCCTGATTTCTTAGATTTCTCTTCTTTTCTTGCCTTTTCTCGTTTATTTTCTCTTCGTGAAATTCGTTTCCGGCCTATTTTTCTCCCTATTTCTTACATTTCACGTTGTGCTCTCTTCCAGAAGAATGTTTCAAGCCTATTGGCTCTGGATTCCTTAGATTTTCTCTTCTTTTCTTGCCTTTTCTTGCGAATTTTCTCTTCCTGAACATCGTTTCCCTTTTCTCTCGTCTTTTCTTTTCCTGAAGATCGTTTCCGACCTGTTTTCTCCTGATTTCTTAGATTTCGACCTGTTTTCTCTTGTTTTCTTGCCTTTTCTTGCGAATTTTCTCTTCCTAAAGAACGTTTCCGACCTGTTTTCTCCCGATTTCTTAGATTTCGACCTGGTTTCTCTTGTTTTCTTGCCTTTTTCCGTCTATTTTTGCCTGTTCTCGCGAATTTTCTCTTCCTGCAGATCTTTACGGCCTGTTTTTTCCTGATTAATTACATATCTACCTGTTTTCTCTTCTTGTCTTGCCTTTTCTCGCCTTTTCTCTCTTCGTGAAATTCGTTTCCGGCCATTTTTCTCCGTATTTCTTACATTTCGCGTTGTGTTCTCTTCTCTTCTTGTGGTTTCTCGCCCAGTTGCTGTTCCGGAAGATCATTTCAAGCTTATTTCCTCTTGATTTCTTAGATTTCATCCCTTTTCAAGTCTTTTCTTGCCTTTTCTCGCGTCTTTTCTTTACCTGAAGATCGTTTTCGACCTGTTTTCTCGTGATTTCTTACATTTCGCGTTGTGTTCTCTTCTCTTCTTGTGTTTTCTCGCCAAGTTTCTCTTCCAGAAGATCGTTTCAAGCGTATTTCATCTTGATTCCTTAGATTTTCTCTTCTTTTCTTGCCTTTTATAGCGTATTTTCCCTTCCTGAAGATCGTTTCTGACCTATTTTTTCGTCATTTCTTATATTTCACCTTGTTTTCTGTCCTTTTCTTCCCTTTTCTCGAGAATTTTCTCTTCCTAAAGATCGTTTCCAACCTTTTTTGTCCTGATTTCTTAGATTTCAACCTGTTTTCTCTTCTTTTCTTGCCTTTTCTGGCCCATTTTCTCTTCGTGAAATCGTATCCGTCCAATTATCTGCGTATTTCTTACATTTCGCGTTGTGTTCTCTTCTCTTCTTGTGGTTTCTCGCCAAGTTACTCTTCCAGAAGATTGTTTAAAGCTTATTTCCTCTTGATTTCTTAGATTTTGTCAATTATCAAGTCTTTTTTGCCTGTTCTAGCGGATTTTCTCTTCCTGAAGATCGTTTCCGACCTGTTTTCTCCCGATTTCTTAGATTTCGACCTAGTTTCTCTTGTTTTCTTGCCTTTTTCCGTCTATTTTTGCCTTTTCTCGCGAATTTTCTCTTCCTGCAGATCTTTACGGCCTGTTTTCTCCTGATTTCTTACATATCTACCTGTTTTCTCTTCTTGTCTTGCCTTTTCTCGCCTTTTTTCTCTTCGTGAAATTCGTTTCCGGCCAATTTTCTGCGTATTTCTTACATTTCGCGTTGTGTTCTCTTCTCTTCTTGTGGTTTCTCGCCAAGTTTCACTTTCAGAAGATTGTTTCAAGCTTATTTCCTCTTGATTTCTTAGATTTCATCAATTTTCAAGTCTTTTCTTGCCTTTTCTCGCGTCTTTTCTTTTCCTGAAGATCGTTTCCGACCTGTTTTCTCCTGATTTCTTAGATTTCACCTGTTTTCTCTTCTTTTCTTGCCTTTTCTCGCCTATTTTCTCCTCGTGAAATTCGTTTCCGGCCTATTTTCTGCGTATTTCTGATATTTCGCGTTGTGTTCTCTTCTCTTCTTGTGGTTTCTCGCCAAGTTTCACTTCCAGAAGATTGTTTCAAGCTTATTTCATCTTGATTTCTTAGATTTCATCCCTTTTCCCGTCTATTTTTGCCTTTTCCGGCGAATTTTCTCTTCCTGTAGATCGTTTCCGACCTGATTTCTCCTGATTTCTTAGATTTCTCTTCTTTTCTTGCCTTTTCTCGTTTATTTTCTCTTCGTGAAATTCGTTTCCGGCCTATTTTTCTCCCTATTTCTTACATTTCACGTTGTGCTCTCTTCCAGAAGAATGTTTCAAGCCTATTGGCTCTTGATTCCTTAGATTTTCTCTTCTTTTCTTGCCTTTTCTTGCGTATTTTCTCTTCTTGAAGATCGTTTTCGACCTCTTTTCTCCCTATTTCTTACATTTCGCGTTGTGTTCCCATCTCTTCTTGTGGTTTCTCGCCCAGTTGCTCTTCCAGAATATCGTTTCAAGCTTTTTTCCTCTTGATTTCTGACATTTGATCCCTTTTCACGTCTGTTTTTATTTTGCCTTTAGACTCAGAGGGACGTCAGTGTATCGCGTGTAGGACTCCGATGTCCAGTCTCCTTGGCTCTTAATCACTTGCGGTGGCAGCCCACAGTTATTTCGTCATTTCTTATATTTCACCTTGTTTTCTGCCCTTTTCTTGCCTTTTCTCGAGAATTTTCTCTTCCTACAGATCGTTTCCAACCTTTTTTGTCCTGATTTCTTACATTTCTACCTGTTTTCTCTTCTTGTCTTGCCTTTTCTCGCCTTTTCTCTCTTCGTGAAATTCGTTTCCGGCCATTTTTCTCCGTATTTCTTACATTTCGCGTTGTGTTCTCTTCTCTTCTTGTGGTTTCTCGCCAAGTTGCTGTTCCGGAAGATCATTTCAAGCTTATTTCCTCTTGATTTCTTAGATTTCATCCCTTTTCAAGTCTTTTCTTGCCTTTTCTCGCGTCTTTTCTTTACCTGAAGATCGTTTTCGACCTGTTTTCTCGTGATTTCTTACATTTCGCGTTGTGTTCTCTTCTCTTCTTGTGTTTTCTCGCCAAGTTTCTCTTCCAGAAGATCGTTTCAAGCGTATTTCATCTTGATTCCTTAGATTTTCTCTTCTTTTCTTGCCTTTTATCGCGTATTTTCCCTTCCTGAAGATCGTTTCTGACCTATTTTTTCGTCATTTCTTATATTTCACCTTGTTTTCTGTCCTTTTCTTCCCTTTTCTCGAGAATTTTCTCTTCCTAAAGATCGTTTCCAACCTTTTTTGTCCTGATTTTTTAGATTTCAACCTGTTTTATCTTCTTTTCTTGCCTTTTCCCGTCTATTTTTGCCTGTTCTCGCGAATTTTCTCTTCCTGCAGATCTTTACGGCCTGTTTTTTCCTGATTAATTACATATCTACCTGTTTTCTCTTCTTGTCTTGCCTTTTCTCGCCTTTTCTCTCTTCGTGAAATTCGTTTCCGGCCATTTTTCTCCGTATTTCTTACATTTCGCGTTGTGTTCTCTTCTCTTCTTGTGGTTTCTCGCCCAGTTGCTGTTCCGGAAGATCATTTCAAGCTTATTTCCTCTTGATTTCTTAGATTTCATCCCTTTTCAAGTCTTTTCTTGCCTTTTCTCGCGTCTTTTCTTTACCTGAAGATCGTTTTCGACCTGTTTTCTCGTGATTTCTTACATTTCGCGTTGTGTTCTCTTCTCTTCTTGTGTTTTCTCGCCAAGTTTCTCTTCCAGAAGATCGTTTCAAGCGTATTTCATCTTGATTCCTTAGATTTTCTCTTCTTTTCTTGCCTTTTATAGCGTATTTTCCCTTCCTGAAGATCGTTTCTGACCTATTTTTTCGTCATTTCTTATATTTCACCTTGTTTTCTGTCCTTTTCTTCCCTTTTCTCGAGAATTTTCTCTTCCTAAAGATCGTTTCCAACCTTTTTTGTCCTGATTTCTTAGATTTCAACCTGTTTTCTCTTCTTTTCTTGCCTTTTCTGGCCCATTTTCTCTTCGTGAAATCGTATCCGTCCAATTATCTGCGTATTTCTTACATTTCGCGTTGTGTTCTCTTCTCTTCTTGTGGTTTCTCGCCAAGTTACTCTTCCAGAAGATTGTTTAAAGCTTATTTCCTCTTGATTTCTTAGATTTTGTCAATTATCAAGTCTTTTTTGCCTGTTCTAGCGGATTTTCTCTTCCTGAAGATCGTTTCCGACCTGTTTTCTCCCGATTTCTTAGATTTCGACCTAGTTTCTCTTGTTTTCTTGCCTTTTTCCGTCTATTTTTGCCTTTTCTCGCGAATTTTCTCTTCCTGCAGATCTTTACGGCCTGTTTTCTCCTGATTTCTTACATATCTACCTGTTTTCTCTTCTTGTCTTGCCTTTTCTCGCCTTTTTTCTCTTCGTGAAATTCGTTTCCGGCCAATTTTCTGCGTATTTCTTACATTTCGCGTTGTGTTCTCTTCTCTTCTTGTGGTTTCTCGCCAAGTTTCACTTTCAGAAGATTGTTTCAAGCTTATTTCCTCTTGATTTCTTAGATTTCATCAATTTTCAAGTCTTTTCTTGCCTTTTCTCGCGTCTTTTCTTTTCCTGAAGATCGTTTCCGACCTGTTTTCTCCTGATTTCTTAGATTTCACCTGTTTTCTCTTCTTTTCTTGCCTTTTCTCGCCTATTTTCTCCTCGTGAAATTCGTTTCCGGCCTATTTTCTGCGTATTTCTGATATTTCGCGTTGTGTTCTCTTCTCTTCTTGTGGTTTCTCGCCAAGTTTCACTTCCAGAAGATTGTTTCAAGCTTATTTCATCTTGATTTCTTAGATTTCATCCCTTTTCCCGTCTATTTTTGCCTTTTCCGGCGAATTTTCTCTTCCTGTAGATCGTTTCCGACCTGATTTCTCCTGATTTCTTAGATTTCTCTTCTTTACTTGCCTTTTCTCGTTTATTTTCTCTTCGTGAAATTCGTTTCCGGCCTATTTTTCTCCCTATTTCTTACATTTCACGTTGTGCTCTCTTCCAGAAGAATGTTTCAAGCCTATTGGCTCTTGATTCCTTAGATTTTCTCTTCTTTTCTTGCCTTTTCTTGCGTATTTTCTCTTCTTGAAGATCGTTTTCGACCTCTTTTCTCCCTATTTCTTACATTTCGCGTTGTGTTCCCATCTCTTCTTGTGGTTTCTCGCCCAGTTGCTCTTCCAGAATATCGTTTCAAGCTTTTTTCCTCTTGATTTCTGACATTTGATCCCTTTTCACGTCTGTTTTTATTTTGCCTTTAGACTCAGAGGGACGTCAGTGTATCGCGTGTAGGACTCCGATGTCCAGTCTCCTTGGCTCTTAATCACTTGCGGTGGCAGCCCACAGTTATTTCGTCATTTCTTATATTTCACCTTGTTTTCTGCCCTTTTCTTGCCTTTTCTCGAGAATTTTCTCTTCCTACAGATCGTTTCCAACCTTTTTTGTCCTGATTTCTTACATTTCTACCTGTTTTCTCTTCTTGTCTTGCCTTTTCTCGCCTTTTCTCTCTTCGTGAAATTCGTTTCCGGCCATTTTTCTCCGTATTTCTTACATTTCGCGTTGTGTTCTCTTCTCTTCTTGTGGTTTCTCGCCAAGTTGCTGTTCCGGAAGATCATTTCAAGCTTATTTCCTCTTGATTTCTTAGATTTCATCCCTTTTCAAGTCTTTTCTTGCCTTTTCTCGCGTCTTTTCTTTACCTGAAGATCGTTTTCGACCTGTTTTCTCGTGATTTCTTACATTTCGCGTTGTGTTCTCTTCTCTTCTTGTGTTTTCTCGCCAAGTTTCTCTTCCAGAAGATCGTTTCAAGCGTATTTCATCTTGATTCCTTAGATTTTCTCTTCTTTTCTTGCCTTTTATCGCGTATTTTCCCTTCCTGAAGATCGTTTCTGACCTATTTTTTCGTCATTTCTTATATTTCACCTTGTTTTCTGTCCTTTTCTTCCCTTTTCTCGAGAATTTTCTCTTCCTAAAGATCGTTTCCAACCTTTTTTGTCCTGATTTTTTAGATTTCAACCTGTTTTATCTTCTTTTCTTGCCTTTTCCCGTCTATTTTTGCCTTTTCTCGCGAATTTTCTCTTCCTGCAGATCTTCTACGGCCTGTTTTCTCCTGATTTCTTACATTTCCACCTGTTTTCTCTTCTTTTCTTGCCTTTTCTCGCCTATTTTCTCTTCGTGAAATTCATTTCAAACCTATTGTTCTCCCTATTTCTTACATTTCGCGTTGTGATCTCTTCCAGAAGAACGTTTCAAGCTTATTTCCTCTTGATTCCTTAGATTTTCTCTTCTTTTCTTTCCTTTTATAGCGTATTTTCCCTTCCTGAAGATCGTTTCTGACCTATTATTTCGTCATTTAAAACTTATAGCGTTCTAGTCTCTAGCCGTTATGGCTGGCAAGACGAATGAGAGAGTGGTTTGGGTACAAATGTTTATTGCCTGACTGCTGAACACATTATGCATAAAACAAACATACTTTAAGAAACTGTCCACTAACCAGACTAACATATTCAACATAAAACTGTACTTGTAAACAATTAAACAGGGAAGGGGAAGGGGGATGGAGGTGGGTCTCTGGAAGCGCTTGCTTGACCAGTGCTTGCTTTGCATTTGTGAGGGGAAGCTTGGAAGAGCCTTGTTATGTACCGTCCGACTTAATCCCTGCACGACTCAACGGCCAATAGAACACAGGCATGACAGAAGGTACTCTGGGGCGAGCTCCGCCCCCGAGTTACTGAGTGTGTGCTTCGCTCCCGCCTTGCATGACGGCACGCTGTAAGCCGAGACGCTCTGTCTACATCTCCGTCTGGCACGCTCCGTCGCTGTCAAGTCGAGTAGCGTGGGGGATTAAGGGGGAAAAGGGGCAGCGCATCACCAGAGTTTTAAAATCAAATAACACTTTATTTTTTAATTAAAACTTATAGCGTTCTAGTCTCTAGCCGTTATGGCTGGCAAGACGAATGAGAGAGTGGTTTGGGTACAAATGTTTATTGCCTGACTGCTGAACACATTATGCATAAAACAAACATACTTTAAGAAACTGTCCAAATACCCAAACCACGAAGTGTTACTTGTAGTAGTTAGGACAAGGCGTTTTGAACGTTTGATCCCATGGTTTTTGCACAATCCAGGCGTAGACTCAGAGGGACGTCAGTGTATCGCGTGTAGGACTCCGATGTCCAGTCTCCTTGGCTCTTAATCACTTGCGGTGGCAGCCCACAGTTATTTCGTCATTTCTTATATTTCACCTTGTTTTCTGCCCTTTTCTTGCCTTTTCTCGAGAATTTTCTCTTCCTACAGATCGTTTCCAACCTTTTTTGTCCTGATTTCTTACATTTCTACCTGTTTTCTCTTCTTTTCTTGCCTTTTCTCGCCTATTTTCTCTTCGACAAATTCGTTTCCGGCCAATTTTCTGCACATTTCTTACATTTCGCGTTGTGTTCTCTTCTCTTCTTGTGGTTTCTCGCCAAGTTTCACTTCCAGAAGATTGTTTAAAGCTTATTTCCTCTTGATTTCTTAGATTTCATCAATTTTCAAGTCTTTTCTTGCCTTTTCTCGCGTCTTTTCTTTTCCTGAAGATCGTTTCCGACCTGTTTTCTCCTGATTTCTTAGATTTCACCTGTTTTCTCTTCTTTTCTTGCCTTTTCTCGCCTATTTTCTCCTCGTGAAATTCGTTTCCGGCCTATTTTCTGCGTATTTCTGATATTTCGCGTTGTGTTCTCTTCTCTTCTTGTGGTTTCTCGCCAAGTTTCACTTCCAGAAGATTGTTTCAAGCTTATTTCATCTTGATTTCTTAGATTTCATCCCTTTTTCCGTCTATTTTTGCCTTTTCCGGCGAATTTGCTCTTCCTGTAGATCGTTTGCGACCTGATTTCTCCTGATTTCTTAGATTTCTCTTCTTTTCTTGCCTTTTCTCGTTTATTTTCTCTTCGTGAAATTCGTTTCCGGCCTATTTTTCTCCCTATTTCTTACATTTCACGTTGTGCTCTCTTCCAGAAGAATGTTTCAAGCCTATTGGCTCTTGATTCCTTAGATTTTCTCTTCTTTTCTTGCCTTTTCTTGCGAATTTTCTCTTCCTGAACATCGTTTCCCTTTTCTCTCGTCTTTTCTTTTCCTGAAGATCGTTTCCGACCTGTTTTCTCCTGATTTCTTAGATTTCGACCTGTTTTCTCTTGTTTTCTTGCCTTTTCTTGCGAATTTTCTCTTCCTAAAGAACGTTTCCGACCTGTTTTCTCCCGATTTCTTAGATTTCGACCTGGTTTCTCTTGTTTTCTTGCCTTTTTCCGTCTATTTTTGCCTGTTCTCGCGAATTTTCTCTTCCTGCAGATCTTTACGGCCTGTTTTTTCCTGATTAATTACATATCTACCTGTTTTCTCTTCTTTTCTTGCCTTTTCTCGCCTTTTCTCTCTTCGTGAAATTCGTTTCCGGCCATTTTTCTCCGTATTTCTTACATTTCGCGTTGTGTTCTCTTCTCTTCTTGTGGTTTCTCGCCAAGTTGCTGTTCCGGAAGATCATTTCAAGCTTATTTCCTCTTGATTTCTTAGATTTCATCCCTTTTCAAGTCTTTTCTTGCCTTTTCTCGCGTCTTTTCTTTACCTGAAGATCGTTTTCGACCTGTTTTCTCGTGATTTCTTACATTTCGCGTTGTGTTCTCTTCTCTTCTTGTGTTTTCTCGCCAAGTTTCTCTTCCAGAAGATCGTTTCAAGCGTATTTCATCTTGATTCCTTAGATTTTCTCTTCTTTTCTTGCCTTTTATCGCGTATTTTCCCTCCCTGAAGATCGTTTCTGACCTATTTTTTCGTCATTTCTTATATTTCACCTTGTTTTCTGTCCTTTTCTTCCCTTTTCTCGAGAATTTTCTCTTCCTAAAGATCGTTTCCAACCTTTTTTGTCCTGATTTCTTAGATTTCAACCTGTTTTCTCTTCTTTTCTTGCCTTTTCTGGCCCATTTTCTCTTCGTGAAATCGTATCCGTCCAATTATCTGCGTATTTCTTACATTTCGCGTTGTGTTCTCTTCTCTTCTTGTGGTTTCTCGCCAAGTTACTCTTCCAGAAGATTGTTTAAAGCTTATTTCCTCTTGATTTCTTAGATTTTGTCAATTATCAAGTCTTTTTTGCCTGTTCTAGCGGATTTTCTCTTCCTGAAGATCGTTTCCGACCTGTTATCTCCCGATTTCTTAGATTTCGACCTAGTTTCTCTTGTTTTCTTGCCTTTTTCCGTCTATTTTTGCCTTTTCTCGCGAATTTTCTCTTCCTGCAGATCTTTACGGCCTGTTTTTTCCTGATTTCTTACATATCTACCTGTTTTTTCTTCTTGTCTTGCCTTTTCTCGCCTTTTTTCTCTTCGTGAAATTCGTTTCCGGCCAATTTTCTGCGTATTTCTTACATTTCGCGTTGTGTTCTCTTCTCTTCTTGTGGTTTCTCGCCAAGTTTCACTTCCAGAAGATTGTTTCAAGCTTATTTCCTCTTGATTTCTTAGATTTCATCAATTTTCAAGTCTTTTCTTGCCTTTTCTCGCGTCTTTTCTTTTCCTGAAGATCGTTTCCGACCTGTTTTCTCCTGATTTCTTAGATTTCACCTGTTTTCTCTTCTTTTCTTGCCTTTTCTCGCCTATTTTCTCCTCGTGAAATTCGTTTCCGGCCTATTTTCTGCGTATTTCTGATATTTCGCGTTGTGTTCTCTTCTCTTCTTGTGGTTTCTCGCCAAGTTTCACTTCCAGAAGATTGTTTCAAGCTTATTTCATCTTGATTTCTTAGATTTCATCCCTTTTCCCGTCTATTTTTGCCTTTTCCGGCGAATTTTCTCTTCCTGTAGATCGTTTCCGACCTGATTTCTCCTGATTTCTTAGATTTCTCTTCTTTTCTTGCCTTTTCTCGTTTATTTTCTCTTCGTGAAATTCGTTTCCGGCCTATTTTTCTCCCTATTTCTTACATTTCACGTTGTGCTCTCTTCCAGAAGAATGTTTCAAGCCTATTGGCTCTTGATTCCTTAGATTTTCTCTTCTTTTCTTGCCTTTTCTTGCGAATTTTCTCTTCCTGAACATCGTTTCCCTTTTCTCTCGTCTTTTCTTTTCCTGAAGATCGTTTCCGACCTGTTTTCTCCTGATTTCTTAGATTTCGACCTGTTTTCTCTTGTTTTCTTGCCTTTTCTTGCGAATTTTCTCTTCCTAAAGAACGTTTCCGACCTGTTTTCTCCCGATTTCTTAGATTTCGACCTGGTTTCTCTTGTTTTCTTGCCTTTTTCCGTCTATTTTTGCCTGTTCTCGCGAATTTTCTCTTCCTGCAGATCTTTACGGCCTGTTTTTTCCTGATTAATTACATATCTACCTGTTTTCTCTTCTTTTCTTGCCTTTTCTCGCCTTTTCTCTCTTCGTGAAATTCGTTTCCGGCCATTTTTCTCCGTATTTCTTACATTTCGCGTTGTGTTCTCTTCTCTTCTTGTGGTTTCTCGCCAAGTTGCTGTTCCGGAAGATCATTTCAAGCTTATTTCCTCTTGATTTCTTAGATTTCATCCCTTTTCAAGTCTTTTCTTGCCTTTTCTCGCGTCTTTTCTTTACCTGAAGATCGTTTTCGACCTGTTTTCTCGTGATTTCTTACATTTCGCGTTGTGTTCTCTTCTCTTCTTGTGTTTTCTTGCCAAGTTTCTCTTCCAGAAGATCGTTTCAAGCGTATTTCATCTTGATTCCTTAGATTTTCTCTTCTTTTCTTGCCTTTTATCGCGTATTTTCCCTTCCTGAAGATCGTTTCTGACCTATTTTTTCGTCATTTCTTATATTTCACCTTGTTTTCTGTCCTTTTCTTCCCTTTTCTCGAGAATTTTCTCTTCCTAAAGATCGTTTCCAACCTTTTTTGTCCTGATTTTTTAGATTTCAACCTGTTTTCTCTTCTTTTCTTGCCTTTTCTGGCCCATTTTCTCTTCGTGAAATCGTATCCGTCCAATTATCTGCGTATTTCTTACATTTCGCGTTGTGTTCTCTTCTCTTCTTGTGGTTTCTCGCCAAGTTACTCTTCCAGAAGATTGTTTAAAGCTTATTTCCTCTTGATTTCTTAGATTTTGTCAATTATCAAGTCTTTTTTGCCTGTTCTAGCGGATTTTCTCTTCCTGAAGATCGTTTCCGACCTGTTATCTCCCGATTTCTTAGATTTCGACCTAGTTTCTCTTGTTTTCTTGCCTTTTTCCGTCTATTTTTGCCTTTTCTCGCGAATTTTCTCTTCCTGCAGATCTTTACGGCCTGTTTTTTCCTGATTTCTTACATATCTACCTGTTTTTTCTTCTTGTCTTGCCTTTTCTCGCCTTTTTTCTCTTCGTGAAATTCGTTTCCGGCCAATTTTCTGCGTATTTCTTACATTTCGCGTTGTGTTCTCTTCTCTTCTTGTGGTTTCTCGCCAAGTTTCACTTCCAGAAGATTGTTTCAAGCTTATTTCCTCTTGATTTCTTAGATTTCATCAATTTTCAAGTCTTTTCTTGCCTTTTCTCGCGTCTTTTCTTTTCCTGAAGATCGTTTCCGACCTGTTTTCTCCTGATTTCTTAGATTTCACCTGTTTTCTCTTCTTTTCTTGCCTTTTCTCGCCTATTTTCTCCTCGTGAAATTCGTTTCCGGCCTATTTTCTGCGTATTTCTGATATTTCGCGTTGTGTTCTCTTCTCTTCTTGTGGTTTCTCGCCAAGTTTCACTTCCAGAAGATTGTTTCAAGCTTATTTCATCTTGATTTCTTAGATTTCATCCCTTTTCCCGTCTATTTTTGCCTTTTCCGGCGAATTTTCTCTTCCTGCAGATCGTTTCCGACCTGATTTCTCCTGATTTCTTAGATTTCTCTTCTTTTCTTGCCTTTTCTCGTTTATTTTCTCTTCGTGAAATTCGTTTCCGGCCTATTTTTCTCGGTCCCACATCGGACATCATTGAGAAATTTCCGGCCGACAGACCCCGGCTACGCAGCGACGCGGCACCAGCTACCCTGAATGACCTTCCACGCCTTAACACAGAGACGATGACAGCCATGCTGGACTCCCTCGTGGACAAGCCGCAGACCCCGGACGACGACCCATGGCAGACCGGGAGAACCCCAGATAACACGCGACCATTATTTGTCCAAGATTTCTGTGGATCCTTCCTGGGGAGTCAGGGCACAGAGACAGTGTTATCGTCGAACGGTGATGCGAAAGTGATCGTGACGAGCGCGGCGAAACGCGTGAGGCCTGAGGACACCACGTGGCAGCAGTGGGTGAAAGGCCACGCCCGCATCTTTAGCGCCCTAAAGCGCTCAGGACAGTTGGAGACGGAAGACGAGCGTGATCGCTACAATCTCTACGGCATAAAGTTTGGAGATATGTGCGAGTATTACCCGCTAGCCAACTGTATGAGGTATGATTTCGAATACCGGCAACGGGTGGCGTCGGGGCAAATCCGTTGGGGAGACGACGATACGTATCTCCTAGGCATATGTTGCTTCTCGTCTCGCGCCCAATCAACATCCACCCGGAAGCAGCACGCTAGACCCAGGGTGGAAGCTCCAAGGGCCCCGAACGGCACGGAAATTTGTCGCAACTTTAATTCGCGCCGGGGTTGCAGTCTACTAAACTGCCGATTCATGCATGCGTGCCTGAAATGTTTCCAGAACCACCCCGAGATTGCTCACAGAGACTAGCGGCACGCCGTCTCTAGCCCACTGTCTGACCGGCTCGACGAATGGGAACGACAACTTGAAACGGATAAGGACAAGGTATTTATTCTCAACGGATTACGTAATGGGTTCGATATCGTTAACGTTCGCACGGAAAATATTCAGTGTGCCGAAGCCCCCAACAGCCGCGTGGCTGAGCGACAATATCGTGATGAGGTAGAGAGCGAAATAAAGAAGGAAATTGCCCTGGGTCGCTATAAAGTAGTGGTAGAAAAACCGGCCATTGTCTCCCCGCTCTCCGCCATACCCAAAGAAAACGGTGAAATCAGGCTAATTCACGATTGCTCGCAACCAGAAGGCCTTTCTGTCAACTCCCACGCCACCCCCGACAAACATGTTTTTACATCCGTGGACATCGCTGCCGATATGGTCAGTAGAAACTCGTTTATGGCAAAAGTGGACCTTAAATCAGCTTATCGGCAGGTCCCGCTCAGCGAAGCGTCCCAACGTCTAACGGGCTTAAAGTGGAAATTTAAGGGTGATAAACATCACACATACCTTGTAGATACCCGCTTGCCCTTCGGGGCTTCATTAAGCGTTGGTATTTTCCATCGTATTACTCAGAGTGTCTGCCGCATGCTTAAAAAACAAGGTATAAAAGCAATAATTTGCTACCTCGATGACTTTTTTATTACCGCTGATACATTTGACGACACGCTCAAGGCAATGCAATGCTTGATACGGCTCCTCCGGTCGCTTGGTTTCGCAATCAACTGGGAGAAATGCATCTCCCCTACGCGCAGACTAACGTTTCTCGGAGTGACTATCGACTCCACCGACTGCACGCTGTCAATTCCCACGGATAAGCTATGCGAAGTCCAAACCCTTCTCTCCCACTACGCAAGTCCCGACAACAGACGGCTCTCAAAACGCGACCTCCAGAGCCTGCTGGGGAAACTGAACTGGGTCGGACGTGTTGTCAGTGTCATACGTCCGGCCATGCGTCGTCTAATCGTGCTTATGACGTCACTACGTCGCCCTAACCACCGCACCCGTATCACTACGGACACTCGCCGAGACTTACTACTGCTTAATGTGCTTTGCGCCTCATTCAACGGTACATCTCGCTTTTCCTCCCAAAGGGATGTGCCCGATCGCGCCTTTCACATTGCCACAGACGCAAGCCCGACTGCTGCAGGCGCAGCGGTCGTTTGCCACAATAGAGCCATAGACTGGCTCTATTGCAACTTCGCCACGGATATGCCCGCCATCAATGATTGCGACATAAATACGAAAGAACTAGCTGCTGTTCTTTTGGCGCTGCGCCGCTGGGCACCGTTCTGCGCTTCTAAGACGGTTCAACTATATTCGGATAATAAAGCAACCCTTTATGCCCTTAACCGAGGAAGAATTAGAAACACTATTGCGTCCGATGTTTTATGCGAAATACTAATATTATGCGTTAAGTTTGACATTAAAATATGTGCCGCCTACGTAAACACGAAACTTAATAAGCTCCCGGATGCCATTTCGCGACTATCCAGCCTTCCGCATGCCACGTATGCATTCGGCCACGTCCCGCTCGCTGACCTCCGGCACCACATGTCACCAATTGCTATGCGTCGTTTGTTCCAGGAGTGGTACGGGAGACACAAATTTTGGACAACGAAGTGGCCCAGTTCCGCCGAGCAGCCCTAGCAGAAAGCACTCGTGAAACGTACTCGGCTCAGCTGAAGTCTTACCTGGCCTTCTGCCAAGCCTTTAGGATGCGCCCAGCCCCCGCAGAAACTACGACCGTGCTCCGTTACGCGTGTTTTCTCAGCCGATCCCTGAAACCCCAGTCCGTGAGATGCTATCTCGCTGCAGTTCGCCTACTCCACTTGGAGCTGGGTTACACGAACCCCATTGAGAATAACCACTTCGTGAAGACGCTATTGAAAGGAATCGACACGCAGAAAGGTACGCCACCCCGACAGAAACTACCGCTCTCGCTGGATATCTTGCAGCGCGTCCGAGGAGTTCTCGACCTCTCGCAACCATTAGAGGCCTGCTTCTGGGCTGCTTGTCTCATGGGCTTCTTTACCTTTCTGCGCAAGTCCTCGCTGCTATCCCGTACCCAGACTAGCCACGACTGTAGAACTGACCTCTGCCGTGATGACGTAACGCTGTGTGCAGATGGCGCCCTAGTTCACGTAAAACGCACCAAAACACTTCGCAACTTTTCACGAGCCCTCGTCATCCCAATCCCAGAGGTAGAGCAGTCTACAGTATGCCCCACTGCAGCGTTAAAAACACCACCTCCGCCTTTCGCCCGCACATGGTAAAGCGGCGCTTTTCTCCTACAGAACCCCGGACTCCACCGTCCCTCTCTCCCACGCAGCGTTCTCGTCGATGCTGAAATGCAAACTGCGTGCTGTTGGGCTAGATGACTCAGCCTACAGCGGCCATAGCCTACGACGAGCCGGGGCTACCTTTGCTCTTGCCTGTGGGCTGCCACCGCAAGTGATTAAGAGCCAAGGAGACTGGACATCGGAGTCCTACACGCGATACACTGACGTGCCTCTGAGTCTACGCCTGGATTGTGCAAAAACCATGGGATCAAACGTTCAAAACGCCTTGTCCTAACTACTACAAGTAACACTTCGTGGTTTGGGTATTTGGACAGTTTCTTAAAGTATGTTTGTTTTATGCATAATGTGTTCAGCAGTCAGGCAATAAACATTTGTACCCAAACCACTCTCTCATTCGTCTTGCCAGCCATAACGGCTAGAGACTAGAACGCTATAAGTTTTAATTAAAAAATAAAGTGTTATTTGATTTTAAAACTCTGGTGATGCGCTGCCCCTTTTCCCCCTTAATCCCCCACGCTACTCGATTTGACAGCGACGGAGCGTGCCAGACGGAGATGTAGACAGAGCGTCTCGGCTTACAGCGTGCCGTCATGCAAGGCGGGAGCGAAGCACGCACTCAGTAACTCGGGGGCGGAGCTCGCCCCAGAGTACCTTCTGTCATGCCTGTGTTCTATTGGCCGTTGAGTCGTGCAGGGATTAAGTCGGACGGTACATAACAAGGCTCTTCCAAGCTTCTCCTCACAAATGCAAAGCAAGCACTGGTCAAGCAAGCGCTTCCAGAGACCCACCTCCATCCCCCTTCCCCTTCCCTGTTTAATTGTTTACAAGTACAGTTTTATGTTGAATATGTTAGTCTGGTTAGTGGACAGTTTCTTAATTAAAAAATAAAGTGTTATTTGATTTTAAAACTCTGGTGATGCGCTGCCCCTTTTTTAAAAAATAAAGTGTTATTTGATTTTAAAACTCTGGTGATGCGCTGCCCCTTTTCCCCCTTAATCCCCCACGCTACTCGACTTGACAGCGACGGAGCGTGCCAGACGGAGATGTAGACAGAGCGTCTCGGCTTACAGCGTGCCGTCATGCAAGGCGGGAGCGAAGCACACACTCTGTAACTCGGGGGCGGAGCTCGCCCCAGAGTACCTTCTGTCATGCCTGTGTTCTATTGGCCGTTGAGTCGTGCAGGGATTAAGTCGGACGGTACATAACAAGGCTCTTCCAAGCAATTAAGATCTTGCATGAGCAGTGCCGTCTGAATAGGGCATTAATTGCAATTACGGCCAAGCAGTGAGCCCCCTATAACTGAAAAAAAAGAGTGAGAGAGCAAGGAAACAAAAATATGAATAAGGATAAAGTCGACAGTGCAATTAAAGAATTGAAAGAATGGGCTGCGTCGAGAAACCTTCTCGAATCCACTGTCGACGCTCTCCTGAGCGAGGAATTCTTTTCCATCGACAGTGTACTGCACATTGACAAGGTCGTCATTAAGGCGCTAAAACTCTCGCTCGGCCAGGAGAGAATGCTGCTAGCGGCCGTCGCAGACCTTAAGGACGCAAAGTCCGACAGTGCGAGTTCCCGTACCGGTCCCACATCGGACATCATTGAGAAATTTCCGGCCGACAGACCCCGGCTACGCAGCGACGCGGCACCAGCTACCCTGAATGACCTTCCACGCCTTAACACAGAGACGATGACAGCCATGCTGGACTCCCTCGTGGACAAGCCGCAGACCCCGGACGACGACCCATGGCAGACCGGGAGAACCCCAGGTAACACGCGACCATTATTTGTCCAAGATTTCTGTGGATCCTTCCTGGGGAGTCAGGGCACAGAGACAGTGTTATCGTCGAACGGTGATGCGAAAGTGATCGTGACGAGCGCGGCGAAACGCGTGAGGCCTGAGGACACCACGTGGCAGCAGTGGGTGAAAGGCCACGCCCGCATCTTTAGCGCCCTAAAGCGCTCAGGACAGTTGGAGACGGAAGACGAGCGTGATCGCTACAATCTCTACGGCATAAAGTTTGGAGATATGTGCGAGTATTACCCGCTAGCCAACTGTATGAGGTATGATTTCGAATACCGGCAACGGGTGGCGTCGGGGCAAATCCGTTGGGGAGACGACGATACGTATCTCCTAGGCATATGTTGCTTCTCGTCTCGCGCCCAATCAACATCCACCCGGAAGCAGCACGCTAGACCCAGGGTGGAAGCTCCAAGGGCCCCGAACGGCACGGAAATTTGTCGCAACTTTAATTCGCGCCGGGGTTGCAGTCTACTGAACTGCCGATTCATGCATGCCTGCCTGAAATGTTTCCAGAACCACCCCGAGATTGCTCACAGAGACTAGCAGCACGCCGTCTCTAGCCCACTGTCTGACCGGCTCGACGAATGGGAACGACAACTTGAAACGGATAAGGACAAGGTATTTATTCTCAACGGATTACGTAATGGGTTCGATATCGTTAACGTTCGCACGGAAGATATTCAGTGTGCCGAAGCCCCCAACAGCCGCGTGGCTGAGCGACAATATCGTGATGAGGTAGAGAGCGAAATAAAGAAGGAAATTGCCCTGGGTCGCTATAAAGTAGTGGTAGAAAAACCGGCCATTGTCTCCCCGCTCTCCGCCATACCCAAAGAAAACGGTGAAATCAGGCTAATTCACGATTGCTCGCAACCAGAAGGCCTTTCTGTCAACTCCCACGCCACCCCCGACAAACATGTTTTTACATCCGTGGACATCGCTGCCGATATGGTCAGTAGAAACTCGTTTATGGCAAAAGTGGACCTTAAATCAGCTTATCGGCAGGTCCCGCTCAGCGAAGCGTCCCAACGTCTAACGGGCTTAAAGTGGAAATTTAAGGGTAATAAACATCACACATACCTTGTAGATACCCGCTTGCCCTTCGGGGCTTCATTAAGCGTTGGTATTTTCCATCGTATTACTCAGAGTGTCTGCCGCATGCTTAAAAAACAAGGTATAAAAGCAATAATTTGCTACCTCGATGACTTTTTTATTACCGCTGATACATTTGACGACACGCTCAAGGCAATGCAATGCTTGATACGGCTCCTCCGGTCGCTTGGTTTCGCAATCAACTGGGAGAAATGCATCTCCCCTACGCGCAGACTAACGTTTCTCGGAGTGACTATCGACTCCACCGACTGCACGCTGTCAATTCCCACGGATAAGCTATGCGAAGTCCAAACCCTTCTCTCCCACTACGCAAGTCCCGACAACAGACGGCTCTCAAAACGCGACCTCCAGAGCCTGCTGGGGAAACTGAACTGGGTCGGACGTGTTGTCAGTGTCATACGTCCGGCCATGCGTCGTCTAATCGTGCTTATGACGTCACTACGTCGCCCTAACCACCGCACCCGTATCACTACGGACACTCGCCGAGACTTACTACTGCTTAATGTGCTTTGCGCCTCATTCAACGGTACATCTCGCTTTTCCTCCCAAAGGGATGTGCCCGATCGCGCCTTTCACATTGCCACAGACGCAAGCCCGACTGCTGCAGGCGCAGCGGTCGTTTGCCACAATAGAGCCATAGACTGGCTCTATTGCAACTTCGCAACGGATATGCCCGCCATCAATGATTGCGACATAAATACGAAAGAACTAGCTGCTGTTCTTTTGGCGCTGCGCCGCTGGGCACCGTTCTGCGCTTCTAAGACAGTTCAACTATATTCGGATAATAAAGCAACCCTTTATGCCCTTAACCGAGGAAGAATTAGAAACACTATTGCGTCCGATGTTTTATGCGAAATACTAATATTATGCGTTAAGTTTGACATTAAAATATGTGCCGCCTACGTAAACACGAAACTTAATAAGCTCCCGGATGCCATTTCGCGACTATCCAGCCTTCCACATGCCACGTATGCATTCGGCCACGTCCCGCTCGCTGACCTCCGGCACCACATGTCACCAATTGCTATGCGTCGTTTGTTCCAGGAGTGGTACGGGAGACACAAATTTTGGACAACGAAGTGGCCCAATTCCGCAGAGCAGCCCTAGCAGAAAGCACTCGTGAAACGTACTCGGCTCAGCTGAAGTCTTACCTGGCCTTCTGCCAAGCCTTTAGGATGCGCCCAGCCCCCGCAGAAACTACGACCGTGCTCCGTTACGCGTGTTTTCTCAGCCGATCCCTGAAACCCCAGTCCGTGAGATGCTATCTCGCTGCAGTTCGCCTACTCCACTTGGAGCTGGGTTACACGAACCCCATTGAGAATAACCACTTCGTGAAGACGCTATTGAAAGGAATCGACACGCAGAAAGGTACGCCACCCCGACAGAAACTACCGCTCTCGCTGGATATCTTGCAGCGCGTCCGAGGAGTTCTCGACCTCTCGCAACCATTAGAGGCCTGCTTCTGGGCTGCTTGTCTCATGGGCTTCTTTACCTTTCTGCGCAAGTCCTCGCTGCTATCCCGTACCCAGACTAGCCACGACTGTAGAACTGACCTCTGCCGTGATGACGTAACGCTGTGTGCAGATGGCGCCCTAGTTCACGTAAAACGCACCAAAACACTTCGCAACTTTTCACGAGCCCTCGTCATCCCAATCCCAGAGGTAGAGCAGTCTACAGTATGCCCCACTGCAGCGTTAAAACACCACCTCCGCCTTTCGCCCGCACATGGTAAAGCGGCGCTTTTCTCCTACAGAACCCCGGACTCCACCGTCCCTCTCTCCCACGCAGCGTTCTCGTCGATGCTGAAATGCAAACTGCGTGCTGTTGGGCTAGATGACTCAGCCTACAGCGGCCATAGCCTACGACGAGCCGGGGCTACCTTTGCTCTTGCCTGTGGGCTGCCACCGCAAGTGATTAAGAGCCAAGGAGACTGGACATCGGAGTCCTACACGCGATACACTGACGTCCCTCTGAGTCTACGCCTGGATTGTGCAAAAACCATGGGATCAAACGTTCAAAACGCCTTGTCCTAACTACTACAAGTAACACTTCGTGGTTTGGGTATTTGGACAGTTTCTTAAAGTATGTTTGTTTTATGCATAATGTGTTCAGCAGTCAGGCAATAAACATTTGTACCCAAACCACTCTCTCATTCGTCTTGCCAGCCATAACGGCTAGAGACTAGAACGCTATAAGTTTTAATTAAAAAATAAAGTGTTATTTGATTTTAAAACTCTGGTGATGCGCTGCCCCTTTTCCCCCTTAATCCCCCACGCTACTCGACTTGACAGCGACGGAGCGTGCCAGACGGAGATGTAGACAGAGCGTCTCGGCTTACAGCGTGCCGTCATGCAAGGCGGGAGCGAAGCACACACTCTGTAACTCGGGGGCGGAGCTCGCCCCAGAGTACCTTCTGTCATGCCTGTGTTCTATTGGCCGTTGAGTCGTGCAGGGATTAAGTCGGACGGTACATAACAAGGCTCTTCCAAGCTTCCCCTCACAAATGCAAAGCAAGCACTGGTCAAGCAAGCGCTTCCAGAGACCCACCTCCATCCCCCTTCCCCTTCCCTGTTTAATTGTTTACAAGTACAGTTTTATGTTGAATATGTTAGTCTGGTTAGTGGACAGTTTCTTAAAGTATGTTTGTTTTATGCATAATGTGTTCAGCAGTCAGGCAATAAACATTTGTACCCAAACCACTCTCTCATTCGTCTTGCCAGCCATAACGGCTAGAGACTAGAACGCTATAAGTTTTAACCCCCTTAATCCCCCACGCTACTCGACTTGACAGCGACGGAGCGTGCCAGACGGAGATGTAGACAGAGCGTCTCGGCTTACAGCGTGCCGTCATGCAAGGCGGGAGCGAAGCACACACTCAGTAACTCGGGGGCGGAGCTCGCCCCAGAGTACCTTCTGTCATGCCTGTGTTCTATTGGCCGTTGAGTCGTGCAGGGATTAAGTCGGACGGTACATAACAAGGCTCTTCCAAGCTTCCCCTCACAAATGCAAAGCAAGCACTGGTCAAGCAAGCGCTTCCAGAGAGCAAAAGAAAAAAAAACGGAAAGACACAGCCAAATGGAATATTAGCTAGCCTTCAGGATAAAATAATAATAAACTAAAAAAAAAAAATAATAATAATAAAGAAAACCATAAAAGGACACAAAGGATAATTACATTTGATTAAAGTAGCTTTCAGGATAACGATTGATACAGGGCGTAAGGTAAAGGGAATAAAATGTATATATAAAAAAACCAATAAATAAAAGTGTGATATATGCGACATTGTGTATAAACTTGAAGCTCTTAATTGCAATTTGTGGATATCAATTGTTAAGCCTAACAAGCGTCACCCGGACAGCTGACAAGCTTGGACTCTGAATTGCAATTAGTGCAAGGGATTGTTAGGATTTGGGGCATCAATATGCGTGAGTACTCTAATTGCAATTAAGATCTTGCCTGAGCAGTGCCGTCTGAATAGGGCATTAATTGCAATTACGGCCAAGCAGTGAGCCCCCTATAACTGTACAAAAAACACTGAGAGAGCAAGGAAACAAAAAAATGAATAAGGATAAAGTCGACAGTGCAATTAAAGAGTTGAAAGAATGGGCTGCGTCGAGAAACCTTCTCGAATCCACTGTCGACGCTCTCCTGAGCGAGGAATTCTTTTCCATCGACAGTGTACTGCACATTGACAAGGTCGTCATTAAGGCGCTAAAACTCTCGCTCGGCCAAGAGAGAATGCTGCTAGCGGCCGTCGCAGACCTTAAGGACGCAAAGTCCGACAGTGCGAGTTCCCGTACCGGTCCCACATCGGACATCATTGAGAAATTTCCGGCCGACAGACCCCGGCTACGCAGCGACGCGGCACCAGCTACCCTGAATGACCTTCCACGCCTTAACACAGAGACGATGACAGCCATGCTGGACTCCCTCGTGGACAAGCCGCAGACCCCGGACGACGACCCATGGCAGACCGGGAGAACCCCAGGTAACACGCGACCATTATTTGTCCAAGATTTCTGTGGATCCTTCCTGGGGAGTCAGGGCACAGAGACAGTGTTATCGTCGAACGGTGATGCGAAAGTGATCGTGACGAGCGCGGCGAAACGCGTGAGGCCTGAGGACACCACGTGGCAGCAGTGGGTGAAAGGCCACGCCCGCATCTTTAGCGCCCTAAAGCGCTCAGGACAGTTGGAGACGGAAGACGAGCGTGATCGCTACAATCTCTACGGCATAAAGTTTGGAGATATGTGCGAGTATTACCCGCTAGCCAACTGTATGAGGTATGATTTCGAATACCGGCAACGGGTGGCGTCGGGGCAAATCCGTTGGGGAGACGACGATACGTATCTCCTAGGCATCTGTTGCTTCTCGTCTCGCGCCCAATCAACATCCACCCGGAAGCAGCACGCTAGACCCAGGGTGGAAGCTCCAAGGGCCCCGAACGGCACGGAAATTTGTCGCAACTTTAATTCGCGCCGGGGTTGCAGTCTACTAAACTGCCGATTCATGCATGCCTGCCTGAAATGTTTCCAGAACCACCCCGAGATTGCTCACAGAGACTAGCGGCACGCCGTCTCTAGCCCACTGTCTGACCGGCTCGACGAATGGGAACGACAACTTGAAACGGATAAGGACAAGGTATTTATTCTCAACGGATTACGTAATGGGTTCGATATCGTTAACGTTCGCACGGAAAATATTCAGTGTGCCGAAGCCCCCAACAGCCGCGTGGCTGAGCGACAATATCGTGATGAGGTAGAGAGCGAAATAAAGAAGGAAATTGCCCTGGGTCGCTATAAAGTAGTGGTAGAAAAACCGGCCATTGTCTCCCCGCTCTCCGCCATACCCAAAGAAAACGGTGAAATCAGGCTAATTCACGATTGCTCGCAACCAGAAGGCCTTTCTGTCAACTCCCACGCCACCCCCGACAAACATGTTTTTACATCCGTGGACATCGCTGCCGATATGGTCAGTAGAAACTCGTTTATGGCAAAAGTGGATCTTAAATCAGCTTATCGGCAGGTCCCGCTCAGCGAAGCGTCCCAACGTCTAACGGGCTTAAAGTGGAAATTTAAGGGTAATAAACATCACACATACCTTGTAGATACCCGCTTGCCCTTCGGGGCTTCATTAAGCGTTGGTATTTTCCATCGTATTACTCAGAGTGTCTGCCGCATGCTTAAAAAACAAGGTATAAAAGCAATAATTTGCTACCTCGATGACTTTTTTATTACCGCTGATACATTTGACGACACGCTCAAGGCAATGCAATGCTTGATACGGCTCCTCCGGTCGCTTGGTTTCGCAATCAACTGGGAGAAATGCATCTCCCCGACGCGCAGACTAACGTTTCTCGGAGTGACTATCGACTCCACCGACTGCACGCTGTCAATTCCCACGGATAAGCTATGCGAAGTCCAAACCCTTCTCTCCCACTACGCAAGTCCCGACAACAGACGGCTCTCAAAACGCGACCTCCAGAGCCTGCTGGGGAAACTGAACTGGGTCGGACGTGTTGTCAGTGTCATACGTCCGGCCATGCGTCGTCTAATCGTGCTTATGACGTCACTACGTCGCCCTAACCACCGCACCCGTATCACTACGGACACTCGCCGAGACTTACTACTGCTTAATGTGCTTTGCGCCTCATTCAACGGTACATCTCGCTTTTCCTCCCAAAGGGATGTGCCCGATCGCGCCTTTCACATTGCCACAGACGCAAGCCCGACTGCTGCAGGCGCAGCGGTCGTTTGCCACAATAGAGCCATAGACTGGCTCTATTGCAACTTCGCCACGGATATGCCCGCCATCAATGATTGCGACATAAATACGAAAGAACTAGCTGCTGTTCTTTTGGCGCTGCGCCGCTGGGCACCGTTCTGCGCTTCTAAGACGGTTCAACTATATTCGGATAATAAAGCAACCCTTTATGCCCTTAACCGAGGAAGAATTAGAAACACTATTGCGTCCGATGTTTTATGCGAAATACTAATATTATGCGTTAAGTTTGACATTAAAATATGTGCCGCCTACGTAAACACGAAACTTAATAAGCTCCCGGATGCCATTTCGCGACTTTCCAGCCTTCCACATGCCACGTATGCATTCGGCCACGTCCCGCTCGCTGACCTCCGGCACCACATGTCATCAATTGCTATGCGTCGTTTGTTCCAGGAGTGGTACGGGAGACACAAATTTTGGACAACGAAGTGGCCCAATTCCGCAGAGCAGCCCTAGCAGAAAGCACTCGTGAAACGTACTCGGCTCAGCTGAAGTCTTACCTGGCCTTCTGCCAAGCCTTTAGGATGCGCCCAGCCCCCGCAGAAACTACGACCGTGCTCCGTTACGCGTGTTTTCTCAGCCGATCCCTGAAACCCCAGTCCGTGAGATGCTATCTCGCTGCAGTTCGCCTACTCCACTTGGAGCTGGGTTACACGAACCCCATTGAGAATAACCACTTCGTGAAGACGCTATTGAAAGGAATCGACACGCAGAAAGGTACGCCACCCCGACAGAAACTACCGCTCTCGCTGGATATCTTGCAGCGCGTCCGAGGAGTTCTCGACCTCTCGCAACCATTAGAGGCCTGCTTCTGGGCTGCTTGTCTCATGGGCTTCTTTACCTTTCTGCGCAAGTCCTCGCTGCTATCCCGTACCCAGACTAGCCACGACTGTAGAACTGACCTCTGCCGTGATGACGTAACGCTGTGTGCAGATGGCGCCCTAGTTCACGTAAAACGCACCAAAACACTTCGCAACTTTTCACGAGCCCTCGTCATCCCAATCCCAGAGGTAGAGCAGTCTACAGTATGCCCACCACCTCCGCCTTTCGCCCGCACATGGTAAAGCGGCGCTTTTCTCCTACAGAACCCCGGACTCCACCGTCCCTCTCTCCCACGCAGCGTTCTCGTCGATGCTGAAATGCAAACTGCGTGCTGTTGGGCTAGATGACTCAGCCTACAGCGGCCATAGCCTACGACGAGCCGGGGCTACCTTTGCTCTTGCCTGTGGGCTGCCACCGCAAGTGATTAAGAGCCAAGGAGACTGGACATCGGAGTCCTACACGCGATACACTGACGTCCCTCTGAGTCTACGCCTGGATTGTGCAAAAACCATGGGATCAAACGTTCAAAACGCCTTGTCCTAACTACTACAAGTAACACTTCGTGGTTTGGGTATTTGGACAGTTTCTTAAAGTATGTTTGTTTTATGCATAATGTGTTCAGCAGTCAGGCAATAAACATTTGTACCCAAACCACTCTCTCATTCGTCTTGCCAGCCATAACGGCTAGAGACTAGAACGCTATAAGTTTTAATTAAAAAATAAAGTGTTATTTGATTTTAAAACTCTGGTGATGCGCTGCCCCTTTTCCCCCTTAATCCCCCACGCTACTCGACTGGACAGCGACGGAGCGTGCCAGACGGAGATGTAGACAGAGCGTCTCGGCTTACAGCGTGCCGTCATGCAAGGCGGGAGCGAAGCACACACTCAGTAACTCGGGGGCGGAGCTCGCCCCAGAGTACCTTCTGTCATGCCTGTGTTCTATTGGCCGTTGAGTCGTGCAGGGATTAAGTCGGACGGTACATAACAAGGCTCTTCCAAGCTTCCCCTCACAAATGCAAAGCAAGCACTGGTCAAGCAAGCGCTTCCAGAGACCCACCTCCATCCCCCTTCCCCTTCCCTGTTTAATTGTTTACAAGTACAGTTTTATGTTGAATATGTTAGTCTGGTTAGTGGACAGTTTCTTAAAGTATGTTTGTTTTATGCATAATGTGTTCAGCAGTCAGGCAATAAACATTTGTACCCAAACCACTCTCTCATTCGTCTTGCCAGCCATAACGGCTAGAGACTAGAACGCTATAAGTTTTAAAGTATGTTTGTTTTATGCATAATGTGTTCAGCAGTCAGGCAATAAACATTTGTACCCAAACCACTCTCTCATTCGTCTTGCCAGCCATAACGGCTAGAGACTAGAACGCTATAAGTTTTAATTGCCTTTTCTCGTTTATTTTCTCTTCGTGAAATTCGTTTCCGGCCTATTTTTCTCCCTATTTCTTACATTTCACGTTGTGCTCTCTTCCAGAAGAATGTTTCAAGCCTATTGGCTCTTGATTCCTTAGATTTTCTCTTCTTTTCTTGCCTTTTCTTGCGTATTTTCTCTTCTTGAAGATCGTTTTCGACCTCTTTTCTCCCTATTTCTTACATTTCGCGTTGTGTTCCCATCTCTTCTTGTGGTTTCTCGCCCAGTTGCTCTTCCAGAATATCGTTTCAAGCTTTTTTCCTCTTGATTTCTGACATTTGATCCCTTTTCACGTCTGTTTTTATTTTGCCTTTTCTCGCGAATTTTCTCTTCCTAAAGATCGTTTCGGACCTGTTTTCTTCTGTTTTCTTACATATTACCTTGTTTTCTCTTCTTTTCTTGCCTTTTCTTGCGAATTTTCTCTTCCTGAACATCGTTTCCCTTTTCTCTCGTCTTTTCTTTTCCTGAAGATCGTTTCCGACCTGTTTTCTCCTGATTTCTTGCCTTTTCTTGCGAATTTTCTCTTCCTAAAGAACGTTTCCGACCTGTTTTCTCCCGATTTCTTAGATTTCGACCTGGTTTCTCTTGTTTTCTTGCCTTTTTCCGTCTATTTTTGCCTGTTCTCGCGAATTTTCTCTTCCTGCAGATCTTTACGGCCTGTTTTTTCCTGATTAATTACATATCTACCTGTTTTCTCTTCTTGTCTTGCCTTTTCTCGCCTTTTCTCTCTTCGTGAAATTCGTTTCCGGCCATTTTTCTCCGTATTTCTTACATTTCGCGTTGTGTTCTCTTCTCTTCTTGTGGTTTCTCGCCAAGTTGCTGTTCCGGAAGATCATTTCAAGCTTATTTCCTCTTGATTTCTTAGATTTCATCCCTTTTCAAGTCTTTTCTTGCCTTTTCTCGCGTCTTTTCTTTACCTGAAGATCGTTTTCGACCTGTTTTCTCGTGATTTCTTACATTTCGCGTTGTGTTCTCTTCTCTTCTTGTGTTTTCTCGCCAAGTTTCTCTTCCAGAAGATCGTTTCAAGCGTATTTCATCTTGATTCCTTAGATTTTCTCTTCTTTTCTTGCCTTTTCTCGCCTATTTTCTCTTCGTGAAATTCATTTCAAACCTATTTTTCTCCCTATTTCTTACATTTCGCGTTGTGATCTCTTCCAGAAGAACGTTTCAAGCTTATTTCCTCTTGATTCCTTAGATTTTCTCTTCTTTTCTTTCCTTTTATAGCGTATTTTCCCTTCCTGAAGATCGTTTCTGACCTATTATTTCGTCATTTCTTATATTTCACCTTGTTTTCTGCCCTTTTCTTGCCTTTTCTCGAGAATTTTCTTTTCCTACAGATCGTTTCCAACCTTTTTTGTCCTGATTTCTTACATTTCTACCTGTTTTCTCTTCTTTTCTTGCCTTTTCTCGCCTATTTTCTCTTCGACAAATTCGTTTCCGGCCAATTTTCTGCGTATTTCTTACATTTCGCGTTGTGTTCTCTTCTCTTCTTGTGGTTTCTCGCCAAGTTTCACTTCCAGAAGATTGTTTCAAGCTTTTTTCCTCTTGATTTCTTAGATTTCATCAATTTTCAAGTCTTTTCTTGCCTTTTCTCGCGTCTTTTCTTTTCCTGAAGATCGTTTCCGACCTGTTTTCTCCTGATTTCTTAGATTTCACCTGTTTTCTCTTCTTTTCTTGCCTTTTCTCGCCTATTTTCTCCTCGTGAAATTCGTTTCCGGCCTATTTTCTGCGTATTTCTGATATTTCGCGTTGTGTTCTCTTCTCTTCTTGTGGTTTCTCGCCAAGTTTCACTTCCAGAAGATTGTTTCAAGCTTATTTCATCTTGATTTCTTAGATTTCATCCCTTTTCCCGTCTATTTTTGCCTTTTCCGGCGAATTTTCTCTTCCTGTAGATCGTTTCCGACCTGATTTCTCCTGATTTCTTAGATTTCTCTTCTTTACTTGCCTTTTCTCGTTTATTTTCTCTTCGTGAAATTCGTTTCCGGCCTATTTTTCTCCCTATTTCTTACATTTCACGTTGTGCTCTCTTCCAGAAGAATGTTTCAAGCCTATTGGCTCTTGATTCCTTAGATTTTCTCTTCTTTTCTTGCCTTTTCTTGCGTATTTTCTCTTCTTGAAGATCGTTTTCGACCTCTCTTCTCCCTATTTCTTACATTTCGCGTTGTGTTCCCATCTCTTCTTGTGGTTTCTCGCCCAGTTGCTCTTCCAGAATATCGTTTCAAGCTTTTTTCCTCTTGATTTCTGACATTTGATCCCTTTTCACGTCTGTTTTTATTTTGCCTTTTCTCGCGAATTTTCTCTTCCTAAAGATCGTTTCGGACCTGTTTTCTTCTGTTTTCTTACATATTACCTTGTTTTCTCTTCTTTTCTTGCCTTTTCTTGCGAATTTTCTCTTCCTGAACATCGTTTCCCTTTTCTCTCGTCTTTTCTTTTCCTGAAGATCGTTTCCGACCTGTTTTCTCCTGATTTCTTACATTTCACCTTCCTTTCTGTTCTTTTCTTGCCTGTTCTAGCGGTTTTTCTCTTCCTGAAGATCGTTTCCGACCTGTTTTCTCCTGATTTCTTAGATTTCGACCTGTTTTCTCTTGTTTTCTTGCCTTTTCTTGCGAATTTTCTCTTCCTAAAGAACGTTTCCGACCTGTTTTCTCCCGATTTCTTAGATTTCGACCTGGTTTCTCTTGTTTTCTTGCCTTTTTCCGTCTATTTTTGCCTGTTCTCGCGAATTTTCTCTTCTTGCAGATCTTTACGGCCTGTTTTTTCCTGATTAATTACATATCTACCTGTTTTCTCTTCTTGTCTTGCCTTTTCTCGCCTTTTCTCTCTTCGTGAAATTCGTTTCCGGCCATTTTTCTCCGTATTTCTTACATTTCGCGTTGTGTTCTCTTCTCTTCTTGTGGTTTCTCGCCAAGTTGCTGTTCCGGAAGATCATTTCAAGCTTATTTCCTCTTGATTTCTTAGATTTCATCCCTTTTCAAGTCTTTTCTTGCCTTTTCTCGCGTCTTTTCTTTACCTGAAGATCGTTTTCGACCTGTTTTCTCGTGATTTCTTACATTTCGCGTTGTGTTCTCTTCTCTTCTTGTGTTTTCTCGCCAAGTTTCTCTTCCAGAAGATCGTTTCAAGCGTATTTCATCTTGATTCCTTAGATTTTCTCTTCTTTTCTTGCCTTTTATCGCGTATTTTCCCTTCCTGAAGATCGTTTCTGACCTATTTTTTCGTCATTTCTTATATTTCACCTTGTTTTCTGTCCTTTTCTTCCCTTTTCTCGAGAATTTTCTCTTCCTAAAGATCGTTTCCAACCTTTTTTGTCCTGATTTTTTAGATTTCAACCTGTTTTATCTTCTTTTCTTGCCTTTTCCCGTCTATTTTTGCCTTTTCTCGCGAATTTTCTCTTCCTGCAGATCTTCTACGGCCTGTTTTCTCCTGATTTCTTACATTTCCACCTGTTTTCTCTTCTTTTCTTGCCTTTTCTCGCCTATTTTCTCTTCGACAAATTCGTTTCCGGCCAATTTTCTGCGTATTTCTTACATTTCGCGTTGTGTTCTCTTCTCTTCTTGTGGTTTCTCGCCAAGTTTCACTTCCAGAAGATTGTTTCAAGCTTATTTCCTCTTGATTTCTTAGATTTCATCAATTTTCAAGTCTTTTCTTGCCTTTTCTCCCGTCTTTTCTTTTCCTGAAGATCGTTTCCGACCTGTTTTCTCCTGATTTCTTAGATTTCACCTGTTTTCTCTTCTTTTCTTGCCTTTTCTCGCCTATTTTCTCCTCGTGAAATTCGTTTCCGGCCTATTTTCTGCGTATTTCTGATATTTCGCGTTGTGTTCTCTTCTCTTCTTGTGGTTTCTCGCCAAGTTTCACTTCCAGAAGATTGTTTCAAGCTTATTTCATCTTGATTTCTTAGATTTCATCCCTTTTCCCGTCTATTTTTGCCTTTTCCGGCGAATTTTCTCTTCCTGTAGATCGTTTCCGACCTGATTTCTCCTGATTTCTTAGATTTCTCTTCTTTACTTGCCTTTTCTCGTTTATTTTCTCTTCGTGAAATTCGTTTCCGGCCTATTTTTCTCCCTATTTCTTACATTTCACGTTGTGCTCTCTTCCAGAAGAATGTTTCAAGCCTATTGGCTCTTGATTCCTTAGATTTTCTCTTCTTTTCTTGCCTTTTCTTGCGTATTTTCTCTTCTTGAAGATCGTTTTCGACCTCTTTTCTCCCTATTTCTTACATTTCGCGTTGTGTTCCCATCTCTTCTTGTGGTTTCTCGCCCAGTTGCTCTTCCAGAATATCGTTTCAAGCTTTTTTCCTCTTGATTTCTGACATTTGATCCCTTTTCACGTCTGTTTTTATTTTGCCTTTTCTCGCGAATTTTCTCTTACTAAAGATCGTTTCGGACCTGTTTTCTTCTGTTTTCTTACATATTACCTTGTTTTCTCTTCTTTTCTTGCCTTTTCTTGCGAATTTTCTCTTCCTGAACATCGTTTCCCTTTTCTCTCGTCTTTTCTTTTCCTGAAGATCGTTTCCGACCTGTTTTCTCCTGATTTCTTACATTTCACCTTCCTTTCTGTTCTTTTCTTGCCTGTTCTAGCGGTTTTTCTCTTCCTGAAGATCGTTTCCGACCTGTTTTCTCCTGATTTCTTGCCTTTTCTTGCGAATTTTCTCTTCCTAAAGAACGTTTCCGACCTGTTTTCTCCCGATTTCTTAGATTTCGACCTGGTTTCTCTTGTTTTCTTGCCTTTTTCCGTCTATTTTTGCCTGTTCTCGCGAATTTTCTCTTCCTGCAGATCTTTACGGCCTGTTTTTTCCTGATTAATTACATATCTACCTGTTTTCTCTTCTTGTCTTGCCTTTTCTCGCCTTTTCTCTCTTCGTGAAATTCGTTTCCGGCCATTTTTCTCCGTATTTCTTACATTTCGCGTTGTGTTCTCTTCTCTTCTTGTGGTTTCTCGCCAAGTTGCTGTTCCGGAAGATCATTTCAAGCTTATTTCCTCTTGATTTCTTAGATTTCATCCCTTTTCAAGTCTTTTCTTGCCTTTTCTCGCGTCTTTTCTTTACCTGAAGATCGTTTTCGACCTGTTTTCTCGTGATTTCTTACATTTCGCGTTGTGTTCTCTTCTCTTCTTGTGTTTTCTCGCCAAGTTTCTCTTCCAGAAGATCGTTTCAAGCGTATTTCATCTTGATTCCTTAGATTTTCTCTTCTTTTCTTGCCTTTTCTCGCCTATTTTCTCTTCGTGAAATTCATTTCAAACCTATTTTTCTCCCTATTTCTTACATTTCGCGTTGTGATCTCTTCCAGAAGAACGTTTCAAGCTTATTTCCTCTTGATTCCTTAGATTTTCTCTTCTTTTCTTTCCTTTTATAGCGTATTTTCTCTTCCTGAAGATCGTTTCTGACCTATTATTTCGTCATTTCTTATATTTCACCTTGTTTTCTGCCCTTTTCTTGCCTTTTCTCGAGAATTTTCTTTTCCTACAGATCGTTTCCAACCTTTTTTGTCCTGATTTCTTACATTTCTACCTGTTTTCTCTTCTTTTCTTGCCTTTTCTCGCCTATTTTCTCTTCGACAAATTCGTTTCCGGCCAATTTTCTGCGTATTTCTTACATTTCGCGTTGTGTTCTCTTCTCTTCTTGTGGTTTCTCGCCAAGTTTCACTTCCAGAAGATTGTTTCAAGCTTTTTTCCTCTTGATTTCTTAGATTTCATCAATTTTCAAGTCTTTTCTTGCCTTTTCTCGCGTCTTTTCTTTTCCTGAAGATCGTTTCCGACCTGTTTTCTCCTGATTTCTTAGATTTCACCTGTTTTCTCTTCTTTTCTTGCCTTTTCTCGCCTATTTTCTCCTCGTGAAATTCGTTTCCGGCCTATTTTCTGCGTATTTCTGATATTTCGCGTTGTGTTCTCTTCTCTTCTTGTGGTTTCTCGCCAAGTTTCACTTCCAGAAGATTGTTTCAAGCTTATTTCATCTTGATTTCTTAGATTTTCTCTTCTTTTCTTGCCTTTTCTTGCGTATTTTCTCTTCTTGAAGATCGTTTTCGACCTCTCTTCTCCCTATTTCTTACATTTCGCGTTGTGTTCCCATCTCTTCTTGTGGTTTCTCGCCCAGTTGCTCTTCCAGAATATCGTTTCAAGCTTTTTTCCTCTTGATTTCTGACATTTGATCCCTTTTCACGTCTGTTTTTATTTTGCCTTTTCTCGCGAATTTTCTCTTCCTAAAGATCGTTTCGGACCTGTTTTCTTCTGTTTTCTTACATATTACCTTGTTTTCTCTTCTTTTCTTGCCTTTTCTTGCGAATTTTCTCTTCCTGAACATCGTTTCCCTTTTCTCTCGTCTTTTCTTTTCCTGAAGATCGTTTCCGACCTGTTTTCTCCTGATTTCTTACATTTCACCTTCCTTTCTGTTCTTTTCTTGCCTGTTCTAGCGGTTTTTCTCTTCCTGAAGATCGTTTCCGACCTGTTTTCTCCTGATTTCTTAGATTTCGACCTGTTTTCTCTTGTTTTCTTGCCTTTTCTTGCGAATTTTCTCTTCCTAAAGAACGTTTCCGACCTGTTTTCTCCCGATTTCTTAGATTTCGACCTGGTTTCTCTTGTTTTCTTGCCTTTTTCCGTCTATTTTTGCCTGTTCTCGCGAATTTTCTCTTCCTGCAGATCTTTACGGCCTGTTTTTTCCTGATTAATTACATATCTACCTGTTTTCTCTTCTTGTCTTGCCTTTTCTCGCCTTTTCTCTCTTCGTGAAATTCGTTTCCGGCCATTTTTCTCCGTATTTCTTACATTTCGCGTTGTGTTCTCTTCTCTTCTTGTGGTTTCTCGCCAAGTTGCTGTTCCGGAAGATCATTTCAAGCTTATTTCCTCTTGATTTCTTAGATTTCATCCCTTTTCAAGTCTTTTCTTGCCTTTTCTCGCGTCTTTTCTTTACCTGAAGATCGTTTTCGACCTGTTTTCTCGTGATTTCTTACATTTCGCGTTGTGTTCTCTTCTCTTCTTGTGTTTTCTCGCCAAGTTTCTCTTCCAGAAGATCGTTTCAAGCGTATTTCATCTTGATTCCTTAGATTTTCTCTTCTTTTCTTGCCTTTTCTCGCCTATTTTCTCTTCGTGAAATTCATTTCAAACCTATTTTTCTCCCTATTTCTTACATTTCGCGTTGTGATCTCTTCCAGAAGAACGTTTCAAGCTTATTTCCTCTTGATTCCTTAGATTTTCTCTTCTTTTCTTTCCTTTTATAGCGTATTTTCCCTTCCTGAAGATCGTTTCTGACCTATTATTTCGTCATTTCTTATATTTCACCTTGTTTTCTGCCCTTTTCTTGCCTTTTCTCGAGAATTTTCTCTTCCTACAGATCGTTTCCAACCTTTTTTGTCCTGATTTCTTACATTTCTACCTGTTTTCTCTTCTTTTCTTGCCTTTTTTCGCCTATTTTCTCTTCGACAAATTCGTTTCCGGCCAATTTTCTGCGTATTTCTTACATTTCGCGTTGTGTTCTCTTCTCTTCTTGTGGTTTCTCGCCAAGTTTCACTTCCAGAAGATTGTTTCAAGCTTATTTCCTCTTGATTTCTTAGATTTCATCAATTTTCAAGTCTTTTCTTGCCTTTTCTCGCGTCTTTTCTTTTCCTGAAGATCGTTTTCGACCTGTTTTCTCCTGATTTCTTAGATTTCACCTGTTTTCTCTTCTTTTCTTGCCTTTTCTCGCCTATTTTCTCCTCGTGAAATTCGTTTCCGGCCTATTTTCTGCGTATTTCTGATATTTCGCGTTGTGTTCTCTTCTCTTCTTGTGGTTTCTCGCCAAGTTTCACTTCCAGAAGATTGTTTCAAGCTTATTTCATCTTGATTTCTTAGATTTCATCCCTTTTCCCGTCTATTTTTGCCTTTTCCGGCGAATTTTCTCTTCCTGTAGATCGTTTCCGACCTGATTTCTCCTGATTTCTTAGATTTCTCTTCTTTACTTGCCTTTTCTCGTTTATTTTCTCTTCGTGAAATTCGTTTCCGGCCTATTTTTCTCCCTATTTCTTACATTTCACGTTGTGCTCTCTTCCAGAAGAATGTTTCAAGCCTATTGGCTCTTGATTCCTTAGATTTTCTCTTCTTTTCTTGCCTTTTCTTGCGTATTTTCTCTTCTTGAAGATCGTTTTCGACCTCTCTTCTCCCTATTTCTTACATTTCGCGTTGTGTTCCCATCTCTTCTTGTGGTTTCTCGCCCAGTTGCTCTTCCAGAATATCGTTTCAAGCTTTTTTCCTCTTGATTTCTGACATTTGATCCCTTTTCACGTCTGTTTTTATTTTGCCTTTTCTCGCGAATTTTCTCTTCCTAAAGATCGTTTCGGACCTGTTTTCTTCTGTTTTCTTACATATTACCTTGTTTTCTCTTCTTTTCTTGCCTTTTCTTGCGAATTTTCTCTTCCTGAACATCGTTTCCCTTTTCTCTCGTCTTTTCTTTTCCTGAAGATCGTTTCCGACCTGTTTTCTCCTGATTTCTTACATTTCACCTTCCTTTCTGTTCTTTTCTTGCCTGTTCTAGCGGTTTTTCTCTTCCTGAAGATCGTTTCCGACCTGTTTTCTCCTGATTTCTTAGATTTCGACCTGTTTTCTCTTGTTTTCTTGCCTTTTCTTGCGAATTTTCTCTTCCTAAAGAACGTTTCCGACCTGTTTTCTCCCGATTTCTTAGATTTCGACCTGGTTTCTCTTGTTTTCTTGCCTTTTTCCGTCTATTTTTGCCTGTTCTCTCGAATTTTCTCTTCCTGCAGATCTTTACGGCCTGTTTTTTCCTGATTAATTACATATCTACCTGTTTTCTCTTCTTGTCTTGCCTTTTCTCGCCTTTTCTCTCTTCGTGAAATTCGTTTCCGGCCATTTTTCTCCGTATTTCTTACATTTCGCGTTGTGTTCTCTTCTCTTCTTGTGGTTTCTCGCCAAGTTGCTGTTCCGGAAGATCATTTCAAGCTTATTTCCTCTTGATTTCTTAGATTTCATCCCTTTTCAAGTCTTTTATTGCCTTTTCTCGCGTCTTTTCTTTACCTGAAGATCGTTTTCGACCTGTTTTCTCGTGATTTCTTACATTTCGCGTTGTGTTCTCTTCTCTTCTTGTGTTTTCTCGCCAAGTTTCTCTTCCAGAAGATCGTTTCAAGCGTATTTCATCTTGATTCCTTAGATTTTCTCTTCTTTTCTTGCCTTTTATCGCGTATTTTCCCTTCATGAAGATCGTTTCTGACCTATTTTTTCGTCATTTCTTATATTTCACCTTGTTTTCTGTCCTTTTCTTCCCTTTTCTCGAGAATTATCTCTTCCTAAAGATCGTTTCCAACCTTTTTTGTCCTGATTTTTTAGATTTCAACCTGTTTTATCTTCTTTTCTTGCCTTTTCCCGTCTATTTTTGCCTCTTCTCGCCAATTTTCTCTTCCTGCAGATCTTCTACGGCCTGTTTTCTCCTGATTTCTTACATTTCCACCTGTTTTCTCTTCTTTTCTTGCCTTTAAAACTTATAGCGTTCTAGTCTCTAGCCGTTATGGCTGGCAAGACGAATGAGAGAGTGGTCTGGGTACAAATGTTTATTGCCTGACTGCTGAACACATTATGCATAAAACAAACATACTTTAAGAAACTGTCCACTAACCAGACTAACATATTCAACATAAAACTGTACTTGTAAACAATTAAACAGGGAAGGGGAAGGGGGATGGAGGTGGGTCTCTGGAAGCGCTTGCTTGACCAGTGCTTGCTTTGCATTTGTGAGGGGAAGCTTGGAAGAGCCTTGTTATGTACCGTCCGACTTAATCCCTGCACGACTCAACGGCCAATAGAACACAGGCATGACAGAAGGTACTCTGGGGCGAGCTCCGCCCCCGAGTTACAGAGTGTGTGCTTCGCTCCCGCCTTGCATGACGGCACGCTGTAAGCCGAGACGCTCTGTCTACATCTCCGTCTGGCACGCTCCGTCGCTGTCAAGTCGAGTAGCGTGGGGGATTAAGGGGGAAAAGGGGCAGCGCATCACCAGAGTTTTAAAATCAAATAACACTTTATTTTTTAATTAAAACTTATAGCGTTCTAGTCTCTAGCCGTTATGGCTGGCAAGACGAATGAGAGAGTGGTTTGGGTACAAATGTTTATTGCCTGACTGCTGAACACATTATGCATAAAACAAACATACTTTAAGAAACTGTCCAAATACCCAAACCACGAAGTGTTACTTGTAGTAGTTAGGACAAGGCGTTTTGAACGTTTGATCCCATGGTTTTTGCACAATCCAGGCGTAGACTCAGAGGGACGTCAGTGTATCGCGTGTAGGACTCCGATGTCCAGTCTCCTTGGCTCTTAATCACTTGCGGTGGCAGCCCACAGGCAAGAGCAAAGGTAGCCCCGGCTCGTCGTAGGCTATGGCCGCTGTAGGCTGAGTCATCTAGCCCAACAGCACGCAGTTTGCATTTCAGCATCGACGAGAACGCTGCGTGGGAGAGAGGGACGGTGGAGTCCGGGGTTCTGTAGGAGAAAAGCGCCGCTTTACCATGTGCGGGCGAAAGGCGGAGGTGGTGTTTTAACGCTGCAGTGGGGCATACTGTAGACTGCTCTACCTCTGGGATTGGGATGACGAGGGCTCGTGAAAAGTTGCGAAGTGTTTTGGTGCGTTTTACGTGAACTAGGGCGCCATCTGCACACAGCGTTACGTCATCACGGCAGAGGTCAGTTCTACAGTCGTGGCTAGTCTGGGTACGGGATAGCAGCGAGGACTTGCGCAGAAAGGTAAAGAAGCCCATGAGACAAGCAGCCCAGAAGCAGGCCTCTAATGGTTGCGAGAGGTCGAGAACTTCTCGGACGCGCTGCAAGATATCCAGCGAGAGCGGTAGTTTCTGTCGGGGTGGCGTACCTTTCTGCGTGTCGATTCCTTTCAATAGCGTCTTCACGAAGTGGTTATTCTCAATGGGGTTCGTGTAACCCAGCTCCAAGTGGAGTAGGCGAACTGCGGCGAGATAGCATCTCACGGACTGGGGTTTCAGGGATCGGCTGAGAAAACACGCGTAACGGAGCACGGTCGTAGTTTCTGCGGGGGCTGGGCGCATCCTAAAGGCTTGGCAGAAGGCCAGGTAAGACTTCAGCTGAGCCGAGTACGTTTCACGAGTGCTTTCTGCTAGGGCTGCTCTGCGGAATTGGGCCACTTCGTTGTCCAAAATTTGTGTCTCCCGTACCACTCCTGGAACAAACGACGCATAGCAATTGGTGACATGTGGTGCCGGAGGTCAGCGAGCGGGACGTGGCCGAATGCATACGTGGCATGTGGAAGGCTGGATAGTCGCGAAATGGCATCCGGGAGCTTATTAAGTTTCGTGTTTACGTAGGCGGCACATATTTTAATGTCAAACTTAACGCATAATATTAGTATTTCGCATAAAACATCGGACGCAATAGTGTTTCTAATTCTTCCTCGGTTAAGGGCATAAAGGGTTGCTTTATTATCCGAATATAGTTGAACCGTCTTAGAAGCGCAGAACGGTGCCCAGCGGCGCAGCGCCAAAAGAACAGCAGCTAGTTCTTTCGTATTTATGTCGCAATCATTGATGGCGGGCATATCCGTGGCGAAGTTGCAATAGAGCCAGTCTATGGCTCTATTGTGGCAAACGACCGCTGCGCCTGCAGCAGTCGGGCTTGCGTCTGTGGCAATGTGAAAGGCGCGATCGGGCACATCCCTTTGGGAGGAAAAGCGAGATGTACCGTTGAATGAGGCGCAAAGCACATTAAGCAGTAGTAAGTCTCGGCGAGTGTCCGTAGTGATACGGGTGCGGTGGTTAGGGCGACGTAATGACGTCATAAGAACGATTAGACGACGCATGGCCGGACGTATGACACTGACAACACGTCCGACCCAGTTCAGTTTCCCCAGCAGGCTCTGGAGGTCGCGTTTTGAGAGCCGTCTGTTGTCGGGACTTGCGTAGTGGGAGAGAAGGGTTTGGACTTCGCATAGCTTATCCGTGGGAATTGACAGCGTGCAGTCGGTGGAGTCGATAGTTACTCCGAGAAACGTTAGTCTGCGCGTAGGGGAGATGCATTTCTCCCAGTTGATTGCGAAACCAAGCGACCGGAGGAGCCGTATCAAGCATTGCATTGCCTTGAGCGTGTCGTCAAATGTATCAGCGGTAATAAAAAAGTCATCGAGGTAGCAAATTATTGCTTTTATACCTTGTTTTTTAAGCATGCGGCAGACACTCTGAGTAATACGATGGAAAATACCAACGCTTAATGAAGCCCCGAAGGGCAAGCGGGTATCTACAAGGTATGTGTGATGTTTATTACCCTTAAATTTCCACTTTAAGCCCGTTAGACGTTGGGACGCTTCGCTGAGCGGGACCTGCCGATAAGCTGATTTAAGGTCCACTTTTGCCATAAACGAGTTTCTACTGACCATATCGGCAGCGATGTCCACGGATGTAAAAACATGTTTGTCGGGGGTGGCGTGGGAGTTGACAGAAAGGCCTTCTGGTTGCGAGCAATCGTGAATTAGCCTGATTTCACCGTTTTCTTTGGGTATGGCGGAGAGCGGGGAGACAATGGCCGGTTTTTCTACCACTACTTTATAGCGACCCAGGGCAATTTCCTTCTTTATTTCGCTCTCTACCTCATCACGATATTGTCGCTCAGCCACGCGGCTGTTGGGGGCTTCGGCACACTGAATATTTTCCGTGCGAACGTTAACGATATCGAACCCTTTACGTAATCCGTTGAGAATAAATACCTTGTCCTTATCCGTTTCAAGTTGTCGTTCCCATTCGTCGAGCCGGTCAGACAGTGGGCTAGAGACGGCGTGCCGCTAGTCTCTGTGAGCAATCTCGGGGTGGTTCTGGAAACATTTCAGGCAGGCATGCATGAATCGGCAGTTTAGTAGACTGCAACCCCGGCGCGAATTAAAGTTGCGACAAATTTCCGTGCCGTTCGGGGCCCTTGGAGCTTCCACCCTGGGTCTAGCGTGCTGCTTCCGGGTGGATGTTGATTGGGCGCGAGACGAGAAGCAACATATGCCTAGGAGATACGTATCGTCGTCTCCCCAACGGATTTGCCCCGACGCCACCCGTTGCCGGTATTCGAAATCATACCTCATACAGTTGGCTAGCGGGTAATACTCGCACATATCTCCAAACTTTATGCCATAGAGATTGTAGCGATCACGCTCGTCTTCCGTCTCCAGCTGTCCTGAGCGCTTTAGGGCGCTAAAGATGCGGGCGTGGCCTTTCACCCACTGCTGCCACGTGGTGTCCTCAGGCCTCACGCGTTTCGCCGCGCTCGTCACGATCACTTTCGCATCACCGTTCGACGATAACACTGTCTCTGTGCCCTGACTCCCCAGGAAGGATCCACAGAAATCTTGGACAAATAATGGTCGCGTGTTACCTGGGGTTCTCCCGGTCTGCCATGGGTCGTCGTCCGGGGTCTGCGGCTTGTCCACGAGGGAGTCCAGCATGGCTGTCATCGTCTCTGTGTTAAGGCGTGGAAGGTCATTCAGGGTAGCTGGTGCCGCGTCGCTGCGTAGCCGGGGTCTGTCGGCCGGAAATTTCTCAATGATGTCCGATGTGGGACCGGTACGGGAACTCGCACTGTCGGACTTTGCGTCCTTAAGGTCTGCGACGGCCGCTAGCAGCATTCTCTCTTGGCCGAGCGAGAGTTTTAGCGCCTTAATGACGACCTTGTCAATGTGCAGTACACTGTCGATGGAAAAGAATTCCTCGCTCAGGAGAGCGTCGACAGTGGATTCGAGAAGGTTTCTCGACGCAGCCCATTCTTTCAACTCTTTAATTGCACTGTCGACTTTATCCTTATTCATTTTTTTGTTTCCTTGCTCTCTCAGTGTTTTTTTTTTTTTTTTACAGTTATAGGGGGCTCACTGATTGGCCGTAATTGCAATTAATGCCCTATTCAGACGGCACTGCTCAGGCAAGATCTTAATTGCAATTAGAGTACTCACGCATATTGATGCCCCAAATCCTAACAATCCCTTGCACTAATTGCAATTCAGAGTCCAAGCTTGTCAGCTGTCCGGGTGACGCTTGTTAGGCTTAACAATTGATATCCACAAATTGCAATTAAGAGCTTCAAGTTTATACACAATGTCGCATATATCACACTTTTATTTATTGGTTTTTTTATATATACATTTTATTCCCTTTACCTTACGCCCTGTATCAATCGTTATCCTGAAAGCTACTTTAATCAAATGTAATTATCCTTTGTGTCCTTTTCTGGTTTTCTTTATTATTATTTTTTTTTTTTAGTTTATTATTATTTTATCCTGAAGGCTAGCTAATATTCCATTTGGCTGTCTTTCCGTTTTTTTTCTTTTTTTTTTTTTTTCTTTTGCTCTCTGGAAGCGCTTGCTTGACCAGTGCTTGCTTTGCATTTGTGAGGGGAAGCTTGGAAGAGCCTTGTTATGTACCGTCCGACTTAATCCCTGCACGACTCAACGGCCAATAGAACACAGGCATGACAGAAGGTACTCTGGGGCGAGCTCCGCCCCCGAGTTACAGAGTGTGTGCTTCGCTCCCGCCTTGCATGACGGCACGCTGTAAGCCGAGACGCTCTGTCTACATCTCCGTCTGGCACGCTCCGTCGCTGTCAAGTCGAGTAGCGTGGGGGATTAAGGGGGAAAAGGGGCAGCGCATCACCAGAGTTTTAAAATCAAATAACACTTTATTTTTTAATTTCTCGCCTATTTTCTCTTCGTGAAATTCATTTCAAACCTATTTTTCTCCCTATTTCTTACATTTCGCGTTGTGATCTCTTCCAGAAGAACGTTTCAAGCTTATTTCCTCTTGATTCCTTAGATTTTCTCTTCTTTTCTTTCCTTTTATAGCGTATTTTCCCTTCCTGAAGATCGTTTCTGACCTATTATTTCGTCATTTCTTATATTTCACCTTGTTTTCTGCCCTTTTCTTGCCTTTTCTCGAGAATTTTCTCTTCCTACAGATCGTTTCCAACCTTTTTTGTCCTGATTTCTTACATTTCTACCTGTTTTCTCTTCTTTTCTAGCCTTTTCTCGCCTATTTTCTCTTCGACAAATTCGTTTCCGGCCAATTTTCTGCGTATTTCTTACATTTCGCGTTGTGTTCTCTTCTCTTCTTGTGGTTTCTCGCCAAGTTGCTGTTCCGGAAGATCATTTCAAGCTTATTTCCTCTTGATTTCTTAGATTTCATCAATTTTCAAGTCTTTTCATGCCTTTTCTCGCGTCTTTTCTTTTCCTGAAGATCGTTTCCGACCTGTTTTCTCCTGATTTCTTAGATTTCACCTGTTTTCTCTTCTTTTCTTGCCTTTTCTCGCCTATTTTTCCTCGTGAAATTCGTTTCCGGCCTATTTTCTGCGTATTTCTGATATTTCGCGTTGTGTTCTCTTCTCTTCTTGTGGTTTCTCGCCAAGTTTCACTTCCAGAAGATTGTTTCAAGCTTATTTCATCTTGATTTCTTAGATTTCATCCCTTTTCCCGTCTATTTTTGCCTTTTCCGGCGAATTTTCTCTTCCTGTAGATCGTTTCCGACCTGATTTCTCCTGATTTCTTAGATTTCTCTTCTTTTCTTGCCTTTTCTCGTTTATTTTCTCTTCGTGAAATTCGTTTCCGGCCTATTTTTCTCCCTATTTCTTACATTTCACGTTGTGCTCTCTTCCAGAAGAATGTTTCAAGCCTATTGGCTCTTGATTCCTTAGATTTTCTCTTCTTTTCTTGCCTTTTCTTGCGTATTTTCTCTTCTTGAAGATCGTTTTCGACCTCTTTTCTCCCTATTTCTTACATTTCGCGTTGTGTTCCCATCTCTTCTTGTGGTTTCTCGCCCAGTTGCTCTTCCAGAATATCGTTTCAAGCTTTTTTCCTCTTGATTTCTGACATTTGATCCCTTTTCACGTCTGTTTTTATTTTGCCTTTTCTCGCGAATTTTCTCTTCCTAAAGATCGTTTCGGACCTGTTTTCTTCTGTTTTCTTACATATTACCTTGTTTTCTCTTCTTTTCTTGCCTTTTCTTGCGAATTTTCTCTTCCTGAACATCGTTTCCCTTTTCTCTCGTCTTTTCTTTTCCTGAAGATCGTTTCCGACCTGTTTTCTCCTGATTTCTTACATTTCACCTTCCTTTCTGTTCTTTTCTTGCCTGTTCTAGCGGTTTTTCTCTTCCTGAAGATCGTTTCCGACCTGTTTTCTTCTGATTTCTTAGATTTCGACCTGTTTTCTCTTGTATTCTTGCCTTTTCTTGCGAATTTTCTCTTCCTAAAGAACGTTTCCGACCTGTTTTCTCCCGATTTCTTAGATTTCGACCTGGTTTCTCTTGTTTTCTTGCCTTTTTCCGTCTATTTTTGCCTGTTCTCGCGAATTTTCTCTTCCTGCAGATCTTTACGGCCTGTTTTTTCCTGATTAATTACATATCTACCTGTTTTCTCTTCTTGTCTTGCCTTTTCTCGCCTTTTCTCTCTTCTTGAAATTCGTTTCCGGCCATTTTTCTCCGTATTTCTTACATTTCGCGTTGTGTTCTCTTCTCTTCTTGTGGTTTCTCGCCAAGTTGCTGTTCCGGAAGATCATTTCAAGCTTATTTCCTCTTGATTTCTTAGATTTCATCCCTTTTCAAGTCTTTTCTTGCCTTTTCTCGCGTCTTTTCTTTACCTGAAGATCGTTTTCGACCTGCTTTCTCGTGATTTCTTACATTTCGCGTTGTGTTCTCTTCTCTTCTTGTGTTTACTCGCCAAGTTTCTCTTCCAGAAGATCGTTTCAAGCGTATTTCATCTTGATTCCTTAGATTTTCTCTTCTTTTCTTGCCTTTTATCGCGTATTTTCCCGTCATGAAGATCGTTTCTGACCTAATTTTTCGTCATTTCTTATATTTCACCTTGTTTTCTGTCCTTTTCTTCCCTTTTCTCGAGAATTATCTCTTCCTAAAGATCGTTTCCAACCTTTTTTGTCCTGATTTTTTAGGTTTCAACCTGTTTTATCTTCTTTTCTTGCCTTTTCCCGTCTATTTTTGCCTTTTCTCGCGAATTTTCTCTTCCTGCAGATCTTCTACGGCCTGTTTTCTCCTGATTTCTTACATTTCCACCTGTTTTCTCTTCTTTTCTTGCCTTTTCTCGCCTATTTTCTCTGCGTGAAATTCATTTCAAACCTATTTTTCTCCCTATTTCTTACATTTCGCGTTGTGATCTCTTCCAGAAGAACGTTTCAAGCTTATTTCCTCTTGATTCCTTAGATTTTCTCTTCTTTTCTTTCCTTTTATAGCGTATTTTCCCTTCCTGAAGATCGTTTCTGACCTATTATTTCGTCATTTCTTCTATTTCACCTTGTTTTCTGCCCTTTTCTTGCCTTTTCTCGAGAATTTTCTCTTCCTACAGATCGTTTCCAACCTTTTTTGTCCTGATTTCTTACATTTCTACCTGTTTTCTCTTCTTTTCTTGCCTTTTCTCGCCTATTTTCTCTTCGACAAATTCGTTTCCGGCCAATTTTCTGCGTATTTCTTACATTTCGCGTTGTGTTCTCTTCTCTTCTTGTGGTTTCTCGCCAAGTTTCACTTCCAGAAGATTGTTTAAAGCTTATTTCCTCTTGATTTCTTAGATTTCATCAATTTTCAAGTCTTTTCTTGCCTTTTCTCGCGTCTTTTCTTTTCCTGAAGATCGTTTCCGACCTGTTTTCTCCTGATTTCTTAGATTTCACCTGTTTTCTCTTCTTTTCTTGCCTTTTCTCGCCTATTTTCTCCTCGTGAAATTCGTTTCCGGCCTATTTTCTGCGTATTTCTGATATTTCGCGTTGTGTTCTCTTCTCTTCTTGTGGTTTCTCGCCAAGTTTCACTTCCAGAAGATTGTTTCAAGCTTATTTCATCTTGATTTCTTAGATTTCATCCCTTTTTCCGTCTATTTTTGCCTTTTCCGGCGAATTTTCTCTTCCTGTAGATCGTTTCCGACCTGATTTCTCCTGATTTCTTAGATTTCTCTTCTTTTCTTGCCTTTTCTCGTTTATTTTCTCTTCGTGAAATTCGTTTCCGGCCTATTTTTCTCCCTATTTCTTACATTTCACGTTGTGCTCTCTTCCAGAAGAATGTTTCAAGCCTATTGGCTCTTGATTCCTTAGATTTTCTCTTCTTTTCTTGCCTTTTCTTGCGTATTTTCTCTTCTTGAAGATCGTTTTCGACCTCTTTTCTCCCTATTTCTTACATTTCGCGTTGTGTTCCCATCTCTTCTTGTGGTTTCTCGCCCAGTTGCTCTTCCAGAATATCGTTTCAAGCTTTTTTCCTCTTGATTTCTGACATTTGATCCCTTTTCACGTCTGTTTTTATTTTGCCTTTTCTCGCGAATTTTCTCTTCCTAAAGATCGTTTCGGACCTGTTTTCTTCTGTTTTCTTACATATTACCTTGTTTTCTCTTCTTTTCTTGCCTTTTCTTGCGAATTTTCTCTTCCTGAACATCGTTTCCCTTTTCTGTCGTCTTTTCTTTTCCTGAAGATCGTTTCCGACCTGTTTTCTCCTGATTTCTTACATTTCACCTTCCTTTCTGTTCTTTTCTTACCTGTTCTAGCGGTTTTTCTCTTCCTGAAGATCGTTTCCGACCTGTTTTCTCCTGATTTCTTAGATTTCGACCTGTTTTCTCTTGTTTTCTTGCCTTTTCTTGCGAATTTTCTCTTCCTAAAGAACGTTTCCGACCTGTTTTCTCCCGATTTCTTAGATTTCGACCTGGTTTCTCTTGTTTTCTTGCCTTTTTCCGTCTATTTTTGCCTGTTCTCGCGAATTTTCTCTTCCTGCAGATCTTTACGGCCTGTTTTTTCCTGATTAATTACATATCTACCTGTTTTCTCTTCTTGTCTTGCCTTTTCTCGCCTTTTCTCTCTTCTTGAAATTCGTTTCCGGCCATTTTTCTCCGTATTTCTTACATTTCGCGTTGTGTTCTCTTCTCTTCTTGTGGTTTCTCGCCAAGTTGCTGTTCCGGAAGTTCATTTCAAGCTTATTTCCTCTTGATTTCTTAGATTTCATCCCTTTTCAAGTCTTTTATTGCCTTTTCTCGCGTCTTTTCTTTACCTGAAGATCGTTTTCGACCTGTTTTCTCGTGATTTCTTACATTTCGCGTTGTGTTCTCTTCTCTTCTTGTGTTTTCTCGCCAAGTTTCTCTTCCAGAAGATCGTTTCAAGCGTATTTCATCTTGATTCCTTAGATTTTCTCTTCTTTTCTTGCCTTTTATCGCGTATTTTCCCTTCATGAAGATCGTTTCTGACCTATTTTTTCGTCATTTCTTATATTTCACCTTGTTTTCTGTCCTTTTCTTCCCTTTTCTCGAGAATTATCTCTTCCTAAAGATCGTTTCCAACCTTTTTTGTCCTGATTTTTTAGATTTCAACCTGTTTTATCTTCTTTTCTTGCCTTTTCCCGTCTATTTTTGCCTTTTCTCGCGAATTTTCTCTTCCTGCAGATCTTCTAGGGCCTGTTTTCTCCTGATTTCTTACATTTCCACCTGTTTTCTCTTCTTTTCTTGCCTTTTCTCGCCTATTTTCTCTTCGTGAAATTCATTTCAAACCTATTTTTCTCCCTATTTCTTACATTTCGCGTTGTGATCTCTTCCAGAAGAACGTTTCAAGCTTATTTCCTCTTGATTCCTTAGATTTTCTCTTCTTTTCTTTCCTTTTATAGCGTATTTTCCCTTCCTGAAGATCGTTTCTGACCTATTATTTCGTCATTTCTTATATTTCACCTTGTTTTCTGCCCTTTTCTTGCCTTTTCTCGAGAATTTTCTCTTCCTACAGATCGTTTCCAACCTTTTTTGTCCTGATTTCTTACATTTCTACCTGTTTTCTCTTCTTTTCTTGCCTTTTCTCGCCTATTTTCTCTTCGACAAATACGTTTCCGGCCAATTTTCTGCGTATTTCTTACATTTCGCGTTGTGTTCTCTTCTCTTCTTGTGGTTTCTCGCCAAGTTGCTGTTCCGGAAGATCATTTCAAGCTTATTTCCTCTTGATTTCTTAGATTTCATCAATTTTCAAGTCTTTTCATGCCTTTTCTCGCGTCTTTTCTTTTCCTGAAGATCGTTTCCGACCTGTTTTCTCCTGATTTCTTAGATTTCACCTGTTTTCTCTTCTTTTCTTGCCTTTTCTCGCCTATTTTTCCTCGTGAAATTCGTTTCCGGCCTATTTTCTGCGTATTTCTGATATTTCGCGTTGTGTTCTCTTCTCTTCTTGTGGTTTCTCGCCAAGTTTCACTTCCAGAAGATTGTTTCAAGCTTATTTCATCTTGATTTCTTAGATTTCATCCCTTTTCCCGTCTATTTTTGCCTTTTCCGGCGAATTTTCTCTTCCTGTAGATCGTTTCCGACCTGATTTCTCCTGATTTCTTAGATTTCTCTTCTTTTCTTGCCTTTTCTCGTTTATTTTCTCTTCGTGAAATTCGTTTCCGGCCTATTTTTCTCCCTATTTCTTACATTTCACGTTGTGCTCTCTTCCAGAAGAATGTTTCAAGCCTATTGGCTCTTGATTCCTTAGATTTTCTCTTCTTTTCTTGCCTTTTCTTGCGTATTTTCTCTTCTTGAAGATCGTTTTCGACCTCTTTTCTCCCTATTTCTTACATTTCGCGTTGTGTTCCCATCTCTTCTTGTGGTTTCTCGCCCAGTTGCTCTTCCAGAATATCGTTTCAAGCTTTTTTCCTCTTGATTTCTGACATTTGATCCCTTTTCACGTCTGTTTTTATTTTGCCTTTTCTCGCGAATTTTCTCTTCCTAAAGATCGTTTCGGACCTGTTTTCTTCTGTTTTCTTACATATTACCTTGTTTTCTCTTCTTTTCTTGCATTTTCTTGCGAATTTTCTCTTCCTGAACATCGTTTCCCTTTTCTCTCGTCTTTTCTTTTCCTGAAGATCGTTTCCGACCTGTTTTCTCCTGATTTCTTACATTTCACCTTCCTTTCTGTTCTTTTCTTGCCTGTTCTAGCGGTTTTTCTCTTCCTGAAGATCGTTTCCGACCTGTTTTCTCCTGATTTCTTAGATTTCGACCTGTTTTCTCTTGTATTCTTGCCTTTTCTTGCGAATTTTCTCTTCCTAAAGAACGTTTCCGACCTGTTTTCTCCCGATTTCTTAGATTTCGACCTGGTTTCTCTTGTTTTCTTGCCTTTTTCCGTCTATTTTTGCCTGTTCTCGCGAATTTTCTCTTCCTGCAGATCTTTACGGCCTGTTTTTTCCTGATTAATTACATATCTACCTGTTTTCTCTTCTTGTCTTGCCTTTTCTCGCCTTTTCTCTCTTCTTGAAATTCGTTTCCGGCCATTTTTCTCCGTATTTCTTACATTTCGCGTTGTGTTCTCTTCTCTTCTTGTGGTTTCTCGCCAAGTTGCTGTTCCGGAAGATCATTTCAAGCTTATTTCCTCTTGATTTCTTAGATTTCATCCCTTTTCAAGTCTTTTCTTGCCTTTTCTCGCGTCTTTTCTTTACCTGAAGATCGTTTTCGACCTGCTTTCTCGTGATTTCTTACATTTCGCGTTGTGTTCTCTTCTCTTCTTGTGTTTACTCGCCAAGTTTCTCTTCCAGAAGATCGTTTCAAGCGTATTTCATCTTGATTCCTTAGATTTTCTCTTCTTTTCTTGCCTTTTATCGCGTATTTTCCCTTCATGAAGATCGTTTCTGACCTAATTTTTCGTCATTTCTTATATTTCACCTTGTTTTCTGTCCTTTTCTTCCCTTTTCTCGAGAATTATCTCTTCCTAAAGATCGTTTCCAACCTTTTTTGTCCTGATTTTTTAGGTTTCAACCTGTTTTCTCTTCTTTTCTTGCCTTTTCCCGTCTATTTTTGCCTTTTCTCGCGAATTTTCTCTTCCTGCAGATCTTCTACGGCCTGTTTTCTCCTGATTTCTTACATTTCCACCTGTTTTCTCTTCTTTTCTTGCCTTTTCTCGCCTATTTTCTCTGCGTGAAATTCATTTCAAACCTATTTTTCTCCCTATTTCTTACATTTCGCGTTGTGATCTCTTCCAGAAGAACGTTTCAAGCTTATTTCCTCTTGATTCCTTAGATTTTCTCTTCTTTTCTTTCCTTTTATAGCGTATTTTCCCTTCCTGAAGATCGTTTCTGACCTTTTATTTCGTCATTTCTTCTATTTCACCTTGTTTTCTGCCCTTTTCTTGCCTTTTCTCGAGAATTTTCTCTTCCTACAGATCGTTTCCAACCTTTTTTTGTCCTGATTTCTTACATTTCCACCTGTTTTCTCTTCTTTTCTTGCCTTTTCTCGCCTATTTTCTCTTCGACAAATTCGTTTCCGGCCAATTTTCTGCGTATTTCTTACATTTCGCGTTGTGTTCTCTTCTCTTCTTGTGGTTTCTCGCCAAGTTTCACTTCCAGAAGATTGTTTAAAGCTTATTTCCTATTGATTTCTTAGATTTCATCAATTTTCAAGTCTTTTCTTGCCTTTTCTCGCGTCTTTTCTTTTCCTGAAGATCGTTTCCGACCTGTTTTCTCCTGATTTCTTAGATTTCACCTGTTTTCTCTTCTTTTCTTGCCTTTTCTCGCCTATTTTTCCTCGTGAAATTCGTTTCCGGCCTATTTTCTGCGTATTTCTGATATTTCTCTTCTTGTGGTTTCTCGCCAAGTTTCACTTCCAGAAGATTGTTTCAAGCTTATTTCATCTTGATTTCTTAGATTTCATCCCTTTTCCCGTCTATTTTTGCCTTTTCCGGCGAATTTTCTCTTCCTGTAGATCGTTTCCGACCTGATTTCTCCTGATTTCTTAGATTTCTCTTCTTTTCTTGCCTTTTCTCGTTTATTTTCTCTTCGTGAAATTCGTTTCCGGCCTATTTTTCTCCCTATTTCTTACATTTCACGTTGTGCTCTCTTCCAGAAGAATGTTTCAAGCCTATTGGCTCTTGATTCCTTAGATTTTCTCTTCTTTTCTTGCCTTTTCTTGCGTATTTTCTCTTCTTGAAGATCGTTTTCGACCTCTTTTCTCCCTATTTCTTACATTTCGCGTTGTGTTCCCATCTCTTCTTGTGGTTTCTCGCCCAGTTGCTCTTCCAGAATATCGTTTCAAGCTTTTTTCCTCTTGATTTCTGACATTTGATCCCTTTTCACGTCTGTTTTTATTTTGCCTTTTCTCGCGAATTTTCTCTTCCTAAAGATCGTTTCGGACCTGTTTTCTTCTGTTTTCTTACATATTACCTTGTTTTCTCTTCTTTTCTTGCCTTTTCTTGCGAATTTTCTCTTCCTGAACATCGTTTCCCTTTTCTCTCGTCTTTTCTTTTCCTGAAGATCGTTTCCGACCTGTTTTCTCCTGATTTCTTACATTTCACCTTCCTTTCTGTTCTTTTCTTGCCTGTTCTAGCGGTTTTTCTCTTCCTGAAGATCGTTTCCGACCTGTTTTCTCCTGATTTCTTAGATTTCGACCTGTTTTCTCTTGTATTCTTGCCTTTTCTTGCGAATTTTCTCTTCCTAAAGAACGTTTCCGACCTGTTTTCTCCCGATTTCTTAGATTTCGACCTGGTTTCTCTTGTTTTCTTGCCTTTTTCCGTCTATTTTTGCCTGTTCTCGCGAATTTTCTCTTCCTGCAGATCTTTACGGCCTGTTTTTTCCTGATTAATTACATATCTACCTGTTTTCTCTTCTTGTCTTGCCTTTTCTCGCCTTTTCTCTCTTCTTGAAATTCGTTTCCGGCCATTTTTCTCCGTATTTCTTACATTTCGCGTTGTGTTCTCTTCTCTTCTTGTGGTTTCTCGCCCAGTTGCTGTTCCGGAAGATCATTTCAAGCTTATTTCCTCTTGATTTCTTAGATTTCATCCCTTTTCAAGTCTTTTCTTGCCTTTTCTCGCGTCTTTTCTTTACCTGAAGATCGTTTTCGACCTGCTTTCTCGTGATTTCTTACATTTCGCGTTGTGTTCTCTTCTCTTCTTGTGTTTTCTCGCCAAGTTTCTCTTCCAGAAGATCGTTTCAAGCGTATTTCATCTTGATTCCTTAGATTTTCTCTTCTTTTCTTGCCTTTTATCGCGTATTTTCCCTTCATGAAGATCGTTTCTGACCTAATTTTTCGTCATTTCTTATATTTCACCTTGTTTTCTGTCCTTTTCTTCCCTTTTCTCGAGAATTATCTCTTCCTAAAGATCGTTTCCAACCTTTTTTGTCCTGATTTTTTAGGTTTCAACCTGTTTTATCTTCTTTTCTTGCCTTTTCCCGTCTATTTTTGCCTTTTCTCGCGAATTTTCTCTTCCTGCAGATCTTCTACGGCCTGTTTTCTCCTGATTTCTTACATTTCCACCTGTTTTCTCTTCTTTTCTTGCCTTTTCTCGCCTATTTTCTCTGCGTGAAATTCATTTCAAACCTATTTTTCTCCCTATTTCTTACATTTCGCGTTGTGATCTCTTCCAGAAGAACGTTTCAAGCTTATTTCCTCTTGATTCCTTAGATTTTCTCTTCTTTTCTTTCCTTTTATAGCGTATTTTCCCTTCCTGAAGATCGTTTCTGACCTATTATTTCGTCATTTCTTCTATTTCACCTTGTTTTCTGCCCTTTTCTTGCCTTTTCTCGAGAATTTTCTCTTCCTACAGATCGTTTCCAACCTTTTTTGTCCTGATTTCTTACATTTCCACCTGTTTTCTCTTCTTTTCTTGCCTTTTCTCGCCTATTTTCTCTTCGACAAATTCGTTTCCGGCCAATTTTCTGCGTATTTCTTACATTTCGCGTTGTGTTCTCTTCTCTTCTTGTGGTTTCTCGCCAAGTTGCTGTTCCGGAAGATCATTTCAAGCTTATTTCCTCTTGATTTCTTAGATTTCATCCCTTTTCAAGTCTTTTCTTGCCTTTTCTCGCGTCTTTTCTTTACCTGAAGATCGTTTTCGACCTGCTTTCTCGTGATTTCTTACATTTCGCGTTGTGTTCTCTTCTCTTCTTGTGTTTTCTCGCCAAGTTTCTCTTCCAGAAGATCGTTTCAAGCGTATTTCATCTTGATTCCTTAGATTTTCTCTTCTTTTCTTGCCTTTTATCGCGTATTTTCCCTTCATGAAGATCGTTTCTGACCTAATTTTTCGTCATTTCTTATATTTCACCTTGTTTTCTGTCCTTTTCTTCCCTTTTCTCGAGAATTATCTCTTCCTAAAGATCGTTTCCAACCTTTTTTGTCCTGATTTTTTAGGTTTCAACCTGTTTTATCTTCTTTTCTTGCCTTTTCCCGTCTATTTTTGCCTTTTCTCGCGAATTTTCTCTTCCTGCAGATCTTCTACGGCCTGTTTTCTCCTGATTTCTTACATTTCCACCTGTTTTCTCTTCTTTTCTTGCCTTTTCTCGCCTATTTTCTCTGCGTGAAATTCATTTCAAACCTATTTTTCTCCCTATTTCTTACATTTCGCGTTGTGATCTCTTCCAGAAGAACGTTTCAAGCTTATTTCCTCTTGATTCCTTAGATTTTCTCTTCTTTTCTTTCCTTTTATAGCGTATTTTCCCTTCCTGAAGATCGTTTCTGACCTATTATTTCGTCATTTCTTCTATTTCACCTTGTTTTCTGCCCTTTTCTTGCCTTTTCTCGAGAATTTTCTCTTCCTACAGATCGTTTCCAACCTTTTTTGTCCTGATTTCTTACATTTCCACCTGTTTTCTCTTCTTTTCTTGCCTTTTCTCGCCTATTTTCTCTTCGACAAATTCGTTTCCGGCCAATTTTCTGCGTATTTCTTACATTTCGCGTTGTGTTCTCTTCTCTTCTTGTGGTTTCTCGCCAAGTTTCACTTCCAGAAGATTGTTTAAAGCTTATTTCCTCTTGATTTCTTAGATTTCATCAATTTTCAAGTCTTTTCTTGCCTTTTCTCGCGTCTTTTCTTTTCCTGAAGATCGTTTCCGACCTGTTTTCTCCTGATTTCTTAGATTTCACCTGTTTTCTCTTCTTTTCTTGCCTTTTCTCGCCTATTTTTCCTCGTGAAATTCGTTTCCGGCCTATTTTCTGCGTATTTCTGATATTTCGCGTTGTGTTCTCTTCTCTTCTTGTGGTTTCTCGCCAAGTTTCACTTCCAGAAGATTGTTTCAAGCTTATTTCATCTTGATTTCTTAGATTTCATCCCTTTTCCCGTCTATTTTTGCCTTTTCCGGCGAATTTTCTCTTCCTGTAGATCGTTTCCGACCTGATTTCTCCTGATTTCTTAGATTTCTCTTCTTTTCTTGCCTTTTCTCGTTTATTTTCTCTTCGTGAAATTCGTTTCCGGCCTATTTTTCTCCCTATTTCTTACATTTCACGTTGTGCTCTCTTCCAGAAGAATGTTTCAAGCCTATTGGCTCTTGATTCCTTAGATTTTCTCTTCTTTTCTTGCCTTTTCTTGCGTATTTTCTCTTCTTGAAGATCGTTTTCGACCTCTTTTCTCCCTATTTCTTACATTTCGCGTTGTGTTCCCATCTCTTCTTGTGGTTTCTCGCCCAGTTGCTCTTCCAGAATATCGTTTCAAGCTTTTTTCCTCTTGATTTCTGACATTTGATCCCTTTTCACGTCTGTTTTTATTTTGCCTTTTCTCGCGAATTTTCTCTTCCTAAAGATCGTTTCGGACCTGTTTTCTTCTGTTTTCTTACATATTACCTTGTTTTCTCTTCTTTTCTTGCCTTTTCTTGCGAATTTTCTCTTCCTGAACATCGTTTCCCTTTTCTCTCGTCTTTTCTTTTCCTGAAGATCGTTTCCGACCTGTTTTCTCCTGATTTCTTACATTTCACCTTCCTTTCTGTTCTTTTCTTGCCTGTTCTAGCGGTTTTTCTCTTCCTGAAGATCGTTTCCGACCTGTTTTCTCCTGATTTCTTAGATTTCGACCTGTTTTCTCTTGTATTCTTGCCTTTTCTTGCGAATTTTCTCTTCCTAAAGAACGTTTCCGACCTGTTTTCTCCCGATTTCTTAGATTTCGACCTGGTTTCTCTTGTTTTCTTGCCTTTTTCCGTCTATTTTTGCCTGTTCTCGCGAATTTTCTCTTCCTGCAGATCTTTACGGCCTGTTTTTTCCTGATTAATTACATATCTACCTGTTTTCTCTTCTTGTCTTGCCTTTTCTCGCCTTTTCTCTCTTCTTGAAATTCGTTTCCGGCCATTTTTCTCCGTATTTCTTACATTTCGCGTTGTGTTCTCTTCTCTTCTTGTGGTTTCTCGCCCAGTTGCTGTTCCGGAAGATCATTTCAAGCTTATTTCCTCTTGATTTCTTAGATTTCATCCCTTTTCAAGTCTTTTCTTGCCTTTTCTCGCGTCTTTTCTTTACCTGAAGATCGTTTTCGACCTGCTTTCTCGTGATTTCTTACATTTCGCGTTGTGTTCTCTTCTCTTCTTGTGTTTTCTCGCCAAGTTTCTCTTCCAGAAGATCGTTTCAAGCGTATTTCATCTTGATTCCTTAGATTTTCTCTTCTTTTCTTGCCTTTTATCGCGTATTTTCCCTTCATGAAGATCGTTTCTGACCTAATTTTTCGTCATTTCTTATATTTCACCTTGTTTTCTGTCCTTTTCTTCCCTTTTCTCGAGAATTATCTCTTCCTAAAGATCGTTTCCAACCTTTTTTGTCCTGATTTTTTAGGTTTCAACCTGTTTTATCTTCTTTTCTTGCCTTTTCCCGTCTATTTTTGCCTTTTCTCGCGAATTTTCTCTTCCTGCAGATCTTCTACGGCCTGTTTTCTCCTGATTTCTTACATTTCCACCTGTTTTCTCTTCTTTTCTTGCCTTTTCTCGCCTATTTTCTCTGCGTGAAATTCATTTCTAACCTATTTTTCTCCCTATTTCTTACATTTTGCGTTGTGATCTCTTCCAGAAGAACGTTTCAAGCTTATTTCCTCTTGATTCCTTAGATTTTCTCTTCTTTTCTTTCCTTTTATAGCGTATTTTCCCTTCCTGAAGATCGTTTCTGACCTTTTATTTCGTCATTTCTTCTATTTCACCTTGTTTTCTGCCCTTTTCTTGCCTTTTCTCGAGAATTTTCTCTTCCTACAGATCGTTTCCAACCTTTTTTTGTCCTGATTTCTTACATTTCCACCTGTTTTCTCTTCTTTTCTTGCCTTTTCTCGCCTATTTTCTCTTCGACAAATTCGTTTCCGGCCAATTTTCTGCGTATTTCTTACATTTCGCGTTGTGTTCTCTTCTCTTCTTGTGGTTTCTCGCCAAGTTTCACTTCCAGAAGATTGTTTAAAGCTTATTTCCTATTGATTTCTTAGATTTCATCAATTTTCAAGTCTTTTCTTGCCTTTTCTCGCGTCTTTTCTTTTCCTGAAGATCGTTTCCGACCTGTTTTCTCCTGATTTCTTAGATTTCACCTGTTTTCTCTTCTTTTCTTGCCTTTTCTCGCCTATTTTTCCTCGTGAAATTCGTTTCCGGCCTATTTTCTGCGTATTTCTGATATTTCGCGTTGTGTTCTCTTCTCTTCTTGTGGTTTCTCGCCAAGTTTCACTTCCAGAAGATTGTTTCAAGCTTATTTCATCTTGATTTCTTAGATTTCATCCCTTTTCCCGTCTATTTTTGCCTTTTCCGGCGAATTTTCTCTTCCTGTAGATCGTTTCCGACCTGATTTCTCCTGATTTCTTAGATTTCTCTTCTTTTCTTGCCTTTTCTCGTTTATTTTCTCTTCGTGAAATTCGTTTCCGGCCTATTTTTCTCCCTATTTCTTACATTTCACGTTGTGCTCTCTTCCAGAAGAATGTTTCAAGCCTATTGGCTCTTGATTCCTTAGATTTTCTCTTCTTTTCTTGCCTTTTCTTGCGTATTTTCTCTTCTTGAAGATCGTTTTCGACCTCTTTTCTCCCTATTTCTTACATTTCGCGTTGTGTTCCCATCTCTTCTTGTGGTTTCTCGCCCAGTTGCTCTTCCAGAATATCGTTTCAAGCTTTTTTCCTCTTGATTTCTGACATTTGATCCCTTTTCACGTCTGTTTTTATTTTGCCTTTTCTCGCGAATTTTCTCTTCCTAAAGATCGTTTCGGACCTGTTTTCTTCTGTTTTCTTACATATTACCTTGTTTTCTCTTCTTTTCTTGCCTTTTCTTGCGAATTTTCTCTTCCTGAACATCGTTTCCCTTTTCTCTCGTCTTTTCTTTTCCTGAAGATCGTTTCCGACCTGTTTTCTCCTGATTTCTTACATTTCACCTTCCTTTCTGTTCTTTTCTTGCCTGTTCTAGCGGTTTTTCTCTTCCTGAAGATCGTTTCCGACCTGTTTTCTCCTGATTTCTTAGATTTCGACCTGTTTTCTCTTGTATTCTTGCCTTTTCTTGCGAATTTTCTCTTCCTAAAGAACGTTTCCGACCTGTTTTCTCCCGATTTCTTAGATTTCGACCTGGTTTCTCTTGTTTTCTTGCCTTTTTCCGTCTATTTTTGCCTGTTCTCGCGAATTTTCTCTTCCTGCAGATCTTTACGGCCTGTTTTTTCCTGATTAATTACATATCTACCTGTTTTCTCTTCTTGTCTTGCCTTTTCTCGCCTTTTCTCTCTTCTTGAAATTCGTTTCCGGCCATTTTTCTCCGTATTTCTTACATTTCGCGTTGTGTTCTCTTCTCTTCTTGTGGTTTCTCGCCCAGTTGCTGTTCCGGAAGATCATTTCAAGCTTATTTCCTCTTGATTTCTTAGATTTCATCCCTTTTCAAGTCTTTTCTTGCCTTTTCTCGCGTCTTTTCTTTACCTGAAGATCGTTTTCGACCTGCTTTCTCGTGATTTCTTACATTTCGCGTTGTGTTCTCTTCTCTTCTTGTGTTTTCTCGCCAAGTTTCTCTTCCAGAAGATCGTTTCAAGCGTATTTCATCTTGATTCCTTAGATTTTCTCTTCTTTTCTTGCCTTTTATCGCGTATTTTCCCTTCATGAAGATCGTTTCTGACCTAATTTTTCGTCATTTCTTATATTTCACCTTGTTTTCTGTCCTTTTCTTCCCTTTTCTCGAGAATTATCTCTTCCTAAAGATCGTTTCCAACCTTTTTTGTCCTGATTTTTTAGGTTTCAACCTGTTTTATCTTCTTTTCTTGCCTTTTCCCGTCTATTTTTGCCTTTTCTCGCGAATTTTCTCTTCCTGCAGATCTTCTACGGCCTGTTTTCTCCTGATTTCTTACATTTCCACCTGTTTTCTCTTCTTTTCTTGCCTTTTCTCGCCTATTTTCTCTGCGTGAAATTCATTTCAAACCTATTTTTCTCCCTATTTCTTACATTTCGCGTTGTGATCTCTTCCAGAAGAACGTTTCAAGCTTATTTCCTCTTGATTCCTTAGATTTTCTCTTCTTTTCTTTCCTTTTATAGCGTATTTTCCCTTCCTGAAGATCGTTTCTGACCTATTATTTCGTCATTTCTTCTATTTCACCTTGTTTTCTGCCCTTTTCTTGCCTTTTCTCGAGAATTTTCTCTTCCTACAGATCGTTTCCAACCTTTTTTGTCCTGATTTCTTACATTTCCACCTGTTTTCTCTTCTTTTCTTGCCTTTTCTCGCCTATTTTCTCTTCGACAAATTCGTTTCCGGCCAATTTTCTGCGTATTTCTTACATTTCGCGTTGTGTTCTCTTCTCTTCTTGTGGTTTCTCGCCAAGTTGCTGTTCCGGAAGATCATTTCAAGCTTATTTCCTCTTGATTTCTTAGATTTCATCCCTTTTCAAGTCTTTTCTTGCCTTTTCTCGCGTCTTTTCTTTACCTGAAGATCGTTTTCGACCTGCTTTCTCGTGATTTCTTACATTTCGCGTTGTGTTCTCTTCTCTTCTTGTGTTTTCTCGCCAAGTTTCTCTTCCAGAAGATCGTTTCAAGCGTATTTCATCTTGATTCCTTAGATTTTCTCTTCTTTTCTTGCCTTTTATCGCGTATTTTCCCTTCATGAAGATCGTTTCTGACCTAATTTTTCGTCATTTCTTATATTTCACCTTGTTTTCTGTCCTTTTCTTCCCTTTTCTCGAGAATTATCTCTTCCTAAAGATCGTTTCCAACCTTTTTTGTCCTGATTTTTTAGGTTTCAACCTGTTTTATCTTCTTTTCTTGCCTTTTCCCGTCTATTTTTGCCTTTTCTCGCGAATTTTCTCTTCCTGCAGATCTTCTACGGCCTGTTTTCTCCTGATTTCTTACATTTCCACCTGTTTTCTCTTCTTTTCTTGCCTTTTCTCGCCTATTTTCTCTGCGTGAAATTCATTTCAAACCTATTTTTCTCCCTATTTCTTACATTTCGCGTTGTGATCTCTTCCAGAAGAACGTTTCAAGCTTATTTCCTCTTGATTCCTTAGATTTTCTCTTCTTTTCTTTCCTTTTATAGCGTATTTTCCCTTCCTGAAGATCGTTTCTGACCTATTATTTCGTCATTTCTTCTATTTCACCTTGTTTTCTGCCCTTTTCTTGCCTTTTCTCGAGAATTTTCTCTTCCTACAGATCGTTTCCAACCTTTTTTGTCCTGATTTCTTACATTTCCACCTGTTTTCTCTTCTTTTCTTGCCTTTTCTCGCCTATTTTCTCTTCGACAAATTCGTTTCCGGCCAATTTTCTGCGTATTTCTTACATTTCGCGTTGTGTTCTCTTCTCTTCTTGTGGTTTCTCGCCAAGTTTCACTTCCAGAAGATTGTTTAAAGCTTATTTCCTCTTGATTTCTTAGATTTCATCAATTTTCAAGTCTTTTCTTGCCTTTTCTCGCGTCTTTTCTTTTCCTGAAGATCGTTTCCGACCTGTTTTCTCCTGATTTCTTAGATTTCACCTGTTTTCTCTTCTTTTCTTGCCTTTTCTCGCCTATTTTTCCTCGTGAAATTCGTTTCCGGCCTATTTTCTGCGTATTTCTGATATTTCGCGTTGTGTTCTCTTCTCTTCTTGTGGTTTCTCGCCAAGTTTCACTTCCAGAAGATTGTTTCAAGCTTATTTCATCTTGATTTCTTAGATTTCATCCCTTTTCCCGTCTATTTTTGCCTTTTCCGGCGAATTTTCTCTTCCTGTAGATCGTTTCCGACCTGATTTCTCCTGATTTCTTAGATTTCTCTTCTTTTCTTGCCTTTTCTCGTTTATTTTCTCTTCGTGAAATTCGTTTCCGGCCTATTTTTCTCCCTATTTCTTACATTTCACGTTGTGCTCTCTTCCAGAAGAATGTTTCAAGCCTATTGGCTCTTGATTCCTTAGATTTTCTCTTCTTTTCTTGCCTTTTCTTGCGTATTTTCTCTTCTTGAAGATCGTTTTCGACCTCTTTTCTCCCTATTTCTTACATTTCGCGTTGTGTTCCCATCTCTTCTTGTGGTTTCTCGCCCAGTTGCTCTTCCAGAATATCGTTTCAAGCTTTTTTCCTCTTGATTTCTGACATTTGATCCCTTTTCACGTCTGTTTTTATTTTGCCTTTTCTCGCGAATTTTCTCTTCCTAAAGATCGTTTCGGACCTGTTTTCTTCTGTTTTCTTACATATTACCTTGTTTTCTCTTCTTTTCTTGCCTTTTCTTGCGAATTTTCTCTTCCTGAACATCGTTTCCCTTTTCTGTCGTCTTTTCTTTTCCTGAAGATCGTTTCCGACCTGTTTTCTCCTGATTTCTTAGATTTCACCTTCCTTTCTGTTCTTTTCTTGCCTGTTCTCTCGTCTTTTCTTTTCCTGAAGATCGTTTCCGACCTGTTTTCTCCTGATTTCTTAGATTTCGACCTGTTTTCTCTTGTTTTCTTGCCTTTTCTTGCGAATTTTCTCTTCCTAAAGAACGTTTCCGACCTGTTTTCTCCCGATTTCTTAGATTTCGACCTGGTTTCTCTTGTTTTCTTGCCTTTTTCCGTCTATTTTTGCCTGTTCTCGCGAATTTTCTCTTCCTGCAGATCTTTACGGCCTGTTTTTTCCTGATTAATTACATATCTACCTGTTTTCTCTTCTTGTCTTGCCTTTTCTCGCCTTTTCTCTGTTCTTGAAATTCGTTTGCGGCCATTTTTCTCCGTATTTCTTACATTTCGCGTTGTGTTCTCTTCTCTTCTTGTGGTTTCTCGCCAAGTTGCTGTTCCGGAAGATCATTTCAAGCTTATTTCCTCTTGATTTCTTAGATTTCATCCCTTTTCAAGTCTTTTCTTGCCTTTTCTCGCGTCTTTTCTTTACCTAAAGATCGTTTTCGACCTGCTTTCTCGTGATTTCTTACATTTCGCGTTGTGTTCTCTTCTCTTCTTGTGTTTTCTCGCCAAGTTTCTCTTCCAGAAGATCGTTTCAAGCGTATTTCATCTTGATTCCTTAGATTTTCTCTTCTTTTCTTGCCTTTTATCGCGTATTTTCCCTTCATGAAGATCGTTTCTGACCTAATTTTTCGTCATTTCTTATATTTCACCTTGTTTTCTGTCCTTTTCTTCCCTTTTCTCGCGAATTATCTCTTCCTAAAGATCGTTTCCAACCTTTTTTGTCCTGATTTTTTAGGTTTCAACCTGTTTTATCTTCTTTTCTTGCCTTTTCCCGTCTATTTTTGCCTTTTCTCGCGAATTTTCTCTTCTGCAGATCTTCTACGGCCTGTTTTCTCCTGATTTCTTACATTTCCACCTGTTTTCTCTTCTTTTCTTGCCTTTTCTCGCCTATTTTCTCTGCGTGAAATTCATTTCAAACCTATTTTTCTCCCTATTTCTTACATTTCGCGTTGTGATCTCTTCCAGAAGAACGTTTCAAGCTTATTTCCTCTTGATTCCTTAGATTTTCTCTTCTTTTCTTTCCTTTTATAGCGTATTTTCCCTTCCTGAAGATCGTTTCTGACCTATTATTTCGTCATTTCTTCTATTTCACCTTGTTTTCTGCCCTTTTCTTGCCTTTTCTCGAGAATTTTCTCTTCCTACAGATCGTTTCCAACCTTTTTTGTCCTGATTTCTTACATTTCCACCTGTTTTCTCTTCTTTTCTTGCCTTTTCTCGCCTATTTTCTCTTCGACAAATTCGTTTCCGGCCAATTTTCTGCGTATTTCTTACATTTCGCGTTGTGTTCTCTTCTCTTCTTGTGGTTTCTCGCCAAGTTTCACTTCCAGAAGATTGTTTAAAGCTTATTTCCTCTTGATTTCTTAGATTTCATCAATTTTCAAGTCTTTTCTTGCCTTTTCTCGCGTCTTTTCTTTTCCTGAAGATCGTTTCCGACCTGTTTTCTCCTGATTTCTTAGATTTCACCTGTTTTCTCTTCTTTTCTTGCCTTTTCTCGCCTATTTTTCCTCGTGAAATTCGTTTCCGGCCTATTTTCTGCGTATTTCTGATATTTCGCGTTGTGTTCTCTTCTCTTCTTGTGGTTTCTCGCCAAGTTTCACTTCCAGAAGATTGTTTCAAGCTTATTTCATCTTGATTTCTTAGATTTCATCCCTTTTCCCGTCTATTTTTGCCTTTTCCGGCGAATTTTCTCTTCCTGTAGATCGTTTCCGACCTGATTTCTCCTGATTTCTTAGATTTCTCTTCTTTTCTTGCCTTTTCTCGTTTATTTTCTCTTCGTGAAATTCGTTTCCGGCCTATTTTTCTCCCTATTTCTTACATTTCACGTTGTGCTCTCTTCCAGAAGAATGTTTCAAGCCTATTGGCTCTTGATTCCTTAGATTTTCTCTTCTTTTCTTGCCTTTTCTTGCGTATTTTCTCTTCTTGAAGATCGTTTTCGACCTCTTTTCTCCCTATTTCTTACATTTCGCGTTGTGTTCCCATCTCTTCTTGTGGTTTCTCGCCCAGTTGCTCTTCCAGAATATCGTTTCAAGCTTTTTTCCTCTTGATTTCTGACATTTGATCCCTTTTCACGTCTGTTTTTATTTTGCCTTTTCTCGCGAATTTTCTCTTCCTAAAGATCGTTTCGGACCTGTTTTCTTCTGTTTTCTTACATATTACCTTGTTTTCTCTTCTTTTCTTGCCTTTTCTTGCGAATTTTCTCTTCCTGAACATCGTTTCCCTTTTCTGTCGTCTTTTCTTTTCCTGAAGATCGTTTCCGACCTGTTTTCTCCTGATTTCTTAGATTTCACCTTCCTTTCTGTTCTTTTCTTGCCTGTTCTCTCGTCTTTTCTTTTCCTGAAGATCGTTTCCGACCTGTTTTCTCCTGATTTCTTAGATTTCGACCTGTTTTCTCTTGTTTTCTTGCCTTTTCTTGCGAATTTTCTCTTCCTAAAGAACGTTTCCGACCTGTTTTCTCCCGATTTCTTAGATTTCGACCTGGTTTCTCTTGTTTTCTTGCCTTTTTCCGTCTATTTTTGCCTGTTCTCGCGAATTTTCTCTTCCTGCAGATCTTTACGGCCTGTTTTTTCCTGATTAATTACATATCTACCTGTTTTCTCTTCTTGTCTTGCCTTTTCTCGCCTTTTCTCTGTTCTTGAAATTCGTTTGCGGCCATTTTTCTCCGTATTTCTTACATTTCGCGTTGTGTTCTCTTCTCTTCTTGTGGTTTCTCGCCAAGTTGCTGTTCCGGAAGATCATTTCAAGCTTATTTCCTCTTGATTTCTTAGATTTCATCCCTTTTCAAGTCTTTTCTTGCCTTTTCTCGCGTCTTTTCTTTACCTGAAGATCGTTTTCGACCTGCTTTCTCGTGATTTCTTACATTTCGCGTTGTGTTCTCTTCTCTTCTTGTGTTTTCTCGCCAAGTTTCTCTTCCAGAAGATCGTTTCAAGCGTATTTCATCTTGATTCCTTAGATTTTCTCTTCTTTTCTTGCCTTTTATCGCGTATTTTCCCTTCATGAAGATCGTTTCTGACCTAATTTTTCGTCATTTCTTATATTTCACCTTGTTTTCTGTCCTTTTCTTCCCTTTTCTCGAGAATTATCTCTTCCTAAAGATCGTTTCCAACCTTTTTTGTCCTGATTTTTTAGGTTTCAACCTGTTTTATCTTCTTTTCTTGCCTTTTCCCGTCTATTTTTGCCTTTTCTCGCGAATTTTCTCTTCCTGCAGATCTTCTACGGCCTGTTTTCTCCTGATTTCTTACATTTCCACCTGTTTTCTCTTCTTTTCTTGCCTTTTCTCGCCTATTTTCTCTGCGTGAAATTCATTTCAAACCTATTTTTCTCCCTATTTCTTACATTTCGCGTTGTGATCTCTTCCAGAAGAACGTTTCAAGCTTATTTCCTCTTGATTCCTTAGATTTTCTCTTCTTTTCTTTCCTTTTATAGCGTATTTTCCCTTCCTGAAGATCGTTTCTGACCTATTATTTCGTCATTTCTTCTATTTCACCTTGTTTTCTGCCCTTTTCTTGCCTTTTCTCGAGAATTTTCTCTTCCTACAGATCGTTTCCAACCTTTTTTGTCCTGATTTCTTACATTTCCACCTGTTTTCTCTTCTTTTCTTGCCTTTTCTCGCCTATTTTCTCTTCGACAAATTCGTTTCCGGCCAATTTTCTGCGTATTTCTTACATTTCGCGTTGTGTTCTCTTCTCTTCTTGTGGTTTCTCGCCAAGTTTCACTTCCAGAAGATTGTTTAAAGCTTATTTCCTCTTGATTTCTTAGATTTCATCAATTTTCAAGTCTTTTCTTGCCTTTTCTCGCGTCTTTTCTTTTCCTGAAGATCGTTTCCGACCTGTTTTCTCCTGATTTCTTAGATTTCACCTGTTTTCTCTTCTTTTCTTGCCTTTTCTCGCCTATTTTTCCTCGTGAAATTCGTTTCCGGCCTATTTTCTGCGTATTTCTGATATTTCGCGTTGTGTTCTCTTCTCTTCTTGTGGTTTCTCGCCAAGTTTCACTTCCAGAAGATTGTTTCAAGCTTATTTCATCTTGATTTCTTAGATTTCATCCCTTTTCCCGTCTATTTTTGCCTTTTCCGGCGAATTTTCTCTTCCTGTAGATCGTTTCCGACCTGATTTCTCCTGATTTCTTAGATTTCTCTTCTTTTCTTGCCTTTTCTCGTTTATTTTCTCTTCGTGAAATTCGTTTCCGGCCTATTTTTCTCCCTATTTCTTACATTTCACGTTGTGCTCTCTTCCAGAAGAATGTTTCAAGCCTATTGGCTCTTGATTCCTTAGATTTTCTCTTCTTTTCTTGCCTTTTCTTGCGTATTTTCTCTTCTTGAAGATCGTTTTCGACCTCTTTTCTCCCTATTTCTTACATTTCGCGTTGTGTTCCCATCTCTTCTTGTGGTTTCTCGCCCAGTTGCTCTTCCAGAATATCGTTTCAAGCTTTTTTCCTCTTGATTTCTGACATTTGATCCCTTTTCACGTCTGTTTTTATTTTGCCTTTTCTCGCGAATTTTCTCTTCCTAAAGATCGTTTCGGACCTGTTTTCTTCTGTTTTCTTACATATTACCTTGTTTTCTCTTCTTTTCTTGCCTTTTCTTGCGAATTTTCTCTTCCTGAACATCGTTTCCCTTTTCTGTCGTCTTTTCTTTTCCTGAAGATCGTTTCCGACCTGTTTTCTCCTGATTTCTTAGATTTCACCTTCCTTTCTGTTCTTTTCTTGCCTGTTCTCTCGTCTTTTCTTTTCCTGAAGATCGTTTCCGACCTGTTTTCTCCTGATTTCTTAGATTTCGACCTGTTTTCTCTTGTTTTCTTGCCTTTTCTTGCGAATTTTCTCTTCCTAAAGAACGTTTCCGACCTGTTTTCTCCCGATTTCTTAGATTTCGACCTGGTTTCTCTTGTTTTCTTGCCTTTTTCCGTCTATTTTTGCCTGTTCTCGCGAATTTTCTCTTCCTGCAGATCTTTACGGCCTGTTTTTTCCTGATTAATTACATATCTACCTGTTTTCTCTTCTTGTCTTGCCTTTTCTCGCCTTTTCTCTGTTCTTGAAATTCGTTTGCGGCCATTTTTCTCCGTATTTCTTACATTTCGCGTTGTGTTCTCTTCTCTTCTTGTGGTTTCTCGCCAAGTTGCTGTTCCGGAAGATCATTTCAAGCTTATTTCCTCTTGATTTCTTAGATTTCATCCCTTTTCAAGTCTTTTCTTGCCTTTTCTCGCGTCTTTTCTTTACCTGAAGATCGTTTTCGACCTGCTTTCTCGTGATTTCTTACATTTCGCGTTGTGTTCTCTTCTCTTCTTGTGTTTTCTCGCCAAGTTTCTCTTCCAGAAGATCGTTTCAAGCGTATTTCATCTTGATTCCTTAGATTTTCTCTTCTTTTCTTGCCTTTTATCGCGTATTTTCCCTTCATGAAGATCGTTTCTGACCTAATTTTTCGTCATTTCTTATATTTCACCTTGTTTTCTGTCCTTTTCTTCCCTTTTCTCGCGAATTATCTCTTCCTAAAGATCGTTTCCAACCTTTTTTGTCCTGATTTTTTAGGTTTCAACCTGTTTTATCTTCTTTTCTTGCCTTTTCCCGTCTATTTTTGCCTTTTCTCGCGAATTTTCTCTTCTGCAGATCTTCTACGGCCTGTTTTCTCCTGATTTCTTACATTTCCACCTGTTTTCTCTTCTTTTCTTGCCTTTTCTCGCCTATTTTCTCTGCGTGAAATTCATTTCAAACCTATTTTTCTCCCTATTTCTTACATTTCGCGTTGTGATCTCTTCCAGAAGAACGTTTCAAGCTTATTTCCTCTTGATTCCTTAGATTTTCTCTTCTTTTCTTTCCTTTTATAGCGTATTTTCCCTTCCTGAAGATCGTTTCTGACCTATTATTTCGTCATTTCTTCTATTTCACCTTGTTTTCTGCCCTTTTCTTGCCTTTTCTCGAGAATTTTCTCTTCCTACAGATCGTTTCCAACCTTTTTTGTCCTGATTTCTTACATTTCCACCTGTTTTCTCTTCTTTTCTTGCCTTTTCTCGCCTATTTTCTCTTCGACAAATTCGTTTCCGGCCAATTTTCTGCGTATTTCTTACATTTCGCGTTGTGTTCTCTTCTCTTCTTGTGGTTTCTCGCCAAGTTTCACTTCCAGAAGATTGTTTAAAGCTTATTTCCTCTTGATTTCTTAGATTTCATCAATTTTCAAGTCTTTTCTTGCCTTTTCTCGCGTCTTTTCTTTTCCTGAAGATCGTTTCCGACCTGTTTTCTCCTGATTTCTTAGATTTCACCTGTTTTCTCTTCTTTTCTTGCCTTTTCTCGCCTATTTTTCCTCGTGAAATTCGTTTCCGGCCTATTTTCTGCGTATTTCTGATATTTCGCGTTGTGTTCTCTTCTCTTCTTGTGGTTTCTCGCCAAGTTTCACTTCCAGAAGATTGTTTCAAGCTTATTTCATCTTGATTTCTTAGATTTCATCCCTTTTCCCGTCTATTTTTGCCTTTTCCGGCGAATTTTCTCTTCCTGTAGATCGTTTCCGACCTGATTTCTCCTGATTTCTTAGATTTCTCTTCTTTTCTTGCCTTTTCTCGTTTATTTTCTCTTCGTGAAATTCGTTTCCGGCCTATTTTTCTCCCTATTTCTTACATTTCACGTTGTGCTCTCTTCCAGAAGAATGTTTCAAGCCTATTGGCTCTTGATTCCTTAGATTTTCTCTTCTTTTCTTGCCTTTTCTTGCGTATTTTCTCTTCTTGAAGATCGTTTTCGACCTCTTTTCTCCCTATTTCTTACATTTCGCGTTGTGTTCCCATCTCTTCTTGTGGTTTCTCGCCCAGTTGCTCTTCCAGAATATCGTTTCAAGCTTTTTTCCTCTTGATTTCTGACATTTGATCCCTTTTCACGTCTGTTTTTATTTTGCCTTTTCTCGCGAATTTTCTCTTCCTAAAGATCGTTTCGGACCTGTTTTCTTCTGTTTTCTTACATATTACCTTGTTTTCTCTTCTTTTCTTGCCTTTTCTTGCGAATTTTCTCTTCCTGAACATCGTTTCCCTTTTCTGTCGTCTTTTCTTTTCCTGAAGATCGTTTCCGACCTGTTTTCTCCTGATTTCTTAGATTTCACCTTCCTTTCTGTTCTTTTCTTGCCTGTTCTCTCGTCTTTTCTTTTCCTGAAGATCGTTTCCGACCTGTTTTCTCCTGATTTCTTAGATTTCGACCTGTTTTCTCTTGTTTTCTTGCCTTTTCTTGCGAATTTTCTCTTCCTAAAGAACGTTTCCGACCTGTTTTCTCCCGATTTCTTAGATTTCGACCTGGTTTCTCTTGTTTTCTTGCCTTTTTCCGTCTATTTTTGCCTGTTCTCGCGAATTTTCTCTTCCTGCAGATCTTTACGGCCTGTTTTTTCCTGATTAATTACATATCTACCTGTTTTCTCTTCTTGTCTTGCCTTTTCTCGCCTTTTCTCTGTTCTTGAAATTCGTTTGCGGCCATTTTTCTCCGTATTTCTTACATTTCGCGTTGTGTTCTCTTCTCTTCTTGTGGTTTCTCGCCAAGTTGCTGTTCCGGAAGATCATTTCAAGCTTATTTCCTCTTGATTTCTTAGATTTCATCCCTTTTCAAGTCTTTTCTTGCCTTTTCTCGCGTCTTTTCTTTACCTGAAGATCGTTTTCGACCTGCTTTCTCGTGATTTCTTACATTTCGCGTTGTGTTCTCTTCTCTTCTTGTGTTTTCTCGCCAAGTTTCTCTTCCAGAAGATCGTTTCAAGCGTATTTCATCTTGATTCCTTAGATTTTCTCTTCTTTTCTTGCCTTTTATCGCGTATTTTCCCTTCATGAAGATCGTTTCTGACCTAATTTTTCGTCATTTCTTATATTTCACCTTGTTTTCTGTCCTTTTCTTCCCTTTTCTCGAGAATTATCTCTTCCTAAAGATCGTTTCCAACCTTTTTTGTCCTGATTTTTTAGGTTTCAACCTGTTTTATCTTCTTTTCTTGCCTTTTCCCGTCTATTTTTGCCTTTTCTCGCGAATTTTCTCTTCCTGCAGATCTTCTACGGCCTGTTTTCTCCTGATTTCTTACATTTCCACCTGTTTTCTCTTCTTTTCTTGCCTTTTCTCGCCTATTTTCTCTGCGTGAAATTCATTTCAAACCTATTTTTCTCCCTATTTCTTACATTTCGCGTTGTGATCTCTTCCAGAAGAACGTTTCAAGCTTATTTCCTCTTGATTCCTTAGATTTTCTCTTCTTTTCTTTCCTTTTATAGCGTATTTTCCCTTCCTGAAGATCGTTTCTGACCTATTATTTCGTCATTTCTTCTATTTCACCTTGTTTTCTGCCCTTTTCTTGCCTTTTCTCGAGAATTTTCTCTTCCTACAGATCGTTTCCAACCTTTTTTGTCCTGATTTCTTACATTTCCACCTGTTTTCTCTTCTTTTCTTGCCTTTTCTCGCCTATTTTCTCTTCGACAAATTCGTTTCCGGCCAATTTTCTGCGTATTTCTTACATTTCGCGTTGTGTTCTCTTCTCTTCTTGTGGTTTCTCGCCAAGTTTCACTTCCAGAAGATTGTTTAAAGCTTATTTCCTCTTGATTTCTTAGATTTCATCAATTTTCAAGTCTTTTCTTGCCTTTTCTCGCGTCTTTTCTTTTCCTGAAGATCGTTTCCGACCTGTTTTCTCCTGATTTCTTAGATTTCACCTGTTTTCTCTTCTTTTCTTGCCTTTTCTCGCCTATTTTTCCTCGTGAAATTCGTTTCCGGCCTATTTTCTGCGTATTTCTGATATTTCGCGTTGTGTTCTCTTCTCTTCTTGTGGTTTCTCGCCAAGTTTCACTTCCAGAAGATTGTTTCAAGCTTATTTCATCTTGATTTCTTAGATTTCATCCCTTTTCCCGTCTATTTTTGCCTTTTCCGGCGAATTTTCTCTTCCTGTAGATCGTTTCCGACCTGATTTCTCCTGATTTCTTAGATTTCTCTTCTTTTCTTGCCTTTTCTCGTTTATTTTCTCTTCGTGAAATTCGTTTCCGGCCTATTTTTCTCCCTATTTCTTACATTTCACGTTGTGCTCTCTTCCAGAAGAATGTTTCAAGCCTATTGGCTCTTGATTCCTTAGATTTTCTCTTCTTTTCTTGCCTTTTCTTGCGTATTTTCTCTTCTTGAAGATCGTTTTCGACCTCTTTTCTCCCTATTTCTTACATTTCGCGTTGTGTTCCCATCTCTTCTTGTGGTTTCTCGCCCAGTTGCTCTTCCAGAATATCGTTTCAAGCTTTTTTCCTCTTGATTTCTGACATTTGATCCCTTTTCACGTCTGTTTTTATTTTGCCTTTTCTCGCGAATTTTCTCTTCCTAAAGATCGTTTCGGACCTGTTTTCTTCTGTTTTCTTACATATTACCTTGTTTTCTCTTCTTTTCTTGCCTTTTCTTGCGAATTTTCTCTTCCTGAACATCGTTTCCCTTTTCTGTCGTCTTTTCTTTTCCTGAAGATCGTTTCCGACCTGTTTTCTCCTGATTTCTTAGATTTCACCTTCCTTTCTGTTCTTTTCTTGCCTGTTCTCTCGTCTTTTCTTTTCCTGAAGATCGTTTCCGACCTGTTTTCTCCTGATTTCTTAGATTTCGACCTGTTTTCTCTTGTTTTCTTGCCTTTTCTTGCGAATTTTCTCTTCCTAAAGAACGTTTCCGACCTGTTTTCTCCCGATTTCTTAGATTTCGACCTGGTTTCTCTTGTTTTCTTGCCTTTTTCCGTCTATTTTTGCCTGTTCTCGCGAATTTTCTCTTCCTGCAGATCTTTACGGCCTGTTTTTTCCTGATTAATTACATATCTACCTGTTTTCTCTTCTTGTCTTGCCTTTTCTCGCCTTTTCTCTGTTCTTGAAATTCGTTTGCGGCCATTTTTCTCCGTATTTCTTACATTTCGCGTTGTGTTCTCTTCTCTTCTTGTGGTTTCTCGCCAAGTTGCTGTTCCGGAAGATCATTTCAAGCTTATTTCCTCTTGATTTCTTAGATTTCATCCCTTTTCAAGTCTTTTCTTGCCTTTTCTCGCGTCTTTTCTTTACCTGAAGATCGTTTTCGACCTGCTTTCTCGTGATTTCTTACATTTCGCGTTGTGTTCTCTTCTCTTCTTGTGTTTTCTCGCCAAGTTTCTCTTCCAGAAGATCGTTTCAAGCGTATTTCATCTTGATTCCTTAGATTTTCTCTTCTTTTCTTGCCTTTTATCGCGTATTTTCCCTTCATGAAGATCGTTTCTGACCTAATTTTTCGTCATTTCTTATATTTCACCTTGTTTTCTGTCCTTTTCTTCCCTTTTCTCGAGAATTATCTCTTCCTAAAGATCGTTTCCAACCTTTTTTGTCCTGATTTTTTAGGTTTCAACCTGTTTTATCTTCTTTTCTTGCCTTTTCCCGTCTATTTTTGCCTTTTCTCGCGAATTTTCTCTTCCTGCAGATCTTCTACGGCCTGTTTTCTCCTGATTTCTTACATTTCCACCTGTTTTCTCTTCTTTTCTTGCCTTTTCTCGCCTATTTTCTCTGCGTGAAATTCATTTCAAACCTATTTTTCTCCCTATTTCTTACATTTCGCGTTGTGATCTCTTCCAGAAGAACGTTTCAAGCTTATTTCCTCTTGATTCCTTAGATTTTCTCTTCTTTTCTTTCCTTTTATAGCGTATTTTCCCTTCCTGAAGATCGTTTCTGACCTATTATTTCGTCATTTCTTCTATTTCACCTTGTTTTCTGCCCTTTTCTTGCCTTTTCTCGAGAATTTTCTCTTCCTACAGATCGTTTCCAACCTTTTTTGTCCTGATTTCTTACATTTCCACCTGTTTTCTCTTCTTTTCTTGCCTTTTCTCGCCTATTTTCTCTTCGACAAATTCGTTTCCGGCCAATTTTTTAAAAAATAAAGTGTTATTTGATTTTAAAACTCTGGTGATGCGCTGCCCCTTTTCCCCCTTAATCCCCCACGCTACTCGACTTGACAGCGACGGAGCGTGCCAGACGGAGATGTAGACAGAGCGTCTCGGCTTACAGCGTGCCGTCATGCAAGGCGGGAGCGAAGCACACACTCAGTAACTCGGGGGCGGGGCTCGCCCCAGAGTACCTTCTGTCATGCCTGTGTTCTATTGGCCGTTGAGTCGTGCAGGGATTAAGTCGGACGGTACATAACAAGGCTCTTCCAAGCTTCCCCTCACAAATGCAAAGCAGGCACTGGTCAAGCAAGCGCTTCCAGAGAGCAAAAGAAAAAAAAACGGAAAGACACAGCCAAATGGAATATTAGCTAGCCTTCAGGATAAAATAATAATAAACTAAAAAAAATATATATATATAATAATAAAGAAAACCAGAAAAGGACACAAAGGATAATTACATTTGATTAAAGTAGCTTTCAGGATAACGATTGATACAGGGCGTAAGGTAAAGGGAATAAAATGTATATATAAAAAAAAAACCAATAAATAAAAGTGTGATATATGCGACATTGTGTATAAACTTGAAGCTCTTAATTGCAATTTGTGGATATCAATTGTTAAGCCTAACAAGCGTCACCCGGACAGCTGACAAGCTTGGACTCTGAATTGCAATTAGTGCAAGGGATTGTTAGGATTTGGGGCATCAATATGCGTGAGTACTCTAATTGCAATTAAGATCTTGCCTGAGCAGTGCCGTCTGAATAGGGCATTAATTGCAATTACGGCCAAGCAGTGAGCCCCCTATAACTGTATAAAAAAAACACTGAGAGAGCAAGGAAACAAAAAAATGAATAAGGATAAAGTTGACAGTGCAATTAAAGAGTTGAAAGAATGGGCTGCGTTGAGAAACCTTCTCGAATCCACTGTCGACGCTCTCCTGAGCGAGGAATTCTTTTCCATCGACAGTGTACTGCACATTGACAAGGTCGTCATTAAGGCGCTAAAACTCTCGCTCGGCCAAGAGAGAATGCTGCTAGCGGCCGTCGCAGACCTTAAGGACGCAAAGTCCGACAGTGCGAGTTCCCGTACCGGTCCCACATCGGACATCATTGAGAAATTTCCGGCCGACAGACCCCGGCTACGCAGCGACGCGGCACCAGCTACCCTGAATGACCTTCCACGCCTTAACACAGAGACGATGACAGCCATGCTGGACTCCCTCGTCGACAAGCCGCAGACCCCGGACGACGACCCATGGCAGACCGGGAGAACCCCAGGTAACACGCGACCATTATTTGTCCAAGATTTCTGTGGATCCTTCCTGGGGAGTCAGGGCACAGAGACAGTGTTATCGTCGAACGGTGATGCGAAAGTGATCGTGACGAGCGCGGCGAAACGCGTGAGGCCTGAGGACACCACGTGGCAGCAGTGGGTGAAAGGCCACGCCCGCATCTTTAGCGCCCTAAAGCGCTCAGGACAGTTGGAGACGGAAGACGAGCGTGATCGCTACAATCTCTACGGCATAAAGTTTGGAGATATGTGCGAGTATTACCCGCTAGCCAACTGTATGAGGTATGATTTCGAATACCGGCAACGGGTGGCGTCGGGGCAAATCCGTTGGGGAGACGACGATACGTATCTCCTAGGCATATGTTGCTTCTCGTCTCGCGCCCAATCAACATCCACCCGGAAGCAGCACGCTAGACCCAGGGTGGAAGCTCCAAGGGCCCCGAACGGCACGGAAATTTGTCGCAACTTTAATTCGCGCCGGGGTTGCAGTCTACTAAACTGCCGATTCATGCATGCCTGCCTGAAATGTTTCCAGAACCACCCCGAGATTGCTCACAGAGACTAGCGGCACGCCGTCTCTAGCCCACTGTCTGACCGGCTCGACGAATGGGAACGACAACTTGAAACGGATAAGGACAAGGTATTTATTCTCAACGGATTACGTAATGGGTTCGATATCGTTAACGTTCGCACGGAAAATATTCAGTGTGCCGAAGCCCCCAACAGCCGCGTGGCTGAGCGACAATATCGTGATGAGGTAGAGAGCGAAATAAAGAAGGAAATTGCCCTGGGTCGCTATAAAGTAGTGGTAGAAAAACCGGCCATTGTCTCCCCGCTCTCCGCCATACCCAAAGAAAACGGTGAAATCAGGCTAATTCACGATTGCTCGCAACCAGAAGGCCTTTCTGTCAACTCCCACGCCACCCCCGACAAACATGTTTTTACATCCGTGGACATCGCTGCCGACATGGTCAGTAGAAACTCGTTTATGGCAAAAGTGGACCTTAAATCAGCTTATCGGCAGGTCCCGCTCAGCGAAGCGTCCCAACGTCTAACGGGCTTAAAGTGGAAATTTAAGGGTAATAAACATCACACATACCTTGTAGATACCCGCTTGCCCTTCGGGGCTTCATTAAGCGTTGGTATTTTCCATCGTATTACTCAGAGTGTCTGCCGCATGCTTAAAAAACAAGGTATAAAAGCAATAATTTGCTACCTCGATGACTTTTTTATAACCGCTGATACATTTGACGACACGCTCAAGGCAATGCAATGCTTGATACGGCTCCTCCGGTCGCTTGGTTTCGCAATCAACTGGGAGAAATGCATCTCCCCTACGCGCAGAATAACGTTTCTCGGAGTGACTATCGACTCCACCGACTGCACGCTGTCAATTCCCACAGATAAGCTATGCGAAGTCCAAACCCTTCTCTCCCACTACGCAAGTCCCGACAACAGACGGCTCTCAAAACGCAACCTCCAGAGCCTGCTGGGGAAACTGAACTGGGTCGGACGTGTTGTCAGTGTCATACGTCCGGCCATGCGTCGTCTAATCGTGCTTATGACGTCACTACGTCGCCCTAACCACCGCACCCGTATCACTACGGACACTCGCCGAGACTTACTACTGCTTAATGTGCTTTGCGCCTCATTCAACGGTACATCTCGCTTTTCCTCCCAAAGGGATGTGCCCGATCGCGCCTTTCACATTGCCACAGACGCAAGCCCGACTGCTGCAGGCGCAGCGGTCGTTTGCCACAATAGAGCCATAGACTGGCTCTATTGCAACTTCGCCACGGATATGCCCGCCATCAATGATTGCGACATAAATACGAAAGAACTAGCTGCTGTTCTTTTGGCGCTGCGCCGCTGGGCACCGTTCTGCGCTTCTAAGACGGTTCAACTATATTCGGATAATAAAGCAACCCTTTATGCCCTTAACCGAGGAAGAATTAGAAACACTATTGCGTCCGATGTTTTATGCGAAATACTAATATTATGCGTTAAGTTTGACATTAAAATATGTGCCGCCTACGTAAACACGAAACTTAATAAGCTCCCGGATGCCATTTCGCGACTATCCAGCTTTCCACATGCCACGTATGCATTCGGCCACGTCCCGCTCGCTGACCTCCGGCACCACATGTCACCAATTGCTATGCGTCGTTTGTTCCAGGAGTGGTACGGGAGACACAAATTTTGGACAACGAAGTGGCCCAATTCCGCAGAGCAGCCCTAGCAGAAAGCACTCGTGAAACGTACTCGGCTCAGCTGAAGTCTTACCTGGCCTTCTGCCAAGCCTTTAGGATGCGCCCAGCCCCCGCAGAAACTACGACCGTGCTCCGTTACGCGTGTTTTCTCAGCCGATCCCTGAAACCCCAGTCCGTGAGATGCTATCTCGCTGCAGTTCGCCTACTCCACTTGGAGCTGGGTTACACGAACCCCATTGAGAATAACCACTTCGTGAAGACGCTATTGAAAGGAATCGACACGCAGAAAGGTACGCCACCCCGACAGAAACTACCGCTCTCGCTGGATATCTTGCAGCGCGTCCGAGGAGTTCTCGACCTCTCGCAACCATTAGAGGCCTGCTTCTGGGCTGCTTGTCTCATGGGCTTCTTTACCTTTCTGCGCAAGTCCTCGCTGCTATCCCGTACCCAGACTAGCCACGACTGTAGAACTGACCTCTGCCGTGATGACGTAACGCTGTGTGCAGATGGCGCCCTAGTTCACGTAAAACGCACCAAAACACTTCGCAACTTTTCACGAGCCCTCGTCATCCCAATCCCAGAGGTAGAGCAGTCTACAGTATGCCCCACTGCAGCGTTAAAACACCACCTCCGCCTTTCGCCCGCACATGGTAAAGCGGCGCTTTTCTCCTACAGAACCCCGGACTCCACCGTCCCTCTCTCCCACGCAGCGTTCTCGTCGATGCTGAAATGCAAACTGCGTGCTGTTGGGCTAGATGACTCAGCCTACAGCGGCCATAGCCTACGACGAGCCGGGGCTACCTTTGCTCTTGCCTGTGGGCTGCCACCGCAAGTGATTAAGAGCCAAGGAGACTGGACATCGGAGTCCTACACGCGATACACTGACGTCCCTCTGAGTCTACGTCTGGATTGTGCAAAAACCATGGGATGAAACGTCCAAAACGCCTTGTCCTAACTACTACAAGTAACACTTCGTGGTTTGGGTATTTGGACAGTTTCTTAAAGTATGTTTGTTTTATGCATAATGTGTTCAGCAGTCAGGCAATAAACATTTGTACCCAAACCACTCTCTCATTCGTCTTGCCAGCCATAACGGCTAGAGACTAGAACGCTATAAGTTTTAATTAAAAAATAAAGTGTTATTTGATTTTAAAACTCTGGTGATGCGCTGCCCCTTTTCCCCCTTAATCCCCCACGCTACTCGACTTGACAGCGACGGAGCGTGCCAGACGGAGATGTAGACAGAGCGTCTCGGCTTACAGCGTGCCGTCATGCAAGGCGGGAGCGAAGCACACACTCAGTAACTCGGGGGCGGAGCTCGCCCCAGAGTACCTTCTGTCATGCCTGTGTTCTATTGGCCGTTGAGTCGTGCAGGGATTAAGTCGGACGGTACATAACAAGGCTCTTCCAAGCTTCCCCTCACAAATGCAAAGCAGGCACTGGTCAAGCAAGCGCTTCCAGAGACCCACCTCCATCCCCCTTCCCCTTCCCTGTTTAATTGTTTACAAGTACAGTTTTATGTTGAATATGTTAGTCTGGTTAGTGGACAGTTTCTTAAAGTATGTTTGTTTTATGCATAATGTGTTCAGCAGTCAGGCAATAAACATTTGTACCCAAACCACTCTCTCATTCGTCTTGCCAGCCATAACGGCTAGAGACTAGAACGCTATAAGTTTTAATTGCAATTTGTGGATATCAATTGTTAAGCCTAACAAGCGTCACCCGGACAGCTGACAAGCTTGGACTCTGAATTGCAATTAGTGCAAGGGATTGTTAGGATTTGGGGCATCAATATGCGTGAGTACTCTAATTGCAATTAAGATCTTGCCTGAGCAGTGCCGTCTGAATAGGGCATTAATTTCAATTACGGCCAATCAGTGAGCCCCCTATAACTGTAAAAAAAAAAAAAAACACTGAGAGAGCAAGGAAACAAAAAAATGAATAAGGATAAAGTCGACAGTGCAATTAAAGAGTTGAAAGAATGGGCTGCGTCGAGAAACCTTCTCGAATCCACTGTCGACGCTCTCCTGAGCGAGGAATTCTTTTCCATCGACAGTGTACTGCACATTGACAAGGTCGTCATTAAGGCGCTAAAACTCTCGCTCGGCCAAGAGAGAATGCTGCTAGCGGCCGTCGCAGACCTTAAGGACGCAAAGTCCGACAGTGCGAGTTCCCGTACCGGTCCCACATCGGACATCATTGAGAAATTTCCGGCCGACAGACCCCGGCTACGCAGCGACGCGGCACCAGCTACCCTGAATGACCTTCCACGCCTTAACACAGAGACGATGACAGCCATGCTGGACTCCCTCGTGGACAAGCCGCAGATCCCGGACGACGACCCATGGCAGACCGGGAGAACCCCAGGTAACACGCGACCATTATTTGTCCAAGATTTCTGTGGATCCTTCCTGGGGAGTCAGGGCACAGAGACAGTGTTATCATCGAACGGTGATGCGAAAGTGATCGTGACGAGCGCGGCGAAACGCGTGAGGCCTGAGGACACCACGTGGCAGCAGTGGGTGAAAGGCCACGCCCGCATCTTTAGCGCCCTAAAGCGCTCAGGACAGCTGGAGACGGAAGACGAGCGTGATCGCTACAATCTCTATGGCATAAAGTTTGGAGATATGTGCGAGTATTACCCGCTAGCCAACTGTATGAGGTATGATTTCGAATACCGGCAACGGGTGGCGTCGGGGCAAATCCGTTGGGGAGACGACGATACGTATCTCCTAGGCATATGTTGCTTCTCGTCTCGCGCCCAATCAACATCCACCCGGAAGCAGCACGCTAGACCCAGGGTGGAAGCTCCAAGGGCCCCGAACGGCACGGAAATTTGTCGCAACTTTAATTCGCGCCGGGGTTGCAGTCTACTGAACTGCCGATTCATGCATGCCTGCCTGAAATGTTTCCAGAACCACCCCGAGATTGCTCACAGAGACTAGCGGCACGCCGTCTCTAGCCCACTGTCTGACCGGCTCGACGAATGGGAACGACAACTTGAAACGGATAAGGACAAGGTATTTATTCTCAACGGATTACGTAAAGGGTTCGATATCGTTAACGTTCGCACGGAAAATATTCAGTGTGCCGAAGCCCCCAACAGCCGCGTGGCTGAGCGACAATATCGTGATGAGGTAGAGAGCGAAATAAAGAAGGAAATTGCCCTGGGTCGCTATAAAATAGTGGTAGAAAAACCGGCCATTGTCTCCCCGCTCTCCGCCATACCCAAAGAAAACGGTGAAATCAGGCTAATTCACGATTGCTCGCAACCAGAAGGCCTTTCTGTCAACTCCCACGCCACCCCCGACAAACATGTTTTTACATCCGTGGACATCGCTGCCGATATGGTCAGTAGAAACTCGTTTATGGCAAAAGTGGACCTTAAATCAGCTTATCGGCAGGTCCCGCTCAGCGAAGCGTCCCAACGTCTAACGGGCTTAAAGTGGAAATTTAAGGGTAATAAACATCACACATACCTTGTAGATACCCGCTTGCCCTTCGGAGCTTCATTAAGCGTTGGTATTTTCCATCGTATTACTCAGAGTGTCTGCCGCATGCTTAAAAAACAAGGTATAAAAGCAATAATTTGCTACCTCGATGACTTTTTTATTACCGCTGATACATTTGACGACACGCTCAAGGCAATGCAATGCTTGATACGGCTCCTCCGGTCGCTTGGTTTCGCAATCAACTGGGAGAAATGCATCTCCCCTACGCGCAGACTAACGTTTCTCGGAGTAACTATCGACTCCACCGACTGCACGCTGTCAATTCCCACGGATAAGCTATGCGAAGTCCAAACCCTTCTCTCCCACTACGCAAGTCCCGACAACAGACGGCTCTCAAAACGCGACCTCCAGAGCCTGCTGGGGAAACTGAACTGGGTCGGACGTGTTGTCAGTGTCATACGTCCGGCCATGCGTCGTCTAATCGTTCTTATGACGTCACTACGTCGCCCTAACCACCGCACCCGTATCACTACGGACACTCGCCGAGACTTACTACTGCTTAATGTGCTTTGCGCCTCATTCAACGGTACATCTCGCTTTTCCTCCCAAAGGGATGTGCCCGATCGCGCCTTTCACATTGCCACAGACGCAAGCCCGACTGCTGCAGGCGCAGCGGTCGTTTGCCACAATAGAGCCATAGACTGGCTCTATTGCAACTTCGCCACGGATATGCCCGCCATCAATGATTGCGACATAAATACGAAAGAACTAGCTGCTGTTCTTTTGGCGCTGCGCCGCTGGGCACCGTTCTGCGCTTCTAAGACGGTTCAACTATATTCGGATAATAAAGCAACCCTTTATGCCCTTAACCGAGGAAGAATTAGAAACACTATTGCGTCCGATGTTTTATGCGAAATACTAATATTATGCGTTAAGTTTGACATTAAAATATGTGCCGCCTACGTAAACACGAAACTTAATAAGCTCCCGGATGCCATTTCGCGACTATCCAGCCTTCCACATGCCACGTATGCATTCGGCCACGTCCCGCTCGCTGACCTCCGGCACCACATGTCACCAATTGCTATGCGTCGTTTGTTCCAGGAGTGGTACGGGAGACACAAATTTTGGACAACGAAGTGGCCCAATTCCGCAGAGCAGCCCTAGCAGAAAGCACTCGTGAAACGTACTCGGCTCAGCTGAAGTCTTACCTGGCCTTCTGCCAAGCCTTTAGGATGCGCCCAGCCCCCGCAGAAACTACGACCGTGCTCCGTTACGCGTGTTTTCTCAGCCGATCCCTGAAACCCCAGTCCGTGAGATGCTATCTCGCCGCAGTTCGCCTACTCCACTTGGAGCTGGGTTACACGAACCCCATTGAGAATAACCACTTCGTGAAGACGCTATTGAAAGGAATCGACACGCAGAAAGGTACGCCACCCCGACAGAAACTACCGCTCTCGCTGGATATCTTGCAGCGCGTCCGAGAAGTTCTCGACCTCTCGCAACCATTAGAGGCCTGCTTCTGGGCTGCTTGTCTCATGGGCTTCTTTACCTTTCTGCGCAAGTCCTCGCTGCTATCCCGTACCCAGACTAGCCACGACTGTAGAACTGACCTCTGCCGTGATGACGTAACGCTGTGTGCAGATGGCGCCCTAGTTCACGTAAAACGCACCAAAACACTTCGCAACTTTTCACGAGCCCTCGTCATCCCAATCCCAGAGGTAGAGCAGTCTACAGTATGCCCCACTGCAGCGTTAAAACACCACCTCCGCCTTTCGCCCGCACATGGTAAAGCGGCGCTTTTCTCCTACAGAACCCCGGACTCCACCGTCCCTCTCTCCCACGCAGCGTTCTCGTCGATGCTGAAATGCAAACTGCGTGCTGTTGGGCTAGATGACTCAGCCTACAGCGGCCATAGCCTACGACGAGCCGGGGCTACCTTTGCTCTTGCCTGTGGGCTGCCACCGCAAGTGATTAAGAGCCAAGGAGACTGGACACCGGAGTCCTACACGCGATACACTGACGTCCCTCTGAGTCTACGCCTGGATTGTGCAAAAACCATGGGATCAAACGTTCAAAACGCCTTGTCCTAACTACTACAAGTAACACTTCGTGGTTTGGGTATTTGGACAGTTTCTTAAAGTATGTTTGTTTTATGCATAATGTGTTCAGCAGTCAGGCAATAAACATTTGTACCCAAACCACTCTCTCATTCGTCTTGCCAGCCATAACGGCTAGAGACTAGAACGCTATAAGTTTTAATTAAAAAATAAAGTGTTATTTGATTTTAAAACTCTGGTGATGCGCTGCCCCTTTTCCCCCTTAATCCCCCACGCTACTCGACTTGACAGCGACGGAGCGTGCCAGACGGAGATGTAGACAGAGCGTCTCGGCTTACAGCGTGCCGTCATGCAAGGCGGGAGCGAAGCACACACTCTGTAACTCGGGGGCGGAGCTCGCCCCAGAGTACCTTCTGTCATGCCTGTGTTCTATTGGCCGTTGAGTCGTGCAGGGATTAAGTCGGACGGTACATAACAAGGCTCTTCCAAGCTTCCCCTCACAAATGCAAAGCAAGCACTGGTCAAGCAAGCGCTTCCAGAGACCCACCTCCATCCCCCTTCCCCTTCCCTGTTTAATTGTTTACAAGTACAGTTTTATGTTGAATATGTTAGTCTGGTTAGTGGACAGTTTCTTAAAGTATGTTTGTTTTATGCATAATGTGTTCAGCAGTCAGGCAATAAACATTTGTACCCAAACCACTCTCTCATTCGTCTTGCCAGCCATAACGGCTAGAGACTAGAACGCTATAAGTTTTAACTGCGTATTTCTTACATTTCGCGTTGTGTTCTCTTCTCTTCTTGTGGTTTCTCGCCAAGTTTCACTTCCAGAAGATTGTTTAAAGCTTATTTCCTCTTGATTTCTTAGATTTCATCAATTTTCAAGTCTTTTCTTGCCTTTTCTCGCGTCTTTTCTTTTCCTGAAGATTGTTTCCGACCTGTTTTCTCCTTATTTCTTAGATTTCACCTGTTTTCTCTTCTTTTCTTGCCTTTTCTCGCCTATTTTTCCTCGTGAAATTCGTTTCCGGCCTATTTTCTGCGTATTTCTGATATTTCGCGTTGTGTTCTCTTCTCTTCTTGTGGTTTCTCGCCAAGTTTCACTTCCAGAAGATTGTTTCAAGCTTATTTCATCTTGATTTCTTAGATTTCATCCCTTTTCCCGTCTATTTTTGCCTTTTCCGGCGAATTTTCTCTTCCTGTAGATCGTTTCCGACCTGATTTCTCCTGATTTCTTAGATTTCTCTTCTTTTCTTGCCTTTTCTCGTTTATTTTCTCTTCGTGAAATTCGTTTCCGGCCTATTTTTCTCCCTATTTCTTACATTTCACGTTGTGCTCTCTTCCAGAAGAATGTTTCAAGCCTATTGGCTCTTGATTCCTTAGATTTTCTCTTCTTTTCTTGCCTTTTCTTGCGTATTTTCTCTTCTTGAAGATCGTTTTCGACCTCTTTTCTCCCTATTTCTTACATTTCGCGTTGTGTTCCCATCTCTTCTTGTGGTTTCTCGCCCAGTTGCTCTTCCAGAATATCGTTTCAAGCTTTTTTCCTCTTGATTTCTGACATTTGATCCCTTTTCACGTCTGTTTTTATTTTGCCTTTTCTCGCGAATTTTCTCTTCCTAAAGATCGTTTCGGACCTGTTTTCTTCTGTTTTCTTACATATTACCTTGTTTTCTCTTCTTTTCTTGCCTTTTCTTGCGAATTTTCTCTTCCTGAACATCGTTTCCCTTTTCTCTCGTCTTTTCTTTTCCTGAAGATCGTTTCCGACCTGTTTTCTCCTGATTTCTTAGATTTCACCTTCCTTTCTGTTCTTTTCTTGCCTGTTCTCTCGTCTTTTCTTTTCCTGAAGATCGTTTCCGACCTGTTTTCTCCTGATTTCTTAGATTTCGACCTGTTTTCTCTTGTTTTCTTGCCTTTTCTTGCGAATTTTCTCTTCCTAAAGAACGTTTCCGACCTGTTTTCTCCCGATTTCTTAGATTTCGACCTGGTTTCTCTTGTTTTCTTGCCTTTTTCCGTCTATTTTTGCCTGTTCTCGCGAATTTTCTCTTCCTGCAGATCATTACGGCCTGTTTTTTCCTGATTAATTACATATCTACCTGTTTTCTCTTCTTGTCTTGCCTTTTCTCGCCTTTTCTCTCTTCGTGAAATTCGTTTCCGGCCATTTTTCTCCGTATTTCTTACTTTTCGCGTTGTGTTCTCTTCTCTTCTTGTGGTTTCTCGCCAAGTTGCTGTTCCGGAAGATCATTTCAAGCTTATTTCCTCTTGATTTCTTAGATTTCATCCCTTTTCAAGTCTTTTCTTGCCTTTTCTCGCGTCTTTTCTTTACCTGAAGATCGTTTTCGACCTGCTTTCTCGTGATTTCTTACATTTCGCGTTGTGTTCTCTTCTCTTCTTGTGTTTTCTCGCCAAGTTTCTCTTCCAGAAGATCGTTTCAAGCGTATTTCATCTTGATTCCTTAGATTTTCTCTTCTTTTCTTGCCTTTTATCGCGTATTTTCCCTTCATGAAGATCGTTTCTGACCTAATTTTTCGTCATTTCTTATATTTCACCTTGTTTTCTGTCCTTTTCTTCCCTTTTCTCGAGAATTATCTCTTCCTAAAGATCGTTTCCAACCTTTTTTGTCCTGATTTTTTAGGTTTCAACCTGTTTTATCTTCTTTTCTTGCCTTTTCCCGTCTATTTTTGCCTTTTCTCGCGAATTTTCTCTTCCTGCAGATCTTCTACGGCCTGTTTTCTCCTGATTTCTTACATTTCCACCTGTTTTCTCTTCTTTTCTTGCCTTTTCTCGCCTATTTTCTCTTCGACAAATTCGTTTCCGGCCAATTTTCTGCGTATTTCTTACATTTCGCGTTGTGTTCTCTTCTCTTCTTGTGGTTTCTCGCCAAGTTTCACTTCCAGAAGATTGTTTAAAGCTTATTTCCTCTTGATTTCTTAGATTTCATCAATTTTCAAGTCTTTTCTTGCCTTTTCTCGCGTCTTTTCTTTTCCTGAAGATCGTTTCCGACCTGTTTTCTCCTGATTTCTTAGATTTCACCTGTTTTCTCTTCTTTTCTTGCCTTTTCTCGCCTATTTTTCCTCGTGGAATTCGTTTCCGGCCTATTTTCTGCGTATTTCTGATATTTCGCGTTGTGTTCTCTTCTCTTCTTGTGGTTTCTCGCCAAGTTTCACTTCCAGAAGATTGTTTCAAGCTTATTTCATCTTGATTTCTTAGATTTCATCCCTTTTCCCGTCTATTTTTGCCTTTTCCGGCGAATTTTCTCTTCCTGTAGATCGTTTCCGACCTGATTTCTCCTGATTTCTTAGATTTCTCTTCTTTTCTTGCCTTTTCTCGTTTATTTTCTCTTCGTGAAATTCGTTTCCGGCCTATTTTTCTCCCTATTTCTTACATTTCACGTTGTGCTCTCTTCCAGAAGAATGTTTCAAGCCTATTGGCTCTTGATTCCTTAGATTTTCTCTTCTTTTCTTGCCTTTTCTTGCGTATTTTCTCTTCTTGAAGATCGTTCTCGACCTCTTTTCTCCCTATTTCTTACATTTCGCGTTGTGTTCCCATCTCTTCTTGTGGTTTCTCGCCCAGTTGCTCTTCCAGAATATCGTTTCAAGCTTTTTTCCTCTTGATTTCTGACATTTGATCCCTTTTCACGTCTGTTTTTATTTTGCCTTTTCTCGCGAATTTTCTCTTCCTAAAGATCGTTTCAGACCTGTTTTCTTCTGTTTTCTTACATATTACCTTGTTTTCTTTTCTTTTCTTGCCTTTTCTTGCGAATTTTCTCTTCCTGAACATCGTTTCCCTTTTCTCTCGTCTTTTCTTTTCCTGAAGATCGTTTCCGACCTGTTTTCTCCTGATTTCTTAGATTTCACCTTCCTTTCTGTTCTTTTCTTGCCTGTTCTCTCGTCTTTTCTTTTCCTGAAGATCGTTTCCGACCTGTTTTCTCCTGATTTCTTAGATTTCGACCTGTTTTCTCTTGTTTTCTTGCCTTTTCTTGCGAATTTTCTCTTCCTAAAGAACGTTTCCGACCTGTTTTCTCCCGATTTCTTAGATTTCGACCTGGTTTCTCTTGTTTTCTTGCCTTTTTCCGTCTATTTTTGCCTGTTCTCGCGAATTTTCTCTTCCTGCAGATCTTTACGGCCTGTTTTTTCCTGATTAATTACATATCTACCTGTTTTCTCTTCTTGTCTTGCCTTTTCTCGCCTTTTCTCTCTTGGTGAAATTCGTTTCCGGCCATTTTTCTCCGTATTTCTTACATTTCGCGTTGTGTTCTCTTCTCTTCTTGTGGTTTCTCGCCAAGTTGCTGTTCCGGAAGATCATTTCAAGCTTATTTCCTCTTGATTTCTTAGATTTCATCCCTTTTCAAGTCTTTTCTTGCCTTTTCTCGCGTCTTTTCTTTACCTGAAGATCGTTTTCGACCTGCTTTCTCGTGATTTCTTACATTTCGCGTTGTGTTCTCTTCTCTTCTTGTGTTTTCTCGCCAAGTTTCTCTTCCAGAAGATCGTTTCAAGCGTATTTCATCTTGATTCCTTAGATTTTCTCTTCTTTTCTTGCCTTTTATCGCGTATTTTCCCTTCCTGAAGATCGTTTCTGACCTATTTTTTCGTCATTTCTTATATTTCACCTTGTTTTCTGTCCTTTTCTTCCCTTTTCTCGAGAATTATCTCTTCCTAAAGATCGTTTCCAACCTTTTTTGTCCTGATTTTTTAGATTTCAACCTGTTTTATCTTCTTTTCTTGCCTTTTCCCGTCTATTTTTGCCTTTTCTCGCGAATTTTCTCTTCCTGCAGATCTTCTAGGGCCTGTTTTCTCCTGATTTCTTACATTTCCACCTGTTTTCTCTTCTTTTCTTGCCTTTTCTCGCCTATTTTCTCTTCGTGAAATTCATTTCAAACCTATTTTTCTCCCTATTTCTTACATTTCGCGTTGTGATCTCTTCCAGAAGAACGTTTCAAGCTTATTTCCTCTTGATTCCTTAGATTTTCTCTTCTTTTCTTTCCTTTTATAGCGTATTTTCCCTTCCTGAAGATCGTTTCTGACCTATTATTTCGTCATTTCTTCTATTTCACCTTGTTTTCTGCCCTTTTCTTGCCTTTTCTCGAGAATTTTCTCTTCCTACAGATCGTTTCCAACCTTTTTTGTCCTGATTTCTTACATTTCCACCTGTTTTCTCTTCTTTTCTTGCCTTTTCTCGCCTATTTTCTCTTCGACAAATTCGTTTCCGGCCAATTTTCTGCGTATTTCTTACATTTCGCGTTGTGTTCTCTTCTCTTCTTGTGGTTTCTCGCCAAGTTTCACTTCCAGAAGATTGTTTAAGGCTTATTTCCTCTTGATTTCTTAGATTTCATCAATTTTCAAGTCTTTTCTTGCCTTTTCTCGCGTCTTTTCTTTTCCTGAAGATCGTTTCCGACCTGTTTTCTCCTGATTTCTTAGATTTCACCTGTTTTCTCTTCTTTTCTTGCCTTTTCTCGCCTATTTTCTCCTCATGAAATTCGTTTCCGGCCTATTTTCTGCGTATTTCTGATATTTCGCGTTGTGTTCTCTTCTCTTCTTGTGGTTTCTCGCCAAGTTTCACTTCCAGAAGATTGTTTCAAGCCTATTGGCTCTTGATTCCTTAGATTTTCTCTTCTTTTCTTGCCTTTTCTTGCGTATTTTCTCTTCTTGAAGATCGTTTTCGACCTCTTTTCTCCCTATTTCTTACATTTCGCGTTGTGTTCCCATCTCTTCTTGTGGTTTTTCGCCCAGTTGCTCTTCCAGAATATCGTTTCAAGCTTTTTTCCTCTTGATTTCTGACATTTGATCCCTTTTCACGTCTGTTTTTATCCCACTACGCAAGTCCCGACAACAGACGGCTCTCAAAACGCGACCTCCAGAGCCTGCTGGGGAAACTGAACTGGGTCGGACGTGTTGTCAGTGTCATACGTCCGGCCATGCGTCGTCTAATCGTGCTTATGACGTCACTACGTCGCCCTAACCACCGCACCCGTATCACTACGGACACTCGCCGAGACTTACTACTGCTTAATGTGCTTTGCGCCTCATTCAACGGTACATCTCGCTTTTCCTCCCAAAGGGATGTGCCCGATCGCGCCTTTCACATTGCCACAGACGCAAGCCCGACTGCTGCAGGCGCAGCGGTCGTTTGCCACAATAGAGCCATAGACTGGCTCTATTGCAACTTCGCCACGGATATGCCCGCCATCAATGATTGCGACATAAATACGAAAGAACTAACTGCTGTTCTTTTGGCGCTGCGCCGCTGGGCACCGTTCTGCGCTTCTAAGACGGTTCAACTATATTCGGATAATAAAGCAACCCTTTATGCCCTTAACCGAGGAAGAATTAGAAACACTATTGCGTCCGATGTTTTATGCGAAATACTAATATTATGCGTTAAGTTTGACATTAAAATATGTGCCGCCTACGTAAACACGAAACTTAATAAGCTCCCGGATGCCATTTCGCGACTATCCAGCCTTCCACATGCCACGTATGCATTCGGCCACGTCCCGCTCGCTGACCTCCGGCACCACATGTCACCAATTGCTATGCGTCGTTTGTTCCAGGAGTGGTACGGGAGACACAAATTTTGGACAACGAAGTGGCCCAATTCCGCAGAGCAGCCCTAGCAGAAAGCACTCGTGAAACGTACTCGGCTCAGCTGAAGTCTTACCTGGCCTTCTGCCAAGCCTTTAGGATGCGCCCAGCCCCCGCAGAAACTACGACCGTGCTCCGTTACGCGTGTTTTCTCAGCCGATCCCTGAAACCCCAGTCCGTGAGATGCTATCTCGCTGCAGTTCGCCTACTCCACTTGGAGCCGGGTTACACGAACCCCATTGAGAATAACCACTTCGTGAAGACGCTATTGAAAGGAATCGACACGCAGAAAGGTACGCCACCCCGACAGAAACTACCGCTCTCGCTGGATATCTTGCAGCGCGTCCGAAGAGTTCTCGACCTCTCGCAACCATTAGAGGCCTGCTTCTGGGCTGCTTGTCTCATGGGCTTCTTTACCTTTCTGCGCAAGTCCTCGCTGCTATCCCGTACCCAGACTAGCCACGACTGTAGAACTGACCTCTGCCGTGATGACGTAACGCTGTGTGCAGATGGCGCCCTAGTTCACGTAAAACGCACCAAAACACTTCGCAACTTTTCACGAGCCCTCGTCATCCCAATCCCAGAGGTAGAGCAGTCTACAGTATGCCCCACTGCAGCGTTAAAACACCACCTCCGCCTTTCGCCCGCACATGGTAAAGCGGCGCTTTTCTCCTACAGAACCCCGGACTCCACCGTCCCTCTCTCCCACGCAGCGTTCTCGTCGATGCTGAAATGCAAACTGCGTGCTGTTGGGCTAGATGACTCAGCCTACAGCGGCCATAGCCTACGACGAGCCGGGGCTACCTTTGCTCTTGCCTGTGGGCTGCCACCGCAAGTGATTAAGAGCCAAGGAGACTGGACATCGGAGTCCTACACGCGATACACTGACGTCCCTCTGAGTCTACGCCTGGATTGTGCAAAAACCATGGGATCAAACGTTCAAAACGCCTTGTCCTAACTACTACAAGTAACACTTCGTGGTTTGGGTATTTGGACAGTTTCTTAAAGTATGTTTGTTTTATGCATAATGTGTTCAGCAGTCAGGCAATAAACATTTGTACCCAAACCACTCTCTCATTCGTCTTGCCAGCCATAACGGCTAGAGACTAGAACGCTATAAGTTTTAATTAAAAAATAAAGTGTTATTTGATTTTAAAACTCTGGTGATGCGCTGCCCCTTTTCCCCCTTAATCCCCCACGCTACTCGACTTGACAGCGACGGAGCGTGCCAGACGGAGATGTAGACAGAGCGTCTCGGCTTACAGCGTGCCGTCATGCAAGGCGGGAGCGAAGCACACACTCAGTAACTCGGGGGCGGAGCTCGCCCCAGAGTACCTTCTGTCATGCCTGTGTTCTATTGGCCGTTGAGTCGTGCAGGGATTAAGTCGGACGGTACATAACAAGGCTCTTCCTAGCTTCCCCTCACAAATGCAAAGCAAGCACTGGTCAAGCAAGCGCTTCCAGAGACCCACCTCCATCCCCCTTCCCCTTCCCTGTTTAATTGGTTACAAGTACAGTTTTATGTTGAATATGTTAGTCTGGTTAGTGGACAGTTTCTTAAAGTATGTTTGTTTTATGCATAATGTGTTCAGCAGTCAGGCAATAAACATTTGTACCCAAACCACTCTCTCATTCGTCTTGCCAGCCATAACGGCTAGAGACTAGAACGCTATAAGTTTTAATCAGGCCAAATGGATTCCTCTTGAACTGAAACGTTCCTCTCGACGTAGTAAAAGCCGTGTAGCGTTTGGAATCCTCGGCCATCGGTATCTGCCAATATCCTTTTGAAAAATCGATCTTCGAGAAGATCTTGTCGGTTCCGATCCGTGCCATGATATCTTCGTAATTTTGCATTGGTTCGTTGTCAAATTTCGTGATCGTGTTCAGCCTTCTGAAATCAATGCAAAATCGATTCGATCCGTCTTTCTTCTTGACGAGGACCACCGGCGAATTGTATTCTGACGTGCACTCTTCAATAATGCCGGCTTTGAGCATCTTCTCGACCTCATCGTCGATCGCTTTGCGTTTTGCGAAAGGAACAGCGTATGGTCTCACACGGATCGGTTCTGCTGTGGTCAGCTCTATCTTATGCTCTCCAAGATTTGTAAGTCCGGGAACGTCAGAGAAAATATCCTGGAACTCCTCGAGTACTGCATTGACCTCAGAACGTTCCGGCTCTGTCAAATCCGGGCCGATGTGCACGTCTTTGAAGGTTTCCTGCTGCTCCGTGGTTGGCAGGTGCAGCGGTGGTTCCAGATCTTCATCTGGCGGTTCTTCCTCGTCAATGACCGCGATACGAGCGAGCGCCGCTATAAACTCGTCAATGTCCTCATCATCTGCCTGTTCTTCGTTTCCTGCGCGTTGCACACACTTTTTCAAGAGATTGGCGTGGTACACTCTCTTTTTCCCGGCGACATCTATTTCATAATCCATCCGGCCCAGTACTTTCGTTACAGCGTAAGGGCCTTTCCATTGCAGAAGGAGCTTGTTCGTATCGGTAGGTAAAAGCAGGTATACCTACTCTCCCACTGCAAAGCGTCTGTTCCTGGCCTTCTTGTCGTAGTGGTGCTTCGCCACTCCTTGCGCTTCTAGCAAACTTTCTCGTGCAATACGACACGTCTCTTCAAGTCTGTTGCGCAGATCGGCCACATACTGGTAAGTGTTCACCACTTCTTCTGGCATGTCATCGTCCGTCCACAACTCTTTGAGTATTGTCCATCGGACCGCGCACCTTTCGACCGTACAGCAGTTCGAACGGCGAGAATCCAGTACTTGCTTGGGGCACTTCTCGATAGGCGAACAGAACAGCTGGCAAATATCTGTCCCAGTCTTTCGGGCATTCTTGACACATCTTCTTCAGCATGTTCTTCAGTACTCCGTTAATTTTCTCGCACAATCCGTTACACTTGGGGTTGTACGGAGTGGTAAAAAGCTGCTTGACCGATATTAACCGTGAAACTTCTCGCATCATGTCGGAAACGAATTGCGCACCTCTGTCGCTCAACACCTCTTTAGGGAAACCGACCCTGCAAAATACGCTCAGCAAGGCTTCCGCGACCGTTTCCGTGTCAATTCGCTTCAAGGGAACTGCTTCGGGGTATCTGGTCGCATAATCCACCACGGTCAGAATGTAGCGATGTCCTTTATCTGAAACAGGGGCAAGCGGTCCAATCAAATCCACCGCTACGCGATCGAAAGGCACATCGATGATCGGCATCTCTCCTAGCGGCACTTTCTGTACTCTGCCTTTCGGTATGGTACGTTGGCAGACATCGCAGGATTGGCAGAAACGTTTCACGTCCGAGTCGATTCCAGGCCAATAAAAGTTCGTGGTGATCCGATCGGTAGTTTTCTTTGTCCCCAAGTGTCCGCCAACAATCGCTTCGTGTGCGAGGGACATAACGCGTTCTCGGAGCTGTTTCGGCACCATTATCTGCTTAAGCTTAACTTCAATGTGGCCCTGCTTGTGATAATAATACCGCGTCAGTATCCGATTCTTGATCGCAAATCGATACGTAGCTCCCGTTCTTGAAGAAAACACCGTCTTCTCTTTGGCATGGCCGAAGAACTTCTGAAGCGTCTCGTCTTCAGTTTGGAGCGCAATAAGCTGTTCCGAGTTTACTTCTTCGATCTTCACGGGAGGTGTAAGAAGAGGCTTTACTGGGCGTCTTCCTTTCTTTTCCTGCTCCCGTGTTGCTACCGCGGCCACATCTGAACCGCCTGTGGCGGAAGGTTCCCTGATGGTGCTCCGTTCGGCAGGTATTTGACCTCTGTCTTGTGGTTGCACCGCAATGGTTTGTGGTTTCAGGTGTGGCACGTTCCCAATGATAAGGTCAAATGGTGGTCTGTCAATCACCATGACGTCCAGTTGTCCACTAAGTATGGGGGTATCCACGTCTATCCGCGCCATTGGAAACCGCTTAATTGTTCCGTCAAGGAGAACGCAACTACTGTACTTCCCTGTCATCTGGTCATCCTTCACCAAACTACTGCGAACGGCTGCGGAATCACATCCTGTATCTAGTAGTACAGTCACACCGTGCCCTCCGACGTGGCCTTCGTAGAGCGGCAAGTTCTCCGATTTCCGCCCGCTGCACAATGCGCCTGCATATGGGATGGCATCTCCGTTCGCCAAGCAAAGATGCCCATCCTTGACGTTTCGCTCGACCCGATGTCGGCATTCTTCGTCTGTCACTCCAAACGCGCCTGTTTTGCCACGGTCTTCTCTCTTCCGCCAATTCTGTGGAGAACGTTCACGGGACTGTCGCGCACTACCGTTTGCCTTCAGTTTCCTGCACTCTCTCGCGAAATGGCCTTCCTTGTTGCAGTTGTAGCACACGATGGCTCTGGTCCTCGTTTCAGGTTTACGTCCCTGCTGTGACTGATTTATCCGAGGTATTGGTTTCAGTCCACTTGGCGCAGCCCTGCTCCGACTCTGTGAGATGCTTCCTCCGTGTGCCTCGAGGTTCTGCTCGGCAAGCCTAACTACCTCGTCAATGGACGGCGGAACTCTTTCACGGAGGAATAGACTGATATCACTGCTACACATGTTGATGAACTGTTCACGTAAGCACAAGTCCCTCAAATGCTCAAAGTCCTTCTCGATCCCGGCCAATTCTATCCAACGGTCAAAGAATCGGGCTTGCCTTGCACAATATTGACGGACTGTCTCATCCTTTTCGGGCTTCGCTTCGCGGAACTTGGCTCGGAATCCTTCCTCCGTCAACTGGTAACGTCGTAAGATCGCAGCTTTCAACTGGTCGTAATTGTTGGCGTTATCGACGGGCATACCACTGTAAACTTCGAGTGCCTTCCCCGTAAGAAGTGGGCTAAGACTAACCGCCCAAGTGTCTTCAGCCCAACCTTGATTCCTGGCGAAGCGTTCAAACCTCTCTAGGAAGGCATCGATGTCGTCTACCTTCTCGTCAAACTTCGGAAGTTTTGGGCGAGAAGCTCGGTACTGAGCGTTTTGACGCTGCGCTCCATCAACATCTTGATCATGGTTCTGATTGCGCAGTTCCAGCTGTCGCGTTTCCTCACGGAGACGGGCTAGTTCGTGTTCCCGTGCATGATCCCTCTCCTGTTGTTCCAATTCTTGCTGCCTGACTCGATCCGCCTGTTCCAGTTCTTGCTGTCTAATCCGATCCTCGCGTTCCTGTGTACGTATCTCACGTTCTCTCGCAACGCGTTCTCGCTCAGCTGCTTTTTCCTCCTGGTTCTGCACAAACTGTCGGAGCTCTGCGTCTTTATATCCCAACGCCTGACCGACTTGTATCCATTCACGCATTTTCTCCATGATGACTCAAACACTTTGCTGTCACATCCCGGACGAGCCCCCAAAATGTTAGGTGTTTGTAATCTTCGGATCCCAGCGTTGTGCGTCTTTGACTTTCAACAGGAGGTGTAGCGACGAACAGACACAAGACTAATTGTATTATCTTATGATTTCTAAGATTCCGTTTTTTTTCTTTTATATCCAAGTACAACTACTGCGGAAGCAAACTAGTCAGTCTCGTTAATATCTGTTTTTATTTTCCTTACTTTATATTTTTTCCAAAATAACAATTCCCAGTGCACCAGCACCACGTGCACCAACACCCTGTGCACCACTTGGACACACACCTGACGTGTATCCTCTATGCTTTCTCAAAATCAACTGTTGATGGCGCAGCAAGCGCGTTCCTTATATAGTTGCTGGCAGAACAGCCGCCGCTAATTAAAAATGCGACCAATCAAAGACCTTGCGCCTAAACTAAGGACCAATGAGAAAGTAGTTGCCCAAAAACATATCTTACAAGTTACGTATCGCCCAAAAAGTGATGTTTTCGGGAAGAACATGAACTCTTCTACAAAGAGGCTTTGTCGATTATTATCTATTGTATTTCCAAATTCTTGAAAATCACACGCAAAGTTTGTGCTAGGTAGCACAAAAATTTTACTCCTCTCAAAACCCAACAAACCGAAAAATTCTAAACACAAAAATATTGCCATATGTACAATCTCGACGCGTTCTACTTAATGCCATGTGAAACTTAAAATTTCGTCATCGACTTCCGAAGATACCCGATATACTTGATATATAAGTAAATTTTTAAATGGCGCTAAATCTAACCAAAGGACTTCAAACGAACTTGACACTAGCACCAACGTGTTCACTACACCAACATCCTTACAAATCCTAAACCGATCGGCGCGGGCTTCACCACTTCTTAACTCCTGAAGGAAAACTACTGCACCAACGGGCGCCTTTCTGCCTTCCCACGAAGCACATGCATCCTCCACCACAACGAACACAGTAAAGAACAAATGAATCGCGAACGCCCTCAGAACACCCAGAAAATCACTTTCGCATACCCTAACAGGTGTAAAGACCTTTCACATCCATTGTAAAGAGATATTTTTCTAAATTGCCTTCAAATTCAAAACCATCCAACGTTTGTAATAAGTGCGTTGTATCCTTTATGTAAGTAGGACATTGTTCTACGATGGGTCTCAATGTTTCACTTAGAAATTTTGAGATGTTATAGGTAGGGCATGAAATATTTGACACAACTGGCCTTCCTGGTATGCCTTCTTTGTGGATTTTCGGAAGTAAGTAGAATTGTGAACACCGAGGAGATTTGACAATGAGATTTGTTGCTGATGGTGAAAGTTCATTATTTTTGATCATACTTTCGATTTCTGCTGCAATTTCCCTTTGAATATATGTTGTTATGTCTCTGTCAGAATATAGAATTTTGCATTTTTTGGGTCGATTTGTGTATGTTATTATCAGAATCGTTGTTGTGGGATTAATTGAAAAGTTTTGGTGACTTCGTAGTCATGCCGCTCATATATGTAACTTTTTAAGGCTTTCGGTATCTTTGAATACCATTTTTTAATTTTTGTTCAAATTTGGGGATAAACGTGTGAATTCAGCTTTTTGTGAAGTATTTTGAATCATAACTCCTTGCTGTGCATTGTACTTTCAATACGCACTGATATTGTAAGGCTTTAGCTTTTAAATCTTAAGGTTTGTCAAATTATAGAATTTTTTTAGTAAAAGGGAGCGAAATTTTCTGTCACGTGGTTCTGTGTATCCAATAGTATTGTTGAGTATAATTCTCTCTCTGAATGTAAATATTTACCTTTATGACGGGGAGGTGTAAGAACCCAACAAAGGCATGAAAACAAACGAAATGTAAACAAAAAAGCTGTGATGTGATTGGGCAATACTTTTGGAGGGAAACGTTCCTATTGGTAAACTTTCGGCACCCTCATGAAGGTATATAAGGCGGGCAGCCGCAGGGTTCGGGGCAGTCGGTTTTCACAAATTCTAGAAGGCAGAAGGAGACCAGTTTGGATACAAAAATTGGCGGGAAAATTGAAATAGCGTTCAAGTAAAGGGTATTTATAGGAAGACTGCTTGTTGTGTGAAAACGAGATGGTATCGAGTAAACTGAATCAGATACTGGATAGAACCTAGCAAATTTGGAGAAAAGGGTGATAAAGTGAAAGTAAATTTAAAATTGGAATAAGTACTAGACTGAGAAGGGAATAACTGCATATTATGGATGTTGTGAGTTGTATCGACAATAAAACAGAGAGAATGAATACCTGGATATTTATTTGACTTGCACGACCAAGATATATAAAAAAAGAAGAAGTAATACGATAACTTCGAGGAAAATAGAGAACCACATTAAACAAAATCAAATACGACCACTCCGTGATAAAAGTCATTGACACCTTAAGCGATAACCCGCTGCTAGACTTTGACAAATTGGGGGCTCGTCCGGGATCAATCCTGACAAGGTTACAACATCATGGAGCGTGAAATGCGTGAATGGATTGCTCTAGGTCAAGCGCTGGGATACAAAGACGAAGAACTACGACAATTCGTCCAGCGCGAGGAAGAAGAGGCAGCTGAACGCGAACGCAACGCACGAGAGCGTGAGGCCCGAACTCAAGAGGGTGAAGAGCAGGAGCAGGAAATGGAGCGTGAACGACAGCGTGAACAACACGAAAGAGAGATGGAACGCATTCGCGAAGAAACACGCCTCATCGAAGCGCGAGCACAAGCAGGCGAACCACGTGCTCAAGGACGAGCAGACAGACCGGCTCAAGCCAGTCGCCCCAAACTGCCAAAGTTCGATGAGAAGGTGGATGACATCGACGCTTTTATCGAAAGATTCGAAAGTTTCGCACGCACACAACAATGGCCCGAAAATACTTGGACAATGAGTCTCAGTGCTATCCTAACTGGCAAGGCACTGGAAGTGTATAGCAGTATGCCGGTAGAAGAAGCGGATAATTATCAAACGCTGAAGACCGCCATTCTCCGACGCTATCAGCTTACCACAGAGGGATTTCGTACAAAGTTTCGCGAGACAAAGCCCGACAAAGAGGAATCAGTGCGTCAGTTCTGTGCTCGACAGAAACGGTTTTTCACACGATGGATAGACATGTCGGATATTCAGAAGGATTACGAGCATCTGTGTGATTTACTACTGTGCGAGCAGTTTACGAATATGTGCAGTAGCGAACTCAGCCTTTTCTTACGTGAACGTTCTCCACGCAACATGGAGGAGATGATGCGACTCGCTGAGCAATATATCGAAGCTCACAACGGAAGTATTGGCTAAACGAGGACGAAACCCGTGCCATACTCGCGTCCGCCGCAACAGTCTAACAATCGCGCTAGCAGCCAGACACAGTCGAATTGCTACTACTGCGGGAAATCCGGACACTTTGCGCGCGACTGCTTAAAGGCGAAGGCAGATCACAAAGACAGTGCTCCTCGGCGACACGATTTCTCCTATACATCGAACCGTCAACATCGCACGAATTCACCGAAGAACTGGCGCAATTTCAACCGTGATGTTCATAAGGTATCTAACGCGAAGACAGGTGCTGTAGCAACGAAACCCGTACAAGACATCGTGAGCGAGAACGTAAAAGACGGCAAGTTATGCCTCGCGAATGGTGACGCGATTCCATATACAGGCGCGATTTGCGACAATTTGGAATATACGAAACGACTGCAGCTCTACAGAGGTCTAGTAACTGGGAGGAAAGTGATCGTCTTAAGGGATACCGGCTGTGATAGCGCAGTGATCCGCAAGGATTTGGTACAAAAAGAAGAAATGACGAGCGAAAAGAGTGATTGTGTTTTAATGGACGGGACGATGAGGACATTCCCAATGGCTCGGATAAGTGTTGTCACACCGATATACACTGGGGTGCTAGACGCAATGGTTGTAGACGATCCACCATACGATCTCATTATTGGCAACATTGCAAGCCCGTCCGTCGAGGGAAACACAAACCGAAAGCGAGAAGAAACTACAAATAAAAATACTGAGCAACACGTCGCTTCTAAAGTGAAACCAACTGAACCGCTCACTGCAAGTGTAGTTTCTACGCGCGCACAATTCGCCAAAGAAAAACAACCGAAAACCCCTCTCATGACACAAGAAGTGACGCTGGAGAACGTGAATCGAGGCGAACTGAAAGTGTTGCAGAAGAAAGATGCCACTCTCACAAAATTGCACACTTATGCAGAACAGAAGACAGTGTTTCAAGCTAGAAAAAGAGGAAGTTTCCGATACGTTTTAAAGGACGGATTACTCATGCGATACTATTTTGAGTCCAGAAATGGTGTTGAAATTCAACTGAAGCAGATTGTGCTCCCGAAGACACTGCGTGCAGAAGTGATGTCGTTGGCTCACGAATCCATTGTCGGTGGACATTTAGCGGCAAAGAAAACAACGGATCGCATAACGTCGAATTTCCATTGGCCGGGAATAACTGGTGATGTCAAGCGTTTCTGCCAGTCATGCGACGTATGTCAACGAACTGTACCAAAAGGGCGCATCAGCAAAGTACCACTTGGGGAAATGCCTCTGATCGATACGCCGTTTGATAGAGTCGCAGTTGACCTAATTGGACCAATAACGCCAATTGCAGAAAGCGGCAACCGGTATATACTCACCGTCGTTGATTATGCGACACGATACCCTGAGGCGGTCGCACTTAAACGCATCGAGACAGTGCCAGTTGCAGAAGCGTTACTCGAAGTCTTCAGTAGAGTCGGATTTCCACGAGAAATACTCAGCGATCAAGGCACACAGTTCACTTCGGATTTAATGAAAGAAGTCGCACGGCTCGTTTCGATAAAGCAACTATTCACAACGCCATACAACCCGAAGTGTAATGGACTATGCGAGCGAATTAATGGCGTATTAAAGAAGATGTTGACCCGCATGTGCCAGGAGCGACCAAAAGACTGGGATCGTTACTTACCAGCTGTTTTGTTTGCTTATCGCGAAGTACCGCTAGCGTCTACTAGTTTCTCTCCATTTGAGTTACTTTACGGACGGAAAGTACGTGGCCCGTTAGACATTTTGAAAGATATTTGGCTTGAAGAAGATTCCACTGGAGAAGTCGTTAGCACGTACCAGTACATCGCTGACCTGCGAAATCGCCTCGAAGATACATGCCGCGTAGCGCGCGAAAGTTTGATGGCGAATCAAGGCAAATACCGCCACCACTACGACAAAAGGGCAAAAGACCGCAGATTCGTAGTGGGTCAGAAAGTTTACCTGCTGCTTCCGACGAATAGCAATAAATTATTATTGCAGTGGAAAGGGCCCTACAAGATCACGAAAGTCCTGAATCGTATGGATTATGAAGTGGACATTCATGGGAAAAAGAAGATTTTTCATGCAAATCTTCTAAAAGGACACATCGAGCGTGAAAGTGAAGACCAAACTGAGTCTGAAACCAGCGAGAACGAATCCAGCGACAACGAACAAAGTGTTGAAAACAATGACGAAGACGACGCGAATATCGCTGCATTCACTCGCATCGCAGTCGCAGAGCTCGATGATGACTATCATAACGAAGCGCATTTGGTGACACTTCCCGAAACACAGCAAACAGAGACAATCGCTGATGTAAATGTCAACGTGAAACTTTCCGAATCTCAAAGGAAAGACGTTGAGAAGCTTTTGCGTAAATTTAGCGACATCTTCACAGACGTTCCCGGCAGGACAAATTTAGGCGAACACAAAATCGAACTATCGACAGAAGAACCGATCCGAGTTAAACCGTATCCAATGCCATACTCGAAACGTCAAGATATCGAAGAGGAAGTGAAAAATATGCTCGATGCAGGGATCATCGAAGAATCGCAATCAGAATATAACTCGCCGATCGTACTCGTTAAGAAAAAGGACGGTACCAACAGATTCTGTATCGATTATAGACAACTCAATAGTGTTACGAAATTCGATACAGAACCGATGGGGAACTATGAAGACATTTTATCTAAAGTCGGAAAAGACAAATACTTTTCGAAAATCGACTTCACGAAAGGTTATTGGCAAATCCCAATGGAAGAGTCGTCAAAGAAATATACTGCTTTCTCGACGCCCAGTGGCTGTTTTCAGTTCCAACGAAACCCATTTGGATTAGTGAATTCTGGGGCCGCATTCAACAGAGTTATGCGCAAATTACTCTCCGGCTTACAGAATGTCGATAACTACGTTGACGACTTACTACCGCACACCAGTCAATGGGAACAACATTTGCGCTTACTACGAGAACTTTTCACCAGAATACGCGACGCAAATCTAACGGTGCGACCATCGAAATGTTTCATCGGTTACGACAACATTAATTTCACCGGACACGTTGTCGGCAACGGATCCTTACAAATGGAAGAGGATAAGCTTCGAAAAATCCAAGACGCGTGTCGACCGACAACAAAGAAACAAATACGCTCCTTCTTAGGCTTAGCAGGCTTCTACCGCAAATTCATCCCAAAGTTCGCAGAAGTCACCGCGCCTCTGACGGATTTGATCAAAAAGGGTCAACCAACGAAAGTGGTGTGGAAGGAACCACAAGAGCACGCTTTCACCAAATTGAAAGAACTTTTGAACAGTGCACCGATTTTGCGCCTCCCCGACTTCAACAGGGAGTTTTTGTTACGTACAGACGCATCGGACACAGGACTTGGAGCAGTGCTTTTACAACAATTTAGCGACGGCCCATTCCCAATCGCTTACGCTAGTCGTAAACTGTTATCTCGCGAAAAAAACTATTCCGTGATAGAGCGTGAATGTCTCGCAATCGTATTCGGTGTGATGCGATTCGCCAAGTACCTGTACGGTAGAGCATTTGCGCTCGAAACAGACCATGCGCCGCTCGCATATTTACGGAAGGGAAAAGTCGAAGGCGGACGTCTCATGCGCTGGGCACTTTTCTTGCAAAACTACAATTTCAGCATCAAAGCCATCAAGGGAACCGAAAACATCGGAGCGGATTACCTGAGCAGAATGTGACATTTTTGTGTAAACAGCTAGATTGTGACACTTGTATTAAATAGTTGATGAATGGCATGTGTTTGTTTCATCGAGATCTGCATTCTGAAAATTTCCGCGTTTAACGATTATAGAAATTTTGCTACTGTTACATTTCTACGGCTTGATATGTAATTCACGCCAGGACACGCGGTTTGATAGGTTTCCATGAGCAGTAAGCTTATTTAGAAAAAAGAGACGTTTTAGATTGAAAACGCACAAACTTTTGCCTGGTGTCGTCTTTAATGGTGTTTTCTAGCGCCTTTCAGTAATTCTTGCATAGCTAAATTAAAACCGTTCAGTTTAAGGTTGTTCTGACATTGTGAATGAAAATAACTTGAGTATTTTCTCAGAGGGGGGGTGTTGTCAGAATATAGAATTTTGCATTTTTTGGGTCGATTTGTGTATGTTATTATCAGAATCGTTGTTGTGGGATTAATTGTAAAGTTTTGGTGACTTCGTAGTCATGCCGCTCATATATGTAACTTTTTAAGGCTTTCGGTATCTTTGAATACCATTTTTTAATTTTTGTTCAAATTTGGGGATAAACGTGTGAATTCAGCTTTTTGTGAAGTATTTTGAATCATAACTCCTTGCTGTGCATTGTACTTTCAATACGCACTGATATTGTAAGGCTTTAGTTTTTAAATCTTAAGATTTGTCAAATTATAGAATTTTTTTAGTAAAAGGGAGCGAAATTTTCTGTCACGTGGTTCTGTGTATCCAATAGTATTGTTGAGTATAATTCTCTCTCCGAATGTAAATATTTACCTTTACGACGGGGAGGTGTAAGAACCCAACAACGGCATGAAAACAAACGAAATGTAAACAAAAAAGCTGTAATGTGATTGGGCAATACTTTTGGAGGGAAACGTTCCTATTGGTAAACTTTCGGCACCCTCATGAAGGTATATAAGGCGGGCAGCCGCAGGGTTCGGGGCAGTCGGTTTTCACAAATTCTAGAAGGCAGAAGGAGACCAGTTTGGATACAAAAATTGGCGGGAAAATTGAAATAGCGTTCAAGTAAAGGGCATTTATAGGAAGACTGCTTGTTGTGTGAAAACGAGATGGTATCGAGTAAACTGCATCAGATACTGGATAGAACCTAGCAAATTTGGAGAAAAGGGTGATAAAGTGAAAGAAAATTTAAAATTGGAATAAGTACTAGACTGAGAAGGGAATAACTGCATATTGTGGATGTTGTGAGTTGTATCGACAATAAAACAGAGAGAATGAATACCTGGATATTTATTTGACTTGCACGACCAAGATATATAAAAAAAGAAGAAGTAATACGATAACTTCGAGGAAAATAGAGAACCGCATTAAACAAAATAAAATACGACCACTCCGTGATAAAAGTCATTGACACCTTAAGCGATAACCCGCTGCTAGACTTTGACAGTCTCCATCTAATTTGGCATAGAATTTACAGTCATTCAGTTGTTTTTCACCTTCTGCAATATATGCCTTTTTATCCCACACACAAACAGCTCCGCCTTTATCGGCTGGCTTGATTACCATATCGTTACGGATTCTTAACGAATTAAGGGCTTGGATCTCTTCTTTCGATATTTTGTGGTTTTATTGACTTCTGCAGATCTACATTTTTTATTTGTTGACGACACGTAATGATAAAAGAGTCCACTGATTCAAACTCGCCATGCGGTGATGTGTAATGAGAAACAGTTTTTTCAAACTTTGGAATTTCATCAATCACTTGTTCATCATCATCTTTAGACTGGTTATTTTCTTCATTTCCAAAATGAGCTCTTAGTCTTACCTTGCGGAAGAAATGTTCAGTGTCAGTTAACGTTTGAAAAGAATCAACCGTTTTTGTTTCCGGAATGTCCGGAATTTTCACCACTCTGTTTGGAATTTCAGAAGCTGGCAATGGTTCATATTTCCTCTTTTTTCTTGTGTCCAATTCATTATAAATTTCCGTATTCAAGTTGTGATCCTTTGCAGATAATGATCTCCAAACTTCCTGATGACTTATGGTTCTGAGTTTTTCTTTGCAAAACTGTCTTTTTCTTGAGAGTACTTTCATTTTTCGGTCGTTGTCTTGTAATGCATTACGAATCAGTTGAAAAGAACACCTTTCAACGACGTTTGAATTAGCATGTTGAAGATGATTAGATCCTGGCCCAGATTGAAATTTCAGCGCAAATCCTTTTGGAATGTGTCGGTTATTCAAACAAGTTCTTAAAAATTGTGCATGTGATCCATATTTCTTCTTTTATTAAAAGTAGAAAGTCCAAATTGTATCCAGTTTTTTTCTTCTTCGAAATTCAGTCTGTGTGTCTTCACAGATGCTTTAAATGCGTTGAATACTTTGCTGACCAAATCCCTCATTTTTGATGGTAAAATCATAATGTTCCTGTGCACACTTTTATCAATAATTCTATGAAATAAAAAGTCTTTTTAAGTGTTATGTTTTACGAATTTTCGACTGATACAGTCTTCTTCAGGTGCATATTTCACAAAAAATATCAATCGTTTTCCTGAAAGCTACTTTAATCAAATGTAATTATCCTTTGTGTCCTTTTCTGGTTTTCTTTATTATTATTTTTTTTTAGTTTATTATTATTTTATCCTGAAGGCTAGCTAATATTCCATTTGGCTGTGTCTTTCCGTTTTTTTTTTCTTTTGCTCTCTGGAAGCGCTTGCTTGACCAGTGCTTGCTTTGCATTTGTGAGGGGAAGCTTGGAAGAGCCTTGTTATGTACCGTCCGACTTAATCCCTGCACGACTCAACAGCCAATAGAACACAGGCATGACAGAAGGTACTCTGGGGCGAGCTCCGCCCCCGAGTTACTGAGTGTGTGCTTCGCTCCCGCCTTGCATGACGGCACGCTGTAAGCCGAGACGCTCTGTCTACATCTCCGTCTGGCACGCTCCGTCGCTGTCAAGTCGAGTAGCGTGGGGGATTAAGGGGGAAAAGGGGCAGCGCATCACCAGAGTTTTAAAATCAAATAACACTTTATTTTTTAACTAAAAGAAATTTATACGATAGAATAATGCACAATTTTAAAGAAATTGCTGAAAATTGAAATCAACATTCATCCCATGTCCCAAAACACAACCCAATCTTGCAATTAATTTTTGTTCTAACAATTTTCGTTTTGAAGTGTCATTGCAAAAAGCAACGGCACAAACAGACATATCGTCAACGCTGTGATGATTACTTATGAAATGACTGGAGACTTCGTTATCTTCTTTTTTAATCATCACATTTCTTCTATGTTCTCTAAATCTATCCCCTAGTCGCCTACTCGTTTCTCCAACATACAGACTGCCGCATTTTTTGCATTCTATCACATAAACTACACCTTCTGAAACACATGAAAAATTATCTCTGATATTTATGAAAGTTTTTGGTCCAACTATTTGTGAGCTCTCATTAATATGGGGACAAGTTACACATTTTTTTCGTTTGCAAGGAACCGTCTTCCCTTATTTGCAGCTTTGTAATTTTGAATGTACAAGAATATCTTTCAGATTTTTGTCTATTTTGTAGGCCACTAAAGGCCGTCCTTCAAACATGTGCCCAATTAAACCATCATTACATAAAATATTATAATTTCTGTTTAGTATTTTAGAAATTCCCAAATTGCTGCGATGGTATGTGATAGGAAACACGATTCTATTTTGTCCTTTCTGACTTCACTTGTCTTTGTACATTACTTAATAATGTTCCTGTGCACACTTTGATCAATAATTCTATGAAATAAAAAGTCTTTTTAAGTGTTATGTTTTAATATTTTACGAATTTTCGACTGATACAGTCTTCTTCAGGTACATATTTCACAAAAATGTGACGTTGCTATGGTAACTTCACATAATACACACAATTGTGATAAATTTTATGTGTTAATACACATAATTCCAATGTTTACACAAAATGATAATATAATTACAAACAAAGTTGAAATCATATAAAAAAACATAGAATAATGAGAAAATTCGACTAAAAGAAATTTATACGATAGAATAATGCACAATTTTAAAGAAATTGCTGAAAATTGAAATCAACATTCATCCCATGTCCCAAAACACAACCCAATCTTGCAATTAATTTTTGTTCTAACAATTTTCGTTTTGAAGTGTCATTGCAAAAAGCAACGGCACAAACAGACATATCGTCAACGCTGTGATGATTACTTATGAAATGACTGGAGACTTCGTTATCTTCTTTTTTAATCATCACATTTCTTCTATGTTCTCTAAATCTATCCCCTAGTCGCCTACTCGTTTCTCCAACATACAGACTGCCGCATTTTTTGCATATATCACATAAACTACACCTTCTGAAACACATGAAAAATTATCTCTGATATTTATGAAAGTTTTTGGTCCAACTATTTGTGAGCTCTCATTAATATGGGGACAAGTTACACATTTTTTTCGTTTGCAAGGAACCGTCTTCCCTTATTTGCAGCTTTGTAATTTTGAATGTACAAGAATATCTTTCAGATTTTTGTCTCTTTTGTAGGCCACTAAAGGCCGTCCTTCAAACATGTGCCCAATTAAACCATCATTACATAAAATATTATAATTTCTGTTTAGTATTTTAGAAATTCCCAAATTGCTGCGATGGTATGTGATAGGAAACACGATTCTATTTTGTCCTTTCTGACTTGACTTGTCTTTGTATAATACACTTTGTCTTTTCATAGCACGTACTCTGGTCATATTTCGACTTAAAAGTGATTTGGGGTAACCTTGTTGCAAGAAACACCTAAACAACATTTTCGCGTTTTTTTCATAATCACCATCCGTGGAGCATATTCTTCGAATTCGAAGGAACTGTGAGAATGGAATACTTCTTTTGCAGGTCACCGGATGGGAAGAACGAAAGTTGAGGTAGGCATGTGTGTCAGTCGGTTTACAGTAGAGTGTTGAATGCACTGAATTTCCTTTTATTTTAAGTGTTGTATCTAGCATGTTAACTTCTTGTGCGATAGTAACCGTATACTCAAGGGCCGGGTGGTGGTTTTTGACAAAGTTAATGAACTTTTCAAGCTTATCTTTCGTCATATTTGCTGCTCCAAAAACGTCGTCAATAAACCTCTTGTGAAGTGTCGGTTTTTCGTCCTCATATTCTTCGTAAATTTTCTTCTCTTCATGTGACATAAATAGGCAAGAATATTCAACACCAAATGGAGTTCCCATCATTGTGCCACCTTTTTGTGAATAATACTTTCCATTAAACTCCATGCAGTTTTTTTGTTAGCACAATTTCGGCTAGGCGCACTAATGTTTTTGTGGCGATCTTCTTGTCTTTTCTTTTATCTACGTAGTATCGTAAAGCTTCTAATCCATCATTATTTGGTATATTGGTGTAAAGACCTTTCACATCCATTGTAAAGAGATATTTTTCTGAATTGCCTTCAAATTCAAAAACATCCAACGTTTGTAATAAGTGCGTTGTATCCTTATTGTAGGCAGGACATTGTTCTACGATGGGTCTCAATGTTTCACTTAGAAATTTTGAGATGTTATAGGTAGGGCATGAAATATTTGACACAACTGGCCTTCCTGGTATGCCTTCTTTGTGGATTTTCGGAAGTAAGTAGAATTGTGAACACCGAGGAGATTTGACAATGAGATTTGTTGCTGATGGTGAAAGTTCCTTATTTTTGATCATACTTTCGATTTCTGCTGCAATTTCCCTTTGAATATTTGTGGTTATGTATCCATCTAATTTGGCATAGAATTTACAGTCATTCAGTTGTTTTTCACCTTCTGCAATATATGCCTTTTTATCCCACACACAAACGGCTCCGCCTTAATCGGCTGGCTTGATTACGATATCGTTACGGATTCTTAACGAATTAAGGGCTTGGATCTCTTCTTTCGATATATTTTGTGGTTTTATTGACTTCTGCAGATCTACATTTTTTATTTGTTGACGACACGTAATGATAAAAGAGTCCACTGATGCAAACTCGCCATGCGGTGGTGTGTAATGAGAAACAGTTTTTTTAAACTTTGGAATTTCATCAGTCACTTGTTCATCATCAACTTTAGACTGGTTATTTTCTTCATTTCCAAAATGAGCTCTTAGTCTTACCTTGCGGAAGAAATGTTCAGTGTCAGTTAACGTTTGAAAAGAATCAACCGTTTTTGTTTCCGGAATGTAGCTTAGTCCTTTTTGTAACAAAGATGTTTCATCAGCAGACAATTCAACAGAGTCCGGAATTTTCACCACTCTGTTTGGAATTTCAGAAGCTGGCAATGGTTCATATTTCTTCTTTTTTCTTGTGTCCAATTCATTATAAAGTTCCGTATTCAAGTTGTGATCCTTTGCAGATAATGATCTCCAAACTTCCTGATGACTTATGGTTCTGAGTTTTTCTTTGCAAAACTGTCTTTTTCTTGAGAGTACTTTCATTTTTCGGTCGTTGTCTTGTAATGCATTACGAATCAGTTGAAAAGAACACCTTTCAACGACGTTTGAATTAGCATGTTGAAGATGATTAGATCCTGGCCCAGAATGAAATTTCAGCGCAAATCCTTTTGGAATGTGTCGGTTATTCAACCAAGTTCTTAAAAATTGTGCATGTGATCCAAATCTTGTTTTATTAAAAGTAGAAAGTCCAAATTGTATCCAGTTTTTTTCTTCTTCGAAATTCAGTCTGTGTGTCTTCACAGATGCTTTAAAGGCGTTGAATACTTTGCTGACCAAATTCCTCATTTTTGATGGTAAAATCACAGGTTAAATATCCAAAACTTATTATATTACTTAATAATGTTCCTGTGCACACTTTTATCAATAATTCTATGAAATAAAAAGTCTTTTTAAGTGTTATGTTTTAATATTTTACGAATTTTCGACTGATACAGTCTTCTTCAGGTACATATTTCACAAAAATGTGACGTTGCTATGGTAACTTCACATACTACACACAATTGTGATAAATTTTATGTGTAAATACACATAATTCCAATGTTTACACAAAATGATAATATAATTGCAAACAAAGTTGAAATCATATAAAAAAACATAGAATAATGAGAAAATTCGACTAAAAGAAATTCATACGATAGAATAATGCACAATTTTAAAGAAATTGCTGATAACTGAAATCAACATTCATCCCATGTCCCAAAACACAACCTAATTTTGCAATTAATTTTTGTTCTAACAATTTTCGTTTTGAAGTGTTATTGCAAAAAGCAACGGCACAAACAGACATATCGTCAACGCTGTGATGATTACTTATAAAATGACTGGAGACTTCGTTATCTTCTTTTTTAATCATCACATTTCTTCTATGTTCTCTAAATCTATCCCCTAGTCGCCTACTCGTTTCTCCAACATACAGACTGCCGCATTTTTTGCATTCTATCACATAAACTACACCTTCTGAAACACATGAAAAATTATCTCTGATATTTATGAAAGTTTTTGGTCCAACTATTTGTGAGCTCTCATTAATATGGGGACAAGTTACACATTTTTTTCGTTTGCAAGGAACCGTCTTCCCTTATTTGCAGCTTTGTAATTTTGAATGTACAAGAATATCTTTCAGATTTTTGTCTCTTTTGTAGGCCACTAAAGGCCGTCCTTCAAACATGTGCCCAATTAAACCATCATTACATAAAATATTATAATTTCTGTTTACTATTTTAGAAATTTCCAAATTGCTGCGATGGTATGTGATAGGAAACACGATTCTATTTTGTCCTTTCTGACTTGACTTGTCTTTGTATAATACACTTTGTCTTTTCATAGCACGTACTCTGGTCATATTTCGACTTAAAAGTGATTTGGGGTAACCTTGTTGCAAGAAACACCTAAACAACATTTTCGCGTTTTTTTCATAATCACCATCCGTGGAGCATATTCTTCGAATTCGAAGGAACTGTGAGAATGGAATACTTCTTTTACAGGTCACCGGATGGGAAGAACGAAAGTTGAGGTAGGCATGTGTGTCAGTCGGTTTACAGTAGAGTGTTGAATGCACTGAATTTCCTTTTATTTTAAGTGTTGTATCTAGCATGTTAACTTCTTGTGCGATAGTAACCGTATACTCAAGGGCCGGGTGGTGGTTTTTGACAAAGTTAATGAACTTTTCAAGCTTATCTTTCGTCATATTTGCTGCTCCAAAAACGTCGTCAATAAACCTCTTGTGAAGTGTCGGTTTTTCGTCCTCATATTCTTCGTAAATTTTCTTCTCTTCATGTGACATAAATAGGCAAGAATATTCAACACCAAATGGAGTTCCCATCATTGTGCCACCTTTTTGTGAATAATACTTTCCATTAAACTCCATGCAGTGTTTTGTTAGCACAATTTCGGCTAGGCGCACTAATTTTTTGTGGCGATCTTCTTGTCTTTTCTTTTATCTACGTAGTATCGTAAAGCTTCTAATCCATCATTATTTGGTATATTGGTGTAAAGACCTTTCACATCCATTGTAAAGAGATATTTTTCTGAATTGCCTTCAAATTCAAAAACATCCAACGTGTGTAATAAGTGCGTTGTATCCTTTATGTAGGTAGGACATTGTTCTACGATGGGTCTCAATGTTTCACTTAGAAATTTTGAGATGTTATAGATAGGGCATGAAATATTTGACACAACTGGCCTTCCTGGTATGCCTTCTTTGTGGATTTTCGGAAGTAAGTAGAATTGTGAACACCGAGGAGATTTGACAATGAGCTTTCTTGCTGATGGTGAAAGTTCCTTATTTTTGATCATACTTTCGATTTCTGCTGCAATTTCCCTTTGAATATTTGTGGTTATGTCTCCATCTAATTTGGCATAGAATTTACAGTCATTCAGTTGTTTTTTACCTTCTGCAATATATGCCTTTTTATCCCACGCAAGAAAACGGCTCCGCCTTTATCGGCTGGCTTGATTACGATATCGTTACGGATTCTTAACGAATTAAGGGCTTGGATCTCTTCTTTCGATATATTTTGTAGTTTTATTGACTTCTGCAGATCTACATTTTTTATTTGTTGACGACACGTAATGATAAAAGAGTCCACTGATTCAAACTCGCCATGCGGTGGTGTGTAATGAGAAACAGTTTTTTCAAACTTTGGAATTTCATCAATCACTTGTTCATCATCATCTTTAGACTGGTTATTTTCTTCATTTCCAAAATGAGCTCTTAGTCTTACCTTGCGGAAGAAATGTTCAGTGTCAGTTAACGTTTGAAAAGAATCAACCGTTTTTGTTTCCGGAATGTAGCTTAGTCCTTTTTGTAACAAAGATGTTTCATCAGCAGACAATTCAACAGAGTCCGGAATTTTCACCACTCTGTTTGGAATTTCAGAAGCTGGCAATGGTTCATATTTCCTCTTTTTTCTTGTGTCCAATTCATTATAAAGTTCCGTATTCAAGTTGTGAACCTTTGCAGATAATGATCTCCAAACTTCCTGATGACTTATGGTTCTGAGTTTTTCTTTGCAAAACTGTCTTTTTCTGGAGAGTACTTTCATTTTTCGGTCGTTGTCTTGTAATGCATTACGAATCAGTTGAAAAGAACACCTTTCAACGACGTTTGAATTATCATGTTGAAGATGATTAGATCCTGGCCCAGAATGAAATTTCAGCGCAAATCCTTTTGGAATGTGTCGGTTAATTAAACAAGTTCTTAAAAATTGTGCATGTGATCCAAATCTTGTTTTATTAAAAGTAGAAAGTCCAAATTGTATCCAGTTTTTTTCTTCTTCGAAATTCAGTCTGTGTGTCTTCACAGATGCTTTAAAGGCGTTGAATACTTTGCTGACCAAATTCCTCATTTTTGATGGTAAAATCACAGGTTAAATATCTAAAACTTATTATATTACTTAATAATGTTCCTGTGCACACTTTTATCAATAATTCTATGAAATAAAAAGTCTTTTTAAGTGTTATGTTTTAATATTTTACGAATTTTCGACTGATACAGTCTTCTTCAGGTACATATTTCACAAAAATGTGACGTTGCTATGGTAACTTCACATACTACACACAATTGTGAGAAATTTTATGTGTAAATACACATAATTCCAATGTTTACACAAAATGATAATATAATTGCAAACAAAGTTGAAATCATATAAAAAAACATAGAATAATGAGAAAATTCGACTAAAAGAAATTCATACGATAGAAAAATGCACAATTTTAAAGAAATTGCTGATAATTGAAATCAACATTCATCCCATGTCCAAAAACACAACCTAATTTTGCAATTAATTTTTGTTCTAACAATTTTCGTTTTGAAGTGTTATTGCAAAAAGCAACGGCACAAACAGACATATCGTCAACGCTGTGATGATTACTTATAAAATGACTGGAGACTTCGTTATCTTCTTTTTTAATCATCACATTTCTTCTATGTTCTCTAAATCTATCCCCTAGTCGCCTACTCGTTTCTCCAACATACAGACTGCCGCATTTTTTGCATTCTATCACATAAACTACACCTTCTAAAACACATGAAAAATTATCTCTGATATTTATGAAAGTTTTTGGTCCAACTATTTGTGAGCTCTCATTAATATGGGGACAAGTTACACATTTTTTTCGTTTGCAAGGAACCGTCTTTCCTTATTTGCAGCTTTGTAATTTTGAATGTACAAGAATATCTTTCAGATTTTTGTCTCTTTTGTAGGCCACTAAAGGCCGTCCTTCAAACATGTGCCTAATTGAACCATCATTACATAAAATATTATAATTTCTGTTTACTATTTTAGAAATTTCCAAATTGCTGCGATTAAAAGGTTACCCCAAATCACTTTTAAGTCGAAATATGACCAGAGTACGTGCTATGAAAAGACAAAGTGTATTTTACAAAGACAAGTCATGTCAGAAAGGACAAAATAGAATCGTGTTTCCTATCACATACCATCGCAGCAATTTGGAAATTTCTAAAATAGTAAACAGAAATTATAATATTTTATGTAATGATGGTTTAATTAGGCACATGTTTGAAGGACGGCCTTTAGTGGCCTACAAAAGAGACAAAAATCTGAAAGATATTCTTGTACATTCAAAATTACAAAGCTGCAAATAAGGGAAGACGGTTCCTTGCAAACGAAAAAAATGTGTAACTTGTCCCCATATTAATGAGAGCTCACAAATAGTTGGACCAAAAACTTTCATAAATATCAGAGATAATTTTTCATGTGTTTCAGAAGGTGTAGTTTATGTGATAGAATGCAAAAAATGCGGCAGTCTGTATGTTGGAGAAACGAGTAGGCGACTAGGGGCTAGATTTAGAGAACATAGAAGAAATGTGATGATTAAAAAAGAAGATAACGAAGTCTCCAGTCATTTTATAAGTAATCATCACAGCGTTGACGATATGTCTGTTTGTGCCGTTGCTTTTTGCAATAACACTTCAAAACGAAAATTGTTAGAACAAAAATTAATTGCAAAATTAGGTTGTGTTTTGGGACATGGGATGAATGTTGATTTCAATTATCAGCAATTTCTTTAAAATTGTGCATTATTCTATCGTATGAATTTCTTTTAGTCGAATTTTCTCATTATTCTATGTTTTTTTTATATGATTTCAACTTTGTTTGCAATTATATTATCATTTTGTGTAAACATTGGAATTATGTGTATTTACACATAAAATTTCTCACAATTGTGTGTAGTATGTGAAGTTACCATAGCAACGTCACATTTTTGTGAAATATGTACCTGAAGAAGACTGTATCAGTCTAAAATTCGTAAAATATTAAAACATAACACTTAAAAAGACTTTTTATTTCATAGAATTATTGATAAAAGTGTGCACAGGAACATTATTAAGTAATATAATAAGTTTTAGATATTTAACCTGTGATTTTACCATCAAAAATGAGGAATTTGGTCAGCAAAGTATTCAACGCCTTTAAAGCATCTGTGAAGACACACAGACTGAATTTCGAAGAAGAAAAAAACTGGATACAATTTGGACTTTCTACTTTTAATAAAACAAGATTTGGATCACATGCACAATTTTTAAGAACTTGTTTGAATAACCGACACATTCCAAAAGGATTTGCGCTGAAATTTCATTCTGGGCCAGGATCTAATCATCTTCAACATGCTAATTCAAACGTCGTTGAAAGGTGTTCTTTTCAACTGATTCGTAATGCATTACAAGACAACGACCGAAAAATGAAAATACTCTCAAGAAAAAGACAGTTTTGCAAAGAAAAACTCAGAACCATAAGTCATCAGGAAGTTTGGAGATCATTATCTGCAAAGGTTCACAACTTGAATACGGAACTTTATAATGAATTGGACACAAGAAAAAACAGGAAAATTCCGGACTCTGTTGAATTGTCTGCTGATGAAACATCTTTGTTACAAAAAGGACTAAGCTACATTCCAGAAACAAAAACGGTTGATTCTTTTCAAACGTTAACTGACACTGAACATTTCTTCCGCAAAGTAAGACTAAGAGCTCATTTTGGAAATGAAGAAAATAACCAGTCTCAAGATGAGGATGAACAAGTGATTGATGAAATTCCAAAGTTTGAAAAAACTGTTTCTCATTACACACCACCGCATGGCGAGTTTGAATCAGTGGACTCTTTTATCATTACGTGTCGTCAACAAATAAAAAATGTAGATCTGCAGAAGTCAATAAAACCACAAAATATATCGAAAGAAGAGATCCAAGCCCTTAATTCGTTAAGAATCCGTAACGATATCGTAATCAAGCCAGCCGATAAAGGCGGAGCCGTTTGTGTGTGGGATAAAAAGGCATATATTGCAGAAGGTGAAAAACAACTGAATGACTGTAAATTCTATGCCAAATTAGATGGAGACATAACCACAAATATTCAAAGGGAAATTGCAGCAGAAATCGAAAGTATGATCAAAAATAAGGAACTTTCACCATCAGCAACAAATCTCATTGTCAAATCTCCTCGGTGTTCACAATTCTACTTACTTCCGAAAATCCACAAAGAAGGCATACCAGGAAGGCCAGTTGTGTCAAATATTTCATGCCCTACCTATAACATCTCAAAATTTCTAAGTGAAACATTGAGACCCATCGTAGAACAATGTCCTACTTACATAAAGGATACAGCGCACTTATTACAAACGTTGGATGGTTTTGAATTTGAAGGCAATTCAGAAAAATATCCCTTTACAATGGATGTGAAAGGTCTTTACACCAATATACCAAATAATGATGGATTAGAAGCTTTACGATACTACTTAGATAAAAGAAAAGACAAGAAGATCGCGACAAAAACATTGGTGCGCCTAGCCGAAATTGTGCTAACAAAAAACTGCATGGAGTTTAATGGAAAGTATTATTCACAAAAAGGTGGCACAATGATGGGAACTCCATTTGGTGTTGAATATTCTTGCCTATTTATGTCACATGAAGAGAAGAAAATTTACGAAGAATATGAGGACGAAAAACCGACACTTCACAAGAGGTTTATTGACGACGTTTTTGGAGCAGCAAATATGACGAAAGATAAGCTTGAAAAGTTCATTAACTTTGTCAAAAACCACCACCCGGCCCTTGAGTATACGGTTACTATCGCACAAGAAGTTAACATGCTAGATACAACACTTAAAATAAAAGGAAATTCAGTGCATTCAACACTCTACTGTAAACCGACTGACACACATGCCTACCTCAACTTTCGTTCTTCCCATCCGGTGACCTGCAAAAGAAGTATTCCATTCTCACGGTTCCTTCGAATTCGAAGAATATGCTCCACGGATGGTGATTATGAAAAAAACGCGAAAATGTTGTTTAGGTGTTTCTTGCAACAAGGTTACCCCAAATCACTTTTAAGTCGAAATATGACCAGAGTACGTGCTATGAAAAGACAAAGTGTATTATACAAAGACAAGTCAAGTCAGAAAGGACAAAATAGAATCGTGTTTCCTATCACATACCATCGCAGCAATTTGGAAATTTCTAAAATAGTAAACAGAAATTATAATATTTTATGTAATGATGGTTTAATTGGGCACATGTTTGAAGGACGGCCTTTAGTGGCCTACAAAAGAGACAAAAATCTGAAAGATATTCTTGTACATTCAAAATTACAAAGCTGCAAAGAAGGGAAGACGGTTCCTTGCAAACGAAAAAAATGTGTAACTTGTCCCCATATTAATGAGAGCTCACAAATAGTTGGACCAAAAACTTTCATAAATATCAGAGATAATTTTTCATGTGTTTTAGTAGGTGTAGTTTATGTGATAGAATGCAAAAAATGCGGCAGTCTGTATGTTGGAGAAACGAGTAGGCGACTAGGGGATAGATTTAGAGAACATAGAAGAAATGTGATGATTAAAAAAGAAGATAACGAAGTCTCCAGTCATTTTATAAGTAATCATCACAGCGTTGACGATATGTCTGTTTGTGCCGTTGCTTTTTGCAATAACACTTCAAAACGAAAATTGTTAGAACAAAAATTAATTGCAAAATTAGGTTGTGTTTTGGGACATGGGATGAATGTTGATTTCAGTTATCAGCAATTTCTTTAAAATTGTGCATTATTCTATCGTATGAATTTCTTTTAGTCGAATTTTCTCATTATTCTATGTTTTTTTATATGATTTCAACTTTGTTTGCAATTATATTATCATTTTGTGTAAACATTGGAATTATGTGTACTTACACATAAAATTTATCACAATTGTGTGTAGTATGTGAAGTTACCATAGCAACGTCACATTTTTGTGAAATATGTACCTGAAGAAGACTGTATCAGTCGAAAATTCGTAAAATATTAAAACATAACACTTAAAAAGACTTTTTATTTCATAGAATTATTGATAAAAGTGTGCACAGGAACATTATTAAGTAATATAATAAGTTTTAGATATTTAACCTGTGATTTTACCATCAAAAATGAGGAATTTGGTCAGCAAAGTATTCAACGCCTTTAAAGCATCTGTGAAGACACACAGACTGAATTTCGAAGAAGAAAAAAACTGGATACAATTTGGACTTTCTACTTTTAATAAAACAAGATTTGGATCACATGCACAATTTTTAAGAACTTGTTTGAATAACCGACACATTCCAAAAGGATTTGCGCTGAAATTTCATTCTGGGCCAGGATCTAATCATCTTCAACATGCTAATTCAAACGTCGTTGAAAGGTTTTCTTTTCAACTGATTCGTAATGCATTACAAGACAACGACCGAAAAATGAAAGTACTCTCAAGAAAAAGACAGTTTTGCAAAGAAAAACTCAGAACCATAAGTCATCAGGAAGTTTGGAGATCATTATCTGCAAAGGTTCACAACTTGAATACGGAACTTTATAATGAATTGGACACAAGAAAAAAGAGGAAATATGAACCATTGCCAGCTTCTGAAATTCCAAACAGAGTGGTGAAAATTCCGGACTCTGTTGAATTGTCTGCTGATGAAACATCTTTGTTACAAAAAGGACTAAGCTACATTCCGGAAACAAAAACGGTTGATTCTTTTCAAACGTTAACTGACACTGAACATTTCTTCCGCAAGGTAAGACTAAGAGCTCATTTTGGAAATGAAGAAAATAACCAGTCTAAAGATGATGATGAACAAGTGACTGATGAAATTCCAAAGTTTGAAAAAACTGTTTCTCATTACACACCACCGCATGGCGAGTTTGAATCAGTGGACTCTTTTATCATTACGTGTCGTCAACAAATAAAAAATGTAGATCTGCAGAAGTCAATAAAACCACAAAATATATCGAAAGAAGAGATCCAAGCCCTTAATTCGTTAAGAATCCGTAACGATATCGTAATCAAGCCAGCCGATAAAGGCGGAGCCGTTTGTGTGTGGGATAAAAAGGCATATATTGCAGAAGGTGAAAAACAACTGAATTACTGTAAATTCTATGCCAAATTAGATGGATACATAACAACAAATATTCAAAGGGAAATTGCAGCAGAAATCGAAAGTATGATCAAAAATAAGGAACTTTCACCATCAGCAACAAATCTCATTGTCAAATCTCCTCGGTGTTCACAATTCTACTTACTTCCGAAAATCCACAAAGAAGGCATACCAGGAAGGCCAGTTGTGTCAAATATTTCATGCCCTACCTACAACATCTCAAAATTTCTAAGTGAAACATTGAGACCCATCGTAGAACAATGTCCTACTTACATAAAGGATACAACGCACTTATTACAAACGTTGGATGGTTTCGAATTTGAAGGCAATTCAGAAAAATATCTCTTTACAATGGATGTGAAAGGTCTTTACACCAATATACCAAATAGTGATGGATTAGAAGCTTTACGATACTACTTAGATAAAAGAAAAGACAATAAGATCGCGACAAAAACATTGGTGCGCCTAGCCGAAATTGTGCTAACAAAAAACTGCATGGAGTTTAATGGAAAGTATTATTCACAAAAAGGTGGCACAATGATGGGAACTCCATTTGGTGTTGAATATTCTTGCCTATTTATGTCACATGAAGAGAAGAAAATTTACGAAGAATATGAGGACGAAAAACCGACACTTCACAAGAGGTTTATTGACGACGTTTTTGGAGCAGCAAATATGACGAAAGATAAGCTTGAAAAGTTCATTAACTTTGTCAAAAACCACCACCCGGCCCTTGAGTATACGGTTACTATCGCACAAGAAGTTAACATGCTAGATACAACACTCAAAATAAAAGGAAATTCAGTGCATTCAACACTCTACTGTAAACCGACTGACACACATGCCTACCTCAACTTTCGTTTTTCCCATCCGGTGACCTGCAAAAGAAGTATTCCATTCTCACAGTTCCTTCGAATTCGAAGAATATGCTCCACGGATGGTGATTATGAAAAAAACGCGAAAATGTTGTTTAGGTGTTTCTTGCAACAAGGTTACCCCAAATCACTTTTAAGTCGAAATATGACCAGAGTACGTGCTATGAAAAGACAAAGTGTATTATACAAAGACAAGTCAAGTCAGAAAGGACAAAATAGAATCGTGTTTCCTATCACATACCATCGCAGCAATTTGGAAATTTCTAAAATAGTAAACAGAAATTATAATATTTTATGTAATGATGGTTTAATTGGGCACATGTTTGAAGGACGGCCTTTAGTGGCCTACAAAAGAGACAAAAATCTGAAAGATATTCTTGTACATTCAAAATTACAAAGCTGCAAAGAAGGGAAGACGGTTCCTTGCAAACGAAAAAAATGTGTAACTTGTCCCCATATTAATGAGAGCTCACAAATAGTTGGACCAAAAACTTTCATAAATATCAGAGATAATTTTTCATGTGTTTCAGAAGGTGTAGTTTATGTGATAGAATGCAAAAAATGCGGCAGTCTGTATGTTGGAGAAACGAGTAGGCGACTAGGGGATAGATTTAGAGAACATAGAAGAAATGTGATGATTAAAAAAGAAGATAACGAAGTCTCCAGTCATTTTATAAGTAATCATCACAGCGTTGACGATATGTCTGTTTGTGCCGTTGCTTTTTGCAATAACACTTCAAAACGAAAATTGTTAGAACAAAAATTAATTGCAAAATTAGGTTGTGTTTTGGGACATGGGATGAATGTTGATTTCAGTTATCAGCAATTTCTTTAAAATTGTGCATTATTCTATCGTATGAATTTCTTTTAGTCGAATTTTCTCATTATTCTATGTTTTTTTATATGATTTCAACTTTGTTTGCAATTATATTATCATTTTGTGTAAACATTGGAATTATGTGTATTTACACATAAAATTTATCACAATTGTGTGTAGTATGTGAAGTTACCATAGCAACGTCACATTTTGGTGAAATATGTACCTGAAGAAGACTGTATCAGTCGAAAATTCGTAAAATATTAAAACATAACACTTAAAAAGACTTTTTATTTCATAGAATTATTGATAAAAGTGTGCACAGGAACATTATTAAGTAATATAATAAGTTTTAGATATTTAACCTGTGATTTTACCATCAAAAATGAGGAATTTGGTCAGCAAAGTATTCAACGCCTTTAAAGCATCTGTGAAGACACACAGACTGAATTTCGAAGAAGAAAAAAACTGGATACAATTTGTGCTTTCTACTTTTAATAAAACAAGGTTTGGATCACATATACAATTTTTAAGAACTTGTTTGAATAACCGACACATTCCAAAAGGATTTGCGCTGAAATTTCATTCTGGGCCAGGATCTAATCATCTTCAACATGCTAATTCAAACGTCGTTGAAAGGTGTTCTTTTCAACTGATTCGTAATGCATTACAAGACAACGACCGAAAAATGAAAGTACTCTCAAGAAAAAGACAGTTTTGCAAAGAAAAACTCAGAACCATAAGTCATCAGGAAGTTTGGAGATCATTATCTGCAAAGGTTCACAACTTGAATACGGAACTTTATAATGAATTGGACACAAGAAAAAAGAGGAAATATGAACCATTGCCAGCTTCTGAAATTCCAAACAGAGTGGTGAAAATTCCGGACTCTGTTGAATTGTCTGCTGATGAAACATCTATGTTACAAAAAGGACTAAGCTACATTCCGGAAACAAAAACGGTTGATTCTTTTCAAACGTTAACTGACACTGAACATTTCTTCCGCAAGGTAAGACTAAGAGCTCATTTTGGAAATGAAGAAAATAACCAGTCTAAAGATGATGATGAACAAGTGATTGATGAAATTCCAAAGTTTGAAAAAAACTGTTTCTCATTACACACCACCGCATGGCGAGTTTGAATCAGTGGACTCTTTTATCATTACGTGTCGTCAACAAATAAAAAATGTAGATCTGCAGAAGTCAATAAAACCACAAAATATATCGAAAGAAGAGATCCAAGCCCTTAATTCGTTAAGAATCCGTAACGATATCGTAATCAAGCCAGCCGATAAAGGCGGAGCCGTTTGTGTGTGGGATAAAAAGGCATATATTGCAGAAGGTGAAAAACAACTGAATGACTGTAAATTCTATGCCAAATTAGATGGAGACATAACCACAAATATTCAAAGGGAAATTGCAGCAGAAATCGAAAGTATGATCAAAAATAAGGAACTTTCACCATCAGCAACAAATCTCATTGTCAAATCTCCTCGGTGTTCACAATTCTACTTACTTCCGAAAATCCACAAAGAAGGCATACCAGGAAGGCCAGTTGTGTCAAATATTTCATGCCCTACCTATAACATCTCAAAATTTCTAAGTGAAACATTGAGACCCATCGTAGAACAATGTCCTACTTACATAAAGGATACAACGCACTTATTACAAACGTTAGATGGTTTTGAA